>CM076104.1:0-2500000 GCA_038048805.1 Hipparchia sbordonii | reverse complement strand
AGACTTATTATATTTCATAAAAAATTCTAGCGACACCGACGGTACTTTTCACTACCTGGCACAACTACCTGGCCTGCTACCGTGCTAACTTCGGGTTGTTCTTCTTCTTCGTTCTTCGTTTTAATTTCAGAACGATTGTTTTGGTTGTCAATTTCCTTGTCAAAATATGACAGTTGACACTTGGCAATGACAGAGAGGTGACAGAACTTACCAACTGACAGTTGACACTTGACACCAAATTCAAAACAAAAGTTCGCAATCAACAAATCGCTTAATTATTTGCTAAATAAATATCCTACGTCTTTCTTTGCAAACAATAATTATTGGAATTATTGTTTAAAGATAATTTATGCATCTTTTAATTCACTTAGGTTATTTGTTTCATTTGAGCCTTTGAGGTTATTATCGTTTTTACATTTTTTTTTCACCGTTTCTTTAATACGCCGATTTATACTGTTTAGGTAACTTCTCAAGACAAATGAGTGCCACGACGGGAATAATAGCGAATTCTATACGCAATAAACTACAGAATGCGTTACAAGCGAAGCATATGGAAGTGATAAATGAATCGTACATGCACAATGTACCTAAAGGTGCCGAAACCCATTTCAAAGTCGTCGTAGTGTCCGATCAGTTCGATGGATTACCCCTCATAAAGGTATGCACTGTATAGACTATTAAATAATTCAGCTCCACATATTTTTTCAAATATTGTCTATATGACTTTGCTAATAACGGGCTAACACGGTTCGATTTTAGTTGATCAGCTGCTAAATAAAATTTTTGAAAAAGAATAATTGATTGTTAAACAACAAGTGTTGATCAACCCATGAACCCACTATGAGCTTCACTATTGAACCAATCTTTCATAGATAGGTTTTAAAATATTATTTAAACTTAAGCGATTTCAACTACTTTTATCTTGGGAAAGCAGTGTACTCTTTAAGGAACTCAATGAAAAAATCTCCCTAACTTAACTTAAACCTAATTTAAAATTATTACTAGAGCTTGTTATCTTATCTATAACTATGGTTTCTCAACAGCTCAAGCTATATGATGAATGAATGTTTAACAAATGAAAAAAAGTTAAGTTCTTAACAGTTTTGTTGCTGCTGCTTTATAAGTATTTTTATTTATGCCTTCCTATGAATTTTTGTTTTAGTGTAAATTTTGACATTCAAAAGTTGAAATTCATACATCAGTTAAGTTTACTTGGCGATATTGAAAAATGCCTGCTTAGAATAATATTTTTTTTTATATTCAGAGACATCGAATGGTGAATGATGTATTAAAAGAAGAATTACAAAATGGAGTTCATGCTTTATCCATTGTGGCAAAGACTCCTCAGCAGTGGGAGGCCAGTGATAAAGTGGTCGAGAGCAGCCCTAATTGTAGAGGAGGCTTTGGGAAATAAAGTGTAAAAGGTTTCAAATGTTATGGAGATGGCTTTTTTAAAACTTACACCGCTAGCATACTGACGCTTTTGGATGTGGTATAGAAATTATTAATACCTTAGGTTAACTTCTAATGCTTTCTATTTAGAAGTAATCCACTGTGGGATTCTTATACAAAATTAACAATTTAGATATTTTCGATTTTTCAGATGTCATTTTGGGTTTCCTATTTTTTTTTTTTTGTTTATAGACCACCTCTATAAAAAGGCAAAGAAAACAAAAAAAAAATATTCAAATCAATCAAGCCATTTTTTAGTTCTAGCCAAATTAATGAACAGCAATTGATTTTTATATAAGAAGATTGTCTTCATCATGGATATCAACAGTAACCATTTATGTGAAGCAAATGTGTTTGTATACTTGGTATTTGTGTCTAGAAATATGGACTGCATTTGATTTTTTTTTTTTTTTTTTTTTTTTTATTCTCATTTTTAATAAGGGACTTTTGAAGGTGACCTTCATGTCAGCCCCATCGGTACTCACAAAATATTCCAATTATAATAATACAATTAATATATACAAAATGAACTACCTATATAACTATATCAATTTGAGAGAATCACTAACAAATCTATATACTTTAACAGCCGAATTACTCAAAGGATTGCTAAAAATAGAATTAAAAATACCAGTATTCATAAAATTTAAATTTAGTTCATACATTAGTGTTTCTCTCAAATTGTGGTTCCGAACACAGCATTTGATTTTAAAGCAGACTGTAAAATACAATTTGACTGCAGTTTCAGTAAACAGTGCATTCAATACTAGAATTGCACAAATGCACTCCAACTGCAGTCAGCTTGCAGTTAAAATGCAGTCCATTTGTCAGGCCCATTTTGTTCAGCTGTGCAATTCTCTAAAAATGATTGCAATCGATTCCAATTGGCCTATACTCACTTGCCATTGGCTAAAATACATTGTTGCAGAAAGAACACGCAAATTCAGCCAGCTACCACAATTTAGATTGCAATTATTTATTGAAAACCAAAGGCCAAGTATATTGACACTTGGCTTATAGATTATCATGATGTAGGTTTTAGAATTTGACCTATTTAGTCTTTTATAGTTTACAGTGTAAGTGCTAAAAGCTATCCTTGTGCAGTTTTAGACAATGCTATAGACAATAAAGGTATAATATTTTGTATTAAAATAAAACATTGTTCTGTTCTCAGTATGTTTTATTATACTTAACATCTCATATGTATATACAAGGGTCTTATTTTATTATATTATAATAATATTGGATTTTTCATGGTTACTTAGGATAAAATCTCAAAAGATTAAGTATTTATTTTGTTCTAGTTTTTTACAAAAAAGGAACTCCTTTTTATACTTCTTAAAACATTTTTTTTTCTTTACTTTGTAATCAATCCAATTCAATATAATACTTTTGATAAGTATGAACAATTTTACAATAATATTGGAGAAAAACATTTTATTCTTAAAATTTTGTTTATTAAAACCTACATATTGTGTTCTTTTACATTATTATAATGAGACTAGATACATGGTATCTAATTACAATAAAGTCTAGCGTCCATAATCCAGATATCAAAAATCTGGACCATTGATAATCCAGATTCAATTCCAGTGAAAAAAAATTACACAATACAGATTTGTATATGTTCTTGAAAGAAAAATCTGTCGAAACAATAACAACCCGAAATTATCTACTAGCTGTGGTAATAATACTATATGTGGTAATGATATATATGGTAGTCTATATCTTCGAATGAAGCGTACTCATATAATATCGATCGAACTTCACTTTGCAAGTTCGTTTGATCATATATAATTATGTACTTACTAGTTTTTAACCACCAAATTGATTTATAAATGGTTTAAGCAAGTTTTGTTTTTGTTATATCACAATTAATCCGAATTATCAATGCTCTACTTTACAGTTACTACTAATAGCTTACAATATTATACACATCTCCATGATTTTATTGAATAATTCACCATCCATTAGACGTTGGGTTCTGCATCAGTAAATCGAGAATGGCTCATAAGGATAAACAAGCATATAAAGTAGTCAGCACAAAGTTCAATATAGTATTAACGGTGGTAAAACTCATAGTATAAGTTCTTGCAATTCACGAGGGCGCGTGACTCATGTGTAAGTGAGCGAGAGCTTGCTCGCGTCTGACCGCTCCCACCTAGGCTCCTGACAGGCACGCACACTTACGCAATGTGCGTGTACACGACGCAACCACAAGTAAAGCTCACGCGCCCTCGTGAATTGCAAGAATTATAAAATCTATCCCATAATGGACGCCTTAAATCATCTCTGGAAGCATAATTTATGTACACCCAAACCCATCAAATAAAATTCATGTCATAAGCTAAGGTCCTGCCTTTAAACATTGATTCTACAATGCAGATAAAAACTTCACAGCTGTGCAAGATGCATAATTGTAATAAAGCCCTACCATTCTACTATCCATTGTTCCTAAATACTTTTGAATTTCTTGAAACACAACTCGAAAACAATCACAATTTTATTTCAATAAGTACTGTTAAGGCCCAAGAGACGGGTCTGCCCGCGAAATTCAAATTTAATTTGGTTTTTCGCAATTTGTAAACTAATACGACAAAGTAGGCTTATGGTATTCAAATTGCGCCAATGGCAGTATCATCTTCACAGGTTTATATACTAATCTTAACGTGAAAGTATCCAGTTTAAGAAATTAGTCAAAATAATGAGTTTGACGTGAGCTACTCACAAATTAGTCATTATTTTGATTAATTTCTTAAACTGGATACTTTTACGTAAAGATATAAACCTGTGAAGAAGATACTGCCATTATCGCAATTTGAATACCATAAGCCTACTTTGTCGTATTCGTTTATAAATGGCGAAAAACCAAATTAAATTTGAATTTCGCGGGCAGACCCATGTCTTGGGCCTTAATTACAATGCATATAGCGTGGCGAGCACCATGACATTTCAAAGTACCGAAAAGCAATAGTGCTTAAATGATTATTATATCTTATTCCGTCAACATGTTTAGTATTATCAAAAGTTCTAGTATCTAGACACTTGTACCTTTCCTCTGGTCCATCATCACTAAGCATTCCTCCAAACAAATCAAAGGTTGAACCATCAACACCTTTCTCTCCTCTTGTGTTAACATTAAGTCTGCTGGACAACGTTGGCTTATATCAAAGGTTGAATATATTACATATGTCCAATCTAATTTGTCCTCTGGTTCATCTTTTTTTTTTTTTTTTGATAAGATAGTCCTTGACTGCGATCTCTCCTGATTGTAAGTGACGTCTAAGATGGTAGCGAGCTAACTTGGAAGGGGTATGGCAGTGTACACCCCTAATCGGTTTCAACACGCCATCGTGCCGGAACGCTAAATCGCTTGGCGGCACGTCTTTGACGGTAGGGAGGTAAAGCCTCCCACCAGACAAACATTTGCACAACATTAAGCACTTCTCACTCCAGTCCACACTTGTTTAGACACCGCTGGACGGTGTTAGTTGTATCAAAGGTTGAATGTGTCCAGCCGAAGCTTGCCCTCGTTCTCCGTGAGGTACAGGAGGTCTGCCATAGTTTGCTCGCAGATCGCTTCCTCGGCCTTTTCAGACATCTAGAATAGACAAGGAAGCTTTTAAATAAAGAATATGTGTATATTTTTAAAGTTGATCGGTTTAGTGTAGAGGAAAATCTATCTTTCGCGTTCGCATCACGAAGATGTTGATGTTAACAGTACGAGTATAACGTGTTTTCAATTCTGTCGTAGCCGCCATGATTTATCATGTTAACAAATACTTGTTAATTTATGTTTATTAATTTAAAAGGATCATAAATCAATGTCTCGCCCTGGCACGTGCCGCTCTTTAACTTACCGGTCTGTATTTGTAGTCGGTGTTGGGCGGGAAGTTGAAGTTGAGTCCGAAGTTGACGCTGACGGTGCTGCTCCGGTGCAGCGAGAGGGCGGGGTAGTAGCAATCCTGGTACACGTACCGTTCTTGAAATGAAAAGAGTATCATACCGGTCTGTAGTTGTAGTTGAAGTTGGGTTCTAAGTTGACGCTGACGGTGCTGCTCCGTTGCAGCGAGACGACGGGGACACAGGGTGGTAACAGCGTTGGTAATTGGTAAACGCCTGTGAACGCCTCGCACTAGCACGTGCCGTTCTTGAAAAGAGTATCATACCGGTCTGTAGTTGTAGTCGATGTTGGGCGGGAAGTAGAAGTTGGGTCCGAAGTTGACGCTGAAGTGCTGCTCCGATGCCGCGAGATGGCGGGGTAGTAACAGCATTGGTAGTTGGTACACGTCTGTGAACGCCTCGTGCGGAAATGTGCCGTTCTTGAAGTTCAGCATCTTACCGGTCGGTGTTGGGACTTGAAGTTGGGTCCAAAGATGACGCTGACGGTGCTATTCCGGTGCAGCGAGACGGCGGTTTAGTAGCAGCCGTGATACACGTTCGTAAACGCCTCGCGCTGACACGTGCCGTTCTTGAAGTTCAGTATCTTACCGGTCGGTAGTTGTAGTCGGTGTTGGGCGGGAACTTGAAGTTGGGTCCAAAGTTGACGCTGACGGTGCTACTCCGGTGCAGCGAGACGGCGGGGTAGTAGCAGCCCTGGTACACGTCCGTGAACGCCTCGCCCTGGCACGTGCCGTTCTTGAAGAACAGTATCTTGCTGCCGGGCAGCGGCTTGAGATTGTTGAGTGACTCCTGAATATTGTCCTTGTCTTCGTAGTACAGGTGGCTCTTGAATTTGACTAGAGGCTGTTGAAAACGAATTGGAATAGCATTAGAAGTTATCTTTTTGGCGGTTAAGGGCCGATTTCACCTTATTCCTTTAAGAATCACACTAATATTATAAAGGCGAAAGTTTGTGTGCGTGTGCGTGTTTTTGTTACTCCTTCACGCCACAACGAATGAACCGATTTGGATGTTTGAAATGGAGATAACTCATAAGCTACATTTTATCTTAAAAAACTAAACAGTTCCCGCGGGAATCATAAATCCATGACATAAAACCTAAATGAATACGCAGTCGCGGGCTCGTTTGCCCGCTATTAATTTAAAAAAAAAAAAAAAAAAAAAACTACAGCTAGTAGTGTATAGTGTATACGGAGGATAAGTTGTAAACTCACGCGGTCCTTGTAAGTGGTGGGTATGTACTTGGTGTGCGCGCTGTCGGGCAGCACGATGAGGAAGCCCAGCGTGTCGCCCTCGCCGTAGCCCGCGCTGTAGTGCTTGCCGCGAGACTCGTGGAACCTGCATACAAATACAAATTATTTGCATAATGTTACAAACAAAAGATGACAATTCTAATTAAAAGTTCAACACATTAGCCGTAGCGGCGTACAAATATTATCGTAGGTAGGTATAAAAAAAGCTACATGCGGTTCTTAAAAATTACGAGTATATGCATTAACAACTCTGTAATTATTACATTCGGTATCCTCCTCAAATCAATCAAGAGTCTAAACATACGAACGACACAAGTGGGGGTTTAAAAGCACATAGCCCGCATCTTAGACTACAACGTCACTTACCATCGGATGAGATCGCAGTCAAGGACAATATTTTATCATTAAACTAGCTTTAACCCGCGGCTTCGCTCACGTTAGGTTTGATTTTTTAACTCCCTATTTAACCCTCTTGGGGTTGAAATTTTCCAAAATCCTTTCTTAGCGGATGTCTACGTCCTAACAGCTAACTATATGCCAAATTTCAGCTCGATCGGTCCAGTGGTTAGAGCTGTGTATTGATAGATCAGTCAGTCAGTCACCTTTGCCTTTTATATATTTAGATTTAAAAAAATTCAAAAAATAAAAACCAAGGGGCTCACCTAGTCCCTTTCCTGCTGCGCCACGAGTAGCCGAACTTGTCGTAGCCGAGCGGCGCCTGCAGGTTGGCGTAGCGGCGGCCCCAGCCCAGCCGCGTGGCCGCGCCCTCGGGCAGCTCCTCCACCGTCGCCTCCCAGTACCACGAGCCGCGCGACACGCCTGCCGCACCAACACATCAAACACTCAATTGGGTAATTCACAGTTTTGGAACGAAGTTCCTTATCGCGCGTTGTGAAAGGGGGCTAGACGGAAAAAATTCTTACGAAAAGTTGTCACGACACTTTCTGCTATAGTAAGCTATCGTAAGTTGTGCGGCGTCGCATGTTTCTCTGTCTGTCTCTCTCTCTCTCTTATAGAAAGCAAGCCAGATATTTTCATTTCTATTTCGCATTGAACAGTGTGGTGTCGCGACGATTATTTTTGTTGAGTGTATACAGGTTTCTTGTAAATAATAAATAATAAAAAGGAACTTCGTTCCATCCGGGTGTCCCTTGACACCTCTCAAGTTTTTTTTTTTATATAACGTGTATTGAAACTCCGAAATATGTAATACTATTAATATAATAATATAATAATAAGGAGGTGAATGTGCTCATAAAACTGAACAACTTTCCCCAAGGAACATAGGTCGAAATGTAAAAAAAAAATGTGGACCTCCCATACAAAATTGACGATCAGCTGATTGATTTTCTATGGGAGGTAAAATTTATTTTTCATATTTCGACCTAAGTTCCTTGGGGAAAGTTGTTCAGTTTTATGAGCACATTCACCTCCTTCAGTATTATTTCGGAGTTTCAATACACGTTGTATATGTACTTAAAATAAAGTTTTTATCCCGGGAATAATTAAACATGGTTGCGCAAAAAGTTTCCAACCCATAAAACAAAATTTTTTTTTCTTTTTTCTTTATATTTACATTTGTAGTAAGTTCGATGTGACGTGTAACTAGTAATAAGAGCGCCACCTCGCCAACAAACTGGCCCACCAGTTTGGCGAGATAGTATGTAGAAAATATATCTGTACTGTTATTACGAATAAATAAATTTAAAAAAAAAAAAAACTCACCGTGCGTCGCGCGCACCATACAGTATCCCTTCTCGCCGGTGACAGCGAGCCTGTCCTCCGCGATCTTCAGCTGCGGCGCGCGGTCGTGCAGCGCCAGCAGCACTATCCCGGGACACATAGACCGATACAACCAGCCCGGGATCGGTTTACCGCTCCATTCGTTGTTTTCGTCGAACTCCTGGGGAAATGTGGAATGCGCTCGCAAACGATAGCTTTTTATGTTGTTTTTGACGTTTTTTGACGTTTTGGGGGCTAATATACTGTGACGACAAACAGCATGACACTCTTTTATGACGTTTTGCCCCTTCTCGACAGCAATTTAAATATAGCGTCCCCAAAAAATTTAGTTTAAATTTTTTTAGCCCAGTCGGTTTTTTTAATAATATTTGTTTGGAATCCATCTTAGACTACCTAAATGGGTGAAAAAGTTGATTTTATAAAGATGTTTATATACTTAACCACGCGAAAGAATAATTTTTATAGATTCAACGATGTACGTAGTATTGGAATAAGAATCAAGCCTCATGATATCGCACCTTGAAAACAAAAGTGGCACTATGTGGAACTTTTTTTAAAACCATGTTTTCTAAATTAACTCCATAATTTACTGGCATGTTTTCAGTACACAACTTAAATTAGATAGTCAAACTGATAAATGAAATTAATTGCATTCTTTTCTTCCAGTTATTTGCTAAGATATTGAACAAAAATGCTGCGTCAAAACTTTAAATGGTCATACTGAAAAATTACAATTTTTGTAAAACGCCACTTTTGTTTTCAAGGTGCGATATATTGCTCATTGAAATTTTCATGTATTTAGAAGTATTGCTGCTTAGAGATCTAAACCGAATTAAGTCTCTTAAATTGGTTTAGGTCACTAGTGCTATAAAGTTACCTGTCTAAACGGAGCATGGGTATCGGGTTCGGCCAGTATGTACCGATAGCCGTCTTTATTGAACGGGTGCTCGGTGGGGTACCCGTGCGAAGGCACTTTCAGCGCCGCCAGGTCCGCCGAGCGGCCCTTCTTGCCCACGGGCGCACTCGCCTCCACCCCCACCGCTGGGCGACGCTTGCCTTGACGGCCCTTTACGTTGCCTCCGAGTGGGACTGCAAACAAAGTATCAATATACATCATGAAAATCGATAAGCATTCTTTTTTTATAAAGAATATTAGCCAAGCTGAAGTTGACCAATATCCTCTTATCCCCTCCAAATAAGCGGAAAGCTTGTGTTAGGAGTGGGTACGACAATAGTGCAACGAGTGGGGTTCGAACCTGCGACAATTCAGAAGACCTTTAGTCCGCACCTTTAACCGTTGGGCTATTGAGGCTATAGAAGCATTGCGTTTACGGAACTGGCAGAGGGGTATCTTAGGCCCCTAATTTGATATAAAATGAAAGTCGGCCCAAGCACCATTTACGGCTTAAATTTCATCGAAAATTCATAAGCGTAAGTAAATAGGTAATATTAAATAATTCGCAATCTAAATATATTTGCCGAGAAGAAGATGAATTTTGTAGCGCTCTCTTTGTCTAAGAGGAAACTTAAGTTCTATATTTTCTCGAGACTAGTTAAGATACCTATTAAAAAAAAAAATGGCATCATGTTATACTATTATTTTTATTTTATTTTAAACTATATAAAAAACCAAGTCCAACATACCCAATTGTGAAGCTCTTCAGAGAAGAGTTTAGAGAGCCATTTTTGCCCTTTTTTTTATTGGACAAGATAGTCCTTGACTGCGATCTCACCTCATGGTAAGTGACGATGCAGTCTAAGATGGTAGCGGGCTAACTTGGAAGGGGTATGGCAGTGTATATTCAACCCATATTCCTAATCGGTTTCTACACGCCATCGTGCCGAAACGCTAAATCGCTTGGCAGCACGTCTTTGACGGTAGGGTGGAAGCCTAGCCACGGCCAAAGCCACCCACCAGACAAAATATATGTTTCCGTTTTCTCTTTTACCGTGTCTTTTTAGTCTAATATATATTTCCGTTTTAGCCAGGTTTTAGTATATGGTTGGTACTGGAAATTTATTTTACGATAAGCTAGAAATAACCAAGTACGTACCGTTGGGACATTTGAACCTCGATGAATAATGAAAAGGGTTAATCATTATGGATTACAACTTGATTACAACGAATATTAATTCTTGCGAATCCTTTGTTTCGCAGCAGAAAGACGTCAATGCAAAAAAGGAAAGTTTAAAAATGGAAATGATTGAAATCTGACAGTAAAATTTTTTTAAACTATGTTATTGTGCAAAGAGATCATAATATTATTTACATATAAACTCATTCTACGTGAACCTCTATTACATTTCAAAGCGATCCTAATCGAAGAGCGATCGCCAGTTCGAATAAGGTTCCGCCCTATCGTCAAAGAGGTGCCGTCAAGCGATTTAGCGTTCCGGTACGATGGCGTGTACAAACAGATTAAGGGTATGGGTTGAATGTACACTGCCATACCCCTTTCAAATTAGGCCGCTACCATCTTAGACTCATCACTTACCATCAGATGAGATTGCAGTCATGGATTATCTTGTAATCATCCAATTAAAAGGTCTACAAGTCTACGAATTATGTAAGTATATAATTAATGTACAAATTAATATTTAAAATCTACACAATGAAACCACTCGTTTGTTATCTTTTGATACCAAACTTAAATTATTATCTATCTTTTTATCTCAACTTATTTCCTTGGCGATACTAGGACGCCTAAGTCAAAGCCAAAGATAAATCAAAATCTCCCGAGTAGTCCTAGTAGTAGTAACGAGTTTATGGGTAGATACCGGCAAACAAACACATAGACATACATAACTGACTCTCATGTAATTGGATGAAATTGCATTGCGCGTTTAACCTAACTAACGTGGGGTTTCTAACAAATTGTATAAACAACTTTAACTAATTAAATGACCTCATGGAAAAATTTATCACCATCATAACATATTTCGCAGAAAAAAAATTATAGTGGAACAAAAACTTTTGGCGATTTAGGTACCTACTCTAATATAATAGGCAGGGCTAACCAATAAAATTTTATTTCACTAAAAATTTTTTTTTATTCTTTTATAAGCTTAAATTAGGGTTCCGAATAAAACGGAACCGTTATAAGATCGCTTTGTTGTCCGTCTGTCTGTGTATCAAGGCCCTTTTTCTTAGAAATGGCTTGAGCTACTAAGTTGAGAATATTGAATGCAAAAGGTCAATCTTCGTTTTGTAATTTGGAAAATAAGAAAGTAAACAAAAATCAAGCTTTACAATTTTTAGTTACGTAACAAAAAAACGCAGTCTAGTGCATGGCTGGATACGTTTCAAATGAGAATTCCAATCCTATAAATAGATAAGTAGATAGGTACTTGCTTCGTTATGAACAAGTCGTTACTGTTTCTTCGATAAATAAGTACCTACTACGTAGTACGTGACTAGTAGGGAACTCCCAAACTACATTACCAATTTAACGGGACTAGCAAATCTGATGATTAAACGATCATAACGGTACCCGTTAGTGAAGTTCTATCAAAATTATTAGAGAAAATTCTTTAGAGAAAAGAAAAAAGTGTAAATTTTGCTCAAGACAATAAAATGGACATTCCTACCTAATAATAACGAAGATGTAATATGTAGCTCTCCAGAATATGGAAGTATTTGTTTATATAATCTGTACCAAAACTTAAACTACAACATAAATATATTTATAGGACGTCCATAAGGATCTTATCTTATCTCTAAAGAAGAGATTTCTTCCAGAAGCCATCGGTAAGTAGCTATGTACATTTGCAGTACCTACTTCGATCCATATTTTGAGGCTATTGTGCTAGATTTTTAGCCACCGCGTCACCGTTTACATAATCAATTGTTAGCTGACCTCAATGCAAAATAAAAACGCTCAACATGATGTGCTAAAATTATACGAATAATCTATCAGTGCATTCCAATTAACGATAGCGAACTATTGTAAAACATAATACGGTAACCCTTTGGTTTACAATTTGCATACATTATAAATTCATGTGGCAATTAAATTGCAAATAGCCCGCGCGCTTCGTATGAAATAACATAAAGTAATATAACATATTATTATAAAAGAAAAAACTTACGCTCCATGTTGGCTAGTTGTAAACACCGCTAAACGTTTACAAATTCTTAATGTAATGATAAGATAACGTATTGGTCCGCGTCCCAAATACAACATAATGCGCTGCGAACTAATCTATCGGAAGCAAATAGGTAGGTACCTACCCATAGTTTTCCTGTGTGGACGTGATAAAGAACCTATATACCGAGTAAGTACATATAATCGGCACTCGTAGGATGGCGTATACGAGTGTGTAAGCGGGCTCAACGAAAATAAAGTTTTCCAAAACTCACCAGCCATGAAGTTCAAGGTTGTAAATAATATGGAATCGATAGAGAAATCGCGGAGCCAACGCGACGCTGCCTATGTGAGAGTTTCGAGTCGGAGTAACTTACACACGGGCGCGTCGGGGCCGTGTGTGTCTGTATTTACAAACACCACCGCGTACAGAACAATGTCATTATTGAATACGATCTAGAATTTGTGTCGCAGTATTCCGGAGCGTTACGACTTACGCCGTTTTTATTAAAACGAGATGTTATCAACTAACTAGTTGGACTTCTTCCCGGCTGTGCGGACAACGACGTCGCTCGATTCATGCGCATTCATGACGTTACAATAAGTGAATGGAATATAATAATAATTAAATATGGCTCACTGTAAACGTTATAAGTAGGTATGTCAACTTAACATTTCTTATGTAAAAATGAATAAATCTGTATAAATGTGACTTTAATCTGTCTTATATTCTACTACTATATTAGTTGACGCCCGAGCATGGATTTAGGTTTTTAAAAATCATTTGTAAACGCCTACATATTCCGGAATGAATAGTAGGTATCATCTGTCCTTCAGGATGCAAGCTATATCCTTATGAAATTTTGTCAAAATCGGTTCAGCGGTTATAGAGTAAAAAGACAAAACACAGTTAGAAATTTTCGCGTTATTAGTTTGGCTTACTAATATAATATTATAAATACGAAAGTGTGTTGGTTTATTGGTTTGTCCTTCAATCACGCCGCAACAAAGCAACGGATCGACGTAATTTTTTGAATGGGTATAGTTGAGGACGGGTGAGTGACATAGGCTACTTTTTATCCCGGAAAATTAAAGAGTTGCCGCGGAATTTTAAGAAATAAATCCACGCGAGCAAAGCCGCGGGCATCAACGGGTATTTTAATAATATGTTCCCGGTAATTGATCAGACTATGCTCTACATAGCTTAAGAAGGGTTAATATATTCTGTCCCGAATTCCACATAATATTAGGTAGTTAGGTACCAGTTTTAACACTTCTTGGTTGTTATTTGCTTTTCTGATTTGGGTTTTAGAAAGATGTTTCCCATAGTTTGAGACGTTGAAGTTTCGGTCGCCTAGCAATGTGAACAAACTCATTAAAACCCGTCTCGCAGCACCCCAAGTCATAAGAGAAGGGAGTTCAAAAATATAATACTGACACGTATGAAAAGCGTCAATATTACCCCATTCTACAAGGTGTTTGTTAATGTGTATAACTTACCAGCAACCACCCATGCACTTTGACCCTATAAACACAATGGCGGTGGTAAAAAGTGAAAATTAATTATCAAAAACTTTCATACAAAATTAATTATTTAATTAAGAAAAAAACATTTTGGAAACCCTAACTGGAGACATAACAACAAGTTCAAAACGAGTGTTACCACTCATGCTTTTGATTTTACCCGTTTTCCCTCAAAAAAAATACCCTAGAAGTCCTTGAAGAAGAAGAAAAAAGATTTTGACTTTCTTTTGGCAAATAACTTGTAAAATGAAAAACTGAATACTGCTTTAGGTAGCAATTTAAAAAATACTTATTCACAAAAGTGTTACATTTGAAAAGCCACATTTTTATCTCAAGAATTTACCTAACATTTGGTAGTTACTGTTAGATTCCAAAATTATTAAATGCACTCGCAATTATCATCAATTCCTTTAAAAATAGTTAAGCAAAAATCTTGTATAATACAAGTATTTTGTGTTGTTTTTCCCCAGGTAAAGGCAAAATTCCTATAGACGTAAACACTTTGGTCCCCTACACTATTTCCAAGAATTCTTTGACTCCGCCCCGCGAGTAAAGGCGAGGCTACACACAAGATTTGCGGTTGCGTTTACGCAACGAAAAATTTCATCGCATAGGACATCGTACGAGTAAACTCTTACCATTATTTTACTTTCTAGTGAGACATGGACCGCACTAAATACTACTTCTGCTTGCGTTAAGATGCATCAAGAAAAAACACAAAAGAAAGTACCTACTGCGTATTCATCTCCTCAAAATTGAGATGTAAACATTTACATACTTCCTTCCACGCTTGTTTTTGGAAATTTATCTTTGTATTCTTCCACTGGTTTCTCCCAAAGGACAGGAGGTTCCTGAATCAAGGAAATCAGATAATCGATATCGTAATTAATCATCTTGACATGCACACGCTGGGAAGTGTGGATACCGCTAGAATGTTAGTACATCGTCGCATCGCAGGTTTTATGGTGCACAGAGGACATTTCCACGGTGCGTTGTGGTCGCGACGTCTATGATTTTTACAATGTCCTCAGTGAAGGCGCGCCCTTACGGTGTTTCGACGTATTTAATATTCAAACCACGCCCACGTACGCGGCGTCGGTAAAGGAACTAAAACTAGCACTGTACTGCAAGCGATAATAATAATTATTGTATCGTTTTGAAATTGATTTATTATTAAAAATATCACACACATTCATTCGTTCATTCACATACAGTAATTGTTAATCAAAACCACAACACAAATTAACGAGATATTAATTACCTGCAAAGAAAGAGGCGGCAGTCACTTTATGGACTACGTAGGTACGGACTTTAAGACGAGGTTCTGGACGAGTTTTAGGTATTTGAGGGGGTGCGCCAGAGGTGAGCGCGCGGTATTAGTCCCGCTCACCGCGGGGGGAATGTAGCGCGAGCGCGAAATATTAGCTTGATAGCGGCAAGAAACGACTCAGTCCGGCTGACAAAACTATATTAGGTCTGTACTGTAACTTATTTTCGTCACTCATATTGTAACTTATATGGCTCGGTTGGTATGGCTACAGTTTATTTTCAGAGAGAGAGTACAGGTTCGATTCCTAGCCAGTAATGTAACATTGTTTTTTTAATTTCCTTATTCATTTTTAGCCTTTTTTTACCATAGTATGTATTTCAATATTACTTACATTTTTTTAAGTACATAATTTGAATAAATAGTGTTTTAAGTTAGGTGTTGTATTTTTTAATTTATTACCTAATTTTTTAATCTATATTCTATATATTGATATATTACTAGTTGATGCCCGTGGCTTCGCTCGCGTGGATTAGTTTTTAAAATGAATCCCTATTTCCCTTGTCGAAACATCACGCTTGAACGGCTGGACCGATTTTGATGGGACTTTCACTGGCAGATAGCTGATGGTAGGAGTAATATAGGCTACTTTTTTAACCGATTTTCAAAAAAGGAGTTATATTTTTACCTATGTACCTACTATATCAATATCTCCGTGATTTCTAAACCGATTTTAACGGGACTTTCACTGGTAGATAGCTGATATCATCGGGCATAGTATAGGCTACTTTTTTAACCGACTTTTGAAAAAGGAGAAGAAGGAGTTTTGTTTTTCTACTTCTGTATATCGATATCTCCGTGATTTCTTAACCGATTTGCGTGAATCTTTTTTTAATTGAAACAAAAACCATGCAAGATTTAAAATTAATTAATTAATATCCTTTATTTTTTTTGACGACGTCCCTGGCGCAGTGGTGAGCGCTGTAGTCTTATAACTGGGAGGTCTCGGGTTCGATTCCCGGCGGGGGCAATTTAGGAATTTATAATTTCTAAATTGTCTCTGGTCTGGTCTGGTGGGAGGCTTTGGCCGTGGCTAATTACCACCCTACCTTCAAAGACGTGCCGCCAAGCGATATAGCGTTCCGGCACGATGGCGTGTAGAAACCGACTAGGGTTATGGGTTGAATTTACACTGCTATACCCCTTCCAAGTTAGCCCGCTACCATCTTAGACTGCATCGTCACTTACCATCAGGTGAGATCGCAGTCAAGGGCTATCTTGTTATCGAATAAACAATAAATAAAATGTTCTAATAAATATTTTTCTTACATGTTGTATTTTTTCGCTATTGAGGTGAAAAGTTGGATGTATCACACGATAGCAAAGTTTTTGCTTCTTGTGCCTTTGAATCCCTCACTACTCTTATGATTCTAACTTAGAATCCTTCTCTCGCTCGGGATTCAAACTAGGCACTCGCAACAAAAAAACTTTGCTATCTTGTTGAACAAATAACTATTTCGGGCAAACTATCAATTTTAGAGAAAATTTTTATTTCGTCCCATAGTGCCGCCGCCGCACTATGGGACGAAATAATATAAACCGTCTCATAAATGGTTGGGACGAATGTTATGATTCCAAAGATTTTTCCATGGATTAATATTCTCAGATAATAGGACCTTTATGAATAATGTTGAAAAATAAAAATATTTTAGTTCTAGGTATATAAAATTACTAGTAGGGCGCGTGAGTGCGCGGCTCGCTAAAGCGAACCGCGTGTTTTCTGTTCCCCAAGTAGATCTTCGGATCTTGATCATCTTTTTCCAAAACCACTATTTCATCTTGTACATTTTCTAAGATAGACATCGACGAAATTTGTATGGCCACCATCTTGAATCCGCCATTTTGGTAGTTTTTTTTAGCTCATTGCCAATTGGATAAGGTTTCGAGTGATTTTTGTTTGGGCACCCTCAACCTATCTTCAATACCCTGACCGTGCTCCTCACCCGTCTGCGAAATCCTCAATCATCAACTCCCTCCATATTTTTCATACAAATGAATTTTTATCTTCTATACGAAACCATCAGTTTGGAAAAGAAACCTTATCTTAGTCTTGCATATATTTTGTATGAAAAAAATAAATTCCGCCATTTTGAATTTTTTTCTATTCATTAAGTAGACTTTCGAGTACTGATCATCTTTTTCTAAAAAACCACTCTTCCACTTTTTATACTCTCCAAGATAGGCACCGACGAAATTTATATGACCGCCATCTTAAATCCACCATTTTGGATTTTTTTTCAGCTCCTTGCCAATTGGATGAGGTTTCGAGTGACTTTTGTTCGAGAACCCTCCACCTATCTTCAAACCCTGGCCGTGCTCCTCACCCGTCTCAGAAATCCTCAACCATCAGCTCTCTCCGTATTTTTTCTACAAATGAATTTTTGTCCTCTCTACAAAACCATCAGAAATTTTGAAAAAGGGCCACATAAAGTCTTGCATATATTTTGTATGGAAAAAATAAATTCCGCCATCTTGAATTTTTTTTCTATTCATCAAATAGACCTTTGGGTCTTGATCATCTTTTTCCAAGCAACCACTCTTCCACCATTTATAGTCTCCGAGATAGACACCGACGAAGTTTGTATGGTCGCCATCTTGAATCCACCATTTTGGAGTTTTTTTTCGGCTTTTTGCCAATTGGATGAGGTTTCGAGTGACATTTGGTTGAACACCCCCCCACCTATCTTCAATATCCTGGCCGTGCTCCTCACCCGTCTGCGAAATCCTCAATCATCAGCTATCTCCATATTTTTGTTCCGAATGAATTTTTGCCCTCTATACGAAACCATGAGTAAAAAAAAATTTTTCCATACAAAATTTATAGGAGAGGTGATCAATGAGTCAGTGAATCAGCACGAGTAGCTATATATATATTAACTAGTAGGGTGCGTGGGTGCGCAGCTCGCTAAAGCGAACCGCGGTTTTTCTGTCCACCAAGTAGACCTTCGGGTCTTGATCATCTTTTTCCAAGGAACTACTCTTCCATCTTTCATAGTCTCTGAGATGTACATCGACGAAATTTGTATGAGCGCACCTTGCATCCGCCATTTTGGTATTTTTTTTAGCTTATTGCCAATTGGATGAGGTTTCGAGTGATTTTTGTTTGGGCACCCTCAACCTATCTTCAATACCCTGACCGTGCTCCTCACCCGTCTCCGAAATCCTCAATCATCAGCTCCCTCCATATTTTTCATCCAAATTAATTTTTGTCCTCTATGCGAAACCATCAGCGGAAAGGAACGTATCAAAGTCTTGCATATATTTTGTATATAAAAAAAAAAAATCCGCCATCTTGAATTTTTTTCTATTCATCACGTAGACTAATGGGAACTGATTATCTTTATCAAAGAAACCAGTCCTCCATCTTTTATAGTCTCCGAGATAGACACTGACGAAATTTGTATGGCCATCATCTTGAATCCTCCATTTTGGATTTTTTTTCAGCTCCCTGCCAATTGGATGAGGTTTCGAGTGACTTTTGTTTGAACACTCCTCACCTATCTTCGATACCCCGGCCGTGCTCCTCACCCGTCTCCGAAATCCTCAACCAACAGCTCTCTCCATATTTTTCCTCCAAACGAATTTTTGTCCTATCCTATTTTTGTCCTTTGTCTCTATACGAAACCATCAAAAATTTTGAAAAGGACCCGTATCAAAGTTTTGCATATATTTTGTATGGAAAAAAATAAATTCCGCCATCTTGAATTTTTTTTCTATTCATCAAATAGACCTTTGGGTCCTGATCATCTTTTTCCAAGCAACCACTCTTCCACCATTTATAGTCTCCGAGATAGACACCGACGAAGTTTGTATGGTCACCATCTTGAATCCGCCATTTTGGAGTTTTTTTTCGGCTCTTTGCCAATTGGATGAGGTTTCGAGTGACATTTGGTTAAACACCCCCCCACCTATCTTCAATATCCTGGCCTTGCTCCTCACCCGTCTGCGAAATCCTCAATCATCAGCTATCTCCATATTTTTGTTCCGAATGAATTTTTGCCCTCTATACGAAACCATGAGTAAAAAAAAATTTTTCCATACAAAATTTTACAGGAAAGGTGATCAATGAGTCAATCAGTCAGTCAGTGAATCAGTGAATCAGCACGAATAGCTATATATATAGTAACTAGTAGAGCGCGTGGGTGCGCGGCCCGCTGCAGTGGACCGCGGTTTTTCTGCTTTTAGACTTTCAGGGCTTGATCATTTTCTACTAAAAAACCACTCTTCGATTTTTTATTCTTTGTCAAATAGGCACCGACGAAATTTATATGGCCGCCATCTTGATTCCGCTATTTTGGTTTTTTTAGCTCCCTGCCAATTGGATGAGGTTTCACGTGATTTTTGTTTGAGCAACCTCCACCTATCTTCAATACCCTGACCGTTCTCCTCACCCGTCTTCGAAATCCTGAATCATCAGCTTCTTCCATATTTTTTCTAAGAATGAATTTTTGTCCTCTATTTGAAATCATCGGTAATTCTGAAAAAGAACCCTAACAGTCTTGCATATATTTTGTATATGAAAAAAATTAATTCCGCCATCTTGAATTTTTTTCTATTCATCAAGTAGACCTTCAAGTACTGATCATCTTTTTCCAAGAAACTACTCTTCCATCTTTTATAGTCTCCGAGATAGGCACTGACGAAATTTGTATGGCCGCCATCTTGAATTTGCCATTTTGGAGTTTTTGTTCGGCTCTCTGCCAATTGGATGAGGTTTCGAGTGACATTTGGTTGAACACCCCCTACCTATCTTCGATACCCTGGCCGGTGCTCCTCAACCGTCTCCGAAATCCTCAATCATCAGCTCTCTCAATATTTTTCCTCCGAATGAATTTTTGTCCTCTACACGAAACCATGGGTGAAAAAAATTTTTTATTATGTAAATAAGATCATTCTTATTATTTAACTAGTACTTATTTTTAATGAAATAACTAAAATGACAATAATTATTAATAATGAAATAATTTTAAGTAATTAAATTTTTAGTACTTATGGAAAATTAAATAATTTGATTTTTGACATGCTCTCACGAAATAAATATTATCTTTAAAATACTGGCGTTTCATTTTTCTAGTAGCTTATACATTCAATAATACGTGTACAAATTTTCAAATCAAAATGTCAAGAAACAAAAAGTTATTGATTTTCGAGACGGTTTATATGATTTCGTCCCATAGTGCGCCGTCGCCGCACCGCTGCCCGCAAGATTCTCACTTTACTCACTCTTGCAATGTTGATGGTTCCTCAGAATTGAGCTTCAAACGTTTTTTCCGACTGAAAATTAAATATAACTTATTATAATTAATTTTGAAAAAAAAATACTATTGTCCTAAAAAAATGCGTTTAGAAAATGCAAAACAAACACGGTAGGAGAACCGAACCCGTAACTTCTAGCTATCAACTCTCTCCTACACTGACTATTACACCACTGGGGTATTACACCATTATTATTAGATACTTACCTTCTTCTTCGTCAACCCATAGACGTCTACTGCTGAACAAAGGTCTCTTACGTGGACTTCCACAGACCTCGTTCTTGCGCCGCCTGAATCCAGCGGCTCCATGCGACTCGTTTGATGTCGTCGGTCCACCTAGTGGGGGATCTGCCAACATTGAGCTTCCCTGTGTGAGGTCGCTAGTCCAGCACCTTGGAACCCCAACGACTTTCAGCTCTTCGAACTATGTGCCCCGCCCATTTCCACTTTAGTTTCGCGACTCGCAGAGCTATGTCGGTAACTTGGTTCTCCTACGGATCTCCTCATTTCTGATTTGATCTCGCAGGTAATTTGAAAAAACGTAATAATTGTGAAGAAATTACGTAAGTTACCAAGTAATTGAAAATTGATGATGAAATTGATATTTCATGATCCCTTACATAATGCAAAACCTTTACAAAATATTGAGAAAATTAAAAATAGGTAGAGACGTACTTTACAATTTCCATCATCTGCTTTTGATATTTTTTATATAGTGAATTCTTGGATTTTGCTTTTCTTTAGGACCCATTTTCAAAATTAGCCTCTACTACCTAGTACTTATTTATTTAAAACTTCATTTTATGGATTATTTATTTACAATTGACTATAAACAAACTTATAACTAGGTAAACTCTATTTAACTTCACTAAAATATACAAAATAGTCTTCAACATAAAACAAAAACAATTTTACTTATTATAATTAATTTTGAAAAAAAAAAAACACTTGTCCTAAAAAAAACATAAAACCTTTTTTTAGAAAATGCAAAATGAACGTAGTTGAGATTCGAACCCGCAATTTCTAATTATCAAGTCGCGACCAAACTAACCGAGCCAAATTTCTATTAGAAAGAATGACGAAAATAAGGTACATTATAGTAAAGTTTGATTAGCCGATTTACGTCACATTTACGTACTGTACGATAAAATTAAAAATAGGTAGGTAGACACTTATAACTATCACCATCTGCTTTTGTTGTTTTTATTTTGTTCATTTTCTTTTTCGGACCCATTTTCAAAATTTCTACTACTTAGTACTTATTTATTTACAACTATATTATGGTTTATTTATTAACAATATATTGTATACAAACTTATAACTAGGTACACTCTATTTGACTTCACTAAAATATACAAAATACTCTTCAACATAAAGCAAAAACAATTTTCAATTATTATATTTCGCGATGTTATTTGATAGCCGAGCGAGAGCAGCGCAGCGTAGGTCCAGCTAGCAGCACGCCTCAGCGATCACTGTCTAATTGAGTACGAGTGACAAAGAAGCCGCTACTGGGGATAAAACGGCCAAGACACAAATTGTGATAAAAAAAGATTAAATTATAATAGTCGCTGTAAAAAAAATCTAAAACTGCCATTTTTTGTAGTAAAATATGACAAATAAATTGTACTTAAATTTTACAAAAATTAATGTATGGTAACTGAGAAAAATGGGAATTCATGTATTTGCAGAGGCAACTTTGCAATTTTTTTCTATTGAAAAAAGTTTACGTCATTGTGTTTTGGAAACAGGCATCAGGCCAGAAATATGATCAATTGTAACTCCCTTTTTTTTCATAGTATTATGACCAATAGATTTTGAATAAAACGATCTTCTTTCGGCTCTATTTAGCTGATCAGAGAACCTTAACTTACGGAGTCCGAAAGTAGTCTGGAATATTCTTGCAAAAATACAAGATTTCTAATCGGTTTTCACTCTACTGAACAATACTACAGGTTACAGGTTTAATTGCATGCCGATTAATGGTTAGGTATCGCATCTGGAATATTTTATCGCAACGTTATAGCATAACAAGTAGTACGTTGTAGGCCTACACACATTCATTCATAGTTTTATCGTTGGCAGTTCATCGCCATTGAATCAGCTGTTTTAAAGGGCTGCCACCTAAACATTTATGGTGAATTTTTGAAGTCCTCATAACTTGGCCAGGATATGAGCTACACGTCTCATGATATTTTTTCATGTATCTATACACCGACCCCAACTTATGGGTTTCGGTAGGATAGGGACATTAACTAACACCTTGTATACACAGATTAATAATATAATTAATCTGTGGCTCTATATTATTTTAAATACTACTACTCGTCAGCTTTCGTGATAGCCTACGTTTTAGGTAAGTAGGTATATAGCCGAAAATGTAAAAATTATTGAAAAACTATTTACTAATATACACGGTGCTAATTTTATTCCCCGTAAACCCTGAAGGAGGTGAATGTGCTCATGAAACTGAACAACTTTCCTCAAGGAACATGGGTCGAAATATGAAAAAAAAAAATTGGACCCTCCATAAAAAATTGACGATTAGCCGATTGATTTACTATGGGAGGTCCAAAATTTTTTTTCATACTTTACTTTACTTTTCTCTAAGTAACAATAACCGATGATTATACTTACAAGTAAAATGTATCCGTTATATTGATTTTGTTCGTATAAAATGTATTTTAAAATGATCTCGGTGGTATAGGCTACAGCCTGTCACCGGGATCATAATTCATAATAAAGAATCAACACACACTTCCTTCATCAAAATCGGCTCAGTAGTTTAGACGCTACGGTGGAACATACGTATACGTATAGTCACATACATACATAGACTGCTAAAATCATAACCGTTCCTATGGCTTTGCCGTAGTCAAGTAAAAAAGGGGATTTGACGTTTGTTACTCAATCACGCCGCAAAGACTGAACAAGGCACAGAGATAGATTATAGTCTGGTATTTAAACACATAGGCTACTTTTTATCCCGGAAAATAAGACAGTTGCCGCGGGAATCAAAAAACCTCACGTACGAAGTCGCAGGCATCAGCTACTATTTTACATAATATTATAACGCACCTTGAAAACAAAAGTGGCACTATGTGGAACTTACTGGCATGTTTTCAGTACACAACTTAAATAAAATAGTCAAACTGATAAATCAAATTAATTGTATTCTTTTCTTCCAGTTACTTGCTAAGATATTGAACAAAAATGCTGCGTCAAAACTTTATGGTCATACTGAAAAATTTTAATTTTTGTAAAACGCCACTTTTGTTTTCAAGGTGCGATATGCTCGCGGTCCAAAGCCTTAATCCACGTTAGTGCCACGGTTTGTGCGTTGGGGCATAGAATACTTAATAGTAATAGTACTGGTTGGGGGCCATAGCCAGTAGCTTATGAACGCATCTGACTAACACCTACAAATGCTTACATAAGTGTTCATATCAATGGTATCATTGTTCTTATAATTGTCTACTCCGAACAACCTAACAGCAGTTCTGGCGCACTCCGCAGTAAATAAAGTAGTACAAGTACATGGCTTACCTCTTCCAAGGGCCTAAATTTAAAGAGTGAAAGGGATAAGAGTTACGTGATAGAAAGAGAGAAAAGTGAATAAGACGGTAGGTAAAGAAACATAAATGTATGATATTTGAATTTGAAACCTCGACTGTCCGTCGGTTCGTCCGCAGTCTATCAGCAAGCTGTATCTCATAAACCATAATAAATAGAAATTTTCACAGAATGCGTATTTCTATTGCCGCTATAACAACCAAAAAAGATAAAGAGATTTTCCATAAAAAACTTTTAGTTTTCCTTATTTTTTCTCATAATATCTGGTGTTAAATATTACGGAACCCTTCTGTGTCGGTTAAAAATGCATGTCATTATGTATGTTTCTTTTTAACCGACTTCCAAATAGGAGGAGGTTATTTCATTATCAATCAACTCGATACTATTACCATCATACCGAGCTTCAAAAAATTTCTGCGAATCGACGAATCGCTGTTCAAGCATTGTCTGAATTGGAAACCAGTTACCCACTCCTTTTATATTAATGACATACATGCACTAATGCGCGATTCAAAATGTATGACCCGCCACCTATTGAGACATTAGGAAACGATTACATTATATTGGATGCATCGAACTATGATTGGATGATTTGGAGAATCTTGCAGAATTGCAAGTAAACATTCAGCTGTTTGCTTTTGTAACCTTTGAGGGTACATTCACAATATTTTCAGCCTACTTCGATATTTTTTTTATAAGTATTTTTTTGTGTGAATGTTACCCGATCTCATCATCACCCGATCATCTCGAGGATGGTTTCGTTTAAAGAGAAAAATTTTGGAAAATTAGGGGATGAATGTAGGTTATTGAATTTTTCACATTTTTATATTGAAGTAATTATTGCCCGCAACTTCGTAAGGAGTTTAAAAATCCCACAGGAACCCTGTTTTTCCGGGCTAAAAGGTAGGCTTTATCACTCTCTATCTCTATGCATAAATCACGTCAATCCGTTGCTCCGTTGCTGCGTAATTGAAGAACAAACCAACAATTGTTTGTTAGTTTATACTTCGATCCCTAAGATGTAGTGAATCTTATGAAAACTCACGCTTAGTGTACACACTAACTTGACTATGTTATGTTGTTTGGACAAATAATCATACTTTCGCATTTAGAATATTAGCACAGATATTAGTAAGGCTTATCTAATGATCTGGATAAACTGAATACAAACGCAGATAAACCCGTCCAAACATCAATGTTTGAGTCGAAATAATGATGGCCCACGAGAACCGATCCATATCGTCTCCCTTTCCCTTTGTAGCCAAGATTCTGATCGACAAGCTGTCGACAAGTCTCAATTGTGTAGGAGACCCTTATGCTGAGATCTATAGAGCGTGCTCTGACTTAGCACAGATTTAGATAGAGTTAAAACGAGAAACAAATATACTCTGAAATACATAAATCTCTCTCGTTTTAACTCTGGTTTGAGTCTGAGCAGAGTGAGAGTGCGGTCTATAGATTTCAGCCTGAGATCTCCAGAGTCCATAATATTCTTTGAAAAGTGATAACAGTAGCGAAGTAAAATTGTTCACGCATTCTACCTAGCGCGTAGTTTTGATAGATATCAATCTTTATTGCAACAACTAGAATGTAAAAAATTCACATAATCATTATACTTAAAATAGTACATTGTTCTACAAGGGCTGAAAGTGGCCGATTACATACGAGGGTGTCATTTGAGGCACGAGGCGAAGCCGAGGGCCGCGATACACCCGAGTTAGGAATCGCACTTTCTCCCGAGTGATACATAGTGCTTTATACTACACCTACGAGGAAAATAATAGACACATTATTTAATTGAAATTTATATTGAAATTCATAAACCAACCAACCAATACCTTTTTTTGGTTTGGTGTGGAAGCCAATAAGGGGTATGGGTTGAATTTACACTGCTATACCCCTTCCAAGTTAGCCCGCTACCATCTTAGACTGCATCGTCACTTACCATCAGGTGAGATCGCAGTCAAGGGCAATCTTGTCATAGAATAAAAAAAAATAATACAATTATTAAAACTTAGGGTGATATTTTGGTTCGGCAAATTACCTAATAGTTTTTGATTCTGGCGGCGTCATCAAAATATCTTCACTGTCACTACTACACATTTTGCGTTTTAAATCTATAATTATATAAAAAGGCTTGTCCTGACTGACTGACTGACTGACTGACGATCAACGCACAGCCTAAACCACTGAAGTTAGAAACTTGAAATTTTGACAGTAGGTTCCTTTTATGACGTAGGCGAGCACTAAGAAAGGATTTTTCGAAATTCGCCCCCCAAGGGGGTAAAAAGGGGGGTTAAAGTTTGTATGAAACTCCGTCATTTTTCGAGTTATACTCATGAAATTCGGTATTTAGGCTTTAAATTGAAAACAAAAAAGTACGTGTTTCACAGTTTTTAAAAATTCTACCCCCTAAGGGGTTAAATAGGGGTTGAATGTTTGTATAATAGTCCTTCGTTCTTCAAGTTATTTTTCAAGTTACGTTTATGAAACTTGATATTTTGGCTCTTGATTAAAAATAAAGAATTACGTATTTTACATTTTTTTTAAATTCTCCCCCCAAGGGGGTAAAAAGGGGGGTTAAAGTTTGTATGAAACTCCGTCATTTTTCAAGCTATACCCATAAAATTCGGTATTTAGGCTTTAAATTGAAAACAAAAAAGTAAGTGTTTCACACTTTTAAAAAATTCTACCCCCTAAGGGGTTAAATAGGGGTTGAATGTTTGTATGATAGTCCTTCGTTCTTCAAGTTATTTTTCAAGTTATGTTTATGAAACTTGATATTTTGGCTCTTGATCAAAAATAAAGAATTACGTATTTTACATATTTCGAAAATTCTCCCCCCAAGGGGGTAAAAAGGGGGGTTAAAGTTTGTATGAAACTCCGTTATTTTTCAAGCTATACCCATAAAATTCGGTACTTAGGCTTTAAATTGAAAACAAAAAAGTAGGTGTTTCACAGTTTTTAAAAATTCTACCCCCTAAGGGATTAAATAGGGGTTGAATGTTTGTATGATAGTTCTTCGTTCTTCAAGTTATTTTTCAAGTTATGTTTATGAAACTTGATATTTTGGCTCTTGATCAAAAATAAAGAATTACGTATTTTACATTTTTTGAAAATTCTCTCCCCAAGGGGGTAAAAAGGGGAGTTTCAATATTCATAGTTAAGACAGGACAACGTCTGTCGGGTCCGCTAGTAATTTTATAAATTGAAAATTTAGATAAAACAAAAGAAAGCGAATCGCGCGAATTTTTTTTTTTAATTTTTCAAATAATGTACTCACTAAAGAAAATGCAAGCGGCCAGCAACAATTTGTTTTTTTAACAATAATTTGAATGTGTAAATAACCTTAGACTGATTTGTTTCCACGTAATGACGTATTTTCTTTCTCGCTCTTTTGCGATTTGACACAAATCAGAACGTACTTTCCGAGCAGGTGTAGTATAAAATAATTAAGCATTTGTTTTGAATAATTTTAATAAGATTAATATTATTAAGATTATATATTTTAAATAGGAATATAATAAGTCGACCAACAAAATTTATTTTTTGGCATCAAAACCTAGCTTCTAATTTAATAACTCAGCAACGGGAAAATGATGAAGCTTCTAATATACTAACTCGGCTTCTTCACAATGGCCACAAATTATGCCAAAGAAAGCATCAAATAAAGAGCCACTATTTTTATTATTGTCCACTGCCACTGCACGATTTGGTGCGAGTGAGATGGATACGACTGGCCATTTGCACGATTTCGTTGGTGCGAGTGAGACGGATGCGACTGGCAATTTGCACGATCTCGTTGATTATGGCTATTTGCACCAATCAGAGAGCGCCATTCAAAACATGCATTTGTTTTTTTTGTTGTTCTGTTGTTAGTGTGTTAATATTGCAATTATTTTTGTATAATTTTTTCTTTAAACTAAAGTTAGGTTAGGTTAGGGTTATACATGAATATTCAGGTGCCCGGCCGAAGGCCGGGCACTTAGGTTCTGTTGGGATCGTAAACCTACCTAAAACTAAAAAAAAAGTTGAAAAAAAATTTGATTTTTTTTTTCAAAAATGTTATAATGTTATGTGTAGGTATTTATCTTGAGTTAAATTTAAAAACAATCATTTTTTTAATTTCATTTTATCAAAAAAAAAAAAACGTTTTTTTATTTAGTTAGAAACATTTTTTTATTTCATTTTTCTCACAAAAAAAAAAATTAAAAATGTGGTTGAAGATTTGGTGTATTATTTGATGCTAATATTTAAGTATTTTAGGAGTTCACGGTTTGAAGCTAAGTTATAAATATAGATGCTAAAATTATATTTTTTAGAGGCTCACTAGTTGAAGCTGACTTAGTAATTTAGAAGCCAATAATGGTATTAAATAGAAGCTCGTTTAATTACATGCCTTTTAAAAATTATAATTTACTAGCTGATGCCCGCGACTTCGTTCGCGTGGATTTAGTTTTTTTAATTCCCGCAGGAACTCTTTGATTAAAAGTAGCCTATGTCACTCTCAAGGTCCTCAACTGTTTCCATACAAAAAATTACGTCGATCCGTTGCTCTGTTGCAGTGTGATTGAAGGACAAACATACAAACAAACACAGTTTCGCATTTATAATATTATAGTTAGTTATAATTATTTATAACTTAAATTGTCAAATGGCAGCATTATTGTTAAAGCATAGTATTGTTTTTAAGGGTATGGGTTGAATTCACACTGCTGTACTCCTTCCAAGTAAGCCCGCTACCACCTTAAACTGCATCGTCACTTACCATTAGGTGAGATCGCAGTCAGTCTTGTCATCGAATAAAAAAAAAGCGTTTTTCTCCAGACAGCCAGCTTTTTCGGCGGTGATCTTTATATTCTTCTGTATAACGCCCTTAAAGTTACTTAAAGGTTAGTAAAAGCTGTTGGTAATTAACTTACCAGTGGCCACTCCCATATCGGTGACCTTGAGTTGTCCCTGCTTGATCATGGCTTCGTAGTTGGGCTTGATGCACGTCAGCTCGGTGTTGAACAGTCCAAACATCGGGCCCTGGCTCGTATCCTCTTCGTACGTGAAGAGGACCTGGATGTCTTTGATGAGGGCACGCTGGACCGTTGCGTACCACGATTGGGTCACTCTGCAAATGTCCTTTCATTCAAGTCGGTATTACGTTTACGAATATATTGTCTTATACAATTATGGTTCATCTAAATATATGTGGGAAAAGTGACTGACTGATCTTTCAATGCACAGCTCAGACCAATAGACGGATGGGGCTGGGCATAAAAATATCTATTACTAGCTTTTGCCCGCGACTTTGTCCGCGTGACTCAAGTTACTGTTTTTCCGGGGTAAAAGGTCACTTTCCTTGCCATCAAAAAACCTGTTCTATACAAAATGTGTGAGAAAATGAAATTTTTTCATAATTTTTTTTTTAGTAAATCATTCCGATATTTTAAAAGTTATTCTGCTATTCGGGACGGAAACAAATACATACAACAAACCAAAAACCATGAAAATCAGTCTAGCTGTTCTAGAGTTATAAGTGTTCGAAGAAACCCGACTTTGTTTCACAGTATACTAGATAAAAAGTATCCTATGTCCATCTCCTAGTTTTAAGCTACCATTGCCATTTAAGATGCCATTTTGTTTTCTTTCCCTAGCAGCCGCATTCGAAAATGAAATAAAAATTTTAATTTAGAACTTAATTTTAAAAAACACATGATGCTTTAAGCAATTAAATATCACATGCTTCAATGGTGAAGGAAAACATTTCAATTCTCAAAGGTGTGCAACATCTGCCAATTTGCATTGTGCCATGGTGGACTATTTAGAATTGGCTTACCTTCTAGGCATAGTAGTCATAGCCTCCCAGTACTGGTCAATGTATGGGATGATTTCTCTGTCCTTGCTGAACATGTTCTTGTTGCTGCCATCCTTAGAACTCTCCTGCTTCAAGTTGGCTATTGCTGTCAGGCACATTTGCGGGAACGCTACAATAGAGTATAAAGAGCCTAAGTGCTAGTTCACACTAACTTGTTGGTGTAGCGAGAAGCTTGCAAAATATCAAATGTACCTATGAAGGGCCTATATCAGAGTTCATGCACTATAGGGCATTCAACTGTTGTCCAAATGTTGATGTTCATTAATTATTATAATCAAAAATGTAACATGTAAGAACTAAGAGTAACATTTGTGACAGAGATACATTGTACATTATATGCTACCCTTTTTAATAAGGGGGGGGCCTATCTCGGATGGAACGGCATTCAGAACCAATGGTAGATACATTTGACGATTCAAAAGTTCTTTGTAAAAGTTTATTTGAATAAACAATTATTATATTCTATATTCCCTTCCAGCACTTTGAAATATTGTTTATTTATGTGCCTCGCTCAGTGCTAACTTTATGTGGCTATGCTTTTTTTTAAAAATCTCCTAAAATCTTATTCAATCATATAGAAAAACACTAAGCATAACTCTCTCCATCATTCTTTTGAGTTTGTAATATTTTTCTGTGTTTGTAATATTTTTCATCTAACCAGACGCAGACTATGAGCAGATATGTTTTGAGGGTTAGTATCATTTGGAGACAAATTCCCACAGACATGATATCTCCTTAAGCAGTTTATCGCTTCTGTCGTTGTTAACTTAATACTATTAGCAACACTATGTGGTCATGAATTAAATGTTATTATTAAACAGCTAAACTTACGTGCTTGATTCTTCTTAAACGTTTCCAAGCCAGTTGGTGAACAGTTCTTGCATATGAACAGATAGTTGGTCATAAATGGCACCAGTTTGCCCAACTGGTATCCTATACACGATTCATGGTACCATCTATTACACGAAGCACATAACAACTCGACTATGTTGAGATTACGATCTTTGCCACTGTTGAAAAAACAACAAAGTAATAAAGTATGAACAAAGAATTTTGACTGAATGTTATTTTATGTAGTGTCTAAAGTGATACATACCAATAACAATGGCCCTGTGACTCCCCAGGCTGTTTGTTTTTGCTTTTGTCGGCATTTTCTCCCGCTTTTTGAGATTCTTGACTATTGGAGGCAATATCCATTTCGACACCTTTCTTTGCCGATTCCAGATGAGTAGAGGACATTTTGCTTTAAACGACCGCTTTTGCCTACCAAATAAACATTATGTTCACTTATAATTAGCTTGTCCACAAGCTAATTTTAAACACAATCCATGAATTCCATAAAACGATTTACGATCTCAAAGACGATATGACATTTATGCAAAATTGACGTGCACGGTGCAAAGTAGATTTTGACGGGTCAACAATGACATGACGCTGACATGAGACTGTCAGCGTCATGTCATTTTATTAGGCCGTCGACTCGTAGAGAGAGAAGACATAGAGTCAGTGACGATTTCTTTCTCACTCACACTAAAAAGAGAGCAGAAATAAAGTTATTAATGTGATAAACAGAGACGCAGCTACCCAATTTTTTGTCCCTCATCGTGTAACCAGTTTTTTTCAAGGTCGACACACTTTTGTGCGAAACAAACTGACAGTTAATAAGAAAATTTAGTATCTATGTGTGTTGCCAGCTTTAGGTACCTATACAATGTCCCGATTTTCCCTATCCTACTTATATTATAAATGTGAAAGTTTGAATGTATGTATGGCCATCCATACATACATCCAAATTTCAGCCATATCGGTTTAGTGTGGCGTGATTGAGTAACAAACATATGGATGTTTGTTACTCAATACGCCACACTAAACCGATATGGCTGAAATTTGGCACGGAGATAGGTTTTTTTTAGTAATGTCCTCTGACATACCGTAACGGCGGGTTACTTTGGCTACTTTTTCAATTTTAGGGTTCCGAAAAAAACTTCGGAACCCTTATAGGATCACTTCGTTGTCCGTCTGTCTGTCAGTGTGTCACCACCGTTTTTTTTTTTAATTTTTGTTGAAACAAAATAAAGTCGTGATGGAAGAAATGAATATTATGAGAAAAGAAAAGAAAGATGATGGATACTAGAATATAATATAATATGTCGGCGATGATTAAAGTGTATTCAGTTAGATAGTGTCGGTTACTGTTCTGAATCATCCTGAAGTTTCGTTCGAATGTCCAACAACCAGTCGAGAACTGTTGGCGATCTTAAGAATTATTTTATTTACAAAGTTCTTAATTTTTAAAGCCATTTTTAAATAGCTCGAGGCAGATTTTTAATGTTTTTTTTTTAAATAATTATTAACTTAAACTATGAAGAGTTGCAGTTTTATACGACTGCCTGAAAAAAGGAATATACTGTTAATTTCATTAATGATGATTTTGATGACTAAATATACAATTTTTTTTGCTTTTAATTCAATAGCATTACTCGATCGAAGGAAAATTTTAACTGTTCATTAAAAATTATTTTGTGTAACATTCTTACTAGTAACGGAAAAAAATTTTCCTTTGTGTTACATACATCTTTTTTCAAATTGACTCACATATGCTAAATTTCTATTCGGCATTTCAATATTTTTTTTAAGGAGCAAATAATTATCTAGTGAATTGGTCCTATGAAACTACATTAAAAAACTTTAGTAAAAAAAAAATATTTTTAAAAAACCGACTTACGTGTACAAACTAAAATTATTTTATACTTTTAAATGGTGGTTGAAGTTAATATTGTGTGCAATAAAGAATAATAAATTCTTTATTGCACACAATATTAAGATATATGTAAAAAATAGAAGCTTACCCTAATAGGTATGTCTCTCCCAGACAACCTTATATGTGTAGGTATGTTATTTAAAAAATAAAACATTTCAGCATCTGTTTTGTCGTTTTATTTAAAAATCCTGGGAAGAATTTTCCATCTAATTTGGGGTACTAGGGGAGTGCAGTTATTGTGGCAACATTAAACTCGAACTTGTCATGTGACGTCATCGTTACGTCATGTTATCTCTATTTCAGTCGCGGTTACACAGTACCTTGGTCTATTGCCTTCTCTGTCTACGCGTCGACTCTACGGCCGTCGATCACAAACATATACCTACTTATATGTTTGTGCCGTCGATATAGGTACCTACGTCAGATTTTGTTTCCGACTGATCAAACTCTATTACTGATATAATCGGACGATACAATCGGATTTTGATTGTATCGACCGATCCGACAATTGGATCAGACGTGTGTTGAATGTTCAAACTAAATAGTGGCTCCAAGGCCTTTCGTTAGCCGGATCGGGTTCGACTATCTGATGAAAAAAATTTGACATACCTATATCGACGTCCTTAGGCTTGTATTAGGCATAAATGCCGTATACGCTAAATGAAACAAAATATAGTAGCGGCTGTCTCGCCTCCGCTCTAATATTTGTGTATATCTGTATCTCTTTTACGCTAAATCTGTCCATTTGTCTAAAGCTTGTCTAAAGAAATAAAAATATTCTAGAAACAATCAAAGTAAGCCTTGATTATGTACCAATAAAATCATTTCATATGTACAGTAGGTAGGTATAAATTCATTTTTTCTTGTGATTTTTTCAATATTTAAATACAGACTTACATAACCACAAACATATAAGAGTTATATGTTTGTGTACATAACATACTGACCACAGATAAAATAATAATTCGGAAGTTTTGGTGGTTGTGTGGTGGTTTGACCTTTTTGACATTAGCCCAACCGCCTTTTATTTTTCAAATTTTAATGTCCCTCTTTGTTTTGAATTCTTTTCTGTTTTGTTTCTGCAGTTTTTATGCTAATTTCTATTAAACTGATATCCATTCGGCAAAAATGGATATGAATACAAGTACAAATGATTTACACCCAGAAAAAAAGACAGTTCAAGAGAATATCCTCCTCAATATTATAAAGGAAGTTTGCTGTGATCCAAATACCAAACTTTCCCAGAATTTAGTAGGCAAAGTTAACAGGATAATCGCAGACTGCGATTTAACTCATCACACAAGTTTTCACAAACTCATTACTTCTGATCAGAGTACCACAACGGTTCTAGGTAGGTAAACATTTTTTTTTTCTTTAAAAGTGATTCCTAGCGATACAAACAAAGATACATATTTTTGTATAGTTATGCTTTTCAGTAATTAAAAAATTGAACATGTAAAGCAATTTCTTCAAATCCACTTTGATGAATTTGCACTTCTCCATCTGTGTATCTGTCAGAGCTTCCAATCTTTAAATTGACTAACACAAATATTCTTTAAATTTACTGATAATATTAAATATCAATATCAAGCATAATTTTCCAGGGTTCATGCACCAGACAGCCACTGAATTGACCTTTGACGAGCAAGCTGAACTAAATCAGGCAATAGTCAACAAAATTCAAGATAAAATACCCATCTTCACAGCTGAGCTAGAGCAATTGAAACAAGACACAGGTTCTTTATTAATTTATCACTATTACAACATGTTAAAGAAGAACATGCCTCCACCAATTTTGTCTGTTAATGTGTGCTAATCTCAGAAACTACTGAAAGGAGGCAGACTGCTACTACTGAAAAGATAGGCATAGGTCTATCTTTTGAGATTTTTTGCATAATCACAAATGTTGTTATGCTGTTTCTTTCTCTGTTCCTTTGAAATATTTCAAGTGCCTACTTTTTTAAATTTGTTTTGTTACTTTTTTAAATAATATCTATTATGTGTGCTACTAGCACCTGCAGGGGTTATTGATTGGTTTTCTATATAATATCATAATGCAAACATGAACTTTAACAGTCAAATATACTTTTGAATTCTCATTATTGCTTTTCTGCCTCAATTTAATGTCTGGTCTGTCTTAATCGTACTAAAGAACAAGCTATCTATCTCACAGGCAGTGGGAAGAAATCCAGAGACGAGCAAGTCAGGGAACTGCAAGAGAGTCTGGATGAGAAGTTGAACACACTCCATGAGCATGAGAATGAGAAGGTGGGGCTGATGATGGAGTGGCTCAACCATCGGCTGCAGGATGTGTCCTCATTCAGCTCAGACACCAATGAACTACTGACCTTGAAGACTAAAATTCTGGAACTGAAGTCTAAGTAAGTTTTTTTTTTTTTTTCAAAATGTTTGCTACCTACCCATCACAAAATAAAATAAAGTTGAGAAATATCTATCGAGTTTTGGTATCAAATCTTACATCTTATTGTCTAGATTTCAAGAGTATGTAGTGTGTTATGTGTAGGGTTGCCAGATTCTTTTTCATCCTATAAGAGACAAATGGTTAAATAGGTAAAAAAATAGGGGATTTCAGTTTTTTACCCGGGACAAATAAGAAAACAAAATTATTTAGTGTAATTTTTTTTTTGATATTTTTTCGAGGATCAAGTGAGTTTTAATATATTTTTATTCGTTTTAACATATCTGTAAAAATCAATACAATTATAATCGTAATTAAAAACGGTAATCAACTCGCTTTTTTACGAACGTTGCGTGTGTGAATACTTGGATCGATATTATATTGAAAAACAAAGTACAGTTCAAATACGGGACAGAGTCCCGCCGGGACATTTTAAATTAAGTATGCCTAAAATACGGGACGTCTGGCAACCCTAGTTATGTGTTACAGTCGATCTCTGCCAACTTTCAGCCAAATCGGTTCAGTGGTTATGACGTGATTGAGTAACAAACATCCATTCATCCCGCCATCCATACATGCAAACTTTCGCATTTATAATATTAATAGGATGAGCTCTTTATCGATTTATCTTCTAAACGACAACTGGCTTAAAATTGTATCGTAACATAACTGACTCTTTAATTCCAGCATCCTTCATTTCCGCATCTTGATCAACATCTTCACCGAGACCAACCAGTCAATTAAGGCCTACAGTGAAATACACAGGGATATCAAAGACAACCTGCGAGACACGGAGCAGAGAATCAAGCAATACAAAGATATTATTGCCAGTGATTGCAAATAGGGGCGCTGGAAGCCCACAGTGCACGTTAGCTCAACTCTTTCGGTGAATGCCGGCACCCGATGAGTAATTTCGGAGAACTACTCAATAAGGTTTTTTGAGTTATAGAGTAAAAAACCTTCATCACCATCATATAAGCAACCCATTTACGGCTCACTACTGAGCTCTGTGTGTCGATTCACTAAAATTTATTGTAAAATCAGTGTAACGCAATAGCCTCTGATTGGCTGGCACTCTCCTGCTATTGGTTGAAATACATTGGTGCAGCAAGAATGCCCTAAATTCAGCCAATCAGAGGCCATTGCGATCATTACACTGATGAAATCATTTTAAGAGTATCGAAAGACAGGTCTCATCTCAGAAAAGGATTATAGGCAACAGTGCACCGCTCTGGCCATGTAATTGGCTTCACATACCTTCGTGTACAGGTTTCCTAACAATGTTTTCCTTCAACGTTGAAGCGATAGGTATTTAATTTATTAAACACACACAACTTCGAAAAGTCAGAAGTGCGTGTCCGGGATCGAAGCTGCGACCCCCACAATAGGAGACTGCAGTCCTAACCCCTAGGCTACGCTGGTCTGACTATCTCTATAAGAACCCTTAAAGCGCCAGTAATGGATTGACAACCGTAGCGGTCTGTCTGTCTGTCGGTGTTTAAAATACCTTTTTCTCAGAAATTGCGTGAGGGATCAAGTTGAAAATTATACCAAATGCTAGGATTATAGTCTCTTTTTGCTGTAAAAGCTTCAAGTTGCTAGTTCTGTTTAATAGAAAATTCCGAATTGTCAAACTGTATTTTCATGGAATAAAATCACGTCACCGAAACTTACAGGTATACAATTAATTTTCAATCAACAAAGTTTGTTGAAAAAACTATAGTTTTGATGTTTTCACGAATTGTAGAAGTTAACTACAATGTATTTCTTCAAGCTGGTTGATTCATTTGCACTTTGATTAAATTTAATTAAAAAGTTTTAGTGTTTACACTTTACCGAGTGATTCATTGAGTGCGTCGAGCAAAGTACTATATACGGGGCATAACTTTTAGTTGTTATTCTCATACTGATTAGATTATATTTTAATTTGTTATTTAATTTTGTTTTGAATACATAATATTATATGGAGAAAATAAGAAATAAATATTTCTTCAGAAGAAATTATTTTTTATTTATATGTTTATATGTAACACTAGCTATTGCCCGCGACTTCATACGCATGAAGTTAGGTTTTAAAAATCCCGCCGGAATCTGTTTTTCCGGAGTAAAAGGTAGCCTATATCAATAATTTTTTCTCCGTTATTGAAAGGCAAAGCAACAAACATACATACTTTTGCATTTATATTATTAGATATATAATAGTAAGTATTTATAGTTAAATAGGTAGATAGTTTGCTTTAGTTAGGTAGTTAGGTACCTATTGGATATTAGTTTTTGGACGCAAAAAACTGCATCGCATCAACCTTTTATGTTGGTACATTTTCCTCATAAAAACTTATAATAGGTAGGTACATTTGATCTTATGAGGAAAACATATCTACCTACTTTTTATAAAATGTAATTAAAATATAATTTCTTAAATTACATAAACAAGGTACGGTACACTACGCGCGTACGCTACCTAGCTTTTAGCCGAGGATTTTTGGGTCATGGCAGTTTTTCCAATCACCATACGAAATAAGAAACATTGGACCTTCCAACAAGCTTGTTGGCACTCAATGTCGTTTTAAAATTACAAACATCTGCGATAATCAGTAATACGGTAGGTAGGTGTCTAAACTTTGTATTTTGTACGACAGATAAGGACACGTCCTACCTACCTATAGGTACTATGCTAGTCATCATAAGATTACATTATTTAACTCAATTTAGTTGATTTCATCTCTCAGTGTAGTGTGCATGTGTATTAATTTATCGTCGCCCACGCTTGTGTCACGATGGATACGATCTCGGGGACGTTTCAGTAAGTTATTTAATAATTAATTTTTAATACCTTTTTTAGTTACCCGACTTGATCCACGTTGAGATAGTGTTTACGAGTAGAAACTCACGGGAATCTTTTTAACGGGATTAAAAGCTCTCCAAGCTCTAAACTTTATCCATGTAGGTAACAAAAAATGTTGATTTGTCGCACCGTTGCCGCCTGATTGGAGGACAAACTAATAAACAAACACTTTCGCATATATAACTTTAGTAAGGATTTATTCATCGGTAACTGTGTATGAATGTCGTGTTGTTTGTTGGTAGGGTAAGTAGTTAGTGACAAACCTACTAGCTGTGCCCGCGACTTCGTACGCCAGGATTGAGATTTTTTTATTCCCGCGGTAACTATCTTATTTAGCGCGCTAAAAGTAGCATAACTATGTGTTATTCCAGACTATAATATACCTACATCTGTGCCAAAATTCGGTCAAATCAGCCGGTTCAGTCGTTGCGGCGTGATTAAGTAACAAACATAATATCCATCTATACATCCAAGGGCAATTCCTGAGAAATATGCAATTTCACGAATTTTGGGAAAAAATAAAAAAAATTGGTTTTTTATATTTTTTTCTTAATAATTTGACAGAATGTAACATTTTAATGAATTTTGTACTAGAGGCCCCCTAGTATTCTGATGATTGAAGAAATCGCCATATTAAATCTGCAAAAAAAGTATAATTTTTCTAATAAATTAATCAGTTAATTTAGATTAAATAATATTCTAAAAAAAGTAAAAATATTAAGACATTTTCATGTAAGATTTATCATTAGCGTGGTTAAAAAATCCACGGTAAAACATGGTAATGACAAACATGGTAATGATAATTTCTATGTTTTTACGGATTAGCTATGAAACTAAATACATTTCTCGAACATTATTTCATTCAAGGACAGGGTATTCTTTTGTTACCTTATTATGAATCAAATACGTTATAATTATATCAATACTTACTGAGCACAGAGGTCCAAGGAGGTGACGCCAATTTGTGACAAATATAAAAATCAGGGGCAAAAACAATTTTTTAAATATTTTTTAGCGATACCAGGTGACATGCGTTCTTACTGTCGTATCGTTAAAGGCTGCTGGGGCGCGCAGGGTACAAACCATTATAAACAAAACTCCCTATTAAGTTTTACACATCAGGACATGTCATGACAAGGTGATGACGATTTTTTCTTGGGACAAAGTTTAAGGTTCTGGTAAACATTCTATATTTTCATAAAATATATTACAATGCCATTTTTAGGGAGCCCAAGTATTGTTGTTTAGTGGTAACAGGATGAACTGGGCATAAAAGTAACCAATTATTTGGAATCCTATTTTGAAAGTTCCTTTTCGGGTTTTGGGACACACAGGGTAATGACGTTTTGACACTTTTAAATTTAAATTTAAATAGAAATACTTTAATATTACAGTAGGTTATTGTGGCACGCTGAAGGAAATGTCCATATTAATACAATAAATCATAAAAAAACTCTAAAAAGCTTAAGATTTCTTTCATATTTGTCCGGCCACCAAAATTGCATATTTCTCAGGAATTGCCCCCAAACTTTCGCATTTATAATATTAGTATGAAGGTACCTAGTAGGATTTATCTAGGTCCTTAAATAGAAAGCTTTGATTAATTTTATGTACAAATAAATAGTTAGATACATTTTATCGGATTTATTTATACGAAACAGTAAAAACATGAGCTAGAAAGAGTAATAGGTAATGATAAATGCTGGTGAAAATATTTTTGATAAGGTTATCAGTAAAAAACACCTTAAAGTTATAGTTATTTATGTTACTGACTGATATTATGAGATAAGTTGAGCGAGTGCACCACAGTTATTTAAGTAAATATACCTACCTAGGTACCTGCCTTTAAGAAAGCAATATTTACCTAAGAAACGGTAAAAACTAGCACTTGCTTTAACGGTGAAGAAAAACATCATAGCCGGGAACCGCTGGATAAATGCGGCGCAAGACCGAGACCAGTGGAAAGTCATGCAAGAGAAGGATGGCCAGAAGTGATTGTCCATCGGTTAATAGAAATTCACTAGGTACTGAAAAGAAAATGAAGAAAACATCGCGTGGGTATCTAACCTGCATACCTAAGAATTCTGCATATGTAGCGCAGATCGCCTTTCAGAGAAGGTTTAACTTATAGACAGACCATAGACGCTGGTCCAATAAAAATTGGACCCACAGCAGTGCAGGTTCCCTCACGATGTTTTCCTTTACAGCACTCGTTAAATAAGTTACTTATACACACTCTTAAGTGTGTTTAAGCAATAAATAAGTTACTTATAACTTCGAAAGATCCCGAGGTGCGTGCCCGAGATCTAACCCGCGATCCTCGCGATAGATCGCAATTCTAACCACTGGACTATCACTACTCTAGAAGAAACTGAAAAAAAAGTGTACATTTCTGTTCTGGTCTGGTGGGAGGCTTTGGCCGTGGCTAGTTACCGTCCTACAGTCAAAGACGCCAAGCGAATCGGCGTTCCGGCGCGATAGCGTGTAGAAACTGGTTAGGAGTATGGGTTGAATCTTCACTGCCATACCCCTTCCAAGTTAGCCCGCTACCATCATAAGGCTACATCGTCACTTATCATCAGGTGAGATCGCAGTCAAAGACTATCTTGTCTTCGAATAAAGAAAACATAAAAGAAATAAAAAAAAACATAAAAGAAGAATTCTATTAATAATTTCAGTAACATCTCAGAAGCCTTAGGCATACAATGGGCACCCCTGCATCTGCCGCTGGCTCGTCGTCTCCAGACCCTGGCGGCGACCGCCTGGATATGCCTCGTGCTGTTCGGAGAAGCGGCAGCCATCTTGATTTTCATACGACTAATATACTCGAGGTTCTGGTGGCTTACACTTTTGTATGGCATTTGGATGCTGAATGACCTCGATGTTTGCCATAGAGGTGGCAGAAAGTAAGTTTTTTAAGTAGTATGTAACTTAGTAGACCTAAGTACTTATTAATGAGTAAGCTCCAACAATTTTTACTGCAGACTAGCTTTTACCCGCAGCTTCGCTACCGCAATCTATTTAAAGCAATCCGTAGTGGTGGTTTTTATACAAACCAATTTCGATTTTTTTTCGATTTTTCAGCTGTTCTTTTGGGTTTTCTCTATTTTGAAAAAAAAATATTATCCCCATCCACTGCACTACTATTGTAGCCACTCCTAGCCCAGGCTTTACTCTTATTTGGAGGGGAGATCGCAATATAAGTCAAGTTCAGCATTGTTTGAAAAAATAAGGAAAAAAGTTTTTTTTTAAAAAGAATATTAGCCAAGCTGAAAAAAAAAAATCAAAAAAATCAAAATTTATTTATTTCATGTAGGCCAACTTGTAGCTCTTATGAAACGTCAAAAATCTACCACCGGTTCGGAATGCAGATTCTGCTGAGAAGAGCCGGCAAGAAACTCAGCAGTTGCTCTTTTCAAAAAAAATTTTTTTTTACAATTGTTAAAAAGAACTAGGCTATGCACACAATGTTTCCACACAGAAGTTTCAAAAATGTACGCCTATCGCAACCAAAGATATGTTAACATGGGTAGACACAAAGCAGACCCATTCCCGTTGGCGGCACCCGTTCACGAGCATGACGCATGATCCAGCCATTGCCTCGCTCAACCATATTTGAGGGAACGTAACAACCCGCACCACACGACACCACCACAGAAATGTTTAAGTGAGCATGACATACTTAGGCTACCCATGTTAAGGCATCGAATTAAATATTAATATTAAGATACTCATTTTAAGACATAACTGAGACACAAATAAAGTGGAAACACTGTAGAACACTGAACTTTACTTATATTCCCTCCAAATAAGGGAAAAGCTTGTACCAGGAGTGGGTATGACAATAGTGCAACGGGTGGGGTTCGAACTTACAACCTTTTAGTTTTTAGTCAGCACCATTAACCGTTGGGCTATTGAGCCTATACTTATTAGGTACCTAAGTAGGTAGTGTGTTTAATTTACATACAATTCTTTTTCCACATTTTTCACACACATTTTCTCATTACAGAATAGAATGGGTCCGAAGCTGGTCCTGGTGGAACTATTACCGTGACTACTTCCCAATCAAACTCGTCAAAACACAAGATCTAGATCCTTCGAGGAACTACCTCTTTGCCTGCTTCCCCCATGGCGTGGTCTGCTCCGGAGCTTTCGGGGCCTTTGCCACTAATGCCTTAGACTTCTACAAAACGTTTCCAGGAATGGCTTGCCATATGATAACTTTGGGCGGACATTTTAGAGTACCTTTGTTCCGAGATTTGGTTCTTGCCTTGGGCAGTTGCGCGTCTTCCCAAGAGAGTTTGATGTATCTGCTGGATAAGACGAGGCACCAAGGAAAATGTGTTGCGTTAATCGTTGGCGGCGCCGCGGAAGCGTTGGATTCGCATCCGGGAGAATACAAAGTTATACTGAGTAGGAGGAAAGGGTTTATTCGAGTTGCGATGAAGTCTGGGTAAGTTTTAAGTCTACCTGCCTAATTATCCTTCTTTTTCAACTGACGAAAAAAAAAAGGAGTATGTGTAAATAACTTTTTACAGAGTCGTGAGATGTTTTGATAAGATACTTAGGTACTACATCGAAGTTGGTCTCATTTAAATTTGAAAAATGAATTCCACCTCTAAGGGTGGCACACGGTTTTCCCGATTTTATCACGTATAACTTTGTACTGGATTATCCGATTTCGATGATTTTCTTCTTATTGAATTAGGGTCACCTCAAAGTTGGTCCCACTTAAATTTGAAAAATAAATTCCACTCACAGTTTACCTGTTAACCGATTCTATCACCCATAACTTTGTAGGGTTATCCTTTTTCTATCATTCTTGTTTTATTGAATAGAATTATGCCTCTAAAAAATCCCTAATGCTTGCATTTATCTTTAAGGGCACGATTGTGAGCTATTGAAGTGAGGTGCACGAGCCACTTTGTTATAAAGAAAGTAAAACAGTCGTGATTTAAAAAAAACTTGTTAGAAAAAAATTAACAGTAAAATATTCTTCTAAAAGCTTTTGCCTATTTTTTTTTAGTTTAACTTTAATTTACTATGTAATAATAATAATAATAATAATAAGCCTTTATTAACTGAGTTTTTCATTTACAATAATTATTACAAATTTATTTATTATTTACAAACATAAGTCGGTGACCGTTTCACTCAGTGTGTCGCCTCGACATAGGCCTCCTCCAGCCCCTTCCAAACGTTTCTATCTCTGGCCTTTCTCAGCCATGTAGTCCCTGCAATAGACTTAATGTCATCTGCCCATCTGAGATGTTGCCGTCCTCTATTACGTTTTCCATCTTTTGGGTACCAATCCATCACATCGTTAGTCCACTTCACTATCTTGTTTCTTACAGTGTGGCCAGCCCATCGCCATTTCTGTTCTTTTATTTTCTTCTTAACATCGTAGATTTTTGTTTTCGCTCTTATATTAACTAGTCTATGTCTGTCTCTCTTCTTAATATGTAAAATACTTCTTTCAATTCCGTGTTGGCATGTTTCTAGTTTTTGCATGTTTCTTTTTGTCAGAGCCCATGTTTGACATCCATAGGTCATGCATGGTAATATACAGGTATCATGTATTTTACTCTTGGCAGCCATTGGAATATCTCTATTCTTCATTATGTCCTTAATTTACTATGAATAAAACCTAAAAAACAATTAAAAACTACACTGTTTTACGAATATTATTTGATCGAGTGAAGTTCAAAATATGGACTTTTGAACGGTAAAATAATTTAGAACGTGTATTAAACTACAACATAATTATATTTTTAACCTATCAAAATAAAGAATATTTGATTGTTTACTATTGAATCAAAAACAGGCTGTTTTCGGAGATCCTGCCGTTAACGTCCACATTTTACGTATTTGCAGTGCACCGTTAGTCCCCGTGTTCTCATTCGGAGAACCGGACGTGTTCCGACCCCCGAACAACCCTCGGGACAGCTTGCTGCGCCGGTTCCAGGAGAAGGTCCGCCAAGTGACCGGCATATCGCCCATGTTCCCTATCGGACGAGGCGTCTTCCAGTACTCTATTGGAGTGGTGCCTCTTAGATCGCCCATCACAACTGTCGGTGAGTCAAGTCAATACTCAATATGTCACACAGAGTTCTTTTCTTGCAGTTGGGTATTTCACTTTGTCAAAATGTGGATATCTATATGTACAAATAAATAAAACTGAAGTGTTTGTTTGTTATATCAAAAGAACAAAGTAAACACGTCGGTACTTATAACAAGAAAACAATTTTTTAAATTTTTGTCTGTCTGTCTCTGTGTTTGTTTGTTGCCGCTAATCTTGGGAATGGCTGGATCGATTTTGACGGGACTTTCACTGGTAGATAGCTGATATTGTCGGGCGTAATATAGGCTACTTTTTAACCGACTTTCGGAGTTGTGCTTTTCTACCTCTGTATATCGATATCTGCGTTATTTCTTAACCGATTTGCGTGAATCTTTTTTTAATCGACACAAAAACTTTGCGAGATACTCCCATAAAACTTCTGGTTCCAATCCTGATGCTGCAGGGGTTCTGCCCACCTAAACTGTGGGGATTTAGGAACTGTCGATTTTGAATTGAAGAAGCGGACGAAGTCGCGGACGTCCGCTAGTTCATTAATAAGGAAGGTACAATCCAAAATGTAAGGCCGGACATACACGGACAGCTTGAAGAAGTCAGGATGGACTGAAATGGCATTTCTCTGTTTCAGTGGGTGAGCCCATGGAGATAGAAAAGAACCTGGACCCGTCCGACGCTGAAGTCGACTTGGTTCACGCGCAGTTCACTCGCAGACTCATCGCACTGTTCGAGGCCGAGAAGAGCAAATACTTGAAGGACCACGAAAAAGTTCAACTTGTCATCACATAATTAGTCACAGTAAGAATACAAAGAAATCACTCTCCATGAAGGTTAAATAAATAGCGACTCTATCTACGACGACATAAAGTCCAATTCACCTTGCACAAAGCTTTCTTAAGTTAGTATTAGGTGAATAAGACGGTAGGAAAGTAGCACTGTGTCAACCTGAATTGTACTTTATTATGTGGTCACAAGAGTTGCTATTTATTTAAATCATTTTGCGGAGTCAATCTTCTGTACCTTTAGGTACTATTAGGTATTCTATGGCATAACATAAATGCTCAAAATCAAATTCATTAATAACCTGTTACCTACTATCATTTAGTATTATATATTAGGTATTCTGTGCTACCATTATTGCCATTGCACTGTGTTTTTTTGATAGTTAATCAGCCATTATCGCATTGTGAAGTACCTTATGCACAGAAATCTTTCTTATCTATACTTAGATATTATTTTTTCTTTACGAAAGTTGAAGTCTACGATCAGTGATCAAATCAGTTTCAAGTTTCGTGATTTTTCAAAGACTGCATGTTTACTTTAATAATTAGATTTAATATTAATTTAAATATTTAAAGTAGGTATAATAGCAATTCACGAGGGCGTGTGAGCTTTACATGTGGTTACGTCGTGTACATGCACATTGCGTAAGTGTGCGCAATGTGCATGTACACGACAATGTGCCTGTCAGGAGCCTAGGTGGGAGCGGGCAGGCGCGAGCAAGCTCTCGCTCCCATAGATACGACACACACACAACCATGAGCCACGCGACCTCGTGAATTAAAAGAACTATAACATGGCGTCACTTAAAAAGTACTCACTTTATCCTAATGTGGCACTCGGGGACTGCCGCGGTAAAGCTATTGCATAGCATTTTTATCAACGCCATCTAGCGGTGAGAGGAGTCCCGTGTCAGGTTATTTTCGTTACGGAATTCTGGATTCGGTCTCCACGCTCAAGGCCCGCGATAGAAGCTATGCAATAGCTTAAAAAAAATTGTTTGAAAATATTCCATTCACAGACACGTCCACTACATCTCTATCGCCTAGAACTTGAAATATGCCTAGAGTTCTTTTTAGCTGACGGCATGCGACCCCGGGATAAGTAATAACTTGAGTTTTGTGTTAAATTTTCTTATTTATTAATACCAGGGTATGTTTTTGTTGTAGTGAACGCTGTTTTAAGCGTGAGCGGTAGTTCTGATTTTTTTCTATAGTAGGTAGGTACTTTAATACAATAAAGTTACTTAATTGTAATCTTAAATGAGTTTTATGTGTTACCGCTTCACCAAAATATTGCGTCTCGTATAATTAAAATAGAATAGAATAGATTTGAATCATTCATTCATATCAACCCATCGCCGCGCCGTCCACTACTCCCACAGGTCTCCTATCGAATGAGAAGGGTTTATGCCACAGTCCAACAATCTGGCCAATTATAAATTGGCAGACTTCACACCTATGAGGAGAGAACCTGCATGCCTGAGAGTTATATATTATTATAGAACACTCAGGCATGCACGCCTGAGAGTTATATATTATTATAGAACTCTCAGGCATGCAGGTTCCCTCACAAATCACAATTGCTTAAAACAGGCGTAGCTCGGAAACGACAGAGATGGCGACCCTATTTTATCCTCTTAGGGGTTGAATTTTCGAAAATAGATCAGTCAGTCAGTCAGTTAGCTCCCTTTTCCTTTTATAGATTTAGATAATCGAAAAAAAAATTGAATAAATCATTCGTGAATGTAATATTATGATTAAAGCAAAAAAAAAAGTCACAAAATATATTTTACTATTTTTATTTATTTTAAATTATTTACATTTTATGTACAATTTTTAACGACTTAAGGCCCAAGACACGGAGCTACCCGCGAAATTCAAATTTAATTTGGTTTTTCGCCCTTTATAAACGAATACGACAAAGTAGGCTTATGGTATTCAAATTGCGATAATGGCAGTATCATCTTCACAGGTTTATATACTAATCTTTACGTAAAAGTATCCAGTTTAAGAAATTAATCAAAATAATGACTAACTTGTGAGTAACTCACGTGAAACTCATTATTTTGACTAATTTCTTAAACTGGATACTTTTACGTAAAGATTAGTATATAAACCTGTGAAGATGATTCTGCCATTGGCGCAATTTGAATACCATAAGCGTACTTTGTCGTATTCGTTTATAAATGGCGAAAAACCAAATTAAATTTGAATTTCGCGGGCAGCTCCATGTCTTGGGCCTTAACATACGCAAGCCCAAACGCGCGCTTTCCTCTTTGAGCATAACATATATTTTCATTTATTAACTATATTATTTATAGATATAACATATATTTCGTTACAATCGGAAATAGCAGCGCTATTGCTGCCTTTAATAAAGAAGAAGGTTCTTATATTCTATATGAAATATAAAATTAGACGATAGATTACATATCGAGGACTATAATATGTTTTATTGACTTGTAATATTTATATTTACATAATCTGTCATTAATATTTTATAGAAGCTGATCGAATTAAACATAATATATTTATAGTCATTTAAATACTTACTCTTAGATATAAATATTTGAGTGTAATAAAAAATAAATATAGTGCAAAGTTTGAGCGGGAATGACAAAAAGTAATAGGTGGTTAATCATAATGAATTCAAATCATAATGGAATTAAAGTAAAATTTTACAAAGGACATGTTACATGCATGTTAGTGCATGTGACACTGTTATTTTAAACATTAAAAACTTAAACAGCAAAAATAAATAGATAACAGCTTTAAAAAGGGAGTAATACTAGGCTAATATTTAAGATATAACTTATATGATCTTGATAACAACTCAATATAGATCAACGTTAAACTTAATCAAGTATTAAAGCCAGATTCAAATTTAAAATTTCGAAAATTAGATATTAGAGTTTTACGTAACGGAAATAAAATAGGTTGCAATAAAATGAGAGTAAAACTATTAAACGTGATAAACAAATATAAAAATTGCAACCCAATATGTTGAGATAATATCTTTCAACAATAATTATTAAGTAAGTACATCATTAAAATTAAAAAACCGCACGCACGAAGGGATAACTATTATAAAAGAACTGTATCTCACACTAATGAAAAATTGGCGAGTAGAAAAGTAATAAGTATACAGTCTTGAGACGCTTGAAAATGCCGTTTAATCCCAGCAGTTATTGAAAAAAACATAGATAACTAAAAAAAAATATTTAACAACTATCTACTCGTAATTTTAATGTTAAAATTGAAATTGATAATAACCAAAAAAGTTATTCGTTTGATAGACGTACCTAACCTAAATAATGGAAGGCAGGACTGGAGAAATATGGACAGCTAAACGAAAATATCTCGACAACAATCGAATTTTAAGATAAAATTTAAATTGATAATTATAACAAAAAAGTTATTCGATCGATAGACGTACCCTAAATGAAGAATTGTCTTCTGTTCTAAAACATATCAACGTATATTAGGTTAAGATTGTTCCCTTTTATTTTTTTATTAACTATTTATCGGCGTTTATCGAAACCTTATCATCATCGACACTAATAACTTTCAAAGTATGCTAAGCTTATGAAATAGCTCAGAGTCACTTCTTGTTCTTGAAGCTGATTGTTTTTCAGCTCCTTGTATAGAATACTGTTACATCTTAAGTTGGAACGTTTATAAAAACCTAAGAACACTTGAAAGGTAATAAATTCGTGTAAAAATATAGCCGAAAGCTATCGTCGCAGTCGACTATCAAAGGTGGATAAATCCTGTTGAAACGGTTTTCACGCCTGCTTTGGGTGCTGTGGTTGCGCAGAGTTCGCTGGTTTAAAGCACTGTAGTAAAAAGGCGGTGTACATGACGAAAGCTATTGATAAAGCTATCAGTCCGTACATAAATATATTTAACTCCGGCTGCCTGAACCTGTTCTTCCGTAGCCATTCTAGCACTTCATCCTCTGCCATAACATCACCTAAGAATACAATGTTTTCGTTTAAAGTAAATACTTCACTTATCAAACAGATCAATATTGTATAATTGTATATATTCTATTTTCTTACCTCTATATATACTTGGAAACCGTTTCCTAAAGTAGACTATAGCCGGTAGTTTTGTGACGCCCCACTTGCGAGCATAGCGAGGATCATGCATTTTAACAAATGTTATGTCCAAATTATCGGTTTCGCTGTCTATGTTCTCTAATTTGTCCATCACTATACGACTCTCGACTGAATTTTCATCTGTAAAAAGACAGGTTCTAAATAATATACTTAACAATTTACTTATTATTTTTGACTTATAAATCCATTAATCAACCTTATTGCACCTTAACGGAACAGAACTTACAGAAATAAACAGCAAGAAATTCGTTCTCATCCAATAATTTATCCAACATTTTTCGATTAACTTCCTCAATTTCATTTTTAATTTCAAAAACTTCTTGAGAAGTTAACCATTGCAAAACTCTGTCCACTTGATGCAAATCACCATCATATAACATAGCGTTTCTTTTTCTGAAGTAGACTAAAGATGGTATATTTATAATATTGTACGCTGCAGCAGCTTCCGGACTTGATATTTTGACAAAATCAATTCCAAACTGATCGACTTCCCCATCTATCTGTTCCAAAGACTCGAGGATATCTTGACATTCAGGACAGTCTTCTTCATCATCTGCAATATTAAAATAACTAGCTAATCAACAAGAAAACGGATAATTTCGGTTAATAATCTCTAAAAAAAATCTTACAGAAAAATACTGCCAATAAATGGGACTCATACAAAAGTCGTTCAAGCATCCTGTCATTTACAGACTCAATCTCGTCTGCTAATTCACGATTATCATCATCAATAAGCCATTCAAGAATAGATTCTTCGTTCTGCAAATCTCCTTCGAATAAGAGTGGATTTCCGTTCCTAGAAAATTTTTAAATTTGCGTAGACAACATATTTCAATAAATTAATTTGCCATTGAACTCCTGAAAACTAATCACGGTTCTTTACCTGAAATACACCATAGCCGGGAAAGTTTTGATTGAATATCTTTTTGCGAGTTGAGGATCTTGAATTTTAACCATATGAATACCATAGACGTCACATTCATCGTCAATCTTTTCTAACTCTTCCAGTATATGATCGCAAATATGACAGTTTAATTTATCTAAAACATAAAAAATATGTAGTAAATAATATATTTAAAAAAATAATAAATAAAATATAAAACTATTAACACGACTTACAAAAGTATACTGCCAGATATTGAGTTTCTTCAACCATTTTCTCAAGCATAACTCTCGTGATTAGTTCAATGCGGTCTTCAGTTTTCTGAGTGATTAACCATTGCAACACTTCTTCTTCTTCAGCTAAGGATCCTTCATAAACGCTAGGTATATTGCTTTCGAAATAAACTAAAACTGGGAAATCCGTAACACCATACGATTCTGATATCGAGTAATCTTGAGTCTTAACAAATTTTATGCCATGTCTATCACAATCATCATCAATATTTTCCAATTCTTCTAAAATTCCTGCACATTGTTCACAATCAAGCGAATCTGAAAAAATGTTAGTCAAAATACTTTAAAGTAAACCTTTATTTCCTTCTAAATGGGGATGTGGAAGTTATACATTCACAGTTCACGTGAAATCGCCAATGTATTTATATCAATGCTGCTACTAAGGGTTAAGGGGGGTTTATCGATGTGTATGTTTTACTACAATCCATTCCTTCATGAAACTATAAGGATACTATCGCCAAATAAGGGACCAAAATGCTGCAATATATGCTCTCGTATCAATAGTGAACTACAATAAATTCTAATGTGCAAGTCATCAAAGAAGAGTGCTGAAACATCTACCAATATCGGATAAAAATTATTATCAGACATGCTACATGCATATTATCACATCAGATCGGACATTAAGAGAGGACTAAAATGGTACTATCTAAGGGATAGGAGTACCGTCTATCTCTTGCCCTTCTTCATCTTCAAGCTCTCTTACACTCTTTTTCGTCTTTTTTTGCGTAGTTTTTGCATTGCACAATTCGCATAGTGTTCTATTCCCTAATAAAGTAAGAGTTATTATATTATTAAGTTATTTTTCTTATGATTTAGTATGTACGGTTTTTATTTCAATATTTTGTCTTCCATTTTCGTTATCTGCTATTTATGTTAGAAATTAATACGTTTAGTCCTATTTATTAGAAAACTTAGTCATATCCATCATAAGTTTTAAGCTCTTAGTTATATTCATTTTAATAATTTTATTATTAGTATTATACAGAAAAATATGTTTACAGACTTACAGAAATACACTGCAACAGATGGAGACTCTGCAATTAAATCTAATAGTTCTTGACCTTCGAGCGCTTCTATTACATCTCCTGCTGGATTCTTTTGAACGAGCAGCCAACTGAGCAATTGTTGTCCATCGTAAAGGTCACCTGTTGTTAGTAGTTTAATTAATTATTTTGTTATGGGAACACGATACAATTACACAAAAATATTTTAATTTGATTTTGATTTTAACTTTTGCCTACTATCGAGTCGAGTTGTTTCTTAACATAAAGCCTAAATTTTCTATATAAAATATGCTGCTTGGTGTTGTAGTTATAAAATATATACATAGTAAACAAAATAAACGATCGTAACCTGCATATATGACAGGATCTTTGGTGCCCAATTTGAAGAACAGCACTGCTGGTAATGCAAATACGCCAAAATCCTTAGCCATCTGCCGATCATCAATCTTCACGAAGTTTATACCGGCTGCATCTGCGTCGTCGTCTATGTGTTCAATTTCAGCCAGCACTTTTGGACATTGTTTGCAGTCATTACTGTCTAAAACAGGTGACATATGAAAAACAGATAGAATTTCCAGAGAAATGTTGAGGTAAACAAAATAAATCAGCTGTATTTGATTTACGAATTCAAGTAAAGCAACTGAAACTCACAAAAGAACACTGCCACATAATCTGAAATCTGTCTTATTTTTTGAAACATTTTTTTGTTGACCTTTTCAATGTGATCAGTAAGCTCCATGTTTTCTGGATTTGTTAGCCAATCCAAAATTTCCTCTTCATCGTCGATATCGCCATCATAATTAATATATTTTGTTTTTCTGAAGTATGTTATACCAGGTGGATTTCGGAATCCATACTTTTTCGCCATTAAACGATCACTACATTTTACGATTTTGATACCATATTCTGCAGCTTCGTCGTCAATTAATTCCACATGCCTAAGAATTCTAGGACTTAGAGGATCCTCTTCTTTATCTGTATTTAATAAAAAAGAAAATTGAAATTGATTGCATGTGATACTATAGATATCTATGAGATCTTCGAATGTAACAAAGATTTTTATATCTAATTAAAATACTTACAAAATACAACAGCTAAAAATTCCTTTGTCTCAATATATTTAAATAATTCATCTCTATCTATTTCCTCTATACTTTCGTCTTCCTTTTGTCTTACCATCCAATCAAGAACTTCGGTTTCATCCAACAAGTTTCCTAAAATATTTTAATTGAAGTGTTTATTGATATACTGAAAAGTCCTAATAATAAAGTTATTTAAGAAACCACATCCATTTTTGTGTATTTCAGTAACTCACCCGTAAATATCCAATTTGTGGCATGCGCGGAAAACTACGCCATAACCATGCTGACATCATTCGAGTGAGAATTCAATAATGATACATATTATAATAAAAAAATGTGTTTATTAACAAAAATTATATTTAAGTCGACTCGACAAATTCAACATTAACAAATAAATAAATAAAACATTCATGCAAATTTTCGGCCAAACAATACAACCTATCAACATAGATTTGCAACGCCAGATATCGAACTGAATTGATTTAATTTTCTTACTCCAACTGAAAACGAACTAAATTTGGGTCAATTAAAATTCAATATTACAATGGGAAATCCGGCATTGCGTTTGCATTATTATTTATGTTTAGTCCAGTAACAGCAAAATATATTCCTCAAATAAACTCGTACAAAATAATGAGATTCCATGAAGACTAGAAAACTACATGAACATGAAATCCTTACAACGATAAGTCTTTCAGATGGCGCGACAAATAAGTAGTAATTAAAATGCCCCGTGTTGTTGTTTTAATTTTCGTTAATTCTAAATATTGGAATTAAGTTAAAATCAATAAATATAACGATTTATACATCTGCTTACAACATCACTAGACATCCCAATATTTAGTCTCCAAAAGTTCTCAAGATATCTAAAGCATAACAGCTCGATAAAAATAGATATGATAAAATATAGTGGTGCGGACTGCATTGGCATTCCCGAAATATTTTAAGTTTTTTAATTAATATAAAGCTACCGATGTTTTAATATTAATACAGTCCATTTGCATACATAAATACAACCCTGGTAAGTGCTGGCAGGGATCAAGGGACACGAGGTTACTAGAAGCTGGCAATGTTAATGAAATTACAGAACGATGCAGCAGTATTCAATCATAGTACTATTGAGTTGGAGGAGAAACCGCTTAGTGGGGTTCCAGTATAACGATCGTGTCCACTTGATACCGCGCGCGCGCGCCTATAACAACCAAATTGTATGACATTGTTGTCACTAATCTAACATTTATTTTTTACCACCACCAAATATTTTCAGAGCCGAATAAACCTTTTTTCCCTTTGATTGGCTTGTCAGATTTGGCCAGTGCCTTGTTTTTGCCCTTAGTTGGTTTTTCGGGGGCGACGGGTTTCATCTTGTCGAGTTTCTTGGCTGGTACCTTGGTTGGCGTCGCCTTTGCTACTTTTGTCGGGCTCTGAACTTTAGTGGGACAGCACTGGTATGGTTCGTATGTCATTTTTGGGACGGCCGGTTTCGCCCCCAATCCAATGTAGAAACAGCGATCGCCTGCAGTCAGTAAAAATTTGTTGTTTATACCCGTAAAATATTGTACAAATAAAGTTAACTTCGTTAATATTGTGCATGTAGATAATTTTATTTTTGGCGTTTTGTGAACGCGCTATTAATCTAATGTTATGTTAGTATAAATAAGAACGTTTAAAATTGGTAAGCGCTCGCGAATGACTGCAGGCAATAGCTGGTGTGGACCCATGCGGGCGTGTATTCGACCATGCAGATGTGTGACTGGGGTACATCCGTGCCTCCGTGCAGGGTCACACCTCGGGGTTCAACGTTACTAATTTACCTGTAAACATATCTTTTATTCTACTAAATATGCTATCGCCGTCATCATCGTCTTCATCATCATCATCGTCGTCGTCGTTGTCATCATCGTGACGAGCTTTGCTTACTTTATAGTTTAGTATTTTATGATACGCCTTTACATGTTTTTTATCTTTACTTTCATCATTATCGTCGTCTGTATCGTCATCATCATCATCGTCATCATCATCATCGTCATCATCATCGTCATCATCATCGTCTTCATCGTCATCATCTTCGTCGTCATCTTCATCATCGTCATCATCATCATCTTCGTCATCGTCATCGTCATCATTGTCGTTGTCATCGTCTTTGTTATCACTTTTTAGTTTTTTTTGACTTCCAGGAAATCTTATTTTAAGTTTACTATCTCGACTATCCTTTTTTGTTGGACTTCTAAAGAGTGATAACTTTTGTTTGATGAAACTTGAGACTATGTTTTCATCTTCGTCGTCATCGTCAGAGTCCTCATCATCATCATCGTCGTCATCGTCGTCATCGTCATCATCATCTTCGTCATCGTCATCATCGTCATCGTCCTCGTCGTCATCGTCGTTATCGTCATCGTCATTGTCACTGTCATTGTCATCATCATCGTCTCGAACACTACTTCGTTTAGTCTTGCCTTCCTGGCGTTTTTTGTCTGTTAAGGTTCCTGGGAACACCTTCAAACTTCCGACTCTCTTCCTTTCAGCAGTTTGTAAATTTTTCTTAAACATCTCTATATTGAGATTACGTCGCAGGAACCCCGTTTTTTTATCACCATCTGCATTGGCCTTTGATTTAGTATTAGCTTTATTTTTTTGTCGGTGGCTATCTTCACCTGCAGGCATTAGTAACTGTCATGCAAAATGACATAGCTCAAACATCCAGCGTTTAAGGCGTAGGTACATTAAAACATTTTTATTGAAAAAGATGTCAAGAATGATGTCATGCACGTAATATTTTGTAACTCATTATTCGTATATCAACAAATCCTTAGACCTTAAACAGATACATTACAAAGTTTAGAAATGGATGTGGATTCTTACTTTTTTGATCTACAAGCCACTGCAGAACCTTTTTTTCGTTCTTTAAGTCACCTATAAATAGGACATATTACATATTAGAAAGTCTGTCAAACTAAAACAGAATAATTATTTCTTTTACATTCTACTTTACATAACTATTTTAAAATTAATGCATAAACAATTGAAATTAGTCTTCTCATATAATTTATTATTCCGTAGTCGATTAAAAGTCAGTCGCCCGCTAGACGATTAAAGTTAAACTCGCTCACTATAGAATGAGCAAAGTGAGTTTTACAAGTCAGTATTCGTACCTCTATAGTTAAGGTTTGAAATATTTGGTAAAAAGTTAAAAAAGGCAACACTTAACCTTATCATGAACACGTGATTTGCAACCCAATATGCGACAATTAAATTAAAGAAATTATTTTAATAATTTTAAGGTTAACGGTAATTTAACTTTAACTGCCTGATGTGCAACCGGATCTGCGACGTTTTAGATCCGCTTATATTTAAAAAAAAAATTAGTTATAATTTAGTTCAAAAACATTTAATAGCTATTGACTCACCATCATACATTATTGGAACACCGGTTTCATAGTAAACTAAGGCTGGGAAACTGAAAATGCCAATATCAGACGCCAGTTTCGAGTCCTTAGATTTGACAAACTGAATCCCGTGTTTATCTGTGTCATCATCAATTGTCTCTAACTCCTCGAGAATTTCTTCACAGGTGTCACAGCTATCACTATCTGTAATTTATTTTATGTCATTTAAATATTCTTAGGTGTTATTTATTTTTGTCACCGAGAGTATTATACTTACAGAAAAATACGGCCAAATGCTCGACATCATCAATAAGATCATTCAATGTTTTTCTATCAACGTTTTCAATTACATCAGGTTGAGAGTCGTGGAGTTCCAGAACCCACTTGAGGATAGCTTCTTCATGCATCAAATCGCCATCGTAGATCGTTCTAAATTTGTGGCGGTAAAAAGCTAAAGCAGGAAGACTTGGAAGATCGTATTCTTTATCGACACCTTCGTCTGATGTTTTTACAAAGTCGATGTCTTTCTCTTCGCACTCATCGTCAATATTTTCCAGCTCACTTAATATTTTCTGTGATTTTTTATCATTTTCTTTATCTGGAATAAAATGTTAAGCCAAATATTACTGTCAGAAATTTAAAGTTATTTTTATGGGAGCCAGTGTATCTGTCTATGAAGGGGATAGAAATACTCACAGAAGAATACAACAACATGATCATTTTCCTCCAAGATTTTTTCTAGCATTCTAGAATTTACTTCTTCAATTTTACCAGGAATTTCGAGAGTATCTTCATCCGTTAGCCATGCTAGAACCTCATCTTCATCTCCGATGTCACCTGTAATAATAATTTATTTTTTGAATTGATATTGTCTAAATAATTATCGAATCAATAGAAATCGAACAAATCCAAATAATTATCGAATTAAATAAAGATTGCGAACCTTTATAAATTAGAGGTTCCTTGTTCCTAAAGAATACTAGAATTGGGAAAGTTTTTATTCCGTATTTTTTAGCTACCGTTAGGTCTTCAGTTGTTACAAAGATAATGCCCGTCTCATCAAGCTCATCATCAATATTTTCCAGTTCCTCTAAGATGTTGTCACATTCCTCACCATCTTCACAATTTCCACCTGTATCATTTAAAAAGTTTGTGATAAATCTTTTATACTCATTAACAATAAACCTTTAAAATAAGTATTCTTAATACTTTGAGTTATTATATATTGTAATCTAATTTGGTATTTTCATAGCAAATTAGTACCTAAAATTGCACATTTCTTTTTTTAAATTGTATTATAATAATGAATACGCATCATGTTACTGATACCTACTGAAATACACTACTACATATTCATGCTCTTCGATGAGATCCACCAGAATTTCATCAGTAACTTCTTCAATGGTGGCACTATTTTTCTGTTCGATCAACCACTCCAAAACTTCATCTTCATTCATCAGATCGCCTTCGTAAATAGCAGGAATATTTTCCTCAAAGTAAATCAACGTAGGTAGGTGGTCGATACCATACTCTTTAGCTTCAGCTTCATTATCTATTCTTACAATTACTATGCCCTCCTTTTCCAATTCATCGTCGATATTTTCTAATTCATTTAAAATTCTAATATCCTGTTTGTCCTCCTTATCATCTGGCAAATAAGGTAAAATATAAATATCAAATTTACACACATATTTAGGTACACATTTATTAGTGAAATGTATACTTACAAAATATAACAGCTAAATATTGAGCAGAAGATATAAGTTTGTCCATCATCTCATCGGTTACTTCTGGTATTTCACTGTGTCGTTTTTGGTGAACTAACCAGCCTAATAGTTCCTCTTCTTTCATTAAATCACCTTCGTAAATGTGAGGAATTCCTTTCTCAAAGAACACCATCGTTGGAATCGTGTCAATGCCATATTCTTTAGCTTCTTTATCGTCATCGATCTTAACAAAAGCAATGTCATTTTGATCACATTCGTCATCGATATTTTCTAACTCAGTTAAAATCTTTTGACTTTTCTTCTGATCCTTATCATCTGGAATTAACGTAAAGAACTATATCTCACTTTTGTGTCAGTTCTTTAAATAACAAAGTTAGCTAAACATATGAAGATCAAAGATATATGTAAAATATAAAAACCTGGCATTTGTCAAGTTTTTTTATCCAAGTTATTTTATTAAGGCATTATGCGTTACAAAAGCGGAAAAACACTTACAGAATAGGACAGCGACGTAAGGCATTTTCTCGATGATCATATCCAGCATTTCGTCAGTAATATCTTCAATTTCATCACTTTCGGTCTGATGTTTAAGCCAAATTAAAACTTTTTCCTCTTCTTCCAAGTTGCCTTCATAATATGTCGGTATACCCTTTTCAAAGTATAATAAAGTTGGAAGTTTTTCAATACCGTACTCTTTGGCTTCTTCGTCATTGTCAATTTTCACAAACGCAATACCAAGCTGATCACACTCATCATCGATATTTTCTAGCTCATTTAACACTTTTTGAGATTTGCGATCGTTATTATCATCTGGAAGTATAATTTATTATAGCTTAGCAAATATATAAGTAAAAATTAAACTATTACTTAAAGAATATGTAATTCTTACAAAACAATACCGCTACAGTCTTCCCATCCTTGATAAGCCGATCGAGCATCTCATCGGTGACATCTTCGATTTCATCCTTTTCCAGTTGATCAACAAGCCACTCTAAAATTTCTTCTTCGTTCTCGAGGTCACCTGTTTATCAATAAAAATCATTTGATTACATACTTATTAATAACTAGGTAAGAATAATATTGCATCAAATGTTTCAGGAGTAAACTTACCGTCGTAAACATTGGGGATCTGCTTTTCGAAGTAGACAATTGAAGGAACATCATCAATACCAAATTCTTTAGCAGCTCTCTTATCGTCTATTTTAACAAATTGAATTCCGTGTCGATCACAGTCATCATCTATTTTTTCTAGCTCTCCGAGAACCGTCATCGATTCTTCATCACCATGATCATCTGTAAAGATTGTTGAATTTATACTTAAATAACGTTTTATTAGCACTGATGATTTCGGAGATTCTTAGATTTAATGTTAGGTGTTCAAAAACTACAGATCCAAAAAGCTGTTTAAAGAATGTTTATAACGCACTATAGATTATAATTATAGATTGGATCGAAGTCCAATCCTGAATCGATGTAATACAGTTTATTTAGTTTTTTAGTTTATTCAGAAGTTATAATTATTTTTATGTATTTTTAGGTGCACAGACACTAGACAGTCATATATTTTTAATTTGTACCGAAAAGTTTTTATACTTTCCTTTGTTGTCAACAAGGATTTTTAAAGAAACTAAAGCAATTAAAGGCATGATAGTCACTCAATAATTAATTAAAGATGAAGAACTATAGAAAGATACTTACAAAATAGTACAACAAGATTGTCGACATTGCCTATGAGGGTGTTGAGAGTTTTGGCAGTTACGTCCTCGATCACGTCTTCTTCGTCCCCAGTCGACTTGTTCGCAATGAGCCATTCCAGAACGTCTTCCTCCCTACTTAGTTCACCTGAAATTTATAATATATCAATATGTTACTAACGATCATCCACTTAAAAAAAAATTGGCACAATCTCGAATAATATGACATCGAATGTAGTTCTAATTCTCGAAATGATATCTTTAAAACCCTTTCATTCAAATATTATAATTTTAAAAGGTTTTCACATACAAAACAATGTTTAATTTCACAATATAAACGTCAGCAAAAGTGACTCACACACCTTCATAGATAATAGGTATTTGATGCCTGTAGTAAACTAATCTTGGCAGATCTCCAAGACTGTACTCTTCGGCTAATTCCTCATCATGGATCTTGACAAAACCTATCCCGAGTTGGTCCGCTTCGTCATCGATGTTTTCCAGCTCCTGTAAGGCTTTCGCGCATTTCTTGCATTCGGGTTTATCTGAAACATTCCAGTCCCCAATTTTAAAAGCACGCCTCATTTTAGATTTGTTCCTAATGAAGTTCATGCCTCGTACAGGATTCGAAGCAGTGCAGTTAAGCGCTTGCTCGGGTAGTTGTGTGTTAAAAGAAATTAATTATTGTAGTAGAGGTAATATGTATTAAGTGTGCAAGTATAGCAAGCGTTTTGTGTCGTGCATTGGTGGTGTGTGTGAACACACTATCGCGGTCCGTCACAATATACTTTTATATTATTGTGTAGGTCTAAGGGGAAATCAGTGAACCGTATATTCTATAATGAATGCAAATCTAAGTAAGTATTTCTAATTAGGGACATCCCTAAAAACAAAAAAGCTTAGTCCATCTAGGGTTTACTAAAAATAGACGTCACAGGTCCTATTGAGTGAGATTTCTGGGTTAGTTCAAACATTTTGTTTGTTTTCTTAAGACAATCAGTGAATGTATTTTTAAAAACGTTTAAAATTGCATAATTTTCAGTTTGGCCGTTATTTAGGTCAAGGTCATCGTATGGTGCTTTAAATGTTTCAATTTCGATATTCGAATCTTACTAAGGTCGAATTTTAATCGTTTGTAGACGTTACACAGTAGAATATAACTGATGTCTTGTTCGTGACACGTCGGTCCGTCAATCCGAGCTTGCTGGCAAGACAAAAATAGTATTGCTGAAATAGATCGCTACTCGTTCCGATAATGCAAACGCGTTTTTGATTCTAGCCTTCCATCAGACTAGACTGACGAACCTGTTTCATATATTCTACCGTACAACTCTACTGAAACCTTTAAGGATGACATATTTATACCTATAAGGTAAAATCATTTGATACAGCTTTACTCGTTATGATCAAATGTAATTATTATAATAGTATTGTTTATCAAGTGATTCATGGTATTGTGATATGTTGTATCCGAGCCAAATATCTAATTGGCCGAAACATTTACGAATGCCCATTTAAACCAGTTGAGACGCCAATTCTTAATCTAGTTTCCAATAATTCTTCGAAATCGCCCACCGCAGCCGCGTCGTAAGCGGAAAGCACGTCGAAATTCATAATACGCTACTCTAAGAAGCTAGAAGTAACAGCCACAATGACATAAATATAAAACATACCACCTGTTGAAAATCTTACTTACTGTTCATCGGGCCGCAATTTTTGTGATCGGGACCTACGTGAAAAACACTGTCAAACACACAGCACAATGTACTCCTTTACAAACAGTTCATTACTAAATACTAGTCAGATACAAAGCGACAGAGAAATACGTATCTACTCGATAGATCTACTACGATGGTAGAATTTAAAATATGTATACTTTTGTTAGTCAATAGAAAGATTGCTCAAATTTTACCACATTAGCTTATTAAGTTGTTTAACAAACCACGATGGAAAAGACTCGGATACGTACAGAAGAGAACGGCCACGTATTCCGTGTCCTCGATGATTTTGCCGAGGATCTTCTGATTTACTTCTTCTATCCGGTCAGGAAGGTCCATTGCTTCTAAGCTCGTCAGGAAATCCAATACGCTCTCCTCGTCCATGAGATCTCCTGTAACAAACAAATCCACAAATTTAATTAACTTATTTTTGAATTGTGCTTTTTATGTCACAAAATTTTTAAGATGCTCTTTTATAATTGCATTCTGTTGGTTAATTAGAATACATTCGCTCAGAACAACCTAATCTCTCGATCACTACAGCAACAAATGAAATTAGTTCTGATGTTTATCTACACGTACAATGATGCTATGCTGGCCAAATATTTTCGTATCTACGCATACAAAACGTCCATTTATAGTCACTCCAAACGAGTCCAATTTTAATCTCATATTAAAAGTATTATTTATAAGCCTTTCTTCAATTTAATTCAGTATTTGTTATTTAATTTCTGTGTAATCCTAGAAATGAACAGATTATTTCTTTTAACTATTTCTTGAGAGGCCTTTGATGTTAACTTTTTGAAATGGATGAAGCTATTTCAGTAATTTTCTATCCTTTCCGTAATTATTTGTGTAGTTTGTAAGTCTAGATCATCTATATCATATGAAACAGATATTCGTATCACATTTTCCCTATCATAGCTTTATGTATTGTAAAATTAACAAATAATAAGCTAATACCAGGTACTACTCTAACAGCTATAATATTATTTAGCTGCCAGTAGACAGCCAAATTAACATTTCAATTTCTAATAAGCACATATAATTTCCTAAGATATAAAAGATCGATAACATTAATGCTTGCATTAAATGGATTTTATCTAGGCCCTTTAGATTTATAAAATTAACAAGTGATATTTAACAGCACGCATTAGATTGAGCGTCTCATCAGCTTCTGGTATTTAAAATGTAAGTTCGTTAATTAATTCTGATCAGCTGCCAAAAAGATCAACCTCGCAGACATTTCTATTTGTTTCTCTCATAGCTACACCGTCAATGTCAGTCGTTATGGTTTGTTTACGTATATATTTATGTGCACGTTACAATCTAACCGCACTTTATCTATATTGCACATTGTAGATGTATGACATAATGGGTATTATATCAATTATTAATTACTAGCTTTCGCCCGCGGCTTCGCTCATGTTAAATTCGATTTTTCAACCCCCTATTATACCTCCTTAGGTGTTGAATTTTCAATAATACTTTCTTAGCGGATGCCTACGTCATAATGCTGAATTTGAATACTAGAGCGAACAAAAAAAGAAAAATATTGATATGGGTCTAGCTGTTTTTGAGTTTTGGCTAATGAACGGACAGCAATTAAGCACCCGGGTCCTGATGCCGTTGTGCAAGCACAAAGCCTACAGCATTATGCTGAGTTGGACCTTTTTTCCGGGTTGTCCCACACATGACTTAGTTCTTCCGGCGCTTCTTCTGCTTGACGCCTTTTGTCTTTAATGCTCAAGCGGCGGAGGCACCGGGACAACCTAATGTAGATATACCTACTTGGTGATAGCACAATGTATAAAATATGTTACTACCTATATGTATAGGTTAAAACAAAATTACCTTCGTATATGATCGGTTCGTTCTCACGGAAGTACGTGAGGGCGGGAAATTTCGTGATGCCATACTGCTTGGCGAGCCGCTTGTCGTTGATCTTCACGAAGTCGACTCCGAACGTGTCCGTGTCGTCGTCTATCTTCTCCAGCTCCTCCAGCACTTTGTCACACGTCACACAACTCCTTGCATCTGGAAACCAAAATCAACAATGGCTGACTGATTGCGGAGAAGCTGCATACAACCTCATCGATAAAGCGTTATAGCGGACTGAAAGTTGAAAGGTACTGTATAATAAAGCAGGAGCACTTCTGTATACGGTGACATTTTTACTACTTTCTCAATGGTTGAGCGCGCTCTCGCCTCGCGTCCCGTAGATCATCACAAGGGTCTAGAATATTACTAGCCCATGCCATGTACCTACCTAACGTTTAAATAGACGAGAATGATCTGGGTAGGTACCTACATATTAGTAAGCAAGAGCACTCAATAATCCGGGAATTGTTATAGGAATGTGCAAAGATTAGCCCAGTTAACTCCGACTCAAATATTTTCAGACCGATTCATAAGAGAGAAGTAGAAACTGCGTCATAACAACGTCAACTGGGAAATTCGCCATCGTACATCGTGATTCGTAACCATGTTATTATAAAAACCGGCCGCATATTTGACTTACATAATGGAATACGAACAAGAATTTAAAAAGAAATGATAAGTATTAAGTACGTATGTAGGTACAAAAGAGGAACAAAGAAATCGTTATAGAACCAGCAAAGAATAACTGAAAATGAATGAGAAGTAATTTTTCAAGAATTACATAAGTAACTATAGGTAAATGACAAAAGAGCTAGATAGCTCTATGGAACCTAGTCCCCAAATACAACCATCACCTACTTAGTGTTATTTTCACCTTTAGGTGTTTCCTAACTCTATTTTGGTGAAAACGGGCATGAGTTTACTCACTATGATGAGATAGGTATGAACCTAAACGTGTGTCGAGTATAGTGGATGAAACAGAAATTAAAATTATCCAAGAAGAAGGCGATATTCTTAACGATATTCAAGATGAAAAGCAATTATGAAAAATACATTAACTGGCTTAGAAAATGCCCAAACTATAAGTCGAATGCCATCATGGCAAGAATGATCTTACTTCTGGCTGGCTATACGTCGCAAGAAAGCTTAGAGAAGTCAACTTTTATCGCAAAGCAGGGAACATAAGAATTAAATGTTGGTACAGTGAATAAACAAACAGCAGACTCAGAGAAAGTGGCAAGTATATTTAACTCACTTAAACTCTTTTAGTTTAGATCTAGACGAACAGATGGGTCTGCTCAAAGATTTAATAGGTACAAACTTTTATTTTAGACTGAAAACCAACACTTAAATCTGATGCTATCCAGAACAAATCCAAAATTGAAGGCTCACGAGTAAATAAGTAGGTACCTATTAAAATTGTAACGAACAGGTTTATAATTTTGAGAGACTCAAAATAAACAGTAGATGCCGAAACAAATGAACAAATCCGTAATTCTAATAATCCTGATGATAAGTACGTACAAAGAAATCGTTATAGAATCGCCAAAGAAAAACTGAAAAATAAGTGAAAATTGAAACTTTTTCACATTTGTGAAAAGCATGTGATATATAAAAAATTATAAACTAAATTATTGAAACTAACTACTAATTGTTACAACTAAGACTGTGACGTTGTTCGTAAACCTGAATAAATAAAATAAAATAAAACTTGATAGTTAGGTATCTACACTAAATATAAGCAAAGCAAGAGATAAGTATTAAGTAATTCATAAAAATAAATATCAATACGATATAATTAGGAAAGAGTAAACCTATTAATAAATAGGTATGGCAGTGCTGTCATATCCAAGAACGCACCGTAGAATGCACTTATTTACAGATCGATTAATAAATCAATCATTTATTTGCTTATTGTGTGCGGGTACATGACATTGATTGATAATAATTGATAATACTAAAATTAATTCGAAACTTATACAAACAGAACGCATGTTAACTAATAAGCTTATGTGTTAATTTGTTTCTCTGATTAACTTTTTTCCAACACTTCAAATTCAAATTCAAAATTTATTTATATCATGTAGGCTAACTTGTAGCTCTTATGACACGTCATAAATCTACCACCGGTTCGGAATGCAGATTCTGCTGAGAAGAGCCGGTAAGAAACTCAGCAGTTGCTCTTTTCAAAAAAAATTTTTTTACAAAGCTATGCTAGGTATACAGTGCTTCCACAATGAAGCTTCAAAAATGCAAAAATGCATACGTAGGTACACCAATCCAACGCATGTCAAGATGGACAGTCAAAGCAGACCCATTCCCGTTGGTGGTACCCGTTCACGAGCATGACGCATGATCCAGCCATTGCTTCGCTCAACCATATTTGAGGGAACGTAACAACCCGCACCACACGACACCACCACAGAAATGTTTAAAGAGACACTCTCTGAACATAAGATGTTAATAATGAAATTCATTAGAGTACCAAGGTGCTGCAAGGGTGACTACATAATGCATAAGACGAGTCAACGGACGGCATAAGATTACCGCTACCATCTTAGACTGCATACCATCTTGCAAAGGTGCAATAGCAGTCAAGGACTATCTTGTCATCGAATAAAAAAAAAAAGATCGTGGGTATGCTTCGACCATTTATCCCGGGACGTGGTAAGCGCACGCATTCCCCTCTGCCGAAGTACATGTACAAACGTACGGTTCAGCTTGTAAGTGTGACAGCTTTTGAGTTAGTGTGTGTTCATAGAGACATTAAGTATTTACAAGAGTGTGCGGAAGTGAGTAAATGTGTACTGTACGTGATTACCCCACCTCACCGCAGAAATTGGCAGAATATATTCAGTACTAAATCTGCGTAAAGGCAAGTCCTTTCTGAATCGTTCAAATGGGCATGAAAGTCCCTACAAGAGAACTTTGTCCAGCTTTTAAAGCTCGTAGGTTGACTTCTGACGACGACATCGAATAGACCTCTGATAAGGTACGAGTATATCAAAGGAATAGCCACAATATTTTGCTTTTATTTCAAACTAACTAGTTGATGCCCCCGACTTCGTACGCGTGGATTGAGGTTTTTATTTCCTTGTGTGGTTCTGCTCAAAGAAGCGCCCAATAAAAAATGTCGTCAAAACTATTAAATATGATTAGCACAATGGAAATCATTAGACTATAAGTACAAGAGATGCACAAAAAAAAGCTAATGACAACAAAGCTGAAGGTGTGAAAGGCTCAACACTATTGGAGTAGAGAAAGTTAAAATTCAAAATTATTTATTTCTAGGCTAAACCGTGACTCTTATGACATGTAGATAGGCATAAAAAACAGGTGTTATTCTTGAAGTAATTTATTCAGTGTACGATGAAATCTTCTTCTAGTCTTATAGTCTTCTAGATATATAAAAGGTAAAGGTGACTGACTGACTGACTGACTGACTGACTGATCTATCAACGCACAGCTCTAACCACTGGACCGATCGAGCTGAAATTTGGTATACAGGTAGCTGTTAGGACGTAGACATCCGCTAAGAAAGGATTTTGGAAAATTTCAACCCCAAGAGGGTTAAATAGGGTGTTAAAAAATCGAACCTAACGTGAGCGAAGCCGCGGGTTAAAGCTAGTGAATGATAAAAATCTTGAGGACATATAGACAGAACAGGGAAGTATAGATGGTGATTGTCTAACGTCAACACCTTCAACACCCTATGAGGTAAAAAGTAAAAACACAATAAACAAAGTTTCACGTCATGAACGAAAGCACATTATAAATCATTACAGCTGAAAAAACTCTAAGACTGGCTGTTTTATAATTCATAAAATAGAAATAAAAGAAATGAGTAGGTAACCATTAACTTTGCTTTGGATGTAGGACTTTAACATTGACGTAAATATTGTATCAAGGTTTACCTAACAACTGGAGTATGCGGAAGTTAGTAGTAAATTACTGTATTATTTTTTAAACATTTTTAAGTACTCTCGTGCGATTTTCTGTTTTGGTGTGGTCGTTTCAATTTATCTTTGAAACTTTTCTCAGTTAAAGATGAGCGGACCTGATTCTTTTAATTTATTGCTGTAACTTCTGCTAATCCGGGCAATAGATTGATAGCGTACGATGATTTTGGAAGAACTCCAAACGAGACGTTTCTATGAACACATTTCAGTAATTATGTATTTTCTTAAGCACATTATCTGCTAAGCAACCGGTACTATTTTTAAACATTAATGAAACTTATGATTTTGACGACCGTCACGATTCTAATCACATGCAATGTTTCAATTTACAGGCTATAGCACAGGCTAAATGTATGGCCTTGGGCTTGTGCTTCACGACAATCAATGGTGGAAAACATTGATGAAGTCTAGGTTGGTGCGCGCTTGCCTAGAAAATGCCTATTCACTCTTGTCTTGAAGGTACTCAAAATTATACGTAGCCGGAAACACGACACTGGAAGTGCGTTCCACACCTTAGCAGTTCGTTTTAGAAACGTTGAACTAAGGCGTTTCGTACGAGTACGTTGAATTTCAACCACGTAAGGGTACCATCGATCAAGATTTCTGAAAGTTCTGTGGTAGAAAGGTCAGGGGGGCAGAAGGTTGTGGAGTTCCTAAAGGCACTCCCCAAAGTATATCAGATACAAGACCGATAGACAGGCGGCATTGCGTCGCTATTGTAGACTGAGCAATTTCGCCTGCGTTAGCGGCTGATCGCCTATGATTCGTTGGTACTTGGGAGCCATCCTAGAGGTGGGAGCAGTACTCCATGGCTGAGCGAAACTGAGCCTGGTAGAGACTAGAGAGTCAGGCCCTGCTCAAGCGTGAAGCACCGCTTCATCTTGCACTTTCACCAGGAAACCAAGTTTTTTAAACTAATTAAAAATTTAATGATTAGATGAACGCGAAAATTGTAAAATCAGGAACACCTATTGAATATTGAGAGTATAGGTAGAACTCATTTCGTGACCCATAAAATCAATCTAGTGCCATTAAATTTAACATCAAATGCTTTATCTCACAAACGATCGTTAAATTAAACAAAGGAGCTTTAAAATTTTAACATCGATTAGTTAGAGCAACTAATTAGATAGTCTTCAACCAGTAATAATAAAAATATGTTCTATCAAAAGAAGCTTTTAAGAGATAGGTACATTGCGTCATTTGAAATCTATTTTGAAAATGCTTGAAGGCATTTAATTAAGGAGGGATAATTTTAAACAGACAGTTGGACGCTTGTACTCGTATGTAAGAAAATGATAACTGCAGTTATGAGTATGACCGATGTTTGTTTATGTTTGTGTTGATGTCGGTAACCTCGAACACGATGTACGAATGCAAGACATCGAAGTGTATTTCCTGACGTAGACTTTAAGACCGCTTGCCCCTCTCGTTGGAACCGCGGCCGAAGCTCGTCGAGCTCCGCCAAGTGACAATCTAGCGGCCGAGTTTCGACATTGACGTATTGCACTTTTGGCGTCTAGACCGGTCACAGTATCGTCAAAATGATCTTAGGTACGAATATATGAGTCAACAGCGATCGAAACTTTAAAATAAATTGTCTAATAGCCGATCGGAGGGTCGTCACAGGCTGGCATTCGTCGCCTGCCAACACTCGCCGATCGCAATTTTTCGGTGTTCTTGAAACGTAGAGTACAGGGGTCACAGGGGCTAAAAGAGAGCTAAAATAATCGGGAATGCCAATATCACGCAATGGGATCTATTAACGTGCGCCACACATTGGTATAGTTTTAGAATTTCAGGCGAGCGGAGCGTAGGCGCCCGGCGACCTTGGGGACGGGACCGCGAGGAGCGAGTGTCGGCGCCATTTTAGGCGGCGCCGACGGCCGCCGCGGTCGGCTCGGGTTTTATTGTCTCCGCGGTTGCATAACCTGGGGCGAGCTGCTCCACCCCGCGCGGGTGGTGACGGCGCGCGCGCTGGCGGCCGGCCAGCGGCCACCGGGCGGCCAGCGGCGGCCGCGCGTGCACTTACACCAGAACACGGCCACGTAGTCCTTCTCGTCCAGCACCCGCTCCAACTGCTTGGCGGTGACCTCCTCGATCTGCGGTTCGACGCGCGGAGGCGGCGCGGGCGCCTTGCGCGCGGCGGCGGCGACGACGAGTAGGGCCGCGAGAACCGGCACCCACCGAGCCATGGCGAGGGCGCGCGCGTACTGACGCCGCTCGCCTCCCGCCCGCCCTGCGCCGCCGCCCGCCCGCCCTGCGCCGCCGCCGCCCGCCCGCGGCGCCCGCCCTGCGCGTGCGCATGCGCCGACCGCGCACTGCCGCTTTGTTTACAACCACATAAACTATCATTATTATCTTTATATCGACTTTGGGGTAGGTTGTGTTTTCCATTGACCTATGAAGTTTTCCGATTTTAACTTCGCCGTCGTCTCAATACATAGGTACACATCCACATCTAGAATCGTTTTCTTGCTGGCAAGACTGGTCGGCGATTTAATAAATAAATAAATTCTAAATTCTTATTAGGTAGGTACCTACTTATTTAGCTATAAAAACAAAATTCCAACCGAGAAAACACTCAGCTAAATGATGATGATTATTATTAATATAATTTTGATGATGATGATGACATAAGTACCTACCGAAGGGATTCAAAATCAAAGTTTCAAGTGGTGGGTAGTTCGTATCGTTTTCACTTCACAGATCTGTCATATCGCATCTCAGTTTCTCAAGATGTTCTCTGAAGAAGTAAGTAGTAGTTCTAGTAGGTCTACGTAAAACCTATCTAACTATTATTTTCTTTTTGAGAGGTCAAATCAGAAATGAGTCGAGAAGCTGAAAGGGCAATGGGCGGGGCAGACAGTAGCTTTTTTTTTTATTCGATGACAAGCTAGCCCTTGACTGCGATCTCACCAGATGGTAAGTGACGATACAGTCTAAGATGGTAGCGGGCTAACTTGGAAGGGGAATAGCAGTGGAAATTTAACCCATACCCCTAATTGGTTTCTACACGCCATCGTGCCGGAACGCTAAATCGCTTGGCGGCACGTCTTTGACGGTAGGGTGGTAACTAGCCACGGCCAAAGCCTCCCACCAGACCAGACCAGAGACAATTTAGAAATTATAAATTCCTAAATTGTCCCCACCGGGAATCGAACCCGAGACCTCCCAGTTATAAGACCACAGCGCTCACCACTGAGCCAGGGAGGTCGTCAAAAGAACTGATAGACGTTGGGATTCCAAGGTGCTGGAATAGCGACCTCACACCAAGGACGAATTATCTCAAGAGAGTCGCTATGAATTCCAAGTTAAAACGTCGCACGACTCTCACGAGTCAAGAAGTTAATCTTTGCAAGACTCCTATCCAGCGGTGGACTTCTATCACCCGTCGAAAGAAGCGAATCTATTTTTGATAAACTAACGCTCAAAATGTTAGAATTACTCAGGGGCGGATCTTGAATTTGTGGGGCCCTGGGCTAATACTGCTTAGGGGCCCTACCTAATTACTCAACTAATTGCCATTTTGACAAGAAACTGTTTTCTGTAGTGATATAGGTAGGTATATGTAATGTAATATACGAGTATGTTAAGTACAGGAAGAAAATAGGAAAACAAAATATTTTATTTTTATTATTAAAACATTATTTATTGCAAATTTTCGTTCGCAACATTTATGAATTAGAGTAGGTTTAGAAAATCTAAACGTCAAACATTTTCGTTCGAACGAAGTTGCGGAACGAAAACGAACCGTGGTAGGAAATACGCGAAATTTCGATGGATATTTCGTTTTTCGTTGAATTAGAGTTCCAGTTCGGTTGGGGGCCCTCTGTATTCGCGGGGCCCTGGGCTGCAGCCCAAAAAGCCTTTAAGTAGATCCGCCCCTGGAATTACTTACCTACCAATAAACATTTTTTATTTATTTATTTAATTACTTAAATAGTTAGTTAGTTAGTTAGTTAGTAACTTATAGTTACCCACGTAGGTACGTACACTCCATCCTATGAGTACTTAGTTTCATAATTGCATGGTACCTATGTAACCTATACACTCTCGTTTCGACTTTGCCAACTGCCAATAATTTTCTTTAGAGTCCCGTACCCGAAAGGTAAGTAACCAACGGGACCTACTACTAAAGCCTCCGTTGTTCGTCCGTTTGTCAGCGCGCTGTACCTATCTCATGGTCCGTAATAAGTAGACAAACGTGTTTGTTTTTAGTTTTTGCTCGAACTAGCTGGTGTTAAATGTTGTACGATGATACGGAACTCTTCCGACTCGCACTTGGCCGGTTTTGTTTGATCAAGACAATTTCTTTTTTTTATAAGGGCATAGGCCTCCATGTTGTCTCTTATTGTCTATGTCATACTAGAAACTCTCATTTTGTCTTATTTTGTAGACGAAGGATTCGACTTGTTTTCTATTGCCACTGAGAATTAGAAGCTACTGAGATAGAGAATTTTATTATAGCGGTAAAGCCTCTCTGTCACCTCTCTGTTTTTTTTCAATGGTTACGGCATAAGTTACAAAATATTTATTTTACTCCAATATACCTAATAGATATTTCCATTATTTTCTTTATCCGCTCATTTAGATTAGAGTTTAGATCATGTTTAAAGAAAAATTATTCTCTCTTTCTTTTCTTTGGTGAATGGCTTAATTTCAGAACGAATTACGCTGTCAATGTCAAATGTCAGTTGTCAACAACGCGCAACGTCAACACCGCTTAGTGTTGTACCATTTCAACATTAATCAAATATCGATAAATAAAACAAACTGTGAAACTGTTACACTATTAATTAAATGCTTTCTAAGTTAAAAGAAGCATATTACATAAGTATTTGAGGTGAAGGTTTAAGTGTATTTTATTGTTATTAGCAAGGTAAATAAATTAATGAAAAATAAATTCTAATCTACTTACTTACTTAATATTCAATTTGCTATGCTAATTCGGTTACGTTCACAAATCTGTAAATTAGACAAAGTGACAAAGTTGACAGGTATTATATCTGAGAGTAACGTACCAAAAACCAGCAACTCCCACAGTAGGTAAACATCTATCGCTCTTACATCTTCTTTCAATCCCGGGTGCAAAAGGTCCATTAGTATTATAATTATAAATTAAGCCTCAATAGCCCAACGGTTAAAGGTGCGGACTGAAAACTAAAAGGTTGCAGGTTCGAACTTCAAACCCCACCCGTTGCACTATTGTCGTACCCACTCCTAGCACAAGCTTCAGCTTGGCAAAAAGCAAAAAAAATAAAAATTAGTACTTAAGTATATAATTACGCGACTACAGCAAAGCCAAAAGAATGTGATTCAGCAGTCTATATTATTTTCTATTTTGTATGTGTATATGTATGTGAATCTTTAAGAATGTTCCACTGCAGCGCCTAAACCACTGATCCGACTTTGGTTAACGATTAATAAATATATATTAATATTATTTATTTGATAACGAGCTATGTTAGACCGTGTTGTATATACATATTAGTAACTCTCAAGTCAACTTATATCGATATTTTAACAGCCACATCACTAAAAATAATGGTAGCCAATCAAAAAGCCGTACGAAATGTCACACGGCAGATGGGAGGGAGAACGGCTGTGAGATTTGTAAACGTGAGTGGCTCTGGGACGGTTTCTGAACGTTTGAGCAACGTTGAATGAGACCATTACTTTTGTTCGAATAATTTTCGACAAAATATTTCGCCGCGCGGTCTACGTTGGCAAGTACAAAACTTTTAACTTGTGAAAGTGAGGTGTTGTGAAATAATAAAATGGATATTTTGCATTAGTTGCACCTTTGTTTGTGTATTACGGTGAATTATATCGCGTAAAAATACATAATTGAAGAGGTAAGTCCATTTCACTACAAGTTTTAAAAACTTTATAAGTTTGCCTAAACATCTTGTTAGCGTTATCATTTCTTATCATTGTAACTATTATCTGCTGAAAAATGTCTAATTAGGCGTTTTAGAAAGAGATTAATTGCATTTCCGTGAAATTCGCGATAGGTTTTAGCTAATCTAATAAACGTTGCCTAAGTAAGAAAAAGGTTTTGTTTTACAAAAGTTTTTGTGTGTGATATTGTTTTGTCATACACGTTACCATTGGATAAATCATGGTATAATGAAAAAACAAGGTTATTTTCTTGTTATTAGGAATAATTTTTATTCTTATTTGTTAGATTTCTCACTTAAATTATAATTCAGGAATGAAGCCAATGTAATTAATTAAGCTTTTTTATAGTTAACTACAGATGTTGAATATTGTGATAAGATAATATTAGGACTTGTGCTATTCTGTAAGTGCTGATCAGATTTTTTGAAGCTATATAGCTGAAGTAAACAGGCAAAGTTACTACTAATTGCACTGGTACAATCATCAAAAATATTTCAGACGATATTTTCTCTAATATTAAGCATTAAGTAACGATATTTTCTCTGATTTAAGGTGGTATCAGAAAAACATCTTTTAATTTTAACAACTTAAAGACACTGGTAGGGAATGCAAATCTCGCGAGATTGGGGCTCAAGCGAGATCTCGCGAGATTGTAAATAACAATACTGCGAGATCTCGCCAATTTCGAGATCTCGCGAGATTGGCAGTTTTGTGTGTTTTTTTTTGCAAATAATCACAATATTTGAATAAATTAGAAAAAAAAAAATTATAAGTATTATAAGATAACATTTATTTTCACGAATTTTTTTGCATCAAATTGTGTATAATTTTTTAATAAACTTCTAAGTAGTAGACTTTGACGTATCTATCAAATCACTGTGGAAGCACTGTATACATAGCACAGTTTGGTTACTTATTGTAAAAAAAAATATTTTTTTATTTTTTGAAAAGCAGCTGCTGAGTTTCTTGCCGGTTTTTCTGAGCAGAATCTGCATTCCGAACCGGTGCGTGGTAGATTTATGACGTGTCATAAGAGCTACAAGTTGGCCTACATGAAATAAATAAATTTTGAATTTGAAATAACAAATGAAAAAAACAACCAGTCTTCTCTTCTAATATCAAACGAAAATCTTTTAGTAATTTAAAAATTAATTCGCCCACCGAACGAAACCGACAGGTCGCAACTCCGTCCGTGTCAGTTCGCGCTTCAAATAAAATTTTTTTATGCTCGAGTGCAATCTCGTTAATCTCGCGAGATCTCGCCCTTTTTTCGTCCGAGATCAATCTCGCTAAAAAAGGCCGAGATCTCGCGAAAACGAGATCTCGCGAGATCGAGATTGCATTCCCTAGACACTGGCATGCTGCTTTTAAGTAAAGCTCAGTTATTAAAAAAGATACTGCGCCACTCCATTGCACTGTGATAGTCTGTTTTGAGCAATTCACATTCACATTGACAACTGCAATTTTTATGTTAGCCCCTGAATTCATTTTATTATAAAATTTTCTTAAACTGTATTATCTTGGATTGAGATTTGAGACAGAACAAAAGCACAGGAACATTTCATTTATCATACTAGACTTTTCAATAAATAATATAGATTTATTGAATATAATTAAGTACAAGTAAAGAGTGCTTATAACAAAATTGTTTAGAGTAGAGATTGTATCTGTACTAATTTTTTCAGTTCAGGTTAATAGCAAGGCTTTGTTTAGAACAATCCTCTACATCGCTATTGTTTCATTTGGTCATAAAATACAATGAAATATCGCAACACTTGCCACTTTGCAAGGTTAAATTGGGCAAACTCAATTGTTTCAAAGAGTTAACCTATTTTCTATAAAACTAATAAGCAAATCTAGCAGAGTAACCGGTAAGAACAGGGCCTATTGGCTATTTATATCGGCCTATAACTGGCTATATTGTGATCGAAGGTCATAAAAAGTGCACAGGATAATAATTTCTCTGTTTATTATTATAATTAATGTGATCAATGTCATACTCAAGACAAGAAGTACTCAAGTGTATATAATATGCCTATATTTATTCATGTTTTAATCTATTCCGTTAAGACAAGTATAATTTTGATAACAATTGATCAGACATAAGAGTTCTAGAATGTTCTTTGTTATTAATATGAGCACTTAAAACAGTAATATAATCCCCACAAGCAATAAATTGTAATTGGTCTTTGTTTATTGCAATCGATTTCAAGATTTGATTATTATCTCTAAGTGATGATATTAATAAAAGCGGTGACCAAATCGACTGTAGTGGAATGCTTCCGCAATGAACCAAAATTAGAGGAATATCACTACAAAATACAGTATACTCCAACAGGCCAATTTTGTCATGTCATGTTTAAAAGCTGCATCAATCATACAGTTTCAGTTGTGGATGAATTTTATCGCGTTTCTTCTGCAACAGTGCATTTTAGCCAATAACGAGTGAGTATCAGTCAATCAGAGGCGGTTGCAATTATTTTTAACAATGGATCGGCGTCGGTGGATATGCTACAGTGACCCGAGACCTGCTTAGAAGCAACTCAAGAAAGAAGAAGAATTATTTTTAGAGAATCTAACAACTGAGTATCGTATGGGGAAGATGCGATCTAGAATTAGCAGTCACGACCGAGTTTACGAAAAGATATTATTCTTATAATCCTGGCGAGAAACAAGATCTTTTAACTGGTAGTTAAGAGTTCGAAAAATTACAACATTATTGCTGATGTTTAAGGAAAAGAAGGAAGCAAAAATAGAACATAATTTGCAGATCTCATAGTCTCTCCAAAAATTTGTATATAACATGAATATTAGGTAAATAGCTTACAAAATAACGACGAAAATTTTCCCTTACTCATCGCATTCTTTGTAACCATCGCATCAATAATCAATAATCAATAGCATAAAAAAATAATCAAGTTTTCGATAATGAACGCGATAACTACATAAGCGGTCACATTTATGTTGGTAATCGCTATCAATCGCACAATATTTGTCATGTTGCTGATATTGAGAGACACCTTATCAGAAGCTCAGTGGCTACGTGTCCGTAACGCTGTTAACACAAAGTAAGAAACATGGCTGAATACCGAGCTGGAAAAGCCGGCATAAACGCTGAAGCACAAGCGAGAATCCACAGCAAATACAACAATGAAATCGCCCAAGAAACTCTCGAATGGATCCAAAAGATCACCGGATCGCCATCCAATACTTCTGGTGACTTTGAAAACTTCTACGAAGTTCTCAAGGATGGCACGCTCCTCTGCAACTTAGTCAACAAGTTCCAAGAAGGTTCCGTAAAGAAGATCAACCAATCGGCAATGGCTTTCAAGTGCATGGAGAACATAAACGCGTTCTTGGAAGCAGTCAAGAAATTAGGCGTGCCTCCGCAGGAGACGTTCCAAACTATCGACCTTTGGGAGAAGCAAAATCTTTACTCTGTGGTTGTATGCTTGCAATCCTTGGGCAGAAAGGCGGGAAATTTTGGCCTACCATCTATAGGACCTAAAGAATCTGAGAGGAATGTCCGCGAATTCAGCGAAGAGCAACTGAAAGCCGGTCAGAACGTGATTTCTCTGCAATACGGTTCAAACAAGGGCCAGCAGAGTGGCATCTCCTTCGGCAATAGACGCCAAATGTGAATACCTGTATAGTATTATGTAATTTATTCTTTTTGTATTGAAAAACAATAAATGTTTTTTGTAATTTGTTAAATAATCTTTTTATCGGCGAGTTTTTTCTATAGAGTAGATATCCGTAATACTCTGGAAAGGAATGTGTAACTGCAGTCGATTAGATAACAGATAAATGAATTTCTTGTGCAACTGGATTACAATAATTATTTTATCATTTGGTTAGTTTTAAACTGCAGGTTTGCTTGCGTAGCACCTTTACTATATTAGTAGCTTTTTCCCGCGGCTTCGCTTACGTTTTTCGCACAAGTTCGAATTTATTTTATCTCCTTAGAGACTGAATTTTCAAGAATCCTTTCTTACCTACGTCATAATAGCTATCTGTATGCCAATTTTCAGCCCACCACATTTCAAAGCGCCCGTAACTTCATGAGATAAAAGTCATCACATACATAGCTCCTTTTTTCCCTCAACATTGGAAATTAGAAGGAATGGCGTGATAATACAATCATTACGTCATCAGCACTCGTATTGATCTAACCTCGCCGCGAATCCGTTACCTGGTGACTAAATGTACCTACGCTTATTTTTGTTTAGTCGAATGAAACCTCGCTAAAGGACTATGACCTACTTGGTAAGTGATATCGTAATCGAAGATTGAATTTACTATAAATGTTTCATATAATTGGATACTTAGCCTGAAATCTTATAGACCGCACTCACTCTGCTCAGACTCAAGACAGACTTAAAAGGAAACAGATTTATGTCAGAGCATATTTGTGTCTCGTTTTAACTCTATCTTCAGTCTGAGCTAAGTTAGAGCACGCAGAATAGATCTCGGCATTATAGTACACGTGGTACACACCTACTGATTGTTGTTTCTCTCAAAAATTTAAATTTTATCACCAACTAGATGATGCCCGCGACTTTGTCCGCGTGGATTAAGGTTTTTTTAATTCCCGCGGGAACTCTTTAATTTTTCGCGATTTCTCTGCAAAGGATCTTTCTCTCGCAAAAGCAAACAAGAATAGGCTCGCTGTCCATTCAGATGTGTGTGAAATTTTTCTTATTTCGTAGCTGGTTACGAAAAATAGTTACCAACGTGGATGGAACCAACATGTTCACATAGTGTGCCTACCCGCATTTCCTTGGGCACTTGACACATGCCTACTCACTTTTTTGTACTTAATCCGTGACATAATTTAAATGTGATATCATCGACGGACTATGCTATATAATAACCTCTTACGTCGTCTTGCTGCTAAAGGATAAACTCACTTTGGCGGCTTCTTTTGCTATTTTCATGGAAATAGATGCTTGTAAAATTGTTCATAATAAAAACACGTGCAACTAGATTAAGCTTAATTGGGTTAGTATGTTAAAAAATAAATAAAAAGTTAACTACTAACATCCTATATCCTCCAAATAAGCGGAAAGCTTGTGCTAGGGCCTAGGTACAACAACAGTGCAACGGATGGGATTCGAACCTGCGACCTTTCTTCAGTCCGAACCTTTGACCGTTGGGCTATTGAGGATTCAATTGACTGATACATATTTAGAGGCAGTGCAGACACCCCAAGGCCGGAAGGTGCGGTCACGCGCCAGCTAACAGCGGAAGCACGGATGTCCGACCCCTAGCTATGATCACATTTTGAATGACTATTTTTAAAAACTACTCCTCTCGTTCTAAAACTATATAGTAGAGGGGGTGAGGGATATTATTTAGGTATGACATTCGTTTATGGAGTGATTCGTTTATGGTTCTAGTGGTAGATAGGCCTCTTTTCAGGGTATCAGAGCTTTAGATCCCAGGCAAAAAAACAAAACCTATATCCTATCGATTTCCTTTTCTTTTCGTTTGACAATATATTTTATGAATATGATTATTTTCGTAACTTCCTTGTTGGTCTAGTGGTTAACAAGTTCGACTGCGGATGACGAGGTCCCGCGTTCGATTCCCGGATCGGGCCAAAAATATATTGAGTTTTTCTCTCAGAAATTCTCAATACTAGCCCAGAGTTAGGAAGTTGGCGGTGAAGCACCCCGTGCCTCGGAGAGCACGTAAAACCGTCGGTACTGCGTCTGATCGCTTTCCGGTCGGAATATGAGAGTGAGGGAATAGAGAGTGCACCTGTGTTTGTGCACTCACTTGTGCATTATAATTATATCTCGCGCTAATCTTTATGGAGATTGACCGCCGTGGCTGGATTCAGTCGGGAGGACATTATAATTATCATTATTATTTTCATATCCCACTTCAAGCTACATATTGTAACATTTTTGTTTTGAAAACTGCTGAGTTTCTGAACTCTTGCTGACTCTTCTCAGCCGAATCTGCTTTCCGAATTGGTGCGGTACGTGCGGTAGTAGTCTTGAGTTGTCGTAAGAGCCAAAATACTGGCTTGAAATAAATAATTTTGAGTTTTGAACGTTACATTTTTCTATAGATTATTACAATTTAAATGAATTAGTATTTAAAAGTAACAAAGAACTCAGCGTCATATTATTCAGTTCTTAACTATGATATCTAGGTATTAGTTACATTTCTTCACTTCCTGGTAATAATTTACTTTATTCAATGGTGAAAAGGTAATTTATGTATGGCTTACGATAGTAATACTGTGTTTATGGGTTATGCAGCCTTGATGAAAACATGCAAATGCGTACCACACGTACCTACTTATAGAAGTGTGAAAGTTGAATCCACTGCAAAACTGTCTAGTATGAGTTGAAGAAAATGATTCGGCACCTTTGCTGTAGAAAGTAGGTACTTACCGATTACTGATTTCCGCCAATTGAACTGTGCTAAGTTTCACATTGACAACATACACCTGTTAAATTGCTGTGTATTACTTTAGCTTGTTTGCTTTCGTCTTGAAGTCTGTTTAATAAATGGTTAATCCATTAAAAAAATCCACATTTTTTTGTCAAGGCAAGCACACCCCGACCCCGACGTTGAGTCTCACCAGTTCTTTCCATCATTGATTGATTTAATTGTGGCATGAGCACAATTAAAAAAAAAACATTTTTTTGTCCATTTCCTGACATAATTAAAAAATAAACTTAGTTCTGTGTTTTAGAGACTGCGCTTTTCCTTGCTAAAATCATTTGTTTTTATCGATGTGAATTATCGTGGATTGTTGTTACTTTAATTAAGCACAAATAACTTAGTCTCATCGACAAAAACATAGAAAAAACATACTAAAAAGTTAGTTCTATGTAAAGACATAATATATTACGAGTACATTCAATGTACTTAGACTAAAGAGAGCAAAAAATCATTGATGAGATCGCATCCTAACCTAACCCAGCAGGTATTATAAACCGGACACTCGATGTCTTACTGGTTTACAGTAATAATTGACCGTCATGCAAGCCTATTTATTTTAAAACAGCAATGATTTCATATAACTTTATAAATAAAGTATCGTAAAGGGCAGATATACATGCATTCCTTTGACTGTATTTGTATAATAGATATTGTAGATACAAACTGCTCTATTTATTCTTGTTTTTATTATAACTTTTCTGGACCTGTACCTGCAGACAATTCAAACGACTTGAAACTTGTTCATGTCTGTAGGACGCGAGACTTTATTGAAACTAAAACGTAGGAGGTATCTACTTGTAAAATAATTCCTATGAATGAATGAAAAAAAACAAATTTATAAAACCCCGTCGTCTAGCTCAGACGTTCGTTGAAGTCAGAGAATTTAACCAGAGGTTGGCTAAAACTTGTTTTGTATAGGGTTAGGCAAGACGCAGAACGGAATCGGTATAAGAAGTGGGAAAAAACAGAACTATGTTTTTTTTTGTCAAGAAATGGACAAAAAATTTTTTTTTATGATATAAGCTTGCACGACGATCGATTATGGAAAGGAGTGATGAGGTTTTAGTTCGGAGTGCGCTTGCCTTGACCAAAAAAATGATGATTTTTTAATGGATGAACGATTTGTTTAACGTACTTCAAGCGGAAAGCAGACAAGCTAAATCTATTAATTAATATGTGCAGTAATTTTATAGGTGTATGTTGTCCATGGGAAGTTAGTAGCTCAATTGGCGGAAGTTAGTAGTTGGCTTGGAAGCGTAAGTAAATGATAAACATGGAGGACACTTCTGGAGCAGATTACACAAAAAATTGTAGCGCCGCTGATGATGATGATGTTAGATATACCTATACTGAAGTATTTGAAACGCAAGAGATGCAGCTATGACGCATTTACATTTATTTTTAAAGAATACTAACCAAGATGAACTTGACTAATATTCTCCTCTCTCCTCCAAATAAACAGAAAGTTTGCGTAGGAGTGGGTACGACAATAGTGCAACGGGTGGGGATCGAACCTGCGACCTTTCAGTTTTCAGTCAATATCTTTAACCGTTGACCTAGTGAGGCTTACATTGAGCTGAAAACCAATATGAGTGAAGACCATTGACAATACATAAATTCGCAAAAAAATGTTTGATATCAAATCGATGGCATCTAAAAGTTGTAATAAAACAAAGGCGCGTGTAACGGACATAAATAGTATAAGCAATACCTACCAAATTATAATTCGTGGGCGTAGATTCCCACGTTACACGATATCGACCGCACCTGCAAGGCTTCTCTTGATGCTACGCGGTCTAACCGCTTCTTAGTAGCCTCCCACATCACCTTATAATATGTACATAATTTCAGCCAACATTATTCAGTTGTTATCACAAAAAAATATTTTCTTACAGTAAAAAAATAATTAGGAAAAATTACCCAATATATTAGGAACTAGCCGTTTGCCACCCCAAGTTGACCGAGCTCGATTGCTCTCAAATGATCAGTTAAATACTCTCTTTCAAGGAATACATGAGCATGCATATTGTTGCTACACTCAAGTCAAGCTGTATATTGTTAAATTTTAATACAATACAACTCGCAAAATCGATTGTCATCCAAGAGAAACTAAATTGTATAGAAAAAGACCGAAGCTTGTGGAGGTAGTAGCTATTGAGGACAAGTGGTCTCCAATCTTTATTACTTATAGAGAATGTCACTGCGTCCAATCACTTATGAAACAGTCCCATCAAGTAGGTAGTGAGTTATTACTAACGTATATATACGACATACGTATATGTATTAACTGGCATTTCACTATTATTAGATGTATTATTTACCGTCGGAAGCGCTTATATTGCGTATAAACTCTCGTTCTTTCTAAATAAAAGCTGTTGTACTGCGAAGGCATCTACCTATATAGGGCCGATTGCACGCCTCCATCCTCTATTTTATGCGTTTTAAACAGGTTGTAGGGGACGTCATGTTAACGAAAACGGTGTTTACTCATGTGACTGTGTGAAGCGGTTACACTTAATCTATACATACACCATTTTATGTGGTAATTAATTAAAAATCTGAAAAAAATATATTACAAAATCACGAAAAGACTGATGAAAAATTCCAACGCTGAGCGACTCAGAATCATGTACTAAATCCCTAGAGGGCTAACATGCAGGCCACGAGAAAACTTTGTTTAGGTACATGTTTCTCTATGTGAATCTCTATAGAGATTCACGAGTGAACGTGTAGACAAAATTTTCTCGTGGCGCGCATGTTAGCCCTGCAGCAGGGCTAGCATAGGCGGGGGAAATTTTATCTCCGAGAAAAGGATAAAATGTTTATCCCCTCGCTTAGTTTTATCCACCCGTCCAGCATGGGCACAGCCGTGGAAATAACACTCAGTGGATATACTTATAGGAAGATACATCGCCTTCTCCTCTGTCGCCATGCTTTAGCATATGGAAAAGATAGTTTTATCCCCTGGCAGTGGATAAAATCGGGGGATAAATTTTTTATCTCCTGCCCATGTTAGCTATGCTGGTATTAGCTATCCGATTCTCAAAAGTAACATCCGATTCTCAACCGATGTAAGTTGTATTTTACTTTTGAGAATCGCATAGCAGTATTCGTTAGCATGTCCCTTACACTCTATATATGTATACTATTTACGCGACTTTGCCCAGATAATTTAATTGGAGCTTCTTCTGGCCTGTATTGCGTCAAGTATGCAAGCCGCATGCACCGTTAGCCAATCGTCCGGAGATTATCTCTTGGTAACGGAATGACATCCGCTCGCTGCGAAACACGCTGGACCGCGGACGCCGGAACGCCATTCCCATAATCATATCGCAATCAGCAACGTCCAACGATCACTTTATATGGCAATCACAACATCGCCGTTGCGGCCTTATATCGTTATATTCTTCTATAGTATAGTTCACGTGTCATTAAATCCATAATGGTTTTAGATATACGATGACAGTTTAAAAATACAAATGCCATTCAACCGTGTAACTGGTTATTAAGTTAGTTCTATATGATGTATTCTGGATAAATAATTGCAAATGAACAAGCTTTTATACGCGGCTTCGCGCCTACCAATCAAAGCAATCCGAAGTCCTAATTCCTTTACAAAAATATCATTTCGTTTTTCGATTTTATTTTCTGTTTTTTGGGGTTTCCCATTTTTTTAAAAATTCTAAACCACCCCTGTATTAAGGTGATTCATTATAACATCAGCATCATTATGACTTCAACTAAAGTAAATCTAAGGTCCAGTTAGATAGTACAAGTCTTAAAACAGAGGCGAGGAATTTTTATTTTGTAAAAAAATTTAAGTAAAACTATTTCTTCGATTTTTGATAAAAATAATTTTCCTTTCGTATCTCAAATTCTTTAATCTTAATTTTATGATGCAAAAAAGTTAAGATACGTAAAATATTTTATCCAGCTTCATAATAAATGCTGTCTGAACAGAACATTTGGAGTAGGTCGAATGAATTTCGATTTCAGCATAAGATAAGTAGGTACAAAGTTTGTACGGATTCCGAGACGCAATATTCACTATATTGCGTCTCGGAATATAGTGATGTACCTATCAAGATGTTTGCGAGCATTATGAGTAGGCTCTTTATTAAAACGACTCAGTGAGTCGTTTCTTCAAAGTGATCTACTGATTCGAATCTCTAACACCACTACTAACGCATCATTTGAATCTCGTTTCTAATTGATATGCGTGGTCGACGCGCTCTAAACACGATTGATGGAAAGATGCGAAAGATGCAAAAAATGCGTAAGATCTGAAATTACTATGTAATCAGGAATTGCTTTTTTAATGCTTTAATGGCAAACATGATTGTGTCATGTATTTTTTCTTACTTTGTTTTACTTATTTGATGAAACTAATATGTATTAAATTCTTAAAAAAGGTCAATTAAATGCGATAGGAGGTACTTATTTCATTGAATCACGCAATAATATACTTACAGCTCTAGTTGGGAATCGACGATCCCAATGCTTCAAAAGAAGCGATTCACTGGTTCGAATCTTTCGATACAAATGTTTCAATCTTAACAAAGATGCGTTTTTGCCACCTCTAATTATGAGAATCCAAGCATGACTGCTACTGTTCACTCAGTTAACGGTTAACGATTATTACATTTGGAGAGGCATCATCTTTGCATTTTTAACTTAATGACATTGCATAATTCATGCATTGTAACAGCAGACCAACGTATTATCATTTCAACACCTAGTCATTTAGTTAACTGTCTCGTTGGTCTAGTGGTCAGCATGTTCTACAGCGGATGAGGCTGTGGGTTTAATTTCTGGGTCTTGGGTAATTTGGGTCTGAGCGGAGGGAGAGTGCGGTCTATAGATATTCAGCCTAAGTGCACATAATACCACCCGATGGTTGAATGCGGTCTGTATAGGACATATTAGTATTATCTATTTGACTAGGCTTTTTACCGTACAGCGTTTTATTATGAAAGTTTAGTATTTTATTTCCTTTTATTTGGTAGGAGACAAGACCCCTTCAACTTTCTCACCTCTACAGTCCTTGAATTTCTCTAACATAATATCTGTCTTATAGATAATCGGCTACGGTTTGTTTATATCCAATTAAAAAAGTAACTACTTTAGTTTCATTCCACGCCGAAGGTTCTTCCGTCGAGGTAATAAGATTCTATTGTCGTAGGCATTCCACATTATAGAAGAATTCTCTCACTTTTCCAGTAGGTATTGCAGCTCTTCGCAAGTTTTGAAATACTAAGTATATTCCGTCGCATCTGTTACATATCTGTTGCAGAATTTAAGCAAAATATCTTAAAATGTTTTCACGTAAAAGTCCATCTTGTGTTGCTCAAGTCAACTTAATGTGAATTTGAGCAACAGCTACATGTGTCTGCGTGTGATATTATGATTACCCAAGCATAAATTTCGCCACATTTTACGTAAAATTGTATGTAACACCACAAATTCCAAAATATGTTGACACATTCATCATTTTTAGAGAGTTCAAAAATACTTACGAAAAATTAAGTTTCTAAAATATTGTTCAAGTTGTGTTAAAACAAGTCTGAAAAACTTCTTCTCTGTCAACCTATAGATGTTCATTGTCCACTGCTGGACATAGGTCTCTTGCATAGACTTTCACATATCTCGATCTTGCGCCGATGTCGTCGTTCCTTAGTGGGGGGTCTGTCAACAATGCGCTTTCCGGTACCAGTACTCCAGCACCTTGGGACCCCAACGACTTCAGTTCTTTGAACTATACGCCATGCTTCAGTCTAAAGAATACTTTCCGTATTTCGCTAATTCCATCTAGATTCTAGAGTAACATCAATCTCTGCGTGCTGCATCCATGTCATCAAAAAAAAACTAAATAAAAAGCGTCTATGTGCGCAATATCATTTTATCAGCAGAGCACACGAATGCAGTTAAGAGCAGCTCATCTACGAGTTGACCTTCACAAACAATTACCAAGTGTAACGCACGTTAATATTTAAATTAACCTTCATAAGGCTCATTAATTTTCTAGCTAAAGATGTGACGTAGCTAGATCATAATTTGTTTTGTTCTTGCACGCTTATGATTATCTTCATGAACGTAGTTCAAATTGCAGTTCTACTTTTAATGCTTCTTTGTTTGATTGAGATATTGCAATGCTTAAGACATACTCGTGCGTGGGTTTCGATGAATCATTTCAGGTGTTTACTTAGTACCATATTTTGATGCGATCAGTTTGATATCCCTCAATTTTTTGGTTGACACTATTATGGCTGATATGGATGATCTATTCCACACAGTATTTGTAATAGTAGTTATTATTAGATACAAATTCAGCCTCGCATGATGCAGATCAAGTTTAGTGTTGGAGCTAAACTTTCATCGTTTCTATTGATAGATTTCCACTGGTAAACATAAGTGTCCTTTTGTGAATCTTGAAAGGAGGAAGAATCTTGAAAGGAGGAAGAATCTTGAAAGGATTTGCCACTAAAGACGATCTTGATGATATTGCAGCTGCAAGACGCCTGCAACTGTCCGTCAACCTAGTATAGAGTCTTCATACGAGCATAAGTGAAGGCGGAGCATTTTAACTTCGCAACTCGATGAGCTATGTCATTAACTCTTCTTCTTGGATCTCTTCATTTTTGATTGAACTTGCAAGAATTGCTCCGAGTAAAATCCGTAGGTAAATAGCAAGCAGGCTTTAAACTCTTTTGAACTAAGAAATTTTTTTGGTCAATTGGTCACAACTCATGAAATACAGTGACATTGACACCTGCAACTGCGTATTTTCCATTTCTCATCACGTCACATATCCGCATATAGGGGACTGAATCAATTGATATGGCCCTGTGCGCCCCTGTGATGATTTATTCGTTAACCTGCAATACACCGATATAGATTGAACTAATTGATCGCATCAACTGGACTGTGGACATGATCCTCAATTGGTTCCATATTATGATAAGTCAAGTTTAGTACCTACTCTATCAGATATTGATATATCTGGTAACGATGAAAATGTTAGTTGTGCTTAAAGACGTCTTGTCTGTAGGTTGAGAAATTTTCCAACCGACATATGCTGTGAGTATGTATTCTGTGAATAAAATCACTACCACTATTTCAACATAAAACTTTTTAGGTAGCGCCATTTATGTTCTCTATCCTCGGTCTTCGCATCCAATCCCTGGCACTTGCCAGATATCATCACTCTATCGCCGAGGGCGACACTACACTCCATTTTCGTTGAGGACCCTACGACTCCAACGGCCATCGGTCCTCCTACAAACGTCACCCGCCCATGTCCACCGCCACTTCAACGTGTTAGCCTTGAGAGCTATGTGGGCTACTTAAGTACTTTATGAACTAGGTACTTTGTTTCGGACTTTACATTTTTTTAAAGTATATATTTAGCATGGCACTTAACTATAATCCTGTTAATTATCGTAAAGCTTGGGTTAAGAGTGGATCCGATGATAGTAACGGATGGGGATGTCGTACCGTCTACCTGACAGTTTTCAGTCGAGATGTTTGAGGTTCTATATAAATATTCGCAGTAATTATTATAGTGCTGTATGATGCGCGTAAACTTCAAATCCTATTCGTGCATCAATCGAGAAAGGCGCGATTTCTCTTTTATCTGGTGCAAGGGGAGTACAAATAAAACCTAACCCAGTTTACGGTTGTTACAATAAATTGCACGAATTTAACGGACGCATGCATTTTCATTGACTACCGTAATTCGGAAGCCCTCCATAATATTGTTTATTGGACAAATATCGGTTCACGGTATTTGTTAATATCCTTAAGAACATTGTTAATTAAATGCTCTATGATTATATCTCCCAAAAGGCTGTCAGATCAATAGCAAGAAAAATACTTATATGTGAAAAGCATAGATCACACTATAATACTAGTGGTTCGCCCCGAACTGAGACCTCGCGATATCCCATAATTCCCAAAAGTTTTAATTATATATTGTAATAATTAACTTTTAACATTAGACGCAATAAAAAAAATAATAGTTGACATAAAACTGTTTTACTGACACAGCGCCATCTACATTAGCATTATATCCACATTAGCATTATAGTGAAGCTATTAGCTTCACAATAATGCTAATAGATGGCGCATTAAAATTAAATAATTTCGTTTCTTTATAACATTTATCTAATTTTAGTATTTGTTGTTCAAGTACAGGATATAACTGAATTTTCAACCAAGTTTCACGTTCTAATATTCAGTAATTCAGAAGTTATAGGACTCTGACAGACATTTAGACGGACACACTTCTCTGACTAGTAGGCAAGCGCCCTAGTTGACTCAGAGAACTCGCTTCGCTCGTTCAATTAGTGTAGTGTGTTATATTTATAATATTATTATTATTAGTGTGATAAAGCCGAAAGTTTGTATGTGTGTGTGTATGTTTGTTACTCTTTCACGCAAAAACTACTGGACCGATTTGGCTGAAATTTAAAACGGAGATAGATTGTACCTTGGATTAAAACATAGGCTACTTTTTATCCTGGCAAATCAAGAAGTTCCCGCGGGATTTTCAAAACTAAATCCACGCGGACGAAGTCGCGGGCATTAGCTAGTTTATAATAAATAGTCGCTGCGCTCCGACTATCCATTAAAAATATGGTTAAAAGCTTTCCACCACACAAATACATGAAAAACTGTATCAAGCTTATCCCATTATATTAATTAATAAAATTGTATGACAAGAATTCGTAATTAACACTTGTCTTCCCATATTTGTTCTATAAAGATAGCATCGGAAGTATATTAATTAAAGCGACTGACCAAGCGAGAAATTAATTGACATACATTAACGATCATTCAGTAACACCGTTTTTTCGAGTGCAATTAAAACTCGATATGGCAAACTGTACCTAATAAGTTGATCACTATTCATTATAATGTTAGTGACACCAACATTAGTAAGTATAGAAAGAATTCGTGTTCAACATAGTATTGAGATTGGATTTCTTTATTTAGCAAAAATGCAAATGTGAACCAATAGACGTCTAGACGTCCACTGCTGGACATACTTTAAGTTATATGTAGAGACTTCCACAAGCCGCGGTCTTGTGCGGCTCTCTTCGACTCTACCTATGCGGTCTGTCCATCGATTGGGGACTTGATTTTTTTGAATTTTGAGTTCCCCTGAGCCTCCTTATGAGTGGGTCTCATCAGTAAGTGACCCTATTATGTGGGGTTTTTAATTTATTAATAATGGATATGTATAATAGTGCTTAAAAGGTTAAAAATGAATAAATCTATTCTGGAAGTTATATACTGAACAGCTGTTAGAGTAGGAAACTCTGATTAAAGTCGTAGACGTCTCGTTATATGAGGTTCTTCAAATTGAATGGCACAGACTGGCGTGATATAAATGATTCATCGGACTTGCATTGAAAGTAATAGATTTTTTTGTTGACATAGATAAATCAGAAGCGTGTTAAAAGATAGACTGTCTAGTCTTTAAAATCTATGTCAAGTTTGCTAAGCTACTATGTATTTAAATGAATTTTGTTTTTATAAAGGAGCATGAATTTTTAGAAATTCCATGTGATAGTTAAATAGATAGATAGTTTATTCACCAAAATGCAGGTACAATATGATGTAATATAAGAAAAACGAGCCTAATACATTTTACGAGTACTGGTGTGTGAATATTATACAATAAAATGAATGTATGAAATGTGATACAAAATGTCAGTTATAAAAGTTAATAAATTGATCGAGTGATCTTGATATTCCAGTAAAATAAATATCCCTTGGTAGGGTGACTTCGCCGGTTACGCGACCAGGGTCAGTTACGCGACCACTAACAGAACCTACGGCATTAAAACGAAAATAATAAGAATTCTATTCTTCTTTTCCAAATGAAATTCACTTAAGTAAAGAGGGGGATAGACCTATTAGTTTTACCTACAATAGTTGGCAGCTTTGTGTTTACCCGAAAGCAAACAAATCTTAGTTCAATCCGCCGCTCATACTTTCGGCGCGTACACGTTCCCAAAACAACGAAAAAAATAGTGAGTAAGTGATGAGTTCGAGGTAAGTAGATCGTGATGTATTTATTTGAGTCAATTTTTTAATGTTCTATTAAGTGGATATATATATGTTTTACGTTATTTGTACCTTTATTACATGTAATATACAAAATCAGGTAAAAAAATTGAATGGTCGCTAACTGAAATTGGAATTAGCCAATAACTTCAGTTGGCGACCACCTGGCCGCCAATAGACATTTAGAAAGAAAAACATTTATTTTTATTTTTTATAGACTACAAATCTAATTCGGAATTTAATCACTTTCAATTTAATTTGTTTATTTTTATCCGTGTATCTTTTAGTTTACGACCACCAAATTATTATTATAAAACATCTTAAAATGTATGGGTATCAAGTGGTCGCCAACTAAAAATGAGCAAATTAATATGTGGGTTTACGACCATTTGCAATCACTACTTATAATCTTATCTGTTTTTTGCATAATGTAGGTGTTTAATATATAATATTTTCATTACAGATGTCCTCCACAAACCGTATTAGAAAATAACACCGGCTTATTCCCAAAGAGATCTGGAATGTGCTTTAAAAATATAAGAGAAGGAGGACACAGTATTAGAAAGAAATATAAAATGTATAACATCCCGAGATCTGATGATCTGATGATTTGATTCTAAACTTTTGTAATTGTTGTTTAAAGTGATATTTTTAATTTTGTACTTGTGTAGGAAAACTGTATTAAACTTGCTAAGATTCATTTAAGCTTAAGCTTGAATATTAAAGTGTACCTTTGATCTCATGAAAAAATGTGTTTTAATAATTTATTATAATGTATGAATAATAAAGCATGAATAATAATTATTTTTTAAACATTAACACGTTCATATTTTTTATTTTTAATTAATCAAATTTAGTTTTCCCTAGCAAATCGAGAGGTCGCCAACTAGATAAGGGGGCAGTCGTCAACTAGCAAAAGTGGTCGCCAACTAGCATTTCACATAGTTTTTAAGATTTATTCAATTTAAAATGTTTTCACAACTGTAATTCTTATTTTTTTACTTTTAAATATAACTTGACAATATCTAGGACCCCGTCATATAACTTTAATACATGTGCTATGGGTGCAACATACTTAAATATTGACGTAAAGTTGAATATCCCGCTAATCGGTCGCCAACCGGCGAAATCACCCTATTTCTCAGAAAGTAGGCCATCTCTTTGCCAAATTGTCGGGTCAGCGTCTTAGAAGTTGTGAAAAAGAAACGGATAAAGTTACTTTCGCATTTTATAATATTCATGTGGATTCTTTATTGCTTAATTTTTTAGGTAGATTGCCTGATTTTGTTGTTAGACATCTATTGGTTCGCCTCGTATTTCGTGACGGCAAAAGGCATGAAGCTCTCTTATGCCGTCATGCCCGCTCTGCGCCACGAAGTTTCACATCTGCAGGGCGTTCCGCTATGGCCACCCTTTTATTAGAATTTTTCTAGAAAGTTTCGTTTAATAATTTATTAAATTATTATAAAATCGTTCTATTTTTCTAATTCTTCGAACACACGAAGTTTTTATGAAATTACTTCTCTATATTTATTTAAGCGAAATGCAAGACCATTTCCTTTCATCTTCCAAATTCCAGCTTCATACCTAGATCTACTTAACTTAATTATGGGATTTAAGTTGATTCAGTCGGGGTCGAAGAAAGTAACATAATATTTCTTGGTCTAAACTTTTTAAGTTATTAACAAATAACAACTACCTACCGGTACAAATGAACGTGTTTGTAAAACCTGACCCTGGATACCGCAACACTTACTCATCATCAATGCCAAGGCTGGTCCACATTCGATTCAATTAAAGGAAACCGGTTTCTGAATTAAGTCGGTCACCAGCACTGGTTTGGCTGCGAGCAGAATCGCTAATGCAATATATGGCGTTATTATCATTCAAGTGGTTTGGTTTACTTCATTATTTTTATCATTCGACAAAAATAGTATCAAGTCAAGTGATGTGATTTTTGACTCATGGAAATATGTGACGCTTTACCAGTAACTGATCTGACTGCATCTACTCTACTTCACTGCTTCTACTCTACTACGAGTATATTCTAAACTTCTATTTTTTTAACGAAGGGCACGTTTAAAATTGAATTGTTAGAAAACAAGTCTAAAATTTTTTTAGTGAATTTTAAAAATAATCGTGATTCGCTGTCGCGACTAAAAATTCTTGGCTACTGCCCTTTATTTATGCAAATAGCCTATAAGAGAGTACTTATAATATTATTTAGTTCGCCTTTTGTTTAGGTTTACTGATATGTAATTGCGTAAATAAAACACAATTTTTTTTCTATTTTTTGTGCAAGTAATGATGAAATTTTCATCCTTCTACGCTGCAATTTATTAAAATTGTTCAACTATGGTTTTAATCTCATTTAAATGAATGCGTCGGTTAATTTAACTGGCTCCAAGGAAGCAGGTGTTCTCCGTACATTTATGCCTTCAACTAGTTGTGCGTAATCTTTGCGTTCATCGACACGGCCGCCGGTTTTATCTCAATCAGTAAACATGATTTTGCCTTTCCGTTTTTCTACCGCATACTCGTTGTGTTTAACTGCTATATTATTATGGTTACCACTCTTGTTTTCGTTTCTGTTATCTTCTTTCAAGCCGATGTAAATCTTCTTAAAAGTCAAGAAATGAGAGTTACTCTTCCTACATTTTTAAAATTTCTCTCTATTCTCGTTCTCAATGTCTAATACATGCCAAATTTGGCGGGATATGTAGGCACCATATTTGAAACTTACTACCTATGTAAATATTATGTATGTTTCGTGTACCATATTCGTGTAATATAAAAATGATAGATTGATTGGGCGGCGAATAGTTCTGATTGAATAAAATATAATAGAATAGAATAACTTTTTATACAAATGAACTTTTACAAAGTGCTTTCGAATAAAACTGATAACAATTTGAAAACTTAGATTTAAAGTCATTTTATCTAGAGCTAATATTAAATAATAGTGAATGGAACAAAAGTTCTCGGCACACGCTAGCCACTTTCGGCCTCATCATCACTTTCCATCACTGGAAATTGTGGTCAATCGTGTGTAAAATAAAGAATAGAATTTCGCAATGTATTTGATTCTTTAGCATTTAGTACTCCCATAATTAGCTTCAGTATGACCAATGACCATTCCTTAGTTAAATTTATTCATTTAGGTAATTAGAACTCAGTTTTCCTAACTTTGAATAATGCAACCTTAATTATGTTGCCTTCAACATTAACTCTAGGCCGCGTCACTGTGGTCTTGTTTTCCTGTACGCTCAAACAAAAGGTGAGCAATACATAGAAATTCTCGTCTAAGAATTTTCATTGTGTGAGCCGAAGTGATAAGATAAAAGTATGAATAAACGTCATTTGTTCTACGTTACAAATGTTGGATATTTATAATTCGTCTTTATACGTACAATATCAATAGGTGTATGGTAATGGATTTTAACACTTTCGTTACGGTTATTTTGATGCGATTTGTATAAGTTAACGTGTAATGTTTAATCTTTGTCATTTCTAGGTTTATTGAATGCATCATCAATGTTGTTGCTTTTTTGTGTGCTAGCTCAAGATCTATTGGACTTTTAAAGATTTTTTTTGCCTAACGGCTTTCTTACGGAAAAGGGTAATAACTTCCATTTTGTGAAGCTGTGTATTCAAAAGAATTAGTAGATATCATGAAAAATACAGTTGTACTGTGGCTATTCTGACTAGTTTTAACCCTAACCATGATAAGATAGACGGAAAGCAATAGTGCCACAAAGGCCACAATGGCATAAGATTACAAGAACTATAGGAGAAATGAACCAGAACTGCCTCAATGTCATTTTAATTTGCTGTAAACTCGAGTGGTAATAAATAATAATTCGATGTCGTTTAAATTCACTTAGCGCTGCGCAAATCTCATTCTGACCCCGGAGGTCAGCTAATGCCAATTGAGATCTTCTCTGAGTCATGAAAAGCGCCGTCTTCTTCCTAAAAGAGTTTTTGATGTTAACATTTTCAGGAAAGTCAGTGATAACATCTGGCAATGTCTGAAAATGCTTATCATGGAACTAAAGAATCCCTTCTTTGCAATGCAATAAAAATATAACAATCAGTATGGCTAAAATGCTACGTCCAATCGGACGTAGGTACACTGTTTATTTTTTTCAGATATAATCTAAAATATAAATAATATCAATCGACATTTTTACAAACCTAACCCTCGATCGGCAAGCAAGTACAATATATACTTAGAAAAAGATTTTCAAATTCAAATGAACTAGTATTTTGGTTCAGAAAATATTGAATGAGTCGATTTTATTTCTTTGTTAAGAAAAGTCCTTTATTTTTCAAACTCTAAATTATCCCTCTCGATGCCATAATGTTTGTGATCATTACCTACTCGTTGTTTGCTCTTGAACATCTGTCTCTACAATATAAATGGTGTCACACAGTTCAAGTTCTCAACATGATTCATCCACTTTTAATGTAAATTGTTTATTTCGTTTTACTACGGTTTGTGTTTGGACTATTTATTACTTATTATATGTAGGAGTTAAGTAAAAAGTTGTAAGGTAAATCTAAACCAATTGTTTATATCAGAAAGCGAAAATGTTGATCATAGTGTAAAGGTACTACTTACATAAATGTTCATTGTTTTTTTTTTCTATTGGCTTATTGTTTGGATGCCGTAAGATTTTTTGTTAAGTGCAAATTACTACTACGACAAGTAAAGAAGAATGGGCGGTTTCGTCCCCAGAGTGTATCAAGTTGTGATATATGTCATTTTAAAGGTCATGATAATAGCTTCATTTTATTGTATGACACCAACTTTGAGACACGTGCAGGGAAAGAACTATGATTTTTTTAATTTTTTTATAATAGTACGTATTTATTTTTGTTTTTTTGTTTTTTTTTAATACAGAATGTATGCGTTATTTTAGGGGTTTCATTTATTTAGTATAAACTCAAAAAAACGCTTAAACCCTACCTAAAGCCGTCTCCAACCGCCCCTATAACGGCCCCTGACCTCACATCTAATCTATTATACGCGCGTCCTTTGTACAGGCCGTAGTTGGTAACTATTAACTACGCGGCGCGCACATATCTTTTGCTCTTTAGGATCGGTACTATTTTGAGTTTTTGACCTCTGTCCTCTGCACGTTTAACGGACTTGATTTTTCTGTTTGTGCTTTGATTGTGGCTAGTTCGTACGTGTAGTTTGTGGGGGGATCTTTTACCCCTTGACTAGCGAGCGGCTGTATTAAGGTCCTTAATACTTGCTTAATCTATTGTCTAGTTACAACATACAGCAGGGTCGTCTCCTCTGTCCGTGAGGCCTGAGGGGGTACGCGCTTCGAGGCATGGCCTCATGGCCCGGGCGGGGCACGGGAAAGAGCATTTCGCCGGTGTTGAGTTATGGCCGAGGCTCACTGGCGTTGGTTAGGAGCCTGTGGTCCGTCGTATCCGTGGGGCTCCGCACCGCGGGCGGGTATTCCGCCGCCGTGTGCGGAGCGATGTCAAATCCGGTGGGTGGCTCCGCGCTATGGGCGAGTGAATCGTCCAGTGGATTTCGCATCGTTTTCGTCGTCGCTGGAGGCACTTGCGTGCCTCCTCGGTGTTGGCGATCGCAGGAGCTCTCGAGGTACGGGACGTCCGGTCGTGGGCGGCTGGTTAGCGGTGCGATGCCGTTGAGGTGCTGGTACGGTCCGCAATCGGCGCGCTAACATGCGCCGCGCAACTGAGCGGACGTACTCTTCCACGGTAGGCATCTTGAGGTCGCGATGAATGACGTCGTTCTTCACGTACCTTGGAGCTCCAACGATCAGACGGAGGCACTTATTCAGGAGGACCTGTAGGCGGCTCCTCTGACTTGCCGAGTAGAGCGCATACCAGGCAGGTGCCGCGTACGTCAGTCTGGAGCGGATATAGGCTCCGTAGATGAGGAGCTTGGTCTTCGGTGATAGGCTTGAATTGAAGACTTGGTGAAGCATCGACCCTGTCGCCTTGGCCTGGTTCACAACTTGGTTGACCAACGGAATCAGGTTAAGGCTGAGGTCGATGCGGCACCCCAAGTAGCACACCAAAGTTCGTCAAACTATGTCCTGCCCTCGGAAGCGGAGTTGATGCATAGGCTTCCGGTTTCCGGATGTCGAACAGGATAGCGGCCGTCTTTCCCACGTTGACGGTCATCCTCCATTTGACCATCCATTCCGGAAGCAGTTCCAGCAGGCGCTGCATCTTGTTGCAGACGACGATCTGGTGGTACGACGAAGCGAGATACGCGCTGTCGTCAGCGTAGAGCGACAACAGCACGCCTTCCTCCCCCTCGCGTAGATGTCCGGCGAGGGTAGGGATGTTGTTAGTGTACAATGCGTACAGGCACGGCGATAGGCAGCGGCCCTGGGGTACTCCTGCACGTATGCGGCGCGGCTGGGAGTCCGCGCCCTCCACGGAGACGTGGAAGGATCTGCCTTCCAGGAAAGAAGCCACCAGCCGCACGATCATTGGTGGTAGGTCGGTCGAGAGGTCGCCGGTATGCCACACGCGATCGAAGGCCTACTCGATATCGAGAAAGACCCCGACGGTGCAGTACCCCCTGTTCTTCTCACTGGCGATGTGGTGAAGTCCTCTCGCCAGCTGGAGCGTCGTCGAGTGGTTGCTGCGAAAGCCGAACTGCTCGTCCCGTAGTTTGATGTACGGGGCAAGCCTTCGCAGCAATAAACGCTCAAACAGCTTGGTGATGTGCGGCAGTAGGGTGATGGGGCGGTAGCTCCCTGGATGGTGGCGATCCTTGCCCGGTTTGGAAATGGTGGTGACCTTCCCCCTTTTCCAGGTCTCCGGGAAGTGTGCGGTGTGGAGTACCTCATTGAAGAGTCTCGTTAGGGCAACGAGACCTCTTCTGGGCAACTGCTGAAGTGTGGCGATCGGAATTCCGTCGTAGCCTGGCGCCTTCCGTTTGGGGAGTCGGAATACGGCCTTCCTCAGCTCAGACGGGGAGATGAACTCGCCTCCCCGGAGCTGGGGAGTCGGGGCCGACAGGAATTCCCGCACTTGTTGGTCGATCTCTTCGTGGTGCCTGTACGCATTGTCACTGGCCGGTGGGTTTGGAGTAAATTGTATCTCCATATACTCCGCCATGATCTCAGCACGATCCTGGATGGAGTATTTTTGCCTACCCTGGCTGTCTAGTACAGCGTAGACGAGTGAGTCGGTTCCGGTGAGTTTCTTGCACAGGTGGTACAGCGTCGTTTCTCCCAGGCAGGCAGGGGTACTGCGTAGATATGCAAGCACGGAGGTGAAGGTGCAACACAGACAAGCAGCCACACCGCACTATATAAAATAAAACTAATTACCGTCGTACCAACTAGCCACAATCAAAGCAAAAACAGAAAAATCAAGTCCGTTAAACGTGCAGAGGACAGAGATCAAAAACTCAAAATAGTACCGATCCTAAAGAGCAAAAGATATGTGCGCGCCGCGTAGTTAATAGTTACCAACTACGGCCTGTACAAAGGACGCGCGTATAATAGATTAGATGTGAGGTCAGGGGCCGTTATAGGGGCGGTTGGAGACGGCTTTAGGTAGGGTTTAAGCGTTTTTTTGAGTTTATACTAAATAAATGAAACCCCTAAAATAACCCATACATTCTGTATTAAAAAAAAAACAAAAGAACAAAAATAAATACGTTCTATTATAAAAAAATTAAAAAAATCATAGTTCTTTCCCTGCACGTGTCTCATAGTTGGTGTCATACAATAAAATGAAGCTATTATCATGACCTTTAAAATGACATATATCACAACTTGATACAGTCTGGGGACGCAACTCATACAAAAGTGCCCATTGTCCTTTAACCAAGGAATAAACTTAACTGCCTCCTAATAGTTTTTGTATTGACAATCTGTTAAAACATCAAAGTGGTAAATGTTACTCGGCGATGGTGAACTTGGCACGACTGCTGAATCTGTAGCTTTCCGTTTCATGTAACACATTCCTATGTGGAAAATGTCATTTTTAGTTATTTTTTATAATTCATGTAAATGCTTAGTATTAAGCTAATTACGGGCGCGGTCATTGGGTTCATTGGTTGGAAAGGCCATAGTTTGAGGTCATCAGGTCAGGTATAATGGTGCGCCGTGACCGAAAATACTAAACTTATCGTAAAATGAACTTTCACGGCTTTTCTTAAAGCTTATAATTCCTCGTTGAAGATAAAATTCATGTCTTATAAGGCTGCTATGAAAATCCATTGTTGTCTAACACGCTCTAGAAATATCAAAGGTCAGGACATGATTGATGTCAGTGTTAGTTTGTTTAAAAGAGATTCCGTCAAATAAGTTCTTTGACCTTAAGTTTGAAGACTTCTATAATCTCCGTTGTAATATCTTAATCGACTTGTATCAAATTTTTTTCAATGTTATCTGCTAATTTATAGCAGTCAATATATCTTATAAATAGCGTATCTATATGATAGTCTATTGGAAATTGAAAGTCTTCCCAATTAATATGCAATTGAATGTATGCAATTCTCATGAGGTCGGCACAAATGAAAGTTGCTCCACGGTGGCCGATTATGACTTTCTTCAATGGGCTATTACCCAATATTGTTTTATAGATTACCATTACTGTTTAGGCTCTGCACGCTTTCGCAACTGTTTGCTGTTTTCAATCTGTTTCGTGCGATTCATGTTCATTTATTTTAGTCCAGTCATTACGTACATTCAAAAAAGAAAATGAATTTGCGCTTCTAATTTTTTAATATGTTGTAGGGGATACCTAGAAAAGCTTAACTTGAGATTGTCGACCAAGCTTTCCTAGGAGCTTTCGCCGCCATGTTGAAAAAAGGGGTAAAATTTGTTTTTCGGCAATAACTCGGCTATCCGATGAGATTTCGAAAATTTTTGTAGGACACTTTTTGTAGCTTTCTTTGTGCTCTACAATAACGCCTGAATCATTTTTAGCGTATCATGCATCGTTATCGAGATATCGATCGATAAAGTCAAAAATTTAGGACACAATTTTTGTTTTTTTCTTTTTTTTTTCTTTGGGTCTTAATAAATATGAAAAATTGTGGAATTCAAACTTGTAGAGCATATTCAGACCTACAATTTCCTTCTTGGATTTTTTTATGTTGGACAAAAATTACGATCTCCAGCGCGCCGCAAAGTCGGTGAATCCACACTCAGCGTCGAGCGAGCTGCTCGCTCGGTTGTGTCTGGATGTCGAATCGAATGGGAAATTGTTCAGGAAATTGATGGGATAAAAAATAAGTACATAGAGCAACAAATTAAGGGTCACACAATAGTAATTTATTAAACAAATAATTTGTTTGTGCAGTAAAAAATATTATTTTTTTACAATACAAAATAAAGAAAACAAAATAAACGGAAAGAAAAATATTTTTTTCTGCACTCGAGACACGAACGATGGACTTTTTTCATGTCTTTTTTCGCTTGGATGGTCCAGGCTGATGATCTTCGTCCTCCGTAAACTCTTCGAGTTGTTGTGTCTGTTGAAACGTTGGAAATGATGCTGATTCGATGAGAGCATCGTCATCATCATCGTTACAGACATCGTCGTCGTCGTCAAGCAAAATGTCGACTCTGGCGACGTTACTGCATGTTTGTCCACTGCAGTGCATGCAAATAACGGAGCAACTGATTCCCGCTTTTCTGCACCCACAGGCGGCCACGATACGGTATACTAACTTGAGCGCGCTCGACGCTGAGCGTGGATTCACCGACTTTGCGGCGCGCTGGAAATCGTAATTTTTGTCCAACATAAAAAAATCCAAGAAGGAAATTGTAGGTCTGAATATGCTCTACAAGTTTGAATTCCACAATTTTTCATATTTATTAAGACCCAAAGAAAAAAAAAGCAAAAAACAAAAATTGTGTCCTAAATTTTTGACTTTATCGATCGATATCTCGATAACGATGCATGATACGCTAAAAATGATTCAGGCGTTATTGTAGAGCACAAAGAAAGCTACAAAAAGTGTCCTACAAAAATTTTCGAAATCTCATCGGATAGCCGAGTTATTGCCGAAAAACAAATTTTACCCCTTTTTTCAACATGGCGGCGAAAGCTCCTAGGAAAGCTTGGTCGACAATCTCAAGTTAAGCTTTTCTAGGTATCCCCTACAACATATTAAAAAATTAGAAGCGCAAATTCATTTTCTTTTATTTGCCTTTTTTTCGGACGAAATGACTGGACTATTTCCGCTAGTGCCACTTTGTTTATTCCTGAGTTATTCTTTTCTTTTCTCATAATGATAATCTCGAGAGCCTTTGTATTTGTGCTTATTGTTCTGTGACTCACATCGAAGTAGTCAGTATCCTGGTAAGTAGATATTGTGATTCGTCTACACTGTACTTGGAGTATTTAGTTGGTTTAATCCTTAAATCCATTAGGTATTGAACGTATAGTCACACACACGGTAAATGATGAAACCAATCATTGTGTGATTTTATGGATTCATTATTTATTACCTTCTTCCCACGACTTCTTCCACAAGGATCTTTGCGTCTTTAATTTCCCGGATAAAAATATTTGATAAATAGTACCCTATAATATAATAAATTATGCTTCCTCAGGATGCCTAGCTATCTCCTTGCCAAATTTTGTCGAAATCGGTTGAGCGGCTTACTCGTGAAAAGGAAAAAGATAGACATAGAATGGATACGACATTAGTGCAACGGATGGGTATCAAACCTGCAACCTCTAAGTTTTCAGTCCACACTTGTAAGCGTTGGGCTATTGAGGATAAACTGCATTTTATTTTAATTTTGTCCTCTATTAGTTATCCAACGTGATCAGAGACTTTACAAAGCTGACATTGCTCGCTTTTTTCTGTCTTGCCGTGTTGGACAAAAATGAGCGCGTCTGTTCTTTTAGCATGTCATTCATTGTATCCAGTTTTTGCTTTGTTTCATTAAATAGATTTTTAATGAAACATCTTATTTCTTTCTCATAATTAAATCTAAGGCAAACAATATTAAAAGTAAGTAATACCTTGTTAACGGTTCTATACGTTTGTTCAATCTGTTTTTTAACCATCTTTTATACTAAAATAAAGTATATTTCTATTAAAAACATATTCGCAATTTTTTCTTAGCGTGTCCATCAGCAATTTGGTTTGTTTATTGACCTGAATCGCCGCCACTCCACATCAGATAGCATGTGTTAGATTATATCCTATTATGCAACGGTGTTGTAAGATTTCATTTTCATTTGATCCACACGATTAATACAAGCTTGTTTTTAACTGTTATTATCTAGTTGTTACAGTGTTGTTCCATAAAAGCGTTACGCCTGCTGTAGACGATAATGACTCAGTGGGCAATTTGTCTCTTTGCGCTTTTTGCACTTTCACTTTTGAAAATCTTCAAAACGATCAGCCATACCTCAGTGGCTATGAAAGTACTTCTCTTTGATTTATTGCTTTTCTTAGTTCCAACTTCCGAACCAGCGATGTTTGTTGTGTGTATATTACGGAGCGTGTCTCACAAATAGCTATTAAACGTCTATTTTTATCAAACTGCCGAAGGTGAAGGGGAAGTATACCCTTTCAAATAAAAAAAGAATTTTCCAAATTAGTCCAGGCGTCTTCGAGTAATCGGGGAACAAAAAAAAATTAAAAAAAAGAGATTCCGATGAATTGAAAACCTCCTTTTTTGGAAGTCGGTTAAAAAGTGTACATATAGTATAGTACATAATATAGTAAAACATAAGAGGAACCCTCATTGAACACAGCTGCCGTTCCGGTGGGTGCATCTGGAAACAAAAATGCTAAATAAGCACTGCGGTGAACAGCCAAACTACACATTTGTTGATCAACATATTATAAAAACGGTGCGCTGTGTTTATATTCCTCCAAAGTATACATTATCACTTTAACTTTAACGGTTTTATAAACAGCTATATTTGGTCTTAACCAAAGTGAATTAATTACAGAAGCAAGTAACAGAATCAGTTAAAAAAAATGGGCGGTCATGGAGAATGCCGATAGAATTGAAACCACGACGTACTAATAGCTGCAGATATATTGTTAACATTAGTGTCTCGGTGACGTGAAGTCATAAGATTTCCCCCTACCAAAAACACAAAAAATATAGAATTTTTCATTTCTGAATGATTTCTTTTTTTTCATTCGAAACTTAGGAAGTTTCGGTTATAAAGAATCATTAATTTGTAACTATACTCGTCGAAGCTAGCTAAGCCCAAAGGAATCAACGGTGAAGACTGAAGACTCACCTTTTCTAGCAAAACTTCAGTCTCGGCATATCAGTGTTTACAGGATATATTTTGCTAAGTGTGCGCAAAAGTCGATGTTTTTAACTTCCATCTTCTTATCATCGTTCGTTTTTCATTGCAATCCCGTAAATATCACATCTATAATCGCAAGCTTTGTAGGTACATCTTCATTTCCTTAAAGTCCTTAAACGCATTGGTTGAGGTTTAGAGATTATTCGTTTCCTCGTCGATTAAAGGGTATCATTGAATCTCCGGACGTTTATTCTTAGGCAAAATCATCACATTTGATCAGACGTCATTATCATCAAGCGTGTGAAAAAAATGCCGAGGTCTTTTCTTCTGTATTATGTTCTTTAATGATGGCTATTATAATAGGTATTTATTTTTCATCATAAAAACTAACGCGTCTTGGTCTGAGATCTGAGAATAAGCCAACAAGTACTCAGGCGGGTATTCTATTTATTTTGTTCTGTTATATTTAAATCGAGAAGTAAGCAAGTACATGTTACACACATGTTTAGCCCAGTCATTAAAGCCAAAACCCGAAAGTAATTAGTAACTTGATAAAAATTTTAGGGGGTTTTTAAAGAAGGTAAAATAACTTACCGTGTGATTTTGCAGTGTTGTGGGGTGTACGGAAAGGGTTGAAAAGGGGTGAAAAGGGTTTTTTGTTAATAACATTGCCAAAAAAATTAGTAACACGCTGCAAATTTATAATAAGGTTGTTTTTACCGTTTTGTAACGTTTATTAAATTTGCAGCGTTTTGCAACATACGGAACATTGTTTATTATTAAAAAACAATGAAATTTGTTATTAACAAGGGTAAAAAAAATAGTAACACGCTGCAAATTTATAATTAGGTTGTTCTTACCGTTTTGTAACGTGTATTAAATTTGCAGCGTTTTGCAACATACGGAACATTGTTTATTATTAAAAAACAATGAAATTTGTTAATAACAGGGGTAAAAAAAGTAGTAACACGCTGCAAATTTATAATTAAGCTGTTTTTACTCTTTTGTAACGTATATTAAATTTGCAGCGTTTTAGTAATAAACAATGTTCCGTATGTTGCAAAACGCTGCAAATTTAACAAACGTTTGAAAACGGTAAGAACAACGTCATTATAAATTTACACCGAGTTACTAATTTTTTTTACCCCTGTTATTAACAAATTTCATTGTTTTTTTAATAATAAACAATGTTCCGTATGTTGCAAAACGCTGCAAATTTAATACACGTTACAAAACGATAAGAACAACCTAATTATAAATTTGCAGCGTGTTACTATTTTTTTACCCTTGTTAATAACAAATTTCATTGTTTTTTAATAATAAACAATGTTCCGTATGTTGCAAAACGCTGCAAATTTAATAAACGTTACAAAACGGTAAGAACAACCTTATTATAAATTTGCAGCGTGTTACTAATTTTTTTGGCAATGTTATTAACAAAAAACCCTTTTCACCCCTTTTCAACCCTTTCCGTACACCCCACAACACTGCAAAATCACACGGTAAGTTATTTTACCTTCTTTAAAAACCCCCTAAAATTTTTATCAAGTTACTAATTACTTTCGGGTTTTGGCTTTAAGGGGGGGGTTAGGTATTAAAATTTATTTTTTTCGATTTTTTTTTTATTTTTCTAATTGAATGCATAATATCTCAAGAAGATTGTGTTAAAATTTCAAGTCGATCGGGGCAAAATTGACGAAGTTATGAGTATTTCAGCGTCCGTTGCCAGTCTGAGGTTTTACAGCCCCACCCGCCCCAAACGGGTCTGTTCAGGTAAAGTCAAGTATATTCGAGGCATGATCTATGCATCAGTTAAACGCTGTATGCTGTGCTGAGCAGTAACAAGTGACGGACCTGGCATCGACGACTCTGTGTGAGTATAAAAAAATTGTCGAATTTTATCTTGAATACTTCAGTACGCGAACTTTAAAGCGTTTTTCTGAGACTTGTCATTTTTGAAGTCCGTGTCCACCATAACTAAAAATCTACTGGACCAATCATTTTGAAATTTTGCACAGTGTTTCTTCACATAATTCCCCAGGTATTGTCGAGAGCTTTTTTTTTTTTCAGTAATTATCAATTTTTTTACAACAGCTAATTAGCCGTTTTTTTTAGCGAAAATCTGGTTTTTGGCTTCCAAGTGCTACGAAAAATCGAAAAATCGAAATAAAAAAAAATCCTCTCGTGAATACCTCAACAAACATCTCCTTTAACGAATGCATTTTGATTTTTTTGTTTCAGATGATTTGGTTGCGAGTTATGATGGACACCGCAAAACAACTTTTTCTCGAGGCGCCTCCGGAAATTCACTGTCACTCGCTCAATTTTTAATATTTTGCAATGAAAATTTAGGAGAATATTGTTCTATTGTTACATTATCATGTATGGATCGACTGAATAAACTAACACCATCTGTATTGCCAAAAAAAAATCTTGAAAACATGCCTTTTTTTTAGCGAATTAACCTTACCCTCCCCTTAATGACTGGGCTAGTTCTGCTACTCTTTATGCAGGCCTGCACTTTGCTCTTATTTAGTCTGTACCATTAACTTTTTATAAGGTCGTACCAGCGTGCAATCTGTGTTTAGATTTCTAATGAGATGTCATTTCAAATTGTACATGTGGTGTTGATGTTAATTAGTATTCAAGACAAAAAGTTTTTATACTGCATCAGATGATTTATGTTTTATTTCAAGAAGTTAATTTTACAATTAATTACAGCGCCAAAATGGCGTAAATCAAGTATCTCCATAAAAAGTATGACAGTAGCTTCTCCACGGTGTTACATTAACCATGGAGCTCAGTGGCTAAACTTAACCCAAACTTCGAAGTAAATCATATTTTCCATTGTTCCAGTGAAAAATGACGATGGACAAGCAGCTGGTGTGGGTGCGGGACCCCAACGAGGGGTTCGTCCTCGCCCGCCTGCAGGAGCTGATGGGGGAAGAGGCGGACGTGTTCCCGGTGGACAACAGGCATCCGCGGCGCGTCTGCAACTTCGACGACATCTTCCCGGCGGGGGATCCCACAAAAGACGTCGATGACAACTGTAAGTCATAGAGAATCTATTTTAGGTGACTGTCTCGTTGGTCTCGAGCAAGACTGCGGGCGAAGATGCCTGGATCGATTTGGAAAATTCTTTTTTTGTTTGAAAGGGTATACTTCCCAGGTGGTCCCATTGTCATCAGGTCAAGATCTGATGATGGGATCCTGGAGAAATCGAAGGAACTCTTCAAATTTTGTAGGCACAATTGAATTACTTTGTAGTAGCGTTTGAAGACGGTTTTGTTAAAAGAATTTTTACGTTTGCATTATACGAATTTCTTTGTAGCATGATCCGGGTGACAGGTGATTAGGACGTAACTTATTCTGTGTCATGTTTTTGTAATCATAAAGTTCAAAATACGAAAACAGATTTTTTTCAGAAATAGAATAGTCTCAATTGACTACTGCTGTGACGAAAAACCCGTAGTACCTTGCTTTTGGTTACCTGCTACGAATTACTGAGGATATCCCGGCATTTGTAGTAGCAACTGTAGTATAGATTCTTCCCGGCTTGTTTGTGTACAGCTGTTGACAAACGAGAAAATGAACCCGTTTTCCATACGCACGCAGCGTCCATGACCAAAGCGTCATATTACAGTTGGTCAAATGCGCATTAGCTGCGTCAATCGTTGAAAATAAGGGTTTTTAATATTATAACACAATGTCATTTTCCTTTTTTAAAATCTTAACTAGTTTCGTTTTGGGAAGAGACGGATATAATCGCAGTAAAACAGCTTATAAGTTATTTGTTTTTTGATCGATTTATTTTCTGTCTCGGCTAATCAAAGGTGATTCCAATCATCTTAGAGATCTTATCCTATCTTTTAGACTTATTTTACGTAACAAGTGTTATATTATGAGCAAGTTATAAAATTAAAATTGTATGACATCACTTCCTACAGTATTTTCTGTATTAATAAACAGTTAATTCATTTATTACAAAAACATTAAACAAAAGAAACCGATAAAAATAAAGAGGAAACAATAATATTTATTACTATGACTTAACAGTTTTACGCAAACAACTTTTATATAATTTTTGCGGAAAAAAGTTCAACAGTATGGCCTAAAGATCAATCTTATCTGTTAAACTTCATCTAAGGTGATATTTTGAAGAGATCTATTTCCGACATAGGTTGAGACGACTTAATCTTAATCTTGAATTAGCTGCAGAAAAAAGTGAAAACCATCTTAGACTGCATCGTCACTTACCATCAGGTGAGATTGCAGTCACGGACTATCTTGTCATCGAATAAAAAAAAAGTGCGAATTAGCAAATTTCACACGCTTTTAAAATCATTATAGATGCATGCTGGCATGCAAGCTATGTCACAATATTGTCCTTCGCCATTAGAGCAAACGATATCTTAATTGCTTAAAATCGCAATACCTCTGAAAAGTTAGCCTAGGATTCGAACCCTGGCCCCTCCGAAAAGGAAGTAAAAGTCTTAACCACCAGACTAAGACAACTAAAAACTTGTAATAATAATATTATTTTCAGGTGAGCTAATGTTCCTAAACGAAGCGACACTCCTCAACAACATATTAACACGTTACAAGAAGAGCAAGATTTACGTAAGTATACCTACTTGTTTAATACCTAGTTACCTAGTACTGATATCGCGTGACTCAGCCTTGGCGTCGCAGCTATCGTCAGAAACTATGTTTCAAGTAATTGCAATGTAGTAGGTACCTATAAATTTTCTTAGTGCTCCTTCACTATCTTTAATGACGTCGGTAAGGTTATAGAAAAAATAACTAAACCTAAGATTTAAATTGTCGTCATTCCTTGATACATGCATAGTTGAATACCTGATAATAACTTAAATGATTATTTTTATCCAACTAAAAAGAAGTCTTCGTCTTCAATACATTTTTTACTAAAAATTTCAAAACTGTGTAGCATAAAAGGCAACAAAGGTAAAATTATGATCTACAAATTTTGTAACAAAACATAAACAAAAAATACCATACAGATTTTTCTATCAAAACTTCCAGATCTATGAAAAATCTACTCTTTATCAAAGTAATTTTTCTATCAAAAGATACATAACGCTGTTACGAAAGGGCAAAAAAACAGCAACTATGATAACTTAGTCTTGATGTTACAAGCATTATATCTCACCTTGACGAAAGCGCACGGTAACATTATCGATTATGACGAACGTACCGAACGTAGATATTACAGGCAAGGAAGGTAACATAGATTTAATAACAGTACCACGCTATGCTGTTTCTGACTGGTCTTATGAATAATATGCTGAGGAATGTGACATTTGTTCTGCATTAGCTTCTTATGAGTCGATAGCTCGTACGTTATGGCTTCGCATGATATAGGGTTTTTTTGAATATCCTTTCTTAGTAGAGGTTTACTTTATAGACATGCAAAATCTTAAAATTCAAAACGAATTTTATTTCATGCAGACCAACTTAGCACTTATAATAATAATAATTTAAGACACCTGACGCTGTTTGGATAAAATCTTTTGTGGCTTGATACGTTACTCGACTTTACTACCCCATGTGAAAGTTAATTAAATAAACCTTCATAACAGCCGCAAGTGTTCTCTTATGTGATTAATTTTGTTGTTAATATGCTCATTTCTCTTTATAATAAGGCCTCAATATTTACCATTTAACGGGTTTTGGAAAATTGGATACTTTGACCCCGTAAAATTGAAAAATTTTCGCGGTTCTCAAGTAGTCTGAAATATATAAGTATTTGTCATTGATCATTACAGACATACGTGGCTAATATTTTGCTAGCAGTGAACCCGTATGAAGACATTCCCGATATGTACTCTTCAAAGACAATCAAGAAATACCAAGGCCGGTCCTTGGGTGAACTGCCGCCACACGTTTTCGCTATTGGTATGTTCTGTTTATCATATTCATCGATTTTTTAGCTCATAGCGTATAACTTTTCTTGAGTAATTGAATAATGTAAGTTGTAGAAAAAGAAAATGACTAATGCAGATGAATAAATAAACATAAATACAAACAACAATCTTCTTCTTCTTCTTCAAACAACAATAACTCTAATAAAATATTAATAAATTTAAACGAAATGTTTGAACAGCTGAATATAAAGATAAATATTTTATTTTTATTTAAAATCTTTAGTGCACACAAAGAAAAAAATACAAAAGAGACAGTGCAAAGGCAGTAAAATCGCCTTTGCATCTGTAATGCTGTCTCTCTTGCAGACAAATCTTTGTGGAACAGCTTGAGTGACCAAAACGCGGGAGGGTACAAAATATAACTACCTAATTAATATACATAATACATAGGTACTTAACTTAATTAATGATTTTGAAGCATAAATAAAAATCATCAAGAACTGGGTGATAACACCATAAGAAAATAGTGCTATAATTGTTGATAACAATTTATACCACTACTAGAAGCCCGCGCCGACTTCGTCCGGGTTGAAAAATTAAATATTTGTTTTTACGGAACTGATTGCACAGAGCTTCTAATAGGAGACGATTGTAAATAAGATCACCACAGGAACCACTGGAACTTCCCGCACCGAAACCCGCCACCGTGCACCGCCGCGCTGGCCGGCACCATTTTATTATTTTGCCGCGCGAAAATATTCATTTTCCTATAACTCTTAAGATATTAATTTAAATTGTATAGTGTAAAGGGCAAATATGTTCTAAATTAAATACTTAAGATAATAAACATACTTATTTAGATATAGATTGACATCACATCGGTTAAAAAAGCTTCGAAAATAATTCATTATTTTTAACCAAAATTTGAAAGGTAGAAATGGTTACTGTAAGTTATTCTTGGAAGATAGACATATTCTGTCGCGGACTTTTTTTTAGAACTCTTTGAGAGGAACATTTCACCGATACATAATTTTCATCCAAAAACAGTGTATGACCCAGCGCACGCCTTGAAAACGTTTAAGAGTCAAAAAAATTTCCGACCTCTTTAACAAATTTGCACATAAAATCTAGCCATAATACATTTATCTGCATAAAATATAGCCTATAACCATCTGGAATAATGTACCTTTCAAAAGGTGAAAGAATTTTTGAAATAGGTGCGGTGGTTCCAAAGTTTGCTCCGGACATACATACAAACTCACAAAATTAGCGCTCTCTCTTTATTATAATAGTATAGATTTTCTTCTATCTATCTGAATGAATTGCCTTATTTCTGCACACTAATAATGCAGAGCTATATGTTCAAGATGATAAAATATTTTCAGCTGACAAATCATTTCGGGACATGAAGGCGTTAAAACAATCACAGTCTATCATCGTGTCTGGTGAATCTGGAGCGGGCAAGACAGAGTCTACAAAATATATCCTCAAGTACCTTTGCGATCTGTGGGCGAAGGGTGCTGGACCCGTGGAGCAGAAGATTTTAGACGGTTAGTAATAAATTAATCTTACACCAATAGGCCAGATTTACTTTACAAGGGCAGGAAATATTGGAGGTTTGGAGACGAACCTTATGTATAGAAAATACTAGTTAATAATTTGAAAAAACACCGTAGGCTAGAAAAAGTACAGACATAATTCAATATGGGACAGTGTGATGGAATTGATGATGAGAGGAATAGAATAACTAAGAAAGCTGCAAAAAGTGAAAGAAATATTTATGCTACGAAAATGTGCAGCCGGTGCTCGTCAAAATTATACTAAAATTGTTCAAGATGGTATCGATAAAAAGCTTTAGACATTTCATAAAACTTTAGGACACAAGCTTATTCAGTCATACATTTTTAAAGCATTATATAGGTAACTTGCTAAAATGATGTCATATTTATTAAGTCTAATTGACTATGATTTAACTTTTCAGCGAATCCAATCCTTGAAGCCTTTGGCAACGCAAAGACAACCCGCAACAACAACAGTTCACGATTCGGTAAATTCATGGAGGTTCACTTCTCCAACAAATACCAAGTAGTCGGAGGGCACATCTCCCACTACCTGTTGGAAAAGTCTAGGATATGCACGCAGAGTGCTGAAGAGCGGAACTACCATGTGTTCTATTTGCTGTGCGCGGGGGCCCCGCAGGAACTACGATCGGCGTTGAAGATAACCAAGCCCGATGATTACTTGGTATGTTTTTTATTGTTTACATTAATTTTGTCATTTGTATATAGCAGGAATACTAGTGGACCCAAGAGGCTCCCTTACATGAAGTTATATTTTTCAAGCAATGTCTTGTTTTGAGTCTAGTCTTTATACATTTATTTATTTATTGGTAATCAACAGCGTTTATTTTTTTTTTTTTATAAGATGATTATAGTCCTTAAATAAAGCCAAAAATGATTACATTATTTGAATTAAAGAAAATATATAAAGTTCAATAGAGAATTCATAAAACAGTATGATTGTTAATTAAGGGTAATTTTCAGATGCGAAAGTAAAAATAAAAACAATTAAAATTTATAGAATTGCTGCAGTAAAGTAGACGATAATTATCTATTATAAACTAAGAACTTTAATTGTCTAGTAGGTATAAGGAAACTTTCCTCATGAACAATAAAATTTCCTACCTCTGATAGAGTAATTAATAATAATTACAGTAGGTAAGCAGATTTTATAAAACCTTGTTACAGTATTTAAGAAATGGTTGCACACAATACTTCACATCACCACAATCAGAGAAGAAAATCAACGCGAATCAGAAGAGCAAGCAGCAACAAGCTAAGGGTGGTCTGAGAGACCCCATATTGGATGACGTTGAAGATTTCCAGAGGTTGCATCAGGTAAATATGTGCCAAAGTAACTACATATTTGGAACACTTCCAGAAGCGTAATATGATGGTCCTATTGGAAACATGGATACAGTTCGCTCGTCCTCTATCTCAGTGGCCATCGAAATTTGCTGTCAAACTCCAATATTCTACGATGAAGTGCGTGTTTGACAGCTATCTTAGCTATAGTCTGATTTTTAATTCCGTGGAATTCTGACGTATCTTAATGTTACCAGAGATTTAAAAAATCCCACAAAAAAGATAATAAATTGAAACTTATACAAATAAAAATCAATGGCCGCACATAGATATATGACAAATGCCTGACAGATAGTTTGGGGTAAAATCGAACTACAGGTGGTAATACTGTTTTTCATACAAATAACTCGCTCTATTTATAAAATGACATCTGTCAGAATTCCACCGAATTAAAAATCAGACTATAGCAACTTTCCGTAGCTAATGAAATAGAGAATAGACGCCATTCCACGTACCACGGAGTGATTACATTCTCTGTGCCACGTACATTAATTCAAAACGTATTTTCTATGAATATTATAACCTTGAATAATTTTATTTAATTTTTTCATTGTTTTATATTTTTTTATTGCTGTTGGTGAACCAAATAAATAAAGAATAATTCTCCTATAACCTTTTCTCTTAAAGGCTTTATCCCGAGTCGGCCTATCGGAAGCAGAGAAGAAATCCGTCTACTCCGTAGTGGCGGCCGTCCTCCACCTGGGGAACGTGGACTTTGAGGAGGAAGGGGGTGCTCGGGGAGGGTGTGGAGTGAGTCCCGCGACCGAGTCCTCGCTCGCGACCGCGGCCTCGCTGCTGGGGGTCGACCCGGGCGAGTTGCGCATGGCGCTGGTGTCGCGACTCATGCAGAGCTCTAGAGGGGGCATCAAGGGGACCGCCATTATGTGAGTTTGTATTCATTTTCATGAGTTTGTATCCCGACTAAAATGAATATAAATCAGTACAACAGATTTTAATTTGGAGCGTATCCGTGTATACGTAAAGTATAAGAATCCATGCACGAAATTAAGCTCTAATTTAATGGTGTTAAGCTTTATTTTACTTTGACACCTAATGTCATCGAATACGAATACAATCAATCGAATTAAATCTTATACTAACCTTACAGCTAGTAACATTATATACTGCGAACTTATAGTATCGTATCGAGCCCATATAGTAGCGAGATGAAACGAACAGGAGGATCGTAAGAGTAGACCCGGACTCAAAGTTAATTTTATTATTATTGAACTATGTCAGTATTTCTTGCTATTAGAGAGTAATTTAATAAATTCTGAAATAGCATGTCTGAATTCACTTGGTGAAAAAAGATATTCGACCCGTAGATTAATAGTTTACACTAATAAATGAATGAATTGTTAGGAAAAATTAGTTCTTCTGAAGAACATATCTTTTTTCTATAAGTGAATTCAAACATACTGTCTTAGGATTATTTAACCTACTCTATTAGGGCAACAAATGCAGACATAGATCATAATGCTACATATATATACATATGTCTTGGGTACGGGGCCCGTACAAAGTTACCCATTATGATTTTTTTTTTTTTTTTAATAATATTTTATTTATTTCTCATTTGTCCGCAGGGTACCGCTAAAGACGTACGAGGCGTCGAGCGCCCGCGACGCGCTGGCCAAGGCGGTGTACAGCCGGCTCTTCGACTACATCGTGCGGCGCATCAACGACAGCATCCCCTCCAGCGCCTCCGCCTACTACATCGGCGTGCTGGACATCGCTGGCTTCGGTGAGCGTTCCGTACCCGAAGGGTTACCAACGGGACTAAGCCTCCACTGTCCGTCTGTCCGTCCGTCCGTCCGTTTGTCCGTCTGTCAGCGGGCGGGTGAAATTTAAGTAAAGAAACAATTGTTCAATATTAAAATTGAAATTACAAAAAAAAGTGTGGCAATACATACTTGTCACTGGCAACACTCCGGCTTCTTACCTTTTTTTTTTCTTGCAAGAGCGGCCATTACATTCTTACATTGTGCTTACAATCTATCTATAATTATATAAAAAGGCTTGTCCTGACTGACTGACTGACTGACTGACTGACGATCAACGCACAGCCTAAACCACTGAAGTTAGAAACTTGAAATTTTGACAGTAGATTCCTTTTATGACGTAGGCGAGCACTAAGAAAGGATTTTTCGAAATTCGCCCCCCAAGGGGGTAAAAAGGGGGGTTAAAGTTTGTATGAAACTCCGTCATTTTTCGAGTTATACTCATGAAATTCGGTATTTAGGCTTTAAATTGAAAACAAAAAAGTACGTGTTTCACAGTTTTTAAAAATTCTACCCCCTAAGGGGTTAAATAGGGGTTGAATGTTTGTATAATAGTCCTTCGTTCTTCAAGTTATTTTTCAAGTTACGTTTATGAAACTTGATATTTTGGCTCTTGATTAAAAATAAAGAATTACGTATTTTACATTTTTTTTAAATTCTCCCCCCAAGGGGGTAAAAAGGGGGGTTAAAGTTTGTATGAAACTCCGTCATTTTTCAAGCTATACCCATAAAATTCGGTATTTAGGCTTTAAATTGAAAACAAAAAAGTAAGTGTTTCACACTTAAAAAATTCTACCCCCTAAGGGGTTAAATAGGGGTTGAATGTTTGTATGATAGTCCTTCGTTCTTCAAGTTATTTTTCAAGTTATGTTTATGAAACTTGATATTTTGGCTCTTGATCAAAAATAAAGAATTACGTATTTTACATATTTCGAAAATTCTCCCCCCAAGGGGGTAAAAAGGGGGGTTAAAGTTTGTATGAAACTCCGTTATTTTTCAAGCTATACCCATAAAATTCGGTACTTAGGCTTTAAATTGAAAACAAAAAAGTAGGTGTTTCACAGTTTTTAAAAATTCTACCCCCTAAGGGATTAAATAGGGGTTGAATGTTTGTATGATAGTCCTTCGTTCTTCAAGTTATTTTTCAAGTTATGTTTATGAAACTTGATATTTTGGCTCTTGATCAAAAATAAAGAATTACGTATTTTACATATTTCGAAAATTCTCCCCCCAAGGGGGTAAAAAGGGGGGTTAAAGTTTGTATGAAACTCCGTTATTTTTCAAGCTATACCCATAAAATTCGGTACTTAGGCTTTAAATTGAAAACAAAAACGTAGGTGTTTCACAGTTTTTAAAAATTCTACCCCCTAAGGGATTAAATAGGGGTTGAATGTTTGTATGATAGTCCTTCGTTCTTCAAGTTATTTTTCAAGTTATGTTTATGAAACTTGATATTTTGGCTCTTGATCAAAAATAAAGAATTACGTATTTTACATTTTTTGAAAATTCTCTCCCCAAGGGGGTAAAAAGGGGAGTTTCAATATTCATAGTTAAGACAGGACAACGTCTGTCGGGTCCGCTAGTATAATATAAAATAATAAAAATATCAATTCCAGTGCAAAAGTACTTCTTTTATTTAAAATCAAACAAATATCATACAACAATAATGAAAGAATGGAGAGTTAATTTTGTAACAACCTCCCTGACGCAGTAGTGAGCGCTGTGGTCTTATAACTGGGAGGCCTCGGGTTCAATTCCCGGCGGGAATATAAATATAAACATTGGAAAATATAAACATTGGAAATTTATAATTGCTGACTTGTGTCTGGTACAGTCTAGTGGGAGGCTTTGGCCGTGGCTAGTAGAAGTGTCGCCAAGCGATTAAGCGTTCCGGCACGATGGCGTGTAGGAATAGATTAGGGGTATGGGTTGAATTTACGCTGCTATACACCTTCCAAGTTAATCCGCTACCACCGCCCACCGTCACTTACTTAGGTGAGATCGCAGTCAATGATATCTTGTCATTGAATAAATTAAAAAAATTAACACTGTGCATTTGTTCACCATGCAGAGTATTTCCAAATGAACAGCTTCGAGCAGTTCTGCATCAACTACTGCAACGAGAAGCTGCAGCAGTTCTTCAACGAGCGCATCCTCAAGAACGAGCAGGAACTCTACCGGCGGGAGGGGCTCAACGTTCCCGAGATCAGATTTGTGGACAACCAGGACTGTATTGGTAACTATCTCGTTGATTCTTCTTCTTCTTCTTTTTCAACTTATAGACGTCCACTGCTGGACATAAGTCTCTTGCATGGACTTCCGCAGGCCTCGGTCTTGCGCCGCCTGAATCCAGCGACTCCCTGCGACTCGTTTGATGTCGTCGGTCCACCTAGTGGAGGGTCTGCCAACACTGCGCTTCCCGGTGCGGGGTCACCACTCCAGCACCTTGGGACCCCATCGACCATCAACTCTTCGAACTATGTGCCCCGCCCATTTCCACTTCAGTTTTGCGACTCGCTGAGCTATCTCGTTGATTAGTGACTAGCAAGTTCGACTGCGGATGACGAAGTCTCGGGTTCGATTCCGAGGTCGGGCCAAAAAGTGTATTGGGTCTTTCTGTCTAGAAATTCTCAGTCTGGAGTTAGGAGGTTGGCGGTGAGTCACTCCCGTGTCTCGGAGAGCAAGTAAAGCCATCGGTCTTGCGTCTGTTCTCTGTCCGGTCGTGTCGAATTTTCCATCCCCATTTTTCTCATTTGGTTTCATATACCAATGTCTATGAGAGTGAGGGAATAGAGAATGCATCTGTGTTTGCGCCCACACTTGTACGCAGACGGCTAATCTCTGTGGAGATTGGCCATCTGAACATGGTGGACCATGACGTAAACTCATCTGATTCTTAGAGGAGACAGTAAGAGTTGAGATAATGATGATGATGTTACAGATTTGATCGAGAGCAAGAACCACGGCATCTTCCACATCCTGGACGAGGAGTCGAAGCTGCCCAAACCGGACTACGGACATTTCACCAACGCGATACACAAGGAGCTCAGCGGAAATGTGGCCAGGTATGACTGCAGACGGTAGTAGATACAAAATTTGATTCGAATTCGAAAGCCAAAGGAGATATGTATCCCAGAATCATATTATTCTATTATTTAATATTATAAATGCGAAAGTTTGTATGTTTGTTACGTCGCAACAACTGAACCGATTATAGATTATAGTCTGGAATGGCACTTAGGCAGTAGCCTATAAAAAGTATTTTATCCCGGGAAATAAGAGAGTTTCCGCGGGAAAAAAAACCTTAATCCACGCGAACGAAGTCGCGGGAATCAACTAGTGGTACTATACAATGAAGCAATATAAGTTTAATATAATATCGATAGAAATCCCAAAATGTCGTAGCTAAAATAAATGACACAATTTTAAAAGTCGGCAATTTCGAAGTTTTCCTCCATATTGATATTGACCTTTGCCTCATAAACAACGCAAAAAAAAAATTGACACATGTCACTTGCCCAAAAGACTTGTTGATGTTAAAAGGTGATTGCCGCCTGTTCACCGTCATTTTACACATTCCTTTCAACAGAAACATCTTTCTTTTCTTTTAAAACGCCAAGTCACACACAACCCAACACTGCTGACTTTGCTGACATATTATAATTTTATTTTGATTTTTTGTAGTGCACGTCTCCAAGTGCCTCGCGCATCTCGTCTCAAGGCTCACCGCACACTGCGCGACCACGAAGGCTTCTTGTTGCGACACTTCGCTGGCGCGGTGTGCTATAACACTGTGAGTATTGTATTCATGATTTCACTTGTTTAGTTTTACAGCAACAAATTAAGTTTTAATTCGATTCATCGTATAAGAATTATACATTGGCGTCAAAGTAAAATGAACCATAACGACCATTGAATTAGAGCTCAGTTTCGTGTATGCATTCTTATACGTTTATATATGCAATACGCTCCGAATTAAAATCGGTTCTACTGAGTTTGTGACTTTAAAATGATACAATTAAAGTTCATTTTACTTTGACGCTAATGTCATCGAATTCTTATACGATCAATCGAATTAAAACTTAAACTAACCCTACTGAAGGAAAACATCGTAAGGCAATCTTCATGTCTGCGTGTTCTCAAAGATTCAGATGTGGAAATCCGCACTTGGTAGGCGTGGCTTGGCTGGGCGGTGGACTATGATGGCTTGACATGATAACGATTCACCAATGATAGGGGTATGGGTTGGATCTTCACTGCCATACCCCTTCGAACTTAGCCCGTTACCATCTTAGACTGCATCGTCACTTGCCATCAAGTAAGATCGCAGTCAATCTTGTCATCGAATAATAAAAAACTTTATTTCCAGAACCAATTCATAGAAAAGAACAACGACGCACTGCACGCCTCGCTCGAGTTCCTGGTGCAGGAGTCCAGCAGCGGGCTGGTGCAGCAGCTGTTCGAGACGGTCGACAACAACAACGCCAAGGGCAAGCTCAACTTCATCTCCGTGGGCGCCAAGTTCCAGACGCAGCTGTCGCAGCTCATGGACAAGCTCAAGGAGAACGTGAGGGGCTCTTGAACTAGTATAGGTTAAGGCCCAAGACACGGGTCTGCCCGCGAAATTCAAATTTAATTTGGTTTTTCGCCATTTATAAACGAATACGACAAAGTAGGCTTATGGTATTCAAATTGCGCCAATGGCAGCATCATCTTCACAGGTTTATATACTAATCTTTACGTAAAAGTATCCAGTTTAAGAATTGAATGGGTTTGACGTGAGCTACTCACAAATTAGTCATTATTTTGACTAATTTCTTGTTCACGTGACCAATGTTCCACACTTGTACAGTAATGTACTATTTTTTATTCCACGATACAGTCTAAGATGGTAGTGCGCTAACTTAGAAGGGGTGTAGCAGTATAAATTCAACCCATACCCCTAATCAGTTTCTAAACGCCATCGTGCCGGATCGCTAAATCGTTTGGCGGCACGTCTTTGACGGTAGGGTGGTAACTAACCACGGCCAAAGCCTCCCACCAGACAAAATGACATGCTTTCAATATTTCCGTAATTTTCACTTTTTCACTGATTTTATAAAACGCGTTTGTACTTTTTAATTTTTTTTTATTGAAGTGTTAACCTACACTTAAACTTATTTCGTTGCTGACGTATGGTTCGGCCGTGGTGTAGCGGTTAACACACTTGGGCGCGATTCCCAGAGAGACGTGGGATCGAATCCCGCCGGCCTCGGAATTTTTGATATGTATTTAAAATCTATTAGTGTTTGTACTTGTCGCGCTTAGGGCACGAACTTCGTGCGCTGCATCAAGCCCAACTCGCGCATGGTGGGGCGCGAGATCGAGGGCTCGCTGGTGCTGACGCAGCTGCAGTGCAGCGGCACCATCGCCGTGCTGGCGCTCATGGAGCACGGCTTCCCGTCGCGCGCGCCCTTCGCCGAGCTGCACCACATGTACCGCGCCTACCTGCCCGCCAAGCTGCAGTCGCTGTCGCCCAAGGTGTTCTGTCAGGTGAGGACTGTCTGCAGCGGCACCATCGCCGTGCTGGCGCTCATGGAGCACGGCTTCCCGTCGCGCGCGCCCTTCGCCGAGCTGCACCACATGTACCGCGCCTACCTGCCCGCCAAGCTGCAGTCGCTGTCGCCCAAGGTGTTCTGTCAGGTGAGGACTGTCTGCAGCGGCACCATCGCCGTGCTGGCGCTCATGGAGCACGGCTTCCCGTCGCGCGCGCCCTTCGCCGAGCTGCACCACATGTACCGCGCCTACCTGCCCGCCAAGCTGCAGTCGCTGTCGCCCAAGGTGTTCTGTCAGGTGAGGACTGTCTGCAGCGGCACCATCGCCGTGCTGGCGCTCATGGAGCACGGCTTCCCGTCGCGCGCGCCCTTCGCCGAGCTGCACCACATGTACCGCGCCTACCTGCCCGCCAAGCTGCAGTCGCTGTCGCCCAAGGTGTTCTGTCAGGTGAGGACTGTCTGCAGCGGCACCATCGCCGTGCTGGCGCTCATGGAGCACGGCTTCCCGTCGCGCGCGCCCTTCGCCGAGCTGCACCACATGTACCGCGCCTACCTGCCCGCCAAGCTGCAGTCGCTGTCGCCCAAGGTGTTCTGTCAGGTGAGGACTGTCTGCAGCGGCACCATCGCCGTGCTGGCGCTCATGGAGCACGGCTTCCCGTCGCGCGCGCCCTTCGCCGAGCTGCACCACATGTACTTTTAAAAAAAAACTTTCAAAATTATATATTCCTTAAAGAACTGTAGCTTTTATGGTACGTCGAGACTCTACCAGAAAAATAACTACCACTGTCTCCGTTCGCAGGCGATCGTCCACAGCTTCGGGCTGTCGGACAAGGACTACAAGTTCGGCGTGACGCGCGTGTTCTTCCGGCCCGGCAAGTACTCGGAGTTCGACACCATCATGCGCTCCGACCCGGAGAACCTCAAGGCCATCGTGGACTCGGTGCTGGCCTGGCTCGTCAAGTCGCGCTGGAGGCGGTCTATATTCGCTGCGCTCTCTATTATTAAGTGTAAGTATAAAAATGAAACGAAATGAAAATGAAATGAAATGAAACGAAATGAAAATGAAATGAAATGAATACACTATTGTACACCACATTAAATACACAGAAACTTAACAAATTTAGATAGGTACGGTGGTCATCTAATGGTTAAGACTCTGGACTCTTTTCTGGGGGGTCCAGGGTTAGAATCCTTTTATGTTGACTAGTTGACGCTTTGATGTTTACAGTTGACGAATTGAGCATATAACTCATCTATACCTACACATAATTGAAAAAAAAAATGAAAAATGATTTATCAATAAAAAGTTTTCCTAAACATTAATCCGTCGCTGGGACATCCTTTCTTCTAAATCTGATCTAATTAATCTGTGCTTAAAATGGACAAAAAAAATTATACGTTCATATTTTTACAAGTTATGACAATTTTTCTTGCAAAAAGTTTTCTATGCCAAAACTGCGTAACCATGGATTTTTTTTAAAGAATATTAGCTAAGCTGAAGTTGACTAATATCCACATACCCCCTCCAAATAAGCGGAAAGCCTGTGCTAGGAGTAGGCACGACAATAGTGCAATGGGTGGGGATCGAACCCGCGACCTTTCAGTCCTCAGTCCGCACCCCAACCGTTGGGCTATTGAGGCTTAAAGATTGTTAATACCTTTTACTGTAATAATTACAGTAAAGAACAAGATCCTGTACCGGCGGCAGTGCCTGGTGACGGTGCAGAAGGCCGTGCGAGGCTACCTGGTGCGGCGCCAGCACCAGCCCCGCTACCGCGGCATCGCCAAGATCCGCTCCCTGGAGCACAACCTGAAGGAGATGGAAGCCGTCACGCCGCAGCTGAAGAAGGAGAAGGACAACGCCAAGAGGAACATCGACAACTTGAGGAACTCTATACGAAGTGCCTGCGCTACGATCAAGGTTTTTTTTTTAATATAATATAGACTAGCGCTTGACTGCATAGGTGTGCATTTTTGAAACTTCTCTGTGGAAACACTGTGTGCATAGCATAGTTTTGTTAACCATTGTAAAAATTTTTTTTGAAAAGAGCAACTGCTGAGTGTCTTGCCGGCTCTTCTCAGCAGAATCTGCATTCCGAACCGGTGGTAGATTTATGACGTGTCATTAGAGCTACAAGTTGTACATTGCTACATGAAATAAATAAATTTTGATTTGTTTGATTTTTTTTCTGCTAAGATGGTACGCGCTTGCCTAGAAAATGCCTATTCACTCTTGATTTCAAGACACCCACATTATAGTTAGTTGGAAAAACGGAAACAAAGGTAATCTTAGGCTATCCTCACTAGTATTATAAACTAGCTGATGCCCGCGACTTTACGTGGATTAGTTTTTAAAATTCTCACGAGAATTCTTTGATTTCCCGGGATAAAAGTAGGAAGTTACCGTAGAGTGTTTTTCCAATGTAAATAGTATCCGATATCAAATTCTAGTGGGCATTCATCACTGTATTGAAGTATGTGTCGTGTTTTTCAGACGAATCCGAAAATTAGCCGCTCAGAGATCGACCAGCTTTATACGAAACTCACAAAGGATGTCGAGACGCAGATGGCCGCACTACAGAAAGCTATGATAGACCAAAAGAATCGGTTGGTATAACATTGATTTTTACTTTTTCCCGCGCAAAACGGGTTATTAACGCCTACTTGCGGAGAAAATTCCTAGAGTATGTAGATGAACATTGATTTTGTCAAGAGATAGGCAAGAATGCCCCCTTAGTAATAATGTCCTCCCGATAAACTCCACAGAGATTAGCTATATTTAGGGAGTAGGGACCCTATTTGATCATATGCGAATATTTTTTTTTCTTTATTTTACTTGAATTGTGTTGATAAAATAAAATCTATTTTCTTTTTTTCTTTCTTTCTATGTATAAAATCCCCCTCGCAGTTGCGCGGGGATTTTATACATACTTTGTGCGCAACTCTATTCCCTCGTTCTCATAGTCCGATCGGAAGAAAATCCCCAACCACGAGAGAGAGATCAGGCGCAAGACCGGCGGTTTTGCGACTACTATTTTATTTCTATTTCTACTTGTTTCAGCCAAGTTTATATTCTACTAGCGTTAACCCGCGGCTTCGCTCACATTATGTTCGGTTTTTTAAACCCCTATTTTACCTCCTTCGGGGTTGAATTTTGAAAAATCCTTTCTTGGCGGATGACTACGTCCTAATAGCTACCTGTGTACCAAATTTCAGCTCGATCGGTCTAGTGGTTAGAGCTGTGCGTTGATAGATCAGTCAGTCAGTCAGTCAGTCAGTCAGTCAGTCAGTCAGCCAGTCAGTCAGTCACCTTTGCCTTTTATATATTTAGATTGTAAAAAAAAATGTTTCTAGGGAAGAACAGGAACGGTTGCGTCGGATGGAGGCGGAGATGCGCGCGGCGGAGGAGGCTAAGCGACAGGAGTTGGAGCGACTCCAACAAGAGGAGGAGCATCGCCGACTGTGAGGAACACTTTCACTTTTTTTCGCTAGAGAATTGACGACCTTTCTGGCGCAGTGGTGAACGCTGTGGTCTTATAACTGGGAGGTCTCGGGTTCGATTCACGGCGGGGACAATATAGGAATTTATAATTTCTAAATTGTCTCTGGTCTGGTCTGGTGGGAGGCTTTGGCCTTTGGCAAGCTGAAATTGACTTATATCCTCCTATCGCCTCCAAATAAGCCGAAAGCTTGTGCTAGGAGTGGTTACGACAATAGTGCAACGGGTGGGATTCGAACTTGCGACCTATCAGTTTGAGTCCGCACCTTTAACCGGTGGGCTATTGAGGCTTCAAAAATAAATAGTAAATAATCATATTTTTTTACTGGATATATGCGGCGCAAGATCGCGCCGTGTGGAATTACACACGAGATCTGTATCCAGCAGTGGACATTGACGGACGCTTGGTTTCATTTATTTGTATTGTATTGTATTTATTTGTATTTGTATTGGACTTAGGAAACTTCATTAGGAAGCACTGTATCCATAGCATAGTTTCATTACCTATTGTAAAATTTTTTTTTTTGAAAAGAGCAACCGCCGAGTTTATTGCTGACTCTTCTCGGCACGAAAGGCATTCCGACCCAGTGGTAGATTCATTGACGATACAAAAGCGCTTGTAAAAGTTTATTTGAATAAAAAATATTTCTATTCTATTCTATTCTATCCACAGTAAAGCGGAAATGGAGGCGCGGCGCAAGGCGGAGGAAGTGGAGCGGCTGAAGCTGGAGGAGCAGGACCGCATCGCCGCCATCAAGCTGCAGCAGCAGATGGAGGAGGCCGCCAGGGCCGACCAGGAGAACAGGGAAAGGTAGGACTTCATCTCCACCCATCGCCGGGCCAAACGCAGGACACCTTTCCAGGAATTAAAAGGCCATACTTCACCACGCTTATTTATCTGAATATATAAAAGGAAAAGGTGACTGACTGACTGACTGATCTATCAACGCACAGTTCAAATTACTGGATGGGTCGGGCTGAAATTCGGCATACAGATAGTTATTATGACGTAGGCATCCGCTAAGAAAGGATTAGTGAAAATTCATCTCCTAATGGGTTAAAATAGGGGTTTGAGAAAATCAAGTTAACGTGAGTGAAGCCGCGGGCAAAACCTAGTTTATTTATACAACTTTATTGCATGAAAAACACAAGTAAAAAATAAACAGTGTAACACAAAACACGCTTAATGTTTACTTGAAAATTTCAAACACCTTTGAGAACATTTAATTGCTTAAAACGCACATAACTCTCGAAAAGTCAGAGATGCGTGCCTGAAATCGCATTTTACACCCTTCTAAAAGTTACCATTAATACTTTTTTTTTTTTAATTTTTGCAATTCATAAGGGCGCGTAAGCTTTACTTGTGGTTACCTCGTGTACATGCACATTGCGTAAGTGTGCGTGCCTGTCAGGAGCCTAGGTGAGAGCGGTCAGGTGCCAGCAAGCTCTCGCTCACACTTAGATACGGCACACATAACCATGAACCTCGTGAATTACAAGAATAATAAAGTTTACTGCATCGAACAGCGCTTTGCTGCAGCTTTCACTACGTGGACCGAAGAAATCAGACTAGTTGCAGGAAGCTGCCTGGATACAGACGGCGCAAGATAAAGGCTTGTGGAAGACTATGCAAGAGACCTTTGTCCAGCAGTGTACTTCTATATGTCGAAGAAGGAAAAAGTCTTAAAGTTGAAGTAACTTAATCTCCAGGTTAGAACAAGAAAGAAGAGACCACGAGATGGCGGTGCGACTCGCCAAAGAAACCAACGGGCACGTGGAAGGCTCGCCCCCACAACTAAGAAGGTATATATGGATTAATATGTACAATACTATGGCAAATTCTGTTATACACCACCTCTAAACTAAAAAAAAATGCTCTAAATTTAGTTCTATCCTTTTCTCCAGGAAGAATTGGACGCACATACGCAATAAAGAGTCAATCCACACAACTTATCAATTGAAAAGTTAACTTTATTCCTCTACCAAAAACACTGTGTGCGTGAAGCATTAAAAATCGACTGCATATTTGTGAAGTAGGTTCTTACGTGTGCTAACTAACTGAGCCTGGCGATACCTGTCGTCTCGACATTTTAAATCAATAAACAACAAAAAATAACTTTCGATAATAATTATATACGAAAATTATTAAGTGTTATAAAACTATGATTCATATACCTATTTTATAAGCTAGCGTTGGCCACGCGTATGAACAAAGTACCAAGCAAAATGGCGGACGGAACCCGCGCGTTTAAAACAAAAAACTTGGGAGGTGTCAAGGGACACCCGGATGGAACGAAGTTCAATGCGAAATAGAAATGAAAATACAGTGCAACCTCGCGGTACGCATAGAATGTTCGCAATGTAAAGGTATATTTTATATTGACTCTTATGGACAATTCAAGGGGATTACGAAGAATTTGTTAAATCGAGGAAGTCGTTATATTGAGGTACGTTATATTAAGGTTGCACTGTATCTGGCTTGCTTTCTATAAGAGAGAGAGAGAGACAGACAGAGAAACATGCGACGCCGCACAGCTTACAATAGCTTACTATAGCAAAAAGTGTCGTGACAACTTTTCGTAAGAATTTTTTCCGTCTAGCCCCCTTTCACAACGCGTGATAAGGAACTTCGTTCCAATATAATAATACACTTGTATTTGTATTTAATTTGGCAAAAGTTTGTGGGTTGAATCGTTATTTCGTATGTGCATCAAATTATGAGGAGGATAGCAGGAGATTTAATGTTGTCGATTTGTTTTAGTTTAGAGATTGTGTACAACAGAATGTGCCAAATTGACGCATTTCCGTTTCTGAACATAAAAGTAATTGTTCGTTAGTGCAAATATATTTGACTATAACGTTTCTATAAAAAGATTTGAAGAGGTTTTTTTATATGTATCTCTACTCTGAATCACGCAAAGAGCCTGTTTGAGAAAAGCACATCGTTGCCTGTCTTCTTGTATAAAGCTTTTACGAAAACTTCATTTAGACGGTATCAGAAATTAAAGTAAAAGAAATTTATAGTTATAGAATTCCTTATGATAATTATATTTTAATATTTGCAAACTCTTGTACATACTTTGACAGTAAATCGTAGATGAGTCAAATTTTTGACCGACTTCCAAAAAGGAGGAGGTTATCAATTCGGCTGGTATCTTTTTTTTTTTTTCTATGTATGCCCACCAATTACTCCGGGATTTCTGGACCGATTCGTCTGATTTTTTTTTAATCGACAGAGGAAGCTTGCGAGGTGGTCCCATAATTTTTTTTTGTACAAGAATTTCTGTTAATATCCAACGTGTAACTGAGAGTTGATAAAAATTTATCGTGTGTATAACGGATTATTAAAGAATATATATTTAGTAATGTTATGGTATTTGCACAGTTTCCCATCTATGGAGTCAATGAACGGAGAGAATAAATTGAACAGGTACCCTGGAATTATAGTAAAACGAGTTTATTAGACTTTTTTATTTCTCTCTTTTTCGCACACTGCATGTTTTAATATATCTGTCCTCTTGTCAATGTTTTGTATCCAATAGACTATGAAAAACAATATTTATTAACTTCTAGCTATTTGGCTATTATTTTTTTGATTCCAGTAGGACCACAAGGAAGCCCGAGTTCCTACCATTTTGTTTGCAAATGGTTCCGTACCCAAAGGGTAACCAACGGGACCCTATAACTAAGCCTTCGCTGTTCGTCAGTCCGTCTGTCTGTCAGCGGGCTGTATCTCATGATCCCTAATAGATAGACAGTTTAAATTTTCACAGAATGTGTATTTCTGTTGCTGCTATAACAAATAATAAAAATAAATTAAAAATTAAACTGAGCTCCCCTACTAGTAACGTGTTATTTCAGCGTTTTTTGGTACGGAACCCTTCGTATGCGAGTCCGACTCGTATATGACCGGTTTATTAATTGATTAAATAAACAAAATTTAATTAATGATTTCTCTTACTACCCTGATTTTGTCTAACCCTAGTGTTATCCTTTCTACGGGAAGTATTATGAAAGAGAGAGCACGAAATTTCGACCTGTCAAGGTCAAGTCAACAAAACTAGTGTAGAATTAAATAGTTTAAAATTTGTGTAAAACAGAATACAAAAGAATGATGCACGATCGAATTAACAAGTATTGATATCTTACTTGTCTTATTAAATTCAGAATATTGACAGAGGACTCTTAACAACACTAACTCCTAACACTGCGGCTAAAGCTTCCTATTTCTTTCTGCACGAGATCTAAATATTTGATGTATAAAGCAATTTCATGCAATTGGATCTTAAACATATTGTATACTCTATTTTTTAATCCCGGAGACAAAAATGACGTTTCATGTGTTGCCTGTTTTTTACTGCTCTTTAATAGTGATGTGATGCAATCGATAATCCTTCTAAATAATCCTTTAATTAGTCGCCCTAGTCACACTATTTGAAAATTATGTGACTAGGGCGACTTTTTAATTTCATTATTACATATTTCGTTTACATATTTATTCTACTCATCATTATTTTTTATCGATTTTAATCTGAACCGGAATCTTGAGGACAACACTATTCTTGTTAAGCTGGTATCATTATTTCTAAGTTTGACATTTCTAGCTGTCATTTTGGTCTCTGGGATTAAAAAATAGACTATAGGTACTTTACATTAGTATGCATTTTTCCATTTGTATTTGTTACACCAAGAAGTTGTGACATCCAAGCAAAATTAATAGAAACCTTGATATTAGATGGCTGTGTGGATTTAGGTGTAATTTCACCCCTTTTTGATGAAATGGGTGGAATAAATTCTCCCATTTAGGATAGAATTTGAAAAACCTTACCTACTCAGTGCACCTTTAGGATACTTAATAAAGAATCTTTTGATACCTATTATTAAAACAACTTATTAATTAATGGTGTAAGTATTTAAAGTATAATATAAATGATATTGCTTTGTACATAAATGTAGTAACTACTATGTAATTAATTTTAGCATGATTGTAACCTCTGAACTGTTAACTTTAGATTTTATTTATTGTAATCTCTATCTTTGTTGATGTGGCGAAGAAAGGGGGAGTTTTTAAAGAATACAGCTTTAAATAACTTTGATACTTGATGGGATGAAAAATTTTTGTTTAATTCTCTACCTTTCTGTAAAAATCTCGTCTAAACCGTTCCAAAGCCTGGACAAACATAAAGACAGACAAATTTTTAGTGTTTAGCTTCCTCCAGCAGATCCAGATTTACGCTATGGATCTAAGTCATATAATATGACCTTAATAAGAGCGTGTAATTTTGAAATCACAGTCAATTATTTTCTTTAGTCTAATATCGTAAAATAAGAATTTATCAATAAATAATGTAGGTTAACATTTTCGTAAATTAATAATAATTTGCATACTTATCCCTTACTTCAAAACATCGGTAGTTTTAAAAATTCAAAAGTTAAACTCTCGCCTCTAATATTGGTTACAATGTTACCCCTAGGTCAGAGCGGGTTCGCATGCAGCAGGCAATGCAGGGCAAACAGAAATACGACCTTTCCAAGTGGAAATATTCTGAACTGCGAGACACCATCAATACATCTTGTGATATTGAACTTCTGGAGGTATGTATTATTGTTTTCAACTCCCGACGCAAAAGCAACGGGGTGTTATAAGTTTGACGTGTCTGTCTGTGGCATCGTAGCTCTCGAATGGATGAACCGATTTTGATTTTTTATTTTGTTTGTTTGTTCTTAGCTATGTTTGATGAAAATCTGGAAAGAAGGCATATTTTTTCACAATTCCCTCAATATGGGTATCAAATGAAAGGGCCTGATTACTAGAATATTTTTAGATAAATTTCAATGTCAAATATTGTCAAATTTTTTTTTTTTTTTTCAATTAAAATCGAATTGAGTTTTTTTATTAATTAAAGTGTATCCTAAATCCTAATACATAAAAAAAAATTGTGTTTCTCGGGCAGGCGTGCCGGCACGAGTTCCACCGTCGCCTGAAGGTGTACCACGCGTGGAAGGCCAAGAACGCGCGCAAGTCCACTATGGCGGAGCAGGAGCGCGCGCCGCAGTCCATCATGGACGCCGGTGAGTTCAACACCGTTAGACTGTTTTAACCTACAAATAAATAATAAGTAAGGAAGTCTAACTGTGGTAAAAAAATGACCCCAACAAAAATTGCGCCGAAGTGGGTGGAGATGAAGGTGGCAGGGATTAAAACAAAAATAGCACGTCAACAGTTGGTCATTTTTCTTGCACGTCAAATTTTCATAACATCGTCCAATGCTGCCATCAAACTCAGCTGTCATAGCAAACATAGCGCGCGGAACCAATCATTGCTTCCGTTCTGAATTTGAACCGATCACAAAGCATGTCTATCTGTAACCTCGGAAGTGATTCGTATGATTCGTATTTTGAATCATACGTCGTTTTGGTTTGAAGTAGGACCATTTTTTGAGTGGATTTTGTTCTGAATTAGACTTCCTTACTTATTATTTATTCGTAGAAAAAATCCCAGTATTTCTGTCAACAAAGTACAATAGGAATAAAGGGTTTTGACACTGAATTAACATAATATCCACTGGACGCAAAGATGGTGCGGACTGAAAACTGAAAGGTCTCAGGTTGCACTATTGTCGTATCCACTCCTAGCACAAGCTTTCCGCTTATTTGGAGAGGAGAGGAGGATACTAGTCAACTTGGCTTGGCAAATATTTTGATTGCAGCAAAGACCCCCCGTCTGCCGCAAAAGGGCGACATCCTGGGCGCCAGACACCGCTACTTCCGCATCCCGTTCGTGCGGCCGGGCGGCGCGGGCGGCGCGGGCGGCGCGGGCGGCGAGGGCGAGCGGCGCGGCTGGTGGTACGCGCACTTCGACGGCCAGTACGTGGCGCGCCAGATGGAGCTGCACCCCGACAAGACGCCCGTGCTGCTGCAGGCTGGTGCGTACCACAGCCTTCTGCTGATAATAGATAGATAGATCATTAATTTGTGGCGACTACGTTTTTGCCACATGCACGGGACAGGAAATCATTTAGTGTACAGTTAGGGACAGATCCCGTTAGAGGATGAATCTTTAGATCTTTTGCACAAATTATTGCCATTGTTATTTGTGTACTTACAGTTATGGATCCCGTTAACGAATCTTTAGATCCTTTGCGCAAGTAATTTTGATAACGTAAATTAGTATTGCTTCTATTGTAAAGATTGTAACGTATTGTAGTAAGAGGAACTAGGCACTAAAACTATCCATTTTATTGTTAGCCAGTAACGTTTATTTTTTAAGTCGTTCCCATGTTCCCCTACTCCTCACCTTATTGTACAATTTTTGATATAAGCCTTAACTATAAGTTGTTAAGAGGAATACTCGAGAATACTCACGGCAACACGCATCGAGTTACGAACACGCGTTTCATTTCTCTCCGCATCAACCCTAAGTGTATAACCCAGCTAGAGCGCCGACAAATTATTCATCAAAATGTAGGTACAATGGGATGTAATATTGAAGCCTCAATAGCCCAACGTTGAAGGTTAAAGGTGCGGACTGAAAACACTAAGGTCGCAGGTTCGAATCCCACCCGTTGCACTACTGTCGTATCCACTTCTAGCACAAGCTTTCCGCTTATTTGGAGGGGGTAGGAGGCCATTAGTCAACTTCAGATTGCCTAATATTCTTTAAAAAAAAAATAGTAATTAGTTCGTGTTGTGTTGGTCCAGGCGTGGACGACATGCAGATGTGCGAGCTGAGCCTGGAGGAGACGGGGCTGACGCGCAAGCGCGGCGCGGAGATCCTGGAGCACGAGTTCGAGCGCGAGTGGACGCGCCACCACGGGCCCACCTACGCGCCGCCCAGCTCGCGCAAGCGTTAACCAGGCGAGTGGCACGCGCTAGGAAACGCTTTATGGCCTGTGCACAGTGGCAAACACAACATGAGCATTTTAAATTTATCAATTGTATTCAATACTATCGATACCTCCTACGTAAGTTGTTGTATCCCCAAAACGCTTATGTGACGCGTTAATTGTTGTGAAGGTCAATAAAATCGTTTAGGCCGTCGCGTCGTTTTAATAACTATACAACTTTATACGTCTTAAAAATGCTGTTTTTAATTTCATTTTAACGAACACATAAACTAGATAAAAATAAATGATATAGGGCAAAAAACCTAAAATGCCAATTTTGTGGGATACCACAACTTATGTAGGCGGTATCGACTTATCTTATCGAAATAAGTTATATATTTCAATATTCGGTAATAGAACTCGGAGCATCGCAGCACGCGCCTCGATACTCCGAGGGGTATCACCGAGCGTTGAAATACATACCTTATTTCGATTGGGTTAGTATTAAATTCAATTGATAAATTTTAAATGCTCTGCCGTCCCGTCCGCCACTATGCCATTATTCTAATTCCTAGAATAAGGAAACTACTTATTCTAGATATGGTCCCTCCATATTTTGACGGTAAATACAATAGAACTAGAATAGAATGTTTTTTTTATTCAAATAAACTTTAAAAAAATGCTTTTGAATACTCCATGAGACTATTTTTTACAAAGAATATTATTTACATTCCATTTTAATATGCACTAATTAAAAAAATGTTTGCATAACATTTTATATTAGCTTGCTGTGCACAAAACGTAAACGTAAGCGTAAACAAAAATCTGTAATATTTAGTACAAACAGACAGACGCATATTTTCATTTATACATAATATATTAATATTAATATCGAGTACAATGGTTGCTCATAATGCTCATGTCTAACAACAGTACATTTAAATATATTTTTTTTTTTCAGATAGCAAAATGCCAAGCTGAGATCAAGAAGTAGAGTTCGCAATTTATAAACCATATTAGCTAATAGTATGATAAAAATGAATTAGTGCTTTCCAATGTGCCTTCAAAAGTTATATAGCCCTGGCTAGACGACGCGATGCAGCTCCTAAAGTTTAACTACATATATAAACTACCCCCCCTTGACTTGCACCGTCTGTCTGTTTGCCCGTAGTATAATCTGCGCCATACTACATGGACGGGTTGAAAATTCCTCGAGCGTACTCAGACGTACTTACATGTATAATCTATTTTTTTAACTATCTTAAAAGATACACGTGTAAATTGAAATTTTAAAACACCCCCGACATGTGAAATAAAAAAAATATAATCCGCCATTTTGTGGCGGCGGCCATCTTGGACCAATTTTTATCCAACATAGCTAAGTACATTCCCAACTGATTCATCTTTCAAACAAAAAAAAAAACAAAATTGGTTTATCCCTTCGGCTGCTACTATGCCACAGACACACACACACACGCACGCCCGCTCGTCAAACTTATAACACCCCGTCATTTTTGCGTCGGGGGTTAAAAAGATAAATAAATCGCAGAAAAGCCTCAATAGTCCATCGGTTAAAGGTGCGGACTGAAAACTGAAAGGTTGCAGGTTCGATCCCCATCTTCGAGAAACCACTTGTTTATCATTTAAGAATTATAACAGTTAAGGAAAAATGGATTATACATGGGTGCAGTCGTTTATACTTATGTAGTTGTAATATGAAGCATAGAGCTTGTTGCTCGTTGATCAGGGCCTATAGGTGTATTATAGTGCAATATATTGTATTCAGAGGATGTTCCACCGTAGACTTGATATTTGTGATTGTTTTAAAAGTACACAATTTAGCTTTTAATGGTAAGAAGAGGTAAAAAAAAAAATTATATAAAGGTGACCGCGCATTTGTACACGTACGCAATATTGTCATACCATAGTTAAAATTTCACATAATAATGATTACCACCCAAAAGAGATGTGGAAGAGTTGGTTTTTAACAATGCATTTTCCTTATTCCTCTTTCACAATTTTACTTGAGAACGTCGATAAGACGTGGCCAGTGGCATCCAATCTAATCGCACGAAACGGTTTAGTTTAACGTTTCTGATACCGCTAATATATGGGATGCTTTCCTGCACCCGTGAATGAAATAATAAATTCTTTACATACAATGCTGGCAAATGTGCGATCACCTTAATGAATTATTAGTATTATTAAGGGGAGTCTAGACTATGTAACAAATTATAAATTATACTGTAAGCCTTAACCACTAAATTAATTATTATAGTGTTAGATTGAAAAAAAAAAATAACATATCACATATTAAGAACGGGATATGTTATATAATGTAGACTCGCCTTCATTTTATTTATAAGGAAGAATTTATTTTCACAAGAAAAGTGTTCAAACATTGTTTTAATTTTTCGCGGATTAACAGATTTTTAAGCGCTTTGCGCCGATTTATGAAATCATTTTTCATTTTTTATTCATATTTTGTTAGTAATCGATAACTTCTTCTTCTTCTTCTTTGACCTCGCCTTATCCCGTTACGCGGGGTCGGCTTTTCTTATCATAAGGCGCCATGAAGATCGCGATTTTGCGTCGTTGTCACTGAGGCCAAGGCGTTTCATGTCGCGTGTGACATTTGTCAACCAGGTGGTTTGTGGCCTTCCCCTTCCCCTCTTTCTAACAGCCATGGAAAGGCACTTTTTAACTATATAATCATCGGGCCTACGAATTACATGACCGTACCATCTGAGCCTTGATTCTGTTATTTTGTCGGTTATGGGCGCAACTTTAAAGCTTCCTCTTATATATTCATTTCTTATTTTGTCCTTGAGTGTAACTCCTCCCGCCCATCTTAGCATACGCATTTCGGTGGTATGCAGCTTCTGTTCATGGGTCTTTTTGGTTGCCCAAACTTCGCTACCGTACAGTAATGCTGGTCGTACTGCCGTTTTATAGACCTTGCCCTTTGTTCTTATTGGCATTTTAGCGTCGCATAGTACCCCTGTGAGAGTACGCCACTTCATCCACCCAGATGTCGTTCTCTGTATTACATCTGCTTCTATAGAGCCATCCTCGGAGAGAACGGATCCTAGATACTTAAATGTTTTACATCTAGGGAGGGCCGTGCCGCCCAGCGTGATGCCCGGGTCAAGTGGAGCGTTGGGGTTGAAATTACAAAACATATATTCGGTTTTTGTCCTGCTGATGCGCAAGCCATTTTGTTCCAACGACTCTCTCCATCTTTCTAAGTCTTCTTGTAGATCTCGCACACTGTCAGATATAAGTACTACGTCGTCAGCATACAAGAGATTCCATGGAGTTGGCTTTTGGATTTTTGCCGTCAGATAGTTCATGACTACATTAAATAGCAGAGGGCTCAGTGCACTACCCTGATGAACGCCAACTTTAATATCAAAGTTGTTAGATAGACCTGCTGAGCTTCTGACGCAGGTTTGGACGTTGTTGTACATATCTTTAATGAGTCGTATGTAGCATTCAGGTACACTGTGCGCTCTGAGCGCCTGCCATATCAATGTCCTTGGCACTCGGTCAAAGGCTTTTTCTAGGTCTATAAATACCATCCACAAATTTTGACCGTTTTCTTTAGCATTTTCCATTACCAGTCTTACTGCATGAATTGCGTCCATGGTTCCCTTTCCGGTTGTGAAGCCAAACTGATTTTCCGTTAACGAGATTATAGATGCTAGACGTTCAGTGAGCACTCGTTCCCAGATTTTCAGGGTGTGTGATGTGAGTTTTATTCCCCGGAAGTTTCCGCACTCTCTAACGTCTCCCTTATTTTTGTAGAAGGGAACAAGTATGCTTTTTCTCCAGGCATCTGGCATTTCCTCAGTTGTTAGGATGTTATTAAACAAGTTAGTTAGCCAGAATTCCCCATCTGCCTTTAAGGACTTCCACAGTTCGGCTGGTATATCATCAGGCCCGCAGGCTTTGTGGTTTTTCATTTTCAGAATGGCCTTTTTGACTTCCGTGATGGTGATTTGATTTACGGGTCCTTGTATTCTTGGTTCTTCGATTTCAGCCTGTCTGGAGAACTCCTCATTCAGCAGTATATGGTAATACTCGTACCACCTTTTACAAATATCTTTATCAGATGTGAGTAGTTTGCCTTTGCTGTCCTTAATGTATTTTGTAGTCTTAAAATCCTTCGTGTTATTATACCTGTGTTTAGCTATTTTATATATCTCTGTGTCTGAAGCTAATTCTAGTTGTAGATAAAGATCCAACTCTGCTTTTTCCTTCTCAATCGCAACTGATCTTCTTGCCATCTTTTTCGCCTCTTTGTACTGTAGCTTATCCTGCTCTGAGCCACTCTCTTGCCATTTCTTGAACAGGCGTTTCTTTTCGGATACAGTGGCTTTGGTGTTGTTGTTCCACCATCTGGCATCTTTCTCGTTATGCAGAGGACCTTTGGAAATACCCAGTATAGTTTTTGCTTGGGCTATACAGACATCATGAAATTTAGACCAGTTAACTGTGGGAGAGTCGTGTGATGAGGAGTCGTTACCCAAGTACTCATGAACTTTGTTCTTAAAATTTCTTCCTTTTTCTGTATTTAGTTCCCGCCATTTTATCCTTTCTACTTTCGGTATTTTATATTTAATTTGTCGTTTAAGTTTTAAAGCTACTAATAATAGTCTATGTTGTGATGTTAATGGTTCGCCTGGAATAACTTTGCAGTCTTTAATTTGTTTGAGATTCTTTCTATCTGTCATTATATAGTCAATTTGTGTTTTAGACTTTCCACTTTTGTAAGTAATGAGGTGTTCTTCTTTCTTTTGAAAAAATGTGTTCACTACCACTAAATTTAGAGACGCTGCAAATTCTAATATTGTGGTTCCTTCTTTATTTTGCGTTCCATAACCAAAGCCCCCATGATGACCCTCATACCCATCTGCGCCACTACCCACATGCCCGTTGAGATCACCGCAGATAATTCTTTGCTCTGTTACCGGTAAAGTATTCATGTGTGTACACAGCTCTTCCCAGAAATCTTGTTTGTCTGTTTCGGGGCAGCCGACCTGGGGCGCGTAGACACAAACAATGTTGAGGCAGGTTTGGTTCTCCAAGGCTAGTTTTACAGACATGATACGGTCACTCGTTCTATTAATTTCTATTACCTTTTGGCTCAGATGTTGATCTAGGATAATCCCAACCCCATTTTTTCCATTTTCAGTACCATTATATATAAGTTTAAATCCCTTCCCGATTTGTCGTGATTTTGCACCTTTCCATTTTGTTTCTTGCACACAGCAGATGTTGATGCGACGTCGTTCTAAGATGGCGCTTAATTCAGCACTGCGTCCTGTCATCGTGCCAATGTTCCAGCTAGCAATGCGTAGTTCGGACATTGACACGGTGCTTTGCTGTTTAGCTCTTCCGTCGCTTTTGGGGGACGCCCTAGTATGTTTCGCAGTTCCATCATCACCAACGTCGCTTAAGGGGGACGCCCTAGTATTCCTCGTGTTCTTTAATTTTTGCCTTTTCATGATAAGTATGGTGAGTTGGCTTCTGTTTTTACGGCCGGTTGCCACCTGACGCCAAGGGTGTAACCCACTACGGGGCTTGGGCGCCGCCGTTGACCCGCTAGGGGCTCATCCGCCGCCATCCCTACTGAGCACTCCACCCTGAGCACCCAGCACGCACGCAGTCTCTACTCCGAATATGTCGAAGAAGCCTCCGTGCGGGGTTTGATAACGGAGTATCCATCTCCGGCCTTGTGGTCCGCGGGAGGTATTTTATTTTCCTCCTACCCTATGGAGGTCTGCCCTCCATCGAGCATCCCCCTATCCGCCACCTGGGGACGCGTCCTCTAGGGAATCAGGCTACCCCGAGGATAACGACCTATGAAATTCACCAATTGGTGTGGAATGAATGCATTATAGAAAACTCCCGAAATGCGTTTCGGTTAATGAAAATGGGCTTTTACGTCTTCCCCACATGAAGTGCGTCCTTATGTTCGGGTTTTCTATTTTGGTACATTTTGTACTAAAACCCATTTGATCTTTCATATCATCTTGTGGCGAATTTATCGATAAAAACGCAGCTTTGTGGGACTGCAAGTTGTAACAACTTTTATGAAAAAATAATTAAATAAATTACTTAAATCTTAAAATTTCTATGAAATTATCAGCCGCACTTATAGAAAGTGTGTGCTTAATTTATTTTTAATATATTACATTATGAACAACATTTAAAATTAATGGGCAAAGTCAGTAGGGTAGGCAGAGTTGAATATTTGAGTTGAGTAATCAATCTAGAATGTTGCCCAAAGTACTTGGGCAAAGTTGACAAGTCTGAAATTAATTGAATTGGCTTACCGTGTCGACTGTCGACCAATAATAAAATTTTATAATGATTTATATCATATACATACAAAAAATTTTTAGCTGTGATTATATTCGAGGTATAGAATGGATTATACATAAATGTATTTATTGAAGCATTCCTATAAAAATCTATGAAAGACTGGTTTATGGCAGTTCTTGGTATTACTTATTTAAATTCAGTATTTTTTTCATACTGAAAGTATAAATCCAACAGTATTTAAAACATTCCTAGATAAATATTATAATATTTAACAATAATTGTTTGCATAAAGAGTTATACTGATGTGAATAGAAGTACATAAATAGTAGAGTACAATATATTAAGTACGTATACAGAGTTATCGTGAGTGCCTTTTTCATGCCGTAAGTACATGACTTTTGTGTTATGCTTTACCAAATAAAATAAAAATTATCAATGAAATCTGTTTTTCATTTCTTACCAAGTCATTTTACTATCTTAGTAAATTGGTGTCGATCTATTAGTAAACAAAATATATTTCCTTCCATAACTTTACATTTCTATCAGAAAGACAAAAAAAAAATGAAGTAAATGTTAAATAGTAGGGTGACCAACCCAATTGCTAGCACTGCACCAGTTTATTCGCACTTTAGCAAAAAAGATTAAAATATTTAAGTTTCTGATTGTAGTTTTTAAATTTTCAAATTAAAAAATATTTAGAGGAATTCATATTTTTCACAATCGAAACCTTTCTAATCTGGAAAGTTTTAAAATGACGTCAGTATTGTAGTTGAAAGATATTGTTCTGGATTTCCTGAAGTTTTCGGCCATTTTGACTGATCGACTTCCCAGTCAGTACTTACCAGTAACTGTAGTTAATCCCGTATGTGCGAATAATTGGGGACTGGGTCATTTTTCAATTTTATTTCAAATTCTTGTTGATTTAAGAAAAAAATCCTTAAAAAGTTCTTTAATTATATATATTATTAAACAAGTAACCTTATGAACACGATTATTTAAAGAATTTGGTTAGATTTTAATTTAAAAAACATATTTGAAATTGGATATAAACTCTTAAAGTGCTAATAATTGGGTCGGTCACCCTAGTTTGTTAGCAGTCGTGAAACTTTTACCTACTTTTAGGGTATCGTCTATGGTTTAGGGGAGTTGAGTTGTTGTTGGTCTGTGAACGGCAGCACATCATAGAAACGTCACTTTTTACAGTTGTCACTTGTCAATTTGACTTATCGAAAAAATAAACAGCTTGGTTTCATGGCTTGGGAGTTGGGAGATGTTATTTTTAGTTCGTGGTTTCTAACATAGAGAAGGATGTATATATAGACTGTTTCTAAAAAGATATTTTAAAACATAATTTACAATTTCACAAATGCGATACAATATTTCAAGAAATTAGGGTGTCCTCTTGTCAGGCTGCAATACAATTTGTTTTTAATAAAACATGAAAAAATGGAACTAAAAGTTTGCTTAGTTTTGTTGATTTTAATTATTATTGCTCAAGTAAACTCGTTACCTTACGATGGTAAGTCTATCACAGAAATTAAGCTGGTGCTTCTACTGATTATCTAGACTAGTTTAAAACTTTTTTTCAAATGCATAACATAAAATACAACACGTTTTTTTTTCAGTACACTGGCTAAGTGGCCCGACCACAATAGAACGTGATATTCAACCTTCAAAGCAAACTGTAGATATTTATTGTTATACCGGTACGCCGAAAAACTTATTTGCTTTATGGCAAACAGTTAAGGTAAGCTAAATTAAATATCGAGGCTAAAAGCAAGGCTCTTTACTTGATGAATACTACCTGAATACTACTGTAACACCACAAAGATGCAATTTAAGAAGCAGAAACTATTTATATAGGTACTTCATCATCTCGACCCATTGGCAGGCTGGCAGCCCATTACTAGGCAGGGTCTCTGCTCAGAATGAGAAGTGTTTAGGTTATAATCTCCTAGGTTGGCCAATGCACATTGCTAACCATGAGTTCTTCATAATATTTTCATAGAAGTGTGAAGTCTGTCCATACACATTGGGCCAGTGTGGTGGACTATGGTCCATAATTCTCTAAGAGGAGACCCGCTGCACTCAGTAGTAAGCCGTTGATGGGTTGCTAACAATTTATTTATTCTTTCTAGTTCAACATAAAGATAAAGAATGATGAATTCAGTCAATACTTGGGCGATGACCCTGAACAGGTGTACAAAGACTACACAGAAGACAGCTATGGCTGGGCAGTCATCAATCCCTTCCAGAAAAAGTCTTACAAAACTGTGTCACTTGATCTATTCACTTCCACTTGTATGGCTGTTAATACCAGAGAGAAACACAACATTGAGTTGCATATACAAAGTAAGTTGAAATCTATACTTAATATAATAAAGTTGAAGAGTTTGTTTGTTTGTTTGATCAGATTGATCTCTGAAACTTCAAATTGATAAATTCTTTTTGCATTTCATAGCGCAATTCTTAACACTTTCACGGACAGTACGTCTCAAGGCGTTGACCTTGTAAAATTTAATACGACAGTACGCCTGTCGACGTCAAATTTTTTTCTTGTATAAAATCGAAAAGCGTCAAAAAAAGCTTAAAACCTTATTCGACGATGCTTCTTCGCCTGAATCTAGTCAAGAGCAAGAACTCATTACGACGTATACGCCACCTGTACTGTCATATCACATCATTTATTATTTTTTGTGATTTTTCAAAACACCTCTAGGCAATTTATGACATTTTGTAGTGTCACAACACGAACAACCGATGACGTAATACTGTCCGTGAACGTGTTAAGGGAGGTTATAGGTTATTCAACCTCATGGTTTGGCCCTTTTCTAAGGGCGGAGCAAATAGAAAGAAAACGAAATTACATTGCGGGCGGGCAATACGTTGAGTTAGTAGCCAAGGATGGTCACCCGTTAAGCAAAAGCTGAACCAAAATAGCTAGTGTATAATATATTATAGCTATTTATATTTAGCCTTTATTCCCAGTGTGTCCCAGCTGAACCAATCGCAATATAACCCCAAAAAAACTCCTACCATAATATATGTATGACAAGATGTTGCCCACGAGTTCATCTGCATGGATTAAGGTTTTCCTGCGGGAACTCTTTAATTTGCAGGCCTATGTGTTTACATATGCCTCTGTTGCAAATTTCAGCCAAATTGATTCATTGGTTGTGGTGTGAAGGAGTAACAAACATCTTGGATCCATCCATACATCCAACCATCCATCTATCCATTATCTATGCATCCATCCAATGCAAAATTTCGCATTTATAATAATAGTATAGGAAGGGAAGGAGTCACGGCCCTCAGTAATGAGGAATGCTATGCAAAGAGAGTATCTGTTTGCAGGGGTGGATCTCTGGCGTGTGCTGATGATGGTGGCGGGGCTGGCGCTGATATCGGCGTCGCGGGCTCTGTCCGGCAACCCTGTGTTTTTCTATTTGTGTGGAATCATCGTGGGGGTGTCCGCCTCGTTCATGGTGCTGGTGTATTATGTGAGCAAGTTGTTGCCCAAGGTAATAAATACTTTATATCCTACTAGCTGATACCCGTGACTTTGTACGCGTGGATTGAGGTATTTTTGGGGTCCCGCGGGAACTCTCTTAAGTCTATGTTCTATTTCAGTCTATAAATTCTGTGCCAAATTTCAGCCAAATTGGTTTAGTCGTTGCAGCGTGATTGAGTAACAACCAAACTTTCATTTCTAATATTAGTAGGATAATAGGACTAGCCGAAGCCAGCGAATTCGTTCGCGGGGATTGAAGTTTTTTAATTCTCGCGAGAATGCTCTTATTTTCTCTTATTTTGGGATGAAAAGATTGTGTTATTCCCGAATATAACCTATCTCTGTGCCAAATTTCAGCTAAATCAGTTCATTCGTTGTGGCGTAATTGAGTAACAAACGTCCATCCATCCAAACTTTCGCATTTATAAATCTACATGATTCATAAAAAAATCCATAATTTATTCTTTTCTGATTGTGTCCAACCGTGAACCAAATTAGCCGCAAAATTAAACATCGTGGTTGTATTTTTTTTTTTTTGTAATAATATTTTATGTTTAATTATTTATTTCCAGAAAACTTTAACATATGGCATCCTGATCGGCGGGTGGACGGTGGGCGTGTACCTGTTCCAGCAGGCGTGGGAGAACGTCCGAGCCATCGTGTCCACCTACCAGACCTACCTCGTGTGGTACACGCTGCTGGCGGGCTTCCTCAGCTTCGTGGTGTGCTACCGGATCGGGCCCCCGCGGAACCAGCGCAGCAAGAACCTCGTCATGTGGACTTTGCAGGTGGGATACCCCTTCCAGTGATTGTATTGTATTGTATTTAAAGAGGGGACGCCTGCCGACGCCAGGCGGGTGATCAGTCCTGTGTCAGGACTATTCCACCCAATTCCCCATGTTTGGACACAGGTTACTGGTGCCCAGGCAGCCTACCCCCCTCAAACCTACCTGTTGTACCTTTCGCAAACCTAACGATATCCTTTATAGAAAGATTTTTTAGGTCTTCTACACTCAGTACAGATGCCTGTGATGCTTACAGAGCCCAAACATGGCCACTAACTTGTGTGGTGCGGGTTGTTACGTTCCCTCAAATATGGTTGAGCGAAGCAATGTCTGGATCATGCTTCATGCTCGTGAACGGGTGCCACCAACGGGAATGGGTCTGCTTTTGTCTGCCTGCCTTAACATGTTTTGGATTGTTTTGCATTTTTGAAACTTCATTGTGGAAACACTGTATACATAGTTTTGTTATAAATTGTAAAAAAAATTTTTTTTTGAAAAGAGCAACCGCCGAGTTTATTGCTGGCTCTTCTCGGCAGGAACGGCATTCCGAACCAGTGGTAGATTCATTGTCGATTCAAAAGCACTTGTAAAAGTTTATTTGAATAAAAAATATTTCTATTCTATTCTTCTATTCTTGGCCTCATAAGGCCTCATAAGCTTGGAGTCTCTAAGGACCGATGGGTGTTGGAGTACCTACCTGGGTGCTGCAATAGCAACCCCTCACCATGAGTTGCGGTTTTATTTTTTAGGTAGATGGTGTGGATAGGACGTGGATCTCAGGCGTGTCGCTGGCAGGCTTTGGAAGCAGACGGCACAACATCATGCTCTGTGGCGATAGTTTCAAGAGACCTATGTCCAACAGTGGACGCCTATCGGTTAAGTTGATGATCGCGATTGTTCCAGATCGTGGGCGTGTTGGTGACCTTCTTCAGCAGTCAGTACCACGAGGCGTCGGCGGCCGTAGTGATCGCGGCGCTCACCGTCAAGCACTTCCCGCGCTGGCTGCTGCTCGCCATACTGGGATACTGGTGAGTGCTTTCATATGACTGACTGAACCAAGCGAAGAATAATTGATTTGCAGCTTCACTCACGTTAAGTTCGATTTTTTATAGCCCTATTTTATGTATTTATATTGAATTTTCAAAAATCCTTTCTTAGCGGATGCCTTCGTCATAATGCCGAATCCGTCCAGTGATTTAAGTTGTGTATTGCTATCAAAATGCGGCAAAACTTATATAGATCAGTTAGTTAGTCACATTTACCTTTTTGGCATTTCGAACCCTGCACGTAATAATTTGAAGAACCGATACCCATTGGAGGTCTAAATAATCTATATGTATATTGGGGGTCTATATGAGGGGTTCCCTCATATATGAGCTACACTTCACTAAGGTCAAATAATCTATACAAATAATAAAATTGTAGAAAAGTGGTGTCTGTACAATGGAAATATATAAAAAAAAAGTAGCAGGGGTTGTTATTATATCGATGCCGAACTCAAAATTGTAATTAATTTATTTTTTGTCTGTTTGTCTGTGTGTTTGTGCACGCTAATATCAGAAACGGCTTATTCGATTAAGATACGGTTTTCACTAATATATAGTAGTAAGCTTCACTTAACATTTAGTGTTTATTTCATGTCAATCGGTTCATAAATAAAAAAGTTATGTCAATTTAAAGAATCACGGCGAACATTTTTAACGTACAGAGTACGTACTACACGCCTCGCGCCTGAGCGTGATGCTAGATTAGTGCATGCGAAGATACGATTTCAGTGCGCGCCCTAGGCTGCAGCCTAATTAGCCTAAGGGTTAATCAGGCCCTGGTCACTATTCCATGCGAACAAAGTCGCGGGCACAGCTAGTCTATATATATATCTATTGGGGGTCTATATGAGGGGTTCGCTCATATAAGTGAGCTACAGTTTACTAAGATCAGCTGCTAAGAGTCGGGGAATTGTCGCCTGGCGTCGGCAGGCGTCCCCTCCTGAAATACAAATACAAGGTCAGCTGGTGTGTGGCAGGCACCGGCGCTTCCCGCCCAAGCCGCGGCTGCTGAGCAGCGCGGAGTACTACGAGCAGGGCGCGCGCGAGACCAAGCGCGCGCTCGACGGCCTGCGCCGCTACTGCGCCAGCCCCGACTGCGCGCAGTGGAGCATCATGCTGAAGCTGAGCGACGCCAAGCGGTAACTTTGTAGTTCCCGCCCAAGCCGCGGCTGCTGAGCAGCGCGGAGTACTACGAGCAGGGCGCGCGCGAGACCAAGCGCGCGCTCGACGGCCTGCGCCGCTACTGCGCCAGCCCCGACTGCGCGCAGTGGAGCATCATGCTGAAGCTGAGCGACGCCAAGCGGTAACTTTGTAGTTCCCGCCCAAGCCGCGGCTGCTGAGCAGCGCGGAGTACTACGAGCAGGGCGCGCGCGAGACCAAGCGCGCGCTCGACGGCCTGCGCCGCTACTGCGCCAGCCCCGACTGCGCGCAGTGGAGCATCATGCTGAAGCTGAGCGACGCCAAGCGGTAACTTTGTAGTTCCCGCCCAAGCCGCGGCTGCTGAGCAGCGCGGAGTACTACGAGCAGGGCGCGCGCGAGACCAAGCGCGCGCTCGACGGCCTGCGCCGCTACTGCGCCAGCCCCGACTGCGCGCAGTGGAGCATCATGCTGAAGCTGAGCGACGCCAAGCGGTAACTTTGTAGTTCCCGCCCAAGCCGCGGCTGCTGAGCAGCGCGGAGTACTACGAGCAGGGCGCGCGCGAGACCAAGCGCGCGCTCGACGGCCTGCGCCGCTACTGCGCCAGCCCCGACTGCGCGCAGTGGAGCATCATGCTGAAGCTGAGCGACGCCAAGCGGTAACTTTGTAGTTCCCGCCCAAGCCGCGGCTGCTGAGCAGCGCGGAGTACTACGAGCAGGGCGCGCGCGAGACCAAGCGCGCGCTCGACGGCCTGCGCCGCTACTGCGCCAGCCCCGACTGCGCGCAGTGGAGCATCATGCTGAAGCTGAGCGACGCCAAGCGGTAACTTTGTAGTTCCCGCCCAAGCCGCGGCTGCTGAGCAGCGCGGAGTACTACGAGCAGGGCGCGCGCGAGACCAAGCGCGCGCTCGACGGCCTGCGCCGCTACTGCGCCAGCCCCGACTGCGCGCAGTGGAGCATCATGCTGAAGCTGAGCGACGCCAAGCGGTAACTTTGTAGTTCCCGCCCAAGCCGCGGCTGCTGAGCAGCGCGGAGTACTACGAGCAGGGCGCGCGCGAGACCAAGCGCGCGCTCGACGGCCTGCGCCGCTACTGCGCCAGCCCCGACTGCGCGCAGTGGAGCATCATGCTGAAGCTGAGCGACGCCAAGCGGTAACTTTGTAGTTCCCGCCCAAGCCGCGGCTGCTGAGCAGCGCGGAGTACTACGAGCAGGGCGCGCGCGAGACCAAGCGCGCGCTCGACGGCCTGCGCCGCTACTGCGCCAGCCCCGACTGCGCGCAGTGGAGCATCATGCTGAAGCTGAGCGACGCCAAGCGGTAACTTTGTAGTTCCCGCCCAAGCCGCGGCTGCTGAGCAGCGCGGAGTACTACGAGCAGGGCGCGCGCGAGACCAAGCGCGCGCTCGATGGCCTGCGCCGCTACTGCGCCAGCCCCGACTGCGCGCAGTGGAACATCATGCTGAAGCTGAGCGACGCCAAGCGGTAACTTTGTAGTTCTCGCCCAAGCCGCGGCTGCTGAGCAGCGCGGAGTACTACGAGCAGGGCGCGCGCGAGACCAAGCGCGCGCTCGACGGCCTGCGCCGCTACTGCGCCAGCCCCGACTGCGCGCAGTGGAGCATCATGCTGAAGCTGAGCGACGCCAAGCGGTAACTTTGTAGTTCCCGCCCAAGCCGCGGCTGCTGAGCAACGCGGAGTACTACGAGCAGGGCGCGCGCGAGACCAAGCGCGCGCTCGACGGCCTGCGCCGCTACTGCGCCAGCCCCGACTGCGCGCAGTGGAGCATCATGCTGAAGCTGAGCGACGCCAAGCGGTAACTTTGTAGTTCCCGCCCAAGCCGCGGCTGCTGAGCAGCGCGGAGTACTACGAGCAGGGCGCGCGCGAGACCAAGCGCGCGCTCGACGGCCTGCGCCGCTACTGCGCCAGCCCCGACTGCGCGCAGTGGAGCATCATGCTGAAGCTGAGCGACGCCAAGCGGTAACTTTGTAGTTCCCGCCCAAGCCGCGGCTGCTGAGCAGCGCGGAGTACTACGAGCAGGGCGCGCGCGAGACCAAGCGCGCGCTCGACGGCCTGCGCCGCTACTGCGCCAGCCCCGACTGCGCGCAGTGGAGCATCATGCTGAAGCTGAGCGACGCCAAGCGGTAACTTTGTAGTTCCCGCCCAAGCCGCGGCTGCTGAGCAGCGCGGAGTACTACGAGCAGGGCGCGCGCGAGACCAAGCGCGCGCTCGACGGCCTGCGCCGCTACTGCGCCAGCCCCGACTGCGCGCAGTGGAGCATCATGCTGAAGCTGAGCGACGCCAAGCGGTAACTTTGTAGTTCCCGCCCAAGCCGCGGCTGCTGAGCAGCGCGGAGTACTACGAGCAGGGCGCGCGCGAGACCAAGCGCGCGCTCGACGGCCTGCGCCGCTACTGCGCCAGCCCCGACTGCGCGCAGTGGAGCATCATGCTGAAGCTGAGCGACGCCAAGCGGTAACTTTGTAGTTCCCGCCCAAGCCGCGGCTGCTGAGCAGCGCGGAGTACTAACGAGCAGGGCGCGCGCGAGACCAAGCGCGCGCTCGACGGCCTGCGCCGCTACTGCGCCAGCCCCGACTGCGCGCAGTGGAGCATCATGCTGAAGCTGAGCGACGCCAAGCGGTAACTTTGTAGTTCCCGCCCAAGCCGCGGCTGCTGAGCAGCGCGGAGTACTACGAGCAGGGCGCGCGCGAGACCAAGCGCGCGCTCGACGGCCTGCGCCGCTACTGCGCCAGCCCCGACTGCGCGCAGTGGAGCATCATGCTGAAGCTGAGCGACGCCAAGCGGTAACTTTGTAGTTCCCGCCCAAGCCGCGGCTGCTGAGCAGCGCGGAGTACTACGAGCAGGGCGCGCGCGAGACCAAGCGCGCGCTCGACGGCCTGCGCCGCTACTGCGCCAGCCCCGACTGCGCGCAGTGGAGCATCATGCTGAAGCTGAGCGACGCCAAGCGGTAACTTTGTAGTTCCCGCCCAAGCCGCGGCTGCTGAGCAGCGCGGAGTACTACGAGCAGGGCGCGCGCGAGACCAAGCGCGCGCTCGACGGCCTGCGCCGCTACTGCGCCAGCCCCGACTGCGCGCAGTGGAGCATCATGCTGAAGCTGAGCGACGCCAAGCGGTAACTTTGTAGTTCCCGCCCAAGCCGCGGCTGCTGAGCAGCGCGGAGTACTACGAGCAGGGCGCGCGCGAGACCAAGCGCGCGCTCGACGGCCTGCGCCGCTACTGCGCCAGCCCCGACTGCGCGCAGTGGAGCATCATGCTGAAGCTGAACGACGCCAAGCGGTAACTTTGTAGTTCCCGCCCAAGCCGCGGCTGCTGAGCAGCGCGGAGTACTACGAGCAGGGCGCGCGCGAGACCAAGCGCGCGCTCGACGGCCTGCGCCGCTACTGCGCCAGCCCCGACTGCGCGCAGTGGAGCATCATGCTGAAGCTGAGCGACGCCAAGCGGTAACTTTGTAGTTCCCGCCCAAGCCACGGCTGCTGAGCAGCGCGGAGTACTACGAGCAGGGCGCGCGCGAGACCAAGCGCGCGCTGGACGGCCTGCGCCTCTACTGCGCCAGCCCCGACTGCGCGCAGTGGAGCATCATGCTCAAGCTGAGCGACGCCAAGCGGTACTTTTGTGCGGTTTTTTGACAGGAAATGCCTAAAGCATACCCCTCCATCAGGGGAAACGAAGGGTTTACGTGGGGCTTGCACCCACTAAAACTTGTCGTTTTCCCTCGACGGATCCTGGCAGTAGCGTGGGTTACACTTGAGGGTTGGCCCTTGCTTGCGACCTCACCCGATGATAAGTGACGATACAGTCAAAGATTGTAGCGGGTTAAGGGGATGGCAGGTTTTTAATTAAATTACTAGCTGATGTCTGAAACTCTCTTATTTTCCGGGATAAAAAGTAGCCTGTGTGTTATTCCCGACTATAATCTATCTCTGTGCCAAGTTTAGTAGTTATAGCGTGAATGAATAACAAACATCCATCCATCCATACATCCAAATATTAGTAGATGGATGATGTTCGCGATTTCGTTCGCGTGGATTAAGGTTTGTATTCCCGTGGGAACTCTTTAATTTCCCGGGATAAAAAATAGCCTACGTCACTCTCCAGGTTACCAACTATAGCCATGCAATAAATCACGTCGATACGTTGCTCCGTTGAGATGGAAGGGTAATGTAATATAAGTAAGATTAACGTCTATTTTCGTCCAGGTTCGCCAGTTTCGTGGAGGGCGACTCTCACCTCAGCGACGAAGAGGTGATGGACTTCGAGTCGTACGCCTTCTCGCTGGAGCCGGGGAAGCCCGCCGCCAGCTCCACCAGGGACCAGCTCGAGATTTCCGACGACGATTCCTCCGACTACGGCGACGATTGAGGACCACAGGCAAATGATGAGCTAGCGTGGGAAATATCATTGTGCACAACAACAGGTGCACTCTCTCATCCCTAACTTTCATAGTCCGGAGAGATTAGGCGCAGGACCGCTTTACGCGCTCTGCGAGGCACGGGTGTACCTCACTAACTTCGGGCTAGTTAGTGAGGTACACCCGTAGTAGGCCACGCTGTTCTCCTAACTTCGGGCTAGTATTGAGAATTTCGTGACAAAAACCCGATACGTTTTTTAGCCCGAACCGGGAATCGAACCCGGAACCTCGTCATCCGTAGTCGAACTTGTTAACCATTACGAATTGATCATGGTTTTTTTTGAAAATTACAATATAATCATTGTAATTTTTTGAGCACGCAATGTATCGCGATCAATGCGATCATAACGCTCTACGATCAACGAATGTGAAGTACTTAAGAAGAATTAGGAAGATAGGAAGCAGTTTATAACTGCTTAGAACTTTTGATAAACAGCTGATCGCGCGTGTATGGAAGTTAAAATGTACATTGATGTTTTGTGTTAAATATCGTCATTAATTTGATTTCTATTTCAAAACAAATTCAGATAAGAGAGATTGATTCATTCAGTCTTTGAGGGGTGAGGGTCTTTCCATAAATCACATCATAATGGTAGGGGTTTTCTTAGGATAATGTGATGTGCTACCATGTTCTATCTCAAACAATACACATATCTCTTTTTAAAGACGCGGTTAAACGGCGCGCTATAACACGAGCCGAGCCTAGCTCGGCGCGTGGCTCGGCGCGCCACGCGCCGTGTAAACAACTACGCTCGGCGCGGCTCGGCAAACTTTGCACGATCCATCACTTGTCGGTTTTTTCGACACGGATCAAAGGCGCGCGCGCCATCTAGGCTCGGCTCGTGTTAATACGCGCCGTCTAAACAGATGGCACAGAGCGCGCGACGAACGAATGCCGCTGATGCCGCATCTCCACGGACGGCTCGGCTCGCGTAGGATCGTGCTACCCCGCGTCGTTTAAACGAGCAGGCTTGCGTCCGCATTAAGCCGAGCCGCGCCTACACGGATGGTGCGGCGCGGCGCGGCTCGTGTTATAGCGCGCCGTTTAATCGCACCTTTACAGACTTCTCCCTCAATTCGAGGCGTATTTTTCTGAAATAATGTGTTATTTCAGAAAAATATACCTCAAAGCAAAAAAATCCTATGACATTTTAAAGGATTATTATGTAGTGCCTGTATAATTAGTTAATTTATTGATACTGATGTTTGTATTTACGTGTGTTTTATGTATGTATTTAAGTTTTTATTTTATTAAAAAAATGTACATATTATGTTGATCTCAACTTTATTTAATTTCGCGACATTTGTAGCTTTTGATTGTTTTCCGTTGATTTTAATTACTCTTACACAAGTAATCGGTGTAAGAATGAGAATCCGCCATTTTCTATTTTTGTGTCTGTATCAGTAAAGGCACTCACTCACTTACACATAGTTTCACCTTTTAAATTGTTCGATATATGGCTGTTTTTTAACAATTATTTTTATGTAAGTATTTTCATGTGTGGTTTTTCTTTATCAAGTTGATGTAAAGTATGAGTTATATAAATATAAAAACATATGCATACTTATAGCATATTATGTTTTTAAACAACCATAGATAGCAGAAATAGAAAATGGCGGTTATATTCCCATTTCTTTTTGAACACAGCATTGCTCAAAATAACATAGTTTTCTAACTTAACAAATTAATACGAATATAGGACAGTAATTTAGTAAAAAATGTAAATGATTAAAGTACAAATATTCTCATATTAAATTGTGATATGTTGCTTGAAATATCCATAGAATACAATATTATCGTTATTGTTGGAAATTAGTTTTTCTTGTATGTCAATTGTCACTACTCTCGCACCACGCTGTTGCCAGGAAGTCTCATATTGGTAAGCAGTCTCATATTGGTAAGCAGTCTCATATTGGTAAGCAGTCTCATATTGGTAAGCAGTCTCATATTGGTAAGCAGTCTCATATTGGTAAGCAGAGTCTCATATTGGTAAGCAGTCTCGTAGTGCATGTAAATTGGTTACATGACTTGGCAATGTTAATGACATTATCGCTAGTGTGAACTTAGCCTAGGCTTACGTTAAACTAGATATAGTAGACAAATGTGGTCGATTAGATTGAGCTCTGGCCATTAAACTGTATGTTATTTATCGATCTATTCGAGTAGCTTGAAGGGCGAGGCTTCCTCTGCGCTATTGGTTCGTTAGTCAACTTTTTTTTTGAAGGTATACAATATACGCAAAGTGCCTAAAGTTACTGGTTCAAAGGTATTTACGTGATGCCAACTGTACACAAACAAGGCTGTATTAGATTTATAAAACGGTCAAAATAATTTAATAAGGTAAAATAAAATACATTTTTTGTTAGTAATATTTAGTATATTTTCCTTTTCTTATCTTATTGTAATTCATAAAAATAAGGCAAATAATTAATCTGCACTAATAGCACCATAATTTTTACTTTAGAATTTATTGTGTTCATACTAAAAATGTATTGTATAATTTAATATTATAATGTTTTGTGTTCACTTATTTTTTAAGGTACAAAATATATTTTTTATAATATTATAAAATAAGTTAGTTTTCTTTTTATTTCCAAATAACATAACATACAACAATATCAACGGCCTAATTTTCAATCGCTAAATGGTTAGGAATAAATTAAACAGTTTTTAAATAATATCTAATTTATGTATCAGTTATAAATAATTCATTTAGCGATAGAAAAACCAACACTTAAATACACATTTTCCACGATAAAATAAATTAAATCGATTACAATCATAATATTTTACTTTAATAAACTATGGACTTATTTTTGACATTAAAATATGAAAAATAGTCCACAATTTATTTAAAAAAAAGTAAAAAATAAAATAAATTAGTTTATTTTTAATTCATTAGTCAGCTATTGACTGCGATCTCACTGAGTCACAAATGTTTTCTGGGCTATCGACAAGCATTGAATATCTTTAGTTATCCAGTCTCTTTGAATCAGCTGTCATTTTGTATGGAATAACAGCCCATGGCAATATATTATCCCCATATATTTTTGGTGGTACAGCCTTTCGAGCCCACTTGTTTTAAGAGATCGGTGGGTATAGCAGTTTAAATAATTAGTAAAAGTTAAAAGAACAAAAGCTTGATCTATGATATCTCCACAACATCATTTAGGTACAGTGCATTCCTTAATTTAGTAGAGAGTCTGTTGAAAATCTGTTTCTATGAAATGGTTAGATTTATTTGTTGCTCTCAAGAGTATTAAGGTGCCTGTCCACTGAAGCGGAGATGTACTTCGCAGTCCAATCAGGTCATTGATAGATGACACGATTGTTTTACCACATCATCTCAATAATGTCATCGTTCCACCAAAGATATCTCCATTCCACTTCGCTTCAGTAACCAGTAGCCTAAGATTAGTATGCATACTAAATGGGGACATATGTATTTTTAACTGCTTTTAGTGTCTTTATGGCAGTAACAGTCACAATGTATATGCTGTGTGGAGTCTTAGTCAGTCATTAGGAGCGCGCGCGGCTCGCCTTCTTGCTCTTGTCAAGGGTTTGTGGCGGCGGCGGCGGTTTAGCCGACATGTGGCGACTGTACAACCTGGTGGGAAGAAAATAATTAAAAAAAAGTACATGAAAATTACAGATGTTTCATGCAGTTTTTTTTTCATTACATCACATGTTTTGCCTTCTCCAACCCTGTAAAGCTATCAATATAACTCAGCGAATCGTGAATCTAAGTGGAAATCTGCGATGGACATAGTTCGAAGAACTGGTAGTTCCTAAGGTTCCCAAGTGCCGACTCGCACCACCATACGTAGTGCTGGCAGAATCCCACGAGGTAGACCGACGACATCAGGCGAGCCGCAAGAAGCCGCCAGAAGTTCATGCAAGGTTGATAAAGAAGATTTGTATAAAGTAGAATGTTAAGCTCACTCACACTCTATAAGTCTCTGAGCGCAGGTAGTCCAGCACGTGCGAGGGGCCCAGCTTGAGCTGGTCCTCAATGTGCGGCACCCAGAAATTGCCCTCCAGCCGCAGCACCGACTTGTTGCTGGCCAGGTCCAGCGTGCCTAGAAAGGGCATCATTTACTAAGTCATATGCCATTTAATTCCACTTCCATGCGAGGCTTTGAAGTGGGCAGGGCATACAATCAGGGGACAAGATAAATGGAGCAAAACAGTGAAGTATTGATACACAGGTCATTACAAGACGAAAAGGGGTAGGCCAATACAGCTGGCGACAGGGATGCGTGGAGATTGTTGTCGGAGGCCTTTGCCAGTAAAGGGCACTATCGAGGCAGTGAAGAAGGAAAGAAAAAAAAAATCAATTATTGTGTAGTTGTGTGTTTGTATAAAGGCTTTATTTATTATATTTATGGATCTGATAAGGCTCAGGGTCGCCCAGCAGATGATGAAGAAAGTGTGAGGATCAAATTACAGGAGAACCAGAGTTACCAACATAGCTTATCAAGTTGTAAAGCTGAATTGGTCCAAGGTGATTGGGGACCCAACATAAAAGGTGATGGGATGCAGGCAATGATCAGGTCATTCTCATTCTGCTCACCTATCTCGGGCGGCAACACAACTAGCCTGTTGCCCTGCAGGTGCAGTTCCCGTAGGCGGGTCAGCTGGCCGAGCTCGCGCGGCACCTCGATCAGGTCATTCTCACGCAGCGACAGCTGCAACACAAATGACACCAATGAAATGATAATCACATTATATTTTATGACTACCCACATTTTCAACGAATTTTATTTTGATTAGAGGTATTAATTGTCCTGTCAATTTGAAAATGCTGTTACCATGTTTCAAAAAAATTTTAGTAAGATGAGTGAGAAGTGCAACAAAGTGAAGTTCAAGTTATAAACCTATTTATTTTTTTTACTCGATAATGAGACAGTCCTTGACTGCAATCTCAACCTGATTGTAAGTGACAATGCAGTCTTAAGATAGTAGCAGGCTAACTTGGAAGGGGTATGGCAGTGTACAATGTACATTCAACCCGTACCCCGAATCAGTTTCTACTATGCTGGAACGTAAATCGCTTGTCGGCATGTCTTTGACGGTAGGGTGGTAATTAGCCACAGCCAAAACCTCCCACCAGACTTATGTATAAAATCTGTAAATGTGTTTTCACACTCAAAGTTTGAGCTGACATACACAATGTGTATGGTATTGCACTGTAAATCTGGTCAGAATAAATGAGTAATGACAATGTATGAAATAGTTAATGCACAAAGTATGAAAATGTACATACAATTTGTAAATTCTTCAGGTTTCCCATCTCTGGGGGTAAATATTCGAAATCATTGTCTCCAAGGTACAAGGCTCTGAGGCTTTCTGAAAACGAGAATCATTTGAAAATTTAGACAGTAAAAATTAGTTTTAGGACTAAAACAAGGAACCCTTATAGTTTTGCTAAGTTTGTTTAGCTGTCCTTGGCTTAATTCAGACTTTTTTTTATCAAAAGTACCTAACACTTCATAAAACTACACATATTTTAATTATATTATCATAAATCTCACATATTCAAGTGACAGAATCAAAGTTTTTTGACAAATCCCAAAAAAAGAATATATTTTTTTAAATTAAATGACTACTTATTTCTCTTCTTTAAAAGAAAACTTAAACTCACAAACATATCTTATATGTTTGTGCTTAAACTCTACAACTAACATCTTGTGATATTATTTTGTCAAATAAATAACTGAAGTCCTAAATGCAAAACTTTTTTTGTGATTTGCCAAAAAACTGTTTTTTTGTCTATTTATTTATTTATTTATTTATTCAGACACACAACATAATGACAATACAAAACAAATATAATACAGCCATGATTATAAGCTAGCCACTTTCCACAACAATGTGTCTACATAAGCAGCAGATAGTCGGACGTGTCATTTAAAACTAAAAGAAATTTGAACTTAAACAAAGACATACTTATAAACTATTGCAAATTGTAGGTCTATTGCATGCAAGTGCTAAAATTGTTATTACCACTAAATATAAATGTTTCATTTGCAGAGCTACTCACCCATCATATAGAAATTCCCAGGCAAGGCCTGCTCCTTCAAGTTATTATAGGTAAGATCCAAAATTTCCAATACTGGGAAGGCCCCAAAGCCTCTTGGCAATGTGTACAGTCTATTGAGGGAAACATTTAGGATGCGAAGCTTTGGCAAAGAAGACAGGCTGACTGGCAGCTCTTCTATATGGTTGTTGGCAAGGTTGAGTATTTCAAGGTTTATGAGGTTGGCGAGACCGGCAGGCACTGTTGACAGCTTATTATGGCTTAGCGTCAGACGAGTTATGTTCTCCATACTAACTGAAATATAAAAATTTTGATTAATGAAAGTGGGTAGTCTGAAATGCCTCAGATATAGTATTATGTGCTTAGTGGGAAGCTTCAGTGTTGGTTTGTTACCATACCATCAGAAAAGCTGTCAAGCAATTTAGGGTTTTGGCTTGATTAAATCTATCCCACCATACCCACCTAGAAACCTATAGAGTATAGCGCTACCATCTAAGTCTTCAATCTAAGCCAATCCATTTATTAAAAATTGGATTTTTTTTTAATATTTTACAGGATAAATCCCTGCCAAGATAGTAAGAAATCTATTTAAAGTAAGACATGAATAATTTTATGTTACAAAATATCTGAAACAGAAAACCGTGTTTTCCACTCTAGGAGACAGGAGATAAGGATCCTTATGTACAACTCCAGGTTGCAAACTCTCTAATATCAAATTTCTCAAGATTTGTTTAGTGGTTAAGCCTTGAAAAAGTAACAGACATACTTTTGCATTAATAATATAAATAGGTTTAAAAGAATCATTTACTTATTATAAAATTAGTTATGAGGAAATCATTGTGTTAGGTCATCTTTAATTATGGACGAGTGATACTATAAGTTTTCGTATATAATTGAGTTCAAATCAAATTTTAGCATTTACATTCCAATAACATTTATGTATACAAAATAAAACACAAGTTCAATGCATCAAATAAAGCCTAGCTAGAAGTTAAAATATTAAAAACAATTTCAATAGCTGTTCAACTTGTAAAACTTGTTCTAAGCTAAAAAAGGAATAACAAGGTTTACGAAAGGTAACTCACAGAGTCCTGGTATTTCATCAAGGCTGGAAATTCCTTTATCAACCAAATCTATTTCGGGGTTGTTTATTTCTTTCGCTTCTTCAATAACTTTTTTAGCTTTCGACATTTTGGCTGTGTTTGGAATACAGGAAACTGGCGGAGGGTGACTCATTTTGCGCGGGCGTGTTTACGAAAGTTACAAAAATATGTCGGATATTTTAGCCAATCACATGGATTTGGCAACCTTTTTGTTGAATTCTCATTGGATAAAATAAGGATAAAAAAACATCACATAGACAAATTCCAACTTTTTTTACACGCTCTATAGACTAGCCGATTCACGAGTGACGCCAATTCGTAAGCGGCAATTCGTTGTTCTTTATGTGCTGATCCTAAAATAATATATTTGATCGAATACGCTAGGTCGCTAACCCACATTCGTATTTATATTACCCGTAGATATTACCTAAATAAAATGTGAATAGGTGTTAGATAATATGAAAAAACCTTATGAAAACATTCGTTTTTGCATGAATGATTCGGCACATGTGAGAGAGCGGTGTATTAATTAGGTAATGACTTTAAGAGCCTAATCAAAAATTTTTTCTGTGTATCCTTATGCTTTTACTGCAACAGTGCATATTATAACCGATACTGTGAGAGTATTTGCAGAAACACAATCAGGAAGTGGTTATGATCGCCACCGATCGCCACACTGCAGCAATCATTGTTTGTTTTGTTCCGTAATGGGGCCCGTACATGGTCAAGCATGTTTGTCAAATTTTACGTTTTTGTTACGGTTTTGTTTGAACAAGGTCATCAAACACCAGCGCACATGATTAAACTCTATCCGTTTCCGTTTGCCAAACACGTAGTTTGTTTGACAAACACGTAAAAATGTTACGTGTTTGACAAACATGTTTGACCGTTTACGGGCCCCTTAAATGCCTTGGTTTTGATAATGGAGTCTGGACTCTGGCAGCACTGGCCGTGAGGTCAAGGTTCAATAATTTGCGCTGTGATAATTTTATTATGATTTTTTTTTTCTCTGCATAAAGTGACGAACAAGTTTAACAAGTAAACTGTGTTGTATATGTTCCGTGTGTTCTACTGTTCGAACTTTATAATTTTTTAAAAGACTGGTCTATCCTATTTGGCTATTCGCTTATAGTATAATTTTTGAAAGTAATGTGATATTGTGGCCAGTGATTCACCGTTGTATTCAAGTCGTAAAATGTAACATTAAAAAATAAAAACAATATCGACAGTTTTTTTAATCATCAATTATCATATTAAATACTTAGTTGTATTTATCGTGAAAACGTTTAATTATCAAGTTAATTGATCAGCAACTGATTTGAATAATTAGAGGCCCAGGTAAAAATTTTAATTCAATAGTTTGCCTATGTTTAATAATTTCAGACTGCTGCAGAAGTCCAGACCAGTAAGTTCGTATATCTTAACTATTGTTTATGATCATTAGGTAAGGTTCGGCTAAGGCTTCCCCACCTTCGGCCAAACCTTCGGCTTCGGCCAAAATGGGCCGAATTTCTAGCAAAAATTTGCCTCGAAATTGAACGAACTGAAAGGGCGATGGAGGAGGCGTTGCGCGGAGGGCAGAGGATCGCCAGTAAATAACCAAATTAAAACAAAGACATTATTTAATTAGTTTCTTAGGGTTATTCAACCTTCAGCTTCATATTCAGTTTCAGTCCAAGATTGTCGAGACAGCCAATTAAACGACTTCGGCTAGAAATCATTAATTTTAAGCACTACAATATTTTGTAAGATTTAAAAAAAAAATATATGAGTAGTACAGTACAATTGCCTACTTATGTACCTAATTAACTAATTAAATAGTTTTATCATTAATTAGGTATATAGGAATTTCATGGAGGACAATAATAGATTTAATATTGCTGATAACTTGTCTCTTATCTCAGAGATTTGTACAAAATTACATAATGTTGAAACTTATAGAATCTGACAAAGTAATGAATACCATTACGGCACTAGCAGGTTAATATAGTATGTTAATCTCACAAAGTTACGGGCGATTTACTTGTGGTTAAGTTGTGTACATGCACATTGCGTAAGTATGTGAACCTGTCAGGAGCCTAGATGGGAGCGGTCAGGCACGAGCAAGCTCTCGCTCACACTTATAAAGATATGACATACACAACCGTGAGCCACGGGCTCTGGTGAACTGAAAGAACTATAATAAGATAGATTCACACTAGATGTTCTGGGTCTGTTCAGGGGCATAGTTGAAGATCCAGAATATAGTTTATTAAGAATCAATAAATAATTAATGCTACTGCCGCACCCATCTCCTTCTCAAGCTTAAAGTTGACAGTTGCCTGGCTTAAATAAGACCAGCAGCCATATTTTCTGTTTTTGACATTTCGAGTTGATATGGAAAACAATGGCAAGTTGCTTATTAAGAACCCTCAAACCCACATTTCACCACTCACTAATTAGTAACTGAACAATAGGCACCGAAAAAGATTCTCTATTTCAGTGCCACAGGCTTGTGCACTGTATAAAATGACTGGCTGATGCTCGCGACTTCGTCCGCGTCACAGGTGGATTTAGTTTTTCGGGGATAACAAGTGGCTTATGTCACTCTCCAGGTCCCCAACTGTGCGCATGCAAAAAATCTCGTCGATCTGTAGCTCTGTTAGTGATTGTTAGTGATTGAAGGACAAACCAACAAACAAACAAGGAGCCTTCCTATCAGTCAACTATAATCATCTTTTTCTTTCTACTGAGGCCTGTTTCTGTAATTATATTTCAAGTGCTTGTTAATAAAAATAAATTTATTTGTTGTTTATTCTTTTTAAGCTATGAGTGAGCGGCCACAGCCCCTGAGGGCTATAAACAGATTCTTTGAGGGGAAGGAACCATGGCAAGTTGTCACAATGACTGCATCGTCAGTTTTAGCGATAGTTTGGGCACACAGCTTGTATAACGCAAGAGAAAGTAAGTACCCTACCCACCAAAGAAGCCACATCGTGATGGAAAACATAGCAAAGAAATCCTGCATAGGCGGAAGAAATTTTATCCCCGAGGAAAGGATAAAATGTTTATCCCCTCGCTCAATTTTATCCACCTGTCAAGCATGAGCAAAATGGTGGAAATAATATCCAGTGGATATTCTTATAGAAATATACTTTTCCTTTCTCCTGTGGCCATGCTTTAGCATAGGGACAAGATAATTTTATCAATTGTCAGTGGATAAAATCGTGGGATAAAACTTTTATCTCCTCCCCATGCTAACTATGCTGAATAATATCTTCCAAATTAAAATGTGTATTAAATAACCTGTTTCTTTCTTTCAAGTTATCGAAATTTTTGTAGTCTCATGAGTCATTGTATTATTTACACATTTTTCCTCATAAAATCTCACACTATTCTGAGTATAAATGTACACAACATCTGTTGAAACAGTTCAGTAGTATGATAATGAATGATAACAATCACAATGACTTGCATTTCAGCACCCATTATTATTTGATGCTTGTAATTTGATACGTCGTCAATTCAAGCGATGACTGGCTGTTATTGGGTGTCATACTTATACATAGACAGTACTTATAGAGAAATTGTACCTATACCTGTAGGTTGTTTAATTTTTAGTGAGCGTTTTTCCTTATGTTATAGGTACTTTAGCAACAGATGTTAAAATACATATATATAATAACTAGCTGATGCCCGCGACTGCGTCCGCGTAGATTTAGTTTTTAAAATACCGCGGGAACTCTTTGATTTTGGGGGATAAAAAGTAGCCTATGTCATTCTCCAGTAGTGCTAACATGCGCGCCACGAGAAACTTTTGTCTACCCATTTACTCGTGAATTTGTATGAGATTTCACGAGTAAATGGATAGACAAAATTTTCTAAAAAGCCCATGCACAAAATCACGTCGATCCCTAGCTCTGAGCCAGCGTTATTGAAGGACAAACCAGCAAACAAACGCACTATCGCATTTATAATTTATTAGTATAAGGATATCTCTCTCTCTCTGCATCATAATCCTCATTGTTGAGGGTTGTGACCCCCTTTCCATTATTCATAATACAATGCTAGAGGTTGGTGAGGACTTCAGGGAGTGTTGCTGGAGAGTCAATGTATAATGTACCTACTTGCATTAGTAGAATACACTCTTGCCTTTAAGTAGTACGTATTTTGATGTTTGACATGTTCACTATGGAAAAACGTAGTATTACATTTTAGAGTAAGTGTAGTTCATGAACTTAGCCATTATCTATTCTGTGCTATTATGTAGGTACAATAAAATTAGCACCAGACCAACAGTGTCACTATAGGTAGCTATAACTACCTACTCGTAGATAGTAGAAATATATGTAAATTCCGTAGAAGGATAAGAAAACAATAGACGATAATACAAATTGTAATATTAACAGCTCTTAAAATAGGTCTTGTATGGAAACTTACTTACCTATTTGGAAACAGCTTTAGCTTTGTTTATGGGAGACTGTTAATTCATTTCAGAATGTTCCTTTGTTTTTGACATAAGACAAGGTTGCATGGGTTGCAGTAATTCTCAGCTAGTTTAGTTCAATTTTGATATTTGTTTTTGGTTTGGATTACGTCATGAATTGCGCATAACAATCTCTAGACATTTGGTTTCATTGTAATAACAGCTGTATTGAGTTATATTGAATGACTCAACACTTTTACCATTGGAAAGTAAATTAAGCCAGCTCAACCTCAAATCAGAGTAAAAACGAAAAGGATTTACGTACATACTAGTCTTGACTCACAATTTCCTCCGTGTGGAGTTAGGTTTTTAATTATCCCGCGGGAATTCTCTATTTTTAAGCTATTGCATAGCTTCTATCGCGGCCCTTGAGCGTGGAGACCGAATCCAGAAATTCCGTAACGAAAATAACCTGACACGGGACTCCTCTCACCGCTAGATGGCGTTGATAAAAAATGCTATGCAATAGCTTTACCGCGGCAGTCCCCGAGTGCCACACGTCTTTTTTTTAATAAAAGGTAGCATATGGCACTCTTCAAGTCCTCAAGGGTCGCAGGTTCAAATCCCTTGCACTATTGTCGTACTCACTCCTAGCACAAGCTTTCCGCTTATTTGGAGGGGATAGGAGAATATTAGTCAACTTCACCTTGACTAATATTCTTAAAAAAAAAAATTACAATGTGTAATTTTGATTGTGTACAAATAAATTTTTCTTTTGAATCGAATTTGCATAAAATAATGATTATAATAACCGCAGGTGTCCCAGTAAGGTTACGGAAGGAATTCTTCAGATGGCTCCGACAAGTCCCCTTCGTGAGGAGAAAGATAGAAGAAAAGATGTCGGATATAAAGAAAGACTTCAGGAAGGACGTCGCGAAGCGTCTGGCCGGCATGACGGTCTACAGAGAACTGCCGGAAAACGGCTTCACGGCGGAACAGGTGGCCGAAGAAATCCAACAGCACCTTGTTTTGGGTGAGTTGAAACTCAAACTCAAAACTATTTATTCAAATTCAAATTCATTTTATTATTTCATATAGGCCAACTTGTAGCACTTATGACACGTCATAAATCTACCACCGGTTCGGAATGCAGATTTTGCTGAGAAAAACCGGCAAGAAACTCAGCAGTTGTTCTTTTCAAAAAAATAAAATAATTTTACAATAAGTAACCAAACTAAGCTACGTATACAGTGCTTCCATGTTGGCCAACTTGTGGCTCTTATGACAAGTCGAGAATCAACAAAAAAATGTAAGAATTATTTTGCTGTAATCCTTTGCTGTAATTGTCTAGACAATACAGCATTGTAAAGTCGATATCTCCTGAGGATGCTCCGGTGTCGGGGCGAAACGTGCGTCGAGAGTAGTATAAAAGTCTTGTGTGGTGGTGCATGTGAGTGGTGGTGGCATTGCTTGCTTGGGAACTTGGCTTTATTGCTTGGTTGGGAAGTTAAGCGGTGCTTAGCTTATAACTGCATGTTTGACCATACAGATTTTTTCTGTTGGCGGATTACAGCAAAATAATTCTAACATTTTTTTGTTAATCATGAACTTCCGCAAAGTAACGCCTGATTCTATCCAATATTTAAAGTCGAGAATCTACCACCGGTTCGGAATGCTGATTCTGCTGAGAAGAGTCGGCAAGAAACTCAGCAGTTGCTCTTTTCAAAAAAAAAATAAAATTTTTACAATAGGTAACAAAGCTAATATGTATACAGTGCTTCCACAATGAAGCTTCAAAAATGCATACGTAGGTACACACAATCCAACGCATGTCAAGATGGGCCAACCACAACCAGTAGTAAACCAGAAGGAGTACATAATAAAGTCAATTATTCTAGACTCATTCTACACAAAGCAAGTGTTTTTTTTTTGACGTTTCGAAAACGTTTTTGCCTCAGGTGCTTACGACTGGAAGGGGGGCAATGTCTCCGGCGCAGTTTACCATGTCAACGAGGAAATAAGCAAAGTGGCGTGCGAAGCGTACGCACTCACTGCGTACACTAACCCGCTGCACGCGGACGTCTTTCCCGGCGTCAACAAAATGGAGGCCGAGATCGTTCGAATGACTGTAAATTTGTTTAACGGCGATGAGGAGTGCTGTGGAACAGTGAGTATCGACGAGTAGACGTCCACTGCTGGACATAAGTCTGTTGCATTGACCTCCACAGACCTCGGTCTTGCGCCGCCTGAATCCAGCGACTCCCTGCGACTCGTTTGATGTCGTCGGTCCACCTAGTGGGGGGTCTGCCAACACTGCGCTTCCCGGTGCGGGGTCGCCACTCCAGCACCTTGGGACCCCAACGACCATCAGCTCTTCGAACTATGTGCCCCGCCCATTTCCACTTCAGTTTCGCCACTCGCAGAGCTATGTCGGTGACTTTGGTTCTCCTACGGATCTCGTCATTTCTGGTTTGATCTCGCAGGGATACTCCGAGCATAGCTCTCTCCATCGCCCGCTGAGTGATCCTGAGCCTTCTTATGAGGCCCATAGTTAGCGACCATGTTTCGGATCCATAAGTCATCACTGGCAACACGCACTGTTCGAAGACTTTAGAAGACGAAGACGAAAACATGTTTACATGTTGAGTCAAAATTTTTGAATACAGTCAAATATAATCCCATTCACAGGACGCTGCAATGCTTACTTTACTTATATTATAAAAGTGAAAGTCTGTTTGTTTATTGGTTTATCCTGTAATTACGCCACAGCAGAGCTACTTATCAATGTGACTTGTATGGTCATACTTGAGGACCTTGAGAGCTACCTTCATTTTTAAAACTAAATCCACGCGGGTCGCGGGCGAAGTCGCGGGCATCAGGTAGTGTTTTAAATAATCCTATTATATTCAATTATTGATTCTCCTCCTCCTCCTCCTTTTCCTCCTCCTCCTCCTTTTCCTCCTCCTCCTCCTTTTCCTCCTTTTCCTCCTTTTCCTCCTCCTCCTGAGACAAGACAAGACAAAACAAAACTAAGGACACATCTAGGTGTAGTAATTTTTATTTCCATTTTATTTGGTTCGACTTGCGTTCCGAAAACCACTCGATAGCCGGAACCACATCCTTAACACACTATTCTTTTTTGAACAATCTGTTTTATTATATTTTACAGGTAACCACTGGAGGTACAGAGTCCATAATGATGGCATGCAAGGCATTCCGAGACCTAGCCTACAGTAAAGGCATAACCAACCCTCAGATGATTTTGCCGTCAACCGCGCACACGGCTTTCGACAAAGCCGCCCAGTACCTTGGCATCGGTGTGGTAACTGTGCCAGTTTCCTCGGAGACCTACACTGTTGACGTTGACGCAGTGCAAAGGGCGATTGGAAGGAGGACGTGCATGGTGCGTTGTCTCTTTCCCTCGTTAAACATTAATGTATTCTTTTCTTACTCGCACTTTCGACAAAGCCGCCCATTCTCTATAGAGTAACTGGGCCTGTTTTCTCGGTGTCATCTAGATGCTATTTGGAGGGTAAAGATTAGAGTTATTGTTAAGAACAGCTCGATTTAATAGATAGTACTTTGTTTATTCTTTAAGATTCAGATAAGATTCATTTATTTTCAGAGGTTATACTTATAGAATCCGTACTTCCGTACTATACTTACTATACTGATATTATTAATGTGTGTGATAGTGCGTTTGTTTGTTGGTTTGTCTTTGAATCACGCCGCAACAGAAGAGCTACAGATCGACGTGATTTTTTGCATGGACATAGTTGAGGATCTGGAGAGTGACATAGGCCACTTTTTATCCCGGAAAATCAAAGAGTTCCTACTAGTTTTATAAAACTAAATCCACGCGAGCGAAGCCGCGGGCATCAACCAGTCTCATAATAAAAAAAAAATATTAAGTCCACTCTATATAAATAAGATATTATTTTTATTTATATAATATCTTATTTTAATTTTCCAGCATTGTACACAATAATCATATTCACATTCCACAAACGGGAATAGGTCTGCTTTCTGTCTACTCGTCTTAACACGCATTGGATTATATTTATTTGTATTTGTATTGTATTTAGTTCTATTTGTATTGTATTGGACTTAGGGAACGTCATCGTGTAAGCACTGTATACATAGCATAGTTTCATTAACGATTGTAAAAACTTTACTTTTTTGAAAAGAGCAACCGCTGAGTTTCTTGCTGGCTCTTCTCGGCAGGAAAGGTATTCCGAACCAGTGGTAGATTCATTGACAATTCAAAAGTGCTTGTAAAAGCTTATTTGAATGAAAAATATTTCTATCTCTAATCCCATTTCAACAAAATGGCGGGCATCAGCTGGTGTAAATATAAAGCGTCTTTTAGATAGTCGGGTCGGCGCCCAACTTCCCGTACGGCACGATGGACGACATAAAGGCGCTGTCAGACGTGGCGATCGAGTGCGGCGTGCCGCTGCACGTGGACGCGTGTCTGGGCGGCTTCATCGCCGCGTTCATGCCGCGCGCCGGCCACGACATACCGCCCTTCGACTTCAGGCTGCCCGGCGTCGCGAGCATATCGGCCGACACGCACAAGGTTAGCTCTTGCCTCTTTAAGGCCCAAGACACAGGTCTGCCCGCGAAGTTCAAATTTAATTTGGTTTTTCGCAATTTGTAAACTAATACAACAAAGTAGGCGTATGGTATTCAAATTGCGCCAATGGCAGTATCATCTTCACAGGTTTATATACTTATCTTTGCGTGAAAGTATCCTATATTATAGTTTAAAATCGCTATACTGCATCTCTTTCGTGTGGGAGTGAAAAGGAGATATCATTAAGTCTATAGTACTTCTCTGTCTACGCGTAACATGTAAGAATAACATTTGTAAAAACATAAATCGGTCAAAACTAAAAATAAGTTATAAGCTGTTTTACTGTGACTGTATCTGTCACTTTCTAAAACGAAATTTTCTATGGAGAGTGTATAATGCTACTTGCTTATGGTGTCATAAGCGAGTAGCGCTTGCTTACATTAAACTTTAAAGTTCTATATTTTCGAGACTATTTAAGATAGAAGAAAAATGCCTTTGTGTTACAATATTACGAGACAGGTATCAAAGCATATTTGTGTCTCGTTTTAACTCTATCTTAAGTCGAAGCTAAGTCAGAGCGTGTTCTATAGATCTTGAGAGAAGACCTGCGCTCAGTATTGGGCTGCTGCTGCTGCTGCTGCTGCTGCTGGTGATGATAATGATGATGATATTTCAATGATATTTCAGTACGGTTATGCGCCAAAAGGGACGTCGGTGATAGTGTACCGCAAGCCCGAGTACCGGCACTGTCAGTACACCGTCAGCACCGAGTGGCCGGGCGGAGTGTACGGCTCACCCACCGTCAACGGTATAGTATCTCTCTCTTACACATTCTAATATTTTCAATTATTGTAAAAGTCTCATTACATTTTTGACCAGTGATTCTAATGAATCACTGGTCAAAAATAAAAATAAAATACCTGTGATTTTATTGTCAAGTATAGTAATCTATACTTGACAATAAAATCACAGGTACTTTATTTTTTATTTTACTTATTTTATTGTAATCAACAGCAGTACACAATATGATTTACAATGTGTGTGTGTCTGTGTGTGTGCGTGCGTGCGTGCGTGCGTGCGTGCGTGCGTGCGTGCGTGCGTGCGTGCGTGCGTGCGTGCATGGGTGCGTGCGTGCGTGCGTGCTTGTGTGTTTTTTATACATATTTTTAATATCTTGCACATAGTTTTGGAAAAAAATTGGCGCCATTTTTCTCCATTAAAACCTAGGTATAAAAAAATATGTCTAAAATAACCGTAATTTTATTGTAAAGTATAGTAATGAACCACTTAGGTCAAAAGTATACTGGCTGAATTCTACACTCACTCAGTTCTGACTCAAAACAGAGTTAAAACGAGACAGATTTATGTCAAATCATATTTGTATCTCGTTTTAACCTGTATCTTAAGTCTGAGCTGAGTCACTCAAATCTCTCATGCGTCATGCTCGTGAACGGGTGCCGCCAACGGGAATGGGTCTGCTTTGTGTCTACCCATGTTAACATGTGTTAGGTTGTGGTAGGTGTGCATTTTTGAAACTTCTGTGTGGAAACATTGTGTGCATAGCCTAGTTTTTTAACAATTGTAAAAAAAAAAAAAATTTTTTTGAAAAGAGCAACTGCTGAGTTTCTTGCCGGTTCTTCTCAGCAGAATCTGCATTCCGAACCGGTGGTAGATTTATGACGTGTCATAAAAGCTACAAGTTGGCCTACATGAAATAAATAAATTTTGATTTTGATTTTTTGATTTATGATTTTATAATGACGAGAACATCCGCAGGCAGTCGCGCGGGCGGGCTGATCGCGGCGTGCTGGGCCACCATGATGTTCGTGGGGCACGCGCGCTACGTGCAGATGACGGACGAGGTCATCACCACCGCCAGATACGTCGAGGCCCAGTGAGTTGCGACGTATCATCATCCAGCTGCTATATGTATACGCTTTTATTAAACGATTTCCAAAAAAGGAGGAGGTTCTCAATTAGCCGGAATCTTTTTTTTAACCTGTTGCATAGCTTCTATCGCGGGCCAGCGTGGAGACCGAATCCAGAAATTCCGTAACGAAAATAACCCGACACGGGACTCCTCTACGGTGAGCCGCTAGATGGCGCATTTTTTATCAACGCCATCTAGCGGTGAGCCGCTAGATGGCGTTGATAAAAAATGCTATGCAATAGCTTTACCGCGGCAGTCCCCGAGTGCCACACGTCTTTTTTATCTATATATATATATATAAAATTCAAAGTCCTGACTGACTGACTGACTGACTGACTGAGATATCAACGCACGGCCTAAACTACTGAAGTTAGAAACTTAAATTTTTTACAGTTGGTTCCTTTTATGACGTAGGCGCACACTAAGGAAGGCTTTTTGAAAATTCAACCCCTAAGGGGGTAAAACAGGGGTTTGAAAAATCAAACTTAACGTGAGCAAGGCCGCGAGCAAAAGCTAGTTATTATTATTATTCTTTATGTATGTTCCCCGATTACTCGAAGACACCTGCCCCCTAATTCTGTAAGTGCATATCAACGAGGATAGGCGTTTTTTATGCATTGAAGGTTTGAAGAGATATGTCATTTACTATTTCATAGTAAACCTTATTTCTAGTCTTATTTCTAGGCACTACATATTTCTTAAACAATATTTATTAAGGAAGTTTTTTAAGATATTATTATTAAATCTACACTTTGATTGAAACCTTTAATGGATTAAAAAATCATGTCAGTAGCTCTTATTTTTTGATAGGCACTGAGTTACAGAATCAGGGGGCTGGACCGATTTGGAAAATTATTTTTTGTTTGAAAGGGTATCCTTCCCAGGTGGTCCCATTGTCATCAGGTCAGAATCTTATGATGGGCTCCTACTCTTTTTGCAATCATTTTTTTATTTACACTTGTTTACTTCTATATTTTTTTCAGACTCCGCAAGATCGAAGGTCTGTTCATCTTCGGCAAGCCCGCCACCTCGGTGGTTGCGTTCGGTTCCAAGCAGTTCGACATCTTCAAGCTGGCTGATGAGCTGCACAAGAGCGGCTGGAGCCTCAACACGCTGCAGTTCCCTTCAGGGTGAGGGAAAAATCCTTCATTGTTCAGTGTACAATAAATAACTAGTGGTTCGCCCCGAACTGAGACCTCGCGGTTTCCCATAATTCCCAAAAGATAGTTTTAATTATATCTATACATTATATCTATACATATAATAAAATTGTAGAAAAGTGATGTCTGTACAATGGAAATATATAAAAAAAAAGTAGCAAGGGTTGTTATTATATCGATGCCGAACCCGAAATTGTAATTAATTTTTTTTTGTCTGTTTGTCTGTTTGTCTGTGTGTTTGTGCACGCTAATATCAGAAACGGCTTATTCGATTTAGATACGGTTTTCACTAATATATTGTAGTAAGCTTCACTTAACATTTAGTGTTTATTTCATGTCAATCGGTTCATAAATAAAAAAGTTATGTCAATTTAAAGAATCACGGCGAACATTTTTAACGTACAGAGTACGTACTACACGCCTCGCGCCTGAGCGTCCGTGGCTATATGTAATTCAAAATATGCTGCCCGAAAAGTCACTATTCCACGCGAACGAAGTCGCGGGCACAGCTAGTATTGTAATAATTAACTTTTAACATTAGACGCAATAAAAAATTATAATAATTGACGCAAAACTGTTTTACTATGGTTTTAAAGATAGTAAAGTAGTAAGATTCGGAAGTTATAAGGCTCTGACGGACGTACTGACAAGTGCAAATTCACTCAGTAGACTCAGAGACCTCGCTTCGCTATGTGGTTGAAATTCCATGGTCTTGCACTAAGCACTTTGCTCCCTCATTTGTAATACGCGCCGCTAAAATTTTATTTAGTGTAATTTTGTTGTTTATTGTAAAATAAATAAAAGTGGTTGAAATTCCATTTCTCGCACTAAGCGCTTTGCTTCACCGTTCTTAATAAGTAACGCTTCAATTTGGAATGCCCTTCCGGCTCTTTTTTCAACCTAACTATCATTTGCTTAATGAATGGGCTTCTTCTAGGCAAGCGCGCTTCATCTTAGGCTGCATCTTCACTTATTATCAAGTATGATCGCAGCTAAGCGATAGTCTATTAAAAAAAAAACGGATTTGTAAAGGTAAAAAATATTAACTATGCGCTAAAACTGAAAAGCTAAAATGGACTTTATTTCGTTTGGCGTAGGATTCACATGGCAGTAACGCATGCTCACACGCAGTCGGGCGTCGCGGACCGGTTCATTGCGGACGTGCAAACTGCGACCAAGATTTGTCTCAAGGAAGGCTCCGAGCCTGTGCAGGGGAAGGTGAGTTTAAAAAAAAAATCATCATTATCATCATTGTTATGGTTCCAGATTGTAGAATCAGGGATTAACCTGGATTCTGAGTCAGGGTTATATAGTTATTTTTGCGAGCGTGCGTGCGTTTGCCTGCGTGCGTGCGTGCATGCGTGCTTGCGTGCGTACGTGCGTGAGTGAGTGCGTGCGTGCGTGCGTGCGTGCGTGAGTGAGTGCGTGAGTGAGTGCGTGCATGCGTGCTTGCGTGCGTGCGTGCGTGCGTGCGTGCGTGCGTGCGTGCGTGCGTGCGTGCGTGTGTGTGTGTGTGTGTGTGTAGAGGAGTTGGTAGTTCGCAAAAGTTCGTTTTAAAGTTACCTACCGTATTTTTGAGATATAATTGGGTATACTTAAGTCATCTTTGAATATCGCGTTTTTTATGTTCAGATGGCGATCTACGGCGTCGCACAGAGCATACCGGACAGGAGTCTTGTTTCCGACATAACCAAGCACTTCATAGATTCCATGTACTACTTACCCAAGCCAGAAGATATCGAAGAATTAAAGTAACGAAAAAATACTAGTAAATATGTACTTAGATATATTTTATTTACATTGGTTGTGTCGAAATAAGAAGCCACCAAGGCTTGGACTTATGTTTTATGCCTAAATAAAAATTCTATATTTATTTATTTTCATTTAGGCTTGCTCTTATGACTCAAGACTCTGCCATTTATTTTTCAAAATTTTTCAAATCCAACACAGCCGTAGTGGTGTAAAAATATTATGTATATAAAAATTAAATATAGATTTTCTACGGAAGAGCGGGACATCCTGGAACACCTGAAATCTTTTTATTAATAAATCATTTCTCATATCTCTTAGTAGGTACTAGGTATAGATAACCTTTGAAAGACCTTAAAACGAGATGTGCGAGTTTTTGTCTGATTTATAGGGACATGTCAAAAACGGATTTTAACGCATTCAAACTATATGAAAGACTAGATGGCGCCACTGTTGACCAACATCGCGCTATGACTTCCTTCGGCGCAGTGTGTAAGTTTTAGCCGAACGATGAAGTCACGATCCTTACGCGTTTAAATAAATGCTAAAGAAAGTGTGATTGAGAATTTTTAAAGTGGGTGCTAAATACCCACAAATAATAAAATCATTATTATACTAGCGGACGCCCGCGATTTCGTCCGCGTTCCTAAATCCCCACAGTTTAGGTGGGCAGAAACCCTGAAGCATCAGGATTGAGGAGTTGGGTCCTGGAATTCAACGACGTAGTCTTTACTTGGTACGTACAATTTATACCATCAACTCGACACGTAAAACACGTTGAAAAGTTATTCTAGGGTAAAGTTCTTGCAATTCACGAGGGCGCGTGAGCTTTACTTGTGGCTACGTCGTGTACATGCACATTGCGTAAGTGTCTTGCCGACACTTGTCTGAATTGCCTGCCAGGAGCCTAGGTGGGAGCGGTCAGGCGCGAGCAAGCTCCCGCTCCAACTTATACAGATACGACACACACACAACCATGAGCCACGCACCCTCGTGAATTGCAAGAACTACATCAGTCAAATATTTGTAAAACATGTATTGTTTTTAAATTATAAATAATTAATTAATATACGTAAGCTTACCTAAAGGTATTTATTTATAAGACTAAACGCTGTTTTTATTATGCTTTAATTTTATGTGATTTTATAGTATTTACTAGTATTGTAACATAGAATCAGGTGACCCGCCTGCTCGTTTGCTCGCTAAAAATATAAAAAAAAAAATAGAATTATGTTAACGGATTTGAATAACTGTCTCGACTCGTTTGAACATCTTGATTTTGACAACTGCCATTTTACTAAATACGTGTAATACACTAGAGGCAAGCAGCTACATTCCAAAGTGAATTCCATGTCTTCCATGTAAACTCACTCGTTCCTGCGGACTCGCTTCGTGTCAACCGGCCCTAATTAAAGTAATATTTTGTATATTTGTTTCATTCACATCTATTTTAATTCATGTCTTTAAAAATTCACAAATAAATTAAGAATCTTAATTTTTCTACTTGACGATTTGATAAGAGAGGGTGTTAAAAAGTTTCAAATATTGTGGTTAAAAATTAACTGTTTAACAGTATTTCTTTTTACAAATGTATTAATTTTTCTATCACATTTTTAAAATATCACAATTTATATTACTTTTAGTAAGTATCTCTATATTTGTATCGCCAAGCGTTTTAATATAGATTTTTAATGTACCATAATTATCTAATAAATGTGTTTAAAGTTTAATATTTACTTTTATTTATATTTTTCATAGTAAGTCTTTTTTTAACCTTTTTTAAGATTTGGTGATTATTTCTCTATTAGCAAAGTACATGGAAATAGGATTTACTTATTTTTTAAAATATATATCTTTATACATCTATTCGTTAGTTTGCCTAAAAACTCAAAATTGGTAATTTTGTATAGGAAGCTGATCACCACTTAGGTTACTTTTATAGTTGGATAGTCTTTTCCATTACAGAAGCGGCAGAAGCAGAGCTTCATTAAATGTTCCGTAACTTAAGACCCAATCATTTGGTACTTCCTAAATCCTAATGCCATGATCAGAAGTTTTTCTGATTTCTCGCTTGTAAAAATATAAGACAGTATTATATTTTCCCGAATTAATGATCGATGACTCTGTATACTTAGATTAGGTATGCTCTTTATTGTTGTAAGGTCTGTTCGGTTCTGCAAATCTACAATAAAATCTGTCCCTAAAACGAAGTGATTATATTTTCTTGGATCTGTCCTTTGCATCTGTCAAATAATTGGCCTCAAAGAAATGTCAAAGCAAAAAATACATGTCAAAATTCGCGGTAAATAAAATGCGATGTGCCGTACTAATTCAAGTGATAGCTGCTGTTCTGTGCGTTTGGAGCTCGCTGGGAGATGGGGCCATCAACTATTGCGGGGCCAAGATGTGTGCGCACACAGACACACACACGTTCTGTCAATACCCTGTATGTATCACTGGGGTCTCGCGTACCTACTACGAGAGCATGACTAGACTACGAGTGTTCGTGGTTGAGTTCGCAACAAGCGGACATCTCATCGCAAAGTTCACAAAGTTGAATTTGTGTTTCTTGGTTTGTCCTTCAATCACGCAGCAACGCAGCAACGTATCAACATTTTTTCATGGGGTGAGGACTTGGAAAGTGACATTACATAGATGGACATAGGCAACCCTGGAAAAACAGAGGGTTCACGCGGCACTTTTAAAAATCCTAACTCCACGCAGACAGTAAGTTAGTATTAAGTATTAACTAAGGCCACACGTTCATATTATTACGATATAGAAAGAGACTGTCTATTAATAATTTTCACTTTATGCCTGTGCGATTCTCTAAAAATGATTGCTTCAGTGTGACGATTGCTATCGCTTCTGATTGGCCGATACTGAAATGCTAAAATAAATGGTTTAAATGCGTTGTTGCTGAAAGAACGCGATAAATTCAACAAATCACAATTGAGACTGTATCAATGATTGATCAGCTTTTATAGAATCGGCCTGGTGCCTATCTACTTACTAACTTCTTGAGCAAATATGGGCGGGTAGGCGGGTAACTCAGTCGACCATTGTTTCCCGCGCCGCCGTGTCCAAATGCGCCAACCTTGCGCCAACTTACCCCCACTGCGTCAACAAATTCTCAAGAAGTTTGATGGTAATTTTTTTTAAATAAAGAATATCAGCTCAAGAACTAATTACTAATCAATAATTCTCCTCTACCCTCCAAATAAGCTGAAAGCTTGTGTTAGGAGTGGGTACAATATGAGATAGGCTTTTTCTTTCTTGGGTTGCGGCTATGCAGGTCACAAGTCCCTGTAGCACGTGGATACCGTCGCCAATCTATTGTGCTCGATGAGATAGGCTTGGGCTTGATGGAATCAATGATGGAAAGCATTGATGAGGTCTAGGTTGGAGCGCGCTGCCTAGAAAATGCTTAATCACTCTTGTCTTGAAGGTACTCTATACGTGGCCGGAAACAGAAGCTGGAAGTGCGTAGTAGTATTAATAAGTAGGGGAAACCTGTACGAGATGATCCCCTTAAGGGAGAAAGTTCGTAATTTAAAGAATATTAATGTTAATGCTTATGTTTAAGTATATGCTGAGGGCGAATTTATCTATCCTGATATCTGTATTCTTTTTTTTTTTTAATTTAGATCATCGAGCTCAATTTTTTATTTTTTTTGCGTAAAAAATTGGGTGCTCATGCCGCCCTTACGAATTAATTAAGCGGGCGGGTGCGTTTATAGTTTCGCCATGATTGAAAAGGATCATCTTACCCCAATGGAGATCATCTCGTACAGGTTTCCCCTACGTCATCTCATCATGAAGATGAATAAGTAGGTATACTAGACAATGTTTACGATTGATGTAGCCGGGTCCAGACCCCTCGTGCGTGGGCTACATGGACGCGCGGCTGTCGGGCGAGGAGAAGGCGCGCGTGTTGTCGCGCCTCAACCGAAGAAGGAGCGAAGTGGCCCGCGGCGTCCGGGGACTGCCGCCCGCTGGCGACATGCTTAAACTGGTAATCAACCAATAATTAGTTAGTGCTTATTCACATAAAACGCACGGGTGCGGGCGAGGCTATTTTTATGTATTTGTGTGTGAACACTGTCATAGTACCTACTTTATACGTTTGATGCGAAAGCGACTGTCTGTATCCTTTCACGGCTCAAACACTGTACCTACCTGATAACGGCAAAAAGCAGAAGGCTAGCTTGAGTCCTCAAGATGGGCATAGAATACCTTTTATATCCCAGAAAATCAGAGAGATCACACGAAATCCACGCGGACGAAGTCGCGTTCACAGCTAGTAGGTATTAGGTACCTATTATCTTCGTACGCCTGCGCGCACTTCCGGTTTCGTAATAATACCTATTAATTATTATCTAGGAATTATTACGAAAGTGTCTCAATCCTGTCTGTTACCTACAGTAGATAGTAGTATAAAGGTTCAAGCAAACCTTTCGCCGTGACATCAAAACGTGATATCCCCGGCAAAGGCATTGATAGGTAGGATCACGCGAATTGAACTAAGTAAAAGGTGCCCAGGTAGCACCTTTTTTTGTATGAATAGCGAGCAAACGGCCTGGTGTTAAGTGATTGCCGCCGCACATGAACACTTGTAGCAACTAGCACCAGAGGCGTTACCAATGCGTTGCAGGCTTTGCAGAAATTTGTTGGTCAGCCCCTTGATGTAGTTAGTCGAAGGGAGTTAATTCCACAGATTGGTAGTGCGCAGACAAAAATGTCTGGAATAGCGGATGGTCGAAGTGCTCCAGGCACCCAGGCGGCACCTTTTATAAGTTACGTAGTAAAGACGCAAGGGATTATATTTTACTGAATTTTGAACATTGCAGATAGGTAAATGCCTAAGTGGGTATTATTTAACAGCGGTGGGTTGAGGAGTTGGCTCGCGAGGCGCAGCGTTGGGCCGACCAGTGTCAGCCGCCGAGCACTCCGGAATACTACGATGGCTGCCGGGATTTGTGTATGCTCCTTTATATTCGTCCTTATAACACACCACCACACCACAGTTAATACCACAATTGTATAGAAGTCGATGAAAAAGTCGTCCGAGTTGAGGAGGCCACGCTTTAGGGTCCGTACCCTCGATTTGGCTAAGGCTAAACTGGGAGACCCCTGCTCCTACTTAGTAACCACAGAACGTACCTATTACTGTGAGGGACTTTACGTACTACGAAGTCACGAGGGTATTTATTTATTTATTTCACAAATATGACCTTAACCGATGTGTAGATGATACATGTAGCTGAATACTTACAAGTTTTAATTTGGCCATATGATTGGGTAATCGTGTCTGTCACCTAACTAGGTAACCTGTATTTAGGTAGACCAAGGTTACAGCAACTGGTCTGACCTGCGCTCCGTAGTGACACATTAATGGGTTGCTTATGATAATAATGATGAAAGTAGGTGCGGATGCTGTGGCCACTGGCCGTTTAGGCCTGTAGTTTTGTCTGCGTAGTGCACGAGTTTCCATGTCTGCCCGTATAACAATGTAGACGTACTTCTTCCTAGATTCAATAACAGTGGGGCAGTGCGTGGCGTCGGTGCTGGGCGAAGCGCCGGGGCTGCGCTGCGAGACCATGGTGGACGTGTGGCACATGCAGAGCAGGCTGTACGCGGGACTCGTCACCAACTACACGCCGTAAGATTACCAACCGCGTCGAGACTGTGCCTTGTAGCAGAACTCACTTGCATAATAATAATTCAAAAAATTCAAAATTTATTTATTTCATATAGGCTAACTTGTAGCTCTTATGATAAGTCACAAATCTACCACCGGTTCGGAATGCAGATTCTGCTGAGAAGAGCCGGCAAGAAACTCAGCAGTTGCTCTTTTCAAAAAAAAAAATTTTTTTTTTTACAAAGCTATGCTATGTATACAGTGCTTCCACAATAAAGCTTCAAAAATGCAAAAATGCATACGTAGGTACACCAATCCAACGCATGTCAAGACGGGCAGTCAAAGCAGACGCATTCCCGTTGGTGGCACCCGTTCACGAGCATGACGCATGATCCAGCCATTGCTTCGCTCAACCATATTTGAGGGAACGTAACAACCCGCACCACACGACACCACCACAGAAATGTTTAAAAAGAGCATGACTACTCAGGCTACCCATGTTGACATCAATAGACATCAATCCTGTAACAGAAATCAGTAGCGTAAGGGTACTTTTCTACCAGAGACTATGCATGACTATGTAGCTATGCTGCAAATATGTGAAATCTACGCTACGAAAATATGTGACCGTTTCCACCAATACTAAGCTATGTAGCTGTGCGAGGAAGATGCGCCGCCGTCGGAACCAACGCGGGCATACTGTAGGTAAGAGTATCTAGAAGAGAGGAGAGGCTCTGCACATAGCTACACCATTCGCTTGGCGACGGCCCAAAGCACTCATCCTTCCATATAAAAAACATATCTTAGTTGTATCTGTTTCCACCAGAGCTAAGCTGAATATGATTGGTGGATGTCAAACGCATCTTAGCAACGTAGCATAGCACATCTCTGGTAGAAAAGCAGCCTTATTAGGCTAGACATCAGCCCTGTAGCAGACCTTAGTCGTGAAATATCTAATAGCGGAACCGCTGGAATTCTGTCACTATTTTCCGTTATTGTAGGACAGAGATTCAAAATTCAAAATTCCAAAATTTTAAATTATTTATATAAGGGAGAGGAGAATATTTGTCAAGTTCAGCAAGACTTAAATTCTCTTAAAAAAACGTTACCTATAGACAGATTGTCCTACGCCCTACATGAAAGGAAAGGGGAATTATATCAATACTAGAAGCCCGCGCCGACTTCGTCCGGGTTGAAAATTAAATATTTGTTCTTGTGAGCTTCTTATAGGAGACGATTGTCAATAAGATCACCACAGGAACCACACGAATATCCCGCACCGATACCCGCCACCGTGCCCTGCCGCGCCAGCCGGCACCATTTTATTATTTTGTCGCGCGGAAATAATAATTTTCCGATAACTCCTAAGATATTTATTTAAATTGTATAGTGTAAAGGGCAAATATGTTCTAAATTAAATACTTACGATAATAAACATATTTATTTAGATATAGATTGACATCACATCGGTTTAAGAAGCTTCGAAAATAATTCATTATTTTTAATCAAAATTTGAAAGATAGAAATGGTTACTGTAAGTTATCCTTAGAATATTTTGTGAATTTGGACTCAAATAAAAACAATACTTGTGAAAATTTAAAAAATTTAAACTAAGCAATAAGACAACAGATAAGCAATCTAAAATTAATCTTGTACACCAAAATATACAGGGCTTATCTGGCAAAGAACATGAGATTGAGCTTTTTATTAAAGAATTTGATATTGAAGTCTTATGCTTCACTGAGCATTGGCTCAATACTCATCAGTTAATTGTACACCTTGATAATTATTCCCTGTCAAGTGCGTTCTCAAGAAAGACTGCTATACGCGGGGGATCATTGATCATAACGCGAAATAACATTAATTATAAAGAGCGAAAAGACGTTGTTAGTCTTTCTATAGAACGCACTATTGAGCTGTCTTGTGTTGAGCTGGACCGATATATTGTAGTTTGCGTGTACCGCCCACCCTCGGGCGACTTTGTTGTTTTTGAGGAGGTAATGGAGGATGCCTTAAGGCGGCTATGTAGGTCATCAAAAAAAATAGTGGTCTGTGGAGACTTTAATACTGATATTTTGCTTCACACTCCTTTTACTGGTAGGCTACTTAACTTATTTAAAAGCTTTAATTTAGAGAATATTTTTGATGAACCTACAAGAGTAACTGCAAACTCAGCTACCTGTATTGACAACATTTTTTGTGATTGTAACATTATTGAAAAATCTATTATCACTTATCTCAGATCTGATCATTGCGGTCAAATGATATCTATTCCAAGCAGTGAACAGAATATAACAAAAGTAATAAAATACAGGCCAGTTACCACTAAAAAAGTAAAGCATTTCAAACAAAACATCTCAGCTATATTGCCGACGCTTGACCTTGCACAGGATGATCCGGATGAAATTTATACAGAGTTTTTTGATTTGTTAAGCTCACAATATAACTCTATCTTTAAGGTGATAGAGAAAAGACTGTCTAAAGATCTTAAGTTTAGTGACTGGGCAACTGCAGGCATCTATAAAAGTAGAAATAAGCTGTTTGACTTGTATGCAGAAAAACAATATAATTATTCCCCCGCGTTTATTGAATATGTAAGAAATTATTCTAAATTGTTTAGAAATGTATGCATACAAGCAAAGTCACTTCACATAAAACAAAAAATTGTCAATTCTGATAATAAAATTAAAACAGCATGGGACATCATTAGCGATGAAACGAGTAAACATAAGGTGCATAATAATAATAAATTGGAGCTTAAAATTGATAATCATGTAATTAACTCCGATATAGAAGTTGTAAATACATTTGAGAACTTTTTCAAAAATATTCCAATTACCACAACCAGTTCTCTAAATTCCTCGCCGGCAGAAGCCTATCGTCTTCTAAGAAGCAATGTCTCTGAGTGCAATAAGTTATTTAGGTTTGAACACGTTACCCCATATGACATAGTCAAAACATTTAAATCTTTACAAAATAAGAAAACAGCAGATCTATGGGGGATATCAGTTAAAATAATTCATAATGTAATTGATATTATTGCGCCGTATCTTGCTTTAATTTTTAATAAATCAGTAGATTCTGGATCTTTTCCAGATCTTATGAAATGTAGTAAGCTAATACCGCTTTTTAAATCGGGCAGCAAAAGTGACCCGAATAACTACAGGCCAATTTCAATTTTGCCAACTCTCAGCAAGATATTCGAAAAAATAATGCTCAACCAACTGCTTTTACACTTTAATTTAAACAAACTCCTACATACTGAGCAGTATGGTTTTACAAAGGGTCGATCAACAACCGATGCAGCCGCAAGGCTATTACAACACATATTCGATGCGTGGGAGAACTCACAGAATGCCATTGGTATTTTCTGTGATTTGTCAAAGGCATTCGACTGCGTTGATCACGAGACTCTTTTGCTTAAACTGAGCCACTATGGCATTAAAGATTTTGCACTTAGTCTCATTGCGTCTTATCTCAGCAACCGAGTCCAAAGAGTATGTGTCAATGATGTGAAATCATCCGGATCAGCCTCAGTAATCGGTGTACCCCAGGGTTCTATTCTAGGTCCATTCATGTTTTTGGTCTACATAAATGATTTACCACATTTTGTCCAAAATACTTGCGATATTGTACTATTTGCTGATGATACGTCTTTAATTTTTAAAGTCGATAGGATGAAAGACAATTTTGACGATGTAAATAATGCATTATCTCAAGTTTCTGAATGGTTTACGGCAAATAATCTCCTTTTAAATGCTAAAAAAACAAAGTGTGTTGAGTTTTTATTACCTAACACGAGAACTGTCAGTAAAAATTTAAAGATAAATAATGAACCTTTGAAAACTGAGGACTCCACAGTGTTTTTGGGGTTAACCCTGGATTCAAAGCTACAATGGGGCACCCATATAGCAACGCTTGCTGGCAAACTTAGCTCTGCTGCTTACGCTGTTAGGAAGATTCGACAGTTGACTGACATAGAAACTGCAAAAATTGTTTATTTTGCATATTTCCATAGTATTATGTCATACGGAATCTTACTATGGGGTAAGGCAGCCGATATTGGAAAAATTTTTGTTTTGCAGAAAAGGGCAATCCGCGCAATCTATAATTTGAGGCCGCGGGATTCCCTTCGAGAAAGATTTAAAGAGATAGGCATTCTTACAGTAGCTTCACAATATATTTATAACAACATAATATTTGTCAGACAAAACATTTTGAGTCACAAAAAAAAGAGTGATTTGTCCGATAGACCAAGTAGAAATCCAAATAGGCTCATGTTTCCTGGGCTGCGCCTCAAGAGGGTCCAAAAGACATTTGTGAGAATGGGCGTGACGTTTTACAATAAAATTCCACAGTCAATCTTAGACTTGCCTCTACACAAGTTTAAGAAATCAATTAAATCTGCTCTCATGAAAAAAGCATATTATACAATTGAAGACTATGTAAATGATAAAAAAGCGTGGATATAATTCGCTCCAGTGATTCATAAGACAGTAATAACTATCCTGTGTAACATGATTTTATTGTATTCTGTTCCACGGTGTTTCCACTTTATTTGTCTCAGTCATGTCTTAAAATGAGTAGTTTAATATTAGTATTCAATTCGATGCCTTAACATGGGTAGCCTAAGTATGTCATGCTCTCTTTAAAGTTTCTGTGGTGGTGTCGTGTGGTGCGGGTTGTTACGTTCCCTCAAATATGGTTGAGCGAAGCAATGGCTGGATCATGCGTCATGCTCGTGAACGGGTGCCACCAACGGGAATGGGTCTGCTTTTGCCTGCCTGTGTTAACATGTATTGAATTGTATTTATTTGTATTTGTATTGTATTTATTTTTACTTGTATTGTACTCAGGAAAATTCATCGTGGAAGCACTGAATACATAGCATAGTTTCAATAACAATTGTAAATTTTTATATTTTTTTGAAAAGAGCAACCGCCGAGTTTCTTACTGGCTCTTCTCGGCAGGAAAGGCATTCCGAACCAGTGGTAGATTCATTGACCATTCAAAAGTGCTTGTAAAAGTTTATTTGAATAAAAAATATTTCTATTTCTATTTCTATTTCAATATAGACATATGCTATCGCTGACTTTTTTTTAGAACTCTTTAAGAGGAACAATTCACCCATACATCATTTTCATCCAATAACAGTATATGACCCAGCGCACGCCTTGAAAACGTTTGAGAGTCAAAAAAAATTCCGACTTCTTTAACAAATTTGCACATAATATCTAGCCATAATACATTTATTAAGATAATTATAGCCTATAACCATCTGGAATAATGTACCTTTGAAATGGTAAAAGAATTATTGTAATAGATGCGGTGGTTCCAAAGTTTGCTCCGGACATACATACAAACTCACAAAATTCGCGCTCTCTCTTTATTATAATAGTATAGATAATATTATTCAACTTAATACCTCGAGGTATTCAAAAAAGAGAAAATTTTCAGTCAGAGCTGTGAGATGTAAGTACAAATTATACTTATTTCAGGCCCGAAAACACAAATAACTACTACGGAGATTTCGCTCAAATGGTTTGGTCGCGCGCCTACATGGTGGGATGCGGACGAAGTCGATTTATGGTACATATAGCTGTTTAATATATTATTTCTATAATTTAATACGTCAACTGAAGCGCAGATTAGTATCATAAATATAATTTTTCTATTACACCACTAATATGCAAATAAGTTCACGCAGTTTACTTTTGTCCAGGCAGAGTACTTTGCTCATTGTTATTTCACATCAAGAAAAGCTTCCTTGCAAAAGATAAAGGAGTTAATCTGTCAGTTACATCCTTCCATAAGGGACTGTTCTTCCTTATTGTTCTTACTGTATTACTTTATGCAACGCATTGAGTTACGTTTACGTTATTAAATATCCAAGTCTTATTAAAGGAAATAGGTTTCCTTGAGGTGTCCTTTCTAACACCCCTGCATTATTTTTATAGCCTTTGTGGTACCGTAGCTTCCTTAAGAGGTCTTTGTTGCGTTTTTTTCACAAGATAAGGTAGATTTTTCATTTCCCCAGACGCCATGGCACGGTCGTCTACGAAGCGTAGAGCGTTTGGTGTGCAACTTCGCGCCCCGCGGGCCAGCGCCGCAGCGTGCGATGTGGACCCCCGGACCTCCCGCCAGTGCTTGCCCAGCACGGTCTCACCCCGATACCGAGAGACCCGAACTTTGCGTTTACCGTATGTATGCTTATAGTACCGGCTACACATTCCGTCTTACTTGCACAAGCCAGTTTGCTCATTTAAGCGCGTGCGCGGACTGCGCAGTTCTTGGTATCTGCCTGTGCAGTTAACTGCGCAGGCAAGACGGAACTTGTAGCTGGAGCTTTAGGGCTAGGACCGGCACTATGTTGTTAGCAGCGGTGATCGGCGTTTTTGCGATTTTTAATCGCTTTTAGGAAGCTCGATGCCGCTTCTACCCGCAAAAACGCCAGTTGCCGTTGTTGCGTCTGCCCTGGCTCTTAAAAGTATGTTTTAGTATCCAATCTTTGCAGAAAGTTACATACTGATTCAATCATCTCAATGCCATTATAAAGTTATGCTAAACTACATTCATTCCATGGAACAGGTCCTGGACTTAGGCAATTTCTGTTACGCATAATTGAGTCGATGTAGAGGTCAACCGTACATTCGTAATTTATACTTGCGACTAGTGTGAGCGAATTAGATGAGTGTAAAAGGAAATTAAGGTCTTAGCTTTAGATGGTAATACATTTCCTTACTGGTACAAGATAATATTTTAAGAAATCCATCGAACTGCACGAAGTTCCCCACTAGGTGAACATCGACCTCAAACAATTAATCTGGGGACAATCGGCATAAGATCGTGTTCTGAGACATATTTAGAGGTCGTCAAAATCATTATCAAACGCCAGTAATATACTTTTAAACATCTTATTTCAACTTAGTTCTGTTGGTTTCTCTATCAAAGTTTGAATAGAAATTGCACATACTAAAAAAAATTATAGACACTATGGATGAAACTTACGACGAAGATAACACAATGTCCCTCGAAGAACATTTGCTGCTGAACACGATATTAGAAATCGAAAAAAACGCATCACTAGACTACATTGGAAGTATAGATGAACATTACTTGACGAAGCTGGCTGTAGCTACTATCGAGAATCCTATTGGAACATCACCATTATATTCCAGCAATGTACAGAAACGAAATATTGTTGAACAAAAAGATATTGAAAGTAGACCTATTCAATTTCAAAATGAAACACAGAAAAACGGCATGATAGAGAGCACTTTCAAATTGAAACCAAAGCATAAATCTCTGAAGAGAAAAGAATTTATCATTGGTCGTCCAAAAACGTATGAAATTGATGAAATGAATGACATAAAGACAAATAGTAAGTCGATATTTGAAATCAAGTATTTTGTTAGTACTCCAAATAATGATTAAATTGACTCTAAATATTGTCGTGTGTTCCAGATTACGACAAACCCCAGAAAACGACAACAGAGGAAAGAGATATAAATTATGATGATTACGATGTTGTTGAAATACAGGAACAGTCCTCAACTGCAACTACTGTTTTGAAAGAAACTCGAATATCTAATACCGGTATGTCATAAGCACATATATTATCAGAAAGAATTAAATTAATTGCATAATTATGTAACAAAACTGATGAAAATAAATTTACAGAAACGATAACAAGTCAAGAAGAAGAGTTCTTATTGAATACTACAATGGCCCCAAAAGTAGTGATAGAGACAATAACGTATACTGCATTGCCGCAAAATACCGCTTTTAGTATAAGTACAGAAGCATTTGGAATGTTTTTGAATGACATGATTTCCAATTTGAGTATACCAGAGATTTTAAATGAATCAGCTATAGATGCGAATGTTCTTGATGATTATCTTTCCGATCGTAAGTATAGAATTCACTCACGGCTTACCTAAGTATGGTTCAGAATCACAAGGTAATGAAGTGCCTGTTAAAATTGTAGCAGCGTCTGCAAGATTATTTATAACTACAAGATAATGAATTCGAAGACTAAACTGTACTCTAAAAAGAATACAATATTTTAAATAAATAACACAAAAGCATCGATCACATTGATGCATATAAAGACTAACGATTAGGAATAATGTAAATAATTCACATTCAGTTAAACCATACAAGTACAAAACAAAATAGTGTATATATTTATATAATAATATGTATTGCAGAAGTGGTTGCCAACATTTTATTTGCCTTTATTACAGCTGAAACAGTTCGGCAGTTACAAGAAGCTCTAGATCGCATGGAGAAGAAAGCAGCGTCTACACCTTCTACTTCAGGAAAGGTATACTCTATCTAGATTGTCCTTTTACACTTTAGAATATTATTAGACTCGTAATTTAAATTAGTAAATTTTTGCAGATTACAGACAATCGTTAAATTAAATTCTATTTCTATATTTTGATAAATATATAAAACGCATGCTTCTCTCGCTAACACTTACTTGATTCTAAGATCCTATGACGATGTCTTCAGTCGTGGATATTCCGACCAACATTAAATAAAAGATAAATCACTTGAGACATGTTGATTTACTCTATAATATTTCAGGTTCGTCGAGAATTGAGAAATTTACAACATACCGACGACAAATCTTTGCAAAGTCACGATCAAAAGGGGTATAAAAATTTAAAAGGAATGAAGCCCGGAGATTTATCGGAGATAGAAAGAAACAAGACAATGGATCGAGGACCGATGTTGAATATGGTTCTAAAATATATGCCCTACTTGAAACCTTATGAGAAAAGTATAATAGGCTATCCTAATGTTAATAGTGGCACAGTTATATCCCCTTCTTTTATTCTATTTGTTATTTTGTATATTTAATTAAATTTACGCAAATGTTTTCATTTTGGTGCCTTGTAAGTTTTGTTAACACGCGATTTGTTCATTTTGAGTTTTCTGTATTCGTAATGATTTGATATTATAGTGTTTTCTGTTATAGTGTGTTCTGTATTTGATACTGTTCGATTTAAGAGAATAAAATGTGGCATTATATAATTTCTTTTCAGTTTTTCTTGAATTATTTCTAAGTCTACTACTTACGTCTACGTACTTGGACAGTAATCTCATGTCAGAAGTATTAAACTAGTGGTTCGCCCCGAACTGAGACCTCGCGGTATCCCATAATTCCCAAAAGATAGTTTTAATTATAATATTGTAATAATTAACTTTTAACATTAGACGCAATAAAAAATAATAATAGTTGACGCAAAACCGTTTTACTGATACAGCGCCATCTATTAGCATTATTATGAAGCTATTAGCATTAAAAATTAAATAATTTCGTTTCTTTATAATATTTATCTAATTTTAGTATTTGTTGTTCAAGTACAGGATATAACTGAATTTTCAACAAAGTTTCAGGTTCTAATATGCAATACTTTTTGTCATATGGCTCAAATTAAAATCTCCACTTTGAAAGCCCCCCATTTCGTCAATTTTAAGGGAAAAATTAAAAAAAATATATTTTTGTACTCTGTTCAAAGTCGTCTTTAAAAAGATATATTGCAAGTCTATGTAACGCAACAAACAAAATTTTACTTCAAACACGCTTCTATGAGAGCCCCCCTGAAATAAAGCTTTTTATATTTTTTTATACAATGTTCAGCTGAAGGCCATCAGTTTACATATTATGTTTAAATTTGAAGTAATTACGTTCAGTAATTCAGAAGTTATAGGGCTCTGACAGACATTTGGACGTACACACTTCTCTGTCCAGTACAGACAAGCGCCCTAGTTGACTCAGAGAACTCGCTTCACTCGTTCAATTAGGAATTATGTCAAAATATGTAAAACACTTATTTTGTTACTCGATATTTTATGTTTGCCAGGTATTTAAAGTAACTGAAAGATTTTATTTTCCAAGATTTGATTACATGCGTAGTGGAAAAAATTCTACAATTAAGTACTTACGTCAAATTACAATATTTCTGAATAAAATGTCTTTGACACACAAACACACGGACCGATGGACAGACTGACGATGGATTGGACATAGCTTTAAAGGTTGGGTACTTTTTTCAAAACAAATGTTCTAAACCATAATAACCCCTTATGATGATAGGTCGCTGGTAATGTTACGTATTCAGATGACCCAGTTTGTCAGACACCAAAATCGGTAAGACCGTTTTTCCATTCGTTTTCATTAGATTCGTATAATTTGTCATTAGTCATTACTAATTTACTTTTAATGTTCGGCCGTTCAGAGAATGCGTTCCTGACACGTCGCGATTGAACTGACGACGTAGCTTTGTAATGGCGTTGCAGTTACGATAAAAATATTTTTGCTGGTTGTTTACCGTTTTAAAAATTGATGAGCATTAAAACAACATTATTATATCAATAATCAATGAATGTTATAATTTTGTGCCAAACTGAGTGTCAAATAACTTGGTAAACAATATTTTTCTAAATCTATACTGCGCTATTACAAGGTTATGTCAGCGCTTTATATTTGTAGTGCTGTGCTAAAAATAACAGGCAAGTATCGTAATATCGTAATCTGTTCTTATACAGTTATACTTATAATATAAAATAATACGCTTTGTTTTTCTTTTTAAGAATTTGAAAATAATGGACTATAAGATAACTTTTATGAAATATAAAAATAAAACTATGACCAAACCGAACGCGCGAAAGAAAGTAGCATTTTTATATTTAGGTTGAAAATGGTAACCCCAAATGGCGTTGGGCCGCCATTTTGTGACGCTAAAACAGTCGTCTGTTGTCGTTTCGTGCGCATAGACCACGTTCTTCAAGTGTTTTCGATCTGTTTTTATTTGATTACCCGGTGTACACTCACCACACTAATAAAACACTGCACATCACTTCAAAAAAAACTTTATTTAGAAAATTACTAATTCACTATATACAACGGGCACCAGGAGGAAATAGCGCGTTGCAAGGTCCTCGTGGCGCCATCTAGTTGGTGAATAGTAAAACAGTCATAAACATTCCGGCCCTCAAAGGACGAATGGTCCTTTAAAGGCAAAGAGATTAAACAAATTAAATTAAATTTTTAAAAACTAATGAACAATCCTAAGGCTAGGAAGGTCTAGACATTTGCTTGTGTATCCAACGGGCAAATTTTCGTGATTGGGCGTTTGAAAATGTGGCCTTTCATTTTTAACGTTACGACTCGAGTTAGTCCATCCTTGCCAGGGTGTTTTTCAATAATTCTAGCCAAAAGCCACTTTCCGGGAGGAAGCCTCTCATCTTTGACAAGAACTACCGTACCAATGTCTGGTTCTGCTATCTTATCAGACCATTTATAGCGATTTTGTAAGGTGGAAAGATATTCAGCACTCCAGCGTGACCACAAATTTTGCAACATTCTTTGTAGCAATTGCCAACGATCTAAATGAGAGCGAGAGACATCCTCTAAATTCATTTCCGGAACAGCTATAGGAGCTTCCCCAATCAGGAAGTGTCCAGGGGTAATTGGAGAAATATCCTCAATGGAACTTGACGGTAAAGTTAAGGGTCTCGAATTTACACAAGCTTCGACTTGCGCCAATAAAGTAGCATACTCTTCAAAGGTGAGGATAGTTTGACCAATTACACGTTTGAGATGCATCTTTACGGACTTCACGCCAGCTTCCCACAATCCACCGAAGTGTGGAGAGCCAGGTGGTATGAAATGCCAAGTCGTATTATCATTAGCTAATAACTCAGCTATTTCTCCAACTACTTGAGATTTTCTGTTTTTAAACATACAATCGAGTTCTCTAGAGGCTCCAGTAAAATTGGTTGCACAATCACTCCAGAGATCACTGCAATGGCCGCGTCTTGAGGTAAAACGGCGGAACGAAGCCAAAAAAGCATTAGTGGAGAGATCGCTAACCAGTTCCAGGTGGATCGCTTTAGTGACCATGCAAACAAACAAACAGATATATGCCTTACTTGTTCTCTGGCATCGTCCGGGATATAACTTTAAAGTGACCGGACCAGCGTAATCCACTCCACTACAGCGGAAAGGTTTACTAGGCCTGACCCGTGAAGCGGGTAACTGTCCCATCAATTGATTCAAAGGTGACGAGGAATGCTTAAAACAGGTAAGACATTTGCGAATAACTTTTTTAACTACAGTTTTAGCACCGATTACCCAATATTTACAGTTTAATAGATTAAGAGTTAACTGAGGACCACCGTGTAATGCATGAAGATGAGCGTCTTGAACAATCAATGATGTAAAATGACAATGAGCAGAAAGTAAAATTGGTGTCCTTTGATCAGTACTTATGGATGCATTACGAAGGCGTCCGGTTACACGTAAAATGTTATCTTTATCGAGATAAGGTACAAGTTGTTTCAGAACACTACTTTTTGGAATAACGTCTCCTTTTCTCAGTATTTCTATTTCTTTTGCAAAATAGAGTTCCTGTGAGAGACGAATGCAAACGTTACGTGCCTTTCTCAATTCAGCCACAGTTAAATACTGAGGAAAAGAGTAAGTATCCATTGCGTTTTTTCTTAAATTAATTTTATCTTTACATTTTTGAACAAATCTAAACACATATGCTGTTACACGAATCAATTTAGATAATTTTGAATATCTTTTTAAATAGTTTTCTGTATCAGTTTCAGTTAAAGGAGTAGCAACTACCTTTACAGGTGGTACTTTACGTTCGAGAGTCACATCAGGTAAGTTACAATTTTTAAATTCAATATTCACAGAGTTTCGCAAAAAATCTGGGCCATTCCACCATAGTTCAAGATTTTCTAATTGTTCAGGCGTGATTCCACGTGAAGCGCAATCAGCGGGATTATCTTGGGAATTAATATGATGCCATTGATTGCTATTAAGCACATTCAAAATTTCAGTTGTACGATTAGCTATAAAGGTTTTCCAAGTATTAGGTGATTTACGCAACCAAGCCAAAACTATGGTCGAATCTGTCCAGGCAAAAATACAATGATCAGGAATATTTAAACTAGTTTTGACATCTTTTAACATTCTAGCTAATAAGACGGCTCCACAGAGTTCGAGACGTGGTACTGATATTTGTTTTACAGGTGCTACTTTCGTACGAGCAACGACCAAACTCACTTTAATGTCATCACCATCTATAACTCTGAGGTACACGACTCCTGAGTACGCTGAACAGGATGCATCACTGAATCCATGCAGCTCTATTTTAGAATTTGTTTTAGTTATTCCTAACCAACGAGGTAATTGTATACAATTCATCGTACTCAAACAAGTAAGGTAGGTTATCCATTCATTTTTTAAATCATTAGGAAGCTCGTCATCCCAATCTAAGCCAGCTTGCCAAAGTTTTTGCATAAATATTTTCAAAACAACTATAATAGGTGCAAGCCAACCTAATGGGTCGAACGTTTTAGCTATCACAGACAGCACTGTGCGTTTAGTAAAAGTCGTGTCAGCTTTACAATCTACCAGAACCTTCAGTTCAAAAACATCCAGTTGTGGTTTCCAAGTGACACCAAGAGCTTTAACAGATTCATCTAATTTTATATTAACACTGTTCTGTGATACCTTAAGCGTTTGTGGAATTTTACTCAAAACCAAGTTACTATTGGATGCCCATTTATGTAACGGAAAACCGCCACGAGCAAATAATTCAGTGAGACGTTCTTGTAAATCTACAGCGTTCATTTCGTTACATGTACCAGTGAGCAAATCATCCATGTAAACATCAGTTTTTAGAATGTTTGATTCATTAGGAAAATTTTGGCTTTCATCTTCTGCCAACTGATGCAATGTTTTTATGGCAAGATACGGTGCACAAGAGGTTCCATAGGTGACCGTAAGTAATCTATATTCACGTATCATGTCTTTCGGATCATCTCTCCATAGAATTCTCTGGTAATCACTGTCTTCGCGAGCGACTTGTATTTGTCGATACATGTTCTGAACGTCTGCAACTAAACATATTTTGTGCCTTCGCCATCTGGTGACGAGATCTCTTAAATCTTGTTGAAGTGGAGGACCAATTAACAGCTCATCATTTAATGAATTTCCATTTGCAGGACGCGCACTACCGTCAAAAACTACTCTGAGCTTTGTACTTACATGCGATTCTTTAACTACGGCATGATGAGGTAAGTAATATTTCTTTATGTTTCTTTCTTTATTATGTGTCTCATTTTTTTCTTTCTTTTCAGGTGCTGAGTCTTCTTCTTCTTCAGGGATTACTTCCATATGGCCTTGTGCCTCATATTGTCGCAAGAACTGACGATATCTGTCTTTGAAATCGGGATTACGTGCGAATTTCTTCTCCATTTGAAGTAAGCGTCTAATAGCTATAGGTTTGGAATCTCCGAGGTTTGGTGTATTTTCATCTTTAAAAGGTAAGTGAACTTCATATCTACCATCTTCTTTACGTGTGTGAGTTTCTTTATAGTGATTTTCACATTTCTGATCTAGTAGTGTTAAGGGTTTATCTTTTGGTGAAAGTTCTTCGATCTCCCAAAATCTTCTAAGCAAATGATCTACCTCTACGAGTGAAGTGCTAACTGTGATATGGTGTTCAGGAAGATCATCAGGTGATTTTGTGCTGCCAGAAATAAGCCAGCCTAATCTTGTGTTTTGTGCAATGAGAGATCCGTGTCTAGATAATCCTTCTTGTAAGATTGCAGCATAAGCATCAGCTCCGAGTAACACGTCGATATGTCCAGGTCTATTAAAGTGAGGATCAGATAGTGAAATACTAGTGATACCTGGCCATTTCTCTGCGTCAAATTGTCTTGTGGGTAACAATGTGGTTAACTTGGTGAGAACGTGAGCATTGATTTGCATAACATGTTGTGCATCAATCGGTGAATAAATATCTAAGAGGACTGTATTGTGTGATTTGACAGCGCTGTTTCCTATGCCAGTCACCTGTACTTCAAATTGTTTCTTTGTCAAGCCTAAAAGTTGCACTGCTGATTCGGTTATGAAAGTGGCCATGGATCCTTGATCGACAAGTGCTCGAAGGTAGTGAATAACTCCATTCTTACTTTTGATTCCTAAGCGAGCAGTAGCTAGAACCACGAGATTATGACCAACAGATGCTTTCATACTAGCGATTTCCTTTTCAGGGCATAGAGATGACTCTACATTTTCTTCAAGTTCAGCAACAGGCTTAGCAACTAGCTCATTCTGATGTAACATTGTGTGATGTTTTCTGGTACAGATGCGGCACCTCGTATTTTGTCTACAATTCTTAATCTGGTGACCTTTAACTAGGCAATTGAAGCAAAGGTTATTGTTCTTGACAAAATCTCGACGCTGTTCAACATTGAGTTGTGTGAAAGTTGTGCAGTGGCAGATGTAGTGGTTTTTTGTGCAATAAGTGCATTCAGTATTTACTTCACTAGTGAAACTTTTAATAGTCTTGGCCTTTGGTGGTTGTGCCGGGGTTGGCGAGGTAACTTCTTTTTTGTGGGTAGTTTGAACCATCTCAATAGCTCTAAAACGACCTTCTAAATATGAAGAAAGTTGTGAGTAGGTAGGTAACTCAGTCGAAGAACCCAATGACTGCTCCCAAAATTTGTGAGTTTCGATATCTAGTTTGGAGACGATAAGGTGTACAATCAACGGATCCCAAGAAGAGGTATCTATTTCAAAGTTAGAAAGACTATTCAGGCATTCATTCGTAGTATCAAGAAGTTCCTTTAAACCTTTGGCGCATTCTTTAGTGAGTTTCTTTTGTCCAAGTAAACGGCTTAAAATAGTGTTTACTATAATTCTTGGATTATTGTATCTATTATTTAAATATTGCCAAGCACTAGAGTAATTAGCTGCGGTGATATCAAAATGTCGCAAAAGTTGTTCAGCTTCACCTTTAAGACTTGTGCGCAAATAATGATGTTTTTGTATTTCACTTAGTGAGGAATCATCATCTACAAGCGTTCGGAACATATCCTTAAAGTAAATCCAGTCTCTATAATTTCCCGAAAATGTGGGTAGATTTATTTTAGGAAGCTTGGACGAGGAACAACTAGAAGCTTGTGAAGTCATACTTGGTTTTTCTTGTTTAACTAATGTATTTAATTTTTCTTTTAGTGTGGTTTTAAATTCCAGATAGCAATCTTCAATTTGATCGTATATTTCTTTAATATTAACTCTTTCCTCTTTGGACAAATCTGACTGTGCTAAAGCATTTCTTAGCTCCGTTCGCGCTTGAGTAAAATAATCTTCTAGTAAGTCCTTTCGCGTTTCTAAATAACTTTGTGAGTATCGCGATTGTGATGTCTTTTTAAAATTAGTTTGTAGTCTTGCGATGGACTCTTGCAACTCCTTGAGTAACGCAAGCGAACATTCTTCTGAGTCAGACATTATGAAGTCCAAATTCTAAGATTTTTTCAAAGTACTTTTTGTACGTAAAAATTCTAAGTGTTTTTTGATCGGTAAATTCACTAAGTCTTTTTTGTATGAAAAATTTCTAAGTGTTTTTTCACATGTAAATTCACTAAGTCTTTTTTGTACGAAAAATTTCAAAGTCTTTTTCACACGTAAATTTTCTAAGTCTTTTTTACACGCAAATTTTCTAAGTCCAAACACTAATAAATTTTGCTAAGTCTTTTTAACACTTTAATTTTTCTAAGTTAAAGAAACTGAATTTTTCTAAGTCCGAAACACTAGTAAATTAGTTAGTCTTTTGCACTTTACTTTATCACTATAGAGTACTTACAGTTTATCCGGCTAACGAGTAGGACCAATGTACACTCACCACACTAATAAAACACTGCACATCACTTCAAAAAAAACTTTATTTAGAAAATTACTAATTCACTATATACAACGGGCACCAGGAGGAAATAGCGCGTTGCAAGGTCCTCGTGGCGCCATCTAGTTGGTGAATAGTAAAACAGTCATAAACACCCGGCTTTCGTTTAATGGACTGTTTCTGCTTTTCAAACTGACATCGGCGCTAAATCGGACTTCGATTGTGTTTTGTATTACGTTCTTTTTACTTTTAGTGCATAATAATGCCTAAACGTGGACAAACATTGAAAAGTGGAGCCCGTGAGTTAATCATCAAGCTGAAAGATTACTTTGACCGAGATATGAGGATTGATTCTGTTATTGATAATAATATAATTATACATGTAGGCGAAGATGATGAAGACACCACCTCCTCAAGCGAATCGGAGTCTGATTAATATTCTGTACGCACATTCAATTCAATGTACTTACTTTATTGCATAGAAATACAGATTGTAACTTTGTAACAAAGAATAAATAAAACAATTTTATTATATGAATATTACCTTTTTTTGGTTTCTACTTAAATAACTAAAATATAAATTTTAAATGATTCCGCCAATTTAAAACGAAAATAATCTTAAAATAATGCGCCGGTTCATTTTGGAAGAACGGTAACGAACTCAGTGTTATGTTGTGCCCATCACTAGTCGTGACTAACTGATAGGTGTCAGGAACGCATTCTCTGAACGGCCGAAATATAATCCGTTTCAGTATCTAGGTAGCCTCGCAATCAGGCCAGTTGAAGTGACGGGTTGGAACGTTGCCGTCCGAATTCTAAAAGACCGTAAACTGACAATTTGTCAAATTTGAGTCACATATATTATGCGAAAGGTGATCTTTCTCTTAACGATCTGTCTAGGTCAAGTAATTTTAACATTTATAGTTACTGATACTACATACACAATTAACTACATCATTTTCTTAATTTTCCAATACTTAAATACTACAATAATATTTTCTCTGGCCCTGGCTAGTTACCACCAAAAACGCAGCGTCAAGCGTTAAGCGTCCCGGTACGAAGGCGTTTAGAAACCAATAAGTTTAATTCACATTGCCAAATCTCTTCCAAGTTTGCCAGCACCATCTTAGCCTGCATCCTCACTTATCATCAGGTGAGATCACAGGTGTGTGTTATCTTGTTATTAATAAAAAATATTAAAGCTCACTGTGTCTTTAAATTTTGCATTTTACACGTTATACCTACAAGCCGTAAAAGCCGATTCATTGTAATAAAGTACTAACCGTTGATTTCTATATTCCCACATTTGTCGGTCATAACTTAAAACTTAGTTTTTTTCACTTGACGGCCTTTTAGTAAACTGCAGAACGTCGCGTCAGCGGTGTCCGGTCATCGTCCGGCCAGTCGCGTCGGTCCGGCAGTCGCAGCCGCGTGGTCGCGCGGACGTCGCGTAGCCGCGTAGACCGCTACGAATAGACATCGTGTTCGGTTTTATATGAAATCGCTTATATTTTGAGGCTAAAGTTGTTTGGTGTTTGTTTACTATGGATTTATTGGTTATAATTTAGTTAGATCGTTTCATATCGAAGGTTTCGTGTACCAATTTTATGTTTGTGTAAGAAAGGGGTGAATTAATCATACGAACTTGTTGAAATTAAATACTTAATTGCTTTTCCCAGTTTACGCATTTCGATTTTCCTTAACATCAAAATGTGTTATTGAATTTTGATAGATTTTAATAGATTTGCTTCGTGAATTGAATAAAACGTGTTTTTTAAGCTGTTTGTTTTCGCTAATCTTCCGAACGGCTGAACCAATTTTGACGAGACTTTCATAGTCGTAGCCGTATTTCACTCAGACGCGAAATATATGGGTTCGATACCCTGAATTATTTTTTAAATTTTATCTGAAAATATCAAGTGTAGAGTCTGTTCAATAAGTCAGTTGACATGGGTGAATGGAAAAATAGGTTGTAGCAACTTTCTCAAAGAGTCATCGATGTTTCAAACAGTTTGATAATTTACATAAAAATAAATTTAATTTTAATTAAAAATAAACTTTGCACACAAACTCTCGACTCTTAAAACTTATGACTTATTGAACTATAGGTCGTGTCACAAAAACTGATCTATGCTTCAGGTGACCAAGCTGGCGCTTATTTAGCCAACGGCTAAGCCTCGCTATCCAACGGGGTAATAGCGCCAGTGTTTTGGGCACCATGCCCATTAACGACCACTTGGATAGCCTGTATATTTTTTAAAATATAATTAGTAGTAGTTTTAATTTATTTAAGTTATTTATCTTGTTATATTATTGATCTTTATGCTAATTAACAAACAAAGGAAAATATTTAATATTTTTTATGACTATAGGTTAACATTTTAATAATAATAAAAAAATAGTTATTAAGGTATAGCTGTAGTGATGTCGAACGAAATGAAGTCAGCTTCGATGGACCTGGGTGGTTCAGGGTCGTGGTGCCGGCGCGACAACGACGTGAAGATAGAGTTCGGTTTCGGCGTGCCCCTAGGAGCGATGTCGGCGCACCCTGTATTTCACTCCGCGTGGGATATTGGCTGGTAAGTTCTTATTATATTTCTCTTCTTCTTATGTATATGTGATATCTACTATTGGACGAAGCTCTTTTGCATGAACTGCCACAGAGCTCGGTCTTGCGCCGCCTGTATCCGGCGGCTCCCTGTTACTCGTCGAATGTCATCGGTCCACCTAGCGAGGATTCTGTTCTTCTTATGTATCGTTCGATAGATGTCTACTGTTGGAGGAAGGTCTTTTGCATGAACTGCCACAGATCTCGGTCTTGCGCTGCCTGTATCCAGCGACTCCCTGTTACTAGTCGGATGTCATCGGTCCACCTAGCGAGGACTTATTATTTACCGTATTGTTACTATACCTACCTTTAAGATTTAAAGGTAGCTGTCCATTGCAAGCGGAATATTCGCTAGAGCGATGCCAACAAACGATGCGTTGCGGAATCGTCAGATTTTATCGCATACCACGATTTCCATGCAGGCCATGCAGCGGCACCGCAGAAGCGAAGCAGTAACACAACATTTCACTATTGTTTATTGTATCTTAGTTTCATCTAAACGTTTTTTTAAGTTTTTTTTTTATATCATTTTAGGACGACTTAAATCTCTGTTTTTAGGGCCGATTTCACCAATCCTATACTATACTATAATATTATAAATGCGAATGTATGGATGTGTGTATGGATGGATGGATGGATGGATGTTTCTTACTCAATCAGACCGCAACGGCAGAACCAATTTATAAGAAAATAAGAGAGTTCCCGCGGGAATTAAACAACCAAAATCCATGCGAACGAAGTCGCGGGCATCAACTAGTGTAAAATAAGTCTTATCTGAGCGAACGCCCAATTTATTTCTCGGTTAAACGTCACTCGGCTTTAGTGAAATGGACACCTTAAGAAAAGTAGTTTATAGTTTATTTAACTAACTAACTAAGCTCTCAATGGAAGGCTGGCTCTATTTGCATCGTTACGGTAGCCGGGTCCAAAATGAAAGGCTGCACTGGTTACCTGCTAGTTTCACGGCGAGTATTAAGTTACTATGTTCCTAGTACTACGTCGATCATTGAACTACATTCAGTTCACTGGACTGTGAGAAATTGTAATAATTTTTATCTACTTCAGCGTCGAAAAGTTCCAATTTTGAATTTGACAGCTAAATCGAAATGAACTCTTTCGGTTTTGCTCAGTTTTGCTTCTAATTTCGATGAAGCTGGTTGTATGGGAGCTGCATTGAAATGGTTATCTTCATAAAATAAGATACCTATCTAAAGCCCGTGATACACATGCTAGTGTATGGTATGCTAGGTGCTGGTAAGCTGGCATGCCAGGTACTGACAGAATGTCAGCGCGTGATATACCTACGTACATGCTTGTGAATGGTATGCCAGTTTCTAAAAAGTTTCGTACCTTGCCAGTGACGTGCGAGTTGAAGTTCACAAAATGAATATTTATGAAGAAATAAATAGTGTTACAATACAACTCGCAATTATATGAGGCAAAAAATAAAAAAACAAGCACAAAAATTAAAAAGATCTTGGCAGATAGTTGAGAGTTGCGATTTAATAGCAAACACGTTATAATTATCTATGGGCATGGACGGGAATCTCCCGTCGGCGATTTGGTAAAAAGTCGTTATCGTCTAGTTGTTAATAATATGTTGTTACTATTTTTCCTAATAATTATTGTTATTACTTGACTTTTATCTAAATCTTTGCAGTACCTACCATTACACAATATACTCAAGTGGCCCATTTTCGTTCACACGCAACCCGTAACACTATCGCTAATTACAGGTTTTTGTGTAAGAAAGGTTTATGTTACTTTTGTGGTAGTATTTATATACTTTAGGAGAAGATTGAAAGATATGAGTTTTTTAATGTAAAATAGACTTACGTTAAACTGTACATATTTTCTCTTTATCTACCGTTACACTGCTAGACTGCTGAGCTGCTAAACTTAAGTCTCTTGTATGGACTTCCTCAAGACTCGGTCTTGCGCCACCTGTATCCGGTGGGTCCCTGCGAATCCTCTGATTTCGTCGGTGGGTTCTACTAACACTGAGCTTTTTGTCGCGAGGTTGTACTAACCTAAACATAACGTTGTACATTAGAAAGTATATGATAAAAGTACGATAGAGCTGTCATAATATCCTACTTATTGTATAAAAGCTATATAAAATAAAGATTAAAAAAACATAACCACAGGTACCTAAGGAACAACATTGACGAGATCTAGATTTTATTTAATTAATTAAAAATCCAATTAGCAGCAATTTGTGGGAATTAATAAAAATACTTTTATTGTTTTTATGAGTTGCATGCACGCCTCTCGTTGCATGCATTCATTTAGTTAATACCTCGTCTAGACGGTCGGTGTCACCAGTTAGATGCACATTAACCAGCACTCACTGGTCATGACGAAGAATTATAGAGGAATTATAGCGACGGAACATGAACCGGCTATCGATTCGTTGGATGCCACCAAGTAATTGACCGCACACCGTTCTATTGTCAAGGGAACTATTTATCATTGACCTTTTAATGAAAATTACTCAGGGATTATGTATACATAAGAAGTGAAGGGTGTCATTTTGTTTATCTACTAGCTTTCGCCTTACGTTACGTTCGATTTTTTAAACCCCTATTTTACCCCCTTAGGGGTAGAATTTTCAAAAATATTTCTTAGCGGATGCTTGCGTCATAATAGCTATCTGTATGCCATATTTCAGCCCAATCTGTCCAGTGATTTGAGCTGTGCGTTGATAGATCAGTAAGTCAGTCAGTCAGTCAGTCAGTTAGCCACTTGTTCCTTTAATATATTTGGATTTAAAGATTTATAATTAATAATAATACGACGTACTTGAATAAGTAACTGCTAAAAAATGTTTACCATCTGCATCACAGAGAAACTTTTAAGCGAGGAAGGTAAAAATGTATTGACAGATTTTCAGTACAAAAACTGTCAGAACTTCATCCTCGGCTAAAAATTACTGGACGATGTTGAAATTGGCACTAAAAGTTGAATATAAGTTTCTTTCTCACCCTGAAGCCACGAGGTAAATTATTTCCGTGTAAAGTTGGGAAATTTGTTTATGTTCATAATTATTGTAATTATAAAACGGTGACGTTTTGATTTCTATTTATTCCGTTTCGGTATTGGTGACCTTTTACAATAGAGTTACGGATGTACACAAAAAGAAAGAAAAACCGCCTTATTCAGTAAATGCCATCTATTTAAGTAAGTATTACTTATTTATTACCTACACTATGTTAGCGATATATTGAAATAGTAAAGATATACAACTTTAATGTACGTATTGAAGGTAGTTTGATAAGACTAGTTGTAGGTAGTTTGTCTTTGTTGACGTCGTAGCGTCCGTCTGGCGCCGCGCGCCGTTAGTATAAATACAGCGCTTTGGACGTTATTAATTCAGTCTCTTCCAGAGACTCATACGGCTATTGGATGCTCCCGCGTCTAGGTCGTTGTATTTGATTGACGGGTGGTGATAGCAATCACGCCCTAATCGAATATATATTACCCGTAGGTTTAGATGAGAGTAATTAATTAAATAGTAGTTAGATATGTTTGATAGTTACCCTCACGTACAGATGGTGGTTTGTCTGACGTGTTGTGGTATAATAGGTTAGATGTGAGGACAGGGGCCGTTATAGGGGCGGTTGGAGACGGCTTTAGGTAGGGTTAAAGCGTTTTTTTTGTGTTTATATCAGAAGTGGTATGAACACGTTCACAGTTCAATTATTATTGCCCACATTAAATTTTTGTCAGGTTAGACCGAGCAGTGATAAAAAGAGGGTTGATGGGGAATATTGCATCATGGACATTAACATCTTATGTTGCATAGTTTAAATTTTGAATAAATGAATTTGAATGAAGAACGTCACATTGGATTGCGAGCGCCTGAGCTTAAGAACGAACTTGGAACACTTAAGTGAGCGAAATGTTCTTTAAGTGCAAGTGGTTTTCAATAATGACACATCTGTCTCCTAAGTTTGGCTAGTTCCCTTAGGTGGGATGGTCATGTTGAATGAGCTCCAGGGTCGCATGATGGACATTCTTCACCAACTTGATACAGTTAAGGAGGCGAAATGTTAAAAAGTGCAAGTGCCTAGTTCCCTTGGGTGGTATGGTCATGTTCATTGAGCTTCAAGGTCGCATGATGTAATATTCCGATGAGTGTAGAATGATTGATGAGACTCGTGGGGTGCCCGGGGCGGTCACCATGTAGGATGGCCGTGTTAGCGATATATTGAAATAGTAAAGATATACAACTTTAATGTACGTATTGAAGGTAGTTTGATAAGACTAGTTGTAGGTAGTTTGTCTTTGTTGACGTCGTAGCGTCCGTCTGGCGCCGCGCGCCGTTAGTATAAATACAGCGCTTTGGACGTTATTAATTCAGTCTCTTCCAGAGACTCATACGGCTATTGGATGCTCCCGCGTCTAGGTCGTTGTATTTGATTGACGGGTGGTGATAGCAATCACGCCCTAATCGAATATATATTACCCGTAGGTTTAGATGAGAGTAATTAATTAAATAGTAGTTAGATATGTTTGATAGTTACCCTCACGTACAGATGGTGGTTTGTCTGACGTGTTGTGGTATAATAGGTTAGATGTGAGGACAGGGGCCGTTATAGGGGCGGTTGGAGACGGCTTTAGGTAGGGTTAAAGCGTTTTTATTGTGTTTATAACTATCACATTTATAAGAATCTATTTCGCATATATTTTCTTGAGGTTTCTTTCAGTAACAGTAATTTTTAATTGTTCTACAAGATAGCCCTAGAGTGGAATTTCACCGCGTGGTAAGTGATGCAATGCAATCTAAGATACATGATTGGAATAATGGTATAGAAATGTAAGAAATCGGTGTTAAAACTTTCAGTAGGTACTGAAAAAAACATTGCGCGTGCGGCTACGCAATTACACGAATCATCCCGTTACAGCGTGTATTCAATTTAAAATGGCCACTTGAATATAAAATTGGCGACAATTGAATACAAAGTAGGTACCTACCTCTATCTATCAACACTAAAAATAATTTCATTATGATGGACACAATTTATGATTTTATTCAGTACAATCTGCGTACAAGGATCTCTTTATGCAGGGTTGCCTCAGCAGATAGAATAGACTGCTATCTGTCTGCCAATTGTTTTTGTTTCTAAGTGCCGATTTCACCAATGCACGTCAAGTAATGTTATACTGAGGAATGATTTAGGCATTTGGAAAGTTTTTGAATTGAAAATCTATCAAAATATCAAAATAGTTCGAATAAGACTTATTTACGTTGGTGAAATCGGCACACAATTAATTGGACGCAGATACGCAATAACCGTTCAAGTTTCAACCCACTAACACCTTTAATAATACCCTTTAATAATGTAAAATAATAACTTTTTTTAAGACTTTTCCATTGATAAGTTGTGTGGGTTGTTATTGTGGGACTCATTATTGCGTATCTGCGTCCAATTTACTTTCAACGTATTTGTGTTATAAGGGTGAATAAACAAGGAATAACGTAGTTACGTACTTAGCATGATTAGTGTAACTACTTCCAAACAACCGTGACTTTCAATTGAGGAATCATTCCTGGAGGTCCTGTCTCATGGCAACCCTGACTTGATTGACACGATTATTTCAATGAAAATTACCGCGTGGGTTCTGGTGGCCACTTCAATCTGGACGTGGCTCGTTTAGCACTTGTTTGTCCTTAACCTTATTGGATTACGTTGGTATTATTTTTGAACTTGTTTTCATCGTCATCATCAGTGGCGTTACAGCCCCTTGTAAGCCCGAGCTTGCTCCAGAAGCTTCCTCCATCCATATCTTTGTCACTTGCTTTCACCTTCCAATTTCCCACACCTAGACGCTTTGCATCTTGGCTAACTCCATCCATCCAGCGAAGTTTTGGCCAACCAATATTTCTGCGACCGTCTAGGTGTGATGACATTAATTTTTTTGGGGGCCGGTGATCGTCCATTCGCTGTACATGTCCAGCCCATTGCGAACTTGCTTGTTTTAACGGTAGGTAAAGGAAAATGTGATGGTTTCTTCATCACATGCCTGAGATTTTTCCTGAGAGAATTATCTCCTTTCTCTGATACAACTGCCGATATGCCGATACAGATAAAACTGCCTTGAGAACAAAGATGTTTTTTTAATAATCCATGCTGAACTTGACTTATGTTCTTCTCTCGCCTCCAAATACGCGGAAAGCTATATTAGGACTGGATACGTCATTAATGCAACGGGTGGGGCTCGAACCTGCGACCTTTCAGTTTCAAGTCCGCACCTTTAACCATTGTGCTATTGAGGCCATTTAGGTTCAATTCCCTATAGGTTCCAAATATACTCGTATATTTTAAAATGGTATCTACGTCTAATTGAAATTGCTGCTCCAGATACTAGTAGTTACCGATTGTAGATACCTTGGCATTACCGATACTCCAATAACCTTTCCAAGGGACAATAACAGATGTAATTATACCAATAGATACACAAAAAAATGCCATTGACCCCATCGATTGCCAGGTCACTGACCGCAGTCAACGGCCTTTGACACACATCCTGCGAGTCTGTAAACTTACCCCACTTCCGTCAACGGACTAGCATTAGGTTGAACAACCTCGCGGGTGCTTCATAATTCTGTACTCCTTAGTAATTACCCCTGGCAAGTGCAGTAATTACGGATTGAATATATAAAAATGAACCTAATAATATTACACTGTTCAATCCTTAATAATTCCATAACTATTATGTTATCCTACTAACATCTATATACAGGGTGTCCCACGGCTATGCCACATGGAGGGGAAGTACCTTAAATATTGTAGATGGAACATTTTACTGAAACAAGACTTCATTTTAATTTAAAAAACAATTTAAACTGCATTCATAGATTTTCAAATAATTGCCTGGTTGAACCGGGACTCGAACCCGCTATACGAGAAAAAAAATTAACCTGTATCTTTATCATACCGATCGGAAGGCTTCATCATAAGGATTATTTTTTGTTAAATAACATAGCATGAGAAATAAAAGGAAGACCATGAATTTTAACCTTTGATGTAAAATTTTGTTCATAAAAATGAAAAGCTGACATTGGCGTATCGTATCGGCATACAACTGACATGAACTATTACTAATGAGTACCACCCACTTGAGAAGTACGCATCATTTCCCGATCCTTACTATCCTTACTAATAAGTAAGGACTTATATTACCTATAAATGCGAAAGTGTGTTTGTTTGTTGATTTATTGGTTTGTCCTTCAATCTCGCTGCAATTCGTAGCTCTGTTGCAGTTCATTTTTCTGAACAAAATTTTACACCAAAGGCTAAAATTCATGGTCTTCCTTTTATTTCTCATGCTATGTTATTTAACAAAAAATAATCCTTATGATGAAGCCTTCCGATTTGTATGATAAAGATACAGGTTAATTTTTTTTCTCGTATAGCGGGTTCGAGTCCCGGTTCAACCAGGCAATTATTTAAAAATCTATGAATGCAGTTTAAATTGTTTTTTAAATTAAAATGAAGTCTTCTTTCAGTAAAATGTTCCATCTACAATATTTAAGGTACTTCCCCTCCATGTGGCATAGCCGTGGGACGCCCTGTATATAAAATTCAAAGTCCTGACTGACTGACTGAGATATCAACGCACAGCCTAAACTACTGAAGTTAGAAACTTGAAATTTTTACAGTTTGTTCCTTTTATGACGTAGGCGCACACTAAGAAAGGATTATTGGAAATTCCACCCCTAAGGGGTTTAAACAGGGGATGGAAGTTTATATGAAACTCCGTCATTTTTCAAGCTGTTTCCATCAAAGTTGGTATTTGAGCTTTCAGTTAAAAATAAAGAAGTACGTGTGTCACAGTTTTTGAAAATTCCACCCCAAAACCTAATTCCACGCGGACGAAGTCGCGGGGGCAAAAGCTAGTTAAAGTATATAAATGCGGAAGTGTGTTTATTGGTTTGCTTCAATCACGCCGCAACGCAATAAAGGATCGACGAGATTTTTTGATAGCTATAAGTTCCGAACTTGGAGAGTGACATAGGGAAGTTACTTTTATGAAAAATTCAAGTTCCTTCGAGACTTAAAAATCTTGAGACAATGAAGTCATGGTCAAAAGCTCATAAGTCATATTACATTAAAGGTGAAAAATGCATAATACTAAATGAAGGGTGAGAACAGCTACAACCAATAAATTGTCGTGAGTCACGGATTAATTATATAAAAAAAGAGGTGGTGAGTAAGCAACGTTGACCGAAGTGATAAACTAGATGGACGACTGAGATAAAATTAAAAATCCATACATCGTACAGCCCCCTCATTTATTAACCGACTTCCAAAAAGGAGGAGGTTATTGTTTAATAAATGGTTTTTCATAACGAAGAAAACGTCACACAAGAAAAATGAAAAAATAAAAATCTGGGTCACTAAAGTAATTGAACAACAAAACACATCCGTTTTACGTAAAAAAGGTCAATCCGAATGACCTTCCACTATAACAATGATTCACGACATACCAAAGTTTCACGTCATAAGGCACGTTTTCCCTTGACACAAAAGGAATTGAAAATCGTAGTGGACTGTACGCATTAGCATAACAAAGCTATCGGATTTTGTAGGACAGGGATTTCCTTATTTTTTTTTTTACAAAGATTATTTTGTAATGGTAAACATAACTAATATTCCCCTTTTCCTTCCAAATTAAACGTAGAGCTTCTGTTACAAATAAGCATGACAATAGTGTAACGAGTAGGGTGTGAATCGTTGACCTTTAGGATTTCAATTCGGCCCTTTGCCCATCAAATTAATGCAGCTTCACATAAATGTCATGTCTTCAATAGAGGTCAGTAACCTAAGAGAGTTTAGCACGGTGACAACGATGGGTAACTGGAGTGACTGTCGTTGGAGTGTCCTTTTTTACGCTTCTTCGTTATGAGGAATATGATGCAGAAAGAGAGAAAAAGAGAGCTAGGAAAAGTCTAGTTTGTCTTCACGTCCTGACTTACATAACTTTTACATGGAAATCCTACTAACGCATTAAGCCCCAAAATATGCCTGAATGGCATACTTTGATGACCGACTCCTAGCCAGTGCTTTGGTTTCCGCAAGCCCGTTACCATGGAAACGATATCAAAACAGAGCTGCCAAAACGCTTTTTCCCATCTGACCGACAGATGACATACTTTTCAATCATTTCAAGAACTATTCAGAATTCAGAGAAATTATGTGTCCGTGACATTTTGTAATATTTACTTTATTTTTCATTTAAATGTACCTATCCACCACATTTAGACTAGTAAGGCGAACCATGGATTTTGGTTTTGGAGACGCTTTGATCCCCAATGTTACTGGGTTGCGACAGTTCTTCGAACATGATCCTTTCTTTGGGTACGTACTACGCATTAGTCTTCAATCAAGTTATGGCATTGTACCGGCGCTTGCAATATTATTTCTTTCTTCGGGGGCGGTAGAAGTATGGACTTCTACATATATGCTGGCAAGGCATGTCAGACTAATGTATTTTAATTCTGCTCTAAATATTGCTTCAAATAAATTCGTGGTTTCGACATAGCCATATGATACAGTTACGGATACGCTTGAAAAACCTTTAAATCTCCGGTGCTGCTCCGGTGCAGTTAATGTTATCGACCATAAGAAATTGCCCAATCATCTAAATTTACAGAACTGCAACTGTTATAAGCAAAGTAGAAGTTCATAATCTATTTATGAAACCTAACTTACCTATGATTAACCTAATTATGATTAAAATCGGTTGAGATTTGTTTTGGAAAATTTGGAGTGACATACCAACATTTTAATGCGATGGCGAGGCGATGATGAGTGGGGGAATGATGATTTTCCACAGTGGATTAGCCATAGCTGAACTTAGATTTTAGAGATGCCGAAACTATATCCACTACCTTCGAGATTTATTTATTTCGAAATTGAACAGTCAGGAGATAGACTTTTAAAACGTCAACCAGTAAGTGAGGTAACGGTGATAATTATTTTGTCTTTCTTCCTCAGCCATCTTCTTTTGCCATGCTACTTCGAATTTTTAAGATTGACTCGTTTTCAGTCCAAGTTCTGGCTTCCATCAAATGGCCCGGATGATGGACCGCATGATGTCGGAGAGCCTGCAGCCATTCGGATTTGCGAGGCTCTCGACACGCCGCGGTGGTGACAAGAAAGACGATGGCCCTCCTAGAGACGGATTGAGAACTCAAAAGAGTGACAATAGGAGGGAAAGGGCCAGGAATCCTAACACACATGCTGGTAATGGCACGAGTCATCCCCCCACACAAGGTGAGTTCTGCTTTATATTTTTTCAAAATTTATCTGCAACACAAAGTTATGACGAGTCTGGAAAGACAAAGTAGCAATCGTGAAATGTTTCGCTTACACTTTAATGTCCCAGTAGATAAACAGGTAAGGAATGGAAAAATTATAATTAGGTAAATAACGCCGACACGCGGGTTGACAAAGAGTCTATATTATGTTTATGCTCTATAATAAACTGATTGTGCAAGGTGATCATGCGTTTACAATAATTTTAACCTGTGATATTTCAGTCGTTAGACCAACTCCAGTAAACACGTTTAAAGAAACCCCGTCAGACCAGACCAAACAGACGAATCCCACTACAGAAAAATGGGCGGGAACACTAAGAAAGAGAGATCCCGACATTCAACCAACTTTACCATCAATCGTTAGCAGAAAAACATCATCGACTTCGGTGAGTAGTGGAAGAAAAACACGATCAGTTGAAAGGATGCCGCGAGGCAGAAGACAACTCATACCAATCAAACCTATCGTGAGAAAGGCAGATGTACCTGCGGAAGGTGATATCACTATGCTAGAAAGGGACGAAAAGATTTTTAACACGTCGGGCTATGAAATACATTTAGTGGAGACTTTGGAGAGAGATATCCTACAGAAAAATCCAGATGTACGTTGGAAAGACGTGATTGGATTGGACGATGCAAAATCCGTATTGCAGGAAGCCATGGTACTGCCGCTCGTAATGCCTGATTATTTCAAGGTAATTTGCTTGAGGTAATTTGATAAGGGTAAATCAGTTTGCGGTATACCGCAAATATTCATGGTTATACACTTGTTTGTATGTGTACTTAACGACTGATTCTCTGCTCTATTAGTTACTTCAACAGTTTTTCTAACACTTCAATTTAACGATTCTTTCAGTGTTTTGTTTAAAGAATACCCAAGAACTTCTTTATGCTCAAAACGTTTCATTGATATTCTAAAGCATACAATTTTCGGTTCTCGGTTGAGGTTTACCTTGTACAATTTATTAAACAAGTAGCGTGAACTTTGTGGTAATCACTCACGCGAATCGCCGCTTTGAATGGATAGAGTAAGAATTCTGCCAAATATAATTATTGCTCTTTTCACTTTGTCCTCGTCCATATATGATTGCGGCACTTAATGGTTTTAAAGTGCAAATTGCGAATGTGTTTGACCCATATTATGACAGAGTAGTGGTCTTTTCGTAATATTGATAAGGATTGAATTTAGGCGAAATGGTTTTTAATGGAGGATTTTCGTCCATCAGGAAAGGTAGGAATATTTTTATGTGCGATATTAGCCACTTAGGCTTGACACATACGTATATTAGGAGAATTCGGCTCTCGTAAAACTTTCTACTTTTGACGAGCGTCAAAAGAATACCTACGTATAATTCGGCAAAATATACTGTAATATACTGATTTTGTATTCGATCTCAAAAACTGACAGTAGTTTCTGAGATCGAATACAAAATCAGTATCATTCGGTGCAGATTTCACTGTGAGTGAAATGATAGATTTTGTTACAAATTGTCTGTTCCGATTCTCAAAACAGTACGGTATATAGATACTGATTCACACTAAGATAATAAAATTGGTAGGAATTATTCCTCTAATGGACTAAGGAAGTATTTTTGAAGCAGGGTGAAAACGGTTGGTAAAATTTGTATGAAGATACAATTTTTTGCAGCCTAAATTCAATCTAAATCGAAATCTTGGGTATTAAATAGCCTCAGATAAATTACAATTTTCCAGGGTATTCGTCGTCCATGGAAAGGCGTTTTACTGACCGGACCTCCGGGCACGGGGAAGACGCTCCTTGCCCGGGCAGTAGCCACGGAATGTCGCACTACCTTCTTCAATGTGTCCTCTGCGACACTCACGTCTAAATATCGCGGCGATTCGGAGAAGCTGGTCAGACTTCTATTTGATATGGTAAATTAAAAATATACTGACATTTTATTTCCCTAGCTGACCTCCATGCTCAGGTTTATTTTCTGAGCTTTGAATGACATGAGGCATGGCTCTTTCAGACTGTAACAAATATTAATGGCTACTTTTTCAAATTTTTAGGCATCCTTCTACGCACCCAGTACGATATTTCTGGACGAAGTGGACTCTCTGTGTGCAGTCAGAGGGGCAGACTCTGAGCACGAAGCTTCTAGAAGATTCAAAGCCGAACTTCTCATACAGATGGATGGATTGGCGGCTGTTTTGTAATTAATTTTATGAATTATTAACACTTTCACTTTAGAATCAAATAGTGATTCATGCGATTAGGAATTTATCAGGGCGAATTTCATGCTTATTTCTTAGAGCTTGTGTGGTTGACAATCATTTGACGGCTTATTTTGGAAGGAGACTTTTTTATAAAGGAGACTTTATTTTATGCAAAGGATTGCGTCATTGCTTTCCCATTTTTTAATCGACTTTGAACTCTATTTTAACTGGAACTGGAATATTTTCCAGTGAAATTGCATTTTGTTTCCCTTTCAGCAATCAAGACAAGGTGATAATGGTGTTGGCAGCCACTAATCATCCGTGGGACATCGATGAGGCCTTCAGGCGGCGTTTCGAAAAGAGGATTTATGTTGGATTACCGGATGGTACGCTGTTTAATATTTGTTTGTGTTTAACGTTGGTTTATTGAAAACTCACAAACGTACCAATAGATCATTAAAAAGTGATTCAACAGAATCATAAGATTCAATAGATTATGCTTTTGCCGCAACGGCAGAAATGTAACCTCTAAGATTTCTTTTACCGTCACGGCAGAAGTCTTGAAATCAATTTAACAGCTTTGTGATTGTCATCATCATTATCATCAACAAGCCATACAACGGTTCACTACTGAGCTCAGATCTCTTCTCAGAGGCTATAGTTATTCGACATAGTCAGTGCAAATTGGCACACCTTTTGAGAGCATTATACCGAACTCTCCAGCGTGTAGGTGTCCTCACGATATTTTCCTTCACTGTTGAATCATGTGATAAGTATTTAATTGTTTAAATGCACATAACGACGAGAGCTGTTCTAACAACTAGACTATTGTGCTGTCCGGAAATATTTGTCGGTTCAAACATGACTACTGACTTCCATTACAGAAGTGACGAGGGTAAAATTGCTAAGGACTTGTCTTCGTGAAGTGGCACTCGCTGACGACGTGGACCTGCCAGAGTTGGCGGCAAAGCTGGACGGATACAGCGGCTCTGATATAAACAATCTTTGCAGGTGAGAGCTATGAATAATCCAGTAGGTACTTGCCTACTAATAATACCAAGTAGGTGCGTACATATCTGCTGAAACCTCTGTACGGAACGGTTTTTGTCGAGCTGTGGATTGGTTGTCAGTTCAACTGTTTATTCCTCATTTTGCGACTCTGTTTGAAATTGTTAATTATAATGGCACTTGTGAAACTGCCCTATAGATGTGTGGGGGTAGTTTAACTTAACAGTATGGAGGATAAAAATTAACGCTTGTTCGCTTTAGGACAGATTCGCTTTACGACAGATTCGCTTAACGGCAGATTCGCTTTACGGCAGATTCGCTTTACGGCAGAAGTACAGTGAACTCGAATATATATAGATAGATTTTTGTTTAAAATTAATAATACATTAAACAAGTTAATACATTAATGCTAATAGATGGCGCTGTATTTACTATCGGTCAAGTCATGTTAAAACAGTTTTGCGTCAACTATTATTATTTTTTATTACGTCTTTTCTAATTTCATAACTCGGCACCTTTAAAATTTAGTGAAGCATCAATAATTATAATTTATAACACATCCTATATTGTTCTATCATCAAAATGTACCTAATATAAGCATCAAAAAAAAAATTCAATTTTTTTTTTACTTACTTTTTTTTTGTAAGCTTTAGGTAGGTTTACGATCCCAACAGAACCTAAGTGCCCGGCCTTCGGCCGGGCACCTGAATATTCATGTATAACCCTAACCTAACCTAACTTTAGTTTAAAGAAAAAATTCAAATGACGGACAAGTGCAAATTCACTCAAGTAGACTCGGAGACCACGCTTCGCTCGGTCAATAATAATTATATAAAGGAAAGTTTTCCTTGGAGTGGAGACCATATTTTATCTCGACCTGTACAATTTTTGCCGTAAAGCGAATCTGCCGTAAAGCGAATCTGCCGTAAAGCGAATCTGTCGTAAAGCGAATCTGTCCTAAAGCGAACAAGCCAAAATTAATGCTTACGTCAGAATTTTTATCTAGCTTTAGATAAATAAAGTTATGTGCGTATATATCGTAATTATAACTACATTTGTGAAACTACCCTCTTTAAACGAAAGTCAAAGTAACAGTATGGAGGATAAAGTTAATGCTTATGTCAGAACTTTTATCTAGTAGAAAAATTAAAAAACCTTTGTGCCTGTGTAATTATCGTTATATTGAAACAGAGATGCAGCAATGATGACAATGCGCCGCAAGATAGCCGGAAAGAGCCCCGACCAGATTAGGCGCCTAAAGCGTTCTGAACTCGAAGCCCCGGTGTCAAAGGAAGACCTCAACGCCGCCATTGAAAAAACACGACGCACCGTCACGCAAGCTGATGTAGCGCGTTACAATACGTGGATACAGAAGCATGGCTGCTCCTAGCATAGAGCCAAAGCGCTGAGAGCGCTGCTGAGATGTATCCGTAACACGTAGAATTATTGCGACTTGCGAGACTTCTGTGAGAAAGAGTGCGTGTAAAAGACTTTCAAAATAATGTTGTGGTTATTGAACGAGCGAAGCGAAGTTCTCTGAGTCAACTAGGGCGCTTGCCTACTAGACAGAGAAGTGTGTTCGTCTAAATGTCTGTCAGAGCCCTATAACTTCTGAATTACTGAACGTAATTACTTCAAATTTAAATATAATATGTAAACTGATGGCCTTCAGCCGAACATTGTATAAAAAATATAAAAAGCTTTATTTCAGGGGGGCTCTCATAGAAGCGTATTTGAAGTAAAATCTTGTTTGTTGCTCTACATAGACTTGCGATATATCTTTTTAAAGACGACTTTGAATAGAGTACAAAAATATATTTTTTTTAATTTTTCCCTAAAAATTGACCAAATGGGGGGGTTTCAAAGTGGAGATTTTAATTTGAGCCATATGTCAAGAATTACTGAATATTAGAACGTGAAACTTGGTTGAAAATTCAGTTATATCCTGTACTTGAACAACAAATACTAAAATTAGATAAATGTTATAAAGAAACGAAATTATTTAATTTTAATGCGCCATCTATTAGCATTATTGTGAAGCTAATAGCTTCACTATAATGCTTCACTATAGATGGCGCTGTGTCAGTAAAACAGTTTTATGTCAACTATTATTTTTTTTATTGCGTCTAATGTTAAAAGTTAATTATTACAATATATAATTAAAACTTTTGGGAATTATGGGATATCGCGAGGTTTCAGTTCGGGGCGAACCACTAGTAATAAGGTAGTAACGTCATATTTATTTAATGTTAACGAATAACATACAGTAGAATTTTTATAAATTATTTAAAGTAGTTTTGGAAATAATTAGTAAAACATTTTGAAGTCTGTTGAAAAAGCTAGAGCAGCTTGGTGATTGCGTAAGATAATCGTATAGAAATAGAAATATCATTATTATTTAAAATTCGAATAAGATTTTCGTACACAATCGTATGGCTGACTCTGTGAAATGAATATCTTTTTAACCAACTCCAAAAAAGGAGGAAGTTCTCAATTCGTCGGAATCTTTTTTTTAATCATTACGTACAGTGCAACCAACTTATCTGTTCAGGTGGACAAAATTGGAACTAAGGGCTGCTATTTTAAGATATCATTCAAATCCACTGCCCAAGGATTCATGATCTTTGCTGCCGTCAGTTCTTTCTAGTGCGAGTGACTGACAACGTTATGAAAATACAGTACCGATTTCCTCGTAAATCCCGTCACCTGAACAGCTAAGTTCGTGGATCTGTACCTACAATGACAATCCAATGTTATTGTCATTTTTTTACACCATACTATAGGACATGAATCATTCTGCGCAGTGCGGGAGGGAGGGGCGACAGATTTAAAACTTCAACTGTTCTCCTTCCCCCCCCCTCAACCGTTAAATCTCTTGCATTATTCTGTCTTCGTTTTATAAAGATAAATTACCTACTCACTCAATGTAGCAGACTTGGTAGATTTTGATAGTATGAAAAATTACACTAAGAGTATATTACATTAACAGTATTTATTGTTATATTGTTAGGAATTGAACTGAAATCGTAATTAAAAATAAAAATAACTGTGTTTTGAATAAAATAGCTTTATTGAGGAATGGCGTAAATGTGATTTTTTACAACGTTGTCTGTAGATGTATGCGCTATATTATAATGTAAATTGATATTTATCTATACTAATACAACGTGCTTTTGTAAAAACGTGAAATTTAATAAAAACCATTTTTGCTGATATTTATTGTTTTATTAAGAAACTAAATCGTTTAAAGTTTTCGTCTATATCTCTTTTATTCCAATAATGATTCCATTATTAGTTTTATTGAACATCGTCGATCGTCGATTAAGGCCACAATATTTGGTCCAATAAATTACATATTATTCACTTCTACCCATTTTACTTAAAAGCTAGGACTTGGAGCACTTATTAATAAATTATTTAGATACGTCAAATCAACAACAGTTTATTAATAATATGATTCCTAAACTCAACAATTTTGTAATTACTTTGAGAATGCTGGGGTACACTTTCCGGCATGTTCTAGCCCACTTAGCCAGATCTTGTGCATCCATTGTTTAGGTATTGGCTTTCATATCTGCTTGTTCGATGTCTATCGTCTTGGCAGTTAAACATTAAAAATATTAAAAAGATTATTGAGTAATTGTACACCATGAAAGTCCATGTAATCTTATTAATCGAAGTTACTTTCATAAAAAATCAGTGTCGGTCTGAACTTAGGTTTTTAAATCCTGTGGAAATTTCTTCCCAATGAAAAACTATCTCATGCAGTTTCTCAGGATACTAGCTATGCTATTGCCAAATATTGCCGAAATTGGTTCACCGGTATTGGCGTTATAGGTTAACAAACAATCGAATAGACAGACCTTCACAATTTTATAATATAGTATAGATTTAACGAACCTTATAGCTTATAGCAAAAAAAGAAATTGAGATAAACTTCCCTTAAACTTCAAATTATAATTTTCGTTTAATTTAAAAAATACCACTTGTTTTTTTATTATTGAAAAACTCTGATGTTGAATAAATTCATTGCACAGCTTAAATTCACCTAGTTATTCAAATTGTGATAATTTATTTCTTATTATGCAATAACCTATCTCTACTTACATTAATAAAGCAATACTTCAAAAATTTATAATCTACACTATAAAGGCACGATATGTATTTACAAACACATTCGTAAATCAAAAATAAAATATGAAACACAACAAAGCATCTTTGGCGATTAAACAATGGTAGATAATCGTAAAATAATATAATATTTAAATTACAAAATAAACAGTTGAATAACAATAATAATAACATTTACTGAATATAAAACAATAACGATTTATGAAATTCTCAAGATTGGACTGTCTAGCTATGTATAATTAAACTAAATCAGGGTGTACGGTGCATTGCCAAATTCAAAAGACACTATACTACAGACCACTTTTATAAGTTAGTAAGTATACGTAAGCATAAAAATAATTACTAGACTACCTCCATTTGCAATTGGTTTTTCTGTACGCGTCCCGGTGGCATCTCTATTGTTATTGTATTAAAAATATAAAGTTTTTATCTATATTTGTTTTAGATGCCACGTTTAATTCCTTTCTGCGTAAACGAATACTGTCGGTAAGTGGTCTACGTAATTCATTTAAATACCAAAACAAATTGTGATAAAGTTTAGTTAGGACCCCGACTGGGTTGAATTTTTTTTTAAATATAATTACTTAACCAGTTAAGCCTAATATTATAAATCTTTTTAATTTATTAACTTTAAACTATTACGACTGTAACTATTTGGGTAGTATGGTTGGAAATATTTTTTAAAAGTGAAATTTATTTTAAAATTTTACACTCACTATGTAAAAAATATAACAAGCAATACTTGCATGCACACTATTCATTCCATTTCTATACATTTTTTTTACAATATTATAATATTTTAAGGCAGTATTGGTTGCTCCTAACACGTTACATTTCTCAAGAGATGGGCCCTGCATGCCATATTCGTCTCACATCTAGAGAATTTTCAATGTCATAGAGTTGAAATTTGCCTGTGAAGTGGTGTCACTCGGGCGGCCCACCGTTGGGATTGGGCTTGTCCTTGACATCCTCTTCGTCATTCTCAAGGATCGCTGAGAAGGAGAATGGGAAGAAAGCGTAACCTTGTCCTTCGTAGAATTTACTCATGAATTCCACCCTGAAATAGTAAAATATATTAGTAAAACATATAAACTGAGTATTTAGTCTGTCGATTATATGAATAGTTATTGTAGGTACCAAGAAAAGACTACATCATTAAACTCCAGGATCTTCCTCTTCAATCATGATGCTGCAAAGAACTGCACTCCTAAGCCGTGGTGATTCGGGAACTAATGATTGTGAAGTGATATTATAGGCACCTACTGCGTCGGTAAATATAGACTTCATCATTGAAATCCAGATACCGCTCTCAATAAACCCTGATGCTGAAAGCTTTAGAATAAAAATGAACACAGACGAAGTCGTGGGCATCGAATTCAAAATTTATTTCATATAGGCCAACTTGTGGCACAAGTCAAAATCTACCACCGGTTCGGAATGCTGATTCTGCTGAGAAGTGCCAGCAAGAAACTCAGCAGTTGCTCAAAAGAGCAACATATTGTAGCATTTTTTGTTTTGAAAAGAAAACAAAAAATGTTACAATATGTAGCTTATCTATCTTGTGGACAGCTGAAGCAAAGCAGTTTGGTTCCAAGCAACTTTGTCATTAAGGAATTCATTAACTGTGAAATAACTTCTACTCATTAAATGTGTCTTTACACACTGTTTATACATCAGCTAGTTAGACAATAGGGTAAGAAAAGAGTGTTACCAATGCAGCCTCAAGGTGTGCAGAAAGGCCGACAGCCCCTCCATCAGCACCAGGATGGCGAGCGTGAAGAACGCCCACGCCGCGAATATCAGGTACAGCACGATCGCGTTGACCGGGCTGCCCGCGCTTAAGCCCATATTGAGCAGCCTCTGCCATAATACTGCTGACAGTTCTATCGACAGTAATACAATGTAATCAATTTTTTTTCTGTTTATGCGATGACAAAGGTGACTGACTGATCTATCAGCGCACAACTTTAACCCCTGGATGGATCGGGCCGAAAGGCATACAGATAGCTATTACGAAGTAGGAATCCGCTAACGGATTTTTGAAAATTCAACCCCTAAAGGGGTAAAATAAGGGGTTGAAAAATCGAAGTTAACGTGACCGAAGCCGCGAGCAAAGATTAGTCCCTTAATATCAGGTAACCCGCCAATTCACTTGTTCGCTATTTATATTAAATAACCTTCTTCTGTTTTGAAGTCTGTTAAAAAATGAGGGTTATCAGAGGAAGAAGATCACTTACGAGCATGCGCCAGCGACAAGGCCCAGAGTCGCAGGTAGGAGGCGGTGTGCGACACGCAGCCCAGCACGTACTCGATGGTGTGGATGCCCTGCACGATCATCAGCTCGCCGAACCCGTCGCCGTGGGCTTCTTCCACCACCTCGCCACCCTCCACGCCTTGCTGGTATCGCTGCCGGGAGAAAACTACATTTTAATACACTTCTCAGAGAAGGGTAATGGGTATAGGCTAATGTGCACCGCGCAACATTGTGGGGAACACACGTGAACATTGTGGGGAACTCTTAGAAGGGCAGGTTTCTTTCACCGTTGAAGCATTTGATATTTAATCGCTTATACAGATTTTAGTTATATAACAGCTAATACTAATTGGAAACACGTATGCAATAAAAAGTCAACCCACACAACTTATCAATTGAAAAGTTAACTTTATTCCTTTACATAATGTATGTATTTAATTTGACAAAGGTTTGTGGGTTGAAACGTTATTGCGTATGTGCGTCAAATTATTCTAACAAGAAAGAGAAGTTCCTTTTTGTTGCGACTAGCGAATTTGGATTCCGAAGCAAGAGAAGGAATCTTCTCAAGTAAAGCCAGACTAAAGACAGAGCTAAAATGGATCAGATTTATGTCAGGACACATTCTGTCTCAAATCCGAGCCAAGTTGAAGTACGCTTTATAAATATATCAGCATTAAAAGCTGAAGTATTCAAAGGTTTGCAAAACCTCACTCACCTTCTATTTTTTCACTACCGCAAAAATACATAATACAAATAGATGCTAACAGACCTTTAACAATAGGATGCTAGTGATATTACTAAAAATGATCTCACCTTATTTTTCCTTGCCACCATGATTCCATATACTGGCTTCCCAAAGAGCATAACCGGTATGCACAGGAAAGCAATGGCCAAGAACACCTTCTGTATGGTGTCCTGTCCGTCGTACATGTAGGGCTTGCACGGCTCCTTGATGTTGGAGCCCTTGAGCAGCATCATGTTGATGAAAATGATCAGCACTGACGGAGCGCAAGATGTCCCGAGCGCTGGATCTGGTGCAAGATTAAATTATGATTATTAAAGCCTTTAAAATCCAAGGCAACTTTCTAGCGAATGCCAGACAGTCTACCTGGGAATTAACTAATTCTACTAATGATCACAAGTAAAAATGATACTTGGAATAAGCATCCTTCTATATACCCTGTGTTCCTATAAATGGAGGCTTTCAAAATGCTGCAGAGTTTGAAATTCAACCATACAATTATGTGGTAAATTCACTTAATACATTGAGTTTTTCTAATCGTAAAACGTATGCTGGCTCCGCTGTATTTCGTCTTCTCACTCGATAGACATCTTCTACTGGTTTTCAGCATGGATCACCACAGAACACGACAACCGCTTATATCCAGCGGTGGTCAGTGACTTGCTTAAAATGATCCTCCTACCGACACCTCTAGAAATCCTTGCAGCAGACCATTGTTCAACAGTGGACGTCTTTTGATTACTAAGGAAGAAGAAGATATAACAGAGTTTAGAAGCCTCAATAGCCCAACGGTCAAAGGTGCGGACTGAAAACTGAAAGGTCAGAGTTTCGAATCTTACCCGTCGTACCCACTCCTAGCACAAGCTTTCTGCCTATTTGGAGGGGAGAGGAGGATATTAGTCAACTTCAGCTTGGCTAATATTAAAAAAAGTGTTTGTCGCAACGTCTTTTGTATGACTCCAATTCCTTCTTCCATCACCCCATCTAATTCTTCTTCTGTCGCATCATGTCCGCAGCAATCAATGTACTTAAATCGATGACTATAATTCATTTTCCGTTTTACCTGCCGCATCAGCGGAGTACATGAACCATTTCATGAACATGAGTATGCACAGGTACCAGAACAGCAGCAGCAGGAACACGACTTGTGGGACGTACTGCAGCAGGATCATCTCCGGCTTCTTGAAGAAACTGGAAACGTGTACGCCTTTAGCAGGTGCGGAGAGGGTTATAGAAGCTCACACCAAAACTACTGTACAAGCCGCGTTAGTAGACAAAATTATCCTAAATGGCTATCATTTTTGCTAAATGATCATTGGTGATAAAAAAAGTAAAGGTCATCTAATCTTGATTTAGCTATTTTAATCAATAGATTATAGATGAATATTGTATTATGTAAAAGTTGAAAGTACAATTTATTTTTTGATTGCGTTCGCTTTGAGTTGCGTTTTTAAAAATCTTGTGGGAACCCTATAAAGGAGCCAAAGACAGATTTAAACATGGAGCATTTAAATGATGTAATGATGTATAAATACGTCAATTTCTTTCTAATTTTTTACTTGTAATCGTGATAGTTTTTACAAATAATTCAGTATAAGTGAGACAAATGAATGTACAACATCCATATTTGCAATAATTTTCTTTACTATCGCGGCTTATAGCTAAATTTCTTAAATATAGCATTTACTTGAAGTTTACCACACTCAATGTTACCCCGAAGGCCATGTGCAGCACGCCAAAGATTATGGACAGTTTCATCTTGAACGAGTTTAAAAATATTATGTTGTTGCCCGCGAACTGTAAAATAAATAAATTATATTATAGGCACATAATATTTACACTAAATTACAACATGGGGTTATTCAAGGGGCGGACCAACAAATTCCTAAAAAGCACCGGCAACGCATTGGTGGTGCCTCAGGTGCTACAAATGTTCATGGGCGGCGGTAATCACTTATCATCAGGTGACCCGCCTGCGCGTTTGCTAAAAATATATTTAAAAAAAATAGTTGAACTTTGTGTGAACAGCATTATATGCGTGTGCTTGTGAGAGTGTGCCTAGGGCCAGATTACGTCTATTGTGCAAAAACTATTGAGTTATTAAACGATAAACGCGAAATCTAGGAAATTAGACGCACAAAGTCATCATACTCGTACCTGTACAAAACTACATGCACACATTGCAACTGTTCCCACTAATGCATTGAATCCAGGGTTACTTAGTGTACCTTCAATATGTAGGATCAATCTACACGTTCTCTGATCGCCTGTGATTTGCTCTTATTAATTAAGGAGTTTCGTCCTCCATCTCCGAAGATATTCATCAGATCTTCCATGGAATAACATTGTCAAAAAAATACGCGTAGAACTGAGAACCTGTTTTTCTTTCAAGTCGGTTAAAACGACAGCATTTTAAAAAACAAAGTCATAAGCCTCAATAGACCAACGGTTCCAGGTGCGGACTGAAAACTGACAAGTCGCAGGTTCGAATCCCACCCGTTGCACTACTGTCGTACCCATTCCTAGCACAATCTTTACGCTTATTTTGAGAAGAGGAGAGGAGAATATAAGTCAAGTTCAGCTTGGCTAAAATTATTTTAAAAAAAAGTGTCTGGTGAATTTACCTGCCAAGCAGGATCCAATCCCACGGGGTAAGGCGTGCCAGTATACGCGACTTTCGGATCCAAATCGAAGCTGGATGAAGAATTCAACGTGTGCAGATCGTATACATTTCTCCAACTGCTCCCGAATATGTTCAGCGATTTGGAGAACATGTCATTATATATCAGACCGGTGTATATGGAGAATATGCCCATCAGGAGAATGATGTAGCGTCCTCCAAAGAATATGTTCCATATTTCGTTGTCAGTTTTGTTCTTGGCGAACTTCTTCTCGAAGATGACGAGGATGGCGCCGAACACTGTCATGATGATGCCGTGGCCCATGTCGCCGAACATCACGGCGAACAGGAATGGGAATGTGATTATTGTGTACAATGCTGGAAAATCAAAATAAGATAGTATAGTATATAAGGGGGTACCTGTGGCGACTACGTTCTGTGCCACATGCACGGGACAGGAAATCATTTAGTTTACAGTTAGGGATACATCCCGTTAGTGGATGAATCTTTAGATCTTTTGCACAAGTTATTGCCATTGTTATTAGGATACCGTTAAGGATAGATCCCGTTAAAGGACGAATCCTTAGATCCTTTGCGCAAGTAATTTTTTTTTTAAATAAGTATAACCCTTATAAATATTATGATTTTTCTGTGAATCCTACTATCCTACTAATATAAATGCGAAAGTGTGGATGTATGGACATTTGTTACTCAATCACGTCGCAACGACTGAACCGATTAGGCTGAAAGGCACAGAGATAGATTATAGTCTGGAATAACACATAGGCTTTACTTTTTATCTCGGTATTTAAGAAGGAATTAAAAAACCTTAATCGACACGGACGAAGTCGCGGGCGTCATCTAGTAAGGAATAAAGGAATAAAGCAGTATCAGTTTTCCAAACCAGATGGAAGAGCCACAGGTTAATTTACATGAAATAAATAATAAATAATTATTGGGTTTTGCTGGATTACCTGGATTAACTTCTCTATAGCTAGCGATTCCATAGGAATCAATGAGGGTCTGGAAGCCGCGCGTGAACTTGTTGGTGCGGTTGAAGGTGGGCGGCGTCTCGCGAGTCGGCACGTGGTGTAGGAACGACGGGATTGGGCTGCCCGACGCCTTCTGCCAGGAACGAACATTACACATACTACCCGTTCATTCCAAGTTGGCCGTCGTCGACCGTTACCAAATGACGTCATACCGTACCGCTGACAACAAAATAATAATGCTTTCAGGATGCTTCTGAGCCTGCCGCTGGGCAGTACTCCTTGTAAGGTGTGACGTCATTTTATAACGGTCAACGACGGCCAACTTGAAGTGAACGGGTAGTAAGTATGTAATAAATCAGCATAAGTATATAATAGTATGATGATAAAATTCATGGTCAGTGCAAAAATACCTACCTATATCGATATAAATGTACTACGTTGTACGTCTATCTCACGTAGTTACGGGCGCTTTACTTGTGGTTACGTCGTGTACATGCACATTGCGTAAGTGTGCGTGTCCGTCAGGAGCCTATGTGGGAGCGGTCACGTCTGAGCAAGCTCTCGCTCACACTTATACAGATACGACACACACACAACCATGAGCCACGAGCCCTCGTGAAATGAAAGAACTATACTAGCGTTGAGCTAAGTGGCGTTTGTTCAACTGGCATGCACTGCAGACTGTGCAAGTTAGGAAACGTACCACCCCGTTGTCCAGCGCACGCTGCAGGATGTGCAGGTCCTGGCGCGGCACCCAGCACTCTGCGATGAGGCACTTCTTGACGATGTCCATGCTGAACATGTTGAGCGTGTGGTAGATGGCCTTCTCCTTGCGTACGGCCACCATCCACGTGCTGATGTCGCGCGCGATGTTCGTCAGCACCAGGCGCCGGTGGTTCTCAGTTTGTTCCAGCACCTGAATACAATAAAACGACCCTAGTAGATCAGTGGTTCCTGACCGGACCATTGGGGTCCTTACAAGCATACGAATATTTTATTTTACACTTTTTAGTTGGGATGATAAGATGGCTAACATTTCATTGAGCAGTTAATTGATAAACATGTGTACCTAAATTGAAAATTTAAAATACCTTCGGCAAAGCTTCGGCATATGAAATTTTGTGGTGGCAACCATCTAGGATTTGAAATTTATCATAGTGTGCATAGTATTCTCCTTGTCCTTGCATTTGATACCCATATTGAGGGAGTTATGAAAAAATATGTAATCCGCTATTTTGTGGCGGCGGCCTTGGACTGATTTTCATCAACCATAGCTAAGAACCCTCTAAAAACACTCCCGACTAATTCAGCATTCAAACAAAAAAAAAAACAAAATCATAATCACATTCAGTTCAGCTATATCATTGATATAGCTCAGCGAGCTCAGCGATATAATTATATTGATCTGAATCATTTCTGATTTGATCTCGCAGGGATACTCCAAGCATATAGCTCTCTCGATCACCCGCTGAGTGAACCTGAGCCTTCTTATGAAGCCCATAGTTAGCGAAACTTTACATACCATCTACATACGAAAATTTTAACATACCATCTCCAAATCCTTAATTCTGGTTTCGATCCCCGCCATCATTTCCTGCTGCTCCTTGTAAGTGGCAGGGCAGGGGTACGGGGTGGCTTGAAACCCGTGGCACACCTTCTTTACCCTTAACTTGATTTGTTCCCCGTGGAAGAATACTACGAAGACTGTCTTTTGTAGTTCGTGGCCCTGAAAATTTATAAGGATATTTGATGAATTCCGTTCGATCCGTTCCGATCGACGTTTGTCGGTGTTGGTTAATGGATCATGGTTGGATGGGAGATCGAACATTGGAGTCGTAACTCGTAAAGCACATTTCAGTAAATCTATATTTATAAAAATTCTGACTCACTAACCCATCAACGCAAAATTAAAACTACTGGTGTTGGAAACTTGAAATTTTGACAGTAAGTTTCTTTTGTAACATAGGCACTCACTATGAAATTCCACTCCAAAGCCCCCCTTCCTCCCCCCTAATCCTACTGATATTATAAAAAAATTTGGATGTGTGGATGGAAGGATGGATGGATATTTGTTAAACAATCACGCCGCGGATTTGGTTGAAATTTGGCATAGAGATAGATTGTAGTCTGGAATAACACATAGGCTACTTTTATCCCGGAAAATAAGAGAGTTTCCACGGGAGTTAAAACCTCAATCCTCGCGAACGAAGTCGCGGGCATCAGTTAGCAATATTATGAATGTGAAAATGTATGTCTGTTAATTTGTCCTTCAATCACGCGGCAATGGAGCAACGGATCAATGTGATTTTTCTGCGAAAAATAAGAGAGTTCCCGCGGAAATTAAAACCCTCAATCCACGCGAACGAAGTCGCGGGCATGAGCGGGTAATGAATAATCTCCAATCAATAAACTACTTTAAAGTTATCTCAACATCGATGTAAACACTTTAAGTATTTACTCGTATCAATCGAAAGTAGCAATGCAGTATTAGGTCTACTTAGGCTTGAAGTACCTACCTACCTAAATAGGTACCTTTTACGTTTAATGCCATACGAACGTTCACCTGGTTTTTTATTGATCGAAGCCTACCGCAATGACCTATAGGTGTATTTACTGACACTAGGGGATAAAAGAGGGTTGTATCGTTAACTTAAACAGCTATGTGTCATAGAATATGTACAGTAGTTTTCCACAAACATTAAACAGTATATCGATTTGATCAGTCAACATCATATAACATTCAATTACCATTCAGTGTTTTATTACAATGTTCGATCGGTAGGAAGATTTTTAAGTCGGTAATGGAGAAGTTCTATAGTACCTACCTATTATAATATTGAGTGAGATATATAAAAATAAAATATAGATCACAATGAATACATCAATGAAATTCATCAAGAAATTACGTAAAAATAGAAGATCAAATTGAAAATTTGAAAATTTAACTCGAAAATTTTTGCGCGGAGTGATTGACTCTTATTGTAAGTGGTAGGTATATGGAGGCCCGAATACCTGCCGCAAAGTGATTCTTATTTAATACTAGTGGACGCCCGCGACCTCGTCCGCTTCTTCAATTCTCAATCGACAGTTCCTAAATCTCCACAGTTTAGAGGGTAGTGCCCCTGCAGCATTAAGATTGAGGAGTTGGAACCCGAAGTTTTTACGGGACCATCTCGCAAAGTTTTTGTGTCGATTAAAAAAAGATCAAAGCGGTTAACAAATCACGGAGATATCGATATACCTACAGAGGTAGAAAAATACAACTTCTTCTCCTCCTTTTTGAAAGTCGGTTAAAAAAGTAACCTATATTACATTCTATAATATCAGCTATCTACCAGTGAACATCCCGCCAAAATCCCCGTCCCTTCCCGCATTCCCGAGATTAGCAAACAAACAAACAGACAGAAAGACAAACTAATTAGACTAGATTGAGTATCAATAGCTTTTCCAAAGACTCCAAGAAAGTACTCCAAATCGTATACTAACTTTGGTAAGTTCGTTGTATTGTTAGCTGTTTTATTGTGTCTGGTGTACAATAAAAGTATATTCATTTATTCATTCAAATAGAATAGAATAATTTTTTATTCAAATAAACTTTTACAAAGTGCTTTCGAATCGTCAAATGAATCTACCACTGGTTCGGAATGCCGTTCCAACCGTGAAGAACCAGCAAAATACTTACAGTTACAGGATCCTTTAACGGCTCGTCAATCTGGGCTTGCTTGAAGAAGATGTTGCCATGGGATATCCTCCACAGCATCCTCTCGAACGACGGGACCCTTGGAGTGGCCACAACACCAGCAATGAACCCTAAATGCCCTATCGCACCCTCGTTGTTGTAGATTTGGACGGAGGCGGAAATCTTTCTGTGCGCACTGTGGTCTTGGAAGAAGGTCTGCGTCTTCTCTATGAGGATCTTGAGCTCGAGAAGTGCAAGGTAGTCGGTTTTCAGATTCTGCGCGTTTTTTGTTATCTCTTGGATTTCCGATTCTATGTAGTCTATCCTTTCCTGTCGACATTAAAATCGGTTTAACTGGTGAGAATATAGATAGAAATACTTCTTTCTGGGCAGGAACCTAATTTCTTCAAAATTTTGTATAGAACTGATCATACCATGGTGATACAATGATATAATCAGTTCTATAAATGATGAACAGACTACTTTTAGACTAAAACTCATAACAACTCTAACTTATTGTTAAAATTGGCGAAGCTCTGATGTCAAATAAGATAAAAGATACAACTATTCGTGGTATGGAAATTAAAAAAAAACTAAAATATCAAATTATCACAAATAACTAAAGGGGAAAAAAATTAGAGATAAACTTAGCAATGAATATTTAATTACTAAGACAATCAAAAAGATGGATAATAGAGTCATCCAGAATCCTACTAATATTAGAAATGCGAAAGTTTGTGAGCATGGATATTTGATACTCTTTTACATAAAAACTACTGGACGGATTTTGATGAAACTTCACAGAGACGGAAAATTACGAATTTTCGCGGGAGTCAAGTAAACGACATACGATGACATTAGCGTCAAAGTAAAATTGCCCCTCAATTTGGGAATTTATAATTTCTGATTTGTTTCTGGTCTGGTTTGGTGGGAGGCTTTGGCCACGGCTTGTTACCACCCTACGTCACTTACTATCAGGTGAGATCGCACTCAAGGGCTATCTTGTCATCGAAAAAAAAAAATTACCTCCAATATGTTGATTTCTCTAGGAGTAAGCACTCTGGGCGAGAGTTTGGGCGGAGGAGGCGGCTCGGGCAGCTCTCCGGTCACATAGCGCAGCTTGCGCTCCATCTCACTACACCGCCTCACTTCCGTAACGTAGCGACGCTGGAAGTCGTTCACGTGCGGATTTAGCTGTGGACAAAAAACTAGCTATAGTCAAACTTCTGGGATTGCCGAGTCTGTTGATGGTTTCTCTAGGTTGCAACGCAAACGCAAATAACACTCGTACTCGATATTTTTCCTTTAACGGAGAAGAATAATATCGTGAGGAAATCGGCTTGCCTGAGAGTTCTCCATAATCTCACAGTTTTCATTTTCATTATTTTTCATTTCATTTTTTTAATAATATTAGTCAAGTTCAACTTGGCTTTCTCTCTCTCCTCTAAATAAGCGGAAAGTTTGTGTTATGACAATAGTGCTACATTGGGGCTCGAACCTGAGATCTTCCAGTTTTCAGCCCGTACCAATAACCGTTGAGCTATTGGGTCAGCATTGTGGATTATGCCCTATAATTTGAGAGGAGACCTGAGCTCAGTAGTTGCTGGGTTGCTGATGATGAAGTAGATTTAACTGTTCCAAACCTCCGCTAGGAGATGGCATCAAAAGGAGAATGAAAAAAAAATTGAACAAAACAATACACCTACAAGTGGCGTTTTATGAGGCCGCACCTTAGCACCGAAAATAGTTCATCAATTGCTTATTCGCAGCATCCGTTCTCTTATCTGGTTTTATTACACCACTTACACTCCTTCATCGACCCGTGTCCCATATTCTCATAAAAGCGCGTTATCATCACTCGCTCCGAGAAAATATCATCGACTTTGTACGTATGTGGAGTTTTTTTTGACATCTTTTTGTGTCTACAATCCTATTATCCTATAAATCCTATTAATATTATAAATGCGAAAGTTAGGAAGGTATGGATGTTTTTTACTCAATCACACAGCAACGACTGAACCGATTTGGCTGTTTGGCACAGCGATCCATTAAAGTTTTTTTACTTTTTATCCCGGGGGAAAAAAACTTAATCCACGCGAACGATGTCGCGGGCATCAGTTAGACAGGAAAATTAAAGAGTTTCCGCGGGATCAAAAAACCGACAAAGTCGCAGGCATCATCTAGTTTTGTAAATAAATTAATCATTATCTCATCAGCTTACAATCAAAAGACTGATCAAATTATCTGATCTTATAAAATTGGTTTAAAACATTTCTAAAAAGCAGCATTTTGTCGAGATTCGCGAATGTTTTTGTTTTGTTTTTTCCGTTTCCTGGAAAATCGTCTGATAGTGATGCCCACTTTAAGTGTTTGCCTTCTGTAAGTGTTTGTCTTCTGAGTGGGATTATACATTAGATATTATTACAGTGATCGGTGTAAGTGATCCCGCCCAACGAGCGGCAATAAGACAATGCGAGCAAACACTTATTTTTATCACGCTGCGTAAGTGTGATACCACGGGTCGGCGCTACTATTGTTCATTGTCGTTTCAATTAAAACAATTATTGTGACGGCCGGTAGGAATACAACGAATGGATGGAAGTAAATAGGCGGACTATTTTACTTAGTAACTGTTTGCGTAATTGACAATATCATTTAATTTTCATTATCAACGGTCTAAAGCCCACCGGATATTATTTCCACCGTTTTGCTCGTGCTCGACGGGTGGATAAAAGTCAGGGGATAAACATTTTATCCCTTCCCCGTGGATAATATTTCCCCTGTCCATGGTCACCTTGCTGGGAGGCCGGAGCCAAACGTTTTCCAGCAAAAGTGGTTTAAATAAATTTAAAATTATTTATCAACGTGACGTGGTTCTTATGGCAAGTCATGGTTCTACTTGGTACCGGTTCTGAACGCATTCAACAATCGCGGGAACTTCGTGGAAAGATTCATATTGGTCTGAGCTTTTGATTTTAGAGACAATATCGATTAGATCAACCGCTGTATCGACCTTGACAAAATTTCCCACAGAGATATCTTGCATGCATTCCAGAGACGGTCATAGACTACTTTTTATTCCGGGGAATTCAACAGGGAAATGAAATGGAATTTACCGACCTTTGGGAGGTCTCGGGTTCGATTACCGCCTGGGTCAATTTGGGAATTTATAATTTCTGAATTGTCTCTGGTTTGGTCCGGTAGGAGGCTTTGGTCGTGGCTAGTTACCACCGTGCCGCAAAGCGATTTAGCGTTTGAGCATGATGGCGTGTAGAAACAGATAAGGGGTATGGGTTGAATGTACACTGCCATACCTCTTCCAAGTTAGACCGCTACCTCTTAGACTGCATCGTCACTTATCATCAGGTGAGATCGCAGTCAAGGACTATCTTGTGATCAAATAGAAAAAAAGGTTTATACTTCCGGATGAAAATATGGGCATCAATCACCATATTATACTCACGTGTTCGTAGTTACGTAATATTTGTAAAGGACAACCCGCGCCCTTGTTGCCCGAACTGGCTTCCGTGAAAGGTGAATCCCATATGATTTTTAATAGCGCTGTTCCCTAAACTATGACATGAATATTGTACCCACAGCGCTTTATCGTCATTGCCAGGGTTCCGTACCCGAAGTGTAACCAACGGAACCCTATTAATAAGCCTCCGCTGTCCGTTCGTCCGTCTGTCTGTCAGCGGGCTGTATCTCATGATCCGTAATAGGTAGACCGTTGAAATTTTCACAGAATGTGTATTTCTGTTGCCGCTATAATAACAAATAAATTATATCTTCGAAGTCACCGACATAGCTCAGCGAGTCGAGAAACTGAAGTGGAAATGGGCGGGGCACATAGTTCGAAGAGCTGATGGTTGATGGGGTCCCAAGGTGCTGGAGTGGCGACCCCGCACCGGGAAGCGCAGTGTTGGCAGACCCCCCCACAAGGTGGACCGACGACATCAAACGAGTCGCAGGGAGCCGCTGGATTCAGGCGGCGCAAGACCGAGGCCTGTGGAGGTCCATGCAGGAGACTTATGTCCAGCAGTGGACGTCTACAAGTTGACAAAGAAGAAGATATCTTCGAATAAAGCGACTCATATAATATTGATCGAACTTCACAGAAGTTCATTTGATCGCATAAAATAAATTAAAAATTAAAGACGGTTCCCCTATTAGAAACGTGTTTTTTTGGAGTTTTATTGATACATAACCCTTGGTATGCGTGTCCGGCTCGCACTTAACCGGTTATCATTTTATTTTCTTATTCATAAACAAACAGGATACTAAGAAATAATAGAAAACATAAAATAGATAAAACTTACACCAAAACAGTCCCAAAGTTTACACCATTTACACCAAGACACATATTAATGAAGTCTTAGCTTTTGCCTGGAACTTCGTCTGCGTTGGAGGTATTAAGAATTCCGAGGAAACCATGTTTTTTTTTAAATAAACGGTGGTTTATGTCGCGCAGCACGCTCCAGGTTCGTGCAAATGTTGTTAATGTTTAATAAATTTCTTATTATACCTTCTTGTGGAAGGGGATGTCTAAAAGTTGATGACTGGAATTATACAAATGAAAATATAATTTGAGTGTACCTAAATCGATTGTCCCGAAGCTGAGCCCGGCACTCCCCTGCGTTATGATGGCACGCGAGCAGGGGAGGGTCGGGTGAATGATGGCCACGCACTTTGCTCCGTACCGTGCCATTTGTGGGGGATTGCCCTCATTTGGAAAATCCACTGTCTCATTGCAACATGAGAGTAAGGGAATATAAAGTGTACTTGCACCTTGTATTGTACTTGTATTATTTTGTTGGTTAACCTTCGATCACGCTGCATTAGAGCTATAGATCGATGTTATTCTTGGTACAGTTAAAATATTAAATTAATCTGTCGCTAGCTGTCCACGGCACAGTTAGCGACTTTAGAACTCCGACTGGCTAGGGACTGTTAGTCCTGTGACCTATTAGGTACTATGGCACAGACATATTATTTTTAAACTGGATAAGTGGAAGGACAGCCGCAAATAGGACAATTTGTCGCGTTGGCCCGTAACATTGTCTGTATGAAATTTCGGCTTTACGGTTCGTATTCAGTTAAGGGTTATCTGTCATGAATAAAAAAATGTAGCCCAGAAGGTGGCATTTCAAGTTTATTTTTGGTTCTGATATTTAGATTACGACAGACATTTTTTTTTAAACTCCCCGCGTATCTACGTAAGGATTCAGCTTTAGTAAGATATTTAGGCCAACTCTGCTGTACAATTGTACAACACTAAATATTGTAGTAATTACTAAACTATACTAAATTGACAGATCTAAATCTCGTGCTATCCTTTTCCGCAAGTAGCATTACAAAAGGGATAGCACGGTATTTAGACCAGAGATAATAGAGGGGCTCTTTAGACCTTGGTGAACAGTTTTTAAACTGAACAAATTGAAAGGTAAAGCAGTGACAACCATTTTGAAAGGGATAGCATTATTGTTAGAACTGTCAGCTAAGAGGTTGGGTAATAAACTACGTTAGCTTTCAGTGCGTTAACTTTTAAAGCTTGCACAATCAAAGTCAGGTTAATCTGCACTACGGCAAATTGATCCACAATATATATTTGGAGCTGATCCAAATTATAAGGAAACATCTTTCGGATGTACAGAATAGGCCGGGCTATTTTAAATATCAATAGAGGCTAAAATAGCTTATCATTATTACTGTTTCGTAGCGGAGTATAATCTTTATTATTTCTCATCTTAGATACTCGTAGGTTGGTTCTTGACTAAAATATCACCTGACTATCTTATCTATTCTGTGCCTGAGGGTTAGGTTTTGTTATTCTGCCAGTATTTTTGTGGTATTCTCTATGTTATGGTGGTTCAGTAAAAGTAGGTGTATTCATTCAGTCATTCAGCTTTAACCTTAACTAGCTGGCTAATTAACTAAGTTTTAACTCTATACTCTTACTTGTCTAATCATATAAAAAGAAAAGGTGACAGATTAACGTATAGTTAAATAAATCACACGGTTAGGGCGGTTTGGCATAGCTATTATAACGTAGGCATCCGCTAGAAAAGGATTTTTGAAAATTTAACCTCAATGGGGTGTAAAATAGAGGTTTGAAAATCCTACGCGAGTAATAATATAGCGGAAATAGCAAAAGCTGCTTAAGATTTCGGTTTCCTTTTCGGGGCTCAAATCCTAGCCAAACCTGCGCCTGAGAGTTCCCCATAAAGTTCTCAAAAGTGTGTGAAGTGTGCCAATTCGCACTTTGTCACCGTGGTGGACTTTTATCTAAATCTTTCTCAGTCTGAGAAGAGACTTCAGTAGGTGATGAAGTGATGTACCGACTCACATCTCTGAACTGCGCGATGCCAGCTTCGCCCAGCTCGTACATGGACACGTAGGCCGCCTCGGGCTGCACGAACAGCTGGCACAGCACCATCTCCTCGCTGCGGAACATCGTGCCCGTCGCGCCGGTCCCTGGAACAACCACCAACACAACTCAATACACATTTATTTATTTATTTATTAACTAGCTGATATCCGCGACTTCGTACGCGTGGATTGAGGTTGTTTTGGAGTCCCGCGGGAACTCTCTTATTTTCCGGAATAAAAAGTAGCCTAGGTTATTCCAAGGCTATTCCAGTCTATAATCTATATCTGTGTTAATTTTCAGTCAAATGGCTTCAGTCATTGCGGCGTGATTATGTAACAAACATCCAAACATCCACACTTTCGCATTTATAATAATACTAGCTGTCCCCTCGCGACTTCGTCCGCGTGGAATTAGGTTCTTTGAAAATCCCGTGCGGACTCCTGATTTTGTCCGAATAAAAGTAACCTATAACACACTGTCTGCAACCATACCCATCAAAGAATCACGTAGATCCGTTGCTCGATATTAACTTGAAAAATTATGGATTTTCATACAAACATTCAACCCCCATTCAACCCCTTTAGGAGTAGAATTTTTGAAAACCGTGAAACACGTCCTTTTTTATTTTCAATTTAAAGCCTAAGTACCGAATTTTATGGGTATAGCTTGAAAAATAACGGAGTTTCATACAAACTTTAACCCCCCTTTTTACCCCCTTGGGGGGAGAATTTTCGAAAAATGTAAAATACGTAATTCTTTATTTTTGATCAAGAGCCAAAATATCAAGTTTCATAAACATAACTTGAAAAATAACTTGAAGAACGAAGGACTATTATACAAACATTCAACCCCTATTTAACCCCTTTTAAAAACTGTGAAACACGTACTTTTTTGTTTTCAATTTAAAGCCTAAATACCGAATTTCATGAGTATAACTCGAAAAATGACGGAGTTTCATACAAACTTTAACCCCCCTTTTTACCCCCTTGGGGGGCGAATTTCGAAAAATCCTTTCTTAGTGCTCGCCTACGTCATAAAAGGAACCTACTGTCAAAATTTCAAGTTTCTAACTTCAGTGGTTTAGGCTGTGCGTTGATCGTCAGTCAGTCAGTCAGTCAGGACAAGCCTTTTTATATAATTACTAGCTGTCCCCTCGCGACTTCGTCCGCGTGGAATTAGGTTCTTTGAAAATCCCGTGCGGACTCCTGATTTTGTCCGAATAAAAGTAACCTATAACACACTGTCTGCAACCATACCCATCAAAGAATCACGTAGATCCGTTGCTCGATATTAACTTGAAAAATTATGGATTTTCATACAAACATTCAACCCCCATTCAACCCCTTTGGGAGTAGAATTTTTGAAAACCGTGAAACACGTCCTTTTTTATTTTCAATTTAAAGCCTAAGTACCGAATTTTATGGGTATAGCTTGAAAAATAACGGAGTTTCATACAAACTTTAACCCCCCTTTTTACCCCCTTGGGGGGAGAATTTTCGAAAAATGTAAAATACGTAATTCTTTATTTTTGATCAAGAGCCAAAATATCAAGTTTCATAAACATAACTTGAAAAATAACTTGAAGAACGAAGGACTATCATACAAACATTCAACCCCTATTTAACCCCTTAGGGGGTAGAATTTTTTAAAAGTGTGCAACACTTACTTTTTTGTTTTCAATTTAAAGCCTAAATACCGAATTTTATGGGTATAGCTTGAAAAATGACGGAGTTTCATACAAACTTTAACCCCCCTTTTTACCCCCTTGGGGGGAGAAATTAAAAAAAATGTAAAATACGTAATTCTTTATTTTTAATCAAGAGCCAAAATATCAAGTTTCATAAACGTAACTTGAAAAATAACTTGAAGAACGAAGGACTATTATACAAACATTCAACCCCTATTTAACCCCTTAGGGGGTAGAATTTTTAAAAACTGTGAAACACGTACTTTTTTGTTTTCAATTTAAAGCCTAAATACCGAATTTCATGAGTATAACTCGAAAAATGACGGAGTTTCATACAAACTTTAACCCCCCTTTTTACCCCCTTGGGGGGCGAATTTCGAAAAATCCTTTCTTAGTGCTCGCCTACGTCATAAAAGGAACCTACTGTCAAAATTTCAAGTTTCTAACTTCAGTGGTTTAGGCTGTGCGTTGATCGTCAGTCAGTCAGTCAGTCAGTCAGTCAGTCAGTCAGTCAGGACAAGCCTTTTTATATAATTATAGATTATAGATTATAGATTATAGATTATAGATTATAGATTATAGATTATAGATTATAGATTATAGATTAGCAGGAAGTAGGATTAAAGAGGCACACAAAACAGGTTGAAATTAAAAAGTGTACAAAATATAAATATAGAGCTTATCAAGAACCAAGTAACAACCCCTAATATGTGTCCACAACATTATTGAATAAATTAACTAACGAGTCAGAAAATTATAATATAAAATTAGTAGGTACCTAAATGAATACCTAACATAAAATATTGATGTGGTCCAGAATAAAAAAAAAAATAACGTCATAAAATTAACTTATACAATTAAATTAAACATCAATAGTTTAAATATGCTTTACTACGGTGTATTTTTTATTTTTTTTTCAAAATGGCGGCCACGTAGGTAGATACGCAACCTGCATCGGAAGCCTTTCCGGAGTTCGTGTTTCAAGAATAATATCTTCAAGACAACAGTGAATAGGCTTTCCATCATTGGTTGTCGGCAAAAGCTGGCATCAATACAAACAAGTATTGGATAAGACAAAACTTCTAAAGCGTCACGTTTATGGGATATAAGTTATCAAAGGTGTACCTACTGGTGGCACCACCAGTGAATAAAATTAAAATGTTATTAAATTAAAATTAAACGAATTGATTTTATACGTAGCCGCATCTATACTTAGCCGCAATCTTGAAAAAAATGTCAGAAGGGGAAAATCTCTGTTTCCCGCCCATTTTCATTTCAGCTGAGTGACTCGCTGAGCTAAATAAGAGCTCCTCATTTCTGATTTGATCTCGTAGGGATACTCCGAGCATGGTTCTCTCCAGTCTCCATTGCCCGCTACTCATTCTAACTCTTTGGGCTCCAATGCCTAACAACTTACTTATAGGTACTTATATGACCCGGTATGTCGACGGACTTCCCATATTATGTACCTAGATTGATCCCAAAAAGTTTACATCTTCTTCTATATATTGTATATAAAATTCAAAGTCCTGACTGACTGACTGACTGAGATATCAACGCACAGCCTAAACTACTGAAGTTAGAAACTTGAAATTTTTACAGTTGGTTCCTTTTATGACGTAGGCGCACACTAAGAAAGGATTATTTATTGGAAATTCCACCCCTAAGGGGTTTAAATAGGGGATGGAAGTTTATATGAAACTCCGTCATTTTTCAAGCTGTTTCCATCAAAGTTGGTATTTGAGCTTTCAGTTAAAAATAAAGAAGTACGTGTGTCACAGTTTTTGAAAATTCCACGCGGAAGAAGTCGCGGGAGCAAAAGCTAGTTCAATACAATGTAACTTGTAAGTTGTATAAAGCTTGTAAGACAGAGCCGACGGCAGTAAACCTGTCGTTTGTGAATGCGTATTCAAATGCATCATTAATTGCGAAAGTTGGCATCGCCGCGACTGGCGAGACACCGTGTGACTGCGTGTGAACGGCTCGAGACCTCGATACAAATGCATCTTATCTTTCACGTGCAATTGAACATTAGTGATTTGATTAGAGGGATGGATGTTTCTGGTTATGGTGATTGGTCTGGGCTAGCGTCGCGCGTCAGTTTCATCGTTTCTATTTAAGCTCGCCCAACTTCAACATACGTATAAAAACTAAAATTATTTTTATAATGGATGGCGTTTGAACAGTTTGAAGTTTTTTTTTAAACTAAATTTTTTTTTACAAAACCGATTTCAAACGGTTCCATCCACGTTGGTAACTAGCACCACAACTAAGTATATCAATTGTATAAAATTTGAAGAGTTCCCTCAATTTCTGTAGGATCCCATCATCAAATTCTGACCTGATGACATTGGGACCATCTGGGATATAATATACCCTTTCAAACAAAAAAAGAATTTTCCAAATCGGTCCAGACGTCTTCGTGTAATCGGGGAACATACATAAAAAAAAGATTCCGTCAAATTGAGAACCTATTCCTTTTTTGGAAGTTGGTTAAGAAGGCCGGCCCATTCGAGCCAAAGGTAGTGGGATCATTTGATACAATTTGACCTCCTCTATAACCCCATAAAGGGATCGTGACATGCTATTAGACCCTATACATACGATACGGATACTTTTAAGTAATTTCTAGCTTGAAATAATAGAATTTTATATGAGAGAAGGCCGAAGACATAGACTAAATTAAATATTCAACACACATAGTCGTTACGCTCTGAGGAGGGAATACAGTTAGGGTTGCCAACTTACAACAAGAAATAAAGTTTTTTAAAGTCAGAGAAGGAAAATAAACAATAATATTTTCACAACTACTTTTCAAAATAATATGTATTTTACAGGATTTTGAAACGCATAGAAAAATAGTTATTTTTATTTTTGATGAACGGGTAACATTTTGCTAACCCAATGTACCATACAGATATCCCTATTAAAAAAAATTAAAAAAACAAAAAAAAATTTTTTTCTATGCTTTCAAAACGCTTCCCTGTAAAATGCATCTTTTGCAGATTCGTAAGATGAAGGGACGAAGATTTATAATAATATTACAAGCTGATGTCCGCAACTTCGTCCGCGTGGATTAAGTTACTTTTATATCCCAGGAATACGAAGGGTTCGCGCGGGATAATAAAATCCTCGCTCTACGCGGACGAAGTCACGGGCAGAAGCCTGTCAAGTAGTATCTATTCTTATTCTTAAAATACAGTTGGAAAAAAAACGGATGGTATCGGAATAGTTAGTATTCTTCGTTGTCGGCTGCGGCGTGATGCGGTCTCGGAATGTCGGGAACGCAGACACTACTTTGCGCCAAAACATATTCGGTCTAACCACAAACAATTTATGAGAAGATTCCCCCTAGTGCATTCTATACAAATGAATTGGGTATTTTACTGCTGTCGAAATGTGGATATTCATTAATTACAATCGAGAATGTAACGTAAGACTAACATTTGTAAAAACAGAAAATAAATCGGTCAAAAAACAAATAAGTTAGTATACGCTGTTTTGCTAAGACTGTATCAGTCTCTTTCTAAAACTATATTTTGTACGGACAGTGTATGGAGCTACTGAATTTGTGACGTCACATGTCAGTAAAGCTCTCTCTGTCTAACAGGATACTTTAAAGCTCTATATTTTCGAGACTGTTAAGATATTAAAAAAAACAAAAATGACATTGTGTTTTAATATTAAGAAACTTACTGAAATACCCAATTATGATTCTCATTACTACTACTCTACTACTACTTGCCCTACTAATCCTGTCCTGCTAATATTATAAACTAGCTGATGCCCGCGACTTCATGCGCGTGGATTTAGTTTTTAAAATCCCGCGGGAACTCTTTGATTTTTCGGGATAAAAAGTAGCCTACGTCACTCTCCAGATCCTCAACTGAACCCATGCAAAAAATCACGTCAATCTGTTGCAGCGTTATTGAAGGAAAAACCAACAAACTTTCGCATTTATAATGTTAGTAATAGTAAGGATGTGAGAGTACCGATACGTATCGATGGATGGATGGTCTTTGGAAAACGTATATTCACCGGTACAAGTCGCGCGGAAAAGGGTGGAAAAGCGTGGAAGAGAGCTTTCCTTAACGGAAAAATAAAATATGTAAAGAACCTACGGATGGAGTTTAACTTTCCGAAAATACTGGTTATTTTATACTAAATGTTGGCTTGTATTCATTCGTTTCCAATGTCAAGCAAGTATTTCGGAAATAGCTAGCAGTAGACGCTAATGCTATTTGTAGTGATTAACTTTTAGGTATAAATCGACAGCTGACACCTGGGGGTCACAGGTCAAGGTCAGATCGATGGCAAACTTCAGGAAGTTAGGCTGTTATGCACATGCCGAATTGTTTAATTAGGCAAGTTAGACATTGGGATCATTATGATGCCGATCTGCCATAGCTACCGCATAAATACGAATAGGCATTGTCAGCATTACATACAAGGTTGACGGACTCGCCTCAAATACATATTATACAATCCCGTGGAACACAGTCGTAAGTCAGTGATTGCATTGTTTTTTTTAACCCCTGACCCAAAAACGACGGGGTGTTATAAGTTTGTCGTGTCTGTGTGTGTGTGTGTGTGTGTGTGTATGTGCGAGTGTGAGCCGAACGGATGGACCGATTTTGATTTTGTTTTTTTTTTTTTGTTTGAAAGGTGAATTAGTCGGGGCGTTCTTAGTTATGTTTGATGAAAATATGTCCAAGATGGCTGCCGTCACATGGCGGATTACATATTTTTTCACAACTCCCTCAATATGGGTATCAAATGAAAGGGCTTGATTACTTTACACTATGATAAATTTCAAATTCAAAATGGCCACCACCACAAAATGGCGAAATATAATTTTTTTTTAATATCACATTTCGGGGGTGTGTTAAATTTCAATTTACACTTGTAGTTTCCATCCTGTACACCTACATCGATAAGCTTAGGTTAAAAGAAAAATCTACACAAAAAAAATACAACCAAAGTGTTTAACTTACGCGGTCGCAGTCACAAGCAGTAGAAATAAATAAGTCTTCAAATAAAACACTACTCGTTTGCCGACAAAGTCAGGGCCAGCACCCGACAAAACTGTAAGTTCTCACCACCTACCGGTTACTGAATAGTTCTGGGAATAGAGGAGCGCCTATGCCGTCATCGCGGACGGTTAAATGAAATTATTAATTTAAACTTTTAATTGTTTATCTCCCGCTCCCGGGTGACATGACGATATATAGGTTAATGGGCGGCGACCTTTGAACGAATTGCTATCAACTAAACAACGCGGTTTTAATATACGAGCGACAAGTTTATCATAGTATGTACGATATTATAGAGTACCCTTTTTAAATTTTTAACCGACTTCCAAAAAGAGTGGTTCTCAATTCGGCCGGTTTTTTTATGAGTTTTTTCAAGGAACTATGACGAGTTGTATAGTTCTTTCAATTCACGAGGGCACGTTGCTTATGGTTGTCTGTTTAAGTGTGAGCGAGAGCTTGCTCGCGCCTGACCGCTCCCACCTAGGCTCCACGACACGACGTAACTACAAGTAAAGCGCCTGTAACTTCGTGAGATAAACGTTGCCTTTCCTGCCGAGAAGAGCCAGCAATAAACTCGGCGGTTGCTCTTTAAAAAAAAAAGACGTGTGGCACTCGGGGACTGCCGCGGTAAAGCTATTGCATAGCATTTTTTATCAACGCCATCTAGCGGTGAGAGGAGCCCCGTGTCAGGTTATTTTCGTTACGGAATTTCTGGATTCGGTCTCCACGCTCAAGGCCCGCGATAGAAGCTGTGCAATAGCTTAAAAAATTTACAATAGGTAATGAAACTATGCTATGTAAGTATACAGTGCAATACAATACAAATACAAATAAATACAATCCAATGCATGTTAAGACGAGTAGACAGAATAGAAGCAGGCACCCCGCTTGTTCTTAACAATTAAACTCACAGTGTTAATCAAAATTCCTATAAGCCCCGGGCGCGGTGTGCTGGCAACCTCACGATTCCCAGGCGGTCTTGCATTGAGACCACGCCATTTTTATACCTGGCCACAGTCCAAATACTACGCGCCGGTTATCAAAGCGAATGTTATCGCGACTTTTGTCAATCTCAGACGATTAGCAGTTAGCTGTGACATCGCGTATTGTGTTCGTTACATATTTGGCGGATTAATTACTTCCTTTCCATTGTTTTTTTGATAACAATGGACTCTAATTTTTGCTTAGCATAATTGAGGACTGTTTGTCAGAGCTACGGATCGACGCGATTTTTTTTGCAAGGGTAAAGTTGAAGAGCCACATAGGCTACATTTTTATGCTATACTATACGATTTCGTTCGCGTGGATTTGAGGTTTTTTGGATTTCCGTGGGAACTCTCTTATTTCCCGGGATAAAAAAGCCTATGTGTTATTACAGATTATAGTCTATCTCTGCGCCAAATTTCAGCCAAATCGGTTCAGACGTTGCGGCGTGATTGAGTAACAAACATCCAAACTTTCGCATAGGATTTTATAGGATTTTTAAACGCTAAGTACCTATGGACTTATGGTATTCGCATGGGCGGATCAAGTCGCCGCCGACATGAACCAATAATAATAATTAAAATTTACACACGCATTGTATGAAGTCGGTTAAAATAGATTATCAACCCTGCTCTGCATTGACTCACTGAGTCTAAATTCTATAAATCCTAGGTTCCCAAAGTACCTATGTACTGATTGCAAGTGAATATTGACTGGGTGGGCCCTGCAAATAGGGTAAATACCGAAATAAATTATACGTTTCAATTTCATGCTATTAAAACTAACACTAAGTTTTACTACGGAACTCTAAAAACATGAATGTTCCTAAAAGGTTGTCAGTCAAAAGGGCGCGCCTAGGTCGAATTTTTTTATTAATTTCGCAATTAAATATTTCCATAAGGTAGGTAGCTACCTAAATACCTTGATGAATGTCGTGCTCCAATTTTATTCGCGTGCTATAACTGGCACGTCGACCAATAGTTTGCCATCCCTGACCTAGAATCTTTAATGATCCGGAAAACGACGCTAATCCTCCCATAGCATTATTTAGTGCCCACTTACTCGTTAAGGTTATCGCCCATTTAGCAATTTTGTTTCGTTGAAGGTATCGATGTGAAGGTTGAAGGTATAGTTCGCGACAAGGTAGTACCTATTACGTGTTTTTCGATGTAGTGCGGATGGCAGGTCAATAGAAAGTAATTTATTTTGTAGGTACTATACATATATTGTTGCTCTAGACCAGTGATTCCCAAAGTGGTCCAGGTGGACCCCCAAAGGTCCACGGGAGACTCGACGAGGGTCAGTGTTAGCGTGAAAAAATAGGGGTTCACAAGTTGTAAGTGGTGGTCCACGAAAAATCTGGTTTCGATAGAAAAAAACAATAATGTTGGCTTGGCTGGAAATGGATCAGATAGCCTGTTTATTTAGCATTCATTTCGTTTTTTAAAACCTCCCTTAATTACAAATTTAAACTTGCATATTCGATTTTCCATCGTTAGGATATTTTCACATTTTTGACGAGTTTTAGGAATATAAACATAGCATCAGGGAGGTCCACCAAGACCAGTAAAATTTTGAAAGTGGTCTACGAGAAAGAAAGTTTGGGAACCTCTGCTCTAGACGATGCCCATGACTTCGTCCGCGTGGATGAAGGTTTTTAACTTTTTAATATTTGTGTGATGGTGTAATGTGAAGTAATCCTTAATTAATGTGAAAGTGTGTTTGTTTGTTGGTTTGTCCTTCAGTCCCGCTGCAACAGAGCTACGGAGCAAGGAAAATTTTTGCACGGGTATAGTTGAGGACCTGGAGAGTGACATACGCTACTTTTTATCCCGGAAAATCAAGGAAGGGTAACTTGGGTTTGAACAATGATACTAAGAAGAAACTGCAGTCACTTAGATTATAGATAGAGATAGAGATATAAGCTCGTCGGAATCTCATACGTTGCAGGGACTTATTATTGCCTTGAAACTTGTTGCGTAGGTACCTACTATACTTAAATTCGAATATAAGATAATAACATCTATTAGTTAGTTTAGATAGGGTTGTCTGCAAAATACATAATTTAAGATAATATCAATAAATTATAGCTATTCAGAGCTCAGAAAGTTAAAAATCAAAAACCATTGGAACGAGAAAATGTGTCCATTAGTTAAATTAAAACAAAAAAAAAGAAGTTAACTAATTAGATAGGGTGGTCTCTAAAGCATTATTCTTACTATCCTTACTCACATTATAAATGCGAAAGTGTGTTTGTTTTTATTATTATTAGTTATTTGCAGCCTAGTTTTAAACTTCTTCCTTCTTCTTCTTCCTTTTTCTTCTTCGACTTCCGAAAAAGGAGGAGGTTCTCAATTCTTTTTTTTTATATGTAAGTATGTTCCCCGATTATTGACGCCTGAACCGATTTGGAAAATTCTTTTTTGTTTGAAAGGGTCAGCAGATCAGGATCTGATGATGGGATCCTTGAGAAATCGAGGGAACTCTTCAAATTTTATAGGCACAATTGATATACTTTGTCACTGGCCTATGTCACTCTCCAGCTCCTGAACTATACCTACCCATGCAAAAAATCATCTTGATCCATAGCTCTGTTGCAGCGTTATTGAAGGACAAACCAACAAACAAAGACCCTTTTGCATTTATAATATTAGTTAGGATAGCACTAAAAGGGTTGAGTCAGCCCTATAATAGGTTAAGTCTATTTTCGCGTCCCTATTTTTGTGCCAGAGTAAATATTTGTCCCCCATTCGATTGATGACAGCGTCCTTATTATTATGTGCCATAAACGAATTACCAGAAAACCGAGGTAATTTTTTTTTATTCGATGACAAAATAGTCCTTGAGTGCAATCTCACCTGATGGTAAGTGAATAACAACAACACCAACAACAACAGGTTCCGTGCCATCTACAAGATTTAACTTACTTAGTTGTACTTTTTTGATTTTAATTATTTTTAATTTAATAGGGTCCTATTGGCACCCTTTGGGTACACTCGGCTCCACTCCACTTTGCTAGTAGGCGTGGCGCCTAGTCCTAACATACCCAGTCGGAAAAGTCACCCGCCTGCCAGTTAAAAGTATAAGTAACGTAGGTACCTAATTAAAATTTGCATAATCACCGTTCGCCATCGATGACTTTGTCTCTAATTTGAAGAAAGAATATAAGTACTACTAAGTTCATGAGAAAAATCGGCCAAGTCGGACCCAAACACAAAGTGTAGGGTTCCGAACCATAGATCGAGCAAACACTAAAGTTTATTCACCTCTTTCCTGCATTTACCTTCTTTCATTTTTATTTTTATTTACTAAGTATTTTTATTGTTATAGAGGCAATAGAAATACCTACACATTCTGTGAAAATTTCAAGAATCTACCTATTACAGTTCGTCAGATACAGCCCGCTGACAGACGCCGTCAGTCTGTCAGTGGGCTTAGATTGGACAGACAGCGAAGGCTTAGTAATAGCAAAAGAAGTAATATCCTTACTCTGTGGTAATAGGGTCCCGTTGGAACCCTTCGGGTATGGAACTCTAGAAATGAGCTCGATCCGTTGCTGCGTTATTGAAAGACACTAACAAACACACTCTCGTACATAGTGTCATAAATAGAAGTAACTATTAGAAGAATTCATAACAACTGAAAATTGGGCACAGTAATTCTGAACTTGTTAACAATACATAGCATGAGGCCAGCATGAGGCTAATTTAGTTACCTAGTAGGTAACTACCAAATAAATTAAATAATTTCAATGAGATTATGTTAGCTTAGCTGTTTGTCGGAATAAGTATTATTATATAAAGTTTGTGTCAGATCTAAGAAGTAATCCACTCACGAAAATGTATTTATTATCCCGAAAAAAGAATGTTTTCCCGCGGGATTTCGAAAACCTTATTCAACGCAGACAAAATCGCAGGCAAAAGCTAGTATGTGATAACTTACAATAATAATATGTTTTTTTAAATTGGTAGGCTCACATAAAAAATGTAGGGTAATAGGAGACAAATTAATCTATTAATTAAATATTTAGTAATAATAATTAACCGCATAACTTTATTTTTTTCTGTCCATGAGTTAAAAATCAAAATATAATTAAATAACAATGTAATTACTTACGATATGTGTGTGGAAAAAAATTCTAGGTCAAAAACACTGTATCCACGTAAATAATAGAGTGATTTGTTTTTATGTCACGGCACATAACTGGCACATTGCGTGGGGAGCGGGCGACCGCGGCCGACCTACGCGCTCATACCTCGCCGACTAGCTCCAATGGCCAGTGTGACCAGCTGCTTACCCAGAAAATCCACTAAATCCAATAATTTTTTATTTAACCTCGTATGTACCATTGGTAAAAACCGCGGATCTACACTATTCATAGTTTTACAAGGGAAGGTTAAAACTTTATTCTTATTTTTACGGCTACTGGGCTAATTTTCACACAGAGAGTATTAATTCATGTGTTCTATGTATAGATAAAAATAAATATCTTGTAAAATGATTAATTAAGTCGCTACGACACTTACGCGGTTTTGATTTGACCACAAACGTATGAAAATGGATTTTAATGTACTAATGCTAGTTACGCGGATTTGCACTATCCCCGACAGTATAATATATATTTTTAGCGAGCAAATGAGCAGGCGGGTCACCTGATGTGTAGTGATTACTGCCGCCCAGGAACATGTTATAATTCAGTGGGAGCACCGTCCCAGGAAGTTGGTTCCACAGTTTCAAAGTGGGTATATGAGTAATTTTTTTTTATATCTATACAAATAAATAAAATTGAAGTGTCTGTTTGTAATATCAAAATAGTAACAATGAATGAACCAGGGCTTAAAATAATACCCCTATTTACTTTAATTACGACGACATTAGAGTTAATGAAGGTAATTATTGTATGAGTATGTGATTGCCATTACCATTATGTGATTAATGGAAAGAGGTTACGATCCTCACAAATGAGAAATATAATGCAGAGAGAGAATAAACAACCAAACTCAACAAAATTTTCGTAGAAACGCTCTAGAAAGTAATATCTGTGCCGTGGTCTTTCAGCTTTCTGAGAAAATACGCATCAACAGTCATGCAGTGATAAGCCAAGATAGGATTTTGGTTTCTATACAGCGGGTCGCAAGTTCAATCCAAGGAACCTCGCACCTCTGACTTTTTGGAGTTATGTGCGTTTAAGCAGTTAAACGGTTAAGTCAACGGTGAATTAAAACCTTGTGAGGAAACCTGCATATCCGATAGGTTTCCATATCGTACTCGAAGGTGTGTGAAGTCCACCAATTTGCATTGGGACAGCGTGGACAGCGTGGTGGACTATGACGTGTTATCTCTCTCTGATAGGAGACCTGCGCTCATTAGTGAGCCGTTGATGAGTTGCATTAGCAAATATTGGGTAGAAACAGGTGTCACTTTGCGGAATTCTCTGACAATACTAAAAAAAAAAAAAAAAAGAAAAAATCATATATTGCTGTAATCCGCCTAAACGACAGCAATATATTACTTTTTCTTTTAGTATTATGCATAAGCAGACTATGTTGGTCCGACGCTGTCATCAACCTTGTGGGGAAAACTTGGGTAAGACTGGCACGACATCGAAGAAGAATCTTCTAATGAAAAGGCCTATGTCTAACGATGGACGAAGATGCAACTAAGAAGAAAGAAGAAGAATATATTATGCATTAGTAGAGTTTAGGAGATCCATATTATGTATATCTACAGTTTATTATGTCTAGCTACTTATGTTAGTATTATACCAACTAATTACATAAACGTACATAAATAAAAGAAAGTTATGATGTCAGTAACGATTACAGTAATTCTAGGTAATATTTTCCCAAGATTTGAGGAAAATTTTCGCCCATAGTATTACTTTGCGAATTTTATTTTATTTTTTCTTGCTTGATGCAAATTTTAAAGTTGTTATGATAAGGAAGACTGACTATAGTATTATAATGTCATATTCAGATTTTATGCGGCCTAAATTGCTTTGTTTTGCCTTAAAATTAATACGAAATATGACAATAGAGATTGTATCATCGTACTGTGGTATAATTAATTTTAAGATAATGCGTTACGGATTAACCACTAGCTGAATCCCGCGACTTTGTCCGCGTGGAAAAAGTTTAGAATGACTTGCTACTATCCGCGAGAAGTTATGTCCTCTATCTCCAATAATATTAATAGAGAGGAAAGGAGAATTAACTATATAAGTCAAGTTCAGCTTGACTAATATTCTTAGGTACGGTTCAAAACTAGTTTATCTTATGTATCTCAATCCAGGATAGGAAGCTTTATATTTGTGCCAAACTTTGTCCTGACCGTTTCTGTAGTTGATCCGCGAAAAGATTACAGACAGTTTCAAAACCTTTCGATTATTACCAAGACAGGTACAAGAAGGTATAAAGTTTTTCACAGTTCCTAAATCTTAGATTTGGATTCCTCGTACCCGGTGCTAGGTGTTGAAAAGTAACAGATGTTTTCACTACTGATGTATTCGCAACTATAATTTAGACCAATCCAGTGTGAAGATCTGTTGCTGAAAAAATACTATTAGATTTAAAGATCGTATTTTTTATTATTCGAATCACGGCTGTTTGCTAGGTGTAAATATTATTGTTCTTCTTAATCGATTACTCACCTGGGGTTCTGCTGACCTGATCATCTTGCTTATAAAGTCTCGGCAAGCGGTGCGATCTTGAGCCATTTTAAGAGAACCCTAGATGTTGGTACGTTTTTTTTTAAATATCAGCCAAGCTGAACTTAACTATATTGTATAGTAAGTTAGAGGTCTTATACCTTTACAGGTATAAAACCTCGTTGGTTTATTTTATTTATTAAAAATAATAATATGTTGTTTTCATTTAAAAAAAGAATGTTTTGAAAAAGATTGGTTTTATATTGACACGTAGGTCTCTGTATCTTACCGCATTAAAAAGATAATAGAAGTTAGAATTCTTACAATTTTCGTTTTATTTCTAAATATTCAAGATTAACTGATGTTGTCCTCTCCCCTCCAAATAAGTGAAAACTTGTATTAGGAGTGGGTACGACAATAGTGCAACGGGTGGGGATCGAAACTGCAACCTTTTTAGGGTTCCGAAAAAAAAAAAACGGAACCCTTATAGCCTCACTCGTTTGTCCGTCTGTCTGTGAGTGTGTCAAGACCCTTTTTCTCGGAAACGGCTTGAGATGCTAAGTTGAAATTTATAATGAAGATAAACTTCAATGGTCTCTTAATTCTCTGAAAATTTCAAGTTTCTAGTTTAACTCAATGAAAAGTTGCAGCTTTCAAAGCGTGGCAGCCCCATTATCAAAACCCAGTAAGTGACAGCTTTCCAAAAATAATTTTTTTCCATAATGTTTACTTTCATAGTAAGTTCCGTTGTCATCTAATAGTTACCTAAATACCCTCAGTGCGCGAGTATGATTCGCACTTGCCCGGTTATTTTTTTAATTTTCAGGTAAGTACAGGTGTAAACCTGTAAAAATAGGCACATTTTTGAAGACTAATTGATTCTAACACGAAGGATTTGGTTGCGGGTGTAGTGAGCGGGTCATTGATCCACCTTTGACCCGCGCGATCCACGCTATGCCGTGTTGGTCAAACCTACTTATTAAACACACGATTTTTAAACATTACAATGTTTAACGAGGTGCAAAAGCTGTAAAGGATATTTTTATAAAGTAATATAATTTTTCTTCGTTTTGCACATTTTACTAACTAACAAAAAATAATCACGTAGGTACCTAATTATATGAATAAATAATTGCAATTAATATTAATGTATTTATGTTCATTATATTTTTTATTAATGAAAAATATGAGTTTTTGTGACTTATGCGCTTTAGTCTGCCGACCCTAGATATAGTAGGTAGGTATCTATTTCAGTCTGTTATATGGTTATAACAGCGATTTTGTACTGCAAAAGTTTCTTCTCAATGGGCTAATCTATACAATTTTGGCGTATTGCCCGCAGTAATAAATAAACCGAAGTTGTAATTATTTATTAAGAGTACCTAAAACTTTTAAATTTTATGAATATTGGTCTTTTTAATAGACTACGATAACCTAAGTCAAAAGGAAGGAAGTTTGGATTTACGTATGTTCCACTGCTGAGCCGATTTTGATGAAATTAGGTGTCAAATAAAATCATTATGACGTATGTTAAATCAAATTCTCTTTAACTTTTTTCTAGTTAACTATTTATTGCATAATTTATTAATTTAGAGTTTAATTTTATATTATTTTAAGTTTGTTAATTAATATATTACAGATTGTCTTTTTATTGCATTGTTAGAAAAATTTTTGCGAATTCCAGCTACAAAAGTATTATTGGTTGATTAAATGGCGTTCTTACGACATTAATGCGTTCCGGCACGATGGCGTGTAGAAACCTATTAGGGGTTCGGGTTGAATGTACACTGTCATATCCCTTCCAAGTTAGCCCGCTACCATCTTAGACTGCATCGTCACTTACCATCAGGTGAGATTGCAGTCAATGCCTATCTTGCCATCGAAAAAAAATGTATTTTAATTTAATGGCGAGAGAGTGATCCCCAATAGAGTAATAAGAGCCAATCAGAGGGATCGCGAACCAGAATAAAAAAAAAACTTACCTATAAATGCAATACTCCTGTAAGTGTGCGGCATTACCACTATTTTCTCATGTTCTTTGGTCTCCATTTTAGCAATATTAAAAAAAAAAGAAGTAAGTATATAGGTAGTGTTTTACAATAATTTATTGTTTTAAGAAATATTAATTATTGATACGTCGCGTCGTTAAGATAAGTTACAAGACTAGATATTATTGTTATTGACACAATATTATAATGCATCTTGCGAAATAATTACCTATTAAGTATTATGATTATAATCAGATAAGATTATTGAGTGCTGTTACAGGTAACAAGGTATTTGAAAAGTAGGTAATAAAGTGGATGAACTTGGAAGTGGTGTTTTTTTATATTTCGCTGGTCGAAATGCTTTTTACGCATTCCTTTCGAGAGTCGTGAGAGATGCATCTCTAATATCTATGCCATTATCATAATATAGATACGACTGCGGGATTACGGGATTGCGGGAATATCATCCCGCATTTATTTTTAAGTAAGTACCTACATATATATCGTCTCACAGATTTCTATTAAAAATTGATCAGGTGCACCAAACAAGAAAATATTTCTGAAGGTCTAGCTCATTATATTAATCAAATAATTAAGGTATCAAATGAAAGGGCTTGACTATATAGTAGAATACTATATACCTTATATACTATGATTTTCAAATCCAAGATGGCCGCCACCTCAAAATTGTCGGGGGTGTTTTAAATTTTCAATTTACACTTGTGATCTACGTGTGCGAAATAATATCAGCGTAACGTAGAGCGTAACGAAATGTAATAAGCGTAACGTATAAATAATATGTAAGTAGATGCATAATATTATAAATGTCAGCGATTGGAACAAGCATTTTCGTTATGGTCTTGCTGCTATGCAAGCATATCATACTCGAATACAATTTCGATTGCAACTGCAAGTCAGTGGACTATAATTCTTTTTACAAAACCGACTTCAAACGCCACTACAAACTATATCAATTGTGCCCATAGAAGAGTTCCGTCATTTCTCCAGGATTATCAGATCCTGACCTGATGACAATGGGACCACCTGGGAAGTATACCCTTTCAAACAAAAAAGGAATTTTCCAAATCGGTCCAGGCGTCTTCGAGTAATCGGGGGACATTTATGATCCGTAGGAGAACCAAAGACTCTGCGAGTTGCGAAACTGAAGTGGAAATGGGCGGGGCATATAGTTCAAAGAGCTGATGGTCGATGGGGTCCCAATGTGCTGGAGTGGCGACCCCGCACCGGGAAGCGCAGTGTGGGCAGACCCCCTACTAGGTAGACGGACGACATCAAACGAGTCGCAAGGAGTCGCTGGATACAGGCGGCGTAAGACTGAGACCTGTGGAGGTCATGCAAGAGACCTATGTCCAGCAGTGGACATCGGTTGATTAAGAAGAAGAAGATGCCTGTCAGTTGAGTTGATTTGAGCTGTGCGTTCATCTATCAGACAGTCCACCTTTTCTTTATGTATTCAGTTAGGATATAAATAGATTTTACAGACAGAGGATTACATAATAAAGAAGAGACTGCACTACAGCACGGTCGTCGGTCAACGGTCGTCGGTCGTCGGTCGTCGGTCGCCGTCCGCCGAACACAAGCGGCGACAAATAATGCGAGTTCCGTCGCACGCAATAGCAAATGAGGATGCATGTCTCTTGGCGGCCCACATCCAGTCAGGGCTGTGCAAATTTTTTTTTAAATATTAGCCAAGCTGAATTTGACTAATATCCTCCTATCCCCCCCCAAATAAGCGAAAACCTTGTACTTGTGCTTGTGTTGTGCTAGGAGTGTGTACAACTATAGCGCAACCGTCGGACTATTGCGGTTATAAATAATTGAATTTATTATACAAGTGCGAGTTATTTGTTTTTACACGACTGCCCAAAAAGAGGAGCGTAATATTAAGCTATTGCACATAGCTTCTATCGCGGGCCAGCGTGGAGACCGAATCCAGAAATTCCGTAACGAAAATAACCTGACACGGGACTCCTCTACGGTGAGCCGCTAGATGGCGCATTTTTTATCAACGCCATCTAACGGCTCACCGCTAGATGGCGTTGATAAAAAATGCTATGCAATAGCTTTACCGCGGCAGTCCCCGAGTGCCACACGTCTTTTTTTTTTCAGAGTTCATAATATGTATGTACATCTTATGTATGTACATATATTATGTGTTTTATTCCACCATTCGTATCGTTAGAATCCTTACATCAACCCGAGTCACTGGCTATTTTTCAGTTGATATTCTTTAAAGCAGTTCGGGCTTTTATTCTATTTAAAGAATTAATTTGCTTTTGGTGCCTTTGAATTCCTCTCCACCACGCTCCATATTCAAACACGGTAGGAACTCACGACAAAAACGTACTTTGCTCACTTGTTGAACTTAAAATTTTCTTTATTTTTACTTTATTTTCACTGCGATATGGGCAGCCCTAATTGATTATCCGGGACACGAATGCGAGTACAATGGCGCTTGCTCTGCTGATATATTACGCCGATTATATTTAGGCGATAGACCGATGCTATATACCCACTGATAACACGCTTACGTTACTACAGTCCGCGAGGCATAAGCTCAACTTTGTATATGTTAATTGTTGATCAAAGGCCTTGAGGCGCCATGCGTCTGGCAATACGTTTAAAACGCTTTGTAGGTACAGTTTTCTTGACATACGATTTGTTTTTTGACGTGCGCTCACATAAAAGAAAAGCTGAGGTTATGCCTCGCGGACTGTAGTCATCACACAGAACATTGCTATTAGGTAGGTACTCCTAGTTACTAGTCGATGCCCACGACAGGAGGAAGAACGGAATTTCACGAAAAGAAGATTTTTTAAATGAGAAAATATAATATTATTCTCGTCGGTTTTCTACTAACGTAAAATCACATCTCTATTTAATTTTAAAAGCTTTTGTGTTTCTTTTTGCATTAGGCACCTTGAATTCCTAATATTCTTAAATAAATATGTAGTTCTAATATTATTTAGATCTATTATGGACTATGGTAGCATCATGGTAGTATTGTGCCTATGAAATATAACTGATGATGGAAGTTAGGTGGAATATTATTAGTCACTGGGTATGGTGATTGGTGGTGGCAATGGGAAGACCAATTTTGGACTACATAATAAAAAAATTACTTGTCAAAATGAAGGTAGGAAAAAAAGAGTTTTTATAAAGCGCTTGGGAAAACCCCTGATAAATTACTTGTATAACTTTATCAGTAAAAATTCTATTTATAAAAAAATATTTATCAACGCCATCTTAGTTTATTTCATCGAACTACGTTATCCAAGCTTCGCCTGTTGGTCTTTTTCACTGTCCGTGAAGCCAGCGCGGTAGAGTTTCTTGTAGTAATTATACACCGCGACGCTAGATGGCAGCACACAAATTTTTGGTATTGTTTCCTTTTTTCTATTATTATTTTAGTGAATAATTTTAAAATAAACTTAAATCTTAATTAATACTAAAATTAAACTTTAATCAAATTTAGAACTCCATTTCATTTTTTCATTTTGCGAATATGCTTTAAAGTTAAACCTAACCCTAGGTTCATCAGATATACCTATACAAGTAACATTATATACCTACCCTGCCATTGCTCTGTCTTACGAGTAAGTTAGATATCCAAGTTTGAATACAAGTTGCAGTTACCGAAGATATTATTAGTTAAGACTTAAGATATAAAGTTTCGCAGTTAGCTATTAGGTATTATTATTATTATTATATGCTTAGGAGCTGCAACTACGCTTAGCCTAGCCTTGACATAAGTGTGCAGCTAGAATGGTGTTGTTGCCACTAAATTTTGTCGATCTCCCGGATATATGGGGCAAGGCTAGATAAAGTCTTCGACCTTCGACCTGAGCAGCTCAGGTACTACCCATTCATTCTTAGCATCCTACTTTGTGCTCCCGAATATAGCAGAGGCTACAGAATGTAGCTCGACGATAAAAATATAGGAACCATCGATATATAACGCTTAGAAGCGCGAAAGTCGACGCGGTGGTAAGCTGTTTTTGGTAAGCTTTTAAAGTAATATAATTTGTAGGCTATTTTTTATCTCGGAAAAACTGAGTGTTCTTTTTTTTTATCCGAAATAGGCTTGCGCTTGACGACGAGCCATACTGGTGATGAGGTCTAGTTTGGAGCGCGCTTGCCTAGAAGATGCCTATTCGCTCTTGCCTTGAAAGTACTCAAATTATAAGTTCCTGTTTTAAAAACCTAATTTCCAAAGATGGTGTCATGGGCAAAAGTTAGTGGCTACGTCATAATTATTCCGTTATAGGTACATCGTCTTAGTCGCAAAATACATTACCTGGCGATGCTTTTAAAGTATGCGCTCATTTTAGGAGGAAGTTTTAATAGGCTGAACTTGTCGCGTCTTTGTTCGATTATTTATAAGTGAGAAGATATTACGTGAGATCGTCCATTAGTCCATTACTAAAATAATCGACCCTTTAACGGTCCTCTACTCAAACTTGTAAGAGTTGATGAAATCTAAGTGCAAAGTCTCATTCTGCCTAAGGTAAGTACCTACTTACGAAAAGTTTTCCAAACTTAAGGGTTCACTCTTTCGGACAAGAAGAGCTCTACAGAATGTCGTTGTCTGTAGGTGTAGAATAAAGTAAAAATCTAAGAAATAAATATCTATTTTTTTTTTCTTCTTTATTGAACGAGCGAAGCGAGTTCTCTGAGTCAACTAGGGCGCTTGCCTACTAGACAGAGAAGTGTGTACGTCCAAATGTCTGTCAGAGCCCTATAACTTCTGAATTACTGAATATTAGAACGTGAAACTTGGTTGAAAATTCAGTTATATCCTGTACTTGAACAACAAATACTAAAATTAGATAAATGTTATAAAGAAACGAAATTATTTAATTTTAATGCGCCATCTATTAGCATTATTGTGAAACTAATAGCTTCACTAATGCTAATAGATGGCGCTGTGTCAGTAAAACAGTTTTATGTCAACTATTATTTTTTTTACTGCGTCTAATGTTAAAAGTTAATTATTACAATATATAATTAAAACTTTTGGGAATTATGGGATATCGCGAGGTCTCAGTTCGGGGCGAACCACTAGTTTATTTTATAGAGCTTTTATACAATAAGTATATGCAAGCTCCAATGTACTTTTATCATATTATACTTTCAAATGTACAGCAGCTATTCTTATTTTATTAGTAACTTTTAATAATTTACTGCTCCAAAAATATCACTTGGTCATCTATTTTTTAAATTTTTATACTTATAAAAATTAAATAAAGTTTTAGCGGAAAGAAAATAGAGAAGTCTTACGTCTGCATTAAACCTTAGACTACCCGCGTTACGATAAATATTGTACTACCTTAATTTATCAGGTTTTTTAAACTTAAGTTTTAAGTTAGCCACATTGTTTTACTACTTAAGCTTTTACCCATCCCCTCTAGGACATAATAGTCTCTCGTCAATTAGAGTAAACTCGAGTGTCCACACGAACCTTGTTTTGCTTTGATTTGCAACCTCTTTTTTTCGTCCTCTCTTCTATCTACGATCAGTCCGTGAACTGGGGTTCATAGGATCTTGAGTTCTTTAATTTTTGCAAACTTTGCATAAAAAAGGAGACCGGCCGAATTGAGAACCTCCTCCTTTTTTGGAAGTCAGTTAATAAAGAGGTGAAATTCATCTTTTTTGTGAAGAATTAACGTAATTTAAGTAGATTTAAAAGTTCTCTTACCATACAAACAGTGATTCCCTGTGATATTTCCCATAATTAATATATCTACGCATATAAATAAAAAAAATATATAATGTGCAAAGACACACACAATATCTCTTAATCAAAACATCGGTATGTGGGAGTACCTTTGATATAAAAGAGATAACTACTAAAGTTTCTAATGAACTATCACAATATGTTCAAACAATGTTGAAAATGGAAATAACAATACTAATATTATAAGGCTACATTATGGATAACTTCTATATACAAATAACAATTTCATTAGAGGCATTATGCATTCAAATAACTTACGTACAGTGGAAATTACCCATAACATTAAACGTGAACGTAAATATATGGAAATGCATATAATATGGGAAATGGATGGGATGGGCTGGGAAGTAAGAAACTCTTATTTTATTTTGTAGTTCAAACATCGAATTTAGTTTCGTAATTTTTAGAGATAAGTATGTATACCTAGAATTAAAGGGAAAGGTGACTGACTGACTGATCTATCAACGCACTGATTCTTGGCTAACTTGTAGCTCTTATGACACGTCATAAATCTACCACCGGTTCGGAATGCAGACAAACTCAGCAGTTGCTCTTTTAAAAAAAAATTTTTTTTTTATGCTATGTATGCAGTGCTTCTACAATAAAGCTTCAAAAAATGCAAAAATGCCTACGTATGCGTACCTACAATCCAACGCATGTCAAGATGGGCAGCCAAAGCAGACCCATTCCCGTTGGTGGCACCCGTTCACGAGCATGACGCATGATCCAGCCATTGCTTCGCTCAACCATATTTGAGGGAACGTAACAACCCGCACCACACGATACCACCACAGAAATGTTTAATCATCGAGTCCTATTTAATATTATAAATGCGAAAGTTTGGATGTTTATTAATCACGCTGCAACGACTAAACCGATTTGGCTGAAAAGCACAGAGATAGATTATAGAGTAGAATAACACATAGGCTACTTTTTATCCTGCAGAGAGTTCCCGCGGGAATCAGAAAACCACGATCCACGCGAAGTCGCGGGCACTAGTCTAAATATATAAAAGGCAAAGGTGACTGACTGACTGACTGACTGACTGACTGACTGACTGACTGACTGACTGACTGACTGACTGACTGATCTATCAACGCACAGCTCTAACCACTGAACCGATCGAGCTGAAATTTGGTATACAGGTAGCTGTTAGGACGTAGACATCCGCTAAGAAAGGATTTTGGAAAATTTCAACCCCAAGAGGGTTAAATAGGGGGTTAAAAATCGAACCTAACGTGAGCGAAGCCGCGGGTTAAAGCTAGTATAAAATAAAACGCTACATATCGATGTCCAATAAAAGTGCCATCTTCGAAATGAGTATCGGAGGTTGAAAGTCGATTGCGTGTCCATCAAGCTCTAATATCCTATCGTGTGAAGAAAAACCCCTGATCGCCCCTTCCACAGAGAGGCTGGGGAGCCAGTACCATACCAACCACGACGCAGCGCGGACGTAGGCGTGCGACGGACGAATTCCCGCCATACGTAAGGAAAAATCTTAAACGGACGAAATCACGAAGCCAAAGAAAACAATGGATGTCGTGTACAGAGGTATTTTATTTTTTCTAATTTTTTTTAACTACCACATAAGACATAATCTGTCGTGAGATGTAAACAATTCAACAGATATAAGTAGTAGCTTGGGAAAATATGTGGCGTGTTTTCTGTATTTTTCTTTAAGCTGGTTCACACTTGGTTGTTTGTTTCGGAAAAACGATCGCGATCGATTGTTTATTTTAGCACTCTTGATTGTACCCGTATGGTTTTAAGTACGTTATGGGATAGGTAGGTGAATATTTTTCATTTCGGTGTTGCTTTTTAGATTTTAAAATAAAAAAATTGTAATCGGTTTATTTAGTAAGCTGAGGTGTTTTGACGTTCTGATAAATTTTTGTATTTCAAATCTGTCAAGCTCATCTTTTCAAGATTCCTTGGCTATGGTTTAAAATAGTGCCCTAATTAAAGTAGTTTTGTAACAATAAATAAGTATATGCTAATTATACAATCGAACAAAATCAATATGACAGGATTTACATCCAATTTCCCGATGTCTGGTTAAACTATTTAAACTTACTTTCTAGTTTGAATCAAAAACTTTTTTATTTTATCCTTGTTCGAAAATATCTTTCTCTGTTGTCAAATATTTGTAAACTAGCTTTTGCCCGCGGCTTCGCCCACGTTAATTCGATTTTTCAAAAACCCTATTTTACCCCTGTAGGGGTTGTATTTTTAAGAATCCCTTCTTAGCGGGTGCCTACGTTATAATAGCTATATCTTTATGCTAGATATCAGTCCGATTCGTCCAGCTGTGCGTGAATAGATCAGTCAGTCAGTCACCTTTTAATTTTATATATTTACTAGTTGATGTCCGTGGCTTCGCTCGCTTGGATTTAGTTTTTCAAATCCCGCGGAAACTCTTTGATTTTCCGGGATAAAAAGCTATGTCACTCTCCCGGTCCTCAACTATACCCATGCAAAAAATCACGTCGATCCGTTGCTTTATTGTTGCGCCGTGATTGAAGGACAAGCCAACAAACCAACAAACAAACACACATTTGCATTTATAATATTATTAAGGAAGTAAGGACAAGATAAAAAAGATTAAAGATTAATGAAATCCGCCAGTGTAGAGTCAGCGTAACATTTGGCCGTGGATTCGTGATTACGGTTGTAAGTTCAATCTGTTTACGGAGTGGAGCTTGCCTTTTTCTCCTTCGTTTGTTTATTTTATAACAATAAACTTTTATATACACTTTGAGGTTTCGTTCGCTTTGAGATTTCCAAGACGTCTTTTCTTCTAGCGGCGTATTTTAAGACGACTTTATTTGTGGAGCTTTAATACGAGTAGTTAAATGCGTGTTGGATATACACGATGTTGTTGGTTATCCACGTCAATTTACTTTCCGAACAAGATAAGTATACAAAAACATATTTGCTACCTCAAAATATTTTCTAGAAAAGGCGGCTTCATAGCAAATATGATGTAAATAGATCGCATTTCTAAATATATTATTTAAATTAAAAGCCTATAGGCTTTTTTGAAAATCCCGCGGGAACTCTTTATTCTTGTAGATAAAGGTAGCATACATAATATGTCACTATAATAGTCTGAGAGAGCTATGCTTGGAGTATCCCTGAAAGATCAAATCAGAAATGAGGAGATCGTATTAAAACCAAACTCACCGACATGCAACCTCACGATCTTTTTCTTCACCCTGATGGTTTTTTATTTCCTTTTTTAAAAAAGAAAAAAAAAACCTTCTGGAAAGTGGGTACAACAATAGTGCAACGGGTGGGGTTTGAACCTGCGACCTTTCAGTTTTCAGTCCGCACCTTTAACCGTTGGGCTATTAAGGCTTACATTTTTAAAGAATTTAAAGAACTAGTGGCATTACAAACCCGTCCAAACTGTCACCCCCTAATAATAATACGTTACGTTTTAATTCTGAACTAAGCTTGATAATGTGAGCACTGGTTGCTTCTTTATTGCCTCACTGTAATAATACCGAACTTGGGTTGAGCCGGGCCCTTTGTATTCCTCACGTTTATAAGGGGATACGAGCCCTTCAGGTACAGCTCCCACGATTTGGGATAAATAAACCGGGACAGAAAAACATTAGTATCTAGCGTAGCGAACCAGTGGTAGATTCATTTGACGATTCGAAAATACTTTGTAAAAGTTTATTTGAATAAAAATTATTCTATTCTATTCGTAAAGTATATTACTTACTGGCTAATGTCCGCAATTTCGTGTACGCGTGGATTGAGGTTTTTTAATTCGCGCGGGCCCTCTCTCCGGGATAAAAAGACGTGTGGGACTCGGGGACTGCCGCGGTAAAGCTATTGCATAGCATTTTTTATCAACGCCATCTAGCGGCTCACCGCTAGATGGCGTTGATAAAAAATGCCATCTAGCGGCTCACCGCTAGATGGCGTTGATAACAAATGCGCCATCTAGCGGCTCACCGTAGAGGAGTCTCGTGTCAGGTTATTTTCGTTACGGAATTTCTAGATTCGGTCTCCACGCTGGCCCGCGATAGAAGCTATGCAATAGCTTAAAAAGTAGTCTATGTGTTATTTCAGAATGATGACCTATCTCTGCCTTTCAGCCAAATCAGTTCAATCGATACGGCGTCTTTGAGTAACAAACATCCATCCATCCATCCACAACATTAATCCATTTACGTCGAACATCGTAAAAATTGTAGTGTTTGTCTTTTTAACCGACTTTCAAAAAAGTATAGGTTATCAATTCGGCTGGTAACGGTATCTTTTGTATTAGCAGGATAGCTTAGTAACAATCCTCAATAATATTAAGTGAAATCATAAATCGGAATAATCCTGGCTTAATCCTAACGTATGTTTAGCCTACTAATAGAGTAACAATAGGACAGCGTGGTGTTCTATGCCGCGATGGGGTCATGCAAGGGGGTGCGCTGGGCCCCCTTTTATTAAAAGCTTGATATCGTTCCGATTTATTAGCTATTCTATTCAGTATCTTATCAATGGGCACTGGGATTTATTTATTTGTAGCATGATTGTATCCAGTTTAATTTGAAGTTGTAGTGTGATACTTAATACTTAATGTTCGGCCGTTCAGAGAATGCGTTCCTGACACGTCGCGATTGAACTGACGACGTAGCTTTGTAATGGCGTTGCAGTTACGATAAAAATATTTTTGCTGGTTGTTTACCGTTTTAAAAATTGATGAGCATTAAAACAACATTATTATATCAATAATCAATGAATGTTATAATTTTGTGCCAAACTGAGTGTCAAATAACTTGGTAAACAATATTTTTCTAAATCTATACTGCGCTATTACAAGGTTATGTCAGCGCTTTATATTTGTAGTGCTGTGCTAAAAATAACAGGCAAGTATCGTAATATCGTAATCTGTTCTTATACAGTTATACTTATAATATAAAATAATACGCTTTGTTTTTCTTTTTAAGAATTTGAAAATAATGGACTATAAGATAACTTTTATGAAATATAAAAATAAAACTATGACCAAACCGAACGCGCGAAAGAAAGTAGCATTTTTATATTTAGGTTGAAAATGGTAACCCCAAATGGCGTTGGGCCGCCATTTTGTGACGCTAAAACAGTCGTCTGTTGTCGTTTCGTGCGCATAGACCACGTTCTTCAAGTGTTTTCGATCTGTTTTTATTTGATTACCCGGTGTACACTCACCACACTAATAAAACACTGCACATCACTTCAAAAAAAACTTTATTTAGAAAATTACTAATTCACTATATACAACGGGCACCAGGAGGAAATAGCGCGTTGCAAGGTCCTCGTGGCGCCATCTAGTTGGTGAATAGTAAAACAGTCATAAACATTCCGGCCCTCAAAGGACGAATGGTCCTTTAAAGGCAAAGAGATTAAACAAATTAAATTAAATTTTTAAAAACTAATGAACAATCCTAAGGCTAGGAAGGTCTAGACATTTGCTTGTGTATCCAACGGGCAAATTTTCGTGATTGGGCGTTTGAAAATGTGGCCTTTCATTTTTAACGTTACGACTCGAGTTAGTCCATCCTTGCCAGGGTGTTTTTCAATAATTCTAGCCAAAAGCCACTTTCCGGGAGGAAGCCTCTCATCTTTGACAAGAACTACCGTACCAATGTCTGGTTCTGCTATCTTATCAGACCATTTATAGCGATTTTGTAAGGTGGAAAGATATTCAGCACTCCAGCGTGACCACAAATTTTGCAACATTCTTTGTAGCAATTGCCAACGATCTAAATGAGAGCGAGAGACATCCTCTAAATTCATTTCCGGAACAGCTATAGGAGCTTCCCCAATCAGGAAGTGTCCAGGGGTAATTGGAGAAATATCCTCAATGGAACTTGACGGTAAAGTTAAGGGTCTCGAATTTACACAAGCTTCGACTTGCGCCAATAAAGTAGCATACTCTTCAAAGGTGAGGATAGTTTGACCAATTACACGTTTGAGATGCATCTTTACGGACTTCACGCCAGCTTCCCACAATCCACCGAAGTGTGGAGAGCCAGGTGGTATGAAATGCCAAGTCGTATTATCATTAGCTAATAACTCAGCTATTTCTCCAACTACTTGAGATTTTCTGTTTTTAAACATACAATCGAGTTCTCTAGAGGCTCCAGTAAAATTGGTTGCACAATCACTCCAGAGATCACTGCAATGGCCGCGTCTTGAGGTAAAACGGCGGAACGAAGCCAAAAAAGCATTAGTGGAGAGATCGCTAACCAGTTCCAGGTGGATCGCTTTAGTGACCATGCAAACAAACAAACAGATATATGCCTTACTTGTTCTCTGGCATCGTCCGGGATATAACTTTAAAGTGACCGGACCAGCGTAATCCACTCCACTACAGCGGAAAGGTTTACTAGGCCTGACCCGTGAAGCGGGTAACTGTCCCATCAATTGATTCAAAGGTGACGAGGAATGCTTAAAACAGGTAAGACATTTGCGAATAACTTTTTTAACTACAGTTTTAGCACCGATTACCCAATATTTACAGTTTAATAGATTAAGAGTTAACTGAGGACCACCGTGTAATGCATGAAGATGAGCGTCTTGAACAATCAATGATGTAAAATGACAATGAGCAGAAAGTAAAATTGGTGTCCTTTGATCAGTACTTATGGATGCATTACGAAGGCGTCCGGTTACACGTAAAATGTTATCTTTATCGAGATAAGGTATGTAGGACCCTTACGATTAAACTTAAAATTAAAATTAAATCTAAAAACTAAAACCTTAAATATAAACTTAAAATTAAAACTAATATTATGTAACATACATATTGATTTACAACATAATTCACAAAACGTCCCTACGGGTGGAAATGTTGCTTGGCCGAGCCGTTGAAAGGCAGATAAGAAACCGGTCCGCGAATGTCGCCGAGCGGCCGGCGCGCGCGCTGTATGCCTACGGATAGTCCGCCTCGCAGTGCCCAGTCAGTACCTAGCAAAACCGCTATCGCGACGGACTTACCGTGCCGCTCCGCGCTCGCTCACTGACGTATGAACGTTCTCCGTACTTCCTTGAATTTTAGTATTTGTAATCCTTTGTGTTTGAAGTATTAAACCGAACTGTAGAAAACCTAAATACAAGGGCGTCCCGAACTTGATGGATATTTCATTTCTACCCAAGTAGACACGCCCCCCTCATACTAAACTGGTGACCCCGACGTGATCTGAACACGCATCTGGTGACCCTTGGATCAGCTGATCTGGTGATAAGTGAACCTCAAGAAGAAGACCACGCTCATCGGATTAAGCCAATAAAGCATCATGTTTGGATTTGGAGAACGCGAGGAAGCTGGTACGAGTGATAAAACGGTAATGGAAAAACGCGTTTCAACTGATGGACCACCGACGGAAGTTTTTAAGGTCGGTATAAAAGTACCTCCTTTTTATCCGGATGAACCTGAAATTTGGTTTGCGCAACTGGAGGGGCAATTTGCGCTGGCGAATATCACCAGCGACACAACAAAATTTTATTATGTAATGGGCCACTTAGACCATCAATACGCGAAGGAGATTAAGGATGTTTTGATAAACCCACCTGCGGTTAATAAATATGAGAAGCTAAAATTGGAGTTGGTGAATAGACTATCGGCTTCAAGAGCGACTAAAATAAAACAATTACTGCGCCATGAAGAACTCGGTGACCGTAAACCCTCTCAATTCTTTAGGCATTTAAGAGATCTCGCCGGTGCCGAGTTTCCAGACGAATACCTGCAGACAATATGGATAAGCAGACTTCCTGTAAATATACAAACGGTCTTGGCCGCGCAAGCCTCCGTTACTTTAGAAGAACAAGCGGAACTGGCAGACCGGATTATGGATATTGCGGCTCCAGCCCTTCAGGTTCATGCTGCCGCGAAACCCGCCTCCAGCAACGATGAACTGCGAAGAGAGATAGCGGATTTACGGAAACAAATTGAAGCTCTGACGTCAAAGTTTGGTGAAAGGTGTCGTCCGCGTAATAGGCAGCAGTCGCAGCGTAGTCGTTCACGAGCTCGCTCCCAGTTAAGCTACCGAAAATATCCTATTTGTTTTTATCACTCGAAGTTCGGTAGCAAGGCCCACAAATGCGTCCGACCGTGCGACTTTAAGGAGACGGAAAACACCAGGGGCGGTCGCTAATGGCGACTAACGATTGCCCTGTCCCTGCTGTTGGTCGCCTCTTTGTCACGGACCGGACCACGAAGATCCAATTTCTTGTGGATACTGGTAGCGACCTCTGCGTCTTTCCTAGGTCCTTACTCGTCGGTAGTTTTAAGCCAGCGAACTATCAGTTAAGTGCAGCAAACGGATCGCCCATAGAGACTTACGGCTATGTGAACTTTAATTTAGACCTCGGACTTCGTCGTAATTTTGTGTGGCGTTTCATAGTGGCTGACGTGACGAGACCAATTATTGGTGTTGACTTTTTAGTGTTTTATAAGTTAGTGGTAGATTGTCAAAATCAATGTTTAATTGACAACACAACTAATCTTAAGACTACTGCATCAATCGCCCGGCCAAATAACATTTCATCGGTTAAGGTCGCAACTGGTCAATCTAGGTATCACAAAATTTTAGATGAATTTCCAGAAATTACACGACCGGCTGGTACGTTACGCATCATCCCACATAACACTAAACATCACATACGCACTACACCCGGGCCTCCCGTCTCATGTCAACCAAGGCGTCTAGCACCCGATAAGTTAAAAATCGCTCAACAAGAATTTGAAACCATGTTGCAGATAGGCACCGCCAGGCCCTCGGAGAGCCCCTGGTCATCTCCTCTTCACCTGGCTCCTAACAAAAACAACGGTTGGCGTCCCTGCGGCGATTATCGGAGATTGAATGCTAGAACCATCCCTGACAGGTATCCGATCAGGCATATACACGATTTCGCTCACAGCATAGCGGGAAGTAAAATCTTCAGTACAATAGATCTTGTCAAAGCCTATAATCAGATACCTGTCAGCCCTGAGGACATCCCGAAGACCGCGATAACCACGCCCTTCGGGTTGTTCGAGTTTCCGTTCATGACATTCGGTCTCCGCAACGCCGCCCAAACGTTCCAGCGATTTGTTGATGAGATGACCCGGGGACTCGATTTTTGCTACTGCTATTTGGACGATTTTTTAATTTTCAGCAGTAGTATAACTGAGCACGAAGAACATCTTCGCCAGATATTTAATAGGTTAAGAGATTATGGTATGCTTATTAATACATCTAAATGCGTTTTTGGCGTTTCAGAAGTAACATTTTTAGGACACCATATCTCCGAGACCGGCACTAAGCCACTTGATTCAAAAGTGAAGGCTATTAAGGACTTTCCACAGCCCAAAGATATCCGACAGCTTCGCAGATTTTTAGGCATGCTGAATTTTTACCGGCGATTTTTGCCGGCAGCAGCTCGAATACAAGCCCCTTTGCACGCGTTATTAGTTGGTGCGGCTAAGGGATCCCAACCTATTAACCTGACGGGAGCAGCACTCCAAGCCTTTCAGGACTGCAAAGATAGTCTGGCCAAGGCAGTATTGCTAGCACATCCCAATTTTCAGGCTGAGCTCGCGCTGGTGACAGACGCCTCGGATGTGGCTATTGGAGCAGTCCTCCAGCAAAAACAGGGTGATGATTGGGAACCTTTAGGTTTCTTTTCTAGAAAGTTAATTCCTTCACAACAAAAATATTCACCTTATGATAGGGAACTTCTCGCTATCTACGAAGCGATCAAATATTTTAGACACATGCTAGAGGCTCGACATTTTGTGATCTATACTGATCATAAGCCAATCAGTTTTGCTTTCCATGAACGGAAATCCAACTGTTCACCTAGACAGTATAGATATCTGGATTTCATAGCACAATTCACCACCGACATAAGGCACATTTCCGGCAAGGACAATGTCGTAGCCGACACCTTATCTCGTGTGGATGAACTATACGCTCCAGTAAGTCTTGAGTCTCTAGCAGAATGTCAAACCTCTGACCCGGAATTAACACACTACCTTAAAGAAAAGTCTTCTCTTCGCTTACAAAGGACAAACTTACCTGGAAGTCGATTATTCTTGTACTGCGATGTAAGTACGTCGACTCCCAGACCATTTGTACCTAAGCAGCTGAGGAGACAAGTCTTCGAGAGCCTACACTCTCTTAGCCATCCAGGCATCAACGCAACTGCCAAATTAATAGCAGAACGCTTCGTCTGGCCAGGCATTAGGAGAGATTGCAGGTCGTGGGCACAGTCATGTCTGGCTTGCCAACGTGCAAAAATAAGCCGGCATGTGTCTGCGCCTCTAGGCACATATGATTTACCCCGCGCACGATTTAAAAATATTCATATCGACATCGTGGGGCCATTACCATCTTCAGAAGGGTACCGTTACTGTTTGACAGCCGTAGACCGTTTCACTAGATGGGCGGAAGTCATCCCAGTAATGGATATTACAGCCGAGACGATAGCTAAGGCATTGCTGTCAGGGTGGATATCACGGTTCGGTACACCTGAGACCGTCGTAACGGATCGCGGTCGTCAATTTGAGTCATCTCTGTTCAGCTATCTGGCAAAGATAGCTGGATTTGAGCACAAAAGAACGACAGCCTATCACCCATCTTGTAATGGCTTGGTCGAACGATTTCATAGGCAACTTAAAGCGTCTATAGTCTGTCACGCTAACGACAAATGGACAGAATCCTTACCTTGGGTACTTCTTGGAATAAGAAGTGCATTTAAGGAAGATCTACAAGCCTCTTCGGCCGAGCTATTATATGGCGAACCCTTAAGACTACCAGGGGAATTTTTTCACCCCTCTGAAGATGGCACGACAGACATAACCGAGTTTTCGGCCCGTCTGCGGTCATTCGCTAATAAATTACAGCCGGTTCCAGCCTCACGCCATGGCAGGAATAAATTTTTTGTATTTAAAGACTTGAAAACCACTGATCACGTTTTCATTAGAGAAGACGTATCACGTGGCTCATTAAAACCTGCCTACACAGGTCCATATAAAGTTTTGTCTCGCAATGACAAAGTTTTTAAGTTGTTGGTTAATGGCAAGGAGACAACAGTGTCAATAGATCGTCTCAAACCAGCATACTTACTTACCGATGACTATGATTCCACTCCAAGCGAGGACACTCAACCTGAGGAAAAATGGAAAATTAATTACCACCGAACTCGTTCAGGTCGTCAAGTTAAATTTCCTGATTATTATCGCCCTTGACGGTCTTTGGAGGGGGGTGGTGTAGGACCCTTACGATTAAACTTAAAATTAAAATTAAATCTAAAAACTAAAACCTTAAATATAAACTTAAAATTAAAACTAATATTATGTAACATACATATTGATTTACAACATAATTCACAAAACGTCCCTACGGGTGGAAATGTTGCTTGGCCGAGCCGTTGAAAGGCAGATAAGAAACCGGTCCGCGAATGTCGCCGAGCGGCCGGCGCGCGCGCTGTATGCCTACGGATAGTCCGCCTCGCAGTGCCCAGTCAGTACCTAGCAAAACCGCTATCGCGACGGACTTACCGTGCCGCTCCGCGCTCGCTCACTGACGTATGAACGTTCTCCGTACTTCCTTGAATTTTAGTATTTGTAATCCTTTGTGTTTGAAGTATTAAACCGAACTGTAGAAAACCTAAATACAAGGGCGTCCCGAACTTGATGGATATTTCATTTCTACCCAAGTAGACACGCCCCCCTCATACTAAAAGGTACAAGTTGTTTCAGAACACTACTTTTTGGAATAACGTCTCCTTTTCTCAGTATTTCTATTTCTTTTGCAAAATAGAGTTCCTGTGAGAGACGAATGCAAACGTTACGTGCCTTTCTCAATTCAGCCACAGTTAAATACTGAGGAAAAGAGTAAGTATCCATTGCGTTTTTTCTTAAATTAATTTTATCTTTACATTTTTGAACAAATCTAAACACATATGCTGTTACACGAATCAATTTAGATAATTTTGAATATCTTTTTAAATAGTTTTCTGTATCAGTTTCAGTTAAAGGAGTAGCAACTACCTTTACAGGTGGTACTTTACGTTCGAGAGTCACATCAGGTAAGTTACAATTTTTAAATTCAATATTCACAGAGTTTCGCAAAAAATCTGGGCCATTCCACCATAGTTCAAGATTTTCTAATTGTTCAGGCGTGATTCCACGTGAAGCGCAATCAGCGGGATTATCTTGGGAATTAATATGATGCCATTGATTGCTATTAAGCACATTCAAAATTTCAGTTGTACGATTAGCTATAAAGGTTTTCCAAGTATTAGGTGATTTACGCAACCAAGCCAAAACTATGGTCGAATCTGTCCAGGCAAAAATACAATGATCAGGAATATTTAAACTAGTTTTGACATCTTTTAACATTCTAGCTAATAAGACGGCTCCACAGAGTTCGAGACGTGGTACTGATATTTGTTTTACAGGTGCTACTTTCGTACGAGCAACGACCAAACTCACTTTAATGTCATCACCATCTATAACTCTGAGGTACACGACTCCTGAGTACGCTGAACAGGATGCATCACTGAATCCATGCAGCTCTATTTTAGAATTTGTTTTAGTTATTCCTAACCAACGAGGTAATTGTATACAATTCATCGTACTCAAACAAGTAAGGTAGGTTATCCATTCATTTTTTAAATCATTAGGAAGCTCGTCATCCCAATCTAAGCCAGCTTGCCAAAGTTTTTGCATAAATATTTTCAAAACAACTATAATAGGTGCAAGCCAACCTAATGGGTCGAACGTTTTAGCTATCACAGACAGCACTGTGCGTTTAGTAAAAGTCGTGTCAGCTTTACAATCTACCAGAACCTTCAGTTCAAAAACATCCAGTTGTGGTTTCCAAGTGACACCAAGAGCTTTAACAGATTCATCTAATTTTATATTAACACTGTTCTGTGATACCTTAAGCGTTTGTGGAATTTTACTCAAAACCAAGTTACTATTGGATGCCCATTTATGTAACGGAAAACCGCCACGAGCAAATAATTCAGTGAGACGTTCTTGTAAATCTACAGCGTTCATTTCGTTACATGTACCAGTGAGCAAATCATCCATGTAAACATCAGTTTTTAGAATGTTTGATTCATTAGGAAAATTTTGGCTTTCATCTTCTGCCAACTGATGCAATGTTTTTATGGCAAGATACGGTGCACAAGAGGTTCCATAGGTGACCGTAAGTAATCTATATTCACGTATCATGTCTTTCGGATCATCTCTCCATAGAATTCTCTGGTAATCACTGTCTTCGCGAGCGACTTGTATTTGTCGATACATGTTCTGAACGTCTGCAACTAAACATATTTTGTGCCTTCGCCATCTGGTGACGAGATCTCTTAAATCTTGTTGAAGTGGAGGACCAATTAACAGCTCATCATTTAATGAATTTCCATTTGCAGGACGCGCACTACCGTCAAAAACTACTCTGAGCTTTGTACTTACATGCGATTCTTTAACTACGGCATGATGAGGTAAGTAATATTTCTTTATGTTTCTTTCTTTATTATGTGTCTCATTTTTTTCTTTCTTTTCAGGTGCTGAGTCTTCTTCTTCTTCAGGGATTACTTCCATATGGCCTTGTGCCTCATATTGTCGCAAGAACTGACGATATCTGTCTTTGAAATCGGGATTACGTGCGAATTTCTTCTCCATTTGAAGTAAGCGTCTAATAGCTATAGGTTTGGAATCTCCGAGGTTTGGTGTATTTTCATCTTTAAAAGGTAAGTGAACTTCATATCTACCATCTTCTTTACGTGTGTGAGTTTCTTTATAGTGATTTTCACATTTCTGATCTAGTAGTGTTAAGGGTTTATCTTTTGGTGAAAGTTCTTCGATCTCCCAAAATCTTCTAAGCAAATGATCTACCTCTACGAGTGAAGTGCTAACTGTGATATGGTGTTCAGGAAGATCATCAGGTGATTTTGTGCTGCCAGAAATAAGCCAGCCTAATCTTGTGTTTTGTGCAATGAGAGATCCGTGTCTAGATAATCCTTCTTGTAAGATTGCAGCATAAGCATCAGCTCCGAGTAACACGTCGATATGTCCAGGTCTATTAAAGTGAGGATCAGATAGTGAAATACTAGTGATACCTGGCCATTTCTCTGCGTCAAATTGTCTTGTGGGTAACAATGTGGTTAACTTGGTGAGAACGTGAGCATTGATTTGCATAACATGTTGTGCATCAATCGGTGAATAAATATCTAAGAGGACTGTATTGTGTGATTTGACAGCGCTGTTTCCTATGCCAGTCACCTGTACTTCAAATTGTTTCTTTGTCAAGCCTAAAAGTTGCACTGCTGATTCGGTTATGAAAGTGGCCATGGATCCTTGATCGACAAGTGCTCGAAGGTAGTGAATAACTCCATTCTTACTTTTGATTCCTAAGCGAGCAGTAGCTAGAACCACGAGATTATGACCAACAGATGCTTTCATACTAGCGATTTCCTTTTCAGGGCATAGAGATGACTCTACATTTTCTTCAAGTTCAGCAACAGGCTTAGCAACTAGCTCATTCTGATGTAACATTGTGTGATGTTTTCTGGTACAGATGCGGCACCTCGTATTTTGTCTACAATTCTTAATCTGGTGACCTTTAACTAGGCAATTGAAGCAAAGGTTATTGTTCTTGACAAAATCTCGACGCTGTTCAACATTGAGTTGTGTGAAAGTTGTGCAGTGGCAGATGTAGTGGTTTTTTGTGCAATAAGTGCATTCAGTATTTACTTCACTAGTGAAACTTTTAATAGTCTTGGCCTTTGGTGGTTGTGCCGGGGTTGGCGAGGTAACTTCTTTTTTGTGGGTAGTTTGAACCATCTCAATAGCTCTAAAACGACCTTCTAAATATGAAGAAAGTTGTGAGTAGGTAGGTAACTCAGTCGAAGAACCCAATGACTGCTCCCAAAATTTGTGAGTTTCGATATCTAGTTTGGAGACGATAAGGTGTACAATCAACGGATCCCAAGAAGAGGTATCTATTTCAAAGTTAGAAAGACTATTCAGGCATTCATTCGTAGTATCAAGAAGTTCCTTTAAACCTTTGGCGCATTCTTTAGTGAGTTTCTTTTGTCCAAGTAAACGGCTTAAAATAGTGTTTACTATAATTCTTGGATTATTGTATCTATTATTTAAATATTGCCAAGCACTAGAGTAATTAGCTGCGGTGATATCAAAATGTCGCAAAAGTTGTTCAGCTTCACCTTTAAGACTTGTGCGCAAATAATGATGTTTTTGTATTTCACTTAGTGAGGAATCATCATCTACAAGCGTTCGGAACATATCCTTAAAGTAAATCCAGTCTCTATAATTTCCCGAAAATGTGGGTAGATTTATTTTAGGAAGCTTGGACGAGGAACAACTAGAAGCTTGTGAAGTCATACTTGGTTTTTCTTGTTTAACTAATGTATTTAATTTTTCTTTTAGTGTGGTTTTAAATTCCAGATAGCAATCTTCAATTTGATCGTATATTTCTTTAATATTAACTCTTTCCTCTTTGGACAAATCTGACTGTGCTAAAGCATTTCTTAGCTCCGTTCGCGCTTGAGTAAAATAATCTTCTAGTAAGTCCTTTCGCGTTTCTAAATAACTTTGTGAGTATCGCGATTGTGATGTCTTTTTAAAATTAGTTTGTAGTCTTGCGATGGACTCTTGCAACTCCTTGAGTAACGCAAGCGAACATTCTTCTGAGTCAGACATTATGAAGTCCAAATTCTAAGATTTTTTCAAAGTACTTTTTGTACGTAAAAATTCTAAGTGTTTTTTGATCGGTAAATTCACTAAGTCTTTTTTGTATGAAAAATTTCTAAGTGTTTTTTCACATGTAAATTCACTAAGTCTTTTTTGTACGAAAAATTTCAAAGTCTTTTTCACACGTAAATTTTCTAAGTCTTTTTTACACGCAAATTTTCTAAGTCCAAACACTAATAAATTTTGCTAAGTCTTTTTAACACTTTAATTTTTCTAAGTTAAAGAAACTGAATTTTTCTAAGTCCGAAACACTAGTAAATTAGTTAGTCTTTTGCACTTTACTTTATCACTATAGAGTACTTACAGTTTATCCGGCTAACGAGTAGGACCAATGTACACTCACCACACTAATAAAACACTGCACATCACTTCAAAAAAAACTTTATTTAGAAAATTACTAATTCACTATATACAACGGGCACCAGGAGGAAATAGCGCGTTGCAAGGTCCTCGTGGCGCCATCTAGTTGGTGAATAGTAAAACAGTCATAAACACCCGGCTTTCGTTTAATGGACTGTTTCTGCTTTTCAAACTGACATCGGCGCTAAATCGGACTTCGATTGTGTTTTGTATTACGTTCTTTTTACTTTTAGTGCATAATAATGCCTAAACGTGGACAAACATTGAAAAGTGGAGCCCGTGAGTTAATCATCAAGCTGAAAGATTACTTTGACCGAGATATGAGGATTGATTCTGTTATTGATAATAATATAATTATACATGTAGGCGAAGATGATGAAGACACCACCTCCTCAAGCGAATCGGAGTCTGATTAATATTCTGTACGCACATTCAATTCAATGTACTTACTTTATTGCATAGAAATACAGATTGTAACTTTGTAACAAAGAATAAATAAAACAATTTTATTATATGAATATTACCTTTTTTTGGTTTCTACTTAAATAACTAAAATATAAATTTTAAATGATTCCGCCAATTTAAAACGAAAATAATCTTAAAATAATGCGCCGGTTCATTTTGGAAGAACGGTAACGAACTCAGTGTTATGTTGTGCCCATCACTAGTCGTGACTAACTGATAGGTGTCAGGAACGCATTCTCTGAACGGCCGAAATATAGTAAAAATTTGTATAGGAAATCATTACTTACTTTATAGTTCACATCTTTCTTGTGCTAGTGGAACTACAATGGCCTCTCGACCGAATCCGGCCACGGCGGCCAATCTCCATAGAGATGAGCCATCTGCGCGGGAGATATTATAGTGCACAAATATGTGCGCAAACACAAGTGCACTCTCTTTTCCCTTACTCTCATAGTCCGATGGGACGAAGTCCGACACGACCGGAGAGAGATCAGGCGCAGGACCGACAGCTTTACGTGCTCTCCGAGGCACGGGGGTGATTCACCGCCAAATTCCTAACTCCGGGCTAGTACTGAGAATTTTTTGACAGAAAAACCCAATACATGTTATAGTCCGACCCGTTAATCGAATCCGGGACCTCGTCATTTGCAGTCGAACTTGCTAACCACTAGAGGCAGTGGAACTATACATATACCATAAGTAGCTAGTTTAAATTTTCACAGTAATTTTAGAAACTGTCCTGAACTACCGTTTCTAGATTTTTCCGCAGCTTTAGAGGAACTTATATTGTCTGTGATGGTACAGAGTGCTTTATGAATGAGTCCGTTTCGCAACTGGTTGGTTTTATTTTAAAAACACCGATTCTTCTGTCAGCTGAAATCGCACTTACAGTTTTTAACGGCACGAGTGTTCTATCTCCATTAATGTTTATTATTTCTTAGCCTAAACTGGGCTAATCACACTTTGTTGCGTAGAGAGCTTTTTTGAAGGTTTGAACCTTGAACGATTCAGAAAAGACTTGCCTTTACGCAGATTTAGTACTGAATATATTCTGCCATTTCTGCGGTGAGGTGGGGTAATAACGTACAGCACACATTTACTCATTTCCGCACACTCTTGTAAATACTTAATGTCTCTATGAACACACACTAACTCAAAAGCTGTCACACTTACAAGCTGAACCGTACGTTTGTACATGTACTTCGGCAGAGGGGAATGCGTGCGCTTACCACGTCCCGGGCTAAATGGTCGAAGTTTTGAACCTAATAAAAGTGGTTTTTGACGGGATATAACTCGTAGTTATAGTGAACTGTGTTTTGCAGATAGCTATTATGACGTTATTTTTTAAAAAAAAACGTTGTAATAGCTATCTGTATGCCCAGCGGCCAGCCCGATCCCTCCAGTGATTTGAGTTGTGCGTTGTAGATCAATCAGTCATTCATTCTCCTTTTCCTTTTATATATTTGAGAGGGTTAAACTTCAAAGTTTAAAAGTATAACTTCCAACTAACAATTACCGTCATTTATTATCCATTAAGTTTTGATCTGCAACCTTGCACAAAATTTTTTTTCCTCCGAGTCTGCAACGGCTTGTTTTCAGTCCGTTACAGAACCGGTTTCCATTAACATGAGAATAACCACCTTGACCATGTAATGGTCATATGTCATGTTGTAATGACGTTGTAATGGTTGTGGAAAGGGTTCCTTCAAATGGGATACATTTCAAAAACCCTTGGATCCCTGACAGAATAGATGACCTAACGTAAATTGTTAGATAATAAAATGTTTACTAGTAAATCAACACATTGTGTACAACGTGAGCTTCCTGTTAAATAAATAAATAAACTCAAACTTACTAATATAATAAATGCGAAAGTGTGCTTGTTTGTTGGTTTGTGGTTTGTCCTTCAATAACGCTGCAACAGAGCTACGGATTGACGTGATTTTTGCATGGGTACCTATAAAAGTCAAGGTTGTGCAGAGTGACATTGGCTACTTTTTATTTTTAAAAACCAAACTCCACTTGTATGACACGTCGGGCAAAAACTAGTCAAGTATAAGTAGGATATTTAGATGGAAGTATTATGTTGGCGGCGTTATGTAACGCAGGAGTGTGACCCACACAATGGCTTGTTCAATATGCGATTGTTGTTGAGGCTTGAGACGGTCTCATTGAATCGCAAATTTCGCTACTCCGACCCGCTGCCTCAGTGACGCTTCGTCCTTCGCTCACTGAGCCCTGTACACGATCACATTTAATATTTATGACGTCCAACAACAAAGAACGTCGAAATTATATTCAAAACTCACAGATTCGTGGGTTTATGTAAACAACTGTTTCGCCTTAATACGTTTAGTCTTTAGATTTGTATGTAAATTGCAAGGAAACGGGCCAAGAGACGCAAGTATGAAAATGATTGGTAGCTCGATGTAGTAGGTATTAGTTAGTAGGCTCGATGGTCGCTTCATATTTCTACCTTCTGGGGTCGTGAGGCTCGGGGGCTCGAGCTGGTTTTTGAAGAACTTTCAAAAATGTCTATTTATTTATTCACTACCTGATGTCTGCGTGGAGTTAGGTTTTTTAAAACCCCGCGGACACCCTTTTTCCGGAAACAAAGGAAGATTAAATCACTCTCCAGGTTCTCACCTATTCCCAAGCAAATAATACTGTGGAGTGTGGATCCATTGCTTCGTGGTTGAAGGACAAACACTAAAGGTTCTTTCCGTTATAGCGGATAGGCAGTGAGCGTTGTGACTTATAAGTTAAAGGCTCTGGGTTGGGTTCCCGGTAGGGGCGATTTGGAAATTTACCCCAACTGGCAAAGACGTGCCGAAGGTTACCGCTTAGGGATATGGGTTTAGTTAAACTGCCATACCCCTTCCAAGTTAGGCCGCTTCAATCTTAGACTACACCGGCATCAGGTGAAATTCTTGTCATCGAATAAAAAAAAAGTGAAAATACGTCATGCTAATATGTAGGCTGCAGATACAGTTAATATTAACAACTCGGTGACCCGTACTCATAAGATTTCCTCCTACCAAAAATCAACCAACACGTATAGAAGTTCTTAAATTCCACTTCAAAAAGGTAGGACACGTTATTTATGATCGAGAAAAGTGATAGACGGCGAGATACTAGAAAAGTATTAAATAGGCATCTCAGAACAAGGTAACATGCAGTGTTCCAATTAAAGTGACCTGACATTACCTACTTAGTGAAGGCGAGCCAGACTTGTATGCACATTTATACGTTACCAACAGAACAACAGTTTATAACTTCGATCAACTACTTACCTACTTAAGAGTTATCCTATTAATATTATGAATGCGAAAGTTTGGATGGATGGATGGATGTTTTTTACTCAATCACGCCGCCGATTTGGCTGAAATTTGGCACAGAGATAGAATAACACATAGGCTACTTTTTATACCGGAATAAGAGAGTTCCTGCGCGAATTAAAAAACCTTAATCCATGCGAACAAAGTCGCGGGCATCAACTAATTAAAAAATAAATTGGCCAAGGCAACTTGTGACGTTTGTATTTTTAACTCTCGACGGAAAATGAGGGGTGTTATAAGTTTGACGTGTGTATATGTGTGTCTGTGTATCTGTATTTCTGTGTATCTATGTGTATTTAACGAATGGAACGATTTTGATGCGGTTTTTTCTGTTAAGTATAAAGAACTGCTCAGGCGTTTGAAGATCCTCATGTCCTATTTGATTAAAGGGCCTTACAAACTTTCACTGGTGCGATTGATTTGAAATGGGATATAATAAGTCGACCAACAAAATTTATTTTTTGGCATCAAAACCTAGCTTCTAATTTAATAACTCAGCAACGGGAAAATGATGAAGCTTCTAATATACTAACTCGGCTTCTTCACAATGGCCACAAAATATTCTAAAGAAAGCATCAAATAAAGAGCCACTATTTTTATTATTGTCCACTGCCACTGCATGATTTGGTGCGAGTGAGATGGATACGACTGGCCATTTGCACGATTCCGTTGGTGCGAGTGAGACGGATGCGACTGGCAATTTGCACGATCTCGTTGGTTATGGCTATTTGCACCAATCAGAGAGCGCCATTCAAAACATGCATTTGTTTTTTTTGTTGTTCTGTTGTTAGTGTGTTAATATTGCAATTATTTTTGTATAATTTTTTCTTTAAACTAAAGTTAGGTTAGGTTAGGGTTATACATGAATATTCAGGTGCCCGGCCGAAGGCCGGGCACTTAGGTTCTGTTGGGATCGTAAACCTACCTAAAACTAAAAAAAAAGTTGAAAAAAATTTTGATTTTTTTTTTCAAAAATGTTATAATGTTATGTGTAGGTATTTATCTTGAGTTAAATTTAAAAGCAATAATTTTTTTAATTTCATTTTATCAAAAAAAAAAAACGTTTTTTTATTTAGTTAGAAACATTTTTTTATTTCATTTTTCTCACAAAAAAAAAAAAATTAAAAATGTGGTTGAAGATTTGGTGTATTATTTGATGCTAATATTTAAGTATTTTAGGAGTTCACGGTTTGAAGCTAAGTTATAAATATAGATGCTAAAATTATATTTTTTAGAGGCTCACTAGTTGAAGCTGACTTAGTAATTTAGAAGCCAATAATGGTATTAAATAGAAGCTCGTTTAATTACATGCCATTTGAAATTTGGTATAGGTACCTACTGCTGTTCCTTTCGATTATTTCCGAGGCATGGTAACCCCAGCAACTTGCAGCAGATATACTTAGTGTGTTTATTTGGGCTCATTAGAATAGTGTTAATGAATGCGTGTTAGATAGATGATGATGATCGAGGATTGAGGAGGAAGATCTGATGATGGAAAACTGGGTAACACGATGTCAGGTATACAATATCTATATATATAAAATTCAAAGTCCTGACTGACTGACTGACTGACTGACTGACTGACTGACTGAGATATCAACGCACAGCTTAAACTACTGAAGTTAGAAACTTGAAATTTTTACAGTTGGTTCCTTTTATGGCGTAGGCGCACACTAAGAAAGGATTATTGGAAATTCCACCCCTAAGGGGTTTAAATAGGGGATGGAAGTTTATATGAAACTCCGTCATTTTTCAAGCTGTTTCCATCAAAGTTGGTATTTGAGCTTTCAGTTAAAAATAAAAAAGTACGTGTGTCACAGTTTTTGAAAATTCCACCCCAAAATCTAATTCCACGCGGACGAAGTCGCGGGGGCAAAAGCTAGTATCGTACATAGTCCGCACTTGTCAATATGTGATGAGGTAACTACGGGTATACTGTAAGAGGATATTATATTGTACCCTCGACATTGAAAAATTCAGGAACTGGCGCGACGTTATACGAGCTTTAAGCTACATACATCATATAATGTACTATGTATATAGTAGATGTTATAGTATTATACAATATAAATGCTGACACGCGTCCTTCGGGACTTGTGCGCTAATGCGATGTGGGATGTGGATTCCCACACCAAATATACTAAATTAACTCAACTATTTATCTCATAAGCTCTATACAAGCCTTAATAGCCCAACGGTTAAAGGTACTGAAAATTGAAAGGTCGCAGGTTCGAGCCCCACCCGTTGCAGTATTGTCGTACCCACTCCTAGCACAAGCTTTCCCCTTATTTGAAGGGGAGAGGAGAATATAAGTCAAGTTCAGCTTAGCTAATATTCTTTAAAAAAAAAGTGATAGGTTTAGGACTGCGGTCTCCTATTCGGGGGGTCGCAGGTTCAATCCCGGAGATGCACCTCTCACTTTACGGAGTTATGTGCGTTTAAGCAATTAAAATATCTCACATGCTTCGATCTCTGACTTTTCGGAGCATTTTGGTTTAGATCTCTGACTTTTCAAGAAGTTTCAGGTTCAATCTCTAACTTTTTGGGGCGTTTCGTTTTGGGCCTCTGAATTTTCGGGGCGTTTCGGGTTAGATCTTTGACTTTTCGGGGAGTTTCAGTTTAGCCCTCTGAATTTTTGAGGCGTTTGGGGTTAGATCTCTCACTTTTCGGGAGTTTCAGGTTAGATAGGTTTCAGGTTCGAGAGTTTCAGGTTAGAGACTTTTCGGGGCGTTTCGGGTTAGATCTCTGAATTTTCGGGGCGTTTCGGGTTCGATCTCAGGCACCCCACTCTGACGTTTTAAGCAATTAAACATCACTTGCTATAATGGTGAAAGAAACGTGCCCTATCGTGGCTTGACAAATCTCAATTATATAGATCGCGTTCCCCACACTCACAGCCGGGTGGGCTCTCGCGGAACAATGGTTCATGGCGTCACGTGGTGTTAATTAATAGGAAGTCATAAGAATCCCGCGAAGGAAGTGCCTCGGTAAGTATATGGGCTTAAGGGGCCTCATTTCCTGACTCACCACGCTGCTTGGCTTGCGTTGCGTAAAAAATTTAAAAAACTTCTCAAGACCTCGTTGAAAGACGGATACGTGCAATTTTTTTCAATTCATTGGCCTCGGCTAGGGATAATATGTATCATTTAACTGAACATTTAACATAAGCGTAAGCCAATACCAAAACCCTAATATATTTCGGTGCCAAACGTTACTAACCGACTACCGAAGAAGGGAAATGTGTTTCTAGCATATGTATAAAATATGTATGAATGTCTCTTTCTTTGGCATTCTCTGTAGTCTAGTTGAAGATTTAATATAAAATAAGGTGTTAAGTAGTTATTAGATTCGTCTTGTTACCTTTTCACGATTCGACAATTGAACCGATCTTGAAGAAATAGCCTTTTTTTTGTCAGGGATTGCAGACCTTTTTTGCATTCTATTGTCGAAATTATCAAAAAATAAATCTTACTTGAGGACATGCCAAGGAGGAACAAAACCAACTTACGGAAAGGAAATTTTGGATGACGAATTCACTTTTACGATCTTTGTCACTGTCATCTTTGCCTTCTTCCTCCTATTGTAAAATTATCAACGACATCCATCACTTTTATAAGAGTTACTTTGTTTATAGCTTCGATCACAGATTTCTTCTGTGATCGAAGGTTTATAGACCTAAGATCCAAAAGATTATTTTGAAGAAAAAAAAAAAAAAAACGTTTTTATAGAATCAGTCAAAGAGGTTTTTTTTTTTGTATTTTTGGTACCTATTTCGATGATCTGATGTTTGGCAATTTTTGTTTTGTGTAAAATGACGTAAACTTGTAAAAGAACAGGTTTCAGCAAATTATTTAAGACAGCTGATACTTACTGTTGTTTTTTCTTGTATCATTTTTTGCCATTCATTACCACTTTGATTACAAGATTCAATACTCTATTACATATCAAATTCATCGACTAGTAGATAGTCTTTAAATATAAAATTCAATTGCTGTTAGTTATTCTGGCTAAAGCTCTTTATCTCTAACTCTGCTCAAAAACAGCTTTACCGATTAGATTTTTTTTGTTTTCGTCACCTTAATACAGAGTTGGTTTAAAAACAAAAAATACAAAATAGGAAAAATACAAAAATACAAGTTCAAAAAAATCTAAATTGGTGATTTTTATAGGAATAGGTACTCACTTCGGATTTCAATTTATAGATGGCAGGAGCAAAGTTGAGGGTGAAAGCTTGTCATAGATAAAAACCACAGGCTCGATAGCTTTGTGTGATAAAAACTAGTTAAACGAAGTGAAAAGCTATTTGAAAAGTCATTCTGCAATAAAAATAACATGTAGCTACTCGTACATCGCCGTGAGGTTGTGACCTAATTGACTTCACCAACGATCTCGATGCACTATGTACTGCACCTATTAGATAGTTTTCAGTCTAACCCATCGAACATAGTGGAATTTGAGATGACTGTACTATATAAACACGAGTAGAATACACGTAGTATTACTTGAAACACATAATAAAATTAAAACTTAAGAATATTCTAAAAGTAATATTAATAAAAAGAAGAAGACTTAATAAATTTGACCCACCTAAAATAAGTGACATTTACATGATGAAAATAAGAATAAATTGTTGCGAGAATCATTCAAATCTTACAAGACATATACTTACTATATCATCATCATGACCAACTCAGCATATCGCAGACTCACTATTTAGCATAGATCTCTTCTCAGACTGAGAAGAATCCCGAAAAAGACTGAATTAATCAACCAACAGACTATTATCGCTGCAATACTTATAAATATTCAACTTGAAAGTCGGATGAATTGATGGACACAGAAAGTGACACAGTGAAAATCGATTACACTTTAGCACACGCTTTCAGCTCACTACTTGAGCCACATACCAAATGCCCCTGATTACTTTTCCAGATTCAATCCATACGAGTCAAGTATTTACTTTGCTCAACATCTTTCTCTTGCATCATGAGAGTTAATGTTAAACCGCTTGTACAATGTACATTTACAAGCTGGCGTTATTTAGAGCATTGTCCATTATTTTCAATGCTAGCTTTAAATATGAACTTTGGGTCAACTGCACCAAAACGCACCATGCATCAGAGTTCATTAATAACGCATACCGAATTTTGATTAAGCTATACCTAAATACTGTAAAGAGCCCAGCATGCTTGCTGGTGAAAGTCTCCGATTACTTTGCAATCAATTCCATCCTATCGTAAGGAATGCTATCTTTGTGTTCGCAATTATTTAAAAGTTCAGTTTGCGGCCTTTTTTTTTTTTAAATCTTTATTTATGGAGTTTGGTCCATAAGGACTAGGTCACTCCATTAGACCTCAATAAAAAAAAAATTAAATAATTCGCCTCACGCACTTCCTATACAGCTGCACCAGCGCTCTAGCCTCATCCGACAGAGGATGAGCCAGAGCGCTGTTACAGCCGCCGATCTGCCGGAGCATGGGAAAACGAACAAAAGTGTCCCATCTCTCGGCCTCGTTGCGGACACATTACAGTAAAATATGAATTACGTCCTCAGGCTTTTCAGGGTTGTTGTTGTTGTTGTTATCGTAAGGAATGCTATCTTTGTGTTCGCAATTATTTAAAAGTTCAGTTTGCGGCCTTCTAATCTCATATTCAATTGATAAATGAGGTATCAATAGGTTCGTTATTGTGATCCGGGCGACATAGTTTACATTTGATGCGAACAAAATCAATATGAGATGTTATATCCAATTAGCCGTAGTCGTTTACAATTTTTTTTTTGTGATGTATGAATTATAGTCGTACTAGATAAAGCTCCTAGTGTAAACTTTGGTCTCTCTGTCTTTAGTCTGTCTGCCTTTGGTATGTTTGTCTCTTTTATATTCGTTTAAAGTTTTAAATCTCTTCTCTTCTCAGCAGAATTTGCATTTGCAACCGGTGGTAGAGTCATGACGTGCCGTAAAAGCTACATGTCATGACGTATCATAAGAGCTACATGTTGCCCTACATGAAATAAATAATTTTGTTTTTTTTTTGAAATTACGTAGTGTATGGAGGATGGTATTCGGTTAGCTTCTGCCTTGGTCCACGCCACAAATGCCTTTGATTACTTTTCCAGATTCCGATCGAATACGAAACAGTGATTACTTTGTGGTTTGAAGCGGACCTAGCTGCTGTATTTGTATACAGTTTTATTTGAACCTTTGTCTTTGTATTTTGCAATGATTGGATACTACCGCATTTCTTATTTACATCTTTTGATTAAATCTGGGAAGGAACCTTTTTTGTTTGTTTACTGTTTTATTGTCTGCTCACTTAGTTTTAATTGACATGATTTGTCTTATCAAAACTTTATAGCGAAGTCATGTCAGTAGTTTACAGCTAAGTCTAGAAGACCAAAATATGAGTGATCTGATGAATAACTTTATCATCTTCATGAAGCTTTTTCCTACTTCCAATTTGACCTTTGAAGATATTGTTTTTGCATATGTTATAGGCACATGCTTGACCACTATCACATCTGAGTGAAAGCGATGATGAGGTCTAAGGTGTAACGCATTTGCCTAGATGTTTTAAAGATACCCAAATTAAAGATTATAATCCCAGCCAAGATCTCTAAAAACTGACAGGGAATCGAATATGAGGCGACTCGCTCTACAGCCGTTAGACAGATCTTCTCTATTGATGTTTAGTGTAAGATGTTTTACAGCCAATTACACTTGATTAACGAGCACAGTGACGTAAGCAATAAACTTGTAACAGTTCGAACGCTGTTCACGTTTCATCTCGTCTTACAGCAATTGTAATAAAAAGCGCTAATTGTATTCTTTACACAGCTCAAACTGGTGGCCATCTTTTTATTATTGGTTTCAGAAAATACATGAATAAAGAATAAGAAAACGGAGCTTCATATAATCTTATGAAACATGAATGCAAATGAATAAATATATGAATTAAAATAAAAAATCAACTATGCCACATGCCAATAACTATTGTATTAAAAAATCCAGAAACAGCTAATTAAATTCTTGAATTAATTGCTAAGTAACTCCATAGTTTGGTAACTGTATTATCCATAGGGATCAACTGAAAGGCCGATGAACTTAGTACGTGATCCAGCAACATGATCAAAGATTTAAAGCATATTTGTAAAAGGTCCCTTGAACACGCGAATGAACCATACCAACATCGATGTCATACCCGGCTGTAAAAATTACACTTCGAATCCCAGAATGAGACAAGCTGCAAGCCTTTGCTACGTAGAACATCGTTTCTGATACTTATACTTATATGGAATATTATGTTGCTTCATACGATAGAGACAACACATTACGAAGCCAAATCCTGCTGATGTGTACTTATGTGACGTTTATTGCTTCTTACGATAGTGACAATTAATTAATTAGGTACGAATTCAAACCCTGCCAATATATAGAATTTATTGCGGGGTACTTGCTGCACCTATCATATATGTACAAGTATGTACTGTACCATACATGAATGAAAACTTTGTATGTGTGCATGTATCAGCATAAGTTTAATTAAATTATTATGGACTGGTTTCTTTCTTTTTTCTCATTTTATATACATTCAATATTGGACATACAATAGGATTCTTGTAAAGAATTCCATACGTTTCAGTCTTACATCTTACTTATGAAAACTTCTACAACTATAGCAGACACAAATAAATCTTTTGAATTCTTTTATCTATTTCCAGATTCTGAAATGGCGCTGTGATGACCCAGGGACGAGAACCGCTGACCATAATGGACGGCAATCTCCAGACGGACTTTTCTACCAAAACCAAAAGAGGCGTCCACCTTTCCAAGAGCCTTACCTTCGTTATCCTCGTTATATTCGCTCTAGCATTAGTTGCTACCGCGTTCATAGTGTACAATTTCGCAGCCTGCCCAAGGACTGATCAGCTAGCTAACGTTACCAAATATGAACATATATGTGAACAATCTAAATTATCAGTTATACCTTTAAGTACAGAAGATAGTAAAAGTGTAACATCAGTTGAAAGCTCAACTAATGAAGTTGAATCGACAAGTGATATTGAACATACTGTAAAAGATGTTAGGCTACCGAATAACATTAAACCAGACAAGTATTTCTTAAAGCTTACTCCATATATTTTTGAGGGTAATTTCACTTTTGATGGTGAAGTCAGTATTGTTATAACTATCAAAAACAAAACAAACTTAATCACGTTTCATGGTGTAGAGTTAATTTTTCGCAAAATTAGACTCTTTAAAAAAGTGGATGGTGAAGAAGTGAAGATTTTAAGAAGGACAGAAGACGTTCCGAGGCAGTTTCAAATATTAAGTACAGCAGAAGAACTGATTGCAGGACAACAGTATGTCTTAAATATAACGTACACAGGAATTCTGAATGACAACCTTCATGGATTTTATAGAAGTTCGTATGAAGAGAAAAAAGATAAAAGGTATGAAATTTCTTTTAATTTTAGGCTCGACTTTTCAAATAACTTTTAACTATAAGGAAAGGTTTTGACAGTTTTGTATGGGAAATCTGTAAAAAAATAAAAAAAATCCTTACTTATAGAATGTAAATTTATTAATTGAAAAAGAAATCCTTAAAAGTATCACTCTAGCCAGATTAAAGAAGGAGCTAACAAGAAAGTAAGCTCAGATTTCTATGGAAATCTGTTAAACTCACACTAGACCCCACTCTATACACAAGTCATATAAATTCATAGAAAGCGTTTACATTTCATTGAGTTTGATGATATTATATTCATAGGACAACAACAGCGTTTTCTAGACTGACTGACTGACTGACTGACTGACTAACTTTATCATCGCACAATTCGAACTACAGGACGGATCAGGTTAAAATCTATACTATTATAATAAAGAGGGAGCGCGAATTTTGTGAGTTTGTATGTATGTCCGGAGCAAACTTTGGAACCACCGCACCTATTTCAAAAATTCTTTTACCAATTCAATGGTACATTATTCCAGATGGTTATAGGCTATATATTATGCACATAAAGTATTATGGCTAGATATTATGTGCAAATTTGTTAAGGAAGTCGGAAAATTTTTTGAATCTTAAACGTTTTCAAGGCGTGCGCTGGGTCATATACTGCTATTGGATGAAAATGATGTATAGGTGAATTGTTCCTCTTAAAAAGTTCTAAAAAAAAGTCCGCGATAGCATATGTCTAGCTTCTAAGAATAACTTACAGTGACCATTTCTATCTTTCAAATTTTGATTAAAAATAATGAATTATTTTCTAAGGTTCTTTAACCGATGCGATGTCAATCTATATCTAAATAAATATGTTTATTATCGTAAGTACTTAGTTTAGAACATATTTGCCCTTTACACTATACAATTTAAATAAATATCATAGGAGTTATCGGAAAATTAAATTAATATGTTTCGGCCGGCGCGGGGGAGGTGCACGGCGGCGGGTTTCGGCGCGGGAGATTCCTCTGGTTCCTGCAGTGATTTTATTTACAATCGTCTCCTATAAGATGCTCTGTGCGATCAGTCCCGTTGAAACAAATATGTATTTAAATTTTCAACCCGGACGAAGTCGGCGCGGGCTTCTAGTATAGCATACAGCTATTATAATACAGGCAGTCACTAAGAAAGGATTCTTGAAAAGTCAACCCATGAAGGGTTAGAATAGGGGTTTCAAAAATCAAACTTGACATTAGCGAAGTCGCGGGAAAAAGCTAGTATTAGCATAAAATTGCACAAAAAAGCAGGCAACTAGGTACGCCATGCGGAAACTTTTTGTTTGTCTCATATAATAAATAGTCTCTCAGTATTCCTAATGGGAGGTCAGTAAGTGCGCTTACTATGCCAGGCGTGTACCTTGTTACTGCTTATGTTCCGCCAATGACCCGATGGTTCGCATTTAAATGTGAAATTAATTATTTTTATCGCCAGTGGGAATTGTTGTTTTGTTTTTACATTAATAAGGTGCTGCCGGTCTTTCTACGAAAAATTTTTGCCTGTTTTATAGTATAGTTTTTATAGGCAACTTTTATTCCGGAAATATTTTCGGTATTTGACTGTTGACGTGACGTCATGTTGCAATAGTGCTCTCCTTTTCAAACAGGAAGCTTAAAAGCTTTATATTTTCGACACTAGTTAGAGACATTCGAGACTAGAGTAGACTTTTATTATAAGTATATAAAAAATTTTAGTCATATACCCAATTTAAAATAGCTCGGTAGTTAGTGTCGTTAGCAGTGATGAAGTTTTTATTACATATTAAACTACTTTGATGACTATCACAGATGGATAGCAGTGACACAGTTTCAAGCAACGGACGCCCGGCGCGCGTTCCCCTGCTGGGACGAGCCGGCGTTGAAGGCTCGGTTCACCATCAGCATAGCCAGACCCAACAACCTGACCTCCGTTTCCAACATGAACATTGTTGGCAGACAGCCACAGTAAGTTTTACACCATCCACTGAGTTATCAATACAAGGGTTTTAGATCGTTATGAAAACTACAGTCATGGATTCAGTAAGTACATGATTCTGATGCTGAGATCTATAGAGCTTACTCTAGCTTGGCTCAGACTTAAGATAGAGTTGAAAGGAGACACAAATATGCTCTGACATAAATCGGTCTCGTTTTAACTGTGTCTATGAGCAGAGTGAGAATGCGGTCTATAGACATGGACTCGGCATGGAATTTTTATCGATATTTTCATGACTGACACTTCTTTGACAATGTTTTTTTTATTAATTACAACTTGAATCGCTAACGTAATCTATCGGTTTTAATTAGAAGACAACAAATGTCCACATTTAGCATTAAATAGTAATAATAATATACAATCCTATGTATTTATTGCGATCCCCGTCTCTCACTTGCATTAAGTTCACTCGTATTGGTTGCCTGAAAGAGATCACTATTAGTGATAAGGTCACTTTTTGTTTTATACTGTTTGTATTTACTTATATATTTTGTTCTATTTCTTCATGCAGTAAAGTTGTATAAATAAATAAATAAAATTTCGTTGATAAAAGATCGCTATGATCATTTTATTAGCGATACATTGCATGCTCAAAAATTATAATATCGAACCCATAATTTTCGAAATAATTAAGTGGTTTTTGTAATTAGAAATTCGTACAACAACAATGCCTTTAAGGAAATTTCGATATAGGCATGATTAAGTACTTAAGCTTTAAGTAAATCATTTTGACATTATTTTCATATTTATTTCCAGGTATAGGTCTTAACCGGTCATGCATTATGTATTAAAACTCATGTCATGGTCGTATAATTTTCTTAACATAGAGTATAATAATATACTTGTACACACATTTTATTATAGTTTCTCATAATAAGAACGTCGTGAGGAACCATATGAGATACTTAATGAAACGCTTGGCTCGCATCCAACAAAAGAGTGGAAGTGGCCATTTTATTTCTTGAAGAAAACTTATAAGCCTTAACCTATACATGTATACAAACAAATAAAATTGAAATGTATGTTTGTAATTTCTAAAAAACTGCCAAGTATAACTTATTAAGCCCAGAATAATTTTATTACAGGGAATGAATGAGCTTCCACGGGCTTACTAAACAATCTAAATCAATCTTACGCAATTGTTAAATATGTTCAACCCTATTTCATTTCAAACAATCAATTTAAAATAAAGGGCGTTGATGAGCCCCTATCATATAAATATAATGTAATAAGAATGTCAACGAACTTGAATATTAATTATATAATTGTACAAACATTTTATTATAGTTTCCTATAATTTGCTCCTTATATGTATGTAGTTTTTATTAATTTGAATTTGTCCCAGTTTAACTTATAATTTATAAGCTTACATGAAAAGCTTTTGGTTGACGACTAATTAGTCTAACTACACTGGTGCGCTAAAACTTGCGTAGATATATGCTTCATATAAGCTTCCTAAGCAAAACATGCAATAGCGTATTCCTTCACCCATGCTGACATATGCCAGCCAACGCGATCTATAACGAGAGCTACAATATGTGAACATGCTTTAGCGCATGCTTCTATCTAGGGGTGTCCACTTAGAAAATACATCGATATTTTTTTTCGATGCAATGCATCGAGACTATGCATCGATATTTTCCGACGCATCGGTTAAAAACATCGATGTTTTCCGATGCATCGAATACTTTTTTGGAACTGCATCTGATGATACATCAGTCTTATGGTTGCTAGCGAAAAAAATAATTCAATGCTGCGATGTATACATCAAATATCCCTACTTTTAACACAAGTTGAAAGCGAATCAATGCAGATCTTCACAATAGATCTCTAATTTAATTTATTTTGCTTTCACAGCAATACTCTACCGGACTACACTTGGGACCATTACGCCGAATCTCTCCCTATGTCGACATATTTAGTAGCCTTCGTAGTGACCGATTTCGGTAATATGAGTGACAGTAAAAATAACTTCTCAGTTTGGGCTCGCAAGGAAGCCTTGCCATCAGCAGCATATGCATTGGATATCGGACCGAAGATTCTGAAGTTCTTGGAGGATTACTATAAAATAAAATTTCCATTGCCAAAAATAGATATGATTGCATTGCCGGATTTCAAAGCTGGAGCTATGGAAAACTGGGGATTGTTGACTTTTAGGTAACATTTTATGTTATTAATTATCCCTCCATACAGGATTCGCCAAAGAACTAAGGTGACCGACATAACTCTCAGGGCTAGCACGTTGAAGTGGCAGTGGGCTGGTCACATTTGTTGGGTCGTAAGGTCCTCGAGTGGAGACCGCGTCTCGGCAAACGGAATGTAGGGCGCCCCACGGCTAGATGGAGCGATGACATCCGAAAAGTGGCAGGCATCGATTGGATGTGAAAGGCCAGGGATAGGCAACATTGGCGCTACTTAAAAGAGGCCTATGTCCAACAGTGGATACATGTGGGCTGATGATGATGATGACTTATTAATGGCAACATATTGGCGACGTTAACGAAATGAAATTTTGATTTTGAAATTTTTCAGGGAAATAGCTATGCTCTATGATATCGGCGTATCGCCAACCACTGCCAAGGCTCGAGTGGCGTCGGTGGTGGCCCATGAGATCGCGCACCAGTGGTTCGGAAACCTGGTGACACCAGCTTGGTGGTCAGATATTTGGCTGAATGAAGGCTTCGCCAGCTACGTTGAATATGTTGCTGTTGATGCGGTAAGGAATATTGTTGTAGAAGCTCACCACAAGTTTGAAGCAAACAAAGTATGATTCCTATTTTGAATGTTAAGCAGACAAAGTCAATGAATTTTGTTACATACTTTCTAACAGCCTAACAATTGCAATTTGCTGATTTCCACAAAAAAGTTTAGTAGTACTCAGCAGAATCTGATTTCCGACCTGGCGGTAGAATCTTGACTTGTCCTAAGGACCACAAAGTCTATATTATAAATAACTAACTGATACTCGTAACTTCGTCCATATGGATTTAGTTTTTAAAATCCAGCGGGAACTCTTTGATTTTCCGGGATAAAAAGTAGGTAGCCTTTGTCACTCTCCAGGTCCTCAACTATAACCATGCAAAAAATCACGTTGATTTGTAGTTCTGTTGTGGCGTGATTAAAGGACAAACCAACAAATCACCATATAAACATACTTTTGCATTATAGATAGATAGTAAGGATTTTGCATTAAAATTCAAATTTGGTTCGAATTACTCCGCGAAAAATCTAATATGCTGTTGAATATGAATTTTAACGTAAGGAGGTAAGCAAAATCGGGTAAATCATTTAATATTTTTCTATTAAAAATTTAAGGTAGAGAAAAGTTGGAAATTGATGGAAGTCTTCGTCCTTAACGAAGTACAAAGCGTTTTCAAATTGGACGCCTTAACCTCGTCTCATCAAATATCTGTGGAAGTCGGAAATCCTGAGGAAATAGGAGCTATTTTCGATAAAATATCTTATGGAAAAGGTAATCAAGAAGATTAATAAATTTATAATAAAGCAATTCTTTTTTATCGGAAAGATTTCACTAGTCTTTATCGACATTGGTCTACCAATACTGCACTTTTCGGTAAGAGGTCATCATTCCTTGGGATTCTTTCAATTATAATGCCATGCATATTGTTTTTTCAACTTCACGACTCCTTGAGCTCGGTTTCTTTAATTTTTATACGGATTTCCTTTTTCGTTTTTTTACTGTCAATACTTTCTTGTGGGGCTCATAATAATTATATATAATATTTTAAATCGTACCTGCTAAGTATTAACTGCAATAAATTACGCATTTTAAATGTTAACATTTTGGAATAACCTCGTGGCTATTTTTACCATAGAAATCTGACAAAATGAAAAAAAAAAATTGTTAATGATTATGTAGTTACTTATTCTAATAATGGTTGTTAAGGTTCAGCAATCCTTCGAATGATGAACCACTTCCTAACCGATGATGTGTTCAACGCGGGCATCACTGACTACCTCAACGCCAAGAAGTTTGGTGATGCAGAACAGCGAGATCTATGGAGTGCCCTCACCAATGCGGCGAGAGAGAGAAAAGCATTCGACGCAGATGTTGCCGTTATCATGGACTCTTGGACTTTGCAAACTGGCTTCCCCGTTTTGACTATTACGAGGGATTATAAGAGTGGAGCGATTACTTTGAAACAGGTAAATTAGTAATTTGTAAGAATTTATTGACGGTTATTATCACAAAAAGTTTTACTTCAAAAAGTTTTTTAGAAGAATTTTAATATTTCACAATAAGTAATAACTTTTCAAAATAAAGTAAGTACGTTTTAAAGTAAATGCGCGTTCAGTACTCTTTTAATTTTGAGCTCGGTTATTCAGAAGACGTTAAAGTGTTACTCCTTAATTTTTTGCATTCTTCCTCTTTAAATACCTATAAGGAGTTTATTATAATTATGTGCATATGCACATACTAATATGCATATTATGCTGTTAAAGATTTTATCGGTTTGACCTAGGAAATTCTAAAAAACATGAAGGGAACTAAAATGTTTGCTAGAGAATTACAAGGGTCAAATTTTGGTCAAGGTGTTTCAGAACAAAGTGGTTTTGTAGTGATTCAAAACATCATGAGAGGCGAGTTTCCTGATTAATTTAGTTTCACTCAAAAGGGACATCAAGGGGAAGTGGACGAGGGTGGGTGCAAAGCCGATTAGTTGTGAAACAAGTGAAATAATGAATTTGCAATCGCCCTTTTGCTTAATGGTTCGTACAAAACTACTGAGTCGAACGACCCTCCATATAGAATGGCATCTGCAGATGGCAGCCGCAAATGTTGAGTTAATGAACTGTATAATGCGTTACATTATCCTATTTATGGTAGTATTTGCTCTATAAATAGAAGTCTATTACCTAACACTAACTTTACTTTGTTTAGTATCTAGTAGGTAATTGGTACTATTTCCAATGTAGGTACATTGAAAATAGCACCAATTACATCGTCTTTGTCTTTATTTGCATTAGCGATAATAATCCACAACTGCCGACGTACGAGTATAACACTTTGTACGAGTAGTACTTTGTATAATTTTGCATTAACTACACATTTTTTGACTTATGCTATACTAATATTACTTATTCAGACATAACTCTAAATATTAAAGTTGACTGTATAATTTTTTTCTTAAAGCATGGGTAACATACCCAAAGCTGAATATGATTAATATTCAACTTCCAACTACATAAGTGTAAATCTTGTCATAGGAGTAGGTAAGTCAATAGTGCAACGAACGGGATTTGAACGGGCAAATTTTTTTTTTTTAGTTCGCGTCTTGAACCGTTGCACTATTAAGGCTTCATCTACTACTGAAGATTTAATTTTACGATATTCAAAATTACTCTTTATTTTCAGGAAAGATTTGTCTTAATTAACGATACTGTAGAAGGAAACAATTCCTCAGTGTGGTGGATACCTGTATCTTATACGACTGCCACTGAAAAAGACTTCGAATCCACTCAACCTAAACTGTGGTTAAGAGGAGAGAGGTCTATTGTTGTTGATAACATAACCATTGGTGCAAATGATTGGTTGATTGGCAACATACAACAAACAGGTTAGAATAACTTTATTACGTCTAACACAGTGACAATCAATTAGTATATATAAGTTATTCTATTAATCTTACCTTACATTAATTTACTTCTATATGTAGAAAGAAAAGTCTATACAAATTGGAGTCTGTCTGTGATTTCGAAATAACTAAAACCACTTCATTGAACCATTGACGCAGACAAATTCACGTACATCAGTAGTTTCCAAACTCACATAATAGTAATATACTCAGTGGCTTCATCAATGAATAACAAAATTTCAAATATCCCACGATAGGTTTTCTAAAACCTATCGTGCTTCTAAGCACAACACTAAATCTTCACACCCACGGTTTCAATTCATTTAATTTATACACTTACTTATCAATTTGTTTATGTTCACAGGCTTTTACCGAATCAACTACGATCACCGTAACTGGAACTTGCTCATCAAAATTTTAAACGACCAGTCCCGTTTCCAAGAGATACATCCAATAAATCGAGCTCAAATTATTGACGATGCGATGAACTTGGCTTTATCCGGACGTTTGGATTATAGAACCGCTTTAGATATCACTAGCTATCTGTCACATGAGAGGAGTTATGTGCCTTGGAAGGCAGGTCTTGTTGCTTTGGGTTACATTGATACCATGTTATCTAAGGGAGCATATTATCTTGAATATAAGGTGAGTTATCTAACTATCTCTGTTTTGAAGGCGGTGTTAAGCAGTGGTCAGGAGTTCACAGCGTGGTGAACTGTGGTCTTAACCCTTCCCATTCTGAGAACGAACCTTTAAGGGACACTTAATGGTAAAAATAGCACTAATCAAGGGGTTCTATTTAGATACTATCTACGTTAGGTGACTCCTAGATAGGGGAGCAAAAGTGTCCTACTTAAAATAGCTCATTCTTATTATTTTATTATTTTGGTATCCAAAGTTCATTGATTTTGAATTTATCGTCGATTAATAATATTTATTCTTCACGCATGCATCCGCATGTTTTACTGCTTCCGTTGTTGATATCATGTGAATTATTATTATTATTGATATCGATCTGAAATAAGCAGATAAAGATTTGTAAAGAGTTATCATAGATGGAGCTACTGGTAATGGATTTTTGTATAACTCACTCACTAAGGTGACTTTTAAAGGGAAAATTGATCGAATATAATCTTATACAGTTCAATGGTATTTTAAATTAATATTATAAAGCACCTGCTACCTCCTTAGGGTTCCGTAGTAAAAGGAACATTAATAGTTCCGTTCCGTCTGTCTGTCTACTTTCATAAGAATATATCTGTATAGTAATATAATATGTAAGTATGTAAAAAAATATAATTTATGTTGAAATTTATGAAATGCGTGGCCATAACTAAGTAATAAAAATATTACTTAAGAGCTCAATGAATACGCCATAAATTCTTACTTAGGTAAGTACCAATTATGACTGAAGCTAAAAAACCGAATTTATCTAAAACGTGACTGATAATAAAAAACCCGCATACAATAGTGTATCAATTCTGACTAAGTATTTGTTTTAAGATATGAAATCAATATTATAAATTATTTATTATTAATTATCTACATTTATCAATTTGTATTAGATATCTAATCCTACTAATATTATAAATGCGAAAGTTTTTGAGGACGGATGGGTGGATGTTTGTAACTCTTTCACTTAAAAATTATTGGATGGATTTTGATGAAACTCAACGATACAATAGCTTATATTACCAGAATAGCACATTAGACTACATTTTATCTATACCTATAAGTTATATTATTAAAAATTCCTAATCCGCGCAGAAGAAGTCGTGAGCATCATTATCTTAGAAAACTAGCTTTTGCTCGCGGCTTTGCTCACGTTAAGTTCGATTTTTCAAACCCCTATTTTACCCCTTTAGGGATTAAATTTTTAGAAATCCTTTCTTAGCGGATGCCTACGTCCTAATAGCTACCTGTGTGCCAAATTTCAGTTCGATCGGTCCAGTGGTTAGAGCTGTGCGTTGATAGATCAGTCAGTCATCTTTGCTTTTTACATATTTAGATATTTTTATTATCTAGAAATAATTTTTATTATTATGTGAACACATGTATTATAATAATATAAGGGATCGTAACAACCAAACTTTAATTTAAAATCACTAGTTTGCCCTGTATATTTTTTTTCTAAATGTTGAAAGGTGACTGACTGACTGATCTATCAACACATAGCTCAAACCACTGGACGGATCGGGCTGAACCTTGTCATATAGATAGCTATTATGATGTGGGCATCCACTAAGAAAGGATTTTTCAAAATTCAACTCCTAAGGGAGTAAAATAGGGGTTTCAAACATCGAACTTAATGTGAGCGAAGCCGCGGGCAAAAGTTAATGCGTAAAAATAACTGAAGAACTTGTTTCACAATCTTCAGAGATACGTCTTGCGGCTGCTAAGTGGAGCAGTTCAGGAGCTAGGTTGGGAGATATCGACGAACGAGAGCGTGGTGCGCGCGCAGCACCGAGTCGACCTGCTGTCCACTGCCTGCCACCTGCAGCACGTGCGCTGCTTGGAGCACGCTGTCCGGATGTACACCAACTGGATGCTTACACCCAACCCGGATGTTAACAATGAGTCAGTATCAAGAGTACAGTTTTGATCTTATTCCACCCTCTAACTTCTACAACCGCACCGCACGCTACCGAACGCAATTTCACCCTCACCACCTGGGTGCCTGGAGCACTTCGCTCATGCAGTTGCTTCAGATCTTTTTTCTACGTACTACCAAATCGTGGAATCATGTCCTTTCGACAGTGTTCCCACTTAATTACAATATGGGGTTATTCAATGGGCGGACCAATAAATTACTGAAAAGCCAGCAACGCATTGTTGGTGCCTCTGGTACTACAAGTGTTCATGGGCGGCGGTAATCACTTTACATCAGGTGAACCGCCAGCTCGTTTGCCCGCTATTCATAAAAAAAGTATACCCAGGTTCTGATTTTGACGCATCTTCGAACTGGGTATCAAAGTATCAAACTATCTTTTCCGAGATATCATGTACCGTGCTAGCGTGCGAGAGCAGCTTACAGTCGTATTGTGAGCGACACGCACACATTCATAGCTCGGGCCAAATCCGAGTCGGGCCGCAAAGTGGAGGGACTCTTAAGTATGCTTGTAAGTGCCTCGTTGGCCTGGTGGTTAGTAAGTGCGACTGCGAAAGATGAGGTCCCGGCTGCGATTCCCGGATTGGGCCAGACTATGTATTGGGTCTGTCAAGAAATTCTCAGTACTAGCCCAGAGTTAGGTAATTGACGGTGGGTCACCCCCGTGCCTCGGAGAGCCCGTAAGGCTTTACGTCGGTCCTGCGCCTGATCTTTGTCCGGTCGTCTCGAATTTTCCGTCTCGTCGGAAGTGAGAGTGAGGGAATAGAGAATGCACCTGTGTTACCAAATGTCATGCAAAAAAAGGGTTCCCGAGAAACTATAACAATACTTAATCTCTTTTCCAGCATACACGCGGATCTTCGTAGTACGGTTTACTGCGTTGGAGTCCAGGCGGGGAACGCCAGGGAGTGGAATTTTGCCTGGGAACGGTTCCTGGCTGTGAGCGTGTCCTCCGAGAGGGAACTGCTGCTTTCTGTGCTCGGATGTACCAGGGCACCATACTTGCTGTATAGGTCAGATATTTTGTATAATAAATTATGAAAGTACTATATTTCGAATGAAATTTTTTGAGTTTGAGTTAACGTTGAGTTGTTTTTCCTTATGCCCAGTTTTGTTATATGTGTACATTTAGTGTGTACCTTTTCCGAAATGAAATGTAATTAGTTTGCTGAATATGAGTACACTTATTTATATAGGTATAGTTATTTAAAATTATTACACTTTTCCGACGTATCCCTCAATAAGGTTCTTTTATAAAATTGTCTGGAGGAGATCGCCGATAAGGCTGCCTTTTTGTGCATTTTCTATTTATTTCAATTGTAGACATTAAGCTATTTGTGTAGCAATAAAGATTTTTTCTATCTATCTATTTCGATCTAATTTGTTTTAAACACACTCTAAAAAGTGATAACTGTGTGTGGTTTGTACGGTAAAAATATGTAGTTTCAATGTTATATGGAAACGAAGATTTACATACGAAATCTTCGAGCCATTTTGTTCACGTAAGAATCAAACTACGTGTGTGTAGGGCATACTGGGGCCGCTCGATGGCGATCTCTCTTATCTGTTCCTTTGTATGGGGAAGCATAGCTGTACGCACATATCTGATTCACATATCAAGTTAACAATTTATGTTTGTAAAGCCGAAGTTAGACTAACGTCACCGGTATCGGCGATTGGTATAAGATCTTTATCTTTCTCAAATATAATGAATCAATAAAATATTTATCTATTGATGATTCATTTGTCATAACATTATCTATTATTTCGAGTTTTAAAACTCATTACATTTATTTTAATTATTATTTATCGTTAGCAATAATGCTACTTGGGATTAAAACATTGCTTTGTCATCTGTGCAAAAAATCTTATCGTTATATTTAATAATATTTAATGAACAGTCGATTTGATTTGAATCATGTCTGAATAAAAATGAAGGTGATGTTTTCAAGAATGTAATTTAACAAGATTCTTTTGTTAACAATATTACGAGTATGATACTTTGAAAGTTTTCTTCTATTTTCTTTTCTTTCTAGTGGAACTATAAAAAATAGTGCAAATACATATTATGAGTACAATATGAGCGTCTCAATTTACAATGCTGTTTTCACCTAAAATAGAGTCTTTCAACTATCTTAGAACTAGACAGAGTTTTTCAATATCTGTTACAATCATTAATGTCACTGCAAAGCATCTTTGTTGTAACTAATAAATAAATTATATAAAATATGACACATTACCATTTTGCTCAGTGCCTCCCAAGGAGGCCTATTCTTTCCCTCAAATTAAATTTTATACAAAAACTAGCTTTTTCCCGCGGCTTCGCTCACGTTAAGTTCGATTTTTCAAACCCCTATTTTATCCCTTTAGGGGTTGAATTTTTGAAAATCCTTTCTTAGCGGATACCTACGTTATAATAGCTATCTACATGCAAAATTTCAGCCTGATCCGTCCAGTGGTTTGAGCTGTGCGTTGATGATCAGTCAGTCAATCAGTCAGTCAATCAGTCAGTCACCTTTGCCTTTTATATATTTAGATAACTGTAGAATAGATAGGTATTAGCGAAGACCACTTTTTTGCTATATTTTATTGTTGTTTCAAGTATAGTTATAGTACTTTGATTTTTGGCAGATATTTGGATTTATCACTTCGAAACGACAGCGGGATCCGAAAACAAGACACAGTGAGAGTGTTTTCAGCCGTCGCTAGTTCTTCTATCGGAGAGCCTATAGCTTTCAACTTTGTTAGAGCCAACTGGCAGCGGTTGAAGGAATAGTAAGTATACATTCATTAATTATCAGCAACCCATCAACGGCTCACTAAACGCTGACCCATTGTGACCCAAGGCGGACTTTACAACCTTCGAGAACATTATGGAAGCTCTCAGGTGTGCAGGTTTCCTCCCGATATTTTCTTCTCTGTTAAAGCATGTGATATTTAATTCCTTAAACGCACATAGTTTCGTGCCCGGGATCGAACCTACGACACCCCGAATAGGAGACCACAGTTCTAATCACTAGACTATCACTGCTTTTTCAACAATATACATTAGTAATACACAAGTATACATTAACAGATAATAAATATCGATTGATTGAATAGGCACGTGAACATAGCTGAGTAAGGGAAAATCTATGATAATAATTTAACAATTTCCTTCGACAGTGTTGGATCAGTTTCTACGTTAAACTCAATCCTCAAGGTGGTGACAAGAAGATTGAATCAAGTTCATGAATATGAAGAGGTAATATTACTGTTCTTTGATGTTTTTGGATTTAAAAAAAAATCATCTGTATAATCTGCAAACTACACTTTCAACTGGAGATGAGATGGTTATAATATTTCATAATTTAATTATAATGTACGATCTTTAGCGAAAGCCAACTTTGTCTCGGTTTGTTGGATTTCCTTTGCAAGTTAGGTAACTGAAATGACAGGATCAGGTTCATAAAGGATACCAACAAGATAAGATTTCGAAGGAATCTTATCTTAAACTTTGAATATTTCAAACATGTACGATATACAATCCATATAAACAGTAAATGTTACGGCAGTATCTTCGTTCAAAAACGTAGCAGATTGGTTCAATGTGGAAAAATATTTCTATTTTCAGCTAAAGCGTTTCGTGGCAGAGTCCTGCAGTGACTTGGGCCGACCAGTTCAGCAAGTGTTGGAGAGGACAGCTGCTAACGTCCAATGGATGGAGAAAAACTATCAGAATATAGTCAACTGGCTTCTAGCTGTAGATAAATCTTCACCCAGAGTGACTGATGCGTGATTGACGAATGAACTAGTCAATGATTAGTCTATATAAGTACAACTATTCACGGCACGGCAAATCACTTGTTTACAAAAACTGAGTCGCTAAATGCCATACCATGCTACTAGTCATATCATAACTGCTCTACTTATTCTAAGAATACATAAAGATACATAGTTTAATTCCACATAACGAATAAGTTCATGCAGATTTCGGTAGTTCCATCGCAAATCATTTTCAAACTAATAGCCTATAAGCGTGTCATGCTAATGACACGCTCAGGAAGTCTCTAGTAATTTTGTAAAAGAAGCACTCCTTCGGATTACTTTTAATAGATATAGTTATAAAAAATAAAATGTGAATTAAATTAAAAAAAAGCTTACTGACATAGTACAGCATCATCTAGATTCAGTTGTCCAACTTTGCTAAATAATACTTAGACAAAATTTATTAGTGTAATTTTTTTATTTATTGTGTTGTAATTAGAAGTAAGTTTAATAATTTAAATGTAGCTAATCAATGGAATATTATGTTATTCAATAAAAAAACCACAATGATTACATTTTTTTGTATATTTTTACTCACAGAATGTCATTAATACTTTTATAATTCTCAAACAAAAACTTCGTTAGTAAGCTTCGTTTGTTTATTATAATGTTTGTAAGATAAAGTTCATAGAACACTTTGTTCACCAACTTTGACATTGTGTTAATCTTCATTTAATTTTATTGGTGCATACTGTTTAATGAAGCATACTAAGAATAAGCTAAGCATGTCGTTTGACGGAGATAAGGTTATAAAAATTCTTTAATGTATTGTAATTAATAGTTATTGGAAAGTTTAAAGCTTAGATTTTAAAGCCCCCCAGGGAAACTATCTTTAACAGCATTTAGATTAGTAAACCAAAATATCTCTTTGATATTGTGTTATATTATATGTGACGTTACTGAAGTATTTTAATAAAATAATGTCATACTTTATACTTTGTATTCTTATGAATTAACTAGCTTCTTGTGTAAATAGTCAAATAATATCCACAGTACAGATAGTTTATTTATAATATTATAGATCATAGTTACTTGACATATGTAAATATTAGGAAGGTACATTATTTCTTTCAAATACATTAATGTAAGTTTGTCAATAAACTTTTATTTCCTTTTGCTTTACAAACTTCATTTCATGCATCTAACCTATGGAGAGATCTTTCATTTCAAATTATATTTGGTAAGTATACAAAAGTAAGTTTCTGATGTTACTTTATTGAGATAATAAAGTATCCTTGTCGTAGCTTCGTAGATTATTTTCATATCAATCCATAAAATTATTGATTGTCGATAATAATGATTATTCTTTATGATAAAAACTTAAAGATATCTGGCATATCTATTTCATGATGAGAAATTAAAAAATGCCATAATCCAGTCGCCGGGAGGACGGGCGAGGAAATCGTTGTCTTCGAAAATTGAGGTAAGTATTAAAAGCTATAAAAAATTCTTTTTGGCCAAACTAGTAGGTAATATGAGTAAACCAAATGAATTACGTGCGTACTACATAGTTCAGTTCTAATTATTTAGTACCAGAAACAAAACAATAAAAACATAAAGACATTTAAAGGACGTGGCACACGGACAGCTTATCTCTGAGGAAGAGATTTCTTCCATAAGCCCTCATAATTAACTTATTATGTAATAATAGTAATTTAGGTTTTTAACGAAACTATTTTTTTAACTTAAGTCCTAGCAAAGTTGCAAAGTAAATACTTTTGACAAATATTGCAATTTCATACAATTTATTTAAAATGGCGTTTATTCATAGCAAAAAAATATTTAAATAAGATAATAACCTGGTTGGAGTTATCGTTGCAGTACGTAACTATATAACTAAAAAGTGAAACAAAATCTTTCTGTTCGTTTGCCTTTCATTGTTGCATATCGTCGGGGATAGTGTAAAACCGCAAATGTACCATAGGTAAAAACCGCGGATCTACATTAGTCCAAGTTTTACAGGGGAAGGTCAGGGGAAGGTTAAAACTTTATAAATTTCTTATTTCTACGGCTATTGGGCTAATTTTTACACAGAGATGATTCATCTATGTATTGATAAAAATAGATATCTTTTAGAGTGATTAATTTAGTCGCTACGACACTTACGCGGTTTTGATTTGACCACAAACGTATAAAAATGGATTTTAATTTACTAATGCTAGTTACGCGGTTTTGCACTATCCCCAACGATATGGGACCTGATTCTTAATCTGTGTAGTTGCTTATTGAACAACATCGATTGTATAATTTAGTGAATCATTGAACAAGAGTTAGTAGTAATACAACTTTTAAGATATTATATAAAGATACAGTTTGACTACTTTCTTGATAAAAATATAACAATATACATAAGTTATTTATTTTTGTTTAAGCTTATTCATTATAAAATTTATTATTACACGTATACATTCTATTACATTTTTATATTATAAGGCTCTCTCTTTGTCCTTTTAATAAAGTTTTTAAAAAAATTCAATTCAAAAACTCTGTTCTTAACACGTTAAATATTTAGACTATAATTCTTTCAGTGGAATTGTTTCAGTTTTTACTATACCCCTATCATAGAGAACATCTTTAGTAATGTGCTCCTCTATTTCCTGAATAGTGCGATCTTTTGTCTCTGGCATATATATCATTAAAAGAATAAAAATAATGGACGAAATTACAGCATAAAATAGAAAGGCTCCAGATGATCCGTAAAGTCTAAAAATAAGTGGGGCTATTTTGAGAGCAGTTCCGAAAAATAAATTGTTCAAAAAAGACAGAATACATAAAAATAAACTTCTGTTCCTCAATGGAACTAACTCTGAAGCACAGCAGGGTGCAAGTATCACTGGTCCGCACCCAACACAAATAGAAAATCCCATTAAAAATACTAAAGAAATATAATTATTCTCTATTACAACATTCAATTTAATAATGTATAAGTAAATTGACAAACCATAAAGAAAACAGATTCCTGCACAAGAGAAAGTAAGTAATTGTTTACGTCTTGTTAAGATTTTTGATAATGCACATCCCAAGTACATGCCCAGCACAGTAACACCGTCCAATATGAGCATACCCCGGTACGCCATTCGTTCACTAGATGTAATTTTTTTAATAATGTCGATAGCATAAACAGCGCAAGCTAATTTACCGGTGGCATAGTACAAAAGAAGAGGCATACTTGCATACAGGAGAGACTTATAAAAGCTTTTTAGCCTTATTACATTCAAGAGCTGTTTAAATCGTTCGACTTTGAGCCTTCCGCTTATATCAGTCGTATTATTTGGTTTTTCACGTTGTAATAAAATGAGTTTTCTGAGTTCTTCCTCTGAGTCTTCATCTGTACCTTTCAGCCATCGATGAACTCTTGCGCATTCATCAAAACGTCCCTTTGTCGCCAGCCAATAAGGGGATTCACAGCAAAATATGCATGACAGTAAATTGTAAATACCACAAATAAAAATAACAATACCGATGTTCTTCCAATGGTAAAATGTGCCAATAGCATTTGAGACCCATATGCCCCAGTATAATGTAGCCGCCTTTATGCTCATCATAATGCCTCTATACTTAGGCGATGTATATTCGGACAAAACCATAACGGTAATATTAAATACTGAACCTACTAGCATCCCTTGCATAGCTTGACTGATAATTAGTTCTCTAGCACTGGTACTACAGTAAAATAATGTATTCCCTATTAATACACTGAGACTTATTAAGATGAGACCAGTTTTAATTCCAAAACGATAGGTTAAAATAGGCACTATAAATACCCACGGGATTGCACTGTAGGGAGCAATGGATGCTGAAAAAAAATTTTTTTCAATGGAAAATAATGTTTTTAAATGCAATATGTAATAGATTAATATAAACTGGCAGATGCCCATCACTTCGTCATAGATTTTTCGAGATAAAGTATCCTGTATCCGTGTCTAGGATACAAGTTATTTTCGTGTTCGTCAAAATCCGTTCAGTGGTTGAGCAATTAAGTAAGTACTAGCTGATGTCCGTTATTATGCCATTCTGTCTGTTCATATTATGGGGGATCTGTCAACATAGCACTTTCTTCAAACTTTGTGTGTGTCTGTGTGGGTGGGTGTAATTGAGTAATATACTCGTTATACTAGCTGTGCCCGCGACTTCGTTCGCGTGGAATAGTGACTTTTCGGACAGCATATTTTGAATTACATATACCGTCGACGCTCCGGGGCGAGGCGTGTAGTACGTACTCTGTACATTAAAAATGTTCGCCGTGATTCTTTAAATTGACATAACTTTTTTATTTATGAACCGATCGACATGAATTAAACACTAAATGTTAAGTGAAGCTTACTAAAATATATTAGTGAAAACCGTATCTAAATCGAATAAGCCGTTTCTGATATTAGCGTGCACAAACACACAGACAAACAGACAAAAAAAAAATTAATTACAATTTCGGGTTCGGCATCAATATAATAACTACCCCTGCTACTTTTTTTTTATATATTTCCATTGTACAGACACCACTTTTCTACAATTTTATTATATGTATATAGATAGATGATACTCGTTATATGAAACAACACTAAGCGGAGACTTACCCATCCAGGATGCCATTTCTGGTGTAACAGCATCAGTTGAATTAGCCTCTTTCCTCAATTGTGGTACTATTACAGTTGTTGCACCCATGTATAAACCAAAGATAAAGAAGTTTAATATAACTATACTGCATGAGAAGAACTAAAAATGTAGAACAATTTCAAATTATTGATGACACAAAAGATTGATATAAAGGCGGGAATTATTTGAAAAGCTTTAAATAATCTGTATATTTTATAATTGGTCAAATTATATATAATGTTAGCCTAAAAATTAAAACTTTGCAAAAATGTTAGTATAACATAATTGTTTACCTGTCTAAAGAAGAAAATTGTACATACAGTATAGTTTTTACCACCTTCCTTTCTAAGATAGTCCATGTCAGCAAACGTTAACGCTGTACAAACTTAAACACCTAATTACTAGAGTAGCGACGTTATCAAACTGCGTGTTAACTTTCAGGTTAATTTATTTAGTAACAGTTATTCAATAGCTAATTGAACCTATTTTTTAAATAAGATAACAACCGGCTTGGAATTACCTATCGTTGAAGACTAACGAATTCAAAGAATTGGTGTTGGTAACTAAAATACTTCTTCAGAATATTCCAGCAAGTGTTTCGTCAACAGAAGCTATATTATCTTCAGAGGGTCAATGTCTTAAGCTGAAATCTATAGAGCGCACTCTCAATCTGCTCAGACTCAAGACAGAGCTAAGACATGACACATTTATGTCATAGCATATATATTTTGTCTCATTTTAACTCTATTTTAAGGCCTAGCTAAGTCAGAGCAAACTCTATAGATCACAGCAATTATAATGCTATTGGTTTCATCTGTGATTTATGAAAGGCATTTGATTGCATTGAGCACGAGAATATCTTGGATTGTGTCACTGTACAGCAATTAATTTTTTTCCCGACTATGGGAAAGCGAAAAAGAAGGGTTATGATTTCAAAATAAACCAAGAACTCAGTTAATCTCAAACCATTTATTTAAATTCTGGATCTTTCAGCGGAACGGTCTCAGCACTTCTACTTTTATCATAAGGAATCCCCTTAGTAATATGATCTTCTATTTCTTGAATAGTGCGATCTTTCGTTTCAGGCATATATTTATACAAAATACTAATAGCAATAGTCGAAGATACAGCATAAAATAAAAATGCTCCAGGTGTTCCGCAATGCTTGAAAACAAAAGGAGTCATTTTGAGAGTAGCTGCTATAAATATATTATTGAAAAAAGATAGACAACATAAAAAAAAACTCCGATTTCTCAAAGGTGATAACTCTGCGGTACAACTGGGTGCAAGGATAACTGGACCGCAGCCGATCGAAATGGAAAAACCCATCAAAAATACTAAAGAAATATAATTATTTTCTGATAAAATATCAAATTTAATAGTGAATAAGTAAATTGATAAACCATATAGAAAACCTATTCCCGTAGATGAGAAGACGAGTAATTGTTTTCGCCGTGTCACGATTTTAGATAAAGCACATCCTAAGTACATGCCTAACAAAGTCACACCATCCAGTATAAGCATACCCTTATAAGCCATTTGTTCACTAGACGTGATTTTTTTAATTATTTCTATAGCATAGACAGCGCAAGCCATCTTACCTGTGGCATAGTACAAAAAAATTGGCAAGCATGAGTACACGAGTGGCTTATAAAAGGTTTTACTTCTTAATATATTCAATAGCATTACGTGTTTCTTAGCTTTTAGCGTCCCGTTGAGTTCTGTTTTATTATTCAGCTTCTCGTGTTGTGACAAAATGAGTTTTCTGAGTTCTTCCTCTGAGTCTTCATCTGTACCTTTCAGCCATCGATGAACCGTTGCGCATTCATCGTAACGCCCCTTTGTCGCCAGCCAATAAGGGGATTCATAGCAAAATATGCTTGCAATTAAATTGTAAATACCACAAACAAAAATAACGATACCGATGTTTTTCCAGTGGTAAAATGTGCCAATAGCATTTGAGACCCATATGCCCCAGTAAAGTGTAGCCGCCTTTATGGTCATAATAATACCTCTATACTTTGGTGATGTGTATTCAGACAAAACCATAACAGTAATAGTAAGTACAGAACCTACAAGCATTCCTTGCATAGCTTGACTGATTATTAATTCCTTAACACTTGTGCTACTGTAGAATAGTATGTTTCCTATTAATACACTAACACTAATTAAGATGAGACCCTTTTTTCTGCCAAAACGATGTGTTAAAAGAGGCAATAAAAATACCCATGGGATTGCGCTGAAGGAGGGAGTAGAAGCTGAAAAAACAAATATTGTTTATTTTTATGCATTGTTTAAAGTGCAATAGGAAATCCAGAAATTTCTTCGAAATCGTATCATACAAGCGTTTTTTTCAATTCGATGATAAGATAGTCATTGACTGCGATCTCACCTGATGGCAAGTCACGATGTAGTCTAAGATGATAGCAGGCTAACTTAGAGGGATATGGCAGTATACATTTAACCCATAACCCTAATCTGTTTCTACACGCTATCGTAATCGCTGGTGGCACGTCTTTGTCGGTAGTGTGGTAACTAGCCATGGCCAAAGCCTCACCCCAGACCAGACCAGAGACAATTCAGAAATTATAAATTCCCAAATTGGCACCGCCGGAAATCGAACCCTCCCAATTATAAAACAACTTAGTTGTTAAACCAATAGTTATCATTATTTCGACTTACACAACCAAGATGCCATTTCTAGTGTAATAACATCAGTTGAATTAGCCTCTTTTCTTAGTTGTGGTACTATTACAGTTGTTGATCCCATGTATAAACCAGTAATAAAGAAGTTTACGGCAATTGGACTGCATGAGAAAAACTGAAAGACAGAGATGTAAAACAAAATTTAAATAGTTATTAACTTTAACGTATTAGTTCAGTAAGTATAATTCAAATAAGAAATAGCATTTCAAAATAAATATTTTGCTATTGAAATCTGAAATGGATGAAAATATTTATGTCTATGTTGTCCAATAAACGAATATTTACGCCTTTTCATGTTTAACTCTAACTCCTATCATCTTAATTACAGCATAATCATCTAAAATGTCTTCTAAACTACACGTACATTTCAGTTCAGTGAATGATGCTAAAAAACATTTACCAGACGAAACAAATTTTACGAAAGAAGCAATAAAATTAACAGCTCGTAAATAGAATTAATATTTTAACAGCATTTGTTACCTGTCTAAAGAAGAATAGTCCACATATGTGATTGTTCTTTTTACCATCTTCTTGCTTAGCGAAGTCCATGATAGCAAACAAATGTTGTAAAAAAATAAGTAGGTACACTTAAATTTCCAATGTGCTATTGTAGTAGAGAACCTACTGAGTACTATTCCAACTACGCACCTAATACTATGTATCACTAACTAAACGTTAATTTAATTATAATAATTATTCGATAGGTACCTAATTAGAATGATTTTATTGAATTAGATTATAACCTGTTTCCACTAATCGTTGAATTTTTTTTTTATTTGATCAAACTTCTTCATCAAACGATAGAGGTCCCCTGCTTGATAGAGGTCTCTTGCATGGACTCCCACAGATCTGAGTCTAGTGGCCTCTGAGACTCGTCTGATGCCATCCAATCATGTCTTACGCGTGTGTAGTCTTTGCACACCTCCCCCCTCCGCTTATAACAGCCTCCAGGTAGTTCAAAACAAGTTTATGCGCATGGCCACGGGCGCTCCATGGTTCATGCGTAATGTCGACCTCCATAGGGACCTCCAACTCCCCACAATAGCTCAACATTTTAAGCAGCTTTCCAAATCCTATTTTGAGGAAGCTGCCAAACATTCCAACCCACTAGTGGTTGAGGCCTCAAACTACTTAACCGATCGTAACGACCCTCCAGATAAAAGGCGCCCTAAACACGTCCTTAACGACCCTGACGACCCGATTACGACAGACAACGCACCCTATCAGGTAGGGCCACACACATTGTCAACCTCTGCACAGCGTCTTCGCCGGCGAAGACGAGGCCCCCATTTTCTAACGTCTCCCGGGCGTGGATCCTTACCACGATCACGGGGGCGTACGGGCTAACTTAGCCGAGGTCCGAGCCTCACAGGAGGCGCCCTTAAGAGGAAGTTGTAGGGCTCACCCCCCCCCCCCCCCCCCCCCGGCGATGCTTCGCGCTCGGCCCCCAGTCCGGTGACGCCGCTGTAACGGCCAGTAGGGCCAGCAGCATACTCCATCCGAAAAAAAAAAGTCTGATGTCGTTAGTCTATCTAGCAACATTGTGGCGGGTCTGCTGAACACTGCGCTTTCCGGTACGTAGTCGCCATCCCCGAACCTCGGGATCATCAGTTCTTCGAGCTACATTATATGTGCCCCGCCCATTTCAACTTTGTGACTGGTTTTCCAGGTCTCGTTATTTTCTTGTCTGATTCGATCTGGCAAGAACTCCGAGCATAGCTCTTTCCATCACCCACTGAGTAACCTTAAGCCTTCTTATGAATAAAAAAAATCAAACTAGCTAATGTAAAATATTTAAAATTACCAAATACGACCTGTATTTGGTGATTTTTAATTTAGTAGGTATAATATAATTATTATAGAAATATCTCTACTATTTACTAGCAAATAAAACAGAATACATTATTGCTGCTTTTTATTAATTATGAAATATGAAATACTATTATATATTTACGACCAAAAAAATTTATAAAGATCTTAGACAAAAATTGAGAATCTTATTAATCTCAAATGGATTGTTTAGACTCTGACTCTTTCAACGGAATGGTTTCCGATTTTACTGTACGTCTGTCGTAGGGAACACCTTCAGTTATATATTCTTCTATTTCCTGAATTGTGCGATCTTTTGTTTCGGGCAAATATTTATACAGAATAGCAATTGCGACGGATGAAGACGCAGCAAAAAATAGGAGAGCTCCAGGTGTTCCGCAAAGTTTAAAAATAAACGGGGTCAATTTGATAGTAGTTGCTAAAAAGATATTATTCAAAAATGCTAGGCAACATAGAAAAAAGCCCCGGTTCCTTAACGGTGACAACTCTGCTGAACAAGTGGGTGCAAGGATTACTGGTCCGCAGCCAATACATATCGTAAACCCCATTAAAAACACTAAAGAAACGTAATTATTTTCTGATACAATATTGAATTTAATAATGTATAATTGAATTGATAAACCATATAGAAAAGCGATACCTGCAGCAGAGAAAGCGAGTAATTGTTTTCGCCGGGTTACAATTTTACATAATGCACATCCTAAGTACATGCCTATCACTGTCACACCGTCCAATATAAGCATAGCCTGGTACGCCATTCGTTCACTTGAAGTGATTTTTTTAATAATATCTATGGCATAGACGGTGCAGGCTATCTTACCTGTGGCGTTATACAGAAGCATTGGCAAACATGCATACACAAGGGGCTTATAAAAGCTTTTACGCTTGAATATATTCAACAATTTAATATGTTTCTTAGATTTTAACTGGTTATTCAGTTCAATTTTACTTCTTAATTTTTCTTGTTGTGTTAAAATAAGTTTTCTAAGTTCCTTCTCCGAATCTTCATCTGTACCTTTAAGCCATCGGTGAACCTTTGCGCATTCGTTGAAACGTTTTTTTGTCACCAGCCAATAAGGCGATTCACAGCAAAATATGCATGCCATTAAATTGTAAATACCGCAAACAAAAATAACGATACCGATGTTTTTCCAGTGGTAGAATGTTCCAATAGCATTTGAGATCCATACGCCCCAAAAAAAAGTAGCCACTTTCATGGTAAAGATAATACCCCTATACTTAGGTGATGTGTATTCGGACAAAACCATTACAGCGATATTGACTGTGGAACCTGCAAGCATTCCTTGTATGGCATGACTGATAATAAGTTCTTTAATACTGGTACTACAGTAAAATACTATGTTCCCTATTAATACAGTAATACTCATTAAGACAAGACAAGGTTTTCTACCAAAACGATATGTCAAAATAGGCAATAAGAATATCCATGGGGTTGCGCTGTAGGCAGACGTAGATGCTGAAATAAAAATGGAGAACAGTGAAGTAACTTTGGATTTAGTACCATCGATGTAAATGTAGATACAATGTACCTACTGCATTTTTCTAAATACGTATAAATTTTTTGATAGTTATAGCGTCGGTAAACATTCAACGAGATAAATATGTTTATGCTTGTAAGAATCAGGATTCATACTATCTATATATATAAAATTCAAAGTCCTGACTGACTGAGATATCAACGCACAGCCTAAACTACTGAATTTAGAAACTTGAAATTTTTACAGTTGGTTCCTTTTATGACGTATGCGCATAAAAGACATAATACACTAAGTAAGGATTTTTGAAAATTCAACCCCTAAGGGGGTAAAATAGGGGTTTGAAAAATCGAACTTAACGTGAGCAAAGCCGCGAGCAAAAGCTAGTTAAATTATACAAAGCCAATGTATGGACTTCCACATGTCATGATTTTACTCAGCTTGTAGCAAGTTTGCGAATCTTATGCATCTCTTCAACCTTCTGGGTGAATGGATGTATTTGTGATATTATTTTAAAATAAAACATAGTATTTTAATGAGACATTATTTTTTGCGCAATCAACCTCGCTATTTGGCAAACTTAGGGTGAGAACAAGCCAGAGATGCCTCACTGCGATACCTCGCGGTCGCGGTTTAGCTCGCTACCTCGATGCCACCTCCATTTAAAACAAATGTATGCAAACAGACGAGCGCAAACAGGCCGAGAAACATCGATGTGAACCGCGATGTATCGCAGTGAGGTATCCTTCGGCATGTTCGCGCTCGTCTGTTTGCATACATTTGTTTTACATGGAGGTGGCATCGAGGTAGCGAGCTAAACCGCGACCGCGAGGTATCGCAGTGAGGCATCTCTGGCATATTTTCGCCCTTACCTAACCAAGACACCATTTCTGGTGTAACAGCATCAGTTGAATTAGCTTCTTTTCTCAGTTGTGGTACTAATACAGTAGTTGATCCCATGTATAAACCAGCAATAAAGTAGTTTAAGATAATTGTGCTGCATGAGAAAAACTGAAAAGACGAAAAAGAAAAAATTAAAAACAGTTTTAAGAAGATTGTATATATAATAGCCTACCAAAAATGTCTCTTTTTTAGAACTAAAATTTTAAATGCATAAAACTGTCCACCAAACTGTATGCTTAATAGTCTTAATACATCATGTAGCTATAACTAATAACATATTTTAATTTATATAATTATAGTGCGTCACTACATATTATAAAACAAAATCCCCCGCCGCGTCTGTCTGTCTGTTCGTGATAAACTCAAAAACTACAAAAAATTACGAAAAAATAAAATAAAAGAAAAAATATTTTCCCTTGATTTTCCCATAAAAATGTTCATGGGTTTCGTAATTGTCAAACATTTAATAGGCTTTTTATCCCGAAAAATAAGAGAGTTCCCGCGGGAATCAAAAATCTCAATCCACGCGAACGAAGTCGCGGGCATCAGCTAGTTAATAATAAACTAAAAACTGTGAAAAGAGTTTACCTGTCTGAAGAAGAAATTCCAATAAGTGTGGCTATTTCCATTTACAATATTTTCATCCGATTCCGGTAAATCCATTATATTCGATTAATTGTTATTCGGTTAATGACACTAAAAGTATTCAGTAAAATAATTTCTATACATTTCTTAATTTTGCGAAATACGTATTAATGAAGCTATCTTAATATACTTATATGATAAAAAACACGATGTAAACCATTTTATAAAACTGGATTTTAGAACCTGTTTGTTTTGTATACAATGATAAAACTTATATAGTCAATTCCAATGGAGTTGAGCTAAAAGGTAAATAAATATGGCGGTATCAGTACCGCCATATTTTTATTTACCTTGCTTGACTTCATTTTGACATGACCTCTAGTGGTGGAGGACCATTACCGAACTACAGCGGGAATGAACTATTGAACGAATTAACTCTGACGCAAAAAATATGTTATGTAACTAAGTACGGCATTCAATATATTTTTAAAAATATGGAGAATCAAGTAAATATGAAAATGTTTCCGAAGCTATGTCTTATGTTTATATAATCTGTAACAGTTTGGGTGTGCAGTTTTTTTTCTCAAATCACTTTTTATGTATTATATTATCATAATCCTACTAATATTATAAATGTGAAAGTGTGGATATTTGGATGTTTGTTACTCAATCACGTCGCAACGACTGAACCGATTTGGCTGAAATTTAGCACAGAGATAGATTATATTTTGGAATAACATAAAGGCTACTTTTTATCCTGGAAAATTAAAGTTTCTCGCGGGAATACAAAACCCTCAATCCACGCGAACGAAGTCGCGGGCATCAGCTAGTTTATAATAAACATTATTCATTAAAAGTACTTAAGTAATTACCCATCTAATTAGAGTAAATTGTTTATATTTAACGTTACCCAAAAACGGCTGATAACATTGAAATAGAATAAAAGTCTAATATTATAAAATAACCGGTCAAGTGCGAGTCATACTCGCGCACTGAGGGTTCCGAAACTATTGACCAATGTATTAATTAGGTACCTACTAATGACCTTCTAAACGTCAAAAAGAATCAAACGAGTCGAAACTCGATGGGGTTACGTCGTTTCATTACAGAGTTCCCATAAACGCCTTTCGGCTTCATCATCAGAACCTGCATATCATTTAGGACTAGAGAACTTGTCAAGACGAATTAAAAAGCCCAAACTCGATGGGGTTGTGTAGTTTTCTCACAGAGCCCCCAATCTCCATCTTTCATCACATTATTTGTCTCGTTGGTCTAGTGGATGTAGCAGTAGACTGCAGATGACAAGGTTCCATTATACCTGTACCTCAGAGAGCATATAAAGACGTTGGCTTTACACCTAATCTCTCTCTCTGATTTTCGTATCATTGAACTATGAATTGCCTATTACTACTATATTATTTTGGGGTTGATACAGTATTTTGATAATACAAAATTATAAAAACAATTTAATTTATTCATTAAGTTTATCTTACCTATAAAAAATGTGAGTAGGAGATACAAACTTTGGAATTAAAGTGACCTAACTCAAAAATTGCAATTTGTGGGAAATGAGCAAGACTTCAAAAAAGTAGTGTTGAGTAAAATTGAATGTATCTCTGTCAATAAAACTATTAAAAAAGTTAATTATCTTAATACTTAATCATCTTATACGTATGGATTGGTAATACATATTATATTAAATGTTAAATACATTTTACAACAACAGAAGTTACAGGAATTTTGAGTTAAATCACATTAATTCTAAAGGTGATATATAAACATAGCAAAGGTTGACATTGAGCTTACCACACAGTGATTTGAAAATAATGCCTCAGCATATCAGTTTGTAGCTGCCTACTCGCTTACTCGCCACGATACATATATTGATAACATTTCTTTGACTGCAATTGGCACCAATAGGCATTCAACATTTTATCCTAAAAATATATAATGTCTCAAGGTAAACACAGAATGTATATGAGCTTGTGACACAATCCTAAAAGTTGTAGGTTCTCTGGGTTGTGTGGAGGTACAGATATATGTATGGATTCTTCATAATCAATATTATCCATACTCAAGGAACCAAATATCAACAACAAAAAATTGACATTGTGCTGCATTTACTTCTGAATATATTATCTCTTCTAGCAGCAATCCAACATGCAGTGCAAACTCTAGTAATAGTCTGGTATTCTGGTAACCTGAAATAAAAATAATTACTGTTAAAATAATATAAGTAACTGGTAAATTGGCAAGCTAAGATTAAACTCTTAACAAATCCTACATCAAACCTTTCAACGAGACAAGTCAGGACATGTTAACTTGTCATCGTACTAAAGTCTCCTATAAGTGTGGGGAGCGCACTTGCAATTAGCTGGCAGCAAAAGTAGAATGTGCTTCTATTTTTTCTATTGTCAAATGATTATTTAACTGGCCTGTCCAAAAAATTATAATGCACGCCAGTTTTGCAAGTTACTTAACAAATGCCTTTGCATAAATTAGGCTTATCTCTGATTATATTATGATATATTGTTGTACAACACATAAATTATCTATACTTCTATATAATATTGACATGAAGAATACCTATTTAAATAAACTTGTTGAAGGAATTATTATAATGGTATGGGACAAAATTTAGGTTAGCATTATTACTAATTAAAACAGTAACAATAACAAGCTAGTTTTAACTCGGTCTTAAGTCTGAGACTGTCTTCTATAGATAGGCATTTCTATAGTTAGATAACTGCATGAATTTGGGAGTTGTAGTTTGAGTTTCCCTTTCTAATGCTTCTTTGCGAGAGATTAAAATAAATAAGTAGGTACTCACCGACATTGGTTATGACGTATTATCCATTGGCGATGGAGTATTGTCCATTTTGATAATGGGTTTAATTCACAAAGTTAAAGTATATGCATTAAGTCTCTGTCTCGAATACGAAGTTCACCTCCATACAAAGTTAAAAGAAAACACTGATTCAGTACTAATATTGTAAAATGTAATGTAACTATCCCACATATAAAACAAGAAATCAAATGTTATTTGTCTCCAAGAGAATATAAACCATTTAGTATGCTTATTTGTGCAAACTACTATTGAACTTTTGTTTGTTTGAATTTGGCTTTGAAAGTTTGAATTTTGAACCAACTTTGAACACCGTAGACAGCTGTCTACGCCTCTATGAAATCTATGCTATGATTAATACCTACTGGACTGGCTGTCTCTGCAGGTACCTACCTACCTAGACCTACCTACCAATGATTAGATACCTTAATAGTTATGAATCAATTTGAAGCACCACATTTGACATACGAGTGTCTCTGGAACTAATAATATTGCAAATGCACTGACCGCCATAATTTTATTAACTAATATAAATAGTGAATAAATAAAAATGAATAAGTAATAGTGGAGAAATAAATTAAAAGTAATTGCATTTATCAATGCAGTGTCGCTAACTTTGTTATACATATACAAAAGTTAGCAACAAATCAATACTTTTTAGATTAATTCTAGAGGTCAGTGTAAAAAAGTTGTAATAATAATCTGTAGTAGAAAAAAAATTCTATTAGTGTTCTGTGAATCTGTAGTTGTGACAAGTGACATGTGGACGTGACGCGTAAAAAGTTAAGCTTTGAACAAACTAACGGACACGTAAGCCGCGGCTGGATAGTAAATTCCATTGAACTTTAGACACTATATCGGGCGTAGTCGCGAACGTAACCTTTGGCGATCCTTGAGCGTTCGGATGTCCGATAGAAATATGGGCCTGCTGATCTCAAACGACTGTGCACACTTGTCAGTCGCAGCTATAGTCGCGGCTTGCGGACGCATCCGATAGTTTGCTTTAGCTTTAGCGTTGCAATTAATTTAAAAGCCATAGTAAGTTATCGTTTTTTTTTTTGTTTTTTTGACTGTTTTAGGTACTATTATATGGTTTAGAGGTAGCAAAATCTCCGTAATTTGCAAAATTTTAATACTGGTGTTTGTAAAATATAACGGGACTTACTATGAAACTAAGAATTAGGTGTGGAAAGAAACGATTTTTGGAAGATGTCCCTTAATTTGTTTTAATAGTGAGAAAGCCGTGGTTTTAAAGCTGTAACTTTTCACTGAGTTAAGCTATAAGCTTGATATTCTTAAAACACTACGAGACCATTGAACTTTATATTCAGTATAAATTTCGACTTAGTATCATAAGCCGTTTTCGAGAAAAACGGTGGTGACACACTGACAGACAGACGGACAACGGAGTGATCCTATAAGGGTTCCGAAGTTTTTTTTCGGAACCCTAAAAAAACAACTTTACTATTTACTAGCAAATAAAACAGAATATAGTATTGAGTATATTATAATACCATAATATAATGTACAAAAACAATTTTGAAAATCTTAGACAAAAATTAAGAATCTTATTAATCTCAAATTCATTACTTAAAAATAAACGAGTACGTAACACGGTAATTGTTCAAGTTCGAATTGTTAATATTCCGATCCAGTTGCATGGACCGTAGTCACGACGGGACTACTCGTATATTGTTATCACAATTATGTCATTAAACCACGAATCAAATCTAAACTCTTTACTCAAATTCATTGTTTAGACTCCGATTCATTCAGCGGAATGGTTTCCGATTTTACTGTACGCCGGCTGTAGGGAACACCTTCAGTTATATATTCTTCTATTTCCTGAATTGTGCGATCTTTTGTTTCGGGCAAATATTTATACAGAATACCAATTGCGACGGATGAAGACGCAGCAAAAAATAGGAAAGCTCCAGGTGTTCCGCAAAGTTTAAAAATAAACGGGGTCAATTTGATAGTAGTTGCTAAAAAGATATTATTCAAAAATGCTAGGCAACATAGAAAAAAGCCCCGGTTCCTTAACGGTGACAACTCTGCTGAACAAGTGGGTGCAAGGATTACTGGTCCGCAGCCGATACATATGGTAAACCCCATTAAACACACTAAAGAAACGTAATTATTCTCTGGCACAATATTGAATTTAATAATGTATAATTGAATTGATAAACCATACAGAAAAGCGATACCTGCAGCAGAAAAAGCGAGTAATTGTTTTCGCCGGGTTACAATTTTACATAATGCACATCCTAAGTACATGCCTATCACTGTCACACCGTCCAATATAAGCATAGCCTGGTACGCCATTCTTTCACTTGAAGTGATTTTTTTAATAATATCTATGGCATAGACGGTGCAGGCTATCTTACCTGTGGCGTTATACAGAAGCATTGGCAAACATGCATACACAAGGGGCTTATAAAAGCTTTGACGCTTGAATATATTCAACAATTTTATATGTTTCTTAGCTTTTAGTTGGCCATTCGGTTCAATTTTACTTCTTAATTTTTCTTGTTGTGTTAAAATAAGTTTTCTAAGTTCCTTCTCCGAATCTTCTTCTGTACCTTTAAGCCATCGGTGAACCTTTGCGCATTCGTTGAAACGTTTTTTTGTCACCAGCCAATAAGGCGATTCACAGCAAAATATGCATGCCATTAAATTATAAATACCGCAAACAAAAATAACGATACCGATGTTTTTCCAGTGGTAGAATGTTCCAATAGCATTTGAGATCCATACGCCCCAAAAAAACGTAGCTACTTTCATGGTAAAGATAATACCCCTATACTTAGGTGATGTGTATTCAGACAAAACCATTACAGCAATATTGACTGCGGAACCTACAAGCATTCCTTGTATGGCATGACTGATAATAAGTTCTGTAATACTGGTACTACAATAAAATACTATGTTCCCTATTAATACAGTAATACTAATTAAGATAAGACAAGGTTTTCTACCAAAACGATATGTCAAAATAGGCAATAAGAATATCCATGGGGTTGCGCTGTAGGCAGACGTAGATGCTGAAATAAAAATGGAGAACAGTGAAGTAACTTTGGATTTAGTACCATCGATGTAAATGTAGATACAATGTACCTACTGAATTTTTCTAAATACGTATAAATTTTTTGATAGTTAAAGCGTTGGTAAACATACAACGAGATAAATAAGTTTATGCTTGTAAGAATCAGGATTCATATTATTAAATTATACAAAGCCAATGTATGGACTTCCACATGTCATGATTTTACTTGTAGCAAGTTTGCGAATCTTCTGCATCTCTTCAACCTTCTGGGTGAATGGATGTATTTGTGATATTATTTTAAAATAAAACATAGTATTTTAATGAGACATTATTTTTTGCGCAATCAACCTCGCTGTTTGGCAAACTTACCTAACCAAGACACCATTTCTGGTGTAACAGTCTCAGTTGAATTAGCTTCTTTTCTCAGTTGTGGTACTAATACAGTAGTTGATCCCATGTATAAACCAGCAATAAAGTAGTTTAAGATAATTGTGCTGCATGAGAAAAACTGAAAAGACGAAAAAGAAAAAAATAAAAACAGTTTTAAGAAGATTGTATATAACAGCCTACCAGAAATGTCTCTTTTTTAGAACTAAAATCTTAAATGCATACCTAATAACTGTCCACCAAACTGTATGCTTAATAGTCTTAATACATCATGTAGCTATAACTAATAATATATTTTAATTTATATAATTATAGTGCGTCACTACATATTATAAAACAAAATCCCCCACCGCGTCTGTCTGTCTGTTCGTGATAAACTCAAAAACTACAAAAAAATACGAAAAAATAAAATAAAATAAAAAATATTTTTCCTTGATTTTCCCATAAAAAATGTTCATGGGTTTCGTAATTGTCAAACATTTAATAGGCTTTTTATCCCGAAAAATAAGAGAGTTTCCGCGGGAACCAAAAATCTCAATCCACGCGAACGAAGTCGCGGACATCAGCTAGTTAATAATAAACTAAAAACTGTAAAAAGAGTTTACCTGTCTGAAGAAGAAATTCCAATAAGTGTGGCTATTTCCATTTACCATATTTTTATCCAATTCCGGTAAATCCATTATATTCGATTAATTGTTATTCGGTTAATGGCACTAAAAGTATTCAGTAAAATAATTTCTATACCTTTCTTAATTTTGCGATATACGTATCAATGAAGTTATCTTAATATACTTATATGATAAAAAACACGATGTAAACCATTTTATAAAACTGGATTTTGGAACCTGTTTGTTTCGTATAAAATGATAAAACTTGCATAGTCAGTTGCAATGGAGTTGAGGTAAAAGGTAAATAAATATGGCGGTATCAGTACTGCCATATTTTTATTTACCTTGCTTGACTTCATTTTGACATGACCTCTAGTGGTGGAGGACCATTACCGAACTACATCGGGAATGAACTATTGAACGAATTAACTCTGACGCAAAAAATATGTTATGTAACTAAGTACGGCATTCAATATATTTTTAAAAATATGGAGAATCAAGTAAATATGAAAATGTTTCCGAAGCTATGTCTTATGTTTATATAATCTGTAACAGTTTGGGTGTGCAGTTTTTTTTCTCAAATCACTTTTTATGTATTATATTATCATAATCCTACTAATATTATAAATGTGAAAGTGTGGATATTTGGATGTTTGTTACTCAATCACGTCGCAACGACTGAACCGATTTGGCTGAAATTTAGCACAGAGATAGATTATATTTTGGAATAACATAAAGGCTACTTTTTATCCTGGAAAATTAAAGTTTCTCGCGGGAATACAAAACCCTCAATCCACGCGAACGAAGTCGCGGGCATCAGCTAGTTTATAATAAACATTATTCATTATAAGTACTTAATTAATTACCCATCTAATTAGAGTAAATTGTTTATATTTAACGTTACCCAAAAACGGCTGATAACATTGACATAGAATAAAAGTCTAATATTATAAAAAAAAAAACAACTTTACTATTTACTAGCAAATAAAACAGAATATAGTATTGAGTATATTATAATACCATAATATAATGTACAAAAACAATTTTGAAAATCTTAGACAAAAATTAAGAATCTTATTAATCTCAAATTCATTACTTACAAATAAACGAGTACGTAACACGGTAATTGTTCAAGTTCGAATTGTTAATATTTCGATCCAGTTGCATGGACCGTAGTCACGACGGGACTACTCGTATATTGTTATCACAATTATGTCATTAAACCACGAATCAAATCTAAACTCTTTACTCAAATTCATTGTTTAGACTCCGATTCATTCAGCGGAATGGTTTCCGATTTTACTGTACGCCGGTTGTAGGGAACACCTTCAGTTATATATTCTTCTATTTCTTGAATAGTGCGATCTTTTGTTTCGGGCAAATATTTATACAGAATACCAATTGCGACGGATGAAGACGCAGCAAAAAATAGGAAAGCTCCAGGTGTTCCGCAAAGTTTAAAAATAAACGGGGTCAATTTGATAGTAGTTGCTAAAAAGATATTATTCAAAAATGCTAAGCAACATAGAAAAAAGCCCCGGTTCCTTAACGGTGACAACTCTGCTGAACAAGTGGGTGCAAGGATTACTGGTCCGCAGCCAATACATATAGTAAACCCCATTAAACACACTAAAGAAACGTAATTATTCTCTGGCACAATATTAAATTTAATAATGTATAATTGAATTGATAAACCATACAGAAAAGCGATACCTGCAGCAGAGAAAGCGAGTAATTGTTTTCGCCGGGTTACAATTTTACATAATGCACATCCTAAGTACATGCCTATCACTGTCACACCGTCCAATATAAGCATAGCCTGGTACGCCATTCGTTCACTTGAAGTGATCTTTTTAATAATATCTATGGCATAGACGGTGCAGGCTATCTTACCTGTGGCGTTATACAGAAGCATTGGCAAACATGCATATACAAGGGGCTTATAAAAGCTTTTACGCTTGAATATATTCAACAATTTAATATGTTTCTTAGATTTTAACTGGCTATTCAGTTCAATTTTCCTGCTTGATTTTTCTTGTTGTGTTGAAATAAGTTTTTTTAGTTCCTTCTCTGAGTCTTCATCTGTACCTTTAAGCCATCGGTGAACTTTAGCGCATTCGTTGAAACGACTCTTTGTCGCCAGCCAATAAGGCGATTCACAGCAAAATATGCACGATATTAAATTGTAAATACCGCAAACAAAAATAACGATACCGATGTTTTTCCAGTGGTAGAATGTACCAATAGCATTTGAGACCCATACGCCCCAAAAAAACGTAGCTACTTTCATGGTAAAGATAATACCTCTATGCTTAGGTGATGTGTATTCAGACAAAACCATTACAGCGATATTGACTGCGGAACCTACAAGCATTCCTTGTATGGCTTGACTGACAATAAGCTCTGTAATACTAGTGCTACAGTAAAATAATATGTTCCCTATTAATGCAGTAATACTAATTAAGATAAGACAAGGTTTTCTACCAAAATGATATGCCAAAATAGGCAATAAAAATATCCACGGGGTTGCGCTGTAGGCAGATGTAGAAGCTGAAATAAAAATAGAGAACAATGCAGTAATTTTTGATTTAATACCATTGATGTAAATGTACTATGTACTTCTTTTGTATTAATTTTTTCGTAGTTAAAGTATGGGTAAACATAAAAGGATATAAGTAAGTTGATGCTTGTAAGAATCAGGATTGATACTATTAATTATAAAAAGCCAATACAACTTTTTTTTTAATTTTTTTTATTCAATGACAAGATAATCCTTGCCTGCGATCTCACCTGATGGTAAGTGAAGATGCAGTCTAAGATGGGAGCGGACTAACTTGGAAGGGGTATGGCAGTTTTCAACCCATACCCCTAGTCTGTTTCTACACGCCTTCGTGCCGGAACGCTTAATCGCTTGGCGGCATGTCTTTGACGGTAGGGTGGTAACTAGCCAAAAGCCACCCACCAGACTAGACCAGAGACAATTCAGAAATTACAAATGTCCCAATTGCCCCCGCCGGCAATCGAATCCGAGACCTCCCAGTTATAAGACCACAGCGCACACCACTGCGCCAGGTTGTCAAAACTTCGGTTTAGTAAGATTTGTGTCATGAAATGACTGTGACATCGCCGTCGTCAACCGATAAACGTTTATTGTTGGACATTATTGTATGGACTTCCACAAGTCATGATCTTGCACTGCTTGAAGCAAGTGGATGTTTGTGAATCTTCTGTATCTCCTCAACTAGAAGGAGAGGGGTGGGGGAGGTTCCCCTAGCCTGCATTATGCTACAACATAGTATTTTAACGTGCAGTTAATTAATTGCAGTGAAATTAAATGTCTCGTTCTTTCGGTTAATCTTATTTGGTGATAGAAGAAGAATGGCCCATTCTTTTGGGCAAAGAAAAAGCCTGGCTGTTTGGCAAACTTACCTAACCAAGACACGGTTTCCGGTGTAATAGCATCAGTTGAATTAGCTTCATTTCTCAGTTGAGGCACTAAAACAGTAGTTGATCCCATGTATAAACCGGCAATAAAGAAGTTCAAGACAATTGGGCTGCATGAGAAAAACTGAAAAGACGAGAAAGAAAAATTAAAAACAGTTTTTAGAAGCTTGTATTTAATTGCCTACCACAAATGTCTCCTTTTTAGAATAAAAAATCAAAAAGCATGCCTAAATGCATTATAAGTGTCCACCAAACTATATGCATAATATATCGTGTAAGGAAAAAAGACGTATTAGTCATTTTTTTCAAAAACGCTTTAGACACATGTTCGGGATCAGAGGCATCAGAACAAAAAGACGCATCTACCAGTACTTTAAAATTTTGCTTAAACTTACCACTGTGATAAGTATAAACAAAATTTAAATTCAAAAATTCATTTAACTTCAATTCATTTCATTAAAAAAAAAATACTGGTAGATGCGTCTTTTTGTTCTCATGCTGAATATGTACCTAACTCAATGTCGAAAAAATGACTAATACGTCTTTTTCATTATGAAGGCAGTATTAGTGTCTATCATTATTTTAAGATTTGTTAAATGACCATGTTTGTTTATGGCTGTATAATGACCCACACCATGACCAACACCATACCATATACCGTGAACGCCATATTGAAAAACACCATGACCATGTTAAGACCAACTAGATGAACATCATGTGATGTTGATGAAAAGTTACCTATAGCAAGCTGTGTTATTCAAAGTCGGGAGAGTAGCGTGCCTCTAGAAGCAAGCTACTCTCCCGTCATTGGCGTCACCTCAAGCAAGTATTAAAAAATCTCGTAACAAGTAACACTGTAATAATATTTCATACCTGTTTAAAGAAGAATAGGCAATATTCGGAGTTATAGTTTTACCATCTTCGTGGATAGAGAAGTTCATGATATCGTTCGAATGAACGTCGTTAAAAATAAAGTTCCTACATTTCCACGCATTTTTAATTGATTGCAATATCGACAACTTAGTATTATTTTAAGGCATGTAATTAAACGAGCTTCTATTTAATACCATTATTGGCTTCTAAATTACTAAGTCAGCTTCAACTAGTGAGCCTCTAAAAAATATAATTTTAGCATCTATATTTATAACTTAGCTTCAAACCGTGAACTCCTAAAATACTTAAATATTAGCATCAAATAATACACCAAATCTTCAACCACATTTTTAATTTTTTTTTTTTTGTGAGAAAAATGAAATAAAAAAATGTTTCTAACTAAATAAAAAACTTTTTTTTTTGATAAAATGAAATTAAAAAAATGATTGTTTTTAAATTTAACTCAAGATAAATACCTACACATAACATTGTAACATTTTTGAAAAAAAAATCAAATTTTTTTTCAACTTTTTTTTTAGTTTTAGGTAGGTTTACGATCCCAACAGAACCTAAGTGCCCGGCCTTTGGCCGGGCACCTGAATATTCATGTATAACCCTAACCTAACCTAACTTTAGTTTAAAGAAAAAATTATACAAAAATAATTGCAATATTAACACACTAACAACAGAACAACAAAAAAAAACAAATGCATGTTTTGAATGGCGCTCTCTGATTGGTGCAAATAGCCATAACCAACGAGATCGTGCAAATTGCCAGTCGCATCCGTCTCACTCGCACCAACGAGATCGTGCAAATGGCCAGTCGTATAAATCTCACTCGCACCAAATCGTGCAGTGGCAGTGGACAATAATAAAAATAGTGGCTCTTTATTTGATGCTTTCTTTGGAATATTTTGTGGCCAATGTGAAGAAGCCGAGTTAGTATATTAGAAGCATCATCATTTTCCCGTTGCTGAGTTATTAAATTAGAAGCTAGGTTTTGATGCCAAAAAATAAATTTTGTTGGTCGACTTATTATATCCCTTATTTTAATGTGATTTATACTGTAACTTTAGTAGAAACGTTTTGAAATTGTAAAATACTACCATTAATTAAAAATTTTATAATATATGTCACGCGTTCGAAATGACACGTTCCTAACATTAAAATAATTATTGTTTTGTCATATTTGTCACACTAATGGAGTCATCCTTACTATCAGCTCTATTATTAATGTTATAAATGCGAAACTAAAATTTTAAATAAGACAACATAAACAACAAAACTTGTTTTTGGTTTTGTTATTATTATAATTATCCTTACGTATATCCCTATTCTTACTATAATGTTATAAATGCGAAAGTGTGTTTGTTTGATGGTTTGTCCTTTAATCACGCTGCAACAAAGTCACGGTCGAACTGATTTTTTGCATGGATATACTTGAGGATCTGGAGAGTGTCATAGACTACTTTTTATCCCGAAAAATCAATCAATAAGGAAGGGTTTTTGAAAATTCATCCCCTAAGGGGTTAAATAGGGATTTGAATAATCGAACTTAATGTGAGTGAATTGTGTGGCTATTGCCACGGGCAATAGCTAAAAATATTATAATATTGGTCTTAATTCGGAGAACTTAAAAAAACAATGGCATATTTATGGTTTTTATTTTCTTTATTATTCAATAATGTTATAACAATAATTATTACATGACTACGTGCATCGTGATATATTTTCAAGTGCAGATCATTTCATTTGCATAAATATAACTCACAATAAAATAGCTATTTACGTAGGTACTATTACATCAACCACTTCAAAAAAATATTTTTATATTCGTTTGAAAATGTAACATTTATAATACAGTCGTTTACATACAAAATCTAAACTTATGAAAAAAATTAATGACTATTTTGAAAAAATGATGTACTAAATAATTTGATACGTATTATCAGGTAACATTTTATTCAACATTTATTATCAAAACAATTAATAACAATAGATTGCACTGCTCCATTGTTGCCTATAAATATAATCTACCTTCTACCAAATAGGAATAGGAATTTAGGAACCTACCAAAAATTTATACATACCTACTTATTGAAATAAAAATCGCATTACAATTTGGTCTACTAGTTTAAAAAAGAAAACATAAAACATACTTGTAAATACATGATAAACTCAAACACCTAATACGTCTACGTTATCTACGAAAAATAGTTATAAGTCTATTTATTCGTAGATAATATTATTATGTCGCCCCCGATCTATTGTTAATACAAAATATGAATACCTTAAGTAGAATAATGATTACAAAAATTTAGTCAATGTTGTAGATTATCTCCGACTTCTGGATCATACTTATCCTGTCCTACTAATTCTATTAAATATTATTAATTCGAAAGATTGGGAAGATGCCACAACGAATGAACCGATTTAGCTGAAATTTAGAAACAAAATAGCTCAAACCCATTATCTACGCGAATGAAGTCGCAGGCATCATCTAGTATATAATAACAAAAATAATACTGATTTATAGTATATAAGTTAGCTATTATAATATTTGCCTCTATGATAATGTATACAATATACCTGTATACATTATCATAGACTAAAAAGGCGTGTTAGATAATATGCAAATTAAAACTGTTTTCAATATGCAAAGGTTATTTTAGATACCAAATTAAAGCCAGAATTACAACAATATAACAAGTATTCTAATGGGCATATACCGATGAAGAGAATCGATGAATAGTAGAAGTCTATTTATTGGGTTTCAGGGAAACTTTTGCTTATAACATTGATTAATAATATGAACCCTGTTACTCCGGGGATAGTGATGGTGCATTGGGTATCTACGAGAATTTTTTAAACGCTGTTGGTATAAGGGACGAATTACAGAACAAAAATAATATTTGTGGGACAATTTGAGATGCTTATTTGGTTATTTGTTGTCAAAAAAGAATCTGCAATGCAAAAAAAGATGTGTGGCACTCGGGGACTGCCGCGATAAAGCTATTGCGTAGCATTTTTTAACAACGCCATCTAGCGGCTCACCGTAGAGGAGTCCCGTGTCAGGTTATTTTCGTTACGGAATTTCTGGATTCGGTCTCCACGCTGGCCCACGATAGAAGCTATGCAATAGCTTAAAAAGAAATATGGAGTCAAATATGTGTAGCTTAGTTGTGTATCTATATATATACACTTATATATATACACTATTAATACCTAATATCGAGAAATTTGTAACCTAACAAAGACTATCACGGAGGACAGATTCGGATAAGTGGTTGACAAAATAAAACTGAACCATAATATTATTACACTTATTGGATTCGTACATTTCTCACCAAGAAATTTACATAAGGTATTATAATTATTTTAGGTACTATACTAAGGTACTATAATTATTATTATGAGAATGCGAAAGCATAATATTTATTTTGTCCTTCACGGAATAGAACAATGGATCGATTTAATTTTATGTGGTATATTTGAAGTTAAAGACTTGAGGACATAATTAAGCTAATTGGATAGCAGAAAAACAAAAAAAAAACATAAAAGAATTTAATATTAGTTTTGTTTTACGAATTAAATGTTGATTATGGTGTACGTTCTGATTCTTTCAATGGAAGGTTTTCTGTTCTTTCTTTTATTCCATCATGGCGGTCATCCCTTGTAATGCATTCTTGTATTTCCTGAATTGTCTGATCTTTTGTTTCAGGCATGTATTTGTATACGAGAACAAAAAAAACTGACGACGATATAGCAAAGAATAAGAATGCGCCATGTATGTCAAAATATTTGAACAGAATCGGTGAAAATTTAACAACTGTTGCTAGTAATGTACTATTAAGAAGTGAGAGACAACACAAAAAGTAACTCCTGTGCCTCAATGGACTCAATTCTGCAGAACAGGTGGCTGAAAGGATTAACGGCCCACCGCTAATACTTAACGAAAACGCTGTTAACAAGAATATAGACACGTACATATTCTCCGATAGGATATTCAATTTAACCATGTATAAATAAATTGACAAAGCAAATAAAAAGCATGTACCTAAACATGAAAATACAAGTAATTGTGTTCGACGTCTTGTAACTTTAGCTAAACCACATCCTAAATACATGCCTAGAACGGTAACTCCATCCAATATTAGCATACCACTATAAGCCGTATCTTCGCTAGATGTCATTCTCTTAATTATGTCTATAGCGTACACAGCGTAAGCCATTTTGCCCGAAAAATGGAACAGGCATATTGCCATGGTTGCATATAGAAAAGATTTATAAAAACTTTTGCATCGTATTATATTAAAGACGGCAAGACATTTTCTACTATTTCTGTGCTCTTTAATTTCTTTCTTTAAATTTAAGCGCTCCTGTTGTGAATATATGAGTTTTCTGAGTTCCTTCTCTGAGTCTTCATCTGTACCTTTAAGCCATCGGTGAACTTTAGCGCATTCATCAAAACGTCCCCTTGTCGCCAGCCAACAAGGTGATTCCTTATAGAATATGGAGGATAAATTGTAAATACTACAAACGAAAACGACGATTCCAATATTTCTCCAATTATAGAACGTTCCAATAGCATTTGAGATCCAAACTCCCCAATAGAATGTAGCAGATTTAACGGCTAATAAAACACCTCTATATTTAGGTGAGGTGTATTCAGACATAATCATTATTGTGATTGTCGTTATAGAAGCTGCAAGAATTCCTTCTAACGCCTGACTAATAATAAGATCTACAAAACTTGTGCTACAATAAAATATTACATTGCCTATTAATACGATCAGATTAATTAAAACTAAAATGTATTTCCTTCCAAAGCGATACGCTAATAGTGGCAATATGAATGCCCACGGAATTCCACTGTAGGCAGATATAGAAGCTGAAAATAAAGTTATCGGATAAGCTAAATTCAAGAAAGCCACTTTATAAAAAAAAGACGTGTGGCACTCGGGGACTGCCGCGGTAATGCTATTGCATAGCATTTTTTATCGACGCCATCTAGCGGTGAGAGGAGTCCCGTGTCAGGTTATTTTCGTTACGGAATATCTGGATTCGGTCTCCACGCTCAAGGCCCGCGATAGAAGCTATGCAATAGCTTAATAATTTAACAGCAAACTATCCCTAGCTAAACTGGTTTATCCTTATGTTCGTTCATTTCAATTATATGCTGATTAATTATATTTAAAGTCTAATAATGTAAATAGTTAATAATTGACTGCAATTACCGCATTACAATCACGAAGTTTTTTTTTAACAGTTAGGCTGCAACTTTGAGACTTTTAGAATGTACCTAATTTGTTTTTTTTTTTAATGGAGGCTATGATTATTTAAAACAAATTCCTGCATATTAATTAGTTGCCTTCGCATATTAAGTAGTAACATTTATGCCTCACTGATAAACTGAATCTTTCTTTATTGCAAGAGCATAAGGCTCTTGCAATTTTTGCTGTGCGATATTTTTAGAATTGAAAGGAACTGAACAAAAAACAAACTACAAAAAAATAAGTTTAAAGCTTGTTTACAGCTGTCAGCATTTTGGCTTTATAATTTTTAAATTAATAAGCACGTTTATTACGCTGAGCTAATTATGATACGTTTATATACGATAATGCGTTTTGCTTATGTCATAATTATCATAATCAGACATAAGAAAATGATTAATCGGTTTTCTCATCGGCTACGTCTTTTAATATATCAGTCTAAAAGCTCAGTTGCTAAGTATAGGCTAATTGCGAAGACTATTTTTATGGTCTTATCATTGAGGAGGCCACATAAATTATGATTTTCAAAAAGTAAATTTTGACGAATTGATCGTAGTGTTTTCATAACATATCAATTTCCAAACTTAATTTGGGCTGTTGATGATATTTTTACAGTCCAAAACAGTCGTTATGTGGACACGTCATGAAACTGTACCTATAGTTTAAACTCACATAACCAAGATGCCATTTCTGGTGTTACCGCATCTGTTGAATTAGCTTCTTTTCTTATCTGGGGTATTATTACTGTAGGGGCACCCATGAACAAGCCATACATAAAAAAGTTCAACACAATGGCACTGCATGTAAAAAGCTGCAAGAATATAGATCATTATTCAGTAAAAATTTTACAGTAAGCAATTGTATCAGTTAAGTTTAAGGGACGACGTAGTATTCAATTCGATGCCTTAACATGGGTAGCCTAAGTATGTCATGCCCTTTTTAAACATTTCTGTGGTGGTGTCGTGTGGTGCGGGTTGTTACGTTCCCTCAAATGTGGTTGAGCGAAGCAACGACTGGATCATGCGTCATGGTCGTGAACGGGTGCCACCTACGGGAATGGGTCTACTTTCTGTCTGCCCGTCTTAACATGTATTAGATTGTATGTAGGTATGAATTTTTGAAACTTCATTGTGAAAACACTGTATACATAGCTTAGTTTTGTTACCTATTGTAAAATATTTTTTTTTAAAAGAGCAACCGCCGAGTTTATTGCTGGCTCTTCTCGGCAGGAAGGGCATTCCGAACCAGTTTGCGGTAGATTCATCGGCGATTCAAAAGCTCTTGTAAAAGTTTATTTGAATAAAAAATTTTTCTATTCTATTCTATTTTATTCTAGGAGGCGATACTTACCACTTATTTTATGTAGACGATAAAATAATGTATTAGAGAACTGAATGAAAGAAAATGGTTTATAGATTTATATAAATATAAAAATATAAATAAAAATAATTTTAATTATCACAAAATTATAAGAGTAGTACATGTTCGGTAATTTTTTTACTTGTCTAGTTTTGATCTAAATTTTATTTATATATAGAACTCAATATTATAATATGTATTAACACTTGACATATGCTATAAAGATGTACCCTTTAGAATCAGGATTGAAGAGTTGGAATGAATTGGAACAAGAAAGTTTAATGAGACCATCTCACAAACTCCAATTTAAAAATATCACGATAACTGGTCAATATAACAGAAAAATCGGAATATATATACAGTATTTGCACGGTTTATTTATGTATTTACATAGGTGTGTTTATGTATTTACATAGAAAAAAAAAATATAAAGGGAAAGAAAACTCAAACCTCAAAGAAAACAGATGGCGCTGTCTGCGACTTTTAAGAAAAAATCTCACATCTATCACTGTGCTTATTGCCATATATCGACAAGAGAATACTGTTTTGATTCTAAGGAGAATCAAGAAGAACAGAAACCTCTAAGGAAAAGAATATAACAGTCACCAGCCGATCACAATAGTTAGGTTCTAATAATGCGAAAGCTCAAGATTAGCTGACTTGTTTTGAATGCGCGGCAAAATGTCGGTCTTAATCGGATGCAGTTTTAAATAACTATATATATGTACATTTTTATATACACGTTATACATTTTCATAAGTGATACAATTTTTCCATGCTCTACAAATCTACATATTTAAAGAATGAATTAAAAATATAAAAAATACATGCAAAATATATTTCTTATTATAGATATTTTAAATGTTTTGATGTAAAATGAGAATGAAAAATGAAAATGAAAAATTATTTATTTGGCAAAACAACATTAACAATGAATACAATAATATCCATTGAGATCAGATTCCTGTATCGTGGGGCCCAATTCACCACCATTAACAATTATAATAGTTGTTGTAATGAATGATAAGTTACAATTATGTATTCACCTGTTAAATAATTCATGAAACTTGACACTTTTCTGAGGACTTTTATCTATGTACTTTTAAATCAATTAAAATACATGTTAAAAAATGCATTTTAATAATAAAGTTAAAAAGTGTAAAAAAAATTTTACCTGTCTCAAGAAGAAAATCCAATAATTATGGCTATTTCCATTTACAGTTGTTTTCTCCAAGTCCGGGATATCCATTATATTCGATTAATTAATGTTACTAAAACTATTCAATAGACAATCTTAAATTTTATACATTTCTTAGTTTTGCGTTAGACGTATTAATGTAGCTACCTGATTAAACACATATGATAAAAAGAACGATAGAAACACATTTTATAAAACTAGATTTTAGAACCTGTTTGGTATAAAATTATTAGACTTGTGTAGTAAAATGCTTAAAGCGTTTAGGACATCCCCATAGCGACATCGTAGCAGCAAAAGCTCTGGCATGTCTTTTCCAGTATAGGTACAATATACAAAACTATCTGTTTTAGTACTAATTTCACCATAGCCGAGAAACGTTTAACAGACGATTATAGACGTTCTGAAAGATTTTGTTAAAATGTTAGATTTGACTAGGTAGAACTTTTTCATGTGATTTTGGTGAAAATTCATCCCCGACAAGTTCAGAACTGCAACTAGTCTGGCATCTGAACTTGAGTACAGATCTGAATACTGAGATTGCGAAGTAAAAGGATAAAATTGGGAAAGAAATAGACTTATAGAAGAACAGTTAAGCTACGTTTTTAATTTACTTATATTGTATGAAACGTGCCTATAAAAACATGCTTCAACAACTTGTAGTAGATAATGTATTTATAATAGCTGTATAATTGCTTATAAAATATATAAATGTATACATTCTTTTATAAAATTAATATGATGTCCTCAACATTTTATTAAGAAAGGATTGATCCTTAACATGTAATTTTTTTTGTTACCATCGTTATATCTGAAGCATAAACCCATGTTCAATATTTATATACGTGTAAACAACTACGCTCGGTGCGGCTCGGCAAACTTTGCCCGATAAACGAGCAGGCTTGCGTCCGCATTAAGCCGAGCCGCGACTACACGGATGGTGCGGCGCGGCGCGGCTCGTGTTATAGCGCGTCGTTTAACCGCACCATTACATATATTATTTATGTATAGTTTCTTGCAAATAAATATTTATTTATTATTTATTTATTTATGTCATTTAACCGTGGTTAAATCTAAGTCAAGTCTAAAACCTGAGACAAAAGTCTAGAGCTCTGTTCATTTCAAGTTAATTATTTAATATCTGATTCTTTCAGCGGAATAATTTCAGTTTTAAGTGTGACCCCATCAAAAGGAACACCCTTAGTTATGTGCTCTTCTATTTCTTGAATAGTGCGATCTTTCGTTTCTGGCAAATATTTATACAAAAGTAAAATAGCAATGGACGACGATACAGCATAGAATAGAAAAGCTCCAGGTGTTCCGCAAAGTTTAAAAACAAGCGGCGCCATTTTGATAGTAGTTCCTAAAAAAATATTGTTCAAAAAAGACAGAATACATAAAAAATAACTCCTGTTCTTTAACGGTGACAACTCTGCGGTGCAACAGGGTGCAATGATAACTGGTCCGCAGCCGACACAAATGGAAAACCCCATCAGAAACACTAAAGAAATATAATTATTCTCTGACACAATATCAAAAATAATGTATAAGTAAATTGACAAACCATATAGAAAACCAATACCTACTAAAGAGAAAAGGAGTAATTGTTTTCGTCGCGTTAAGATTTTACATATTGCGCATCCTAAGTACATGCCTAAAACCGTCACACCATCCAATATAAGCATACCCTCGTACGCCATTCGTTCACTATAGTCTGATTTTTAATTCCGTGGAATTCTGACGTATCTTAATGTTACCAGAGATTTAAAAAATCCCACAAAAAAGATAATAAATTGAAACTTATACAAATAAAAATCAACGACCCCACATAGATATATGACAAAGGCCTGACAGATAGTTTGAGGTAAAATCGAACTACAGGTGGTAATACTGTTTTTCATACAAATAACTCGCTCTATTTATAAAATGACATCTGTCAGAATTCCATCGAATTAAAAATCAGACTATAGACGTGATTTTTTTTATAATATCTATGGCATAGACGGTGCAGGCTATCTTACCTGTGGTATTATATATCGATAATGGTAGGAGTGCATACATAAAAAAAGCTTGTAAAAGGTTTTACGTCTAATTATATTCAATATCCTTAACCGATTTTTGGCTTTTCGTTGGCCATTGAGTTCATTTTTAATATTTCTTTTCTCTTTTTGTGACAAAATAAGTTTTTTGAGTTCTTCCTCTGAGTCTTCGTCTGTACCTATCCACTTTTTACCATTTATTCCCGGTCGCCCCCACTCCATCGTCCCCCACTGGCGGCGAGCGGGAAAAAAAAGTTTCGTTCGCCCCCAGAGGTGACAATTGGGTCATTTTATTTCCCAAATTTTTCTAGCAACAAAGAAAACTCTGCGTGAATTTCGCGATATCTGAGTAAAAATAAAAATAAAAACAAAATTATCTGTTTCATGTAGGAGAGAGGTTGGCTACCGGTGGCTCCTCTGACACGTAAAGACTCTACCACCGGTTCGGAAAGCAGGAAAAAAGTTACTAATAAGAAGGTATAAAAAAATTAATTGTAACAAAGAATAGGTACATTTTTGAATTTTTAAGTAGGTATCTAACTTTCTTTTGGCAAAACCCTCAAGCAAAAACTTAATTAGCACGATTGTTTAAATAAGTAAATAACCTGCTTAGAGTTATCATTACGGAATAATGATTAAGTAATTCACTTGTAGATATCGGAGCTTTTTAACCGTCTTCCAAAAAAGGAGGAGGTTCTCAATTCGTCGGAATCTTGTTTTTTAGATCAAATCAGAAATTAGGAGATCCATATGAGAACCAGAATTTCTGACATAACTCAGAGAATTTTCAATAATTTTAGTATACTTACCCAAAATAAAATACCTTCAGCAGGTTCATACTTTCATTAAAACAAAAGAGGAAAAACAAAATTTTTTTAATGATAATCATTTAATATTACATTCACAGGAAGTTATATAAAAAGACAATACAAAAATTTTATAACTTAATTTTATTTTTTGCTTAATTTATACAATATGACAAATTACATAGAACAATCTACTTATATCCAAACTTACAAATTAGCCTTAATTGAACGAGCGAAGCGAGTTCTCTGAGTCAACTAGGGTGCTTGTCTGTACTGGACAGAGAAGTGTGTACGTCCAAATGTCTGTCAGAGCCCTATAACTTCTGAATTACTGAACGTAATTACTTCAAATTTAAATATAATATGTAAACTCATGGCCTTCAGCCGAACATTGTATAAAAAAATATAAAAAGCTTTATTTCAGGGGGGCTCTCATAGAAGCGTGTTTGAAGTGAAATTTTGTTTGTTGCGTTACATAGACTTGCAATATATCTTTTTAAAGACGACTTTGATCAGAGTACAAAAATATTTTTTTTTAATTTTTCCCTTAAAATTGACGAAATGGGGGGCTTTCAAAGTGGAGATTTTAATTTGAGCCATATGTCAAGAATTACTGAATATTAGAACGTGAAACTTGGTTGAAAATTCAGTTATATACTGTACTTGAACAACAAATACTAAAATTAGATAAATGTTATAAAGAAACGAAATTATTTAATTTTAAATGCTAATAGCTTCACAATAATGCTAATATATGGCGCTGTGTCAGTAAAACAGTTTTGTGTCAACTATTTTTTTTTTATTGCGTCTAATGTTAAAAGTTAATTATCTAAATATATAAAAGGCAAAGGTGACTGACTGACTGATTGACTGATCTATCAACGCACAGCTCTAACCACTGGACCGATTGAGTTGAAATTTGGCATACAGATAGCTGTTAGGACGTAGGCATCCGCTAAGAAAGGATTTTGGAAAATTTCAACCCCAAGAGGGTTAAATAGGGGGTTAAAGTTTGTATGAAAGTCCGTCATTTTTCAAGTTATATCCATGAAACTTTGTATTTAGGCTTTAGAATAAAAATAAAGAAATACGTATTTCACAGATTTTGAAAAATCCACCCTCAAAGGCATCGAATAGGGGATGAAAGTTAGTATGAAAGTTTTTCATTTTTAAAGTTGTATAAACTTTGTATTTGGGCTTTCGATTAAAAATAAAGAAATACATATTTCATCTAAATATATAAAAGGCAAAGGTGACTGACTGACTGATTGACTGACTGACTGACTGACTGACTGATCTATCAACGCACAGCTCTAACCACTGGACCGATTGAGTTGAAATTTGGCATACAGGTAGCTGTTAGGACGTAGGCATCCGCTAAGAAAGGATTTTGGAAAATTTCAACCCCAAGAGGGTTAAATAGGGGGTTAAAGTTTGTATGAAAGTCCGTCATTTTTCATGTTATATCCATGAAACTTTTTATTTAGGCTTAAGAATAAAAATAAAAAAATACGTGTTTCACAGATTTTGAAAAATCCACCCCTCAAGGGATCAAATAGGGGCTGAATGTTAGTATGAAAGTTTTTAATTTTTAAAGTTGTATAAACTTTGTATTTGGGCTTTCGATTAAAAATAAATAAAATACATGTGTCACAGGTTTTGAAAAATCTACCACAAAAGGCATCATCTAAATCTAAATATATAAAAGGCAAAGGTTACTGTCTGACTGACTGATTGATCTATCACCGCACAGCTTAAACCACTTTGCATACATATAGCTATGATGACGTAGTCATCCGCTACGAAAGGATTTTTCAAAATTCAACCCCGAAGGAGGTAAAATAGGAGTTTAAGAAATTGAACCTAACGTGAGCGAAGCCGCGGGTAGCCGCTAGTTACAATATATAATTAAAACTTTTGGGAATTATGGGATATCGCGAGCTCTCAGTTCGGGGCGAACCACTAGTATATTGAGATTACTTAATTTTTCTTCTTTAATTTTAATCAAGTATTAGGATTTATGTATTACATATAATTTTTTAATACTTAATTCAAAAGTGCAATGATTAGTTTTTAAAAACCTTACGCAAAAGTCAAGGAGTTTATTAATATTAAATTAATTATTTACGTTCTGGTCCTTGCAATGGAATAGTTTCTCTTTTAGCAGTACTTCTGTCATCATAAGGAATACCCTTGGTTATATGCTCTTCTATTTCTTGAATAGTACGATCTTTTGTCTCAGGCATATATTTATACAAAAGAATAATGAAAACAGACGACAACACACCATGAAGTAGAAAGGCTCCGGCTGTTCCGCAAAGTTCAAAAACAAGCGGCGACAGTTTGAGAACAGTTGCAAATGATATATTGTTTAAAAAAGACATGCAACATAAAAAATAACACCGATTTCTTAACGGTGTCAACTCAGCCATACAACAGGGAGCAAGGATAATCGGCCCACAGGTTCACAGATTTTGAAAAATCCACCCTCAAAGGCATCGAATAGGGGATGAAAGTTAGTATGAAAGTTTTTCATTTTTAAAGTTGTATAAACTTTGTATTTGGGCTTTCGATTAAAAATAAAGAAATACATATTTCATCTAAATATATAAAAGGCAAAGGTGACTGACTGACTGATTGACTGACTGACTGACTGACTGACTGATCTATCAACGCACAGCTCTAACCACTGGACCGATTGAGTTGAAATTTGGCATACAGGTAGCTGTTAGGACGTAGGCATCCGCTAAGAAAGGATTTTGGAAAATTTCAACCCCAAGAGGGTTAAATAGGGGGTTAAAGTTTGTATGAAAGTCCGTCATTTTTCATGTTATATCCATGAAACTTTTTATTTAGGCTTAAGAATAAAAATAAAAAAATACGTGTTTCACAGATTTTGAAAAATCCACCCCTCAAGGGATCAAATAGGGGCTGAATGTTAGTATGAAAGTTTTTAATTTTTAAAATTGTATAAACTTTGTATTTGGGCTTTCGATTAAAAATAAATAAAATACATGTGTCACAGGTTTTGAAAAATCTACCACAAAAGGCATCATCTAAATCTAAATATATAAAAGGCAAAGGTTACTGTCTGACTGACTGATTGATCTATCACCGCACAGCTTAAACCACTTTGCATACATATAGCTATGATGACGTAGTCATCCGCTACGAAAGGATTTTTCAAAATTCAACCCCGAAGGAGGTAAAATAGGAGTTTAAGAAATTGAACCTAACGTGAGCGAAGCCGCGGGTAGCCGCTAGTTACAATATATAATTAAAACTTTTGGGAATTATGGGATATCGCGAGCTCTCAGTTCGGGGCGAACCACTAGTATATTGAGATTACTTAATTTTTCTTCTTTAATTTTAATCAAGTATTAGGATTTATGTATTACATATAATTTTTTAATACTTAATTCAAAAGTGCAATGATTAGTTTTTAAAAACCTTACGCAAAAGTCAAGGAGTTTATTAATATTAAATTAATTATTTACGTTCTGGTCCTTGCAATGGAATAGTTTCTCTTTTAGCAGTACTTCTGTCATCATAAGGAATACCCTTGGTTATATGCTCTTCTATTTCTTGAATAGTACGATCTTTTGTCTCAGGCATATATTTATACAAAAGAATAATGAAAACAGACGACAACACACCATGAAGTAGAAAGGCTCCGGCTGTTCCGCAAAGTTCAAAAACAAGCGGCGACAGTTTGAGAACAGTTGCAAATGATATATTGTTTAAAAAAGACATGCAACATAAAAAATAACACCGATTTCTTAACGGTGTCAACTCAGCCATACAACAGGGAGCAAGGATAATCGGCCCACAACCAATGGTTATAGAGAATCCCATCAAAAAGACTAACGAAATATAATTATTGTCTGACACAACATCCAATTTAATAATGTATAAGTAAATTGACAAACCATATAGGAAACTGATTCCTGCTGAAGAGAAAAAAAGTAATTGTTTTCGCCGTGTTATAAATTTTGATAATGCACATCCCAAGTACATGCCCAGCACAGTAACACCGTCCAATATGAGCATACCCTGGTACGCCATTCGTTCACTAGATGTAATTTTTTTTATTATGTCTATAGCATAGACAGTGTAGACTACTTTACCTGTGGCAGTGTACAGGAACATTGGTAAGCATGAATACATGAGAGGCATATAAAAGCTTTTACGTCTAACTATATTCAATATCGTTATAGGTTTCTTGGCTTTAAGCTGCCCATTGAGCTCAGTTTTATCACGTGATTTCTCTCTTTGGGACCTGATAAGTTTTTTGAGTTCTCCCTCTGAATCTTCATCTGTGCCTTTAAGCCATCGGTGAACTTTCGCGCATTCATCGTAACGCCCCTTTGTTGCCAACCAAAATGGTGATTCATAAACAATTATGCTCGATATTAAATTGTAACTACTGCAAACAAAAATCACAATACCGATGTTTTTCCAGTAAAAATATGTACCTATAGCATTTGAAACCCATATACCCCAGAAACATGTAGCCGATTTTATAGTCATAATAATACCTCTATACTTTGGTGATGTGTATTCAGACAGAACCATAATGTTGACAGTAAGTACTGAACCTATGAGCATTCCTTGAATAGCTTGACTTATAATCAGTTCCGTAAAATTAGTACTACAATAAAATAGCGTGTTTCCAATTAATACATTAATACTAATTAAGATGAGACCAGGTTTTCTTCCAAAACGATATGTCAGCATTGGTAATACAAATAACCAAGGGGTCGAGGTGTAGACAGAAATAGAAGCTGAAAAAAAAAACTTCCCTGGTGAGTGATCTGTGATGACACTAAAAGAATGTAAAAATAATATTATATGATATAACCTATATAGGTTATTATAATTTTTTCATGGTTTGTAGTTAAAAAGGGTAAAACAAATAAATCATGTTTGATGGACTCTTGTTTAAAACCAAGAATATTCGTAATAATTTAAGTAGATGTCTATTCTGACAAAGTACTTTTTCCTTTTAACACAATTCTGTACGAAATAACAGTTATAAATTAGGTATTAATGAAGATTAAACTGAGGAATTTGAGATGTCTTCTCGCTCAAAATTCTTCAGTGCCTGAACTAAACAGACTAAATTTTTCAAACAGTGTGTGTTGCCAGTGATGACTTATGGCTCCGAAACATGATCGCTAACTATCGGCCTCATAAGAAGGCTCAGAATTACTCAGCACACGATGGAGAGAGCTATACTCCAAGAATCCCTGCGAGATCAAATCAGAAATGAGCAGATCCGTAAGAGAAGCAAAGTTACCGACATAGCTCAGCGAGTTGCGAAACTGAAGTGAAAATGAGCGAGGCGCATAGTTCGAAGAGCTGATAGTCGATGGAGTCCCAAGGTGCCTGGAGTGGCGACCCCGGACCGGGAAGCGCAGTATTGGCAGACCCCCAATAGGTGGACGAGATCAGTTGAGTCGCAGGAAGCCGCTGGATTCAGGCGGCACAAGACCGAGACCTGTGGAAGTCCTTGCAAAAGACCTATGTCCGGCAGTGGACTCCTACCGGTTGATATAGAAGAAGAAGAAGATTAAACTATAGCACACTCACACAACCAAGATGCCATTTCTGGTGTAACAGCATCAGTTGAATTAGCCTCTTTTCTCAGTTGTGGTACTATTACAGTAATCGCTCCCAAATACAAACCAAAGATAAAGAAGTTTAACACGACTATGCTGCATGAGAAAAACTGAAAAGATGTAAATACACATTAAAATAATCTCAACACGAAAGCACGAAAAATTTAGAATTAAATAATATCATGTATTACTTCGTTAAATCATTGTAATTGATATCCCTTGAAAATAAAATACCTCTCCTTTTTACAAAAAAAAAGTGTGGCCTTCGTGGGCCCGGCAGATTTGAAACGCTTTGAAACCTATTTGAAACGTAAATGATTGAATTTATGAGTGAAGCAATAGTTATATTTTGTGTTATATGGGGCCAAAGAAAATTTTTGTTCCCCGAGGGCGCTATTTTGAATTCAGAGCGAAATGAAGGATTCTAAAGTAGAATCCTGAGCGTAGCGAGGAATTCAATATACGCCGCCCGAGAACAAAAAATTTGGCCCCCAGTGACACACACTATTTTTCATCATTACCTATGAGAAAAAGCTAGGAGTATCAACCTTCTATGATCACGTGACTTATCGAAGACAACTGCAGCTGCTCAAACATTTTTGAATTTCGAGTTTTTTGAATTTTTGCAACGATCGCAGTAGTAATAAACACATACTAAAGCACGAACGCGGACCAATCAGAAGAGAGAAATGAAAACTCCCATGGGACTAAAAATTAAATTTTGCTCCCGAGGATAGCCTTTGAAGCCAATATTCGTTTTTCGAATAGGTATGATGAAAAATAAATACATATTTGAAAGATAACCCAAACAAGCTTTTAAGTTTTTTGTCTGTATGACTTTGAGAATTAAATATGCCTCATATTTAATTCTCAAAGTCATACAGACAAAAAACTTTAAAGCTGGTTTGATTGTCAAAACGGTTAGAAAATTATAATATGAGTGACCGAAGCTACTTTTTACATACGCGACTTTTTTAACCGACTTCCAAAAAAGGAGGAGGTTCTCAATTCATCGGAATCTTTTTTTTAATGTATGTTCCCCGATTACTCGAAGACGCCTAAACCGATTTGGAAAATTCTTTTTTTGTTTTAAAGGGTCCCATCTATTTTCCATTGTCATTAGGTCCGGATCTGATGGTGTGATCTTGGAGAAATCGAGGGAGCTCTTCAAATTTTATAGGCACAATTGATATACTTTGTAGTGCGTTTTGTAAAACCTCCTCTCCCAGGTCAAAATTCATTTTCCCCAAATTTTTCCCTACCTTTGGCAGTGTTATGCAGAACCTTCAAAATTATATTACAAATCCCATGCCCTAAGCTCTGCTGTCGGCTGCCAACAGGGAGACCCGCTAGGACCTGCCATTTTCAGTTTGGCCATTCATCCAATTATTTCGGCATTAAATTCTAAATTTAATATTTGGTATCTGGATGATGGTACATTAGGAGGCGAAGTTTCTTCGGTTTTAGGGGATCTTACAGTGTTGATTGAAAAACTTAAATCTATTGGGTTGGAATTAAATTTTGAAAAATGTGAAATTTTCATTCCAAACTCAACGGATATTCAAAAAAGGGATTTAATTAAGCATCAGTTTAACGATTTGGCTCCCGGTATCAAAATTTTAAGTGAAAATTCACTTCGTCTCTTAGGGGCACCCGTTCTCCTTGATTCTATTCCACTTTTTATTAAGGATCAAACTACAAAATTTAACCAAGTTTCGGATCGCCTTTTTCAAATTAATACTCATATGGCCCTATTTATTTTAAAGTATTGCCTTTTTCTTCCTAAATTTACTTATTTTCTACGTTGTGCCCCTCTTTGGAATTTTTTACCTTTATTAAATGATTTGGATGACATAGTTCTAAACACGCTCACAAAAATCCTAAATTGTCCTTTAGATAGCGGAGCTTGGACACAAGCTTCACTCCCTGTACGTTTTGGCGGTTTAGGTATTCGCAAAATTAGCAGTGTTTCATTACCAGCATTTCTATCTTCTGCCTACAGTACGTTTAAGCTCTTTGGAAACATCATTAACCCTTCATTGGGTTCCATTAGCTTATCGTACTTGACAGAAGCTAGAGATGCTTTCAAAATGGCATGTCCTAGCAAGGAGCCAGTATCTTTGTTATCTCAACGGCAGTGGGATGATGCGCTATGTGCGGATGTTTTGCAAGAGTTAATAAAGTCATCAACTTCAGCAAGGGACCGCGCGCGTCTTCTTGCTGTGTCTACGAGAGAATCAAGTTACTGGCTTCAAGCTCTCCCTTCCCATCATATAGGTACTCTTTTAGACCACCTCACTCTTTCTATTGCAGTTGGTCTTCGACTTGGTGCCAAGATCAACTATCCGCATCTATGCCACTGTGGCGAGACAGTGGACGAGTTTGGACATCATGGGCTTTCCTGTGCCAAAAGTGCCGGTCGCTTCTCACGTCATGCTTCCCTGAACGATGTCATTCGTAGATCTCTTGTCACCGCTAAAGTGCCTGCAGTATTAGAACCTGTTGGTTTGGCACGAAGCGATGGCAAGAGACCTGATGGTATGACACTTGTTCCGTGGAAGCAAGGAAGGTCGCTAGTGTGGGATGCCACATGTGTTGACACACTGGCAGCGTCTCACTTACAGGCGACCTCCGCGGCGGCGGGAGCGGCGGCTACTAAAGCAGAAAGGGCTAAGCGGCGCAAATATGAAAACATAGAAAACAATTTCATATTTGTGCCATTTGGTGTTGAAACCCTGGGGTCATGGGGCGAGAATGCTAGATCCTTTTTTAAGGATCTGTCATCCCGTCTCATAGAGTCCACTGGTGACCGGAAGGCTGGAAGTTACCTCGGCCAGCATATAAGTTTGGCCATTCAGCGGGGTAACGCAGCCAGCGTTCTGGGCACTTTTCCTCGTTCCAGTGGTTTAGATGATATTTTTTATATTTAGCTTTTATTTTTGTTATTTACGTTTTAGTTTTAATTTAGTATTTAGTTTTATATTATATTAAGTATTATTATTAAATACGCTGTAGTTTTGTAAAATGAATTTTAACTTTTATATTATTTCTTTTTACATCTAGTATAAACTAAAGAAGTTTCACTTGTTTTGCGTTGATGGTGATGTTAAGGAAGAATGAAAATTTATCAATATAAAAGTTCTCATTTGAAAACAAATTGTTGAATTGAACACTTTTATATGTAACTAGCTTTTCTCCGCGGCTTCGCTCACGTTAAGTTCGAGTTTTCAAACCTCTATTTTATCCCTTTAGGGGTTGAACTTTCAAAAATCCTTTTTTAGCGGACACCTACGTTATAATAGCTATCTATATGCTAAATTTCAGCCTGACCCGTCCAGTGGTTTGAGCTGTGCGTTGATAGATCAGTCAGTCAGTCAGTCAGTCAGTCAGTCAGTCAGTCAGTCAGTCAGTCAGTCAGTCAGTCAGTCAGTCAGTCAGTCAGTCAGCCAGTCAGTCATCTTTGCCTTTTATATATTTAGATTTGTACTAATTTTGTATTAACCACAAAGTTCAACGTGAGTAACATCGAACTTTAATGCTTAGAGTAGAAGTTTCTAACATAGGCTGAAAACAACCAACAACCATATTATTTTCTGGTACTGGTCCTGTTAATTATTATGTTTTTGACGGTTATTGCGATGAATTATGACACCGTTTCACAGCACTTTAAGTCATTTTTGGGTCACCCCGTACACTACTCCGCTTCTAAGCATTAAAGTACGATAATTTGTAACATACCTGTCTAAAAAAAAATATTTCATGTGCAGGTTTGTTAGTTTTTCCATCTTGCTTGTTTTGAAAGTCCATGATAGCAAATGCTAACTTTGTAAAAGGATTAAGACTCTTGTTGCCTTGATACCAATTTGCGTGATACTCACTTATACAAAGTCAATTAAACTAATTATAATAATTATCAAATATCTAATTAAAACGATTTTTTTAACTAAGTTACTAACCTGTTTGGCGTTATCATTTCAGTTACCTACCCATACCGACCTCTAGATATTATCATCAATTACATTAACTCCTTTCTTTTCTTTTGGTTCATACTAAAATACTTATGTGGGGACTTTGTCTATAATATAATATTGTGGTACTATAAGGTAAGCGAAGATAGCCTGGTGGTTAAGACTTATTTTTTTTGAGGTCCGGGTTTGATTTCTTACTTTTCGAAGTTATGAGGAAACTTCCATGTCTGAGAGTTCTCCAAAATAATCTCAAAAGTGTGTGAAATCAAAAATCAAAATCCAAATTTATTTATTTCATGTAGGCCAACTTGTAGCTCTTATGACACGTCATAAATCTACCACCGGTTCGGAATGCAGATTCTGCTGAGAAGAGCCGGCAAGAAACTCAGCAGTTTTCAGTCAAATTTTTTTTTACAATTGCCAGTTCTGTCTGTCTGAAATCTGCCAAATTCACGTTTTCGAGGTTTTTTGCTCAATGTTTTTTTTTGTTGGTACGGATCTCTTTCCTTTAGGTAAAACAGGGAAAATAAAATCACAAATAAAATCATAAATTTATTTTGTAACACATTAACATAATTATTTTTTAATGCTTTACATTTAAAATGAATTACCTAACCTTTTGAAATGACATCTTAAGCTGCAGCCCTTTTAACATACCTAATAACTAATAACATTATTGGCTGTAGATAAAGCATTAAGGGTTTCTATAATGGAACAAGTTCTTTTGTAACTGAAGTATTTAATCGAACACCTGTTATCAGTTCCTGTATTTCTTGAATAGTCTTATCCTTTGTTTCAGGCAAATACATATATAAAAGGAAAACAAAAATACTCGTAGATACAGCGTAGAATAAAAACGCTCCATGCATACCACAGTTTTTGAATACAAGCGGCGAAATTTTAAGAACTGTCGCAAATACTGTAACAGCTAAAAGTCCGAGACAACAGATGAAATAACTCCTGTATCGTAAAGGAGACAACTCTGTACAACAGCATGTTGAAAGTATCATTGGCCCACAGCTTATGCAAATTGAAAACCCTATTAACAAGAACAAAGAAACATAATTATTCTCCGATATAACATTTAATTTGATCATGTACAAATAACCTGACAAAACATAAAGGAAAAGTAAACCTACTACTGAAAAAAACATTAATTGTCTTCGTCGTGTAATAAATTTAGATAGTGCGCATCCCAAGTACATGCTTAACACTGTCACAGCATCCAATATAAGCATACCCCGATACGCCATTTGTTCATTTGATGTTATTTTCTTAATAATATCTATAGCGTACACCGAGCAAGCTATTTTACCTGATAAATTATACAGAAATATGGGCAAACATGCATAAAAAAGAGACTTATAAAAACCCTTAGATCGTATAACTCTCAAGATTTTAATGCTTCTATTATATATTATCTGCTTACTACGTTCAGCTTTGATATTGAAATGCTGTCTTTGTGATAAAATAAGCTTTCGAAGTTCTTCCTCTGAGGCTTCGTCGGTACTTTTAAGCCATCGATGAATTTTTGCACAAGCATCAAAATGTCCTTTCGTTGCCAACCAATAAGGCGATTCGTAGAAGAAAAATAACGATAGTACATTGTAAACACTGCAAATAAAAACGAGAATACCAATATATCTCCAGTGGACGAATGTTCCTATAGCGTTTGAAATCCACACTCCCCAAAAGAATGTAGCTCCTTTAAAAGTCACAAATATACCTCTATATTTAGGCGACGTATACTCTGACATAACCAAAACGTTTATTGTAAGTGTTGATGATACGAGCAACCCCAACGTTACTTGACTGATGATTAGTTCTTCAACATTTGTACTTAAATAAAATACTATATTTCCAACTAATACATTAACACTAATTAAAATCAAACAAATTTTTCGTCCAAAACGATATGTTATCATAGGCAAAATGACTGCCCAAGGAATTCCACTGTAGGCAGAAGCAGAGCCTGAAAATATAAACTTTTATTTTTATTTTATATCATAAAATAACAAATGAATATATGAAAATATGAAATAATAGATGAAAATAGATTCTAAAACTACAAAACCTATGCCTATTTTGTAAACAAAGTTTAAGAAATACTGATAAAAACAAGTTAAGTACTAGAATACTTCGAGCCAAACGAGCCCAAACTCGATGAGGTTACGTCGTTTTATTACAGAGTTCCCATTGCCACCTTCCGGGAAGTAGAACCACTTCCCTGAATTTTCACATTTAGTTTGCAAAAATCGACCTAAACAATCATACATAAATACATGCCTTTATAGAATACACATACATATATACAATATACATACGTCATACATACATCCGTTTGGCTAAATGCTCTAAGATTGGGGCTGCCATCTCTAAAACCTGCCCCCCAGGACCGGAAGCGTAAGTTCCCCGGATTTTGGAGCTTTTACCCCGGACATTTCAATACTTTTTTCATTCACTTACATCTTGATTAAAATATATTTTACTCCGTACTTGATAGAAGTGAACTTTAATTTTAAGCCTCTTTTGTTGCATGAAATAGTGTGTTTAATCGTTTTTGTGACGACAAGTAAGTAATTGTGCTTTATTTTTTAACCTTCTTAGTTAATAGCTTTTATTTACATAAATTATGGGAACGGGATCTGATCGAAAACCCGGACTACAATTGAAACCCCGCCCGGACGCTCTCCGGACGTCTTCCAAACTAGGACAAATCCGGGGAAACCCGGACGGATGGCAGCCCTATCTAAGATACATCCATACATTGCAAGTGCAAGTTATTACATTACATTATATAATATACATTTATATAATTATGTATAATGTATATATATATATACACTAGTGGTTCGCCCCGAACTAAGGACCTCGCGGTATCCCATAATTTCCAAAAGATAGTTTTAATTATATATTATAATTAACTTTTAACATTAGACGCAATAAAAAATAGTAATAGTATTTGTTGTTCAAGTACAGGACATAACTGAATTTACAACCAAGTTTCTGCTTCTAATATGTAGTAATTTTTGACATATGGCTCAAATTAAATCTCCACTTTGAAATCCCCCATTTCGTCAATTTTAAGGGAAAAATTAAAAAAAATATTTTTGTACTCTGTTTAAAGTCGTCTTTTAAAAGATATATCGCAAGTCTATACAGCGCGACAAAAAAAAATTTACTTCACACACGCTTCTATGAGAGCCCCCCTGAAATAAAGCTTTTTATATTTTTCTATGCAATATTCGGCTGAAGGCCATCAGTTTACATATTATATTTAAAGAAGTAATTACGTTCAGTAATTCAGAAGTTATAAGGCTCTGACAGACGGACGGACGGACGGACGGACAAGTTAAAATTCACTCAAGTAGACTCAAAGACCTCGCTTCGCTCGGTCAAATACACATTATAGGTACATACATTGCAAGTGAAATAAAAGCTTGTAAATAGATTAAACTTACATAACCACGAAACCATTTCTGGGGTTGCAACGTCGGTTGAGTTGGCCTCTTTTCTCATTTGAGGTATTATCACTGTCGGTGCTCCGGTATACAGGCCGAACATGAAAATATTTAATATAACTGGACCGCATGAATATAACTGCAAAAAAATGCATCACACTTCACACTAATATTATAAAGCCGAAAGTTTGTATGTGTGTGTGTGTGTATGTGTGTGTGTGTGTATGTGTGTGTGTGTGGTGTGTGTGTGTGTGTGTGTGTGTGTGTGTGTGTGTGTGTGTGTGTGTTTGTTACTCCTTCACACTACAACGAATGAACCGATTTGTCTGAAATTTGAAATGGAGATAGCTCATACCCAGGATTAAAACATAGGCTACTTTTTATCCCGGAAAATTACAGAGTTCCCGCGGGAATCAAAAAACTTTTATCCACGCGTACGAAGTCGCGGGCATCGTCTAGTTTTAGATATTTAGGGTTCTCGGATGAAACCAACGTAAATAAAAAATAAAACGTAAAATTTTTACATTTCTGAAATAAATATATATTAAAAATTTAATCAAAATTAAAAAAATATAAATAATAGTAGTCTACAGTAGCCGCTCCATCACTGCATCGAGAATTTTTAAAATATATTATATAATATACTTACACCAAACTGATTGACTTTCTTTTTGAATTCATGAAGTATTTGAAATTTGAAAAAGTTTATTTGAATAATGAAAAACTTTTGTACACTATTCTATTACGCTATTTAAAATTATATAAGAAAAAGTCTAGGTACCTGTCTGAGGAAGTAAATCCAAAAAACGGATTTCTTTTTATCACCTTCTTTATTTGAAAAGTCCATGATGTAATGCGATTTTTCAAAATGAAAAGAAGTTACCTCCTACTACTAGAACATCATAATGTTTGATAGGTATGTAATTTATGTATCTAACTTATTCTAAACTTAGTGATAGCAACAATGGAGTAGTTAGTGGAAAAGTACGAGTTAAAATTCGCACCTTCGGCAGGACATTTGCCCGTGACTTCGTCTGCGTTGCGTTAGTTTTATTAAAATCTTTCTCAAACCTTTTGTTTTTCCGCGATAATAAGCAACCTATTTCACTCTCCAGACCCTCAAAGCCTTCAACTCTCTACCTATTACAGATCATGAGATCCGCTGACGGACCGACGGACGTACAGCGGAGGCTTAGTGATATGGTTCCGTTGTTTACCCTTCGGGTACGGAACCCTAACAATCAAGTCTGTACATTGCTCCTTAGAACGTGGCTGAAGAACAAGCTAACAAATAAACAAACATTAAACGAGTACTATTAGTAAGGATTGAGTGATTGATTGCCGTTGCCGTTTATGACGTAAATGCAGATAATGGCAAAATTAAATTTCAATTAGGTATATTCTTACTAGGTTTCGCCTACAGATTTATCCGCGTGGAATAAATTTTTTTAAAAATCCCACAGGAACCCTTTACTCTTCCGTAGCCAGTTAAAGTCCCACTTTGCTCTTCCGAAATTTAATGTAGCCAGGTAAAGTCCTCAACTGTATCCGTTGCTATTGCGTGATTGAAATAACAAACAAAACAACCAACAAATAAAATAAAAAGGCCAACAAACAGACAAACAAACACACTTTCGCATATTTTATAACATTTGTAAGGATTCCTGTAATGTAGAGTTTCATATAGTTATAATAAATACATCGAGTTGTTGCTAGCAGAGCCATCCATGGTGCCTAAGTCCAAGAGATATTGAGCTTACTAATCGGAATGGTTACTTAGGAAAGTTGGAGCTAAGCAATGAATAACACGTTTGCGTTTTGGCGGCATTAAGACCTAAATTAGCGTCATCTAAATCAGACTTTTATGTGATCCACTGATGCCTTTCTGTGCTCAAGGTTCTAATAATCATTTGGTAATCATTATTAGCTTCTTAAAAAGTATTATGGGTTCAATCAGGTATCTATCAAATAGTGGGTTGATCAATTGCTGTAGAAGTGGTGTTGCTATCAAATCCAGGTTGCTAAAGGTGTGAACAAATATCTGGGATAGCATTTTGGAACAGAGAGGTATCAAAAGTAAAACGTAACGTAACGTAAACTTGCTAAGAGATGTAAATTATTTCTCAACGTCTTTTCGTCTTAAACCTTAATTTAAGTGATAGAGGGTAACTAAAACCATAAGTTTATTATAACATATAATTATAATATAATTCGTTTGAAGAATCAAAATATAAAAACTTAGTTATATCGCTTAAAGTTTCTCAATAAACATAATTTTGAGTTTACAGTGTTTAAAAGTTTTGATCGACATTTATAATTAATTTTTTGATATTAGCGGAATATTTTTGCGAAATCACATCATGATAAATGTGGAAATCCTCAGCATATATTTAAAACTTTATGTAAGGCGTAAAACAATCCACATACATCGGCTTTCGCCAGTACATAAGAGATGAAAAATAAATATTGTATTTGATTTAAACTTGTTATGCACAGTTAATTTGTATTTAGATAACGCATATTCGCATAATATGGCAAAACTATTCAATAAACTACTAAATTAGAATATGTCACGTTAAGTGCAGCCTATATTTGGATTCCTTGAGTGGAACAAGTTCTATATTTTGAACTGCAGTATTTTGTCGAACCCCTGTTATCAGTTCCTGAATTTCTAGAATAGTTTTATCCTTTGTTTCGGGTAAATACATATACAAAAGAAAAACGAAAACACTCGCAGATACAGCGTAGAATAAAAAAGCTCCATGTGTACCACATTGTTTAAATACAAGCGGTGTAATTTTAAGAACGGTCGCAAATATTATATCAGCTAAAAGGCCTAAACAAGATACAAAATAACTTCGGTGTCGCAAAGGTGTCAACTCTGCAGAACAAGAAGTTGCTAGTATCATTGGCCCACAGCTAATGCTGATTGAAAATCCTAATAAAAAGAATAAAGAAACATAATTATTCTCTGATATTATATTTAATTTAATTATGTATAAGTAACTCGATAATATATAAAGGAACATGACTCCTGTAGTGGAAAGAATAAGTAACTGTTTTCGTCTTGTAACGATCGTAGATAACGCGCAACCCAAGTACATGCTTATCACAGTGACAGCATCCAATATAAGCATACCGTCGTACGCCATTCGTTCACTCGATGTGATTTTCTTAATAATATCTATAGCGTATACCGAGCACGCTACTTTTCCTGACAAATTATACAAAAATATGGGCAAACATGCATAGAAAAGAGGCTTATAAAAACTCTTGCAACGTATTATGTTAAAAATCTTAATAATTCTGTTATATTTAATCTTCTCATTGAGTTCGGCTTTGATATTGAAATGCTCTTTTTGTGATAAAGTAAGCTTCCTAAGTTCTTCTTCCGAGTTTTCATCGGTACCTTTTAGCCATCGGTGCACTTTTGCACATTCATCAAATTTTCCTTTTGTTGCCAACCAATAAGGTGATTCGCAGCAGAACATGATCGATATTAAATTATAAATAGCACAAACAAAAATGAGTAAGCCAATGTATCTCCAGTGGAAAAATGTTCCGATAGCATTTGAGACCCATACACCCCAAGAGAATGTAGCTCCTTTTAATGTTAAAAAGATACCTCTGTATTTAGGCGACGTGTACTCTGATACAATAATAACGGTGATTGGAATTATCGATCCCACAAACATTCCTAGGGTAGCTTGACTCACAATGAGTTCCTCAACACTTGTACTAAAATAAAATATTATATTCCCTACTAATACATTAACACTTGTTAATATTATAGGAATTTTTCGCCCAAAACGAAATGCTATCATGGGCAAAATAACTGCCCAAGGAACGGCGCTGTAAGCAGAAACCGAGGCTGAAAATAAAAACAAGGCATACATTAATTTTCAATCGGTCAAAAGCAAAACGAATTTAAAATATAATTTAACTTACACAACCAAGATACCATTTCTGGTGTAGCTACATTAGTTGAGTTGGCCTCTTTTCTCATTTGAGGCAATATAACTGTAGGTGCACCCGCGTATAGGCCAAACATAAAGAAATTTAATATGACTGCACCGCTTGAAAATAGCTGTGAATAAGAAAAAAGTTTAAAAAATAAGTTAGACTACGGTAAATTGGATGTGATGTGTGTTATATTAATTTTGTTCATATGAAATACATTTCATACAGGCTTCAGCCTATATACATCCTATGCCACCCGGACCATTTTTTTAGCAGTAAATAGCTATCTGTATGCCAAATTTCAGCCCGATCTGTCTAGGTTTGAATGCTTGATAGATCAGTCACTCAGTCAGTCAGTCACCTTTCCCTGTTATATATTTAGATAACTGAAAAAGTTCACCTGTCTTAAGAAGTATATCCAAAGAATTGATTTTTTCTTTTCATATTTTCCTTCATTTGTCAAGTCCATAATATCACTTAATTTTGGGCTATGAAAATTCAAATTGCGTCATACGACGGTTTGTGCGATATGTATGTACCTAATGAAAGCAGCGATAACAATAACGGAATATAGTTAGAAACTGCTTGAAGCAGGCTTAAAGTAACGAACAAACGTAATAAGCGAACTATAATTTATTAGTGTAGATACTAGATACTCTCCAGGTATCTACACTTAATAAATTAGAGTTCGTTTGTTTGCTTCGAATAATCTTCAGATACTCGTAGCTATGGAAGCGATTTTAAATTTGTTCACTGACAAAATTTTCTATTGGTTTATTCATAGGCTATGTTTTATAAAATTTTGTCAAAGATTATGACCAGCGACTATTCTTCTTACGTGAAGGCATTATGAAAGGAGTAAGCGGAATTTTTTTTCACAGAAAATGCTTAAGATTAATAGAAATATAAAAATACTAGCGACCCGCCCCGACTTCTTCCGGGTTGAAAAATGAGATATTTGGTTGAATTATTTTAAAAATTTGTATAATTTTTATTTTTCATTTTTTGAAAATTCTACAAGCTTATTCTACGCGGACGAAGTTGAGGGAGAAAATGCTTGTTTTGCATAATAATACAACAATATGAAATAATAGAATAGTCTAATATTTCGATGGTGTGAACCATAAAAATCTATTCAATATATAGAGACTACTTATCCGTTTTTAGAAAATCTGTTTTCGTTATTTGAACCTTAAGATTGTAACGATATGCTACAAAATAATAAAAAAATAAAAATATTTATATACTTACTAGCTTTTGCCCGCAACTTCGTCCACGTGAGTTAGGATACTATTTTTCTGGGATAAAAGGCTCTTCTTGCCCTCGACTATGCTAAAAGTTTAATGTCAAAAGTTTATGTTAAAAGTTCATCGAAATCAATCAATCCACCCTCGAGATATCATCAAGAAAGCCGTTCCATATAAACGTTGCTATACCACGTTTTATGTCACATCCCTCGGGAACGGGATAAAAATTTTTCATAAAAAATAAAATTCTATGTCCGTCTCCTGGTTCTAAGCTACCTCCCCACCAATTTATAGCCAAATCGGTTCAGCCGTTCCTGAGTTATAAATAGTGTAACTAACACGACTTTCTTTTATATATAGATAGAAGATTGTCACAAGCGCCAACTCTACAACGAAGAAAAACTGGAATAGAATTTACCTTAAGTACAATGTAAACAATACTAGAAACTGCATAATATTTTATAATATAACAGTGATATGTTGCTATCTAGTTCTAAGTTATCAACATAGTTTAAGGTTCAAGGCAGTAGATATTAAATGCTTCAATTAACACGTCTATTTACTGCGAATGTTACATTGCATACAGTGAAGTTCAATTTCTTCTACTTCTTTTTGAAAAGTTATTCTTTGTGAAAAGCGAATAAATACGTGGCTGATGGGGAAGAGAAAATTTTGGACTGGATTTTGGATTTAAAAAAACTTTGGTATTGTCGCAGTGTAAAAAATTTACAAGAAGGTATAATTCACATATTTCTTATGTTTTGTATGATTATTATCATTAATTACACCGTATTTACGTATTAATAAGATAGTCATCAGTTACCTTGTTAACAGATCTTTCCTCATATTATTGTTATTAGGTGTTATATGTACATATAAAATATGATAATAATGGTAGTCTTAAATTGTTATAAGAACCAAATGTTGGTTGGCCTAGTTACATGAAATAAAACTTAATTTTTCAATTTGAATTTTGAATAATCCTTACTAATATATAATATTACTAGCTTTTGCCCCCGCGACTTCGTCCACGTGGAATTAGGTTTCGGGGTGGAATTTTCAAAAACTGTGACACACGTACTTCTTTATTTTTAACTGAAAGTTCAAATACCAACTTTGATGGAAACAGCTTGAAAAATGACGGATTTTCATATAAACTTCCATCCCCTATTTAAACCCCTTAGGGGTGGAATTTCCAATTATCCTTTCTTAGTGTGCGCCTACGTCATAAAAGGAACCAACTGTAAAAATTTCAAGTTTCTAACTTCAGTAGTTTACGCTGTGCGTTGATATCTCAGTCAGTCAGTCAGTCAGGACTTTGAATTTTATATATATAGATAAGTACGAACGTGTTTGTCGATATTTTGCTCGGTTTGTTTGTTTGTTGGTTTGTCTTTCAATCCATCTATTTGCATCCATGCAATAATATATCAGTATATCAAAATAAAACGCACAGGCATATAATTAAAATAAAATTATTTACGTATGTAATGAATTAATGGTTTTATTATTCTTATTTCTGGTTTTATTATTCAAGTATTACAATAGTTCAATATCAAGTGAATACTAATAATCAAGTTTTTGTGAATAATTTGGAACTGATTTAATTTCTTCGCTTAGTGGTCTCCGAATGTGTAAAATTAAAATAATAAAAATGATAGATGTAAAACAAAATAAAAATAAATGATAGGTGAGAATTCAATTTTTTCTTCCTTAATAAATCATTGTTAAACGTATTATCGCGACTGGATACAACAACCATACGATAAATGATATTTTGATGTTAATAATAAATACAACTCCAGAAACTTATCAGAATCTATATAAATAAATAAAGATTAGATTTAGATATTCCTATTACCTACTGTGAATATCATAATCTAAATTTTTGATTTTAAATTTAGGGGGATAATACCCCATAAGGCAGCATAAGTATTGAGGAGTTGGAACCCGTAGTTTTTATGGGAGCACCTCGCAAAGTTTTTGTGCTGATTAAAAAAAGATTCACATATCTCATAGCATATCGGTTAAAAAAGAAGCTTATGTTACTCCCGATAAAATCAGCTATCTACCAGTGAAAATCCCATCAAAATCGGTCCAGGCGTTCCCGAAACAAACAGGCAGACATACAGACAAAAATTTCAAAAATTGTTTTTTTTATGACGTACGTGTTACGTATTTACTTACGTATGAATTTAGTAAAAAGCTGTTATTTTGACATTACAAACAGATACTTTTATTTATATGTATAGACTACAGATGTATAGATAATTTTCTTTGCAGATGGCGACAATGAAACTCTTCATTGTGTTCGTGGCATGTGTCTACGTCCACGGTTTACCACAACCGCCAGTAGCCCGGAACACCATTTTCTTAGACGAGAAGCTCGAGGGGCAAATCTTCGAAAACATAGATGCTTTCAACGAACTTTCAACTGACGATGTACAACGATACCGGCTACCCAACACAACTCGTCCCATATCATATACGGTTCTTTGGATGATTGACATCAGCAATCAAGCATTTGCTGGAAACGTTTCTATAGAACTAGAGGCCACCAGAGCTAACGTCAGCGAAATCATTATTCACGCTCACGATATGTCAATTGACTCTGTAGTTTTACAGCTCGGTGGTACTGCAATTCCACAAACACATACACAGGATGCTGAATTGCACTTTTTGAAAGTTAAACTGGCGGATGGTGTTTTGCAATATAACAATACAAACGCTGTTCGATACACGTTGAGAATTGCTTTCAATAGTCAACTTAGAGATGATATGTACGGCATTTACAAAAGCTGGTTCAGAAATAATCCTAATGAAGACAGAAGGTAAGATTATTAAATGTACTTTGTAAATATTTGTGACATCAATTTTGGTAAAAAAAATAAATGATGGATTAAATTACACTCGAATAACATCTAAGAATTATTTAAATTAATAATTTAATTAGAAATATTCACGATGGTGAAGATTCTTGATGACCTCTCTGGCGCTGTGGTGAGGCTATGGTCTTATAACTGGGAACTTGGGAATTTATAATTTGTAAATTGGCTCTGGTCTGGTGGGAGTAACCACCCTTCCATCAAAGACGAGCCACCAAACGATTTTTTTTTAATTTAGTGAGTGAACGAGCAAGCGTGTCACCAGATGTAAAGTGATTACCGCAGCCTATGAACATTTGTAGCACCGGAGGCACCACCAATTCGTTGCCGGCTTTTTAGGAATTTGTTGGTCCGCCCCTTGAATAACCCCATGTTGAGATTTAGTGTTCCGGCACGATGGCGAGTAGAAACTGATTAGGGGTACAGGTTGAATGTACATTGTACATTGCCATACCGCTTCCGAGAACCATAACGCTGCTATTGACTGGATTAAAGTCTCTAAAATTGATCGTAAATAGTGCTTTTCAAAACCTAACGTGTCATTATTAATAGTCATGATGTTTTCATCTAGTAAAACAATGACCAACGTCATGCTTTGTTCTATATTTTGTAATTTTGTAGATGGATAGCTTCTACTCAGTTCCAAGCGACGGCTGCTCGTTTCGCCTTCCCATGTTACGATGAGCCTAGTTTCAAAGCGACATTCGACGTAACTATCCGCCGGCCAACTACTCACAAAAGTTGGTTCTGCACAACTATTGTAGATACACAGAGCGCCGACATACCGTAAGTATTTTCTAATAAAATAATAATAATTATTATTATTACGACGCACTAATGACAGCACATAGGTCATTTTCATCATATTGATGATGAAATCGTGCCAATAAAGGGAAATACCAAACTGGAATTCATCTTATGCGCCCAGCTATGGCCTTTGGTTAATTGTGAGTGATTTCTAATTAGTTGAGACAACTAAGGTACAATCTTCTTCTTTGCGAGACTTTTCAAATGAAAATTACCAACGATAGGCATTATATATCTGTTTTAGCTTTAATATTTTTACAACACTGTATGTTTCCTCAAAAAAAAAAAATAGATAAGTAGATGAAATCATCTATCGTTGGAAATTTGAAATTCCCGACTGTTTAAGGACTTGTTTGTTCCCTTTCAGTTTTTATTTGGAATTCTTTTTGATTTCTTAAATTTAATATATTTTTTACGGCTACTTAAATTGTTTTAGGAATTATGAAGACGACATATATTCCACTACGCCAACTATGTCGACGTACCTATTAGCTCTTATTGTAGCTGAGTATGAATCTATTACTGATATAAATAGTAATGGTACCTCTTACTATGAGGTTATTGCAAGACGCTCAGCAATTAATGAAACCCTCGGTAATCAAGGAAAATATTCTTTGGAAACCGGGAAAAAACTTACAGAAGTAATGAATGAACACACTGGTATAAACTATTTTTCAATGGACAAAAACCTTATTAAGATGACTCACGCTGCTATCCCAGACTTTTCTGCTGGTGCTATGGAGAATTGGGGATTGATAACTTACAGGTACGTAAAAAAGCGCTTTACAAGGATACTTTTTTGTTATATTTATTAGACACACAGCATCTAATGACAGTATACACAAAAATAATGCAGTTAATATAATAAATTACCCTATGAATCCTTAAAAAAGTTTACTTATTTACGATTGCAAGTAAATATAATAAAAAATGGCAATAAGGTTTTCGATTATATCACGGTTTTTATAAATTAAATAATATTAATTAAAAATATTAATTATTTAAGTAAGTTAAGCTTTAGTGAAGGAAATCATCGAAATTAAACAAGCTTACTTATGAATTCATCATATGTCTCACCGGAGCGCCCTCGGAGCGCCTAAGCTACTTAACCGATTTTGATAAATGATATTAGTCAACTTCAGCTTGGATAATATTCTTAAAAAAACATATTGTAGCGGTAAATTGCAGCAGCAGTAGAATTATAAATAACTAGCTTTTTCCCGTGGCTTCGCTCACGTTAAGTTCGATTTTTCAAATCCCTATTTTATCCCTTTAGGGGTTGAATTTTCAAAAATCCTTTCTTAGCAGAACCTACGTTATAATAGCTATCTACATGCAAAATTTCAGCCTGATCCGTCCAGTGATTTGAGCTGTGCGTTGATAGGTCAGTCACCTTTGCCTTTTATATATTTAGATTATAGGTATTTATTATTTAGTCTTTAATCTAATTTCTTGTTTTATAATCAGGGAAGCATATCTTATGTACGACGAGGCACATACCAACGATTACGCTAAACAGCTGATCGCGTACATTTTGTCACACGAAATCGCTCACATGTGGTTCGGAAACCTTGTCACCTGCGACTTCTGGGACAACACTTGGCTGAATGAGGGTTTCGCCAGATACTATCAATACTTCCTCACTGATAAGGTATGTGCGCAGAAAATCATATTTTCAAAAATAATGTTTAATATAATAAATAAATCTTCTTTTCTATCAGCCGCCTTCATTCAGCGGCTCTCCGAGGCTGAAATCTATAGACCGCGTTTTCATTCAGCTCAGACTCAAGACAGAGTTAAAATGACACAGATTTATATCAGAGCATATTTGTGTTTCGTTTTAATCTCTATCTTAAGTCTGAGCTGAGTCAGAGCACACTCTATAGATCTCAGCATGAGACTCGTTTAATGTCGTCGGTTGATACTGCGCTTCTACTACTACTAGACTACTTTTTATCCACAAAATAAGAGAGTTCCCGCTGGAATTAAAAACCTCAATTCACCCGGACGATGTCGCTGGTATCAGCTAATTTTTTTCTATTTTTAAATCACTTCTGTATTAAGACGCATAAAAAAATAACAATTTAAATCGGTCAAGCCCTTTTAGCCTGCCTAACGAATAGCAATTGATTTTTAAAGTAAAGTAAGTATTTATTTGGTAAAATATGGTACAAAAAAGTTGGTAAAATATTATATAAAACACTCATATTTTGTCGTTACCGACGTCCATATATTAATTAAATTATAGTACTTACTGCCTAACACTAGTAAACCGAAATATCTAATATTAAATATTCAGTGTAATATTAATAAAAACAATTTTGAAGGAGGCAATTAGATAGTTTTTTTTAAATTGCCGCATGCCAAGTTCTTTAAGTTTATTTGGTAATTTATTATAGATTTTTATGACCATACAATAGCAATTTCTAGTATATATATTTTTTCTTATAAATATAGATTTATAGAAAAATATCATAAGTCAAGTAATTTTAGGTAGACGAGTCAATGGGTCTCGCCACACGCTTCATAAACGAGCAGATCCACGCAGCGTTGCTGTTCGATTCGTCTGAAAGCGCCATTGCTCTCACGAATCCGGTCGGCAGCCCGGAGTCTGTACGCGGCATGTTCTCGAGCTCAGCCATAACTTACAACAAGGGAGCCGCAGTCATTAGGATGACTGAGCATCTTCTCGGCACGGAGACCCATACAGCTGGACTCCGAAACTATTTGAGAGATCGGTAAACACCTTAATTTCTACCTATAATCTATTTTTCCTTAGCTAAAAGGTAAACAAGTGGTTTCTTGCGGAATATCTCGCGCCAACTTATCTGTTCAGGTGGACAAAATTGGAACAGGCTATTTTAAAATTCCGCCGTCCATAGTATTCGTGGTTGTTGCTTGAATGTCCCTTGTTCGTTTCTAATTTCCTCGTTTTCCTAAGTAACAATTTTTACACTAGCGACTCCGTGAATTGGGTATTCGACTAATTTTTTTTATAAGTATATTTAAAAAAATTAATATTATAACACAATGCCATTTATCTTTTTTTTAATATCTAGTCTGATAATAATATAGAGCTTTGAAATCATGACGTCACGTTGCGTTTTAGATAGAGACGGATAAAGAAATTCGGTACAACCGATTTTAATTTGTTGCGTATTCGTATACGTAAACGTATATGAATCCATGTTCGAAATTGAGCTCTAAAGTAATTCCTTTATAGTTTATTTTACTTAGACGCTAATGTCGACGAATACGATCAATCGAATGAAATCTTTTCCTAACCTTAAAGTTATGTTTAAGGCGGTTACGATCATCGGACACATTTTTCCGAAACGTCTGATTTTTTTACCTTTTATGACAGCTAAGGAAAAACAGATTATAATGACGCTATGTCTATGTCGCCAAGCCAAGCTATGTCTTGAAGTGGGTGTAAGCAAATCAGATATGCTTTTTTTTGTAATGCTTTATGTAAATCGACATTAACATAACGCGTACATGGACGGGTTTCTGAATGTCAATGTTTTTCTTACGCTTTATTTTTTTTTTGTAAAATTCTTAATTCTTTTTTGTCTTTTTGTCTGTGCGTGTTCTAAGGCGCGTGTAGCTCATTTCATAATATTATTATTTTATTGTATGTTGATGTTTTGTACCATGCAAATTAAATTAAGTTAAATGGATTCGTAAGAGCAGTGTTCGACGAAACTGTGTTCAAAACTTCTTTAGTATAGAGCGTGTGGCAAAAAGTTATTTCATTACTTTATACTCAAACTAGATCTTTGATTTCGTCCGCGTCGAGTTAGGTTGCAGAGATCCATGGGAACCACGGGTTTCCGTTTTTCCGTGGATTTTATTTTGCCAGGATATAAAGTGCTTATACGAGTATAGCTCTCTAGGTACTCAACTACATACATGCAAAAAACACGTCGATGCTTCGCTCCGTAGCTACGTGTGTGAACGACAAACCACTTTCGTATTTACAATATAAGTTAGGTGGTGTAGCAGGTAGTAAGTGATACTATATTTATGTTTCACCATAGGTAATATTCTAAAGAAGAATAAAGTATATCAAAAGCTAAGTATTAATTTTAGGTAGATAAAACAATGGGCCTGGCCACACGTTTCATTAACGAGCAGGTTCATACAGCTTTGTTGTTTGATTCATCTGAAAATGCCCATCCCCTCACAAATCCAGTCGGCGACCCTGACGCTGTAAGCGAGATGTTCTCGACCATATCTTATAATAAGGGCGCCGCTGTTATAAGGATGACGCAACATCTACTTGGCACAGAGAACCACATAGCTGGACTGCGGAGCTATTTAAGCGACCGGTAACTGATTTCACTACCAAAGTATTATAACGTAAATATAACGTCTCGTAACGTTACGATCACCTATAACATTTGTAAAAACGTAAAAATTCTTTTTACTAAACCGACTTCAAACGCCACTACAAAGTATGTCAATAGTGCCTATAAAATTTGAAGAGTTCCCTCGATTTCTACAGGATCTCATCATCAGATCCTGACCTGATGACAATGTAACCACCTACGAAGTATACTCGTTCAAACAAAAAAAGTATTTTCCAAATCGGTCCAGGCGTCTTCGAGTAATCGGGAAACATACTTACATTAAAAAAAAAAGATTCCGACGAATTGAGAACCTCCTCCTTTTTTGAAAGTCGGTTAAAAATCTTTAGTTCATCATAAATTATTATACTTAACTTTTCCAGTTTCTCGAAAAGAATATTAGCTGGTTCTTTATGCCTATTTTTAAAGCTAAAGCTTTTTAAAATAAACCTTAATGCAATTGGATCTTCAGAGCTTGCATCTTGATTTACCTTTTTGCTTGCTGCCCAACTGTTATGCTTTATCCTGCTTTATCCGAATCCTAAACAGAGGATTGTGTTCACTAAGTTAACTCTGTTCTCACTAATTTTGTTTAGTCTCCGGCAGTTCATTTGTGTTGATTTCATTTGTCCACTACTGTTTAAATTGTTTAAATTTTTTAAATCTATTTAAATCCTTTATTTTCTTTATAATTAAACACGGAAGCAGCAAGGATTATATAAACTTAAATATTTCGTCACGTCCAGCCAAAATTAAGCCTCAATAGCCCAACGGTTACAGGTATGGACTAGAAACTTAAAACATTGCAGGTTCGATCTTTGTTTGATTCTTTCGAGGGGAGAGGAGAGCAGCAGTCAAGTTAAGCTTGGTTGATATTCCTTAAAAAAAACTTATTTTTGTTTTATGGTGTCACTAGACGATGCCCGCGACTTCGTCCGCGTGGATAAACGTTTTTCGATTCCCGCGGGAACTCTTTAATTTTCCGGGATAAAAAGTAGCCTATGTTTTAATCCTGGGTATGAGCTATGCCCATTCCAAATTTCAACAAAATCGGTTCATTCGTTGTGGCGTGAAGGAGTAACAAACATACACACACACACACACACACACACACACACACACACACACACACATACAAACTTTCGGCTTTATAATATTAGTGTGATTTCCATTTTTAAAACCACCTGGAGTCTAGCTATCTACTCTATGAATTTAATTTTTAAAATGATTTTCGTTCCAGAGGCTACAAAACTGCACTGCCAATTGATCTTTTCCAATCACTTCAAAACGCCGCCGATGCAGCTGGTGCCATGTCGCGATATGGAAATTTCTCAGTTATCGATTATTATAAAAGTTGGACTGAAAATAATGGCCACCCACTCTTGTTTGTTGAAGTTAATCACCAAACGGGTGAAATGAAAATAACACAGGTATCTATAATAAGTAATAATTTATCATCATCATCATCATCAGGAACACATCAACGTGTCACTGAGCGCAGATCTTTCAGAGAAGAGTTATATGCCATGCCGAACCGGTGGTAGAGTCTTGACGTGTCATAAGAACTACAAGTTGGCCTACATTTTTTTTATTGGTTGACAAGATAGTCCTTGACTGCGATCTCACCTGATGGTAAGTGACGATGCAGTCTAAGATGATAGCGGGCTAACTTGGAATGGGTATGGCAGTGTAGATTCAACCCATACCCCCTAATCGGTTTATACATGCCATCGTGCCGGAACGCTAAATCGCTTGGCGGCACGTCTTTGACAGCAGGGTGGTAACTAGTCACCGCTAAAGCCTCTCAAGTCCCACCAGACAAAAATAAATACATGAAAAAATTTAGTCGGCCACTCTGGCCCAATGCGAATTAGCAGACTTCACACACCTTCGAGAATATTATGGAAAACTTTCAGGTGTGTAGGTTTCCTCACGATATTTTCCTTTTTTCTGTTCTTCGTGTGAAGTCTGCTGATTCTAAACGCATCTCATTTGAGAGGAGACCTTTGTCATTAGTGTACCGTAATGGCAGTGGTTGAGATTAAGCCGAGTTAAAAATTAAGACTATTGTATATTTTAAAAAGCAGCAATTGCTGTATCATCATTATGTTGTTGAAATCATTATTATGTTGTTCGTTTTTATTCAATGTATTTCTGAAGTGATAAAAAAAGTTATATAATAATAGGTACGGTATTAGTCATTTAATGTTACGAGCGAATCCTGGCTTTTGTCTTATTCTTTGTTTGCACCGGATCTTGTATACAATTTAGTTTATTCCATGAACCACGCAGACTCAAATGCGTCCTTTTACAAAACCTCAAATTTCAGGATTTATATTTACTGTCTAAATCTGAAATTGTATTTCCAGCGTCGTTTTAGCATCAACACTGGCTACGCTACTAAGAACATAAACTACGTAGTGCCAATCACCTTCGCGACTGCTTCGAACCCTGACTTTGACGACCTCAAGCCGTCACATATTCTGAATGACTCTCTTACTGTTATCAATAGAGGATCTGTGGGCGACCAGTGGGTTATTTTCAATAAACAACAAACAGGTAACGTTTTTATTACCAAATACTTATCTTAATTGTATTCATTTCATCAGCATCATTGAACCAAATTATTAATATTAATTATTTTTAAAGCTTTTAGCACTAATTTTGTTGAACACAATGTTTAAAAAGAAAACTAAATTGATAGGCTAAGGCTCTGTAAAAGAAATAATAACTATAATAAAGTTAGTGCCTAATTAATAATTAAGTAATTTCACCAAAATCGAGAAGACTTCGAGTGAAGTTTTACCCAGGAATAAATTGGCCGTTCTGACAGTTTGTATATTGAAAATCAGAAAATATATCTCTCTTGGATAAGACTTATTCTACGTTAGTGAAATCTGCCCTTATTTGATTTATATTGTACAGTTTAAGTACTTTGTTTTATGAAACCAGACCAACGAAAATATTTTAAGTTTGAAAGGTAATAGTTGTACTTATACATTAGTTACTATAAAATTAAAATTTTATCACAAATCTAAATAATAAACAAAAAGGGCTATGATTTGAATTGATTATTGTATAGGTACTACTTTTAAAATATATATTGATCTATTATTATTTTTTAATGCTTAATTATTTTCTTAAAATTTTTAATTGATTTCAGGTTTCTACCGAGTCACCTATGATGATTACACTTGGGATCTCATAGTGATTGCCCTTCGTGAAGACCGGAGTAGAACAGCTATTCATGAATTTAACAGAGCTCAGGTCAGATTTTTAGATTAATTTCATTCAATTGTTTTGTTATTCTAAACTGTAAGGGATAGTTAAAACGATTTTTGGAAAGGCTAGCATCACAAAGCATTCGGAAATACGACAGAGAAGCGAATAACTTTGGATGTTAACTGTTGTGTGGTTCATCGTGCAAGTGTGGAAGAGGCATTATATAATACGACCATAGAGTTAAAAGAATGACAGACTTTTCAACAAAAACTTAGAATTTTTTTTGGTGAATTTATTGAAATACTAGCTTTAACCCGCGGCTTCGCTCACGTTAGGTTCGATTTTTTAACCCCCTATTTAACCCTCTTGGGGTTGAAATTTTCCAAAATCCTTTCTTAGCGGATGTCTACGTCCTAACAGCTACCTGTATACCAAATTTCAGCTCGATCGGTCCAGTGGTTAGAGCTGTGCTTTGATAGATCAGTCAGTCAGTCAGTCAGTCAGTCAGTCAGTCACCTTTGCCTTTTATATATTTAGATGTGAAAAGTCTTTGAACAAATGTTGTTGAACAAAATTACTCCTGGGTGGGTTTATCTGCTTAATGTTCCCATTTGATGCTTGCAGATTGTGAACGACGTCTTCCAGTTTGCTCGAGCAGGACTCATGTCCTACAATAGAGCCTTCAATATCCTCTCGTTCCTCAAAGACGAGACTGAGTACACTCCCTGGTTGGCTGCTATTACCGGTTTCAACTGGCTTCAGAACAGGCTCGTCGGCACCGAATACCAGACACTACTAGAGGTAAAAACTTATTGACTAACAAAGTAAACGATGTTAATACAGTTAAGATACTTTTGGTGCAAATAATATTCGAGCTGTTCCAGTCGTGTTAAATACTCAGATTTGGCAACTGGATGGGTGATCGACTTTAATATCTGTAAACCTAACGTTGAGATCTACAGAGCTTGCTCTGACTTAGCTCAGACATAAGATAGAGTTAAAACTAGACACAAATATGCTCTTACATAAATCTGTCTGGTTTTGTCTTGAGTCTGAGCAGAGCTAAAGTGCGGTCTATAGACTTCTGCCTAAGAGTTTAAAGCTTATCGGACGCCGAAGGAACTTGAGCTCATCGTATTATTGCCCCATAATAACCCGTACTAGGTGACTAATGGAAAAGGGTCACGACATTATAGGAATTCAGAATATAATAGAAATAAATACCTATACTTAAGGCAATTATTATAAAATCAAATATTATGATAACTTAGCGGAAATCCATGATACACAAGGGAAAACCAAATATATTGCAATAATCTATCAAATCAGAAACAGTCTGTATTGCTATATCCAACTTGTCACTTTACTCGTACATTACCTTTATTCCAGTAGTAGAATAAATTCATGAACAATGCAACACCGCATAGACCGTTCCAAAACACACTACGTACGTCGGCACGAACACACTGTGTACCAAACAGATTTTTTTCCAACCAGTTGAAAAATTGCATCTCATTTATTGAATTTACCGCGTTTGAAGTTGGTTTTTTAATTAAATTGTGCATGAAATTTACAGAACCTGATGGTAGATTGGGCGGCGAAGGTAATGAGGGAGTTGACGTACAGCCCCATACCGGGTGAAAGCTTCATGAGGTCCTATCTGAGATACCAGTTAGCTCCGGTCATGTGCAGACTGAATGTGACAGCTTGTCGGGAGTCTGCTGTCGCTCAATTCCGCGCTTTGGTCACCAATAGTACAGAGTAAATATTAGTATAGTAATAATAATAATGTCCTCCCGACCAAATCCGGTCACGGCGGATTCGGTCGGGCGTGGTAACAACCCACGCCCGAAGCCTCTTACAGAGTAGACCAGAGACAATTCAGAAATTATAAATTTCCGAATTACCCCCGGCGGGAATTGAACCCGAGACCTCCCAGTTATAAGACCACAGCGCTTACCACTGCGCCAGGGAGGTCGTCATAACCCATGCAAAAGTTCAAGTTGATCCATTGATCCATTGATCCATTGCCTATGACCGCTGTGTTTGATTGAGGGGCAAACTAACAAACACAGTTTCGCATTTATGATATTAACTAGCTTTTACCCGTGGCCTCGCTCATGTTAAGTTCGATTTTTTAAACCCATACTTTACCTCCATCGGACTTAAATTTTCAAAAATCCTTTCTTAGCGGATGCCTAAGTCATCATAGCTATCTGTGCCTATTCCAAACAGCCCGATTCGCAAAGTGGTTTGAGTTGTCCGTTGATAGATCAATCAGTCAGCCAGTCACCTTTGGCTTTTATATATTGAGATTATTGTATTTTATGAGTTTTTACTTGCCCTTGCCAGGCATGTCTGTTACGCTACTAAAGTTTATTTTTTTCAGGGTCACAGTAAACAGTCGTAACTGGGTCTACTGCAACGGTCTCCGCGAAGGAACGCGGGAGGACTTCGAATTTCTCTGGAACCGCTACCTCACGCACAACGTCTACACTGAGAAAATTTTGATCCTGCAAAATATCGGGTGTACTAAGGACGCCGAGTCACTTAATGCGTAAGTTCATCTATCAATAAATGTACCACCTATCGTTTTCACGGTAATTCGGAGCCGTTTTCTAATATCTGGGAAAGCCAACAACATCTTTGAAACAAAAAAAAAGATTTATTTCATATACCTACTTATTTAAACCAACCTATGGCTCAGGATCTACCACGGCGGCATCGGAAAGCAGATTCTACTGAGAAGGGCTGACAAAAACCCAGCAGTGGCTCTTTTCAAAACAAAATGTTACAATATTTTTATAATACAATGCTATAACAATGTAATAAGTTAAAACATTATCTTGTGGGCAGCTGGATGCGAAACTGATTGTTTCCATGCAACTTTGTCATTAAGAAATTCGAGTTATTTTTGTATACATAGAAATACACTCTATTATATGAATCACATTTGTCACCTTTTTGACAGGTTCCTTACAAATATTATCAAGAATGACACGAAAATCCGACCTCAAGACTACAACTCCGCTTTCAATAGTGCCTTGACTGGTAATGAAGAGAATACAAAAATCGTCCTACAGTTCATACAGAACAATGTACAGGAGGTGATACAGGCGTAAGTACTTTCATTTAATTTCTTTTTCAACCACTATCCTTATAACTAGCTTCATACACGTGGGTTGCCTGAAAGAAAGATAAAGGAGGACAGTTTGTCGTCAAGATTGCATGATGCTTAGCGATTCAAAAAAAGGATCGATACCTGAGTCATATCGATACTTTTGGTTCGATACCTAGAAAAGCTCCCGAAAGCTGTACCACTCCATCGAGAAAGATAACGATATACATCAGAAAGAGAATAGTATACACTATAGTCTGCTTAATTACGGTACTTTCCCAATTACTCGATACTTTTATCACTTCACATATCAGATCCGTTGAAGGGTTGCTGATGTTGTTATTGTTGTTGATATACAGTAAATAAATTAAACAAATTGGTTTCAGACTTAAAACTACGGCCTTTACAAATACCATTGCCAGATTGCGTAACAGTACAGATATTGACGCGGTAAGTACTTTGTTTATAGAATGGATTAGAAAAGTTGTTATTCATGCAAATTATAAAATTTTACGAAGTGTTTTTGAATTGGCTGGTTCTTCTCAGTGAATCTATCACTGAGAGGAACCAGCAGAAAACGCAGCGGTTATTCTTTTAAATACTGAATAAAAACAATTACAATTACATGATCAAACGCTAACTCATCGAAATCTAGGTCGAATAAATTGTTACTTTTGCTTTCAGTTTGAAAATTGGGCAAAGGTATCACTGGATGCTGAGGTTTACAACAGTATAACACAGAGCATCGAATCAACTCGCCGAGGACTGCAGTGGTACATCACAATCCAGGAAGATCTTGATAAGTACTTTGAGAACGAGGATGAGGTCATTACCACCACCAGTTCTACGATAGCTCCAACAACCAACCCTAGCACGGTGACGGCGCCTCCTTTGGAAGAACCGTCAACTCCTAGTATTCCTGATTCGGCGATGACGTCAGCAATATCAACTGTTGCATTGATAGTAACCGTAACTCTTAGCTTTATTTTATAAGCGTCAACCATCTGTCAGATGTCAGAAACTGTCAGAATAAAATTCGAGCGCACATCGGAATGCACTCTGCTAATAAATGTCCTATAGTCTGATTTTTAATTCCGTGGAATTCTGACGTATCTTAATGTTACCAGAGATTTAAAAAATCCCACAAAAAAGATAATAAATTGAAACTTATACAAATAAAAATCAATGGCTGCACATAGATATATGACAAATGCCTGACAGATAGTTTGGGGTAAAATCGAACTACAGGTGGTAATACTGTTTTTCATACAAATAACTCGCTCGATTTATAAAATGACATCTGTCAGAATTCCACCGAATTAAAAATCAGACTATAGTGGACTTTGCACGGTATCAGATTTTGTCTGATCGTTTGTCCCTTAACACAGAGCATAAAATCAACTCAATCATGGGCTTTGAAAAATGAAAATATTCTTTATTGTACACCAAACAAGGAAACAACATATCAGAACTTAAAAATAAAAACAAAAACAGAGTACAATAGGCAGCCTTTGCTTTCCTAATAGTTTTAAGACTTTAATAATGTAGGTAATTATAATTTTTCAATACATTTCCATGAAATTGATATGATATAATTTTTTTATTTAGACGTTGTGTATACGTACCTACGAGCATTTAATTGCAATCAGCTTTAAGTAGGAAAACCTACATACGATGTGTTTTCGTGGTTGGAGTGAATTGTGCCTGTACAAAATATAATAAATGTAAATAAATAAATAAATCTATTTATATTTTGTATATTTAATTTAATAAAAAATGTTATTGTTGAGTTGTTTGATTTTATTTGAGACTACTGCCTCATGTTTACCACCTAGGCATTAAACCTTGCGGCGTACACAGTAACGCATCCATTCTGCCCCCTGATTTTATAACTCAGTGCCTATTAAAAAATGAAAACCATTGACATATATTTTTTATCCATTGAAGGTTTACTATAAAATAGTAAATGACAGTCCTCTTCAATGGAATACTTTATTTAAAAAAATGCCTATCGTCGTTGAAAGGCACTGAGTTACAGAATCCGGAGGCTGGTATACTTAGCGCGAGCGACTGCATGGACATTGGCGAATGCGTAGACGCTTTTTTCATCATTAATATATTATAGGCTAAAGCTTGACTGCGATCACACCTGATGGTAAGTGAAGATGCAGCCTAAAAAGGAACGTACTTGTCTAGAAGATGCCTATTCACTCTTGATTTAAAGTTTATATTGTTAGGTGGTAAAAAGGAAGTCGGAAGGGCTTTCCAAGAAAGAACATGGGCGAATGCTTAACTTTTTTTATAACTTTGTCTATTTTTACTCTTGCCATAAAATACTATAATATTTTATGCAAGTATACTAATATTTTTAATAGTTTATTCTGAAAAATACTATCAGCCGAAGAAATGTTGGTAACCCTACTTCACGCGTGCCTTTCCTTTTCAGATAACTTTGTTATCACACAATATAAAATATCAGTATGAGCAATTATCATAATAATATATTATATACCGTAAATCTTGATAAGTTTGCAAAAACACGATTTTTATCAAATTTAACATTAAACAGAATACCTATAGGTATGTACGTACGTATACTTTAGGTAGTTTATCTATTAGACGTAGATTTGAGTTTACCTAAAATTATTGGAATTGTATTTTTTGTTATGTTTGCAAGGCTACAAATATGGGATGGGAAAAAAGTAGGGAAAACCCAAAAGAACAGCTGAAAAATCTAAAAAATCATAATCTGTAACTTTCCGAACCAAATTAGGCTTTAATTCAATGCCATTATGTTTCATTTTACTTTGACGCTAATATCACCGAATACGAATACGATCAATAGAATCAAATCTTATACTAACCCTACTGCTGTTTTGTATCTACTCTCGAAAATATAAATTGGTCTCTTTCTCGTGCTGTAAGTACCGATTTAAATGTAATTGATACCTATTATATTGTACCTACTATCTTAAAACTATGACAGCAATGGATAAGATAAGAACGAATACAGGAATTAAAGATTAATCTATCGATTAAAAAATATGATTATTTTGGTCAGTTTTATCGCAAACCAGCGTGAAAATGGTAAGTTCATTGGAACCATAAAGAAAAATAAAATTATTATGTCAAATTGAGTTTAAAAAACACCTGAACATACTATAGTAGCAGTAGTAGTAGCTCGCTATGAAATTCAGCATCATCATTATCAGCATCCTTTAAACGCCTCACTACTGAGCGCAGAGCTCCTCTCAGGGATGAGTTTTAAGCCACCGCGAGGAAAGACAGGTTTCCTCACGACATTTTAATTCACCGTTGAAGCAAGTGATATTTTAATTGCTTAAATGCGTGGCGGGTTTGGAATTATATTAAAATAGTTTCACATCCGAGCCAACCTGCGGTGTACCAGTTATCAAGTATTTATTAAAAAAATACTATATCTAAAATTTCTATCTTGTTTTCAGGCATTTCGCTGGTTTGCACTCATATTTGGGGCCACCCTACTCCAGGGCATATTTACCCTCAGCCCCATACCAGTACCAGGGGAAGATGAATGGGAGCAGTTTGGGAGAACCTTGCGCAACCCCGCATACCGCCTCCCCCCCACAACTAGACCAACCCATTATTATATAGTCCTGACACCATATTTCGAGACTCTACCAGAATCTTTTGAGAAACCGTTTAGTTTTGATGGATTAGCTATAATTAAAATATATGCTACCCAACCGAATGTTACAGAGATTGTTATGCATTGTAATGACCTGATTATTGAAAATTTGACTGTTTTATTAAATGATACTCCAGTGGCAATGACTAATGAAAATTTTACTTGTGAGATGCCGTACAGCTTTTTGAAAATAGGCTTAGTGGAACCATTGGAACTTAATCGAGAGTACCAGATCCTTACTCTGTTTAAAGGAAACTTGCAAAATAATATGCGCGGCTTCTACAGGAGTTGGTACAGAGATTCAAGTGGAACAAGGTAAGAACTCTTTACAGTGAACGCACCAGGTTGGCTAGCGTGGTAGACTATGGCCGTGTTTCTTATCAATTTGAAGCGCCACCTTTGACATACGAGTGTCTTTGGAACTAATAATATAGGAATGCAGGAAGTGCCAAAAAGTATCTACTACTTTTTGGCACTTCCTGCATTCCTGCATCCTATATTATTTAGATTTTAAAATCTCACGGGAACTCTTTGATTTTACGGGATAAAAAGTAGCCTTTGTCATTCTCCAGTCCTCAATTATACCCATGCAATGTGATTGAAAGACAAACCAACAAATCAACACACTTCTCCATTTATAATATTAGTAAGGAAGTTCGTAAGATCAAACTTCATTTATTTAGTAGCGAATGTATGAAGTGGATTGGGTTTTTAATGTTTGCAGGTGGATGGCAACAACACAATTCCAGCCCGGACATGCGCGTCAAGCTTTTCCTTGTTACGATGAACCAGGGTTCAAAGCTTACTTCGATATTGGCATCGTCAGAGAACCGGACTTCAGCCCTACGATATCCAATATGCCCATAAAGTCTAGAGACACGTATGTCAAAAGTATTTATTGTTTTTCTCTCTCTTTGTGTCGTGTTCCCCATTACCGAGGGTCGTGAATCCTTTCACCAAGGACTCTTTTGTAGATGATGTCGTGCCTTGTGCCTCGGTTTTTTGCGATATGCAAGGCTTCGTGGATCTTAGTATCGAGAGTGGTGCGGTTTTGGTCAGACCAACGCATCGGGCTACGTCTCCGAGGTCTCTTTCTGTTATTATTTTTAAAAAGTAGCTTTCGCCCGCGGCTTCGGTCAAGTTAAGTTCGATATTTCAAACCCTTATTTTGGTCCTTTGTTGAATTTTCAAAAATCTGTACTTTCAGCCTGATGCATCCAGTGATTTGAGCTATGCGTTGATAGGTCAGTCAGACTGTCAATCAGTCAGTCATCTTCTCCTCTAATATACATAATATTTAGATGTTTGATGGTTTATAGAAATATTAGAAATGTAATACCCATGTAATAGCAACATAATGTATTATATAGTTTTTTATAGCATTAGTTTTATTATAGTTTTGATAAGATTACTTACAATAATAAAGATTACTATTAAAGATGTTGTAAAATAAAACAGGAATAATAGCACTGTAATGATAATAATAATCTTCTAAATATATAAAAGGCAAAGGTGACTGACTGACTGATCTATCAACGCACAGCTAAAACCGCTTGACGGATCGGGCTGAAAATTTTCATACAGATAGCTATGCATCCGCAAAGAAAGGATTTTTGAAAATTCAGCCCCTAAGGGGATAAAATAGGGGTTGGAAGAATCGAACTTAACGTGAGCGAAGCCGCGGGATAAAGCTAGTAACAATATAAATATGGTTCATAATATTGTCTATGATCCATCGAACTATAACGCTTAGAACGGAAATTTCTAATGTAATCCGGCGGCGTATGAAATGAAATGAAATGAAATGAAATGAATACACTTTATTGTACACCACATAAATACAGAAACATATATAAGTACAGTAACATAACTTAAGTTAAAATACGTACGTTGGATTTAAACTAAGACAAGCTATTATCCACACTTTCGCCTTTATAATATTTGTAGGATTAGTAGGATTAGTAGGGTTATTAGGATAGTAGGATAAGTAGTATAGTAGGATTAGTAAGATATGCGTGCCGAATTGATAACCTTCCTTAAAAAAAATGTCAGTCGAAATAGGCATGATGTCTGATTTTGAAAAACTGTTGGATGTTCGGAATTATCTTTGAGCAAAAAAAAAAAGGTTTGGTAGATAAAATTGCCATTTCAATTTTAAGTTTTAAAATTCACGCAAAAATTTTCGACGGTGTCATGGCGTCGTTCCTGACGTCACTTCTATGTCTTTTCGTATTAGTTTGTCAAAAATTGAAGATATAATAATGTGACGTATCGCTCTGATTGGGGTTCAGTCTAATAGTATGACGTATTGCTGCATTTTTAACCGACTTCCAAAAAGGAGGAGGTTATATAGAGTTATTTTAACAAAACAAATATCAATCTCGCTCAAAATAGAAAAATAAATACGGTTTTTATAATCCATGAGAAAAATTCATAATTTCATTGATTCTTGGTTACTATCATCAAGCCTATTGTTAATAAATATATTTTTGTTGCAGCATGGAAGGTGGCAGAATTATAGAATTATTCCACACAACCCCGTTGATGTCTACGTATTTGATTGCGTTCATTGTGTCGCATTATAATGCAGTATCACTTTCAAACAACACCGAACGTCCATTTGAAATCTACGCGAGGAACACGGCTGGTAGAACGGGAGATTTTGCTCTCGAAATTGGCGAGAAACTCCTAAATCAAATGGAAATATTCACGGAAATCCCTTATTATACTATGGCTCCTAATATGAGCATGAAACAAGCTGCCATTCCCGATTTTTCCGCTGGTGCTATGGAGAATTGGGGTCTGTTAACTTACAGGTATGTATAAATTTAGAGACATGAATTACTATTGAGGTTTATTGGGAAACTAGCTTTTGCTCGTGGCTTCGCACACGGTACGTTCGATTATTCAAACCCCTATTTTACCCCCTAACGGATTGAATTTCCAAAAATCCTTTCTTAGGGGATGCCTACGGGCTACGTCATAATTCTCGTAGCTATCTGAATGTTATCCAGATGCGTCCGTCCGATGACGTGGTTTGATCTGTGCATTGATAGATCAGTCAGTCAGTCAGTCATTCAATCAGTCAGTTGGTCACCTTTTCTTTTTATATATTTAAAAGAATAATGGTCCACAAAAACAAAAAACTACAAAAATTGAAAAAGTACCTATTAGTGATTTGGAAAGTTTAAATGCCCTAAAATTAATTCCTATTGAACCCAAAAAAAAACTTAATCTTTTTTTTTAAAACCTAAATTTATGTGGATGAAGTGTGGGCATAAAATTAATGCTAACAAACTAACTTTAGGCAATATACTGACACAATGTCTGCAACTTGCAGGTTGCAAGCTATTTAGTAGTCATTTCCTAATTATACCTATTATTGCTCTTCAGGGAAGCCTTGATTCTATACGATCCACAGAACACGAACCATTTCTATAAACAGCGTGTTGCGAACATCATATCACATGAAATCACCCACATGTGGTTTGGGAATCTCGTCACATGCGCCTGGTGGGACAACCTCTGGCTTAACGAAGGATTTGCCAGATTGTACCAATACTATTTAACGCATATGGTATGTTTCTTCAGCATAATCATCATGATTAGCCTATTTTTGTATACTATATAATACTAGCGTTTGCTCGCGGCTTTGCTCACGTTAAGTTCGATTTTTCAAACCCCTATTTTACCCCTTTAGGGGTTGAATTTTCAAAAATCCTTCCTTAGTGTGCGCCTACGTCATAAAAGGAACCAACTGTAAAAATTTCAAGTGTCTAACTTCAGTAGTTTAAGCTGTGCGTTGATATCTCAGTCAGTCAGTCAGTCAGTAAGGACTTTGAATTTTATATATATTATCGGAGATAGAGAACATATTTCTTCACCGATAGCAGCATAAGTCTAGCAAACGAACTTAATATATGCCTAGTATTTTATGAGGATCTTGACTTCAGCCATTAATAATAATATCTTACTAATATTATAAATTCGAAAGTGTGTTTGTTTGTTGGTATGTCCATCTGTCACGCAGCAACTCAGCAACGGACCAACATGATTTTTGAATGAGTATCTGGAGTAGTTGAGTGTCTGGAGAGCGACAAAGGCTACTTTTAGTAAAACTAAATCCACGTGAACAAAGTCGCGGGCATGAGCTAGTAATAATTTATATTAATCTAAAGGTTGTACCGGAGCTTGGCTTTGATATTCGATTCATTGTGGAGCAAGTACATCAAGCAATGTTGGCAGATTCTGTCGACACCGCACATGCATTAACTAACCCTGAAGTCAATGACCCTTCGAGCGTGTCCAGTCACTTCTCTACGATAACCTATGCAAGAGGTGCAGCTGTATTGAGAATGACCCAACACTTTCTAGGCAATGACACTTTTACCAAAGGTTTGCGAAAATATCTTAACGCAAGGTAAGAAATTTGAGCGACATAAATAAAGAAATCATTTCATATTTAATATGATTTCAATAAAAACATGCATGAAAATTAAAATATTGCCAAATACATATAATTGTATAAACACCCAGAGCACATTCTGGTAAAATTGGTTTACATTAATTGTTGGAAAAATTCATCACAAAAAAAAATCATTTTGGATTGTAACCTTTAATTTTTTATTAGATTATGATTACAATTAGTATATATTTAACAGGAAATTCGATGTAGCCGAACCACACCATTTATTTGAAAACTTAGACGCAGCTGCGCTTGAAGATAGTTCCTTGGAAGGCTATGTTAATATTACTGTCGATTCATACTTCCGCTCTTGGTCCGAAAAAGCTGGTCATCCTGTCTTAAATGTTAGAATTAACCAAAGAACTGGAGAAATGATCGTGAGCCAGGTAAATAATTAAATTATTTTTTGTAGTGATTATATTAATTATATTATTTTAATGGTAATTATTTGATCAGTTTGATATATTTTGTAATTACGTAAGTTAATTTTCAAAAATTTAACTGAGGGTACATAATATTATGAACATTTGGGAATGTAAAAGGACGGCCAACATAGCAAAACCTTTTTAAATGAAGAAGATAAGGGAATTTTTTTATATAATGAAATTACAACGATAGTGACAACAAGACGAAGAGTAGATAAAATATAGAGTTATAAGACGTCCGTAAAGCGACAAAAAATAATTATAAAATTATTCTAGAACCGATGGGAAAGAGATCAAGGTGTTTCGAGATTCCCAAGTCTGTGGCAAATCCCCATCACATGGACTAGGGCGGGAGCTCCTGATTTCACCGATTTAAAACCTTCACAAGTCATAACAGGATGGACAACATCTATAAAGAGGGGTTCGCTCGGTAATGAATGGGTCATCTTCAACAAACAAGAATCTGGTAAGTGGCTCCATCCCTACAGTTTGAGCTTCTTGGTCTTAAATATAATCTTTCTTATGGTATCGTACAATAGTTCAACAAAACCGTTTTATATTTTTTATCTTTGACAAGACATTCTTGTTGTACGAGTTACAAAACACAGTGGTAAAGGCAAAAATAAATAGAGGCTATTATAGAGTTAGTGAATTTCTTAATGGTATATTCTCGACTTGCCACAAGTTGGCCTTCATGAAATAAATAATTTTGAATTTTGAGAATAATTTTAACACAACACAATGAACTATTTTACAGGTTTTTACAAAGTCAACTATGACGCTACCAATTGGGCACTCATTACAAGAGCTCTAAGAGGCGCTGAAAGGACTGTAATCCATGAACTGAATCGAGCTCAGGTATGATATAAAGCTTGAAAAATAACGTTTTTGAACCTTATACTGGATAATAAATATTACAAGTTGCAAATTGTTGATGGATGGATACTTTAGTATTTATGTGCAAATACCTACTAAGATTATATTATGTGGGGCTCCTGGAAGATAGTTCACTCTACATAATTTATGTCAAAAGTAGTAGTGTCTTTGGTAGTTACTAATATCAGAAGATTGCATTTCATTATCTAATTTATTTAATGAATTAACCTATTGGAGTTATTTCAGATCGTGGACGATCTCTTCAATTTCGCTCGCGCAGGAGTTATGCGTTATGACAGAGTGTTCAACATTCTTTCATTCCTGGAGTTCGAAGATGCATACGCACCATGGATTGCCGCTATAACAGGTTTCAATTTCGCATTGGGTAGACTAGCTTCAGACAGTGACAATTTACAAAAACTACAGGTATTATTTCATTTTATCGTCAATAAGATCATCAATAAGATCATCAATAAGATTGACAAAATTCCAAAGAGCTTGTTGAATCGGAAGTACTTCCCAATTAAAAATGAGTTTTAAATTATATATTACTAGCTATTATAATGTCTGCGATTTCGTATGCATGAATAAAGGGCTTTTATTCCCACGGGAACTCTATTATTTTCCGGGCTAAAATTAAGTCTATGTTTTAATCCTAGGTCTAAGCTATCTTGCATTTTAAATTTCAGCCCAATCGGTTTATTCATTGTGGCGTGAAGGAGTAACAAACATCCATCGATCCATGCTCACAAATTTCCGCATTTATAAGACATATTAGTAGGAAGTAGGACTTTGAATGCAGATGTGTAAAAAAAATCAGATATTTTTAGGTAGTATGTATCAATTAAATGAAGAATATGAAAAATTATATACCTCTTGTACCCACAGAATGAAGCTATCAAACTGAGCACAGCCGTGGCCAGTCGGCTGGGTTACGCAGAAGTAGATGGAGAGAGCTTCATGGATGGATTGCTTCGTATGCACGTCATGACTTTCCTGTGTAATATCGGCCATCCTCAATGTATGGCCGCTGCAAAAGAAAACTTCGCCAAGTGGAGAAGGGGTGAACAGTAAGTTATCTAAATATATAAAAGGAAAAGGTGACTGTCTGACTGATGTACCAACGCATACTTCAAACCACTGGATGGTTGAGGTGGGCATACAGATAGCTGTTATGACATAGGCAAAAGCTAGTCAATTTATAATTATGCAGCTAGAAATATTTGTGGACAAGTATCAAACTATATTATTAATTAAGACAAAGTCTTGGTAATTTAATTCTGATATGAACCACGGGAACATAATATGATTGTATGCAGTAGGCATAAAGTTCCATTCAACGTCCGACTTTTAAATATTACATGTATTGTCCGAATATTTCATGTCATGCAATAAAGTTTAATAGACAAGATATAATATTATAAAATATGTTTGAATAATTTTTATTTTAATGTTATATGATTGTATCCTAGATTTTTCTTATTCCTCTTAAAAAATCCTAATCAACTACATCAACAAACTTTTCTGATTTTCAGTATTCCTCCCAATATGCGTCCTTGGGTATATTGTAGCAGCCTTAGACAAGGTACAGCTGACGATTTCAATTACTTCTGGAATCGATATGATGATGAAGACCTGGCTAGTGAGATAGTAGTCATGATAAACGCGGCTGGTTGTACAAGTGATCAGGCCAGTTTAGAAAAGTTCCTAGATGCCATTGTTTCTGAAAATGATGCAGTGAGACCTCAAGATTATAGTGCTGCCTGGAGTTCAGCGGCGTCAGGCAATGCGGCAAACCCGATGAGAATGTTTGAATGGCTGATACGGAATGTTGATCAAGTTATCAAAGGGTAATGGAGTTTTCTGTTTACAAAAGTATATGTATTAAGTACGTCTAGATTAATAACATCTACAAATACTGCAAATAAACTTTAGGAAGTGTAACAGTATACAAGTATACAACATGTAATTATAGAGGCAACTTACTTTGTGTATACAAACACGTTACATTATGGGATGAAGTAATATTTCATTTAGTTGGATTTTTAATGACTCTAAATCAATATAAGTGTAAAGTACAAAAAAAGGTGTCATTTTCATATTTTCTTGTTTCAGAGTTGGTAGTGCTACAACACCTATAAGTAACATTGCATCTCGGTTAAGAAATGAACAAGAGTTGAACCAGGTCAGACCACATTCTTTGCTATGCTTGGAAACAATGGGATAGTCGCTTTCATTGATTGTACCTACTTTTGTAAACAATGAAATAACATTGTATCTAGTTTATTCTCGTTAAGATAATTTAAAAATATCATCAATCAGTTTGTTCGTTTTATTACAGCTTTCCATGTGGCTTGAACAAAATCGCGCACTCCTTGGATCAGCATATACGACTGGAATAAATGGAATAGCCACTACAAGGAACAATTTTGCATGGACGTCGCGGCGTGTGAATGAATTCATAAGATACTTCGAAACTGGTTACGTTGAAGATGAAATTACTAACATCGATGACAGCGAAGATGGCGGCGACGGAGGTGACGAGGTTGAAGACGGAGATGGTGAAGGTGGAGATAGTGGAGGTGGAGATGGTGGAGGTGGAGATGGTGGAGGTGGAGATGGTGGAGGTGGAGGTTCTAATGGAGCAAGCGCGACAACACTGAGTATAATGACCCTTATTGCCACAGTTTTTGCAATCTTTTTGACGTAATTTTTAAGTGTATTATAATAATAACTAGTTGTTATATTGTTTTGTATTTTTCTTAATAAATGTTGCTAAAAATTTGTTTTTGCTTTACTTTCTAGTGTTCAATCAATAATTAAAATAAAATTTCTACAATCAAAAGAAAATACATAAAGTATAACCGACAATAGCTTATCTTAAATTGAGTCTTGGTTCGATTCTGGCCAGGTCAATCAGTATATTTTATTTGGCTTAGTTCTAGTTTGATGGCAGGCTTCAGCTAGTTACGCATATATGCGTTGGTTGCGGTGTGTTGGACCCATTAGGAGTATGGTTTTTTAAAACTGTTTATAAACATACTTTTCTAAATTAGCCCACTTTTATTTTAGACTGCATCGCCACATCGGCACAACGGGTGAAAACGCCTTTTACATCACTATTTTCTTCTTCTACCTTGGCTGTTATTTCTCAGCTGAATTTGCTTTCCTAATCAATAGTCTGAATTACTTATCATAGAAAACATAAGGCCTCCATGAAGTCATTTCTTTCAAATTGAAATATACTTGACTCATACGTTATTCTAATATCTCAAGTCTCTCTGCGAAAGTATGTTAAATTGTACCAATTGTACCAATTAAATTGATAATGAATTATAAAAAAACCAATAATACCCAGTTTTCGATAATTCTATTACAATTAATCTTCTGAAGGTACTGGTACTGGACAGATAAAAAATCTGATTAAAGATAAAAAAATTGTACTCGAATGACGAAAAATTTATTGATCACTAGTTGGCTAATTGGTACCATCGCATCGTGACTACAATGAGTAAGTTAAAAAATATTAAATTTAACTAAAGAGCACTGAAATTTGGAAATAAAAACAAAAACTAAAATAGTGAAATCGGTACTGTTTTCTTTCAAAAGTAGCGCACCTCTTAGTGTACTCCATAAGAACGAAGTTGGTCCTTTTCCAATATTAAGCAATCAAAACCAATATTTGTAGACACGCTCTTTAATGTTATACATTCCAAGTCTCATGAGCTCAAAGGTTTACTTAAAAAGTTATTTATACAGACTCAGGTCTTGGATTTTAGTGCGTGCGTGCGTGCTAAATATTTATAAGCGAAATTTATCCTCTGTCCTTTGCCAAAAAGTGACAGCATTATAAAATTTAACTAAACATGATAAAGAAGATTGGTGCAAGACGGCCCAAAAGTGCAAGAGTTAACTTCTCTTAAAAGGAAAATTGCTAATTTGAAACGTCTACTATGTTAAGTTACTTACGTCTACTAAGTACTTAAATTTTTAATTTATTTTAGGGCTCAATATGAAGGTCACGATTTTATTGTTCCTCATTGGTGGCTTAGTTCACGCTTACCCTGGGGACATTCCACCGGACTTTGAATTCATTGGTTACACGACCAATGTAGATACACCTAAATACAGGTTGAAGGACAACGTGCAGCCAACAAATTTCATTGTAGACCTTGATGTTTATTTGTCCGAGTCCAGATTCAACGGTGTGGTTCAAATTGAGGTCGAGGTAAGCATTACTCTCTTTCTATCTCTCTGTATCGTATTCCTTATTGCTAAGGGTCGTGACCCTTTCCGCTGTTCATATAACGGTAGGAGTTTTCTTGGGATAGTAAAGCGGTGGGTTCCCAGATTTTTCCACATATAACTTGATTAAGAGAATGAGTTTTCGACTCTTAAGTTTAACGGTTATTATCAGATGTTGATATTGTGATAATAACTTCGAAGTGATTCTCCGAAGCACCTCGAAATGAGGAGTTTGAGGAGTGTAAAGGCCTTCAGACAGCCAACGTTGGTCACTTATCTTGTTATCGACCGGGAAAAATATAAAAAACATTAGTAATGGTGGTTACAATTTTTAATGTTGGTTTGTCCAGGCATTGAATTTGACAGGATTCAATATTAATAAGAATCAAAATTCATTCCATCTTGACAAAACGCTAATCTTGGGTCAACTTTACATGATAAAATTCATCGTTAAGCCAATCATTATTTTTATTACATTCAATTGATTATTATAGAAGCAAATTAATTTTTCAATAAAGCAATTAATTGATCTGTTGTTGACGAATCGTCTTTATTGTAGATTAATTTAGAAATTATCAGCAGTCGTTTGCCCTATTTTGATTTTGATTGATGCATGGATTTTCAAAAACCCCTTAAAGAGGTTGTTGAAAACTAGTTATACAATTATATTTTTAAGAACGGTATCAAACTTAAATATTTCTTAATCACTTTATTGTACGATAAAGCGTGCTGATATCATGAAGATTAAGATAATGATTTTATTAACAGTGCTGAAATATTGATAATAATAGTGATAATCTAAAGATAATTTAGAAATATTGATGAAACCGGTTAACCGTGACGGCATGACTTTAAACAGATTAGTGAATGTCATTGTTGATAGACACTTATCTAAAGATGTTTATCCTGATAATATTATATTTATTTCCTAATTAATTAAATAATAATATTTTTGCGTCATGATGACATGTCATGCAGGCTGTATTAGCTTTTTTCTACAATACAGTCACTTTATTTCCTACTACCATATAGCCTATAGGTTAATAACTTTAATAAGTAATACGATTTTGACTTCAACTTCTACTTAAGATTACAGTTTATGTTTAAGTTAAATTCCTTTATCTGTCTTTTCTATGCATTTTAATTATGTCTTTGCGACTTAGTAAAATTGCAATTTGTACAAGCAGTAGGTATAACACTGTCACTGTATCTATATCCTTTTCACAATAATTCAAATTATTTCATTCTATTTATATTAACTATCAAAGACTTCAGAACAGTTAGTACAAGTTTCCATGTCTCGACAACGTTCAAATTAAAATGCAAATGAACCACCTTGGTTGAACACTTTAGCTCGTCTATGTATACACAGCCAGTGCCCCGGGTGGATACTTTGGGACGTAGAAATTGGAGCACTTTAGGTTAGGTTCAGTTTATTCGGACTTACAGCGTTTTATTACTCGTATACTAAAGCTTCATGCTAAACATTACACCGATTGACGGAGACGTTAAAGTAGCTGCTCATTGTAGGAAGATTGACCGTTGATTGGCGAAAGAGTTGATAGTATATTATGTAGTCAGCCCTCCCGTACCATATTATATTTCATGTAGGCCACCATGTGGCACTTATGACACATAGACTTGACCAATGGTTCGGAATGCAGATTCTGACGCGGATATCTCAGATACTATGTTAGTTAATCAATATCATTTTGTATTTCAGACAAAAGAAAATCTTACTCAAATTGTTATTCACCAAAACGTAGTTTCCGTGAGTGCCGTAACTGTGTTGGATGCCAACAGTAGTCGGCCGGTAATCCTACAGAGTCCAAATCCTTTCGAAACAGATGACTATTACGAAATATTGAAAATTAACTTCGCGTCTACCATAACTGCTGGTCATTATATTATAACGATTACATATATAGGCCGTATCAACGAGAATCCTCTCGATCGTGGATTCTATAAAGGCTATTATTACTCTGGCAATACACGCCGGTAAGAATGTTCCATTACTTTAGTTATTTTTGAAATTTTCTTGCTAGCTTACTTGTTAAGCTATTTTAACACATATTGTTTTATTTGCAGCGAGTATGCCACAACACAATTTCAGCCATTCCATGCAAGAAAAGCTTTCCCATGTTTCGACGAACCTCAATTTAAATGTCCCTTCACGATTTCAATCACACGTGACTCGTCCCTTAGTCCCACTTTTTCCAATATGGCCATAGAAAAAACCGAAGCGTAAGTAAAACATTTGGTAACTTTCAAGCTTACTTAGGAATGACAAATACAAACTGATGCTACTTTTTTTTTCAGTTTAGGACCAGACCGTATTCGTGAGACCTTTTTAAGAACTCCAGTTATTTCTTCTTACCTTATTGCTTTCCACGTAAGCGATTTTGAAGCTACGAATGATACCGCCACTGCCGGCAAGCCTTTCCAAATAATTTCTCGTCCAGGTGTTACAAATCAACACGGCTATGCTGCAGATATGGGCAAAAAGATAACCGATGGAATGGATGAATATTTCGATGTAAAGTATTATGATATGGGTCAAGGGCATCCCATGAAAAATGATCATATAGCGTTGCCCGATTTTCCATCCGGTGCTATGGAAAATTGGGGAATGGTAAACTACAGGTAAATATTTTAATTAATACGATGAATAGTAGAAATTAAGAATAGCAAATAATATAGAGCAATTGTAATGATAAGATAGAATTAATAATTTAATTGTTTAATATTGAAATCTGATTTAATTTTAATATATTAAGCTATGATATTGAATATTTAATATTAGTGGAAAAATGCCAGATAACTTTTTCACTAATGCACAAGAGTTTCATGTAAACTTCCTCAGGCTTAAACAATAATGCCTTGTTGGTAATGACCATAATTTCACAGATTAACGTTTTTATACCAAGTAGGCACGAGCAAATTGGAGGACGGATTTTACTTATTACAAACTTATTATTTTCAAAAAATCAACTTCACCTGTCTTAGCCACTTCGTGAACCCTATGTTGTTCACAATCGATCGAATCTTATCGATGAGCTAAGCACTGATCCCAATTGCCCCAACTCCCTAGCTAATTGGAGTGGGGTAACGACAATGTACAATGGGCGGTGTGTAAACCTTTCTGATTTCATCCCACTCCTTGCTCCTTGAGCTATTAGTATTGTTTACTTTTCAAGCAGAATAACAAATTGCTTCGTAACTTTTCAGAGAAGCTTACTTGCTCTACGATGACAACCACACCAATATGTTGGACCAAATATTCATGGCCACGATTGTCGCCCACGAGCTGGCACATAAATGGTTTGGCAATTTAGTGACATGTTTCTGGTGGAGTAATCTATGGCTCAATGAGTCTTTTGCAAGTTACTTTGAGCACTTTGGTGCACACATGGTAAATTGCTTAACTGTACTGAGTTCTTTTTTTAGGTTCCTTTAGATAATAATTATAGGATTTAGATTAGGTCATTTTATCTTTTACTAAAGCTTACTTAGTTATCATACTTTTCAAGTTGGCTCTCAGACAAGCTCTGAGAGTAGACTCTGAAAGTAAATCTAATAATCGTGGTTTCAAATCATAACATTTCCAAAACTTAATCTCTATATTGAATGACATGAATATTTAAAATGAAAATTAACTTTTGAAAAATATCATAATTGGCATCTTCGCTGCAAATACTTCACAGTTAACGTTAAGTTCAAAAGTCGCTAAAGCTTAATAATTGAAATCATAAAGGTTAATGTTCAGTCGAAGAGTTACGCTAAAGCTGAGGTTTTAGACATAATAATTATTATGACTGAATCTTTGAGTATATAACCAACGACTGAATGAATAAAAGTTAAGAAGATTATTTTCTAATTTCAAAATTGTCTTTTGTAGAATAAGTTTTACAATTAAACAATTATTTTAGGCTGATCCGTCTCTAGAACTGGACGACAGCTTCATTCTAAATCAAGTACAAAGAGCTTTAGGTGCTGATGCTAGTCCAAGTATTAATCCAATGAACTGGTCGGACGTCGCTGACAATCCGTCAATTTCATCACACTTTAGTACCACCAGTTACGTCAAAGGAGCTTCAGTCTTGAGGACTATTGAACATTTGATTGGTTACACGACCTTCAGAAATGCTTTGAGATATTACTTGAAAGATAAGTGAGTATTCATAATGTCAACTCAACGTCAATTTAACGACCTTACTGGCGCAGTGGAAAGCGTTGTGGTCTTAGAACTGGGAGGTCTCGGGTTCGATTACCATTAGGTGAGATCGCAGTCAAAGACTACCTACCTATCATCGAATAAAAAAATCAAAAGAACTTTAGCTTACAAACTTACTTCTTTAAGGATATTTCAAATTATAAAATTTTCAAAAATGTTTTAGCTAAACTAAAGTAGATAATACCTGCGAAGATAAAATTACATGAGAATATCGACGATCGATGGGATGAAAATCGTATAAAAGAGAAAAGGAAAAATAAAAAATGTCAATTAAAATAAAAAAAATATTAATTTAATGTTATTATTACACAATGATTGATAAAAAGTTATATGGAGCTGCCATGTATCTTGGGGGCACCAAGATAGTAAAATAATTTTTTACATTGTCAAAGGGGACGTACTCAGCCTTGTACTCGGCAGACCAATTAGATAAGGACTATAATAAATAATTGGTATTACAATAACGTATTTATAAACATAATGATTTACTTTCAGTGCCTACGGTATCGGTTACCCAGTAGATATGTACAACGCGTTAAGGAAAGCAGTTGCTGAAGATGCTACGTTTCAAACAACTTATCCCAATGTGGACATTGGAGTTGTACTTGATAGCTGGATACAGAATCCAGGGTCACCAGTCCTTAACGTTGATGTGAATATGGCAACTGGTCTGATCAGTATATCTCAGGTAAAACTTTGAAAATTTCAGGAGATTCGAAGAAGAATCAGATTGACATTACAGTTCAACATAGTTTATCGACTCGTAAAGCAGAAGTGGTAAGGGGCAGGCTACATAGCTAAAAGTAATGTTTTTGGGGGGATCTCAACGTGCTGGAATGGCGACTGACAGGCGCAGTGTTGGTAAAACCCCTATTGAAGGATAGACGATCTCAAAGCTATTGTCTCAAAGATGCAGGAGGTACAGGGTCGTATTCTGTGGTGATCACCCAAAAAGACCTGAGATGTTCAGAAGGGGACGTATATCGGTCGAAATGATAATGATGATAAAAACTGTAAGGGTCAGGTCCATGCAGAGAGTTGCCATGTTACTATAACGAGTCAGATATCCCGCATCAATTGAACTGGGATAACCTAATTATATCACGGCGTTTGCTAAACTGTGATCTATAATTTGTTCCTGAACTTTTATGTTAAATATGATTTTTATTACAAAAAATTTACCACCTTCTAAACTTATTGTAATTCTAAATTCAGGAACGCTTCCAATTGTCTGGAACTCCACCTAATCATCTTTGGCATATCCCAATCACATGGACGCATGGAGGTAGCGCCAACTTCACCAATCTAAAACCAACTATGGTCATGTCTATTAGAAATACAACCATTCAGAACGTAGCTGGCCATCATTGGGTTGTTTTCAACCTTCAACAGTCTGGTGAGTCTTCTTTTAAAACTACTGTTTACCGTGATTGACTACCTGACAGACAACAGTCTAGAATTCAGTGGTTGGTAGTTGTGGAAACTTGTTTGGAATTGTTGTTCAAGGAATTTACGGCTGAAATCTTCCGTAAATTCCTAAAAGATGCACTTAGGAGGGAATTATTAAAATTTCATCGTTGAAGGAGTGAATAATGAGAGATCTTCGTTAGAATTTTGTTATAAGGATCATACCATTTTTTAATACTAAAAAGTATAATAAGATCCTATTATGCTACGTAAAGTACGGTTTTCAAAAACTGTTAAGGAAACTTTTCATTTTCCTGTATAGAAAGTATTCTTTCCTAGGTAATTTTTATGCTTATTATTCCCAATTTTATTTAAAACGGTTGAAAAGTTGAGGCGCAAAGAAACAACAAACAACAACAATATATTTATACTTCGGACTTATAATACAGAAAATATTACATTCTTCATTAAAAGATAATATTTTTTTTTAGGTTTATACCGAGTTAACTATGACGACCACAACTGGGAAATGATCGCATCTCAATTACGCAGGAACAAAAATGTTATTCATAAACTTAGCAGATCTCAGGTAATTGTTCTTATTTCAGGAGTATTCAGGACTATGCATTGGGTGTGGATAGACGGCCTATTCGCACCCTGAAACTGCTAGAAACTGCTTTATTTATCTCAATTTAATTTAACATTTTAGATCGTAAACGATGTCCTCTTTTTCCTTCGTGCTGGCAAAATGAAAGTTAATCGCGTGTTCGATGTACTGTCCTTCCTGAAGGACGAGAGCGATTACTACGTGTGGAATGGAGCTTTGGCTCAACTTGACTGGATAAGGAGTAGATTGGAACATTTATCTACAGCTCATGAGGAATTTAGTGTAAGTACCTTTCTTACTATACGACGTGTTGTAACTGGCAAGGCAACATAAAATGCAGACAAACGAAAGCCAACAATATCCTGTTATAAAGTTTAAAAAAAATTGCCGTTTGGATTGGCAAAACTTAACTGCTTAATCTTTCGATGAAGAGCTCCAATCATTGGCTCCAATACATATAATATTATGCCCCCTGTATTTATATAATAATGTGAAATGAAGAAATATAAACTATGTACAGGGGTATATTCTGGACCTGCTCAGTGGTGCTATCGGGCAATTGGGCTTCGATCAAAGAGCCAATGATACTGTCTCTGTCATCCAAAATAGAATGCAGATCCTTAACTATGCCTGCCAACTTGGCCATGAGGGCTGCATCAGTGACAGTCTTAATAAGTGGAATGCCTTCAGATCTAATCCCGACAATCTGTAAGTAAATAAAATAATAATTATTATTTTTTATATTATATTGATTAATTTTTAATATATTGTATAAGTAAAGTATTTACTTAGTTGTAATCTTGTATTTGCAGTAAACTCAACGCAGACATTTTTAATACTATTTTACTCATTACAAATTAACAGATGTTCATGACCAGGTGTTAAAAATGCTTCTTCATAGAAACTGTGCTACTATATACCTGCCTTTGACTAGGCTTTTATTTATATTAACTACAATTTAACTCACCTTTCTTCATACATACTTTTAAGTCACGTGTATAAATGTTTTTTATTTCAGAGTTCCCAAGAATGCCCGTCGCTACGTCTACTGCATCGGTCTCCGTCAAGGCAATGCCTCTGACTACAACTTCCTCTTCGATAGATACAATGTCTCTCAGAACACCGCCGACATGGTTGTGATGCTGCGCGCCCTTGCATGCACCAAGGACAATGCTTCATTGACGCAGTTAGTGCTTATTAGTAACTAGCTTTTGCCCGCGGCTTCGCTCACGTTAAATTCTATTTTTCAAACCCCTATTTTACCCTCTTAGGGGTTTAATTTTAAAAAATTCTTTCTTAGCGAATGACCAAATTATAATAGCTATCTGTATGCCAAATTTCAGCTCGATCAATCCAGCGGTTAGAGCTGTGCGTTGATAGATCAGTCAGTCAGTCAGTCAATCACCTTTGCCTTTTATATATTTAGATTTATTTTTTATTCGTTGTTTATCAATCAATACCGTTTATATAATGTTTTTAATTCTTTTCAACGTTCTAGAGATCATACGCGTATATCGATTTTAATTATATAGATTATAATCCTTTAATTACTTTTTTCAGCTACCTCTACCAGTCAATGTATAACGATAAAATAAGAATCCACGATCGCACAAATGCTTTTAGCTATGCTCTCCAGGGCAATAAGGAGAATCTAAAGATTGTTCTCAACTTTTTATATCAAAACTATCAGGAAATAAGGGAAGCGTAAGTATAGTTTGCAATTTAGTGCCTTTTTTCTGATAACTGAATTATTTTATCATTAAAAGGTATTTATTGGATCATAATAATATTATCACCGCCATTACGGCATTGATAGCTAGTCCAATATACTAGATAGGAATGTTCGGCCTCCTTTGTCATGGGACAAAGGAGAACTGGATTTCGATTTCCAGAACTATATTGTGTGCTTTAGACACTTGCTTTCACGATGTAATAGAACGAATTGAGAAAGCCTGCATGATATAGGGTTCACCTAATGTTCTGAAAGATAAACCTACCTATGTAGAGTCTACTAATCTGCATTTGATCAGCATGGTGGTTTTTAGAAATTTTTACCAAATTATTTCGGTACCTATTTATGTTTCTATCTAAATTGCAGTTTTTAGTCTATAAGACTTATTGAAGTAGCTAGATTGAAACTTATTGGATGGTTCAAGCAAGCCGGTTTCAAGTAGAATTTTTATCTTAATTTTTCAGGTACGGTGGTGAAGCTAGACTGTCCACTTCTATAAATGCTCTAGCATCTTACTTGACTGATTACAGAGATATTGTTGAGGTAAGTACAAAATATATGAAAAAAAAGTTAAAGTTTTCGTTGTCAAAGTAGCTAAATTATTTAACATTAACAAAAAATTCTTAAAAAAAAAGTAAGTATAAAACAATTTTAGTTTGTACACGTATGTTGAAGTCGACCTGGATATACAATATGTATAGAAACAATAAAACGGTTTCATCGTTTCTATTTAGGCCTACCCATCGCCATGTCCCTTCTAAGAAAACCGGCATCTTAGATTGCATCGTCACTTACTATCGAATGATATTGCAGTCCAGAACTATCTTGTCAAAAAATTACTTACGAATGGAAATGGGATTCTACTCGTAATAATATGGTTTCTTTAAGCTTTTTTTACATATTCCAGTTCCAAAGGTGGCTGTACGCCAACCAACTGCCACTGGCGGGTTCCTTCAGCTCTGGAGTTGGCGTCATACGGACAGCTATGAGCAATTTGGAGTGGGGTAACAAAGCAGCTGCTGACGTCATTGTAGCGATAAGAAGCTCTTCGTCCGCCGTCACTGCATCCTTTACCTTGCTCTTATTGGCTTTAGCGGCTCATCTTCTTAAATAATTTAATTTGTTAACATTTTTAGAATAATTGACTGTCTTATTTAATTAAGGTACAAGTTTTGTAACTAATTTATTATTATTTTTATTTATTACTAAGTAAAAATTACTATTATAATATTGTATTGCCTAAAAGCCCTAAAAGTTGCTCCTTTAGCGTTAATAAATGTGACTTTTCTCAATAAACGTTTTGTATAAAGCTGAAACTGTTATTTATTTATTACATTCACTAGCTTTTGCAACTTCGGGTTAGGAATTATGGAATTAGGTTTTTAAAAAAATCGGCGGGAACCCTCTATTTTTCCGGGATGTTCTCAGCTCCCATAGGGTATCCCATACAAATTCGAAACGTCCGACCCGCAGCTCTATAATTGAAAGAAAAACTAAGAAACAAAATCCGAGAGTGTTCATTATATTCATAATATTAATTATAGCATTCATAATATTCATTAGAAAGTAAAGATAGTAAAGACAATCCTTCACCTACTCGACCTTTGCAAGTCGGGGGCTCGCTTCTCTCGCCACCTCTCCCTTTGCCCCACTTGGCTTTGGAAAGCTTGCTTCATTCAAGACCTCTTTCGCGAACTTCTGTAGCTTTAGGATAGACTGCTGTGATGGAAATGCTTAGCTATTATTCTGAGCTACTTTTGACCTAATCTTTAGGCTGAAATCTATAGACCGCACTCATACTTTGCTCAGATTCAAGACAGCGTTAAAACGAGACAGCGGTTTTCAACTAACATAAGAATGTTCTTTCCTTCTCTATGAATAATTTGAATAATAAAAAATACTTACCTTATAATTATCATGATAAATAAATATTTATATGATAATATTATGATAATGTTATCCTATCACATTATTTTATGTTCGTTATCGAAATGGATGAACGAAGATACGAACCAATAAAGTTACTTCATTTTTGTAACGACATTTCTCCGGTCAGGTATGACATTTTCAAAAACAAATTCTTTTCCATTACCTATGGATAACTAGCTAGGAATTAGGGTTTTTAAATTCACATCTTAAGACTGACTGAATTTGTGTCCATACATGGAAGTGCAGTGTTGGCAGAACCCCCACTAGGTAGACCGACGACATCCAAAGAGTCGCAGGGAGCCGCTGGATTCAGGCGGCGCAAGACCGAGGCCTGCAAGAGACCTATGTACAGCAGTGGACGTCTATCGGTTGATAAAGAAGAAGAACACACGATATTGCATTGCACGCATTAACTAGAGTATAATAAAAATCGACAAGCTCTTTAATTTTTCAGAAATGTCCAGGCTCATTGTAATTTTGGTAGGAATTATACACGTAGCCGTCAGGGCGGATCACCCATTATGGATAAACGAAATCGAGGACTTGCCCGATATTGAGGGAACTTTAACCAGGAGTACTGATACATCCTACAGGTTACCACAAAATGTCATACCATTGGAATATGACATATATATTGATCTATACTTCGCCGAAAGATCTGATCGACCGTTTAGTTACGATGGAAGAGTTACTACTATTATTCAGGTAATAAAAACGTTTAGAAAGTCAATATCTAAAAGCGTGCATAGTAAAATAAATATAGGAAATATTCCATCAGTAATAGTATCAGTAACAACCAGGTACACCTGTCAACAGGGAATATTTATTGGCAGATCATTATTAAAAAATAATAATCTAGGTCATAAAGTGAATTATTCAGAGGATTACTAAGTATCTTTATTGTTTATTTTTACAATTCTTAGAGAATTCATAAAAATATTACTTGTTGTTTTTGTAAAACGTATATTTCATCTGATTTTACATAAAAAATAACGGAAAAAATGTTTATTAAATAAATTGATTAGCAAGAAAAGGTGAGTTATTTTGCTATAATCCGCCAAGAGATAACAAAATAACACAAAGTAACGCCTGATTCTCTCCAATAAATAAATTGAATTTAAAATTATCGTTGAAATATCATTAAAAGCCTACTGGTTTTTTCCGAAGGATCTCTTTGCTTTTCTGAGATATAAATCCTGTGTCCTCCAAGAATGCAATGTCTGTGCCGAATTTTGTCACAGTTTGTTCAAGAACTGTCGTGATAGAAATAAAAAGGCAGATAAATAAACAAACAGACAGAGTTACTGGAAGAACTGAAATTACGTTTTGTTTTAGGCTATAGAACAAAATGTTACGACTATAGTAACTCATGCCAATTTCAACTTTATTGAAGCAAGACTAACTTCGGATAATGGTGATGCGGTAAAATTCGATTTACACGAAGATCCCCAACGTCACTTTTTGCAGTTTAACCTAGAAAATCCTCTAGAAGCTGGCAAAAATTATTCTTTATACATTGGGTATAGTAAAGACATGAATGAAGGTCCATTAAAAAGAGGAATATGGAGGGGTTGGTATATTGATGATGATGGTATTGAAAGGTAAAGAAATAAAAAGATTTGAGCTCATAAATTATAATATCTTTCTTCTTAGCTAGTTTAGTCTACTTTTCTCAAAATTCTAAAATTTGTTGGACATCTATGTAGGATGTGATTGCTATTGTATCTCCAGAATATGATATAGCAAGTAAGAAGTAGCTATGGTAAGAATAATTTAATAGCCAACCATCATTATCGGAACTTTTACTTATTAATCTAGTTTATCATGTTACTCACGGTACGTTGTACCATAATTAAGCGCCAAAGTCAAGAACACTAAAGGTGCGATCATCCTATAAGTTATCAAAGTTTTTCTAAGCAGAATTTTCTGATGTATGCTAATAAGACCACAAAACTAGTACTTATCTGAACTATTTTAGTTTCTATCGGCACATACAACATGACTCTTTTGTTCGCAGAATCTACGCCGCAACACACTTTCAACCTTATAGTGCGAGACAAGCCTTTCCTTGCTGGGATGAACCTCTTTTCAAAGCGGTTTTCAAATTACACTTGTCCAGACCATTTAATTACAATGCAACATTCTCCAACACAAGAATAGAAAGTACTGAGAAGTAAGTGAGCTATGAATTAGTCTAAAAATATCAGTTTTTATTGGACGTATCATACCTCCATTATTCCTTAGAAATTAGGCTCTATAATATCTACTGATCAGAAACACGTGGAATCAAGATATTCCCATTTTTGTGTCGAGCACCCAAGATCTCTGTCCACATTTGTATATTATTTTACAATGAGACTTTTCCCAAAAAAGCTTTATGCATAATTTGTGCTTCGGATTGAAATGGAATTTTGAACAATGCCTCCTGCCTGCAGGGTACAAACTTTCATATATTTAGTTTCACCGGTTTGCGTTTGCAGCTCACGGCCTTATTTTGTTTATCCATTGATCCATCATCCAGTCCATCAGTCAGCCAGTGATATAGTCTATGACCGTGGCTAGTTACCACCCTAGCGTCAAAGACCTGCCACTACGCGATTTAGAATCCCGGCACAATGGCGTGTAGAAACCAATTAGAAGTTCAAGTTGAAGTACACAGCCATACACTTTCCAAGTTAGCCCTATCCTAGACTGCATAGTCACTTACCATCAGGTGAGATCGCAGTCAAGGACTATCTTGTCATCGAATAAAAAAATATCTTTTTCAGTATCGGCAATAACCGCATACGTGACAATTTCTTGGCAACTCCTAAGATGTCTTCGTATTTAGTCACTTTCCTCATCAGCGAAACATTCCGTGTAATAGCAAGAGATATATCCTTTGATCCTCCAATAAGAGTCATTGGTAGATCGAACACAGCTGGATTAGGGAAACATGCTTTACAGCTGAGTGTCGGGATGACTAAATACTTTGATGAATATTTCAAGATGCCTTATTCCACTTTACATCCCAATTTGTCAAATGATCACATCGCATCTCCAGATTGGGCGTCAGCTGGTACCGAAAACTGGGGAATGGTTAGTTACAGGTAGGTATACAAATTCTAATTCTTTTTTATCTTTTATATTCTTCTTGATCAACCTATAGTTTGCTATACACAGGTCTTTCATGGACTTCTACAGGGGGGGTGGGTCTGTCAACACTGCGCTTGGTGCAGGGTCAGCACTCCAGTAATTAGTTATTCAAACTACGTGCTCCACCCATTTCTACTTATTTCTTCTACTTCATCAATTTATTCGTTCTCGTTTTCTTAAGAACATATGACTTGGGGTCCAAACCAATTATTATTTAATAATCTTGTCTCATATAATAGTGTAGATTGGTAGATACTGTGCCAATATTTACTAATATGAATACTTATAAATTTCATTGAGGTAACTTAACGTTCAGGGCACATTTTTACGCTCCAGTGGTTGGGTTATTATTTATGATGTCATTAATAATTTTGACTTCCTGTCATTTCTGAAATACTAATTTAACTATTTGAAGCTCCTCAAATTTAATTTCATGACAAATATTTTCGTAATTTTGGTTTTTCAGAGAAATACATTTAATTATTGACCCTCGGGAAACCATCATGTCTGTTGAACATTATACAGCGACACTCGTATCACACGAACTTGCTCACAAATGGTTTGGCAATTTGATAACTTGCTATTGGTGGAGCAACACGTGGATAAACGAGGGGTTTGCTAGCTATTTTGGATATATTGCTGCACATCAGGTAATACAACTTAGACTTCTTGGACCCTTGAGGTTTAAACATTAATTTGACTAACACAAATTACTCTTTAATCTACACAATTTCCATGTATCTAACAATTGCGAGCAAAAAGACTTCTTAATTTTGGTGTTTTTGATAAATCTACTCGTAATTATTTAAAAAAAACTATTTCTTAGGTATTCCCACAATACGATCTTGACCAGCATTTCAACTCCCGGTATCTACAAGGAAGTTTATCGTTTGATTCAGGAGTATCCACTGTTCCTCTTAATCACGATGTGAATACACCTGCTCAAGTAACAGCTCATTTTGGCACTATCAGCTACTCTAAAGGCGCTGCCTTTCTTAGAATGCTAGCTGATATGATTACTCCTGAAACATTCCGAAAAGCTTGTCAGTACTTTTTGCAAGACAAGTAAGTAACTTATTCTTATTCTTTATCGTTGCAAGTTTTTAGTACATATTTAAATACCTAACTACGGCACTCAGAGTCAGCCTTCTCAAAGGAGTCAGCTCAACATTTCTAAAGTAGTAGTCTAGTAAATAACATATAATTTAATAACAGCTCATTGAGATTGAATTATACGGATAATTCATTAAACTTTTTACGTTAACCGTGAACCCCCTGAAACCATTTTAGTTAACAGTATGTTCATACCTAGTTGATTATGGGATAATATTATTTGATCATCTAAAATCTATAATAAATGGTCACTTTAAATTTATGATGTATTTTAATGTGTTTTATCTGATCGTTGTGAATATTCTGAGTTATATGAGTTTTAATATATAAAAGAAAATATCTTGACTATTTTATTTTAGTTTGTATAAAGCAGTGGATCAACATGACTTATTCGAAGCATTTGAGAGGGCTGTAAAAGAAGATGGGACCATGGATGAATATAATGTTTCATTTCGTGAATACTACCGAATTTGGGTTAACGAGCCCGGCTACCCGCTACTGACCGTTAATGTGGATCATAGCAGCGGTGTTGTCGCTTTAAGTCAGGTAAGTTACCTGAGGTAACACTAGTGGTTCGCCCCGAACTGAGACCTCGCGATATCCCATAATTCCCAAAAGTTTTAATTATATATTGTAATAATTAACTTTTAACATTAGACGCAATAAAAAAAAAATAGTTGACATAAAACTGTTTTACTGACACAGCGCCATCTATTAGAATTATTGTGAAGCTATTATTATTGTGCATTTAAAATTAAATAATTTCGTTTCTTTATAAAATTTATCTAATTTTAGTATTTGTTGTTCAAGTACAGGATATAACTGAATTTTCAACCAAGTTTCACGTTCTAATATTCAGTAATTCTTGACATATGACTCAAATTAAAATCTCCACTTTGAAAGCCCCCCATTTCGTCAATTTTAAGGGAAAAATTAAAAAAAAATATTTTTGTACTCTGATCAAAGTCGTCTTTAAAAAGATATATTGCAAGTTTATGTAACGCAACAAACAAAATTTTACTTCAAACACGCTTCTATGAGAGCCCCCCTGAAATAAAGCTTTTTATATTTTTTTGTACAATGTTCGGCTGAAGGCCATCAGTTTACATATTATATTTAAATTTGAAGTAATTACGTTCAGTAATTCAGAAGTTATAGGGCTCTGACAGACATTTGGACGTACACACTTCTCTGTCCAGTACAGACAAGCGCCCTAGTTGACTCAGAGAGCTCGCTTCGCTCGTTCAATAACAGAATACTAACAGTTTCAAACCATATTCTCAAAATAACTTCTAATTGATTTATTAATAATATTCAATAAAATAATATTCATACTTTACAGGAAAGATTTTTCTTAAATCCAAATGCGACATCTACTCAACTTTACCCAATACCAATAAACTATTCAACGAAGTCCTCAAGTGTTCTCACTTCAAGATTGAAACCGTTGTTTATAATGACCAATAAAGAAGCACAGTTTCTTAAGGCTAAAAGACGAGAGTGGATTGTTCTAAACGTCAACCAACATGGTGAGTTAAATAATAAATATATTCAATAATCGCCAATCTTTATGATTGCTCTGAACGTCAATGCGATTCGACATGCAAAATATTTTTAAAAATTAGCGGGTTATATTCGTATTACATCTCCGCACACACTTATCACGCGCAAAATTGAAGTTATAAAAGAAAGCGTTTTTGAATTAAATAAACTTATACAATAGACAAGTAAATTTAAAAATATAGTCTTATAAATCTACCACTGGATTAAAATGGCCTGCCTACCAACAAGAAACGGTACAGCAAGAAACTCCGGAGTTCCTCTTTTAGCCCCCAATGCATATAGAGTTGAATACTGTGACATAGTAATCAAGATGTTGTATATTTAAATATTAGCTATACCATCTTCTATCAGTTATGTAGACCTAATCATTACTGAGATAAAATCTAGATAATTCAAATGAAACTTCCACTAGTTTAAACAACTGGTAACTTGGGATACGCCGCAACAAAACAACGGATTGACGTGACTTGGCATGGGTATAGTTGAAGAATTGGAGCATCAACTAGGTATCAGCTAGTATCAGATGTATCAAAGATATCCGCATTCTGTTTATTCCACGTGGGTGATTTCAATTGTAATTATTATTTGCTTATTTATATTATTTAGGACTATACCGCGTCACCTACGATGAAGAAACTTGGAATTTAATATCAGAAGCTCTGCTCAGCTCTCCAAATTATATCAATGATTTAAACCGCGCACAAGTAAGTACTCTATCTTTAACTGAAACTAATAAATCTGACTTCGATTTTCTATCTGAGAAACATCCAAGTTAAAGTAATCAGTGATTACACAATACACAGTTTTGTATTTCTTTTTGTTTTCCTTTACTTCCTGCTACTATTTATTTTGTAGCAACTTTTAGTACTATGATTTTTTTTAAATTATTATTTTAACTTCTATCTTAATTAACTATCTTACTGTATCTAACTCTATCTATCATATATAACTTACTTCTATCTATCTAATATAACCTATGTCTAAATGAAGGCCCTTCCCGCCTTCCTGACCACTTTAGCGGCGTATATCAGGAATGCGTCCCGACAGTCTTCGTCGGGACAGTTTTGTATCAAAGAGTTTAGAATAGAATAGAAGAGTTTTCTATTCAAATTAACTGTTACAAAGTGCTTTAGAATAGTCAAGTGAGCAAGAAACTCGGCTGTTGCTTTAATATTAAAATAATTAATAACAATATTATAATACTGTGTACAGTTTACAATTTGTAGTTTTTATCTTTAATATAATCTTCAGTTGTATAGTATGCATTTTTCACGAGGATACTTTTTTGTTTTCTAAAACTTGTGTAAAGGCCTGTTTAAAATGGACTGTGGGATTTCCTAATATTATGTTATATGTTCTAATAATTATAATATTTACCTACAGATCGTTGATGACGTATTCGCTTTGATGAGATCTGAAAAAATGACGTACAGTTTTGGTTTCAAAATTCTTAGATTCCTGAGATACGAAACCAATTATCACGTCTGGAGACCAGCCATCAGTGGATATTCCTTCCTAAGGAACAGATTAAGGCATCTGCATAAAGCTCGAGCCACCTTTGATGTGAGATCATTAACATATTATAATTTTTTATATAATATGTCCTCTGTTTGGCTTCGGAATGCCGCTCCAAACAAGAAACGCTTTCTTTAATTTTGTTTAAATGCTACTAAATGATTCCCGCGACTTCGTTCGCGTGCATTAAGGTTTTTTATTCCAGCTGGAACTCTCTTATTTCCCGGGATAAAAAGTAGCCTATGTATTATTCCACACTATAATCTATCTCTGGGCCAAATTGTAGCCAAATCGGTTCAGTCATTGCGACGTGATTGAGTAACAAATATACATCTTCTAAAACTTTCACATTTATAATATTACTAGCTGTGCCCGCGACTTCGTTCGCGTGGAATAGTGACTTTTCGGGGCGCGGCTCTCAGCGCGCTTTAGCCACGGACGCTCAGGCGCGAGGCGTATAGTACGTACTCTGTACGTTAAAAATGTTCGGCGTGATTCTTTAAATTGACATAACTTTTTTATTTATGAACCGATTGACATGAAATAAACACTTAATGTTAAGTGAAGCTTACTACAATATATTAGTGAAAACCGTATCTAAATCAAATAAGCCGTTTCTGATATTAACGTGCACAAAAAAAAATTAATAACAATTTCGGGTTCGGCATCGATATAATAACAACCCCTGCTACTTTTTTTTTATATATTTCCATTGTACAGACACCACTTTTCTACAATTTTATTATATGTATAGATTAAATATGATTAAATAGGATTATTGACATTATTTTGTAAAACCAAATCATAATCGGCTTTTTGATTTCCAGTCTTTTATTTTGAGTTACATGGAAACGGTTATTAGAAAGGTGGGTTATGAGCCCAGACCGACGGAAACTGTCACGGAAAGCTTGCTGCGTCAGGAAGTATTACATTTCGCGTGCACTCTAGGACATGTTGGATGTAAGATAGACTCTGAAAAAAGATTTACAAGTATGAGGCAGGATTCTCGCTATTGGTAATCAACTTTTTTTATACTAGCGACTAGTTTCCGCGACTTGGTCCACGTGGACTCGAGTCTTGGGGTGAAATTTTTTGAAACTATGAAACACATTTTTTCTGAATTATTTTATTGCAATCATTAATTAAATATAATCAACAAACTTAAAATAATATAAAATTAAACTCTAAATTATAATAATATTATATCTATAACTATTTCTAAAATTAAAACTATTAATAATAATTATTATTTCTAAAATTAAAACTAATATAAACCTAAAACCTCATCGATGTCACCGCAGCGCGGCATAGTGCCCAAGATGCTGGCAGCATTGCCCGTTTGAATGGCCAAACTAATTCTTTGGCCAAGGTAGCTGCCAGCTCTTGGATCCCCGGTGGACTCGATGATCTTTTTACATAACTCTCCAAAAAGAGCTCGAGCCCCCGGGCCCCACGGCCCCAAGGTCTCCACCCCAAAAGGCACAAATACGAAACTACCATCAAGATTTTCATATTTGCGCCTCTTGGCCTGTTCGGCGCTAGTAGCCGCCGCACCCGCCACAGAGGAGGTCGCTTGTAAATGGGATGCAGCTAAAGTGTCTGCACACGTGGCATCCCTTACAAGCGACCTTCCCTTACTCCAAGGCACCAACGTCATACCATCCGGCCTCTTGCCATCGCTACGCGCCAAGCCAATAGGCTCTAATACAGCTGGCACGTGAGCAGTAGCAAGAGATCTAGAGATTTTTTCTGATCGAAAGCAAAGATTTTAATTGAAAAATATCTTGAAAAAAAGGACTTTCATAAAATCCATCATTTCATTCCCTATTTAAAGCGTATGGGGTAGAACTTTCCAAAACTGTGAAACACATATATCTTTATTTTTAATTAAAAGCTCAAATATCGAGTTTCATGAATATAACTCAAAAAATGATGGGTTTTCATACAAACTTTCACCCCCTATAATCCTCTTGGGAGCGGAATTTCAAAAATGCTTTCTTATTGGATATGATACGATAAAGAAAAACTGCCTACCGTCAAAATTACAATTTTAAACTAGATTAGAATTATTGTTTTTACTATTGGATAAAGGTTTCTCGAATGAGAAGAGTAAGGCCATAATCAATAATTAAAAAATTTCACACACCCTTTGGAATACTTTCTGGCACGGCGATTACTTCACGATGTTTTTCTTCACCGTCAAAGCAAGTGATATTTCTAGGGTCAGCAGACTAAAGCACATAAGGCACAAAAACTCATATTTTGTTTACTAAACCAGTATTAATTTATTTTAATACACCGTCTGACTAAAGCACATAAGTCAAAGCCGTTCGCTTGAGAGTTCAAATTGAAGCGAACGGCTTTGACTTATGTGCTTTAGTCTGCTGACCCCTAGATTTAATTACTTCAAGAAGTCAGAGATGCGTTGGAATTAAACCTTAACCTTCCCGAGTAGCAGCATTTTGAGATTTATTTTAATCGAATACCTACCTCTCATGTTCACTCTTGAAGGAGTCACTAGTAGGTAAGTACACTACGTCGTTTATTTCTTTAAGGGTGGACCCTCGTATTCGTCGTCATGTTTATGAAGTGGGAGTTAAGGAAGGCGGAAGAGACGCATTTGAGTTTCTTATAAACCGATACCGAACATCAAATATGGCCAACGATCAATTAGAAATGTTGAGAGGATTAGGTTCCACGGCTATTCCTGTTTTACTAACAAGGTATCTATATTTTATTTAAGAACTAGCTTTAACCCGCGGCTTCGCTCACGTTAGGTTCGATTTTTTAACCCCCTATTTAACCCTCTTGGGGTTGAAATTTTCCAAAATCCTTTCTTAGCGGATGTCTACGTCCTAACAGCTACCTGTATGCCAAATTTCAGCTCGATCGGTCTAGTGGTTAGAGCTGTGCGTTGATAGATCAGTCAGTCAGTCAGTCAGTCAGTCAGTCAGTCAGTCACCTTTGCCTTTTATATATTTAGATATTGAATTTGTTTAAAATTCTCCTTCTCGCCTCCAAAAAAATCGGAAGGCTTTGCGATAATATCATAATTATAGTATTGGTTAACGAACCATTGATTTTTCAGTCCGCACTTTTAACCGTTGGTCTATTGATTTAATGTACTATTAATAATTGTCATATTATATTAAGGAGCTATTATTAATAAGTACCCAAAGGCTATACCCACACTGTGCGTACGGCACCAGAACGCAGTTATTTTGTCTGCGGCTAGGTGATCAACCAAGTGGTCTTTTTTCCGCCACCTTGCCTACAACTATTAGTTTTTCCAAGTTAATTAACTTACTTTACTTACTCTTTTTTCTTTACGTGGCATCATTTAATGGTATTTTTATATCTTTTTTAGATATCTGGAAATGACTTTAGACAAAACAGTTCGCCACCATGACAAAGCAACAGCTTTCAATTACGCTCTGCTTGCTGAACAACACGCTGACATTGTGCTTGAATTTGTTAAAGACAATATCGACGCGATCAGAACAGCGTAAGTTTTAAAAAATAACTGAATAATATTCCAAAACAGGTATTAATCTATTTTTCCTCGACTACAGCAAAGAAAAAATTAAGGTTTATGATTGTTGTAGTCTATATGTATGTAAGTTTGTATCTAAGCATGTATATAAATACTCACATGACTATTAACAAACCAAGCTGATGGCCCTGTTTGTGTGATCTTTTGTGTTATTTAGTTGCATTTATTGTATCAATGCAGTATGCATTGATATAATAAACTCTTATCTACTGACCCGATTTTGATGATTGAGGTGTCAATCGATTCGTTACTATAGTCGAAGGGAAATACTACATTTTATACAAACAAAATCAATAACAATATATTTAAATAATAAAGTATCAATGAAATAAAATAAGTGTACAAAGTTCAATAATGGTCAGGGCAAACACGATGCTTTTAGCAGCGGTGATCGGCATTTTTGCGATTTTTAGTTGCTTTTCTGCCGCGTCCGAACGCAAAAACGCCGATCGCAGCTGCGAAGAAGTATCGTGTCTGCCTTGACCCTAACTAATGACTTTGTTTCCAGCTATACCGCAGACAGCCCCGCAAACCCAGTTCATACTATATTGTCAAATCTGGCTTCTTACTTAGACGAATATGGACTAGAAAAGGTTTGTGAAATAATTATGGTATTATTCCTTTTATTCTAACGTGTAGTAGATGGCTTACCACTTAACCACTAAGCTATCTCTGCTTTTTTAGGATTCCGTAGTAAAACAAGAAAAACCCCGTAAATAGTTTCACCAAGTCCGCGGATTAACTCAAAAGCTCTTGGTAACAAAGCTGTAATTTTCTATAGTAAAGTTGTGAAAAAAAAAAAATTTTTTAAGCTTTCATACTTTATTTCTGGGTACGCCCACAAAAAATCGGAATTTTTTTACGTTTTCCATGAAGTGGGGTGTCGTTATAGCTAATTTAATAATTTTTTTCGCAGTACGAAGGATGGCTTCTAAATACGCAGTATAACACAGCCCAGTTCAATAGTGCCAGATCTGCCATAAACACTGCCAGAAATAATATGGCTTGGGGTAGAGAAAATGCGGATATGATTCTAGCTGCTGCGAGAGACGGAGCGTCTACGTTCATTGTATCGACTGTTTTATTAATAGCAATGTCTTTATTAGTGATCGTTGCTTAAATATTGTAGCAAAAATATTTTATAGTAGGCGAATAATTTTGAAATATTTTTATTAGCAATCCGTCAGTGACTCACTACTGTGCACAGGTTTCGTCTCAGAAAAGGATTATAGGCGGTACTCTATGCTGGTCCTTTAAATTGACTAACTAACTCCGAGTACTAATGGTCCGAGTACTAGGTACAATAACTATTCCAAGAAGCCTATGCACTTTCCCAAGGTCCAACCTTTCTTTAAACCAAAATTCATCAAAATCGGTTAACAGTGGTTTAGGCGTGAAAATGTAACAGACAAAAACAGTTGCGTTCACATTTATAATATTATTAACTGATGGTCGCGACTTCGTCCGCGTGGATTTAGGTTTTAAAATCCCGCGGGAACTCTTTGATTTTCCGGGATAAAAAGTAGCCTATGTCACTCTTCTGGTCCTCAACCATACCTATGTAAAAATTCTTGTCGATCCGTAGCTCTGTTGCAGCGTTATTGAAGGATAAACCAACAAGCAAACACACTTTCGCATTTATAATATTAGTAAGGATTTTGGAGTTTGGATTGGTATATTGGAAATAGGTTTGAAATGTTATTGTATATAATTTAGCAAAAAGTTACACGCTTAGACTATTTTCTTTAAGTTTCGTTTTAAGTGTAATTCATGTTATCTAGCCAAGATTCCTCACATACAATTAGACCAAAAATTGGTGGTCAAAACAAATGTTAATTAATAAAAGAATTACTCATAATTAATGAATCTTAAAACAATTTATGTATTATAAAATGGGCATAATGATCATTAATTATGGGCATGGTGCCCAAGACATTGGTGCTATTGCGTCTCTGAACAGCCAGAGTCGTTGGTCCAATAAGCGCCAGCGTCATAAATTAACGTATACATAATACACGTTTTCTGAACAAAACCTATGTTTTTTATTTAGTTATCTCATGATATATGCAACGAAGGTGGTGAGTAACGAAATGTTGGGTATACGAGTATCATACATAGTTTTTTTATATTTTAATGAGAAAACCAACAGGTGGGTCACCTGATATTAAGTGATTACCGCCGCTCATGTGCCTGAACCTGAGGCACCACCAATGCTTTGCCGGCTTTTTTAGGAATTTGTTGGTCCGCCCCTTGAATAACCCCATGTTGTAATTTAGTGTAATAGATTCCATATTATGTCAGAAGTTAATTAAATTTTTTAGATGTAGGTAATGGATGAAACGATGATAGGTACATTTTTGAATCAGATTATGGCTACGCATCGACACTATCAAAACTACATTTATCAATATTTATAGTGATAAGAGTATTTTATGTGATTAATAAATAATTGCCTCATCATAAAAGCTTAACACATTTACAATCTTTTAAGATATTCAAATATATCGTACTGATGCTAATCCGATAATATCTAATAATTGATAGAGTTATATTATTGTGATAAAAATGATATCAGTATTTAATGAATAAAATGTCATTCAGAACGGCGGATTCCCCGCAACAGGTAGGTAAATATCAAAAGTTATAAATTTTCTAAAGAGTTAAAAAAAGTGTTTGCATTATTTTAATTTCAAATATTTGCCTTTAAGAATTCACAATCAAAGAGCAAAAAAATTAATTAAAAATCTTTAATTTTAATGAGTACTGCATAAAAATAACTAATCTTTTCAGAACAATGAACTTGGTTAGAAAACTGATAGTACTTTCAGCAGTAGTGGTTTTAGTCCAAACTGATTTCCCACTAGATTTTGAGGAACCTCTTCTTTTGAGTAGTGCTGTAGACGAAAGTTATCGTATTCCTGAAGATCTTGACCCTATACACTTCGATGTAGAAATAACACCTTACTTTGAAGCTACGAATGATCGAGATGCGTTTACGTTTGATGGAATTGTTACGTTAACTGTTAAGGTAAGTAAAAACACTGTTACTTTATTATATAGTCAAATAAGTAAATAGCTTTTAAAATAATCTTGACTTTCACACATATAGAATAATCAAACAGTGTCAGCAAATATTGCTAAATAAAGATTACACTGAATATAAATGGTTTGATTGTAATTATCTTTTTTCACGTAATTCAGGCAGTCAAAGACAATATAACCACCTTGGTTCTCCAAGAAAACGTAAGGGAAATAAGTTCAGTCTTTGTTATTGACGATGAAGGTAAAGAAATACCCCTGAATATAGTGAATGGATCTACAGGATTTGAGAGGATTCGAGAATATCACTTCCTTAATATTTACTTGAAAGAGGGGACTTCGTTGATCAAATCTAAAAACTACATAGTGACGATCAAATATGTGGGAAATATTAATGAAACGCCCCTATCTAGAGGTGTATTTAGAGGAAGCTATAAAGACAATGACGGAAAACTTCAGTAAGTTGGATCTAAAACGGTTAAACTCAAAATATTACTTAGCGCTTTGGAAATTGCAGTAAAATGGCTTTCTGTTCTAAACTTAATTATCTTGACTTATTGTAATGATTTTAAATAAATGACGATGTAGTTCAAGATGGAAACGTGTAAATTATGGAGATAGTATGAAAGTTTATTTTTACTTGTTCTCATTATAATCTCATCTAACTTAAGCTTACTAATAAAAATAGTTATATTTTTTTAGTTGGTACGCTGGCTCACACTTACAACCCACAAATTCAAGGCAAGCGTTCCCTTGCTTTGATGAGCCCGGATTTAAATCAACATTCAATATTATCATTAACCGCCCAGCAAATTTCACTGAGACATTCTCGAACATGGGGATAAAAAATCAAACACAGTAAGTTAAGTTTTTTTAGAAAGAATATTATGCTAACAATATTTTTGATATATGAAGCAAGCAAAAGATATCTATTTTGATGCTCTGGTCAATATTGTAAAAATAATTAGTTAGTGCAAGAGACAAACGAAAGTACTCAAAAAAAAATATACTTATATGTACTTAACTTGATATGGGTACTTGATGTTATCTTTATCAGAGATCAGTTTGATTGTAATCTATCTGCTTGTGGCCATGATCAGTCGTCATTGTTGAATATTTTAAATGATATTTTTTCTTGTGTGTGTTTGATTTTGCAATTACGCAATTTCACGCAATATACGTCTACAGTAAATAGTGAGGAGAAAAATTTGGAATTGTTTCTATGATATACCTATGTATTATATAGCCTATGGACTGCACTAAATTTGAATGTGAACTCTACATACCTTCTACAATCTACATATATAAGAATATAGATATTCCTTAAGTGGTGTTGGAAATTCATACCCAGTTTCCTTTTTAGGGTAGGAGATCGAATTAGAGAAGTCTTTTATACTACACCAAGAATGTCTGCGTATTTGGTGACTTTCCACATCAGCGAGCAATTTAAAGTAATTGCTGAAAATAAAGACACTGATGCATCATATCGTATTATTGCACGACCAAATGCAGAAGGTCAAGGGGCGTATGCTTTAGAAGTAGGTCCACCTTTGACGAAGTGGTTGGGGAATTATTTTGGAATTGATTACTATACAATGGGTGATACCATGGCAGAAATCATGAAAAATGATCAAATTGCATCGCCGGATTGGGCTTCTGGTGCTACAGAAAATTGGGGACTTGTTTCATATAGGTTTGTTGCTTGTTCTTTTTACTGTTCTATTTATTCACTCTTAAAAGAATTATAACTAACCAAAGACTAAGATATAATAGTCAATCTCAAAAAAATATTGTAAACCATAAAATATGACATAATGTGAATGAAAAATGCTTTAGGGAGCTTCGTCTTCTTTACCAAGAAGGGGAAACCAATGCTCTGGACAAAATGAACATCGGCACTATCACAGCCCACGAGCTTGCTCACAAATGGTTCGGCAACCTCATCACATGCAGGTGGTGGGACAACGTCTGGATCAATGAAGGCTTTGCTAGTTACTTCGAGTACTTTGCTATGGATGGAGTAAGTGAAACACAGTACTATAACATAATATACATAAACAATAGAAGATGTACGTATAGTATTTACATCAAAATTACCTAGCGTTCCAAAAAAATTATTATTTTCCCGGTATAAAAGTATCCTACTACTTTTTAAGAATGTACAAAATTTTGTCAAAACTAGCTAAGTGAGCTACGTAAATGTAACAAACATCAGACTGACAATTAATAATAATATAATTGGAAAAGTGTGTTTGTTCGTTGGTTTGTGGTTCTGTTCCTCAATAAAGCCGTAATAGAGCTACGGATTGACGTGATTTTTTGCAAAGCCTTAGTTGAGGACCTGTAGGGTGACATAAGCTTTTAACTCTACGCGGAAGAAGGATCGGTAATCATTATTGTTGCTTAAAAAATTACTGCTTTGTCCAGTTGAACTTTTAATTATGTCAGATTTTTCGTACTTTCATTTCATTTTTTTATTCAATTTTTTTTAAACAGATTGATCCATCTACGGAATTAAGTAGTCAATTCAACATCTTAGCATTGCAAGGTGCACTGTCGACCGATTCCTCGGTATCCACGAGGGCGTTAGAGCACATCGTCAACTCTCCAGCTCAAGTGACTGGACACTTCAGTGGCATCAGCTACACCAAAGGAGCTTCCTTCCTGCTTATGTTGAAGCATTTCGTCGGAGAAGAAACTTTTAAAAAGGCCTTGAACTATTTCCTATTGGACAGGTATGAGTATTTGCGTTTGACGTAAGATGTTTTTTTTTTGTTACCAATTACTTTCCTTTTTTCATCAAGCTAAGGCAGCGCCCTTTTTAGCCGGTTCAAACAATATAGCATTTTTGTGTAGGCTCCTGGTTTTGCAGGGTACTGATTTTTTTTTTAGATTTTTTATCACTGAATGCATAATATAATTTTACCAGGTCTTTGGTATTTTGTAAATATTTATATGTACATAAAAAATAAAAATAAAAAATAAATGAATAATCTTTCAGGTGTTTCCTTGTGTTATTTTTTTTTTTTTTTTTTGGATGTGTCCACTACGCTGGCTGAATAAATTATTTTATTTTATTTATTTATTGAGAGGTAATAGCGTAGTGGTTTTTCAAAAACTACAAAGGTTACAGTGTTTGATCCCAGCCAGACGCAGCGTTTGGAATTACGCGCATTTCAAGCCATTCAATATCACGATGTTTTCCTCTGCTGTGAAATTGCTTTCACAGCAGAGGAAAACATCGTGAGGAAACCTGTATTTTTTAATTTATAACTGTTTGTTTGTTAATCTATGGTTTCGCAATTGCAGGGCTTATGAGCATGCCTATCCATCCCACTTATTCAGTTCCTTCGCCAAAGCGGTCCAAGAAGACAATGCTATAAACAGTTTTCTGAATATCGCTGAAGTTATGAGGTACTGGGTCGAGCAACCGGGCTACCCTGTCATCAACGTTAATGTTGACATGAACACTGGTGTTATCACTGTAACTCAGGTAAGAAGATGTTTTTAAAGACTCTACATTCTACAACTATAATGATATCGTAAAGTCTAGAAATTTTCATTTTCAAAATTAATTTAATCAACAATTTGTTGTTATTAATAATTTTATTTGTTTATATTAAAAAAAAACTGTGTTGGAGCTGAGCTGAAGATTTAACTCGATCCATCCAGTGGTTTGAGTTGTGTGTTGATAGATCAGTCAGTCTTTGCCTTTTAGATTGATCTACGTAAAAATCAAAGTTCGTTCGTATGGGGTGAGTTCGGGACAGCTCAAGGGTAGCTTTTTGTAATAATTTATAACTTTTAGGAGCGTTTCTTTATCAGCGCCTCAGCGAATAAGACTGAGCAAGTGTGGCCTTTACCCCTCACATATACCACTGGCAGAAACCCCAATTGGGACAACCTGACTCCAAGTGTCGTGATGATTAACCGGTCTACAGAAATACTCAAGGAACCGGGTCACGAATGGGTTATATTTAATGTACAGCAGAAAGGTATGCTGAATTTCAATTTATATTTCAATTAATTAATTTATCTTTCCTAATATTATAAATGTGGAAGTGTGCTTTTTTTGTTGGTCTGTTGGTTTGTCCTTCAATCGCGCCACAAGAGGGCTATGAATCTTATTACGTTACTTTTTGAATGGGATTCTCAGAGGATATGGAAATATTTTGACCTTTCATCCCAAAAAAATAGACGGATCTTGCAGGATCTTTAAAAACTTAACTTTACGTGAACGAAGTCGCGGAGAAACCTAGTAATTTTCTAATTAAAACACTCATGAATTGAACACAACTGTTGGACAGAATCAGGTGTTACTTTGCGGAAGTTCATGATTAGCAAGAAAAGGTTAGAATTATTTTGCTATAATCCGCCAACATACTAATGAACCTGCCAAACACTTAGAGCCAAAATTTGAAGTGCCGCTCCCACTTAGGCTCCTGACAGGCATGCACACTTACGCAATGTGCATACGTGTACGTGTACGTGTCGTGTACGACATAATCACAAGCAAAGCTCACGCGCCCTCGTGAATTGCAAGAACTATAAAAAGTGTTCTCTTCTAGGTTTCTACCGAGTAAATTACGACCTTCATACATGGGAAATGATCGCAGATGAACTCAAAAGCTCTTCTTCGGGGAACACGACTATCCATCGGTTAAACCGAGCACAGGTATGCAAACTAAATCATTTCTAAATTATCAAAAGCTCAATGGCAAAGCTGGTGTAACCTGAAATCGAGAAGGTCCTTAGGTTTCCGCCGTGCAATAGTAGTCCCTACCAGCTACCCCTTTTATTTTCTGTGGATCGAGCGAGAATCGCGCATCGGTTTCGTTATTGTCGACGATGTTTCGGGATACTCCATACTTACTTGACTGGTTCAGTGACCCAAAGAGGATCTTGATCTCTGACAACAGAAGCTGCCACTCATGCCTGTCCTGCATCGCTTCACGCCAATTGGGTGTATTGAGGGTGTATTGATTAATAGGTAGTAGTAATATTTTATGTCCGTCTCTAAAATGTGATCCTTATATAGTCCTATCCTAGTAGTATAGATCCTTATATGATAGTCTACCATACTTGGCCATCGTGGTAGACTATGACTTCTAAGAGGAGATTAGTACTGAGTTGGTCGGCGATGCTTTATAATGAATGAACCAATATGCTGTAACTATAAACTTCATTAACTTTGTTTCAGATAGTCGACGACGTGTTCGCCTTGATGAGATCTGAACGCATCAGCTTTGAACTTGGCTTCAAGATTCTCCAATTTTTGAAAGACGAGACCGACTACTACTCCTGGTATCCAGCTATTACTGGCTTCAACTGGATTAGAAACCGGTTCCTGCATTTGCCAGAGACTTTGAAGGAGTTTGATGTATGTAAAATGTTTTAATTGGTATTGAAATGGAATCTTATCTGGTCAGACTAATATTATAAAGGCAAAAGTTTGTATGTATGTGTGTGTGTGTACCTATGTATGTGTGTGTGTATGTATGTGTATATGTTTGTTATTCCCTCTCGCCACAAAGAATCGATATGGCTGTAATTTGCTTGTAATTTGGAATATTTTGGAATTTGGCTGAAGTTCCCCCGGGAATTTAAAAAAAAAATTATCCACACGAAAGTTAAAGGTCTCGGAAGGACGGAAGTAAAGGGAAGTTGTTTACAGGCTCCAGACTTCTATTTGGTCTACATTGTCTGTGTTTATTAACCAATCGGAACAGGAGGAGAGATTTCAATCCGTCTGGTATTTCAACATTCTGCATATAAACGGTTATATTATAACTTTCAACGACGAGAATATTTTTATCTCGAGTGATTATTTTGAAACATTAAGATAAGCTAGTGGCGGTTCTTTTACAAAATTAAACCTCTTAATTTTTTTTAGGAAATCCTTTTCGACTTCCTCAAAGCTGTCATCGCTGATCTAGGCTACAATGTCGGAACCGACGAACCTTTAACGAGAACCCTGAACAGGTTCTACATCCTCAACTTCGCTTGCAGCATCGGCCATGAGGGATGCATCAGCGATTCTGTTACCAAGTACAAAGCTTTAATGACCAATGGTTCGAGGTAAAAACTTTAACACTACAATGCCTTCACTTTCGGGTTGTCTTTTTCAAACTTTTGCACAGTCAGATAACAGCATATCATTATTTTCGTAGAGTATTTAATTGAAATAAAAATTCTTTTTAAAAGCGCCTGTACAAAGCATAAAAATAATTTCAGTTTGCTTGTCTGTCATTTAAATTTTGTGAAGATTTGTTCTTCACCAAATTTAAATGGGACCAATCTGATGATCAAATGATTTCAAAAAATCGGTTCTTTGACGGAGTTATAGAGTAACATCGCTAAAAAATATTTTTAAATGATTCTTCCTCGTTTTTTTGAAATGTATAATATAAAAGGAATAAACTCTTAATAACTCAAACGAGTTATCCTATAGAGGTTATTCCTTTTATTTTGCTTAACTTTCGTACTTGCTCGTTGCGTGACTACATAACATTTGTATGTTTGCAATAACACGGTCGCGTCCAAGTCAAATCCAATGAGGTAATGGTGAACTAACGATATGGTAGGAAATTGGCCAAGCCTACGGAAATTATAACTTATTATTCTATCGAGACGACTTCTCCAAAATTATAATTTGCCTTACATCCTCGTACAGTACTAACTTTAATAAAATGGTTTAATACTTAAAGATAAAATTACTTGAATGAAACTCCAATAGTACTTAAATACCTTTTAATAATACTTAATAGTTTGAATCCTCAAATCAATCAAAAATGCGAGTCGGACTCGCGTACGAAGGGTTCCGTACCAAAAAACGCAGAAAAAAGTACGTTTCTAGTAAAGCTATCTCGCAGTTAACTGTTTTTTACTGCTCGTAGTTATGCTTTTAAAAAAGGATGTCACCGACTCAAAATTTGTTACAAGACATTAGTTTAGGAACTTAGTAAGACTAAAAAATTTTTTTTTTTATTTTTCCCTGTTGAGTTCAATTTTTTGTTAAAAATAATTATGTCAAGTTCAGCGTTGCTAAAATTCTATATTCTAAAAAATATAAGCAATCAAATTTAACGGTACAGATGCAATAAAAACCAGTGTAATAGACGAACTATTATGTCTTCTTAACAAGCTACCACAGTAGTAGCACTTCACTGCAATTAAATACGACAAACATAGAAGTATCCACTTAATTGTTTAATTTTCCTTTACAATGTTTGTTATTTTTTTCCTAACTATTATTTTCCCTATCTGTGAGCTCAGGTTATCTACGAGTATAAATCTCAAGGGCCTCTCCATTCTTTATGAGTATTTTTCTTACGGTATTTACCATGATTCAACAAATTAATATTGTCCGATAGCGTTGAGATGTTATAACAATATTACAAACGAAGGATAGGTTAATGTACGTTAAAGACACGAGAGTGATAATATCGTACACCCTGATCAATAGTGAGACAACTCAAATAGGTCCCCGATCCCTAAACGAAAAAAAAGTCTTTCTAAATCTTTTGTTAGTAAAGCTATGAAACTCAATTTTATTTTAGGTCATAAAGGGGTTCCATCCACGTTGGTATCTATTTTTCGTAACCAGCTACGAAAATGGAAAAATGCTTCGTTATTAATCAAGAATATTTTATCCGGGTTCATGATTTGATGTCGTGAAATGCGACGATTTAGTTGGACATTTATTGTGGTACGTACTCGTATATCTCAAATATTATGTATTATCATTTATTTTCAGCGTCAACCCAAACCTCAGAAGACACGTGTTCTGCCAGGGAGTCCTCAACGGCGGGTTCAGCGAGTGGCAGTTCCTGTACCAGCGGAGGCTGAACTCCAACAACCAGGCCGACCAAGTCGCCATGCTGCGGTCTCTGGGCTGCACGACCAACGAACAGGCTGTTCAAGCGTGAGTGGTTTAACAATATATACTGCCTCGTTGGTCACTAGACCGACCATTAGGTTAGCACGTTTGAATGCGGAAGACGAGGTCTCGAGTTCAATTACTACACAGAGGAGAAAACTGGGTAACAGGATAAAATAGAATAGAATATAATAGAATAGAATAGAATATAAATGTTTTTTTTTATAAGTGCTTTTGAATCGTCGAATCGGAATGCCCGATTCGACTGAGCCTGCCGAGAAGAGCCAGCAATAAACTCGGCGGTTGCTCTTTTTGAAATAAAATTTTTTACAACAGGTAACAAAACTATGCTATGTATACAGTGTTTCCCCAATGATATATTATCATACATAGGTAGGATGGCGGGTATATCATACATAGGTACCTACCGGCTTTAATTTACACTTGTTATACTTACGTTCATGGTTTTGGTTTTATATAATTTATAAATAAATGTACCTATATTATGTGCTACAAACTATCCAATTCTGCTGCTATCATAATATTATCTATAAGCTTGACATACATTCAAACAATAGGTATACCACTTGCAATTGAATAGCCATAATTGACACAATTAATCTTTTTAGATACCTCCAAATGATCCTAAGCGACGATCTCAAGGCCCAAGATAGCGTGAACGCTTTCACCTTCCTTTACATTGGCAGCAGAAGTAATACAAGACCTGCCTTAGAATTCATCAAAAACAGAGTTGAAGAAGTCAGACGAAAGTAAGTAAGATTGTGAACAATTTATGTTGAAACTTTTAATATATCTTGTGACAGACGGACAGCAATTCAAGTGTAAAATTTCCCTTTGGTCAAGATATTGTTGGGGCCTCGCACCGGGAAGCGCAGTGTTGGTACACTCACCACTAGATAGAACGATACGCCCGCAACTTCATCCATGTGGATTTAGTTTTTAAAATTCCGCAGGCACTCTTTCATTTTCCGGGATAAAAGTAGGTATACTTCGGGTCCTCAACTAGACCCATGCAAAAAATCACCTCGATCCGTAGATGTGCTGTCGCGTGATTGAAGGACAAACCAAGAAACCAACAAAACAAACACACTCTTTATAATATTAGTAAGGATAGTAAGGATTCTAATATCAAATAATATTTTTCAGAGTCGTCCTCCCAGCGTGGTTTGAAAGTGTTTTGAGTAACTTGGCGAGTTATGCCCCTGAAGAGGTTCTCAATGATGTAAGTATTTCCTACGTATTACCTACGTGCTTAACTTAAGAAAGCGCATACAGCTAGCAAAAAATCTAATTTCACCCCCGAGCCTCACACATCCCGACGAAAAAAAACATGTCCGAAAACTGGTGTGAGATGTGACAGAAGATTTTAGATTAAGATACTCCTAAAATATAGTTTTATATAAATATAATAATATAAAATTTTACTATTATATATTTTCACACAATCTAGTCCCTCGATATCATGAATTAATATTTATATTATTTTGTTCTTGCTCTACTACTGTATAAATCGAACCTAAATCCAGCGATTTCACTTAGTACCCCCTTTTAATTTCTCAAGTACCATACAACAGTTTAGGAAAACTATCAGCGTTAATCTTACTCGATAATCTTTATGCGGGGGCCTCACATGGGCTTTGTTGGCTCCAAGTTATACTGTTGGATCCAACACACCAATGTGAGGATCGATCTTGAAACGTTATTGGATAAAAACAGAACATTGCGTCCAACAGCCAATGTCAACCCGACTTGTGTCGGTTTTTTGTACAAGTTCAAAGGCGAGGGGAGTGAAGTGTGTAGGCGGGGGGGGCAACTTGGGTCCAACGTCGCTTCTCGATCCACACATTGGTTGCATCAGTACGCGCTCTGCCGATGTGAGTGCTGGACGTGCAGCGAAATGTTTTCTCCGAACGCCGAGTGGACGAATGAACAAGTATTGGAGTTCATTGAATTATATCGATATCGATATAGCGTGCATTTTTATCATCCAGAATCGCCGTTTCCTTGGCTTCTTTTTCCTTTGACTAACTAAATAATAATAATATGTGCTCAATGCGTGTGTTAGAGATTCGATTGTATTTTTATTACCTAATTATTCTGCTTCCTGGTGAAAGTTCTATTTTCTTGATCTTGGCACTATTTTTCTTTATATATGTAGGAATTTATAATAAAACTCTAGAGCTCACAATTACACGTTTATTCCAAGGTAGGCACACACAGAGAGAGAGGGAAATGCGAATTGACAGCTAATGTCACAGATACAAAACCGTTTAGAGCGAATATTAAACAGCGTGGGCGTAAGTAGCCAGAGCGAAAAGTGTCCCGTCCGACATGACTTGCTAGCAATAAATTTGATGAATAAAATGATATCTGCTCGAACGTCCAGCCTTCCAATGCTCTTGGCATGAGTGTTTGCCCAATTATATTGGAGCCCATATGAGGCCGCAACCTTGGTTGCAATTATTGGCCATTCTATTCGTAGCCAACGTTGGAACCAAGTCATAAGCCCATGTGGGGCGCCGGCATTAGATAGATGCAGAGATAATACGCTATATAATATATTTTTATGAGGGTAATATTAATAACGTCATCGTATTTTACAGTAATGTGGTTCATTAATTGAGGATTAATATCATACTATTTTATATTAAAAAATATAAAATAAAAAAAAATCATTACATAATTAAAATAATGAAATGGAGTGTTTAAAAAATATTTATGGAATACAATGTTATCATTTACATTTTTTCGGCTTTTTAAAATAACGCATAGCTTGTTATCCGTTAAATATAAGGCTATCCACTATATACAGTAGGTATATATACGTATATATAGTATATGGACCCTCCTTTATTTTTTATTTGAATTTATTGAAGTTATTTTATATTATAGTATATTACATATTTATAAAGTGAATACATATAATATGTTAAAGTACGTTTATCTCACGAAGTTACGGGCGCTTTATTTGTAGTTACTTCGTATACATGCACATTGCGTAAGTGTGCGTGCCTGTCAGGAGCCTAGGTGGGAGCGGGCAGGCGCGAGCAAGCTTTCGCTCACACTAATGCAGATACGACACACAACTATGAGCAACGAGCCCTCGTGAAATGAAAGAACTATAGTTAGATAAATGTCTTAAAAACTATCTGGTATGTCAGTTACGAAGCTTTTTAGTTCCGAAGTAACGGTTACCGATTCTATCACTCGTTAAGTTCTTGAAGATTTTTGTAGGTGCTTAAAACCGGTAGTAGAATCTTTTTTTTAAAATGGTATTGAATTTTTTGAATTTTCTACCTTTATCTGCCTTTTCAGATGGAACAGTGGCTTCAACCCAACGTGTCTATACCAGGCAGACAAGTCGGCCTTAATGCTATAGGCAGTGCTAGATCAAGCATGCAATGGGGCACTGATCGAGCCAAGAATATTCTGAAAGCTGCAAGGAGCTCTGCTATAGCGACAACCCAAGCATCTTTGTTGTTGTTGATTGTTACTTCTTTTGCATTGTTACTTAGATGATAGAAGTTTTCTGAATTTTAAATCTGTTATGGTTATCTTGCGATCTTGTTATAGACAGGTTAAGACCGCACTTAGTTGAGCTTTGATCAGATGTTCTTTGGAGCATTCTATTAGTATAAGATTCTTACCTATTTAAGCTTTTGTAAATATTGGTTGCAATAAAATCCTTCTTTAATATAATAAATTGGTAAGTTTTTCAAATTATGAAATCGAATATTTTTTTTATTTAATTTACCGTTTTAGTATAAATCGTCCGCGTGGATTTAGTTTTTAAAAATCCCACGGATACTCTTTGATTTTCTAGTATAAAAAGTAGTCACTCTCCCGGTTTTCAACTATACCCATGTACAAATCACGTCAATACGTTGCTTTGTTGCGGTGTGATTGAAGGACAAACCAACAAACACACTTTCGCATTAATCATATTGGTAAGGTTGTTGTATAAAGAGGGAATTTAAGGAAAAAATTAAGCATCACAAAAAAGAACACTTAAACAGAAGGTTTATATCAGCTTACCGTATTTATTCAAGACCCACTCAATATAAAACTGTACTATCTACAAAGATATTTGTTATTAAACCTAATGGTAGAGTGGCTACTGAGAACATTTTTAGTAAAGCTATCAAGAACATAACATCACAAATTAGGGCGGATTTATATTAGACTGCACAGTTTGTCAAAAAATTACGAATTTTGAAATCCGTCGACAAATGACGGAGATAAGTATTATTAAATAATTCTGTCAACAATGTGTCTTTTTATAATGATTTAATTTTGAGTCATAAAAACCCACCGAGTTATCCCAAGAAAATCACTTTCACCAAATGACTAAAAGAAGGGATTATGACCTGCAGCAAAAATATAGTGCATAACTCATCTCTGCGTACTAGGTATTTCTCGTTGATCTATCTTAAGTAAATATCTTCGAGTATCAACGAATAGTGATGATAAGGTAAATCTCGAGATGATTGTTATCTCTTTGAGGAGTGAAGTGCTGAAGCAAATACAGTTCGCACAATAAATTGCCGTGGATAAGACATCAGGTATGTAATTAAAAATAATTTACTTGCATAGACTGCAGTATTGAAATGATACTTATAAACCGATATTTAAAAACAAATGAACAAATAATAACAAATGAAATGGTAGAATCAAACATTGACTATAAATAATTTGTTAGTTAGATACATAGAGGAAAAATAATCGACTTCATTTTTGCTAAAAAATACTAACAACTAGCTTACAGCAAACCGATACTGGCTTATAATTTAAATTTTAAACAATGTATAATGGCGATAATATAACTATTTTTGAAACGGTCTTAAAATAGGAGAATAATTTATAAATTATCCAGTCCTTGGAAATATATTGAATTAATACATTGAAACACTTGAGAACCGTGTATTATGCAAATAGTACTGTTTTGATAAAGGAGTTCAGTATTCAACTAAAACCAAATTTAGCATTACTAATGAAAGAAGTAAAAGTAAGTTTACTTCAAAAAGTGTACAATAATTTGGACTAATTGGTAAGTTATGGCAGTAAAACAATATAATATGTAAATGTCCGAATAGAGAATTTATAGGTACGTTTTTTTTTCACATAGCACGCTCCATTCCATGCTGAGCACCTACCTTAATTTTTGTGATTGAGGCCTAAGCCCGCATCATAGTCAAGATACACTCATTCAGGATTTTCATTTTAAGCACTGGAGTGTTGAGGAATAAAAGACTGGCGTAGTTATTTTCTGAATACTACCCAGCCTAGTTCAAATCTTCTGTAAGCCTTACAATGCCAGAACAAGCAGAAAGTTACGAGAAATTGGTTTTAATTGTGCTGCATTATGGCATTTATTGGCTTATAATATTAATCAACTAAAGTAAGGTTATTCGTTGAATTGAAGATTTTTCCCTGATCTGACCGTGCTAAATAAAATAATATTTTTCTATTTTCATATTTGAATAAAATATTATTTCTACGAATCAATATAAGGTAAACGAGTCAATAATTCGTGGCAAATTATTCTATTACACTTACCAATGAATTTTTGCAAAATCTAGATAAATCTCCAGATTGTATATCAATTTACACTATATCTATCCACAAGGTATATTTTACTAAAACTGATTACTGCTGACTATAATTGAATTTGAAATAATTGTTTGCAGAGATGTCGCGGCAAATATTGCAGCTGGTGCTGCTCATATGCTTTGCCATACAATCTGTTTTCTCTGAAACTGATCCAAAGTATAGACTGAATACAACAATCATACCTTCAGACTACTCAATACTCATAACACCATACTTTGATACCGGAGATGATAGAGCATTTACATTTGATGGAGAAGTACAAATAACGTTTACAACTACCTCAAATATAAACACTATAAAAATTCATTCGGAGAACTTAACTTACACAGCTGCAAATATAACTTTAACTAATGGAGTAAATAATATCAATTTGCTTGAATCGAACCCTCTAGAATTTGAAGAAAAATATTCGTTTGCTCATATTCATTTGGCAAATGAACTTTCGTCTGATGTTGAGTATAAATTGAAAATCGTATATAGAGGAACAATAAGAGAAGATTTAGCTGGATTCTATAAAAACTACTACATCGAAAATGGTGTTAAAAAGTAAGTAAATTACAATAAGATCTCCTAATTTTCATCTCATATCTCATTTCATTATTTTCATATACTATTGTTCTAATTCTTTTGCTTACTTTCATTATAATTTATGTACACCTTTTTATTTACTCAATTACTTCTCTCTTATTTCCCGGGATAAAAATTAGCTTATGTGCTATTCTATTCTATAATCAAAGTAACTGTTTTCACTCTCCAAATTTTCAACTCTACTCATGCAAAAATCAGTTTTACAATATTAGTATTACTGAACAAATAAATAAATTGTCCTAAAAGGCAAACTAAGGTCATCCTCTTGAACATTTTACTTCGTAGATATTATCACAAGGCCATCATCTTTGATATTATTGGTATCACATGCCGTTAATGTCACTCAGCATCACGTCGTTATGTTTTCATCTTAGCTACTATCTTGATCTCGCAATGGAAGTGGAGTACTTCGTCAATAGATCAAGTTTGTTACCACATCCTATCGACGCTATTTATCAGTGGGATCATCTTATCTAGAATGTGTTATTGTGGTAAAGATAAAGTCTGAAGAGGATTTCATTGGAATAGTTTAAGATAACATTACAGCGTTATATAAGTATCTTCATGAGGATGGTAAACCTATTTTATTTAACCCATGCATAATGCATGTATTATAGATGCAAAAGTAATATTAATGTCTGTCTGCTTGTTTATTTGTTCACTGCGAACTTCTTATCTAGGCTAGTATGTATTATTGTGTTTAAAAAAGAATATAGAGAGTATTTTCTTCGAATAATTTGAAATAATATTATGGTGTTATATTATATTTTTTTTATGAGATTAATTATTTATTTTAGTCTACTACTCGTATCTATATTTCAATTCTAATATTATAAATGAATGCAAAAGTAACTTTGTCTGTCTGTGCGCCTACTGAAAAGGAATATCAATTTAATTACTATCGTATAATCTCTGATTAATAAAAACAAATTATAAATGAGATCGGAGTTCTTCGGAAGATGCTCAAATAGACTATCTCTTGGACGTATATTAAATGTTGTATTGAGTGGTAGCAATGGCCTTTTGCCTACTTGAATAAACATATCCATAAACTTAAAAAATTCTACTTAGAGAAAGATAATTATTGTTAACCGAGTCAATATTTTGATATTAGTAGGTATTATCAAAATATTGACTCTTAATTTATCAAAAAAAAAACTAGGCACAAACGCCTGTCAATATTTAATAGCAAATAATAATAATTTAAACACAGTCATGAAGGTATATAAGATATACAAGATTGTTCAAAACAAGTTTCTTTTTCTAGATGGCTAGGTGCTACGCAATTAGAATCGACTAACGCTAGAAAGGTTTTCCCATGTTTCGATGAACCAGAATATAAGGCTGTATTTACACTATCCATCGACAGACCTGCGAACTACAAACCTACGTTAGCCAATACGAAACTTCAGACTAATGAATCATTGTAAGTATTTATCTCATTCGTCAGCTATAGCCCATTTTTTGGCAGTGTTATTCCTTAACTTCCTCAATAAGGTATTTTAATTTTAAAGTAAGTAAGAGTAATAAAATACAGACAAAAAACTATAAAGAGGATTTACTTTAAAGCTGTACCCAATTCAATATTACTTAATTTATATGTATTACTTCGTGACTTCATAACGTTTATAGAGGAAGAAAACTAAAATTACTTGATATCGGTGACACAGTTCAGTAAACGATAGACTTCTAATCTAACAATATAGTACACAACACATAATACAAACATAATGTATTAAATAATGAAGTCTAATAGTTGAAAGCTAAATGTAAAAACCACTAAATGTAATCTAAACCACTGTAATGAGGAAATGTGCCCAGAACACTGGCTGCTTTACCCCGCTGAATAGCCAAACTTATATGTTGGCCATGTAGCGAAAACTGGAATACAAAATTATTGAAAGCAATTATTATTTCTTATTTTAGATCAAATGGATACGTTCGAGAAACATTTTATCCGACACCAAAAATGTCAACTTACTTACTAGCGTTCCTAGTATCAGAATTTGAAGCTCAACATTACAGTCAAAATGGAAGCAAGGAACTTGGAGTCTTTACAAGACCAGAAGCCAAAAACCAAACAGATTACACATTCGATTTCGCCGTACGTGTTGTTCAAGCGTTAGGTGACTATTTTGGAATCGATTTTTACTCCACAAATAGTAATCTGAAACTTGATCACATCGCGTTGATAGATTTCAAAGCAGGCGCTATGGAGAATTGGGGACTTGTAACATACAGGTGGGTAGAATAATCAATTAATGATAAAGAAAATGATAGGAATAAAGGGATAAATACCCCACCACCTCGGTGCCTGGAGCATTTCGTCCATCCGTCGCTTCAGATCCTTATTTCCACGAACTACCAAATTGTGGAATCATCTCCCTTCGACGGGTTCCCACTTAATTTCAACATGGGGTTATTCAAGGGGCGGATCAACAAATTCCGGAAAAGCCGGCAATGCATTGGTGGTGCCTCTGGTACTAAAACTGTTGGGCGGCAGTAATCACTTAACATTAGGTGACAAACCGGTGGTTTGTTTGCTCGCTATTCATTAAAAAAATACAAATATGTTCCTAAAACTGACCTCTAGTTTAGTCTTACCATAAACATAGAATTGCTTACTACTGGTATTAAAACAAAAAAATACCAATTTTTGAATTTGCAAAAATATTAAATGTTTTTGAGTTTTCAACAATCAATTTTTGTTTTACTATCTTTTAATAATTTATTTATTCATTTTGAAGAAGTGATTGGAGTTAAATTACAGAAATTCATCTGACTCATATTGTTCAGATCGATGACGAAACCAATAGATTGAAATTAATAAATAGCACATTTAATAATTGTTTTTAGTAACACTTTAGAGTTAAGATAAAAAATAATTTCCATCCAACAGAGAATCATTACTGTTATACGTTCCGGAGGAGTCAAACCCATACTACAAGTACAGGGTGGCGCAGATCATAGCACACGAGACCACACACATGTGGTTCGGTAATCTGGTGACCTGTCACTGGTGGAGCAACACTTGGTTGAACGAAGGGTTCGCCAATTATTTCCAGGATTATATTACTGCCATGGTGAGTGTCAAATAGCTCTCAGGTTAGGTTAGCACATTGAAATGGCAGTGAGCTTTTCACATTTGTCGGAGGACCGATGGTCGCTGAGGTCGTAAGGCCCTCGAGTGGAAGCCACGTTTTGACAAACGGAACAGGGTGCCCCCGGCTAGATGGAGCGATGACATCCGGAAAGTAGCAGGCATCGATTGGATGCAAAAGGCCGAAGATAGGCAAGGTTGGCGCTACCTGAAATATGCGAAACGCTCGAAACAGTACCCCGCCATGACACTACGTCATGGTGTCGGAATTACAGGAGAAAATGAATTTCTTTGTACCTATGTTTTATAAACCATAGGTTCTGGGAAGAGATCGCTTCTCAGCAATAAGGGCGCCTATTGCACTATGTTTGTACGAGTATTTAACTTTAAGTTCTAATATGTTGTTTCCTTATTTGGTGTAGAATAAAGATTATTTTCGTTCGTTTATTTACAGATTGAACCCGACGTGGGTGCAGATGATCAGCTGGTAATAGGTTCTGTATACACTGCTCTGGACGCTGACGACGTCCCCGACTCTCCCCCAATCACCAACATTAATGTGAACTCACCGGACGAAATCAGCGGCCATTTTGGATCTATCACATATCAGAAAGCAGGATCTGTCATACGAATGATGCACCATTTGATTGGAGAAAATGCATTCAAATCTGGGCTTAACGCGTATTTGGTTGCAAAGTAAGATATTTTTACGCATTATTTATTTTATGGAGCGGTGATAGCCTAGATCTAATTAAATGTTGGAGTCATCGTTTTCAACCCATCCCCAAGTAGCACAGATAGCTGTATAAATACCCACTTTTAGACCTATTTGAAACTCTATGCGTATTAAGACTCTTTTAAGAGTACACTGGTGATCCTACAGCTGCATAATAGCTGTCAGTGATATTTAAACAGCTTAGGCTGAATAAGGGCTGTTTAGTGGATAAAATTACGCCAAATGCTGTATAAGAAGGTATTTGTGAACTCTTATTACACTGACTTATTAAGGGGGCACGTGTGAACTATTATGAAGTTAATAGCTATATAATGGATGATATGTGGCCCACATTACAGCTTATTGCTGAATATCAGAGTTTTAACTATTCATGTCGCTGTTTAACATGAATCCACCATTTTATTGTATAACCTCATGACCTATATAAATATACTGATTCATTTTTCAACTTTTATGATGTTTTGTGAATGAATTAGGAATGGATTGCATTAGTTTTTACTTCTCGATATCATAATAACAACTTTTTATCTTATAATTCTTTTCAAAGCACTAAAAATTGTTTATTCAAGTTTTCATCACGACTTATTTATATCACGAAACTAATTAAAAACCGAATATTTTCGTGGCGCACTAAAATTTTCTAAGGTAATATATATGTATAATGTCAGTAAAATTACATTCCCAATCATTTTTCTTTTATAAATATGAAAACAATGCACTTAACTTTGAATATATAACCACACGTATTCAATTCACTCCACGAAGTATATTAATTTGCTAGATTAAGTTTGCTACTTCACTTTTACATCACGTGACATATTTGCTGAATAAAGAGTAACTTGTAATCTTTTACTCAACTTAAGGCTGTATAATTTGTGCCCATTTAAGAGGTATAAGAGCTGTATACGGCCGTATACAGCCCTTATGCAGCTTTTTTATACAGCTTTAAGCGTGACGGGAATTCGTTATTCAGCTGCTAAGCAGCCATCGTGTGCTACTTGGGTCGTCATCAACAAGTAAGCATGGATCTCCTTTCAAAATGAAAATAAAGTGAACATTTGGACTAATTTTAAACTCATAGTGGAAAATCTCGAAAAAAGATCACTCTGCAAAGCAAAAACTAATTTTCCTTTACCGTTAAACACTTAGCAGATATAAAAATTAAACTTTCAACTGTAGGTGAAACATTTAGTGGAAACTTAAAATAGACAAACGTGCCGCATAGCGATTTAGCATTCCGGCACAATGGCGTATTGAAATCGATTAGGGGTATGGGTTGAAGTACACTGCCATACCCGTTTCAAGTTAGCCGGCTACCATCTTAGACTGCATCGCCACTTACCGTAGTGAGATCGCAGTAGTGAACTATTTTGTCATTGAATAAATAAAACGTTCTCTTTGTAGCTCTTTCAAACCTGGCTACCCGGAGCAACTCTACACGGCTCTCAGCCAAGGTGTCAACGTGTACAACTCCTTAGCCAGTTACCCTGGTTCCGATATCACTGACGTTATGAGTTCATGGATCAGTCGCGCCGGATATCCCTTAGTGCACGTGGAAGTCAATCATGCTGACTCCACCATTGTTTTAACTCAGGTTGGAAATAAAAAATTACGTCTTCACGACCGAATTTTGACCACGACAGCCAATCCATACTATCCTTACTCCTTAAATAATATTAGAAATGCGAAAGTGTGTTAGTTGGTTATTTTGTCCTTTAATCACGCTGCAATAGAGCTACGAATTGGCGTAATTTTTTGCATGGGTATAATATAATTGAGGACTTGGAGAGTGGAGGCTTCTTGTTAGCTCGAAAAACAGAGAGTTCTCGAGAGATTTTTAAACACTCAAGTACTCACGTTGAAGACCGCAGAGAATAAGATTTTATTTTTCTTTTTTTCTTAATAAATAATCTTTCAAAGTAATTCTTTTCACATTTAAACTTTCCTTTTCATTTTTAAGCAAACTCCTTACCCAAGTGTTTTTCTTTACAGAGACGTTTCTACAAACATTCCACCGATAAATCTGATGAAATTTACAAAATACCAATTACGTACACATTAGAAACGGCTTTCGATTTTACAAATACTAAGCCAGCGTTCATCATGACCAATAAAACTTACATACTACCCGCCAGGGAAATCAAAGAAAACCATAGCTGGCCTATATTGAACATTCAAGAAACAGGTCAGATTTCCTATTATAGAGTATTCCTATTATTATCATTTTATGGAAACTTTACTCCTTCTTGCCTTATAGGCGTAGAGTTAAATTTCACGGAATTAAACTATTGTTATTCCATGCTTCCATACCAAAAGTGGAAAAACCCATTATTATTTTTGCACTTAGTTATTGGACTTTTTGTAAGGACGGCAGAATAAACATCTAAATATCTAAAAGGAAAAGGTGAAATGTGTCATACCCGCTTAGCTCGCTATACCGCCTTAGATTGCATAGTCACTTAATTACACAATCATAAATCACAGTCAAGCACTGTTTCATCATCAAATAAAAGAATTATAATGATATCTTGCTCTTTTAGGCCTTTACAGAGTTAATTACGACAGTCACACCTGGCATCACATATCTGATCACCTGAAAGGCAGTCGTCGTGAAGAAATTCACTATATAAATAGAGCTAAGGTAAACTTTGTATGACGTATACTGCCATTTTCTGTTTCTGATTTGAAAATAAATTCATGAAATGGAAAATGGTGGCTTAACGCACTTATGATTATTTTTAATGTACCAATAACTAAACAAATAACATCATAAATATTATAATTGTTATTAAATATCACGAGTACGTACCACGGTAATTATTTTAGTTGGGATTGTCGATATTTCGATCCAATTGCATGGACCGTGGTCACGACGAGACTGCGGTGTTGCGAGACGTCAAGTTGAAGCTGTCATGGGTAGAATCTATCTACCCGCCTTCTTGATCTTTTCGGAGGAACGTCATTTAAAGTTCGGCAAAAAACACTAACAACGTCACTTTTTAAAGGTGCAGTACGACGCTTCTCTGGTTTGCATAATTCTACGACTGGATTCCACGTACTAGCTAGTTTAAAACCATCTTCCCGATTGAAATTTTGGTGTTTACGAATTTCAATCGCTTCGCGCACCAACCTAGGTATATAGTGGCGGTCTGTGGAGAGAACTCGTGGGTTGTGGAGTTCGATCCAGTGTTTTGTTCCTGGCTGTAGAATATGCTCCGCGATCGCAGACTTCTGAGGATCGTTGTTCTTAACCGCTTTAATGTGTTCTGACACCCTTGTCGCTATGGATCTCTTCGTTTGACCAATATAAGAGCTTCCACAGCTGCAGTCGATCTTATACACACCCGGACACTGGTATGGTAAACGATCCTTTGGAGATCTCATCAAATGGGCAATCTTTTGGAAAGGAGTGAACACGGTCCTAATGTTGTATTGTTTACTCAACAATGTACCTATCTTGTCAGTCACTAATAATAAATATCTAAAGATATAAAGATATAAAGAAATATCGACAATCCCAACTAAAATAATTACCGTGGTACGTACTCGTGATATTTAATAACAATTATGTCAGTAAACCACGAATCAAGTCTAAAATCTTTAGATCATAAAATATTTTTTAAACGCAATAACAAATGCGTCAAGTGGAATCTTTATTTTGGAAGATTTTTTAAAAATTTTTACTCTTTTCAGATTGTGAACGATTTGTTTGCATTGTTATTCGCTGACGAAGTAAAGTTCGATCTATTGCATGACGTATTACACTTTTTGGAAGATGAAACGGAGAATGCCGTTATGTACGCAGCTGTTCGTGGATTTAAAAAACTTAGAAGTTACTATCTTGGATCAGATAGTTTGAGTCTCATCGATGTAAGTTATTAGTGAAATATCTCTATACTATTACTAATAATAATATTTTAATTGGTTAATTTAATTAGTTAAAGGCTTTAGTTGCATGGATCTGATTGGCTTTTTCCCAACTACACATTTAGCTAGGATTGACCAGCCTTTTTATAATATAACTAGCTTTAACTCGCGGCTTCGCTCACGTTAGGTTCGATTTTTTAACCCCCTATTTAACCCTCTTGGGGTTGAAATTTTCCAAAATCCTTTCTTAGCGGATGTCTACGTCCTAACAGCTACCTGTATACCAAATTTCAGCTCGATCGGTCCAGTGGTTAAAGCTGTGCGTTGATAGATCAGTCAGTCAGTCAGTCAGTCAGTCAGTCAGTCAGTCAGTCAGTCAGTCAGTCACCTTTGCCTTTTATATATTTAGATTAATTTTTAATCATTGGCTGATCCTTTAAATGAATTCAGAATTAATCTAGAAAACACGATATGATTTCAGGAATTTATTTTACATCTGATCGACAGTAGTGTGAGTCGACTAGGATTTGAAGTTAAGTCGACTGATGATTTCAAAACTCATAGAAATCGTATGCAAATATTAGATCTTGCTTGCAAATTGGGACATCAAGGATGTATTAATGGGGCTTTAGCTGTGTACAAAGAATTTAAGAATGATGGCAAATGGTAAGTGGTATTGAAAAAAATTAAACAAAATGGTTAAGTAGTAAATTGGTTGGATCCCAAGGTGCTTAAATGGTAGCCTCATATATTCACCTGAGGACCTCTATTGGACAAGACGAAAATGATGACGAAGATTGAAGAATGGTCAATTCAAATGGACAATAGATAGCTAGTTAATTTATAAACGATGAAACTTTAATGGTTTTATTCCCGAAGCGAAATGATTTGATAATGGTATTAGAATCAATTTTTAAATTTAAAAAATGATTAGTAATAAACAACCACAAAAAATATTTAAATGTAATACTTTGATCTAAATGAATATGAAAGTAATCCTAAATGCGAAAGTTTGGATGTATGTTTGTTACTCAATCACGCTGCAACGCCTGAACTGATTTGACTGTTTGGCACATAGATGGATAATAGACTGGAATAACACTTAGGCTACTTTTTATCCCGGGAAATAAGAGAGTTCCTGTGGGAATAAAAAACCTCAATCTAGGCACATGAAGTCGCGGGTATCAGCTAGTCCTACATATTTATTTCCATTTCCAGGGTTGAGCCAAGTTTGAGAGAAGTGGTATATTGCACTGGTCTTCGATATGGTAATGGTGACGACTACGATTTCCTCTGGAACCGAATGTCCTCTACAAATGTAGCCAATGAGGCAAGACTTATTGGCGATGTGTTAGGCTGTACCTCAGATGAAACCAAATTGAACAGGCAAGGAAACATGACAATTTAAAATTCACAGAAAATAAATGAGTCCTAGTGGGAGGCTTTGGCCGTGGCTAGTTACCACCCTACCGTCAAAGACGTGCCGCCAAACGATTTAGCCTTCCGGCACGATAGCGTGTAGAAACCGATTAGGGGTATGGGTTGAATTTACACTGCTATACCCCTTCCAAGTTAGCCCGCTACCATCTAAGACTGCATCGTCACTTACCATCGGGTGAGATCGCAGTCAAGGGCTATCTTGTCATCGAATTAAAAAAATGGTAAAAAATTGACCAAGTTCAGAAGTAGATAAACTCACCAACTAAGGGATGGTCAAACACTTAGGGCTGGATTTAGATGTTAATTCCAAAAAATGGTATTTTGAGTTGAACAAGGTTCTTTTACTTTTTAACATTTGAACCTCTATCTCAACTGTGATGGCGTGTAGAAACCGATTAGGGGTATGGGTTGAATGTATACTGCCATAAACCTTTCAAGTCAGCCCACTACCATCTTAGACTGCATCGCCACTTATGATCAGGTGAGATCGCAGACTTCTAATACTAACTTAGTGCCATTCACTATTTTTTTACTTTTATAACTTACACACAATAACTCGAAAATCCTTCGGTTGTCTTTATTGTACTTTTTCTTTCGGTTCGCTGTCTTTATTTTTTTATAGTAGTTAACTCTATCTCAATGTAAATACCCTACCTACCTAGTACTTAATTAATTATTTGCCTACTTTAATACATTTATTAATACGAGTATGATAATCACTTTTAATATAATTGATTAATAAATAATAATAAACAAAGTTGAAATCTAAAAAAAAAAAAAATAAGCAGACTGAAGAATAAATATATTTTTTCAGTTTCCTGGTGTCTATGCTTGTTGAAGACGGTCCGATCAAAACTCAAGATCTCACCGTGCCTCTCTCGGGCGTCCTTTCTAATTACAGCAATGTTCATGTTGTTCTTGAGGGATTGCAGAAGAACATTAGTCAATGGAAGTCCATGTAAGTTCATTCAATACTAAATGTGGAGTCGTACGCGCACAAAAACGAATGAGACTTATGCTGAGATCTATAGAGCGTGCTCTGACTTATCTCACCTAAGACTTAAGATAGAGTTGAAACGGGAAACAAATATGCTTTGACATAAATCTGTCTCATTTTATCTCTGAATTGAGTCTGAGCAGAGTGAGAATGTACTCTATAGATTGAGCCTTAGAGCGAAGCAGCGAGCCACCAAAGAAGGAAGGATATGCTATCTCTTTCTTTCTTATAGAGCTAAACTATGCGAATGGGAAGAAGCACAGCGAAGATTACTACAAGTGAAATATCATCAAATCAAACTGTAACCGAAGATAGGACGATCTTCTAATTCGCAAAAATCAGTTTTAGCTTTTTAATTTCCAATATATTCATCAGCAACCCATCAACAAGGGAAAGGTTACAGACAGTCCACAACGTTGTTCCAATGCAAATTGGCAGACGTTACACATCTTTGAGAACTTGGAAAGCTTTCGGTCGTACAGGTTTCCTCATGCTGTTTTCCTTCACCATTGAAATAGAACCCAATATTTTTAAAGTTTCTGAATATTATGTTTATGTTTGATTGTATTTTATGTCTTTTTTATTTTGTTTTTTTCTTTCTATTTTTTTCTTTAGTTACACAACACTAGACTCGGTTCTTTCGTCAGTTGCTTCGGCTCTACGTACTGATGATGAATTCAACAAAGTAAGTTCATTAATTTTTCTTTTCTATGCTTTCTACTAAGTTGTTTAAAAAGTTATATGTGAGGAATATTTAAAAATAAACTATTGACTGGACGAAGTAATCCAATAAAATTCAAAAATTAAATTAATAAGTACCTATAAATTCAAACTTAGGTTTAACTTTTCTATTAACAAACCTAGATTTCACCTTATTTGCTAAATCCGCTTATCCATTATAGCTTACCATACCTTAGTACCTACCTGTTCAGCGATTTAATTCGTTGCGTGTCATTAAGAGCGCACTTTAATATGTTCCATTATTAACCTTCTCGCTAATTGCCTGCGACCCAAATGACCCCTGTCAAACACTCCACGCTGAGCACACATTCATTATCGTCGTTTGGCAAACCAACAGTGTTGAGTAGGATATAGATATACTTGCGAAATGAGTTTGTAAAAGATATTTCTTTTTTAAAATGAACCAGTATAAACCTCGTACAATTTTCCAGTGAATTTATCAAAAAATCTGAGCCTTGAGTGTAATTTTTTTTTTATGAGAGCTCGCTAACAGGCTATATTCTGTTCATTTCAAAATTGAAAAGAATACACATAATTTATAGAATTCAAGCGTGGCATAAAGAAAATATATAATTAATGTTCATGTACGGTCGGGGACAGAAAATGTTTACCACTTTTCAAATTAGATTCTTCGTAACCCTGCTTTCAGTAAGGTCTATAATGCTATATCAAAGCATTTGTTACGTTATAAAAATTTCATGCGTCGTTTTATCAAAAAAAGTATTAATGACTTTTCTATACAAATATTAGTAATAAAACTCATTTCCTAAATTCAAGTTTGACACATTAGCATCATTGCACTTGTAAAAGTGACAATCCAAGAGAATGTAATCACTCCGTTTTAGTGACAATTAATTATCAAAAATATTAGATTTGTTATTTGAAAATATATAAAATAAATGGCAAGCTTAATCATAATTCTAATAGTGAAGTTCATATTGTGCATTGAATTATAATGGTGCTGCTAGCATCCACAGTCAAAAACAGTCAAGAGGAGGTGGATGAGCTACGCATGAGCTACGGTGATGCGTGGTGTTTCTGCAGCATTTTACATCGATGTTGCAGCAAAATTCCGACAACCTAAGTTCAAGATAATGCGCCGAGCTACTATTCCATGGTTCAATCTGTAATAGCCCACTCGATCTGCTGATTTGAAACTGAAAATTTATGGGGCTTAATGATTCAAAGCTAGGACTGTCAGGATCAAAAAAATCCTCAAACAAACAAACGCCTTGTCGCGTTTTGGGTTGTCATAGCAGCGAATGGAAGCTAATTAAGCTAATTATTTATTTTAAATACTAATATTGTTTAGTTTCTCAATAATAAAATTAAGAAATAAAGATTCTTTGAAATTTCATTAGATTATTACTTCCGTTTTCATATTTTGGTAACTCGTGTCCTGTGCTCGTGTCTAAATGAGATAATATCTATTTATTAAAATTACTAGCTTTTGCCCGTGACTTCGTCCGCGTGAAGTTAGGATTCTAAAATTTCCATGGGAACCTATTTTTCCGGGATAAATGTCGCAATCCAAATCCTCAACTATATCCATGCAAAAAAGCATATGGATCTATTGCTCCGTAGCTGTGTGATGGAAGGACAAACCAACAACGAACAAACAAACACTCACATTATTTTATAACAGTAGTAAGGATTTTTTGTTCCAAAAAAGGTTTTCTACATCTAACCTATTTAGCAGTCACCTACTAAAGAGACGGCTAAAGGACTGTCTAAGCACCGCTACATGTTAAAAAGTCTATGATCTATGGCTAATCAAATCACATATCGACCTTCTGACACAGATGTGTGCATGCAATTATGAATCTTAAGGTGGTAAACATTTTTTGTCCGCGACTGTACGGCGGTAATCATTTAACATCAATCATCCGCCGGTTCTTTAAATGAGTAATATTAACAACTCTTTTAAACTTTGTTTGCCAAAAAATTGACAGATTATCGCTATTTTTAGTGAAGAGACTCTTCGCACTTTGCTTCTTAGGTAAGTCCAGTTCATAAAATTGAGCTGCTTCAACACAAATGAACTCTATATCATTTTTATCTTACTGATCTGTCTTCACTATACTAGACATGTTTCGCTAAAATAGGAAATATATATAGCAAAAATTAGTAATATTATGCGAGTTGAATTTAGAAATTACTTCATATATTTATGTAGCATAAAGTATATTTACTTCCGTATCTGAATCGATTGTAATTAATCATGCCCAGAACTGAAGCGATGTTGTCGAATCAAAAGCCTATAAATGAAACCGTATTTTTAAATAAACAGCACTGACCTATATTATGTCTAAATGAAATAACTACAAAGATAATAATGTTGAATGCATGAATATGCTTTTTTATTATAGTAATGTTAAATTCTACTTTAATATACTCAAAAAAAAAATATAATTTTATCAACCAAAACCAAAAACATACTTTGGGAACATGATGGATTCACGGAAACGCAATTTTGTAATGATCATGACCTATATATGTTATTGTCAAAGCAGGTAATTGAGAAAAATCATGAATCAGTTCAGTTGGCACTTTGCCAAATCTAAAATTCAAATCTGTAACTCCTCTTCTAAAAATCATTGAGGTATTTTTATATCGGACGTAGGTATTATAAGCTTTCTTTTAAAATTGTTCTAAATCGAATCTTATACTATAACTATCTTTTTCCTGGGACTTCGCTCACATTAAGTTCGATTTTTCAAACGCCTAGTTTACCCCCTTAGGGGTTTAATTTTCAAAAATAGCTATATGTATCTATTCAAACAGCCTGATCCGTCAAGCTGTTAGAGCTATGCTGAGTTTGTTAGATCAGTCAGTCAGTCAATCAATCGGTCAATCACTTTTGCCTTTTACACATTTAGACTACCAAAGACTACAATAATATTTATTGGTAGCAATATTTCAAATAAAAAAAAAATATATAATCTTGTAAGTCTTTTCAACTTTCAAGTGTATCATGTCTTTGCCACATTATTTTGGATTCAGATTTATAAACTGCTTGTTAGCTTGCTGCAAGAAGAATTCTTCTTCCTTATGCTTCTTTCACAACCAATAAACGTACACTGCTGGAGGTCTTTTGTATAGACTTGGTCTCTGTCTTACGCCATTAGTATCCAGGGGCTTCAACTCGTCTCATATGTAGGTCTATCTAGGTGAAGGATTTGCCAACACTTCGGTTTCCAGTATGAGTCGTCAATCTATCACCTTGGGACCTTAACAATCATTAGTTCTTCGAACAATACATAGTCCATTCCTGCTTCAGCTTATCAACTCAATGAACTAGATCAGTAACTGGTTCTTCTATGGATCTCCTTATTTCTGTTCTGATCTCGCAGGGATACTCTTAGCACAGCTCTCTCTATCGCTCGCTGTGACCCTGAGTCTAAGAAATAAGTGTTCTGATTCCTAGTACAATAAATAATATGAATATACTACTACGCTGTAGAGGTGACATTGAGTTAGTAAGGTCGATTTAATTTTGCAGCGAAAGCCGTTAAAATATTAATAGTTATGTGTGCGCCAGAAGAAACAAACAATACAAGTACCTACCTACCATTAATTTTCGTCAAACTGGATACGATTGTGTATTTAGGCGGACAAAATTCATCATTTACTACTAAAGGGACAGATTTCTGATAGTTACATAGATGCTGATAGTTTTTCATCATACCCACCGCACTCTCCTTGTACTTCGATTGAACATTATTTCACTTCATTCAAACTTCAGTTTAGATGCAGTCAATTATTATCAGTTATCATTTTGTTGTTGGCAAAGGCTTATATGACTATGCGTATATAACAATTCTCATTTTTCTCCACTTACAAAACTATGGTAAACCACGGTTGCTGCACCATATTGCAAATGGTGCAGCAACCTCTATAATTAATCTATGATTTCATAACCAACCTTTTTATTTAATGTATGATTGATTTCATATGAAATCATAGATTAATTAAAGAGGTTGGTGCAGCGTTTAGAATATTATTATTTCGAGAGACATTCTTCTCTATGCTTACAACGCCAAGATGGCGGCAATCAAATACAAAATGGCGTCAATCAAGTAGATCCAAAAAAAATCACAGTCGCAAGTCCAGTGTATATAGCTTATAGATTAATTATAGAGATCAGTGGCGCTACATAATTGCAAATTTTTTTTTCACAGTTTGAAACATGGCTGGCTTCGTGTACCGAATGCGGTGAAACAGCAGTGACCAGCGCAAGGACAGCCTTAGCTAAGGCCAAGCTAACGAGTCAGTGGGCTAAGGACCACCGCAGCGATATCTGGACCAGCCTCAAAGGCGGCGCGGGAATGACGTCTGTGTCATTCTTGTTACTACTCGCGGGATATGTTTTAACTGTCCGATTTTAATATTATCACAAATCTAAAAAGTATCCATCAATGGCCCCCGAGCGCGCCCCATACAAAGTTTAATTAGTTTTAAGTATAATTAAATTAATTCTTAAATTATACATGCTCAATTTTTTAAATAAATGAACCAAATTGTTCAACCCGGACGAAATCGGCGCGGGCCACCAGTTAGTTATAGTATTACAGCTGTGCCAATTATATTACCTGATTACTGTATTGTAAGAAACACTGATTTTTCAGAAGGTTGTATATAACGTAACTTTTCGAATAAAATATTATGTTGTAAACTTATTTAGTAGATAGAAAAAGTGTAAAGAGATCCCCACTCCACTTAAATAATGTACTTAGCTTGTAAACAAAACTTTGTTATGATAAAAATTATTATTGTTAAATAAAAAGACATTATTAAGGTAAAAATATTATTGTTGTTGTTTTTGTTCTTAACACAATTTTATAATCCCTATTTTCCCTTCAAAAAAAGCAGGTTATCAGGCAGATGATAAATAGTTATTTACTAATCTCCATCTATTCCATTTGTCATATTCTAAAAATGATTTCTTTTACGTACATATTTTCAAGTAAAAAAGCTTTTATCGTATGAACAATTTGCAATAACGTGAAAGTATAAACAAACGTACCTATCCCCTATCCCAAATAATACACTGCCGCCGGTGTCCAGTTTACAATGACCCGTGACATTACATGGAAGCGAATATTATTTCCCCTTGTTATAAAATAAAGGTAGAGAGGTTACGGCTCTAATGAAAATGGTAGTGGCTGGCGCCAATTTTCCGTCGCGTTCGAATGAAAACGCATTCGAAGTTCGAACGCGCGTCCTCTACGGACGTAAAGCGTCAGTTTGGCGGGAAGAAAATCGAATTTCGAACGCGGTTTAAATGAACGAAACATTTTAGTGCCATCTGGGTTTTTTAAATATAGTTTTCCAATTTCGAACTTAACTCGTGTAAAAGTGTTATATTTGTGTAATCTATTTATATTTTTATAAATTATTTCTTTGAGTGAATGCACCAAGTGAAATGTTTAAAAAAACGTTTCAATATTAAAATCGGTGCAAAGTGTTTTAAATAAAAAATGAATAGAAATGAATTTAAATATACTTTTTATTAAAAATAAGTGAGAATCTCAAACCAAAAAATTAGGAAACTCGCACGGTTTATTTATTTAAGTAGATTAAAAAATGTTGCTCTTTGCCATATACTTATTATTTTCTTCGACGTCCGCGTACGTATTGGAAGAAGAATGTCTTAACTACACAGTGTACCCAGTGCAATACGAATTGACCATTATTCCACATATATACAAGGACGGAAATTCATATTACGACTGTGATATAGTGATAACTGTAATTGCGAATGGTCCAAATGTTAATATTATTGAACTGGACGCAAAAGATTTGGAGATTAAGCGAGATTCTATTCAGGTTTTGGACGGAAATGTGAATTTCGTGAACGAGTATAGGCCTTATGAGTTCGACAATGTTCGAGGAAAACTGTTTATTTACTTGAAAGAACCTTTAAAACAGTACAGTGTGTCGAGAAAGCAGTACTCAATACGAATTTCTTTTATCAAGAGAGTTACTTTGGAGAGTGATGGAATCTTTCTTGTGGAATACGACGAGTATGGACAACCTCAGTAAGTATTTTTAACAGACTTCAAAAAAAGAGGTTCTCAATTCGACGAGTATTTTTATTTTATTTTTTGGCAATTATTCCAAAACTCCGTCAAACCAGAACCGATTTCAATTTTTCTTTTATGAAAGGACGTTTTATCATGTTAGTTCTATTTAAATTTGGTGAAGATCTGATGAATATCTTCGGATATGGAGGGCGGAAATCCTCAATGAAGCAAATCGCTCGTGATCAGAGTATGTGTATTAGGCTTTTAACCATAGTTCATAGCATGTATGTAACATAATATGCTTAATTTTTATTCGGCATCTTAATATATTTTTAAGGAGCAAAAAAATTAGCTAATGAATTGGTCCTATGAAGCTACACTAAAAAGTTTTTGGTTTTAAAATTTTTTGGCTCGACCCGGGAACCGAACCCGGGACCTCGTCGTCAGCAGTCAAACTTGCTCACCACTAGACAAACGAGGCAGTTTTATCTATTACAAAAATCTATTAGAAGCGTTTAGTTTCAATGTCAGACGTATTTGGATCCCGCCTGCTCCTACGCATGGATAACCCTGAGACTTCTTAGAATGGTAAAAGAGCATTAAGGTAACATTATTATTGCTTCGATTACATGTGGGATTTACTTTACTATTTATGTAGTGACTTCTTACTAAACTAGAAATAGAAACTATAATTTTATAAATTTTTTTTTTTTATTTTTTTTTATTTTTTTTTTTTATAAAGAATATTAGCCAAGCTGAAATTGACTAATATTCTCCGATCCCCTCCAAATAAGGCGGAAAGCTTGTGCTAGGAGTGGGTACGACAATAGTGCAACGGGTGGGATTCGAACCTGCGATCTTTCAGTTTTCAGTTCGTACCTTTAACCGTTGAACTATCGAGGCTTCATCTATGCTTTTCAACTTTTTTATTTACTTTTAATTAGAAAAAGGGGAACTTTTTGTTAGTTTTCAAACGAGGAAAAATTAAAAACTAATACTTAGTTTAATTTTTTTTTGAGAATACTGAATGCGACCTTTCCTTCTCCGTTCCAAATAAGCGTAAAGCTAACTAGGAATAATTTTTCAAAGTTATTGTGCCTCAAACGAGATATAAGTAACAACTTATATCTCGTTCTAGATTTAAAACATCCTTACTAATATGGAAGATTTTTGCCAATAAGCGAAACAATGTTAATTATAATTAGGAGGCAAGACTACCGGGTTCGTCGGTTCTCATTAGTATACGTCTGGTTTAGTGTGCCTAGACTCATTTACATACAGAGTTATAACGAATAGTAGGTACTAAACAGTAATTAAAAATTTCTAGGCATTTGCTTTATTATTTGTATCACTCAGGGAATGCTGCTATGCGTAAATAAGCAACACAAAACTCATAAATTAACTAACTAATGCCCGCGACTTCCCGCGGGAACTTTCTGATTTCTCGAGATAAAAAGTTGCCTATGTCACTCTCATGGTCCTCAACTATACCCATGCAAAATATCACGCCTTATTGCAGCGTTGTTGAAGGACAAACCAACAAACAAACACACTTTTGCATATATTAATGTAATCATTTTTGGCTTTATTTAAGGACTATAATAATCTTGTAAAATTGTGTCCTAAACGCTGTTGATTACCAATAAATAAATAAATGAATAAATATATTAATAGATATATTATTAATATAGGAGGAAGAAGGAAGGAGGATACTCCATAATATAATTTCAAAATTAAACCTGGATATAGATTCCAAAGTAAAGTCCCAAAAATTAAGAATCATGAAAGCAAAATCCATCGGATAGGATTCAAAAGTACGAATGGATCGTCTATTAATAGACATGCGTCTCTATGTCACGGTCGAGTGCCGGCCTTGGAGGATGTTGAACTAGTTTATCAGTTGCCATAGCTGACTTGCATTGTTCCGTTTGTGGTTTTCAGAGCTAACTCATAATGCTAATAACCTTCGATCACAGAAAAATAAGTGGATATCGCATGTTATACGATTTGTGTAACCACTAAATATGAGTGCAAGATCATCTCGCTAGCTAGTCTGTCATTGAACATTGACGTGAAGCAGTTATTTCAGTGTCAAGAACAATGATGCATTTGAATAATAAACTTTTACAAGTGCTTTTGAATCGTCGATGAATGTACTGTTCACGAATGAACATAAGAGTGTTTGTTGTTTTGTATTTGTTCACAATTAGTATTTTTTAGTTTGGTTGATAAAATAAAACTCATTTGTTAGCCGCCATTCGTTGCCTTTTTTAATTCCCAAAGAGTATACAAACAGAAGTGAAAAATAGTGATGTGACATTTGCCAATAGTACCGACAAATAGTGATGTGACGCGCGGTAACATCCTCCCCCCTTTTGAAAGGTTGCTTTCAAAGCTGACTTGCAAAATCTGGAATCAATCGTCCTTCTCTGGAAGCAAGGGACATATCCTGCTTAGTGATCGTCTAATTGTTCCTTGGGTTGTTTGAATGTCGACTACGCGGGAGACGCCATCACGACCAGGAAACATTCGAATAATTCGTCCCATTCGCCAGGAAAGTGGAGGCGCGTTCTCTTCGTGTATTAGTACTAAATCTCCAATACGTGGGTGATGCCCGTTGTTAGTTCGCCACTTGCGGCGTTGTTGAAGTTCATGTATGTATTCTCTCTGCCACCGCTTCCAAAAATGTTGTCTTATTTGTTCGAGTCGAGCGTATCGCGTCAGAGAGCTTGATTTGTAGTCCAAAAGTGATGGTGACGGCAGCGAGGCCAGCGGACGGCCAATCAGAAAGTGCCCTGGGGTGAGGGCTAGGAAATCGTTGGGAGATGGGGACAAAGGACACAAAGGTCGGCTGTTTAGTATAGCTTCAACCTGTGCAAATAGTGTACTCAATTCCTCGAAAGTTAAGTGAGTATTTCCCATTACCCGTTTTACGTGATACTTTGCCGATTTTACGCCGGCTTCCCAAATGCCGCCGAAGTTTGGAGCATAAGCAGGTGAGAATACAAATTTAATTTCTTCGTGGGTTGCAAAGTCTATTATAGGCTCCGTATTTTGTTTCAAAAAATTACCGATTTCCCTAGCTGCTCCCACAAAATTCCTACCATTATCGCAGAAAATTTCGAGTGGCTTCCCCCGCCTAGAAATCATGCGGCGCATTGTTAAAATAAAAGAGTTTGAAGTCAAGTCGCTGACTGCTTCCAAATGTAGGCATTTGTAACGTAAGCATACGAAAAGACAAAGATAACTTTTGATGAGTCGCGCACCGCGACCCTTTCTATTTAGTGTCATAAATGGACCGGCGAAATCCACTCCGACGGTTCGAAACGGAAAATCAGGAGTTATGCGCTGTACAGGCAAATTTCCCATGATGGGAGTGAGTGTTTTGCCTTGAGCTCGTCTACAAACAACGCATTTTTGTACTGTACTCCTAGCAAGTCGCCTGCCATTGATTGGCCAAATTTGGTCGCGCACGGAAGCAAGCAACAACTGTGGACCAGCATGTAAATGTTGTATATGGTAGTGTCTAAAAACTAGTTTTGTGAGATGATGTGATGAATGTAAAAGTATTGGATGTTTTTGATCATAGCTTAAATCGGAAGCGTCTATACGACCACCTACTCTGATCAGATTTTCATCATCAATGAATGGGGATAGTGACAAAATGCTTGATTTAGTGTTAAGTGTCTTGTTTTTAATTAGTGTAGAATAGTCATCTGCAAAAGATTGTTTCTGAGCTGTTAAGCACAGAAATTTGAATGCTTGAGCCAGTTCGTCAGTAGTTAGATCAGATGTAATTTTAGTGATAGGGTTTTTAATATTGTTTGCAAATCTTAATACGTAAGCTGTAACGCGTTTTAGTTTAATAAGCTTAGAATAATTTTCCATTTGTATGACAGAATCGATTGGTATTGTTGTAGTAGCATGCGCTTTTATTTCTGGTAAGATGAGATTTAAAGTATCCTTGGACTGAGGCCATTCGCATTCTGGTTCTAAAAGAAATGAGGGTCCTGACCACCAAATGTCACAATGTTCGATTTCGTGAGGGTGTACCCCTCGTGAGATTAAATCCGCTGGATTTTGAGCAGTGGGGACGTAGCGCCAAGAGGTAGCCTCTGTTAGTTCACATATCTCAACTACACGATTGGATACAAAGGTTTTTAGGTTTCGTGCATTGCTCCTAAGCCAACCAAGTACTATAGTGGAATCGCACCAGTGTACGAGACGGTTAACCTGACATCTTAACGAATTTGTAGTAGTCTGAACTAATCTTGCACTCAGCAGCGCTGCACTTAATTCCAATCGAGGTATGGTTGTTGGCTTGGTAGGCGCTACCTTCGATTTGGCGCATAATAGTTTAACAATAGAGACACCGTCTTGATTCGTGGATCTTAGATAAATGCATGCCCCGTAGGCGGACTGAGAAGCATCGCTAAAAGAATGCAGCTCTATCGTGACCGGTGAATCGCATATAGTTAATCTGGGAATTGCTAGTGTGAGAATAGCATCTAAATTTTTAGCGAACATCTGCCAAGAAGATTTGATGTCATCCGGGACCGGATCATCCCAGCCAAGTTTGGTGAGCCATAAGGTCTGTAAAATCATTTTTGGTATTATAATACAAGGGCTTAGTAATCCAAGAGGGTCAAAAATTTTAAATGAGGATGATAAAATTATTCTTTTAGTTAAAAGGTCATTTTTAAAATGAAGATCAGTTGTAAAATGTAATGTATCAGAATTAGAGTTCCAGCCTAAGCCTAAAGTGCTTGAAGACTCACTGATGGTAAGATTTTCGTTTAAATCAATATTTGCTGAATTATAAATTGCTTTAGAATTGGACCTGTATTTTCGTAAGTTGAAACAACCCTTTTTGAGAGCTTCAGAAACAGAACCTTGAATGCGTAATAAACCTTCTTCATCGTCAGCACCAGTTATTAAGTCATCAACGTAAAAGTCGTGTTGTATTATAGTCTTAATTTGTTCATCATCGCATTCCTCCCCCAGTTGCCAAATGCATCGAGTACTCAAATAGCTGGCACTTGCAAAACCGTAAGTGACAGTATTTAAACGATATGTCTCTAAAGGCAAAGACTCATCTTCTCTCCACAATATTAATTGAAGATTTCGTTGTGCTTCATGAATTTGGATCTGACGGTACATTTTTTCGATATCACCTGTTATAATGTATTTGTATTGTCGAGCTCTAATTAGTATGGAGAAAAGAGAGTCTTGGATGTTTGGGCCTGTTAGTTGTATGTCATTTATTGAAAGACCTGAGGAGGGAACGCGCGCCGACCCGTCAAAGACGACTCGAATTTTAGTTGATTCGCTGCTGGCCTTGAAGACAGCGTGATGGCAAAGAAAGTATGATGGATTTGGTCTAGAAGTTTCAGATTTTTGTAAATGGCCTAATTCGGCGTATTCCCGAATGAATTCCACATATTGAGACTTAATAGCTGGTTGCTTTCTCAATCGTTTTTCTAAATTGATGAAACGTTGCTTGGCTAGATTATATGAATCACCAAGACATGCAGGATCTTTAGTTAAAGGTAGTTTCACACAAAATCTACCTGTGCTCAAGCGGTAAGTGTTTTGTAAAAAGTGATCCTCACATGCAATCTCGTTTTTTGAAAGAATTGGTTTCAGGGGGACTGATTCAAGTTCCCAAAATTTACTTAATTTTTTGTCAATTTTGTCTAAATGTGCTACATTAGAAAGATATTGATTGTTTTTTGTATTACTAATTGTATTTGATAGAGGACCTGCAATTAACCAACCAAGTTTTGAGCTTCTTAGTTTTGGATATTCGAGGCCGAGAGACATTTGCTCGCATCCGAGAATGTCCCAAAAAATGTCGGCACCAATCAAAACATCTATATGTGCTGGTTGATTAAAATTAGGATCAGCTAATTGTATGCCTGTAGGCAGCTTTAGTTGATGAATGTTAATAGGAATTTTAGGAATATTTCCGGTAAGCTTGTTCATGATGTAACATGTGAGTGAAATGTTGTAATCGTTATTTAAAGAGTTTATTTGTATAGCACAGGTTTCCGTGACTGTGTTGCACTGAGTGTCACCTATGCCTATGATATTAATTGTATTTATTTGTTGTGAATTGAGAGACAATTTTTGTTGTAAAGATTTGGTGATGAATGTAGATTGACTTCCACAATCAAGGAGAGCCTTGACAGTTTCAGTTTGATTTGTGTGAGGATTCGTCACTGTAATTAAAGCAGTGGATAAAATAATTTGGTTGATGTGTTGTACAGACGAGCAGCTGTTGACTGTAGTATCATTAGTATTTTGTGCATTTGTAGATTTGTTATTTGTTGTTGTGGCCGAGGCCTTTTCGTTGTATTTGTAACATAACAGTGTATTGTGAAATTTATTAGTACAATGTCGGCAAGCTTGAGATGGACAAGAACCAATCCTGTGTGAAGCAAACCGTAGGCAGTTCGGGCATAACTTTAGTTTAGAAACCTCGGCTCTTCGATTGTCAACACTCATTGCCAAAAAGGTAGGGCAGTTGTAGATTCGATGTTGTCCTTTACAGAGAGAACAGCGAAAAAGATTTGTATTATTAGTAGTAGTAAAAGATTTTAATTGTTGTTCATTGTTGTAATTATTTTTTGTTCGTTCATTAGTGTAATTGTAAGCATTTTTTGTTCGTTCGTTAGTGTAATTGTTGTTGTAGTTGCGAGATGGCGCCACCGTCGGCCGCGATTGTTGTTTCAATTTGTCAAATTTATTTCGGTTCATAGTTTCTAAGACATCTGCACGATCAGATAAAAATTTATTGAATTGTTTAAGAGTAGGTACGTCGTCAAATGTACCACGACGTTCCTCCCACTTACCCAAGGTAATATTGTCTAATTTAGATGACACTATATGTATTATGAGAGTGTCCCAGTGTTCAGTTGGTTGACCTAACGTTGCCAGTGCCCGAAGATTTTTTGAAACGTGGTCAATTAAAAATCGAAGTGACCTCTCGGACTCCCGGCCTAACGGTTCAATGCTGAAGAGTGAATTTAAGTGATGATTAATAAGTTGTTTAGTATTATCATACCGTTCGCATAATAGTTTCCATGCATTGCTATAGTTAGCTTCGGATAATTCAATATTTGAAATAATGCGTGCAGCTTCACCCTCCAAATATGACACTAAATAGTGGAATTTGTGAATTGGTTTTATTCGTTCATTAGTATGAATAAGTGATAGGAATGTGTCACGGAACTCCAGCCACTTAAAGAATGTACCATCAAATTTTGCAATCTGAATCTGAGGTAGCTTGAATCCCATGTCCTGATTATCGTGATGACAAATAATAGAAGTTGACTGTTCACCATGTTCGTTGCGGACAGAAGTCGAGCGACCTGAATTCAAAATGCTTTCGTTTGATTCTATTAAATGTAACCCTGTAGCAATTGTTATAGCAAAATCTTGCTCAATACTGTCGCGTTCAGTTAGCTCTAATGACAAATTGTCCGAATTCAAAACCTCTATTCGATTTTGCAACTCATCAAAATAATCAGAAAGTTTCTTGATTTTATCGGTTTTTACTTTTAATTCGCCAAGTTCGAGCGAGGTTAAACTTGTACCAGTAATTGAATTTAAGTATGTTTTGTATTTAGTAATGCGTCCCTTAACGGAACTGCGCTTTACATGTAACTCCTTTAACTCCTTTGCAGTAAGAGCTTCAGTCATTTTGTATATAAATATTAGTTATAAACTTTAGTAATTAAGAAAATATTAATTTAATTGTTGCTATGGAGCTGAATGTGACCATAGGTTTATAGTGAAGATGTAAGTGAACAAATTGTAACTATGTTTTTATACTGCAAAGTAATTAGTGAAGTTATTTTGTAAAATATAAATAATTAAATGCTCGCTCACGTTCCTATTATTCGGCGACACTGGGAAGACCGCTTGCAGACCACTTCCAAAGTCTAGGCAGCCGCTAGCGCATGCCAGATGGTAAGACTTGACAAGTATGTATGATACGCCCCCCTGGAATGTTCGGCAAGGCAATCTTAATACCGAGATAATATAACGCAAGAAATGGGTTGGGGTTTGATCGAATAAACTGTGTTGTAATAAACAATAAGCTATTTGACATGAAAAGTTAAATTAAAATAATAAATAGTTAGGTCGAGTGAGGAACATACCTAACCTATTCGAAGTTACCAATTTGAGGTTAATTATTGCAAATACATTTTAGAATTGAGTAAACTATTTGTGCAGGTGTCGCTGTGAATTAAGTATTAGTGGGGGATGGGCTGGGGGAGGAATAAGGATCCATCACACTTAACTGACTGGCGTCACGCCGGGGCCTCATGGCGGACATCCCGTTCAATGCATCTCGATGAAATCCAATGATTGCAGGTCCTGTCACGGTCGCCAAATTATGTTCACGAATGAACATAAGAGTGTTTGTTGTTTTGTATTTGTTCACAATTAGTATTTTTTAGTTTGGTTGATAAAATAAAACTCATTTGTTAGCCGCCATTCGTTGCCTTTTTTAATTCCCAAAGAGTATACAAACAGAAGTGAAAAATAGTGATGTGACATTTGCCAATAGTACCGACAAATAGTGATGTGACGCGCGGTAACATGTACCACTGCTGGTTCGGAATGCCCTTCCTGCCGAGAAGAGCCAGCAGTAAACTCGGCGGTTGCTCTTTTCAAAAAAATAATTTTTACAATAGGTAACAAAACTATGCTATGTATACAGTGTTTCCACAATGAAGTTTTAAAAATTGTGCATTTTTCCATTCCCGTTGGTGGCACACGCGTGATTTTAATTTACCTTAACTTATTAATTTTATTATTATTTATTACAAACAAGCTTTAACCCGTAACTTCGCTCCCGCCATCTATTAAAAGTGGATATTCCTATAAAAAAAAAGAAATTTTGTTTTTTCAGATTTTTCAGCTGTTCTTTTGAGTCTATTTTAAAACAAAAAAAAAATCAAATCAAAATCTCAAAAATTTTAGAATATTAGCACAAAGGATATAGTTGTAAAGTTTCGGGACTAGAAGAGCCATCTAGAAACTCCAAAAACATAGCAGGATGAAAAATTTTCGTAATCTTACTTATCTCTTTTCTTTTACCAGGTACCTTTTCACAACCCGCCTATCACCGAACAGGGCTAAATACTTCTTCCCGTGCTTCGAAAACCCTCAGTTCGAGGCGGTGTTCAAGTTCAAAGTGTATATGACGTCACCCCACTCCAGCCTGCAGTACTGCAACACGAGCCTTGTGATTGCGGAAGAACTCAAACGGCAAAGGTAAATATATCTCTACTTATTAAAAATAGAAACGTGTGAGACGTGTGGACCATTCTATAAATTCTTATCCTTACTAATCCTTATCCTTACTAATCCTTAACAATATATAAATGCGAAAGTGTGTCTGTTGGTTTGTCCTTCAATAACGCTGCAACAGAGCTACGGATCAACATGTACGACGAGTATAGATGAGGACCTGGAGAATGTCATAGGCTTCTTTTTATTATAAGGCAAGTCTAATCGAGAAATTTATAAACTGCACTCTCGTTCAGCTCAGAGTTAAAAAGAGACAGAATTCAAATTCAAAATTTATTTATTTCATATAGGCCAACTTGTAGCTCTTATGACACGTCATAAATCTACCACCGGTTCGGAATGCAGATTCTGCTGAGGAGAGCCGGCAAGAAACTCAGCAGTTGCTCTTTTCAAAAAAAAAAAAATTTGCAAGAGGTAACAAAACTATGCTATTTATTTAGAGAAAGCATATTTGTGTCTCGTTTTAACTCTATCTTGAGTCCTAGCTAGGTCAGAGAACGTTCTATATAGATCTCACCATAAGATAGACAGTGGAATTTTATTGAAGAATCCTAGCCTATTCCCACAAACGACTTTAGTCCAAAACTTGATTTTTTCATTCTATTTTCAATCACAGACGCCATTGATTAAATATGAGTAACCACAATAATTGACACCGTTTCCACAACTACTTACGGTATGTGGCATCGGTTGCTTTATATGGACTGAGCGCTTGTCTGAGTAATAGCGTGTATCAATAGATTAAGGTAGACGTATATTTTCACAATCCTAATATTATATACGCGAAAGTTTGTGCGGATGAATGTATGGATGAATGTTTGTTACTTAATCACGCTGGAACGAATGAACCGATTTGGCTGTTTGGCACAGAGATAGATTATAGTCTGGAATAACACATAGGCTGCTTTTTATCCCAGAATATATTTTAAAATAATTTGATTACTCTTTATATTTAGACAAAAATGCTATAGGTAGGGTACCTGTAAATTATTTGAAATATTTTTAATTACGAATGCTTAAAAATAACAAATCCGCTTACACTTCAACTATATCCTAGGTATAAACTAAGTAGGTGGTATGAAATCAATTATATCAAAGAGCCGTAGTGCTTTCTATTTCTAAGTACTTTAACCATTTAAGTTAATAAAGAGAAAGTTACCTTTAGTACTCAAGTTAGTCAATAAAAACTTGCTAAAGGCTTAATAGACTTTAGTTCTAATGTAAAGAAACAGATTTATTTCTACAAAAACCTTGACTGGTTCTTAAGGTATTTCTATACTGATGTTGTTTAGTAAGATGTTATACTTGACAAAAGATTTTATTTCATAAAGTCTTACATTATGTTATTAGAAAAACATATTTTTTTGTTATCTCTAAATTATTTGGCATCCCGATATATGATACTAGAAGCAGAATTAACTAACTTTGGTCAATGCATTATAGCTGCTCTACATCACCTATCTCCTACTGATTAATATCATTCTTTTTTCTTCTTCTATTTCAACCGATAGACATCCATGATTAGACAATTCTCTTGCATCGGTTTCCACAGGCCTCGGTCTTGCACCATCTGTACTTGGTGAATCTTTGCCACTCGGATGTCATCGGTCCACCCAATGGTCAATGTCTGCCAATACTGCGTTTTCCAGTGCGGGATCTCAACGACCAACATTTCTTCGAATGCTTATAAAGTAAAGAACACCTTTAGTGAGAAAGCACCTTAAGTGCAAGTGTAATTATGTACTATTCATATCCATTTGAAGAATGTGTCAGAAGCGGCGGTGGTCTTAAAGACCGCGAGTTACCTTTGAAGGAAGAGAATGTGTGGCTAATATTTCCTTTCCCAAGCTTATTAAATTGATAAGTTAGCTTGAAAAGTTCTTTGGATTGGCAGGGAAATCTACTTTTATTTAAGTGATATTAAGTTTTCTTAATAAGGGTTCTTAATAATCCCAGGCACACGCCATTCATTAATTGTTATTTGAATTTTAAGAAATTAATATAATAACTTGCTTCAATAGTGAAGAAAAACATCTTGAGAAAGAGAAAACCTAAATTCCTGAGGGATTTATATATTGTTCTCAAATGTGTGTGAAGTGTGTCAATCCGCACTTGGGCAGCAAAGTGGACTATGGCATCTTTCTTTTCTGAACCTCCTCATTTTGGGAGATTCATGTTCAGATCGGCTGCCCCATTTCAAAAGCTAGTAAGTGTGATTGACAAAATTTTACAGGAGACCAAAAAAACATGTTTTGTGGTAGATGGTTTAGCGACGTAATAAATATATCCATTAAAGCTTTAAAAGTAGTTTATTTTAGAAATATTTATCCATCAACAGATACTGAAGAGTTCAGAAAGGTTCTCACAAATATGTTTTTTGATCTCCTGTAAAAGTTTGTCAATCACATTTACTAGATTTTGAAATGGTCCCATTTCAAAATCTAGTAAGTGTGATTGATAAACTTAGCCGAAACGATATAATAGGTTTTTCTCAGCAGAATCTGCTTTCCAAACTGGTGGTAGAGTCTTGAGCTATTTTTATAAACCTAACTTCTCGCGAATGAAGTCGCCGACTAGCTAGTACTAGTTATGGAACAAATCTAAGTATTTTAATACAAAACTTGATGTTTCCAGTTCATCGAACAGCTACACGATCATCGAATACATGCCGTCACCTCAAGTGGCATTATACCAAGTTGGCTTCCACCACTCCAAATTCGGGAGTCGACAAAATACGGCAAAGAAAACTAACGATACCCTCGTAATCTGGGCACCTGAATCCACATTAAAGCACTATGACTTTATATTGGGTTATGGAGAGACTATAATCAACTTGATTCATGAATATGCAGGAGTCAATCGGCCTCTAGTGAACGGCCCGATAAATATAGCGGCTGTACCGAAAATAATACACGGATACGAAATTGGGAGCTGGAATCTGTTGACTAACAGGTAAGCTGAATTTGGATGATCAATCAAGTAGGTCACTTCAATTTGTAAATACTCGTATTTTCTAGCAGGGCATATTAATTTGACGATTCAAAAGTAAGTTAATTTGAGTTAAAATATTGCCGTCACGGGACGTCCGGCAGATAAGAAATAACATGCCAAACATACAGAGGAGTAGACAGCGGTGGTAGAGAGAGAGAGAGTCATATAAAGAGAGTTTGTGTTAGATTCATTTGATGATTCGAAAGCACTTTGTAAAAATTTATTTGAATAAAAAAAGTCTATGCTATTGTAAAGGTGGAGAACGTTTAAGATAAAGATAAGTTGGCACCGCGGCATTTATTTTTTATCCATGCTAAACTTGACTTACATTCCCGTTTCTCCTTCAAATAAGCAAGCTTGCGTTAATAGTTAGTAGTGGGTACGACAATAGAGAAACGGGTAGGAAATGGGAATTTAAACGTTGACCTTTCAGTTTTCAATCCACTCCTTTAACGATTGGGCAATATTGTATGAATGTGAAAAAATTATAAGAATGTTCAAATAGTTCACAGAAGTGTTTATTTTTTAAATTTTCTTTTGCATACAATGTATTTCTTAAATCGAACAAGGTCAAACGAGAACAGCTGTTAAACTTCAGAATAGTCTTTATGTTTATCAGTTTTGAAGGTAACCTTAAATATATTTGGCCTAGGCACTATGCAGAATAATATTTGCATATGAACAAATACTTAGATGAATTTATAAAATATATTCGTACAATCTACCTATATATGGTACGTTGAAGTATTTCATATAGGTTCTCATTGCCTACCTCTTGATTACATCGAATAAGAGAAGGATGAAAGAAATAATGATAAGATCTTTTAAGACTGTTCATTACTTTTCTAGTGATACAAGATTATCTTACATCAATGAATTCACAAGTATAAAGCAGATGGAACAAATGAAGTTTGAACTAGCTCAGCAATTGAGTCGGATTTGGCTGGGTAACCCAGGCGAGGTTCAGCGCACCCGTTGGAAAGAAGAATGGTTTAAAGAGGGTGTTGCGGCCTACTTAGCGTACTACTTGTTAACTCAAGTGAGTAGTGATTAAAAAATCTCTCAGTTCACATACTTTAAGGTTAGAATCAATCGATGGTGTTGGCGCTATGTTCAGAACTCCTCTACATGATCTAATTAATAATGAAGAGGTCTGAGATAAACCCAAAATATGACATAGCAGTTCATTGAGCAGTGAAGCAGTAGTATTGTCACTTCATCTTCCAAATAAGCGAAAAGCTTGTGCTATGAGTGGGTACGATAATACAAGTGCAACGTGAGGGACTCGAACCTGCGACCTTTCAGTTTTCAGTCCGCACTTTTAACCGTTAGGCTCCCGAACGGATGAACCGATTTTTGATTTTGTTTTTTTTTTGTTTTAAAGGTGAATTAGTCGAGTTCTTAGCTATGTTTAATGAAAATCGGTCCAAGATGGCCACCGCCACAAAATGGCATATTACATATTTTTATTTTAACGATTACTGAGTAGCAAATACGATGTTGTAGCACGTCGGGGGTGTTTTAAGTTTTTAATTTACATTTGTTAACATCTAAAATTGTGTTTATAGTACAATAACGGGATGGTTTCATACCAACACAGACTACCAATCGACATGTATGGATTAGAAATGAAGCATAAAGCGATGGCTGTAGACTGGGCTCACACCACGCCAGCACTAGCTTCCTTCAACAGAACATTGGCTATAGAGATACCATCGAGATATAAGGAGTTGGTAACGATGAAGACAGCTTCGTTATTATGGATGGTTGAGAACTGGCTCGGATCAGAGAAGTTTCATCAAGCTTTGGTGAACTATATTAATAGCAGGTAAACATGTAAATTGTATCATTTTTTTATTTATGTACTCAACAACATAATTATAAAACATATAAAGCAAGAAAGAAACAAAACAGTGGAAAATTAAACACAAAAAATTGAAAACAAAGAAATTACTCTTTAAGAGATCTCTACCAGTGACCCTAGATAGTAGTTTTCCCACTAGTGTAAGGAAATAAGAATACGCACATCTAAATACGAAAAAGCAATGAACATTAGCTGGGTCCCCACCAGACGATCCAAAATGGATCGGCGATCCCGCGATCCGCGATCCAAAATCGTGAACGTGGAGCGTGGATCGTACTAGGCCGATCCAGTTTGTTTAAACTGCGGTCCGGAACGAACGGATCGGGCGCAGCAGGGAGCGCGCGCTCCAATACGAGCGCATGGATCGCGCGCGGCACGTCCACACCGCCTGCACATTTGGATCGCGCTCCTGCCGCGTGCGATCGGAGCGCGATGGATCGTCTGGTGGGGACCCAGCTATTAAAATGCAAATTTAAAAATGTAATGCAGAAATAAAATATTGAAAAAGAATTTCGAGTGTTGAGTTGTTTGAGATACTAATGAAAGCTTTACAATGTATTTTAAAACTTGTTCCTTTGAATGTATTTCTACATTTCTATCATTGTTTATAAATATTCTCGCCTTCTGAATATTAACTTTACCTACGTGCTTAATATTATAAATATTGTATAGTATTCAAATCACTTAGTAATATCGTAATTATAAAGAAACGAAAACAAATCAGAGTGGTAATTTAAATCTAGTTTTTAAAAGTATTTTGGGTGCAAATTATGTTCAAATTTCTAATGATCAATTTTTCTTTACTTTTTAGGAGAGGGAAATACATATCCCTCATAGACTTCATGGCAAGCCTAGACAGAGACACCGTTGAATGCTTTCATCAATTCTTCAACGGGTCTACTTCTTCAAGAGTCTTGAACTCCTGGTTCCGTCAGTCTGGATATCCTGTGGTTAATGTCCTGGTCCTAAGAGATCGAACACCTAATGCAGTGCAATTGAAGCAGGTACTTTCGTTTGAATATAAACTTAAACTAAAGAAGTCTTCCAACACTTATTAAAGAGATAAAATATATATACGTACTAAAAATTGTAACTAGCTGGTCTACTGACCTTGCACTTTATATTGAAAAATTGAACATAATTGGAGTGACTTCATGGAATGATTACATTGGCGTTAATCACAATTAAAGCATCACACGTAATCGAATCCAATTTGTGAACGCCTCGAACCAGAAAATTTCTCAATTTGACTTAAAAATAGAATTGATCGAAATAATATCCAACCTCAAAATATAAGGGACTAGATGATTCCCGCGACTTCGTCTGCGTGAACTAAGGTTTTTAGATTCCCGCAGAAACCCGTTAATTTTCCGGGATAAATTGTAGCCTATGTGTTAATCCAGGCTATAATCTATCTCCATTCGAAATTTCAGCCAAATCCGTCCAGAAGTTTTTGCGTGAAAGAGTAATAAACATCCATCCATCCATCCATACTTACAAACTTTCGCGTTTATAATATTATATACTTGTAGTTGATGCCCGCGACTTCGTTCGCGTGGATTAAGGTTTTTAAATTCCCGCGGGAACTCTCTTATTTTTTGGGATAAAAAGATATGTGTTATTCCAGACTGTAATCTATTTCTGTGCCAAATTTCAGCCAAATCGCTTCATTCGTTGCGGCGTGATTGAGTAACAAACATCCAAACATCCAAACATCCACACTTTCACATTTATAATATTATTAGGATTAGGATTAGGATTAGGATATTAGGATTAGGATTAATAGGATTATTTTGTTGTTGTGTAATTTACAGGTTAAGTTCAGCTACGTAGAAAAAGATAGACACGATTCTAACTACTTTATCCCGATTTCATACATCGTTCAGCACAATCAAAACTGTTTCAACTGCTTCCAACCAAGGTTCACTATAGGCAGTCAAACGTATACCTTCCGGGAAAACCTCAACGGCGGTTGGATTATATTGAATAGAAATGCATCAGGTAATTACCAAATAGATTTATAAATACATATAAAAAATTCCGAGGCCGGCGGAATTCAAACCCACGTCTCTCTGGGAATCGCGCCCGAGTGTGTTAACCGCTACACCACGGCCGAACCATACGTCAGCCACGAAATTAGTGATATGTATCTACTTCTTCAATTAGTTTTATAGCAACTGTTAACGACATCTAGTAGCGACACATTACAGTTGTCGATCTACTTTTTTCCAAGACACCATATTACAATGGAGCTCTTAATAAATTATAGATGCCACATTGCTTGTTACAATTTTTAATTTTTTATTGAAGTGTTAACCTACACTTAAAGGAAATAACCTAATAGATTTATAATGTAGGTAATTACCATTCTTGTTATTAACTAAAGCATACTGCGTGAAATAATGGTTGTTTTCCCGCGGCAGAACGATTTGCCCGCAGTAGTATATCATTTGCATTACTTTTAAATGTAATTAACATTAACAATAGAATACAATACAATCGAAACTACAGCATAAACTAAACTAGCAAGACATAGTTCGGACTTCTCAATATTGAAATATTTAACGTAACATAAAAATAAAATATTTAACGTTTTCAAAAATTGATTACCTTTGATAAAAAGCAGCCTATGTCACTCTCCAGGTCCTCAACTATACCCATGCAAAAAATAATGTCAACCCGTAACTCTCTTGCAGCGTGATTGAAGTAAAAACCAACGACAAACACAATTTCACAATTTTTATAATATTAGAAAGGGTAGTAAGGTTAAAGTTAGTAAGGACTAGCTGTTGCTTCCAACTTCGTCCAAGAAGAGTCAAGTTTTTAAATATTCCGTGGGAACCCACAGTTTTTCCTTGATAAATGGTAGCCTTTCTCCTCCAGTACAGTCATCAACTATACCCATACAAAAATCACGTCAACTCGTTGCTCCGTTGCCAGATTAAAGGACAAACCAAAAAACAAACACATTCGGATTTATAATGGATCTATCTAATAAGGCATGTGGTACAGAACTCGGAGACATGAACTTGAAGTGTCTACCATTGGCTCAGTAACACAGATCCGCAGAAACCTTGGCCGCGGTTCGAGTTAGCAATAAACATACTATTTCGGTCCGACTGCTATTCTCTACCCACGCGTCCATTGCTTGCGGCTTCCCACACAATACGTGTTCTGTAAACACAAGCATTATGGTTTGATTTGATCAACTTAATGTTTTTTTTTCTGGCGGCTTAAATGAAGACTCCTCGGGAAAAACAATGAATGTCACTTTTTTCGTGAAACTGAGCCTTTAATGCCATTTGTTACTAAAATATAGAACTAAACTATTTTTTGATAAAGTCAAGTAAAAAGTTTAAATAGTAATATGTTATTTCAATATTTATACAAAATGAGCATAAACTGAAAGAAATATAGACTTTGAAACTATAAAAAGTTGTTTTTCTCTTTTTAATCATCTTTTGACATTCATTGTTTTTCCCGAGGAGTCTTCAAATACTTTTTTATTCATCTCAATCCATAGCCGGTAAACTAACGGACATAGCTCTCCTCTCGAATAAGAAGGCTTCAGGGGAAGGAAGGATATGCTGTCCCTTTCTTTCTTTTGGAGCTAAACTATGTGCGAATGGATAGAAGTGTAGCAAAGACTACTACAACTTTAATGATGCAGTATCGACCGGAAATATTGCGAAAATATTTTATTGTAAGAAGTATTTTTTTGAATTTTAACTTATTTTTTTAATAATTTTCAGGATATTACAGAGTCAATTACGATGAAACAACGTGGCACCTGATTGCAAAGGCGTTACAGGAAGACCATATGGGTATAGATGAATTAAATCGAGCTCAAGTAAGTAATTATATTAGCCTATTATTATAATGCTATGTTATGCGTGGAGTATACCAGTGTAATTAAATCGATAATTAGGAAATCCTTAGGCAAACTAAAATTATCATAATTTAAACGTAAAAATTCTTTTTAAAAAGCCGACTTCAAACGCCATTACAAAGTTCCAGCAATTTCTCCAGGATCCCATCATCAGATCCTGACCTGATGACTATGGGACCACTTGGGAAGTATTCCCTTTCAAACAAAAAAGCTTTTTCCAAATCGGTCCAGGTGTCTTCGAGTAATCGGGGAGCATACATAAAAAATAAAAAAGATTTCGATGAATTAAGAATCTCCTCCTTTTGTCGGTTAAAAATAGCTCATCATGTCACAAAGCTGAAGGGGAAATATGGACAATTTTTAATCGATTGCTGCAATTATTTTTAAGATCGTAAACGACGTGTTCGCTCTATACGCGGCTGGCTATTTGCGTGAAGATATTGCTCTAGAAGTACTGGATTACTTAAACAAAGAAATAAGTCACATGGTGTGGGATGCTGCAATATCTGGTTTTCATCTGCTGAAGGCAGAAGGCGTTAAGATGACGAGAACTTTGTATGAAGAATGGAAGGTAAATCGGATTAAACAATTTCAATACCAATTACTTAAGTAATAAGGCCGCCTTTGCATGCGTAGTTTTAAGATGTATTCAATTTCGTTTTTTTCTTGTGTGCAATAAAGTTTTTATATATCTACTTTAGGAGGATAAAGTTCTAGCTAATTTTTCATCTCAACTCATTGCCGGCCCATTAGTAGACAAAGGTCTCTTCAAAGAAGGGCCAATTTAAGATCATTTTGAAGAGCTCTCAGTCATGCAGGTTTCCTCACGATAATGTTTACCTTTACCGTTAAAGAAAGCGATATTTAGTTGCTTAAAATGCTCAGAGATGTATTCCTGGGATCGAATTCCAAACCCACCAATTAAAACGGCCAAAGACAAGTAGAGTTGCTTTTTCAATTTTGAGTTTGGAGTTTGATTTGATTAAATATAATTTATTTATAGATTACTTCATTCTTGTAAATTTTTGGTTTCAATTTTTGCTTAATTTGTTTTTATAGATATAGGAACTTTTAGGCTTAAATTTATAGACTGCACTCTCATTCAGCTCAGACTCAAAACAGATTAAAAAAGAGACAGGTTTATGTCAGAGCATATTTGTGTCTCTATCTTGAGTCTGAGGTGAGCCACAGCACTCTATAGATCTCAGCGAAAAAATGGTGATTGAAACTAGTCATTTACTTGTATCTACTCGTAAATGACTAGTTTCAATCACCATTTTCAGCAATTCATGCAAAATAAGGTCTCCACGATATACAAGAGGTTGGTTATGAGTCTGGAGCAGCGCAGCAACATCCGCCTGTTTAGAAGCACCATCGTACAGTTTGCATGCTCGGTTGGCTACCAGCCCTGTTTGCAAGACATGGACCAGCACTACCGGGAATTTAGACATTCTAATAAGAGGTGTGTTCGTTTTTGTCTTCTTTCTTCATCCTGAGATTTGTTTCTGCAAGTAGGCGTTGTTTGCCCGTTTTACGTGAATCCTCTGGTACGATTCCCCACTAGATAATTGCAACCAGCCCAGCGTACTCCAGAATGTACACAAGATATTTAGATCAGCAAGGACTTCAGGGTGTATTGCTGGAGAGCCAATGATTTGTTGTCTTTGGTTGAATACACCCCTTGCATTTAAGCAGTACGTGTTCCAGTATTTTCCAAACCCTAATACTTATTATAGCATCTACATCTAGCAAAAGTTTTTAATTAGTTTAACGTCAATATATACATTCTATTCATACAAAAATTTCAAGGAGACCTAAGTTTTATAATAAAAAATATTATCTCCATAATCTGTCGTTTTAATTTCAGGCTTAAACCGGATTATCGCGAAACCTGCTATTACTTGGCATTCGTTAACGGTAAAAGTGATATAAGCGGAAATTTGAATAGATTTGAACTTGAAGATAAAGCGAATGCTGAACATCGATTGTAAGTCTTTTACTTATTTTAATAAATCCCTAATCATCAAGGAACAACAAACTACTTTTGTATCAATCTGGCAAACCAGAACAAATATGATACAACGTGCTATTTGAGCTGTACACTGCCGCTCTTGCAGTAGCTGAACAAAGTACAGGAATAACACAACGACAACACACAACACCACACAGACTCTCCTTAATACAAAATTCGTAATGACTACGAATAAACAATTATCAATGAATAATAAGATATTAGATACTTTTATCATTCCAGCCAATAATAGTTACCGTTGATTTCAGGCGATTAGAAAACAAATTCTTGTACAGAATCCCCAAAGGAGAACCGAAGCCTTTACCTTATATGAAGTCAACTACAACTACTACAACTGAGGTAGGTCTTTCAAATACCCATATATTTTATTATGCAACAAAAGTGATGAATCGATGTCTTTGCATGATTTATAATAATTATACGTTGTGACATCTAGGCCACATTCATACAGAGTCTGATGCTGAGATCTATAGACCGTGTTCTAACTCAGTTCAGACTCAAGATAGAGGTTATAACGAGACACAGATTCTACAAACTCTGTGTAAGTTTATGTTGCCTGGTAGAGTAGATCAATTAGGGCCGATTTAATCGATGAAGACTTATCCGTAAAGATATTTTTGCAAATTTTCAATACAAAAACTGTCAGAATACCTAGTTTATTCCTCGGATGAACGTCACTCGACGTTGGTGAAATCGGTACTTAGTTTGGTTTACATGGAATGGTATCAATATAATGATTAGGCCGTCTCTTTTTCGACACCTCTACAAAGTCTATAAAAAAATTCGTGGTATGCTACTGCTGATCAACTGGACTTGCTGAATAAGTTAAAAGGACAGTAGATTCAATACCTGGGAATTTCAGAATAAAATTTATCTTTACATTAGAGCCATGCACCCTTACTGTTACTTCCAACTATTATAAAAATGTAAGCAACCAGTGTTTGCCGATTTCGTAGTTAGTCTAAAGTAAGTAAACTGTTCTTTATTTCCAGATGGCAGTAATATCAACACCTCAAGTTGCAGACAAAGGAGCCACTACTTTAGTTTCATTGTTTACAATATTTACTGCATTAGTAAAACTTATGATATTTACATAATTTACTATTTTTTATTATTATAATGCGATCAAGTTAAGAAAAGATATATTAAGCTGCTATTTTCCATTACAGTGTGAATTAGAGTTTCGATAGTATGCTGCCCTCCTTAAGCTTTACCATCGTTAATCAACATTTGGCCAAATACGATTGTTTATTGTTATCTTACTTAGAAAAAATTCTCCATCGATCCATCTAATTAATTTTAAAATATCAACAATCATCTTCAAGCAACTTCGACTTTTTTTCGATGGTAAAATATTCACCGAAATAAATTAAAAGTCGCAGAAAAAAATGTTAAAAGTATGTACCTACCTAAGGAGGTTTTATTAAAAGTTGGATAACAAAAGCTGTTTGGAATAATGCACAAAAGGAGCCTGTTAACATTGTGTAATGTTAGATTTAAATTACTTTAAATTTTAAATGTGAACACTGCCCATAATTTTATAAGATTAAGAATTAATTATTTATTATTCTGATGTCAAAATATTACTTGATTAGTAATGTTAAATTATAGAATATGTAGAAAAATATTAAGTAATTTAAAATTCAATTAGGTAAGTTTTGATTTTGTGAACAAAATTATTAAAGTGCCTTTGTATTAGTATAGGTTGTACTTTTAGTATTAAAAACTAAAACTTGATTTTGCCATATTTTTTCAACTTTATTAACATTCCTTTTTTGAAATGGTGCTTTTTTAAAATTGTAAGCCTTAAACAGTGCCTTAGTAATATACTGGATCAATTGAGTGCACATAAATATAATTTCTAGTCATAATCATAAATATTGTATGTAGGTAGAAGAAAAAAACACGAATAATGTGCTTACAACTATGATAACTTTTATTGTTATTTAACATTATTGGAATAAAATGTACATAATATTATAACAGTAACAAAGTAGGTAAATCTTATATTTACTAGTAAAATTACTTAAGTAAGTTTGATTATTTATTTTAAATTTAAGAAATAAAATAAGATTTAACATACTATTTTCACGCCTATTTATTTTATCCAAATTTGAAACAAGAGGACGCGTTTGCTTCAGATCTGGTAAAATATTTCCATTCATAAGGAGTGATGATGCAGTATAAACTTAAAATCTACGAAAGTACTTAACAATAATTCATTATTATATTTACTTAACTTTGTTCACTATTAAATAAATTTTTATAATACTTAACTAATTATTATTTATTATAATAAAATTCACTTTGTGCAAATTAGTCACGCTGTTATATACTATGATAATATGCAATTAAATACTGCTTATTGTATACCTACAGTAGCCTACAGTATAAATATAAAATTAATAATTATAATTAACAAAGCAAAAATAAAGACTTATATAAAAATAAAACTGACATTACTTGCTGTCAATAAAATGCGATTAAATAGGTACATTAAAAATGATAATATTATTCATAATTAATTATAATACTAAAATTTAATTCACTTTGTGCAAAACTGACGCGTTCTTATTACCTACTGTGAATATTATGCGATTATATACCTACTTCATTCAAACAAAACTGTAAGTTTCTTACTTTAAATAAAACTAAGTACCTATAGTGCCGATTTCCCAATATTGAGTGATGTTAGGTTATGTAATGAAAATCTGACAAAATATCAAAACGCTCGGATGAAATTTAATATGGTGAAATCGGCCCTAAGGCAATGAAGTATATAACTTAAACCTTAAAATTAATTATTTTTTAACTAATTAAAAAAATATTATTTTTATTCACTTTGTGCAAAACTGACGCGCTCTACCTACCTAGCTGCCTACACTAGGGATATTATTATAACATACACTAGGTATATATTATACGTTATTCAAATATATTAATATAATGATTAAAATACACATACAATCATCAAACAATCAAGTTACATAATTTGTAACAAGTTTTGATTAAAAATTCTTCATACTTTAATTATCCTACTCTAGCACATGAAAACTTTTTAAATCTTATGTTTGCACGCATACGAGTTTTATCATAAACATAGTATTTATAGTGTAATAAATAAAAGTATCATAAAAATAGTAAAAGTTTAGTTAGCATTATATATTTTTAAATAAAATATAATACCGACTTGATACCGAATGACGATATTATTATGTAATAATAATATGCATGCGGAAAAATAATAGTAAAATGTTTTCATTTATACTAGAGTGTAGACAATGGGAACTACAATTACTATCGACGAGATAGCAAAGAGTATCCAAACTCCGACACCATACTTAACCAATAACATACGCATAACTTACAAATCTATCTGCCAATAAGAAAATATTATCAAAGATTTATCTTATGAAACTAAGAATTAATTGCCTTATTATAATAAAATTAAACTATTAAGAATATTATATAGTTATTATTAAAAATATTTAAAACTAATCATTATTATTACACTATGAAAATAATTTCTAGCTATATTCAATGGAAAATCAATAAAAAATAACTTAAGTTTTATACAATCCCGTGAATACCCCGATTTAATTTAAAATTATAATTCTAAACGACAATATATTTATCATACAGCCTATTTTCACATATTTTCTAATGTTGATTAAATAATGCAATACACATAGATATACATAACAATAGAATGGATACAAATACATTGGATGCATTATTCTCATTGATCCATTCGTAAATTTCTTCCAAATTTTCGTCTGCCCAAGCGAGGTTCTCGTATACACGCACTCTCGCCCTTTCTGCGGCCAACATTGAGTCATCAAGATTGCTTATACTATTTTGACTGTTGATCCAATTGACGAACTGAAATGATAATTTTCATATTATTAGCCTGGAGCAATCAATGACTGCATCAAAACCTAAAGTTATTATTTAACTAAACGATGCCCGCGACTTCGTCCTCGTGGATTAAGGTTTTTATCCGCGGGAATTCTTTAATTTTCCGGGATAAAATGTAGTCTATGCGTTAATCCAGAGTATGAGCTATCTTCACTCCGAATTTCAGCCAAATGGGTGCATTAACTTTCAAAATTTATTCGAAAACACATCATACCTATACAGATATAATGTTTCCTATGCTTTTGCTTTTTTTAAGGATTTCGGCCGGGGTCTGTATTATTAATTCCAGGATGTATTTCAAAAACAGATGCCATTATCTGACATTCCCAATGCCATAGTTTTTTTATGAATAACGAGCAAACGAGCAGGCGAGTCACCTGATGTTAAGTGACTATTACCGCTCATGTACACTTGTAGCACCAGGGGCACCACCAATGTGTTGCTGGCTTTTCAGGAATTTGTTGGTCCACTCCTTGATGCTGTAATTACAGCAAGTGGGAACAACATCGAAGACCGTTAGTTCCAAATAAGACGTGACTTACTTGGTTCATCTGACCGCCGTTCACAATATTTTCCGCCATTATGAAAATCGCCTCGTCAAGCCTCTCAGGACCACCATACCTGAAATTATAAAGCAAACAGACTTATTATTTAAAACTCGATTAAAGATTACTTATTTTTTCAGTACCTATACAACTGTTATAGTTTTAAAGTTAATCTAAAAATTAACTGTCTATATGAAATTACTAACCATCAAATAGTAACTTACTGCAACGGTCAGCAAAAGAGTCATTGATGGACGAATGTGTAACTGTGGGCCGAGGCGAAGCCGAGGCACATACACGTAAGTCCATCAATGCCTAGTTGAGGCCAAGGCTTGTATAGTACTTTTCTCAAATAATGCGCGGCAATTAAATACAATTTACTTTTCAAAATCAATGTTGAACAACGAACAACAATAAATTTTGTTAATTTTTTTTTTTCAATAAACAGCTGTCTACTTGCAAGCCAGTTCGAAATTTAAATAAAACCTTTGATAAGTTACCTTATTGGTTGCTATGTTTCATGTATGAGTAAAAGATCGTTCCATTTTTAAATTATACGACAGATATGAGTTTACAAGGTAATTTATTTGGCTGCTAAGCCACGACAGATATGGATTTTCATACAACTTTTGCCGGCCACTGCTCGCAAGTATTTGGCCAGTACAGCAATTTCGATTTATCTCGAAGAAGGTTGTTAAAATAATGCTCAAATTTCCAAGCATGTTTGAGAAAAGAACCCTTATCCTTATCCTTTACCACTATTAATTTGAAATCTCAAACTGACAGTGGACAGATATTTTTGTTTTTGTACAGGTAACTTACATTTCTCTCATTGGGCGGGTATTTTTAATGAGGAACTCCAACGCGAGTTCTGAATTCCGGAAACTTGACGAGGCCACGGCTGCGAAGATCTTCAATCTTTCTTCTATCACGAGATTATGTGAGCTTGTATCAGAAATCGTTTCGTCGAGTAATCTAGAGAAACAGATGCATGGTAGTAGTAGTAGTAGTTTCCATCTAATTATAATGTTAATTTTTTTTTAAATTTTTTATTAAAAAAAAATATGTGTAAACGGGCTTGTACCACGATAAATGCTTCACTTGGAACCGTCAATATTTTGAACAACTTGCAGGGACTTCTTTACTTTCAAGTTATATTGTTAACAAAGATCTTAAGGAGAGTTTGAAATAAACTAAAATTAATATCCTTCGTGTAACTCTGACAGCAGTAAAATTGTATTTGACTAATAATGAGCAGTATTAGCGTGTAATGATAAAATGTTTAGAAATAATCATGAAAAAACTTAAACTTTTCTGAGCTAAAAATACAAAGCATTTTATGGCGTGAAGTTAGTTGAATGGACTCGTTGATGAGATTTTTATTACCATGGTAATAGGTTTTGCTCCGGACGACCCAAGCGAAATTACCCTGCCAACGAACATGCTCCTTTGTCTTTTTATCGCGTCAATGCCGTAAAGTAAATTACAAGTTTTTGCAAAACTCCTAATAGCTGTCGCGAATATAGTAAGAAAGAAAATTCTGCTACAAACATTCTGCTACAAATAATGATATTCTACCCTTGATTCCACCAAGAATAGCGCAGCTCAGCCTTAGTCCTGCAGACAAAGCTGGGCGCTGATTTTTAGCTTTAAGCCTATTTATTACCTACCTCGTGTATGACGCTACATGCAAATAGAACTTAACTAATCACTCCCTGCAAGTTAGAGAAGGATTACAATTCTGTTACCGCCTACATTGTGAGAGACATCTTTATTACTGTAACATTTACAGATACTCTTTCATACATAACAAAAATTTATTTTTGCACAATTTCATTTCATTTTATCATTATTTTTATCATCATTACCAACCGCCTCATTATTCAAAATCAAATCAAAATCAAAATCAAAATCCAGTATTGCAGTAATATAGAGCCAATACGAAATAGAAATACTTCAGCTTACTCATTTATGAATCCTTCATCTTCTGAACAGGCCAAAGACTCCAAAATGACGAGGCGCTCGTATCTGGACTGTACTTCATCCAAATGATTTTCTAGAGCTTCTCTCACTTCTTCTTCTTCATCTTCCCTTATCATGGTGCAATATACTGCGGGCCTTATTTCTGCGGGAATATTGGGATTGCTGCAAAAATAAAAGCTTATTTAAAGTATTTAATGTCGGTAGTCCATCGATCATCATACAATCTAGACAATTTTTATCATTGAAATTAACGCAGTACTAATTAATTCACAGCAGATTTTAGCTTTTTATCTTGAAACTACGACGCATGCTTCCTCGTAGGTAGCACGTTAAAATATTCATCATGTGCAAAGGATCCGTTACTTATCAATATTTAAAGTTTTTTTATAATAACACTTAGTATATGTCGACATGGATAACTTACGTCCAGTCTAATAACTGAATAATATAAACCCTTTGGAAAACTCACACATCTCCTTCATCATTAGTGTCATAGAATATATCAACCGCAGCAGCGATGCACGGGTCATACCCAACTTTGCATACATGTTCCATCACTAGACCTCTCGTTAGAGATACCATCGCAGGTTCTGCTACTTCTGGTTCAAAACCAATTTCTTCTTCTAAAGCCTCTATTGTTCTTCGGATCATTCTCTGTAAAATTATATTTAAATGGAACATAACAAAAATTCTGCATAACGAAAAGAAAAATTATACGTTTTCAAAGAAAGGTTAATGGGTAATTTTGAATGCCCAGTACAAGCCCCGTACCCAAGACTTATATCATTATGAACTATGTCGGATTTTGTTGTCCTAATGGAGCAGTTTAGTTAATTCTGAGACAGCATATCTAAATTCACTCTCAGAATAAAATATGTTTGTTAGGACTGATTTTTCCTAACAATTAATTCATAATTAGTGTGAACTATTATCTAACGGTCGCATATCTTTTTTCTCCTTGTGAATACAGAAATGCTATCTTAGGATTTATTAAAATATTCTATAAGAGCAAGAAACATTGACATAGCTCTATAATAAACTATTAACTTTGTGTCTGAGTCCACTCTCATCCATGCTTCCTTATTTTTAGTTTATTTATGCTTTTTTAAGCATTAATTGTTAACTATAAATTAATTTAATTTATAGTTAACTAGTTAATTGTTAACTATAAATTAATTTAATTTATAGTTAACAATTATTACAAAATACATTTATTTCTACCTAAAACTTAGTATACAGTTATCCAAATTCGCAAGCAAAGAATCCAAGTCAATCACGCTAGTTTGCGGATCAATCCGAGATTCTTAGCTCACAACTTTAATTTTACCAAGTAAATATTATCATCACGTTCTTCGTCTTCATCTACAAAGGGAAGTAGACGTTTCCTGATGAATTCCATGTTTCTCACGAAGGCTTTCCAAACTGCATATTCTGTTTCAAGCTCCATCGTTAAGGTCATTTCTAATGCTGTGTCGTAGGGTATTTTGCCAGCTCGAGCCAAGTTTAGAGCATCATCGAGGAGCTGAAAGTATTTTTTTTCTGTTGAATTTATCTTTTGTTTTTGTCTATTTAAATCCATGCTTACAAATTAATTATTATTTAACTTGACGTATACATCAGCAGCTATGATTACTTCATTTTATTGTGACACATCTAAGAGTTACGGATAGTTAATTAGTGTTTAGAGTTCAAAAATCAAAACCAAATTATTCGTAACATTCAGAGAAACATTATATATTTTCTAGAATTCTAAAATCGCTTCCAATCTTCGATCACAGAAGATCGAAGCTTCCAATCAATTTGTAAACTAGACTTTTTACTGGTTAGTGGATATAGACGATAACTTATTGAAGTTGTAATAATAATTTATGATGTTCTGTTTGATGTTTATAAATCCTATTAATGTTGTGCACTTATGTATTATGAATTTATAATTCCCGTTTTTAATTTAAATATTTAAACTTCACTTACAGTAGCACGATTAAGATGATGGATGTCATCTCTCGTTTCTGGATCGGACAGGGTTCCAATCAGTCTATCCCATGTATCTTCATAATTAACGCGATAATAACCTGAATAAATATATTACATAACTATTTAAAATGTATACTTAGAGCGTAAGATAGCACGGAGATCGGAAGAATGTTTAGTTCCAAGTTGCAGGATTAACGACCCGTAGGTTAAAAGGCAATGTTGGTAGAACCAGAAGTTTACGCCGTGAAACGATAATACGACGAGCAATAGTAGCATAGAGTGAATAAAGTCATAACTCCACGCAATATAAATAGATCTATGAATATGAATAAATATTCTGCCTTTTTAGGTCTTCCTGCCACCCAAATTCATTTCACTCCGTAAAGCCAAAGGTGCGCGCCAGAAACCGATCGAATTGAACTTGCCAATAGATTATCGCCGCTTATGCTCTATGCGCAATGTGCAGTTAATTTAATATTATAAACTGGCAGTAAAATTACCAACCTTAACAATGAAATATTACAATTACAACATAATTTTCTTGTCAATCAAAGAGTTTCACAACTTTAAGTCTTTAATTAAATTGCTTTTAAGGGACCTGAATTTGCATCTTTAGTGTTTTCTTCGTCGTACCTTGACCCTGAAGGTTGAATATGATCCAATCTTCTTCACCCAGAGACACATCTATCTGCATACTGGCCTGCATCATTTGTGATGGAAATACATCATCGAAGTTGGGGTTCATGCTTGTCGTGAATGTTAACGGAATACTATAGTCGATTTGCTGTCTTTGTGAGAAACCAAATCGTTCCTGAAAATGAAAATTTTATATTTGTTCTTGTTGACCCCACAAAAATGTTAGCGATTTAGGACACAAAGATACCAAATAATATAATAACTACCTGCCTGGCTTATAAGGATTACTCGGACTGAATTCTCGAAGCCAAATATAAATAACCGGTCAAATGTGAGTCGGACTCGCCTCCCATCAAACCAGACCAGAGACAATTCAGAAATTATAAACTCCCAAATTACCCCTGCCTTATTTGAAGGCAGGTAGGAGGCTTTGACCGGCAGCCAGTTACCACCCGAACGTAAAAACCGTTCCGCCAAACAACTGAGTGTTCCGACACGAAGGCGTGTAGAAACAAATTAGGGCTATGGATTGAATGTACTCGTACACTGCCATACCCCTTCCAAGTTAGCCCGCTACCATCTTAGACTGCATTGTCACATCAGGTGACATCACAGTCAAGAATTACCTTGTCATTGAATAAAAATAAAGTTAGTGCTTTGTGTGAACGTTCCTTAACCAACGCCTTGCCTTACAGTTGCCTTGCTTATCCTTGCTCTATGAAAAGTAATAGACGAAATATTTATTTTACTATTCATACCTGTGTGAGCTGAATGCCATTTCGCCGAAGAGCAACAGTAAGGACGGGGTAGCCATTGTTCTCAACCCATGGAGACAAGAATTCATTTACAGATCTAATGAGACCGCTTCCTACGCCAGTGGCATATCCGCTGTTCAGGCTATCGTACAGGTTTCGAGTAGTAACCCATTGATAACGTCTACGGCGAAGACATCATCATTATCATCATAATTATCACCTTAATAATCATCATCATCAATCATCATCATTATCACCACCATCAACAACCCATCAACGACTCACTACTAAACGCAGGTCTATCAGGCTGTCGTACAAGTTTCGAATAGTAACCCATTGATAACGTGTACGGGGAATACATCATCATTATCATCATAATTATCATCATCATTATAATCATCATAATAATAATCGTCATCATCATCATCACCATCAGCACCATCAGCAACCCCTCAACGGCTTACTACTAAGCGCAGGTCTCCTTTTAAAGAAGGGTTATAGGCTATAGCTCACTACGCTGGCCCAATGCAAATTGTCAGTCTGCACACACCTTCGAGAATAAAATTGAGAATTCTCAAGCATCAAGGTTACTTCGCGTTGTTTTCCTTCACTATTAAAGTGGGTGGATATTTAATTGCTGTATTAAAATGAACATAACTCCGAAATGGACAATAAAATGAGTTTACAAAAATTAATGCAGTTATGTTTCAATATGTCACTGGTGACATAGCTGCTGCATTATATATATCAATTTCACGTAATCGAGTCACATTTTTTAAACTTTTTTCTTGTTGTAGTTATTACATACATACCGACTCCTCAAAAGTCCTTGAGCACCTGTTTGCACCAAATCTCTTTCTTGACTTAGCACCAGCCTCGTCATACGCAGTATCGCGGGCGCTTTTGTTTTCAATAACCCTTGAGTGTGCAGCCTTATATCGTTGTCATTGAATATGGGGTCATTTAACCTTAAATAAATAAAGACTTATCAATTAGAAAAATAGGATACTAGACGAATATGTCTCATCTCAACCCTTCGCGTGTCCATTGTAACTAGGCAAGAGTTTCTTAAAGAAGCGGCGGAACGCGAGAGGGAAAGGTTCGATTCCTATCGCAGAAGACGCACCAGGCGCCGGAGGATGCTTGAGCTCTGGCCCCTTAGACATGCCGGCTTGGGGATGACAGACTAAGGGGTGTCTCCATTATCCGTAACATAAACAGGCCAGGAGGTGGCGCACCTTGTCCCGGGAGTGCATATGAAGTGGATTCGGCAGGGGTCAGACTACTGGCGGCGATGTGACCCGCCTCTAAGAGTGGTGGGTTAAGACCTTGGTGGTGGCACGGTGAATACTCCACCAAGAAGAGGGACAAAGACTGGTTTTAGTGGGTGCAAGCCCTACATAACCCCTCCGTTTCCCCTGACGGAGGGATTGCGTTAGGCAATTTCTGTCTATAAAAAAGGCAAGAGTCTCTTGTCAAAATAAGAAGGGTTTATTACACAATCTACCATGAGGGCCAAGTGCAAAATGGCAGACTTCACACGCCTTTGACAACATTATGGAGAACTCATAGATATGCAAGTTTTCTCACGATTTTTTCCATCACTGTTATAACAAGTGATGTTTAATTGCTAAAATCGCACGTAACTCCAACAAAGATTAGTTATGGTTGTATTTTTTGTGTATTAAATAAACTCAGTACTCCAGACAAAATGGTCAAATATACCAATAAGATCCTCTAAACTTCAAAATTGCTTTTCCATATTCGAGAGTGGTGGACATGAATGAATTATGATGAGTAATAAATACCTTAATGGTTGAGCGCTACCATACGCATCATATAGGAGACTCTCCTGAATGACATCTGCTGTAAATATCGCGTTCATGTCTATGAGGGAGTTGTATTCTTGACCTTCCGGAGGGGTTTGGAACTACAACGAAATTAAAAGAGCGTAGTCATACATAAAAATATACAGGGTCTAAAGGGTATGCTAACGAAAACTGAATCCAGGTATTCATCCGTATATGATTCTGAGTCTGTTTTTTAGCTAATTGCTAAATGTAGCTAATCCATAGCAGGTAATATGAAATACTTAATTTTTAGTTTTGGTGTCGCATGTTTTATAAAGGAAATCTTAAATTCTTTCTTACAAAAATTCTTTTATCTGGGACTAGGAATGCAAGTAGGTGCGGGTAAAACCATATTATCTTTAAGCTGACACGTAAGATAACAATATCTGACAGGTGAACAGTCGATTGAAATGTGATGGTGGATAGTACATAGATCTGGGCTTATACTACCAACCAACGCTTAAAGCAGTATTCTTAGTTCTTACAGTGTTGTTTTGAGATATAATGAAAAATCTTACAGTAATTATTTTAAGAATGACATATTTTTATGACATAGCCCTGATCTTTTTTCAGGTCGATTTTCGCTATAAGGCCGAAGTGTATGTAGCAAACATTAATTCCTCTAGCGCATCCACAAAATTCTTCTGTACGTGTGTATGTCACTGACCTTCCCGCTGAACCGATTTCGATGAATTTTTTTGAGTTTGAGTGTTTTAGAATCACACTCGAGCCCGCTAGGTTAATAGGGTTCGAGCCTTCGTTCAACGTTTAGGCAGGATATAGTCAGTCTATTTCGCTAGTATTTAAATAAAAATCAATCTTTGTTTTTATCCGCACAATTTTGAAATCCCTTTAAACACTTACAAATTGATAGATCTGTATGAAAGAGATTCTATATAGGCGTGGATTGTGCATTACTCACATCCTTCGCAACTTCGTAAGCAGCATAGCTGGATAGACCGGCTATTACCCATTGGTCGCGCCAGTTCTCGGGGAAGATGGCCCAGCCGAACCACTGGCGCGCCATCCCTTCGGCTATCGTCACCAGCGCAGTCTTCCTCTGCTTCACAGCATTGTTGTTCTCCATGAGGATGTAAGGTTCCCTAAAATTATAACACTTACCATTAAAGTGTTTTAGAAGAGCCCGCCCTAACAAAAACGTTCACGGTTCCATTAACAAAACAGCAAAACAATTCCTAGGCAAGTTGGTGCTTTTAAGAAGAAATTGCACCAACGAGTCGATGTCATTTTGATTGGTAAAAACAAATAATTATATAAAAGGCAAAGGTGACTGAGTGACTAATTGATCTGTGAACGCATAGCTCTAACCAATGGATGAATCGGGCTGTTTGGCATACAGATAGCTATTATGACGTAGGCATTCGCTAAGAAAGGATTTTTGACAATTTAACCCCTAAGGGGTTAAAACAGGGGTTTGAAAAACCGAAATTACCATGAGCCGCGGCCAAAAGCTAGTTCTTTTATATGGATTATTTGTTTGGATAAAAACTCACCAGATACACAAAGTAGACAGACCGTACCACTCCCTGGCTACATCTGGTACGGCCACCACGTGTAAGCCGCCATCTTGGTCCATAGTTATACCGCTATGTTCCAGACCGGTCCATTCGTTCAGGGCGTTGTAATAATGGTTTATGGCCAAGGCGGCCTGAGTTTCCTGGTTGTTGGTGCCTTGGCGCGCGTAGAAGAAGACGTTGTTTACGACGGGTTGGCTGACTATGTTCATGCTGTGGGCAACCATGGCCCACCGGTGGACTGGGCCTTGCAACGATCTAAATGTTGTCCTACAAGAGAAAATTTAGAAACTGTATCGAACAAGACTAAGGGAAAATATATACTGATTTTGTTCGTATAAAATGTAGCCTATGTTACCCGCACCGTAACCGATTGACCCCTTATTCATCAAAATCGGCTCAGTAGTTTAGGTGATGCAGTAGAACATAAGTAGATACATACATACATACATAGAGTACTAAAACCAAAGCCCTTTCTATTGACACCTTTCCAGACGGGCATGATTTATAAAATAATAGCTAACTACCTATAAGTTTTATTCCAATTATATTTAATATTTTATTTAATTAAAAATTATATTTAATTAATTTTTGATTTGATTTGATATAGAAATAATTAAGATATTATTAAACAATCTTCGTTTGTATGGAGCGCAATCGATAGAGACTCCTATTAAGTTTTTTACCCAAAAAAATATATTTAAAAAGATACTTACGTACTGCCTTCAACTAACTGACTGTTTGACAGAACTGTATCGAAATCCATGTCCGTGAAGGTAAGGGATAGAGTCGTAGTGGATAAGTTTGGCTCGTCCATACAGGGAAACACCCGTCTAGCATTGGTGGGATGCAGGTTCATTGCTATATATTCACTGAAATAAATCTCCATGTTATACTATCTTTTGCGCAAAGTGCAAAAATCCTTTGTGGAGTCGAGTATACACTTTTATAACCTGATTCCGAAAGAATTGATAGATTTACCATTACATAAAAAACAATGTGTAAAGACACATTAATATGTAGAAATTTCTCTCCAATAAGGTTTGAAATAGAATTCTAATTCTTTATAATATAAATATTAATGAATAGAAATTCTATTTCTTCTATTTCTATTATAGGGTTTGAATCATCATCATTGATAAGAAATAACTCTTTGAAAAAAAAAAGATACTCCTCCTTTTTGGAAGTCGGTTAAAATGGGCGGAAAAGTGCATTTGCTTAATGACCATCATTCTGCACTGACATTTTTCTATTGGTTCTGTTCAGGTGATTACAGTATGGACCAATAAATTAAAATTTGGCAACCGAAAATCAGCAAAATATAGGTTGAATAAATTAGTATTCGTACCTATATCCATCCAAAATATTGCTAAAATGCTAAATATAAAGAAGCTAATTGACTTGATAAACTAAATAACTATTAGATTTATAATTCCTTTGATTTCCTTTAAGTGTAGGTTAACACTTCAATAAAAATATAAAAATAAATAACTATTTTAAGGAGCAAACTGTTTATCCCCTGACTTCGTCAGTCATTCTATTGAAACTGTACCTATTCCAAATTTTAGTGGACTTTATCACGGTTTTAGCAATATTTAAGTCGGTCAATCATCATCATCATCATCATCATCATCATCTCAGCCTGCGGACGTCCACTGCTGAACATAGGCCTTTCCCAAGCAGCGCCACCACACCCGGTCCTCAGCTCTTCTCATCCAGCCACTTCCCGCCACTCTTTTTATGTCGTCGGTCCACCTTGCTGGAGGGCGCCCCACACTACGCTTGCTTGTCCGCGGTCTCCACTCCAGGACTTTCCGGCTCCAGCGGCCATCGCCCCTGCGACAAGCATGGCCTGCCCACTGCCACTTCAGCTTACTGATAGTTTTGGCTATGTCAGTGACCTTGGTTCTCCTACGGATCTCTTCATTGCGAATTTTATCCTTCAGAGAGACTTCTAACATAGCCCTCTCCATAGCTCGCTGAGCGACTTTGAATTGGTGGATTAAGCCCTTTGTCAGTGTCCACGTTTCAGCACCGTAAGTGAGGACGGGAAGGACACACTGATTGAAGACTTTCGTCTTCAGACACTGAGGTATTGACGATGAGAAGACTTGACTTAATTTTCCAAACGCTGCCCAGCCCAGCCGTATTCTTCTGTTGGCTTCTTCGTCGAAATTGTTTCTACCCAGTTGTATGACTTGGCCAAGGTAGTTGTATTGTGAAACAATTTCGATTCCAACATTTTCGACGGTTACGGGTATCGGGATAACGTGTTGATTGAACATGACTTTGGTTTTATCCATGTTTATCCCGAGACCAACACGTCTGGAAGAACGGCTTAGGCTACTCAGCATCTGCTCGAGGTCTTGTGGAGTCTCCGCCAAGATTACCACGTCATCAGCGAATCGTAGGTGTGAGATGTATTCACCATTTATATTTAGACCGCGTTCTTTCCAGTCGGTCAATACTAATTATTTATTCTTCTGTTTTGCAGAAGATTCGTATAGTGGTTTTACAAACAAACAATATCTACTACTACGTTACTAACCGACATTATTTACTAGGTTTATTATACAAAATAGTTCATAAAACACAAAATTATTAGGTACCTATTAAAAATTATTTTTTATTTAAAAGTCTCAATAACCCAACGGTTAAGTCCGAACTGAAAACTGAAAGGTCAATAATTCGATACCCTCTTACTTTATAGTCGTACCTATTCACTTATTTGAAGGAGAGAGGAGGAAAATTAGTCAAGTTCAGCATTTTTTAAATAAAATCTCTTACTTATCATCCCATTTCCCTAAAAAGATGCCAGTACCATCGTCTCTCAGTGGTACAACATATTCAATGACAACTATATAAGTGGCCGCTTGTCCTTGTCTCGGCCTGATTTCTAGAACATCATCGTGGACGCCGCTGAATGCTGCGTCTTCGAGATTGTCTGCAGTCACTACACCAACACGAACCGGTCCTATGTCGAGACCCATAGCATTGAATTTTATCAAATTCCCCAACGTTTCATCAGTCAACCTGACGTCTATGACCGCTTTTCCTCTCATAACATCGCCATCCCTTGTAAGTTCTATTGTGTAACTGTGCACAGATTGACCGGGTCTCACATTATTGAATGATGTTACATCATTCCTGTTAATATTTCGATTGGTTGTATTTTGGTTGCTTTTTATTTCTGGCATTCTCTCTTCACTTGTATTAAAACCAGCTGCATCTTGTAGAGTGTCCTTATCTGACGCTGTGTAGGCTGTATTCGCAATTGAGGTTTGAGACGTAGTTTCACGAAATAAAGGAAGTGATCTTGCGGAAACCGAAACTATTAAACAGTAAATTATGAAGCACTTAATCCTAGTCCGGGCCATTTTCTTTTAGGCCGGTAAATTCACTCAACAAAACGATACATAGGTTCACCACACCGCGATATCTACACCCAAATGGGTCGAACCAGATATCGAAAGACGAGCAAATATCGACAAATTCATTTCAAGTTTAGATGAGATCAAAGATAATGATCCCAACATAGGTACAGTATGAAGATATAGTTTAAAATATATTTGTGAAATATTTGACACTAGCTGATGCCCCCGACTTCGTTCGCGTGGATTGAGGTTTTTTAGATTACCGCGGGAACTTTCTTATTTTCTGAGATTAAAAGTGGCCTATGTGCTAATCCAGTATATAATCTATCTATGTGCTAAATTTCAGTCAAATCAATTTAGTCTTTGCGGCGTGATTGGGTAACAAACATACATCCAAACTTTCGCATTTATAATATTATATAATAGGATTATATAAATAAATAATAAAATAATATTAATAATAGGATTACGTGAACAAATCCCGTTATTATTGCCGTTTATCAAAAAGACGAAAGGCAATGATAAAATAATATTTAAAAAAAATATTTTTAAAAAACCGACTTCAAACGCCAATTAAAAGTAAGTATAAAATAATTTTAGTTAGTACACGTACGATCAATTCACTTTCAGATCATATTTTGATTTGCTCCTTAAAAAAAATATTGAAATATCGAATAGAAATTTAGCATATGTATGTAAGGTTAAAACCTAAGGAAGTATGCATGGTTAAAATCCTACACACACTCTGATCACGAGCGATTTGCTCTTATTCATTGAGGAGTTCCGTCCTCCATGATCGCTTCAGATTCATCAGATCTTCACCAAATTTAAATGGACCAACCTGACGATAATCATGACGATTTCCTTTCAAATAAAAAAAAATTATTGAAACCGGTTCAGATTTGACGGAGTTATGGAGTAATCGCAAAAAAAAAATTAAAAAAAATTACGCGTCGAATTGAGAACCTATTCTTTTTTTTAAGTCGGTTAAAAAATATCTGAGTCTATTCTCAGCATTATCCTATGAACGATGTACGATCACATACGTGACAAACAAAGATTACTAAAAAAAAGTTACATGTATTGAAAAACAACTGGTCAAAATAAAGCATACGAAATATCCGTAATTTCAATGACTTGTTTCATCTTCACGCGAGTAATCTCAGTCTTTAGCCAGGCAATACACGTCCGGTTTTTTCATCCGATTGTCTGATCCGGTAGCCTGATCAGGCTACCGGAAGGCGTTGAAGCCATTACTTTGTATGAACAGTCAATACACGTCCGATCCGGTGGCCGGATCGGACGTCCGAGTCGGAAACTGGCGCGAGGCGTTTCCGATTTTACTGCCGGTCCGATTGTCTGAAGGCGCGGTCTACATACTTTTAGTATGAGACAAAATAGACATCCGGTTACTCCTTCCGATTTTGCCAGTCAGGGTTCCCAACTTAGGGCTTTTAGCCCCAAATTTAGGGCGGAATTTTGCTTATTGGGATTTTTTAGGGCCCAAAAAATCTAGCGCTGACACTGTGTGGACGCATCGTTGTGGTTCGAATAATGGGCGAAAATTATGAAAAAAATAATAATAATAAAATAAAATAATTCTTTAGCTGCATCCCATTTACTAGCGACCTCCTCTGTGGCGGGTGCGGCGGCTACTAGCGCCGAACAGGCCAAGAGGCGCAAATATGAAAATCTTGATGGTAGTTTCGTATTTGTGCCTTTTGGGGTGGAGACCTTGGGGCCGTGGGGCCCGGGGGCTCGAGCTCTTTTTGGAGAGTTATGTAAAAAGATCATCGAGTCCACCGGGGATCCAAGAGCTGGCAGCTACCTTGGCCAAAGAATTAGTTTGGCCATTCAAAGGGGCAATGCTGCCAGCATCTTGGGTACTATGCCGCGCTGCGGTGACATCGATGAGGTTTTAGGTTTATATTAGTTTTAATTTTAGAAATAATTATTATTATTAATAGTTTTAATTTTATAAATAGTTATAGATATAATATTATTATAATTTAGAGTTTAATTTTCCAAAATAAAATAAATACTTTTTATTGTTAAATAATTCATAATAATAAAATTATTTTTATTATGAATTATTTTGGATGTTTTAAATAGAAATGACTCTCAGTAAGTCTTGTCAAATTGATTGGATGAATCCAATAGCGACGTTTTTTCTTCTTTCTCTTTCCTCTCTTTAAAATTTCTGTGGTGGTGTCGTGTGGTGCGGGTTGTTACGTTCCCTCAAATATGGTTGAGCGAAGCAATGGCTGGATCCTGCGTCATGCTCGTGAACGGGTGCCACCAACGGGAATGGGTCTGCTTTTGCCTGCCTGTCTTAACATGCATTGGATTGTTTTGCATTTTTGAAACTTTATTGTGGAAACACTGTATACATAGCATAGTTTTGTTATCTATTGTAAAAAAAATTTTTTTTGAAAAGAGCGACCGCCGAGTTTATTGCTGGCTCTTCTCGGCAGGAACGGCATTCCTTTTTTTTGAAAAGAGCGACCGCCGAGTTTATTGCTGGCTCTTCTCGGCAGGAACGGCATTCCGAACCAGTGGTAGATTCATTGACGATTCAAAAGTACTTGTAAAAGTTTATTTGAATAAAAAATATTTCTATTTCTATTAACTCGTCATCCATCTTCTTTTCTTCTGCTTTGCTCCAAACGCAAGCACTCGGGATGATAGCTCGGGAACGACTGAGTTCAGAAAAAGCCTGACGGAAAAATCGGATGTGTATCGAGTAAATACGATCCGGTTGCCTGATCAGACAATCGGAAACAAAATCGGACGTCTATTGCCAGGCTTAAATTATTATCTCTTAGAATATTTCAGCATACTTTTAACGATCATAAGAGTTAAAATTTTATCATAATATTATTATCTTACGTATAAAAAGTTTTTTTTTGCATGACACGTTTTGATCGACCTTATCTTAAGTTTTATCTATACATTTATTTCAAAGGTATTTTCAAACTATATGCTTTTATTGTCTGCTCTCGATAGCCAATTCACACTACATATTTCTATGTATATATGTAGTATGGTTGTCTAAATTAATTATTTGCAAGGCACTAATTTATCTACCCTTTCATAGGGCTATGTGAGTGGGGAATAAAGAGTTCATCTATATTTGCACGCATATCTAATACGTAGTTGCCTAGTCCCCGCCTAGTTAAGATTATTGGCCTAAGTTGGAATATGAAAGTTTGCCTCTTTGGTTATCTGTCTATCTTTTGACTTTTCTAGAAGCAATCGTGATGAAATTTGATACAGTTTATATCCTCGAGACGTTTATAAAATACTTTTACCATGTTGTTGTTACATTGCTGTACTTTTACAAAACTCCAATAGGATGATTTTGAAAAAATCTCTTTGATAAAATATCTGAGATACCCTTTACATAGGTATACCAAAAACGTCAAAGCTAAAACGGGAAGCTTCAACAAACGATTTTTTTATATCACATATAAATCTTAGATTAAATATACATTTATGTAATTTAAAGTATATGAGTGAGTTGAGTACTTACTTGTCAAGGATTTCACCACGGTAAAGTCCATTTCCGACGAAATCCAAAGCACCAGTATAATGTATTACAAAAGTATACAAAGATGCTCTTATAGGAGGTAACATCGTTAAAATTCCGTCTTCGTAATTAGGATTAAATGCACTTTCAACAAATTCAATACCACCAGCAATAGAATACTCAACCAACTCTATTTTAAGATCCATCATTTGAAAGATAATTGGGTCATATATAGTGTCCATATCGTTAATAGAGACGTTAATTGTCGCAATCCCGTTAAACTCTGTTCCAGGCTGAGGTTTTATTTCAATTTGATACCCATCAACTACCATACCAGGCCTGATGCTGCTTTCGTCATTTAAATGCAAGTCTTGACTTTGTTCTTTTGTTTTATTGATTGGTTCTTCAATAGCACGAAAACTATAACTAAAGTCTTCATTCGTGAGATTCCCTGTTTCATAGTTTTTCTGCTCTTTGTATTGTTTGGAATTTCTTTCAGTATCCTCCATCCCATTAATTATTCCAATAATTTTATCAGAAATCTCCAAAGTTTCATCTTTCACATTTTCTTTAATAGGTAATGGCTTTATTGAATTAAAACTGAGAAAAAACACAAACAATATCGCACGTAAATTCGACATTTTTCGTTAAGTTACTAATTTATATTCATTATATATTTTTGGTATCATCTCAGATGACCAAGTGTTTCCCCACTACCTACGAAATACGAATGTGGTCTTAATAAAATGATCGATGCGCACAATCTTTAAAATATTGGAATCAAAATGATAAGTTTTAATGCACAAATGTCAATAAGAAAAACCCATTGATAATACAGTCAAAAAGAAAATTCATATTGGTTAAATAAAATATTGGTTAGGCATTATTTTTTAAATGAAACACTTATTTAAAATAATATAATTTAATTTATAGTTAAGTTGGTATCAAAATATAACTGTACTTACTTATTTTATATATTTACAAAATAAAGTTTTTATTAACAATTAGTGTCGTTTTTTTGTTATGTACAATATTGAAAAATGAATGTTGTTAAATACAGTCTGTCAAGGAATTTTTACTTTCGACGATTCTTTATGCTGCAGTCAGAAAAATTCGTCAAATTATATTTAACATTTACTAATTATCATTACTTAATAAATAAACTGTCATTTCTATGTTATAACTTATTTATAACGAAGGGACTCTGAAAGTAAACTTTTGCAAATCTTTACAAAAGATATTCTTATGTAAAAAATAAAAATAAGTGACTTTGAGTGACAATTATTTTTTTTATTTTATTTTTTTAAAAAGAATATTAGCCAAGCTGAAGTTGACTAATATCCTCCTATCCCCTCCAAATAAGCGGAAAGCTTGTGCTAGAAGTGGGTACGACAATAGTGCAACGGGTGGGGTTCGAACCTGCGACCTTTCAGTTGTTCAGTCCGCACCTTTAACCGTTGGGCTATTGAGGCTTAAGTTAAGTGTATGGCCAACAGTTTTTCTCAAAAAAAAAATCAAGACAAGTTACGTTTTGTGAGTTAAATGTAAACATAATATTATTAATAACATGGAGGCGTACCTACTTAGAATAAAAAAGTACAAAATAATTTGCTATGAACAAATCATAACAAATTACTTTTGTCAGTGGTTGTACAAGGTGACAAAGATGGAAATAATGATAAGGAATCCCGACGTCAGAATATTGGCGTTACTTCCGTAGTTTAACCTCAGCCAACTGTGCACGAGTTCGTAGTTGTTCGTCGACCACACTATTGAGGCTCCGATGTTCTCTCTGATGTCGTTGATTGACGCCCTCTCGCCAGCTGTGAAGATGCTGTCGTAACGGCTTGCCAATGTATTGATCTGAAAATTAAAAGATGCTACGTTTAAAAGCTTCAGTTGTCCACAAGATAACGACGTTTTGACGACCTCCCTGTCGCAATGGTCAGCGCTGTAGTTTTATAACTGGGAGGTCCCGGATTCGATTCTCGGCGGGGGCAATTCGGGAATTTATATTTTCTAAATTGTCTCTGGTCTGATCTGGCGGGAGGCTTTGGCCGTGGCTATTTACCACCCTACCGACAAAGACGTGCCGCTATGCGGTTCCGCGTTCCGGCACGATGGCATGTAGAAGCCGATTAAGGGTATGGGTTGAATTGACACTGCTATACCCCTTCCAAGTTAGCCCGCTACCATCTTAGACTGCATCGTCACTTATTAAGTGAGATCGCAGTCAAGGGCTATCTTATCATAAAAAAGGGATGTACCGATTGAACGTCTAGTGGTTCAGTGCAAGCGACAGGTGTCTGTGGATGTCTATCGTATAGACAAGAAGAATTTATAAAGCATAGGAGGTAGCTGGAGGTAGCATAAAACTTACTTTAGTCAGGTGTGCACTTGTAGTCAATCTTCTAGCCAAAGCGTTCAATATATTTGTGGTGCCGGTAAGGCCTTGTACTCTGCGAAAGAATCATACAATAAGAACTAATGTTATAAACAATTAAATCCTGCCAATTTTTAGTAAGTATTACAGATTAATTTCAATATTTTTGGTCTTTATGCAATTTTATTTATTTATTGCCAAATATTTTAATAACAGCCTAACGGTTAAAGGCGCGAACTGAAAACTTAAAGGTCGTAGGTTCAATCCCCAACCGTTGCGCCATTGTAGTAACCCAATCCCAGCACAAGTTTCCGCTTTTTTATTTGGAGGGGAGAGTATTAGTCATTGTAAAAAATAACCTACCTTGGTTGTATATCACCGAAGTTTTCAACAACGAAATCTAAAGCCGCCTCCATGTTGGCCGGGCTCGCGTTGATGGTAGAGACAAGAATAGTATGTCTGTCCTGCTCTCGCACTGACGAGTTGTCATCTGTTACTTGGCTGAGATAACTGGAAGAAAATATGTTTAATTTTGAAATTAATATGAACCAGTATGCACATGCTTAGAACAATATCCAACCTGCTGAACAATATTGACTTTAAGAAGTAGCGGGATAACCTAGAGTAAACAAAGAGTAAATTACTTTACTAATGCCCGTTTTCACTAACCATACCTAAACCATCCCCTAAGTAGGAGTCTCTTTACGTGAGATAGTCTCTAAATACATTTTCATCTTGGATAGATGGATGGATGGATGGATGAATGGATGGATGGATGGATGGATGGATGGATGGATGGATGGATTATTGTTACTCAATCACGCCGCAACTATTGAACCGATTTGTCTGTTTGGCACACTTTAACCCAGAAAATAAGAGTTCCCGCGGGAATTAAAAAACCTCAATCCACGCGAATGAAGTTGCGGGTACCAACTAGTGCAGCCATAAAGTGAAAACCCAAAAGTCAGTGTGTCAAAAGTATAAATCAAAGTCATCACAAATACTAATACACATACACACACAGCCAGCCCTGGTGTCCTGAGTTGCATCAGACAGGCGCGTCATTACCATCTGGCGTCGATGTGGACCCTAATATTTAGAGTTTATTTTATAACTAGACGATGCCCGCGACTTCGTCCGCGTGGATCAAGGTTTTTCAATTCCCATGGGAACTCTGTAATTTTCTGGGATAAAATGTAGCCTATGTTTTAATCCTGGATGTGAGCTATCTCCATTCCAAATTTCAGCCAAATCGGTTCATTCGTTGTGGCGTGAAGGAGTAACAAACATACACACACACACACACATACAAACTTTCGGCTTTATAATATTAGTGTGATGTGATGTGATGTGATGTATTATCATAAGATTTTGTTTAGTTTAATAAGTGTCATTGTAACCTAATTTTCATACTACTCACAAGCTTCGTAAAGTTGTATTCGAAGTGCATCCTAGTGAATTCAGCAAGATGGCCTGTTCGCTGGAATCCTGGCTGGCGCGGTATCTGTTCCAGAGGAAGTTAAAGTTCTCCGCGCTGCCTCCTCGCAGGCCGGAGCAGAACACCGTCGTCTGGATATCCGGGTCCAGAGGTTGATCTGGAAATTATAAGGACTCTGACTGCAATGTTTGTTTTAATCCGAAATAGGCTTGACGACAATCAGTACTGGGTAGCACTGATGAGGCTAGGTTGGAGCGCGCTTACCTAGAAGATGCCTATTCACTCTTGCCTTGAAGGTACTCAAATTATAGGTGGCAGTAAACACAGATGCTGGAAGAGCATTTCATTCGAAAGGTTGGATTTTTACCACATAAGGTTGCCAACGCTCACGACTTCTTGCAGTTCTGAAGTAAAAAGGTGAAGGAGGTACTAGGTAGTGAAGTTCCTGAGCATATTATCCCAAGTATATCCGATAGAAGACCGATAGATAGACGACATTGCGTCGGTGCTGTAGACTGAGCATTTTCACCTGCGTTAACGATTGATCACCCCGATTGATCATATAATACGCCCGGTCTTCTCTCAGAATAAGAAGAGTTAAAGGACATAGTCCATAGACCACGGGTGTATTAGCAAACTTGACATACCTTTGAGATCATTGTGGAGAACTCCCACGCTTTGAAACCACATCATTCAATCCAGTAAGGACTTTCAATTCAACAAAAATTGCCAGGAAATCTTTCAAGCAGAAGGTTCAATTTAACAGTGATTCATCAAACTTACTTGGATTATTTCTAAACTGTTCCAACAGTATTTGAGATTGGTTTACACAATTCTGGTTGCCAAGACGGCAGTTGAGATTTAGAATGATGTTCCTGTGAGCAGGTGTAACGTGCTCTTCATCTGTTTTTGCCATGAAGCCAAGTCTATTGTATGACGGACCCGTGAGGTGCAGGACGTAATCCTGTGGGAATCAGAAGGCTCATTGATAAATGTTACTATGACCAATATGATGGTTGCCCTGTAAGTGATTACCAAACATGATAAAATTGATCCTTAAGGTCCTAATACTTTTCCAAACCAAATTCTTCTAATAAACAATGATGGTTAGCTCTATACCAATCTTTAAGTTTAAATTTTCTTCTGATAAAAAATCTGTGGAAGAACTCCACTATTGGATGGACTATTTAAAGCAGCACAGATTGTGAACTGTGTCGAGACGAGGTACGATGATAGAATACGATAGAATGGTGTGTAATCTATACTTCTTCTTCTTCTTTATCAACCGATAGACGTCCACAGCTTTACATAGGTCTCTTACATGGACTTCCACAAGCTTCGATCTTGCGCCGCTTGAATTCAGCTTCTCCCTGCGACTCGTTTGATGTCGTCGGTCTGCCAACAATGCGCTTTCCAGAGCGTGGTCGCCACTCCAGCACCTTGGGACCCCATCAACCATCAGCTCTTCGAAATATGTGTCCTGCCCACATCCACTTCAGTTTCGCAACTCGCTGAGCTATGTCGATGTTGGTGACTTTAGTTCTCCTACGAATCTCCTCCTATTTAATTTGACCACGCAGAGATACTCCGAGCATAGTTCTCTCAATCGCCCGCTGAGTGATCCTGAGCCTTCTTATGAGGCCCATAGTAATCTGTAAGTGTAACCTATACATTAGAAGTTTTCTCTCGGTCGAGAGGCCGGCAGTACATACCTGGAATAAATCATACGCCGCGGATCCGCTCAGCACGATGTCTAGATAGTTGAAAGCGTTATTGGCTGAACCCCAAGCGATGTAATCAGTCTCGTTGACCAAATAGCGGGACACTTCGAAGGCGTTGGAGTAACTCTGTAAAAAACAATCTATCCTTACTCTTATATCCTGTAGGGTGAGCTTGGACAGGGGACATATTATCCACGGGGAAAAGATAACATGTTTATCGCCTCGCTCAGTTTTATCCACCCGTCGAGTATGGGCAAGATGGTGGAAATAATATCCACAATTCCACCGTGGATATACTTATAGGATTATACTTCTCTTTCCCCTGTCACCATGCTTTGCGGATCACGTTAATTTTTGCATGGGCACCTATAGTTGAGGACCTGGAGATTGACATTGGCTACTTTTTATTCAGGAATACCACCCAACCAACGAATTCCCGCGGGATTTTGAGAATAGTTATAATAACTATATATATAATAATATTTTATATATAAACGAAAAGCCCCTAAAACTCCTCAATCCCTAATGAGTAATTATAAAAACAACCTTATTTTTCAATTCAGCCTACTTTTAATCTATCTACACTTCTTTTAATGTACCTATTTTTAATGCATGCAGTAGGTAATATAAAAATATTCTCAGATTTGCTTCGTTTCACCAACCGGCAAAGAACTTGTGCCGAATAAAAATCTAGAAACTGAAAATATTTAAGAGCTTTCACATACTTTATAATTTAAGTTTTATTTTTTTATTAACGCAACCCAAGCTTTGAAACCTCGAAGCTCTTAAATCGTTATTTAAATGGAAAAATATTTAATGACACTACTTAACTAACTACGGCAAATTGCCTCCTTTTTTTGGTATCATAGCAAGATGCTTGATGTGAGGCTTTTGAAGTCGCCCGATAGTATGCTAAGGCACTAATGCTGAGATCTATAGAGCGTGCTCTGACTCAGCTCAGACTCAAGATAGAGGTTAAAACGATATACACTGACATACATCTGTTTCGTTTTAACTCTGTCTTGAGTCGTGAGTTTGAGTGCGGTCTATAGATTTCAGCCTAAGTGCTGATTTCACCAACATTGAGTGACGATTAACCAAGGAGTAAATCGGGTATTGTAACAGTTTTTGTATTGAAAATCTGCCAAAATATCAAAATGCTCGGAGACTTATTTTACGTTGATGATATCGGTCCTTAGTAAGAAGGTATAAACTTTTTGTATAAATTACAGTGGAACGTTCCGATTCGAAATTACTAGATAAATACTGGTTGCAATTCCAATCGCACTTGAGATCTCAAGTTGAAGGAAGTTTTAATTTAGTTGAGCACATTCTCAATTAAATTACCTCGAAAACTTTGACTTTGAGAAATTAGCGGAAATAAATCGGAATAGAACTTTAAACTTAATTTATATGTATGCTCGGAGTTATAATGAAATTCATCTTTTAAATAATAACTTTTGCTACAAATACTACAGGTGGAGCAGTTATATCACACGGGAAAAAAATCAAGAAAAAAAAAATTCATTTTTTTCTTTTTGAATCGCAGTAAAGCGCAGTGTTGGCAGACCAGATTAAGGCGGCGCAAGACCGAGGCCTGTGGAGGTTCATGCAAGAGACCTATGTCCAGCAGTGGACGTCTATCGGTTGATAAAGATTCTTCTTTAAGAGATTTTTGAATCTGTAATCAGTTGCAACACTATAAGCAGATAAGTGTCTCGAATTGTCTTTTGCAGAAATGCCACGAGCCATTGCTTGGAACAAATCTACCAATTTTGGGTTTTATAAAAACAATTTATTGACACACGCATGACTAAGACATCAGTACCTAGATAAAGATTTGAGTGGCAAACAAGAAGAGCCAAGATAGGTGATTCAGCGGAGTTTTATGACACATTCAAAGATTAACTAAAGGCGACAACTACTCGAACATTTTTAAAACGGGCTAAAATAAAGTTGACACTTACCTTTAAATCGCGATGCAGAGTGCAGTTTTGGTGTGAATAGGTATATACTCCAGCCAAATCTTAACCGATTTTGAAATTATTATTTCTCACTAGCTGATGGCCGCGACTTAGTCGGCGTGGATAAAGTTTTTTTAATTCCCGCGGGAACTCTTTTATTTTCCAAGATAAAAAAAAGACGTGGGACACTCGGGGACTGCCGCGGTAAAGCTATTGCATAGCATTTTTTAACAACGCCATCTACCGGTGAGAGGAGTCCGTGTCCGTGGGGTGTCAGGTTATTTTCGTTACCTACGGAATTACTGGATTCGGTCTCCACGCTCAAGGCCCGCGGTAGAAGCTATGCAATAGCTTAAAAATAACATGTGTGTTATTCTAGACTATAATCTGTCTCTGTGCCAAATTGCAGCCTAACCGGTTTCGTGGTTGCGGCGTGATTGAGTAACAAACATCCATCCATACATCAAAACTTTCGCATTTATAATATTAGTAGGATTATTAGGACTAGCAGGATAGTAAGATATAAACTGTGGTAATGAATTACTTACAGTCCTACCATTTCTGGCCATGTTGAACACGTCATCGACAATCTGAGCACGGTTCAACAGGTGGATGGTCTGGTGAGACGTGAACAGAACTCGGGCAAGCGCGCGCCAGTTCTGGTCATCGTAATTGACTCTGTAGTAGCCTAAGAATTAAGAAGTTAGTTGATCATGTGCCAATTTGAACATCAATTGCCTAGTAACGTATTAAACGTTACTCGGCATTGCTGAAAGTTTATTAGTATTACTTGCGTAAAAACGAGTAACATTGAACCCAGTAGGGCTAATATGAGTGCCACGAGAAAATTTTATCTACCCATTTACTCGTGAATTTCACGAGAAGACGGGTAGATAAAATTTTCTTGTGGCGCGCAAGTTAGCCTTACAGGAAAAAATTTGATAACGTTTTCTTATCTAACCGAGGAAAAAATTAGATGTGGTCAAAACATTAAATATTTCCTAGATTAAAACATTACTCGGCGATTGTTTTTTTTAGATAAACCATATTACTCGTGCTGAAAAATGACTAATATTACCCATGCTGAAAAATGACTAATATTACTCGTGCTGAAGAATGACTAATATTACCCATGCTGAAAAATGACTAATATTACTCGTGCTGAAGAATGACTAATATTACCCATGCTGAAAAATGACTAATATTACTCGTGCTGAAGAATGACTAATATTACCCATGCTAAAAAATGACTATCATTCCCCTTGCCACTGCGGTCAATCCTCACAGAGATTAACAATGTGCGGGAGATAGTATAGTGCACAAGAGTATGCACAAGCACAGGTGCGGTACTTACTGGCTTGTTGCTTGTTCACAATGAACCAGTCAGCATCAGAGAGCCCAGGAATGTCAACGGCTAGAGCTGGACCAGTTGGCTGCACCCACGTTTGAGGCTTGGTGTCAGAGAAGTCGGGGTTCGTGGACAGTACCCAGTTGACTGGCACGTGCCAGGTAGTGGGTGATGATAAGGAGGGGTTGGTCAGGTAGCGTTGCTGTCAGGAAAAAGTTTCATTATTATTCGTAGTGTACCTATTTATGGCACTCGTCACATTCGCAATAGAAGAACGCCTCATATTATTTCGATTGTTTGTCTTGGATGACAGTAAACTGGCTTTCGTGGACTTTGAAAGGTCTTTCTTGGTCCCTGTCGTACCTCGAATAGTACGTTAATTCTTATAACCACTTAGAGATCATTATTTTTTCAATGGAACCCCGTTGGGCCACAGCAAATATTGGGTTAGTAGAGAGACGGGCGCCGAATTATTCATTAAGGAAATAATTTTTGACCCGACCCGGGAATCGAACCCAGGACCTCGTCATCCGCAGACCAACTAGCTAACCACTGAACCAACGAGGTAGTTGTGTAAATATTGGAACATAATATGACGAAAAAGTTGTATCTACCTGAGAAATAGAGATAGACTGGGCAGTGGGGGCTGACCTCCTGACGGTAAGGACCGGGAAGCCACCCTGCGTTGTCCATCTCTCCATGATTGTCGCGAGACGCCATGGGATAGTGTGATTGGACTCGTCGAGGGCTGCTTGCAGATGGACGTATAACTCATCTGGTACGACGGCACGTCGTGTGCTGAAAGATTTTTTTTTTATTCGATGACAAGATAGTCCTTGACTGCGATCTCACCTGATGGTAACTGACAGTCTAAAAAGGTTGCAGGCTAACTTGGAAGAGTATGGCAGTGTAGATTCAACCCATACCTTTAATCGGTTTCTAAACGCTATCGTGATGGGATGCTAAATCGCTTGGCGGCACGTCTTTGACGGTAGGGTGGTAACTAGTCACGTCCAAAGCCTCCCACCAGACCAGACTAGAGACAATTCAGAAATTATAAATTTCCAAATTGCCCTCGCCGGGAATCAAACCCGAGGCCTCCCAGTTATAAGACCATAACGCTCAACACTGCACCAGTGAGGTCGTTAAACACGAAGTAGTTTCGAAGAAATTAGTGATATCCTACTTATCACATAAATATTTTAATGGCGAAATTTTGTATGGGTATCTATGTTGGCGACTGCTTCATAATCAATTTGACTGAAAAGAATGGAGATAGCTCACACCCAAAATTAACACAATATAGGCTACATTTTATCCCGGAAAATAAGAGAGTTCCCGCAGGAATTAAAAAACCACGGGAAAGAAACCGCGGACATCACCTAGTGTTGAATACATCCATGATATACATTAGAGGTATAATTTATATTGTGAAAATTTTCTGCAGATATTTAGAAAGAGTATGAAAATATCGCGGAAAAATTAATAACGCAAAGCGGGAACTGAACAACGTGATTGTACTATTGTGGTACTATTGTAACTAAACCCAGTCGCAAATATCCAAGACGACTCGACTGTGAGATATAAAACTTTTCGCAATGCTTTTCGCTTTTATTTTATACGCGAAAAACTTGTGTTCTTTTTAAAAGATTCTAAGCAGCGCTCGTCTTAAAGACGCTACGACGAGTCTACGAGTATGCAGAACATAATATAAAAATATTATAGCGCGAGTCAAACTCTAGGGAAAGAGATTTTATTACATGCTTCTAGCATTATAGAGTTCAAGCCAAGGTTTACAAAGTTAAAAGTCTTGAAGATCTTGTTTAGCTTAACATTAAGTTTGTTTTATGTGATTTTCGAACATTATTATATCGCTTTCATTACAAAATTTAATATAGGTACTTATACAAATAATATAACGAAGATAGATACCATACAACTTTACAGACTATATTACGATGGCATGTGGAATCCGATTTGGGGTAATGGCTTAATCTACACTGCCATACCCCTTTCAAGTTAGCCTGTTTACCATCTTAGACTGCTCTGTCACTTACCATCCGATAAGATCACATCGAGATAAGGAGTAAATTGTTATCGAGTATAGAGAAAAAAAAATTAGTTCCTTTATGGCCAACTAGCTGATGCCTGTGACTTAGTTCGCATGGATTGAGGTGTTGTAATTCCCGCGGGAACTCTATTATTTTTAGACATAAAAGTCGCCTATGTGTCATTCCAGACTCTATCTCTGTGCCAAATTGTAGCCAAATCAATAAAATATAATATTACTAGCTGATGCCCGCGATTTCGTTCGCGTGGATTTAGTTTTTAAAATCCCGCGGGAACTCTTTGATTTTCCAGGATAAGTAGCCTATGTCACTCTCCAGGTCCTCAAGTATACCCTGGAAAAAATCACATCAATCCGTAGCTCTGTTGCAGCTGGATCGAAGGTTAAACCAACAAACAAACACACTGTCGCATTTATAATATTAGTAGGGATATTTAGCATAAAACCGAAGGTTACTAAATGCAGTAGGTAATGCATGTAGTGCGGATTTTCTATAATAATTAAATAACTAAAAAGTAGGTAGGATATAAGGCTTACTTGTTCGCCAAGTAGTAGACAAGACCTTGCTGGAACACTGGAGGCGTTAGGAAGTGCTGCATCATACGGATGACGGAACCGGCTAAGAAAATAAACGAAAGTCTTTTACTCATAAACATAGTATTACGTACTTCCGTCTTTATGCTTTTACCCTGAAAATGAGATGTAGGGGGTTAAAAGAAAAGGCAATACTTCTTTGCTATAATCTGTAGGTACACTATCGTTTTTTCCGGGTTACGCCACCCATGACTTAGTTGTTCCGACGCTTCTTCTGCTTGACGCCTTTTGTCTTTAATGCTCAAGTGTTGGAGGCGCCGGGACAACCTAATCTAGGTATACCTTTTGGGTGATGTGTGGCACAATTCATAAAATAAAAGTTTCTTTCTTTCTTTCGGTACAGAAGAAACAGAGCAACAACACAACACCAACACGCAGCGCCACACAAACTCCTTCAATACACACACGACGTACGTTTCGCTCCGACACCTGAGCATCACCAGGAGATGTTGACTCCACAATGCACAATTGAAAAGTACGGCAGAAACGCCGCATTTTACCATACAGATTTTTTCTGGTTTGGCGGATTATAGCAAGGAAGAATGCTTTTCCTTTTCCGCCTGTTTAAATAAAAATATTTGAGACGTCGTATATTGCATGTCTGTTTGTGTGTTTTTAGCCGACTACGACAAAACCAAGAGGAAGGATAATGATTTTCGCAGTCTATATATGTATCTATGTACGTATGTGTATATTCACGAATGTGACAACGTCTAAAATTTTAATTATCGGCCAAGTGCGAGTCACGCTCACTCATTGATGGTTCCGATCCTTTTGTGGATTATATAAATTAGATAGGTACCTACTACTTACTAGATGATAACGGGACTTACTATGAAAGTAGAAGTTATGGAAAAAAAACGATTTTTAAACAAAACGGTCACTTACTGGGTTTTGATAATGGAGCTGCCGTGCTGAAAGCTGTAACTTTTCACTAAGTTAAACTAGAAACTTGAAATTTGCAGAGCGTTAAGAGACTATTGAAGTTTATATTCAGTGTAAATTTCAACTTAGTTTCTCCGGCCGTTTCCGAGAAAAGGGTCTAGACACACTGACGGACAGACGGACAAACGAGTGGGCCTGTAAGTTTTCCATTTTTTTTTCGGAACTCTAAAAACTATCACTCGACTAGGAAAATTGGATATAACTTCCGTCTTTTTGATTTTATTTGTATAAGTTCGTATAAAATGTTTTGACTTGTTTAAATTGAATGACACCTAACATAAAAATAGTTTAGGTGCTAGTGTGAAATTTACATAAATCTATATAATTATATAAAAAGGCTTGTCCTGACTGACTGACTGACTGACGATCAACGCACAGCCTAAACCACTGAAGTTAGAAACTTGAAATTTTGACAGTAGGTTCCTTTTATGACGTAGGCGAGCACTAAGAAAGGATTTTTCGAAATTCGCCCCCCAAGGGGGTAAAAAGGGGGGTTAAAGTTTGTATGAAACTCCGTCATTTTTCGAGTTATACTCATGAAATTCGGTATTTAGGCTTTAAATTGAAAACAAAAAAGTACGTGTTTCACAGTTTTTAAAAATTCTACCCCCTAAGGGATTAAATAGGGGTTGAATGTTTGTATGATAGTCCTTCGTTCTTCAAGTTATTTTTCATAAACATATTATGAAACTTGATATTTTGGCTCTTGATCAAAAATAAAGAATTACGTATTTTACATTTTTTGAAAATTCTCTCCCCAAGGGGGTAAAAAGGGGAGTTTCAATATTCATAGTTAAGACAGGACAACGTCTGTCGGGTCCGCTAGTTATACATAAATACAAATATTCATACATACATACGATACAACATAGGTGCATACGGTCGCGGACAAAAAATGTTTACCACCTTAAGATTCATAATTACATGCACACGTCTATGCCTGACAGTCGATATGCTTTCGATATTCTATGGCGTTATAGACCTTACTGCACGCAATGTGATATAGAATCTACTTTGAAAACTGATAAACATTTTCTGTCCACGACCATACATAGACTGCTAAAATCATAACCCTTCCTATTGGCTTAGCCCAAGTGTGTTTGTCTGTTAGTTTGTTCTTCAATCACACTGCAACAAAGTTACAGATCAACATGATTTTTTGCATGAGTTGAGTCTGTTGAGAATGGCAAAGGCTACTTTTAATGCTGAAAATCCAAAACTTCCCGCGGGATTTAAAATACTTAATCCACACGACAAAGTCGCGGGCATCAGCTAGTAAACAATAATAATATTATGCAGGTAACATTATTATTGTTTCAAAGAATAACCCACATCCAAATATTTTTTAAACTAAATTTCATCACATTGGCATCTTATCACGTTATCGAATATTCTATCGAATTTTTCGTAACGCAATTTTTGATAGCGTATCTTATCTACGAGACTAGGACGACATGACAAACGTATTGTAAATCTTATCTGCAAAGCATAAGTCTTATATTTGAATGACTGAATTCTCTTTCTCGCAATATAAGATCGTAGGTGTCGAAATAGATTTCCTCAGGTTTCTGGAAAAACTGCAAATTGCTGGATTGAAATCACATTTTTTCTTTTCTATACACATAAATAAAAAGTGTCTGTTTGTAATATCAAAATAACAGTTTTTTTTTTCTTTTAAAGGAATATTACCCAAGCTGAAGTTGACTAATATCCTCCTCTCCCCTCCATATAAGCAGAAAGCTTGTGCTAGGAGTGGGTACGACAATAGTGCAACGGGAGGGATTTGAACCTGCGACCTTTCAGTTTTAAGTCCACACCTTTAACCGTTGGGTTATTGAGGCTTGTAGAATATAATATAGTAATGTAGAGTATAATAGAAGAGGTTTATGAATAGTTATTGTAGGTACCAAGTATCTTTACTTGGTACATCGTTGAATTCCAGCTCGCAACTCCTCAATCCTGATTCTGCAGGGGTTCTGCTCACCTAAACTGTGGGGATTTAAAAACTGTCGATTGTAAATTGAAGAAGCGAATGAAGTCGCGGGCGTCCACTAGTTTTGTAATAAAAGAACTATGAAATAACTGCCGCACTCGGAATTCTTATAAAATGATTTAAAAATGAAAAAAAAATTAAGATTTAAATAGGTCATCACTTTCATGTTGAGATCTATAGAGTATGCTCTAACTTGGCTCAGACTTAAGATAGAGTTAAAACGAGACACAATATGCTCTGACATAAATCTGTCTCATTTTAACTCTGCCTTGAATCTGAGCTGATAGAGAGTGAGATCTATAGATTTCAGCCTCAAAGTAATCTAAACGCTTCGTTAATAAGCCTACACACAAATTATAGCTCACTAAAAGATTTAAAGATAACTAGTTAATGAGTCATTAAATGGAATCAAATGAATGTCTCTAAGTGCGGCAATCAAATGTCGTAGGTATATATACTTACATTTCTGGTAAGCAACAGCGTTAAAGGTGCTGATGATTTGAGAGGGGGTGTAAACGGGGTGGGTCATGGGGTTAATGGTCAGGACAGCATCACTTTGCAGCACGTTTTGCAGAAGTAGAACGTATTGGTCCATCATACGCCATGGCAGCACCTAAAACGAATGATGATAACAATATAATCTTTAAATGAAATTATCTTCTCGCTCACGTAAGTTCGATTTTTCAAGGCCTTATTTTACCCCCTTAGGTTTTGAACTTTCAAAAACCTTTTCTGAGTGGACATCCACTCAGAAAACGTTATAATAGCTGTCTGTACAGTGTACGCTAAACTCTATAAATATAATTAATCTGTGTAATCAGACTGATCCAGTGATTTGAGGTGTGTCAGTCAGTCATTTAGTGCGTGAGCATTTTTTTTTTAATTCAATGACAAGATAGTCCTTGACTGCGATCTCACCTGACGGTAAGTGACGATGCAGACTAAGATGGTAGCGGGCTAACTTAAAAAGGGTATGGTATGGCAGTGTACATTCAACCCAAGGCACTAATCGATAATAGTACGATTTTTCAAAGCCCTATTTTACCCTCTTGGGGTTGAATTTTCAAAAATCCCTTTTTTAGTGAATATTTACGTTATAATAGCTGTCTGTACACTAAACAGACCGATCCATCCAGTGATTTGAGCTGTGTCAGTCAGTCATTTATGCTGTGATCTATTGAGCGTGCTCTGACTTAGCTCGGACTTAAGTTAGAATTAAAACGAGACACAAAACATGCTCTGTCATAAATCAATCTGTCTTTAACTCTGTCTTGAGTCAATGCAGAGCGAGTGTGCGGTTTATAGATTTTAACCTTAATGCGTGAGCATTTTAAATGAGCAATAACTTGTTAATTAGTTATCAAGCGTACCCTTTCCAAGTTAGGCCGCTACCATCTTAGACTGCATCGTCACTTTCAAGGGCTATCTTGTTATCGAATTAAAAAAAAAAGTTAGGAGTAGGTACACAGTCGTTACTTAACTTGAAAACACAATATGCTTTGGGCTGACATGTACTAAGGTATAAAACCCCTTAAATAAATAAAGAAAAAAAAAACAATGTGACTCGTATAAAATAAAAAAAACCATCCGTACTTAATTTAATTTTGTTATGAAATTTTATTCACCAAACGACCTTAAATCCAAACCGACTTTAAAAATACCTCGTGTATGAGAACACGATTTTCTTTTGTACCTACTGCCTTCGCATGATTCAGCATTTTGTAGAGAAATATAAATTCAAACATTTCGCTTCGCCATTTCTGTTATTTGAATTGTAAAAGCAAGAAGATACGATAGAAATAAAGATTCAGGATATTTTTTCGAATAATAAGTAAGTGTTTTCGTATTGTTTCATAAATATTCAATAGGTATTTGTTTCCCTGAATACATTTTAACGTTCAATAGATTGATGCCTATTCAGCACCTTATTTGGCTATAAATAAAATTGGTTAGGCAATCATTATGTTCAAAGCGCCATATATTTTTTAGAGAATATTATTCATGCTGAACTTGACAAATATTCCCCTCTCCCCTCCAAATAAGCGTAAAGCTTGTGTTAGGAGTGAGTATGACAGTAGTGTATCGAAACCTCAACCTTACAGCATTCAGTCCGCGCTTTAAACCGTTGCTCTATTGAGGCTTCTTTATCAACTAATAGAAGTCCACAGCTGACCAAAGGTCTTTTGCATGGACTTCTACAGGACTCGGTCTTGCGCCACCTGTATCCAGCGGCCCCCTGTGACTCGTCTCTACCAATTAGTAAACATTTACTACAACTCGTAAATGGACTTCGGTCTTTAAATCTTTGTTTTTGTATTATGTCATGGATCAACCGTAAATCAATGTCGATAGTGTCGATAAATGGAAGAGTATTAATTAAGAGATCATATCAGAAATGAAGAAATCCGAAGGAGGACCAAATTGACCGACTCAGCGGGTTGCGAACTGAAGTGGAAATGGGCGGGGCACATAGTTCGAAGAGCTGATGGTCGATGGGGTCTCAATATGCTGGAGTAGCGACCCCACATTGGCAAACGCAGTGTTGGCAGTCCCCCGCTAGGTGGATTGAGGACATCTAACATGTCACAGGGAGTCGCAAGACTGAGGCCTCTAGAAGTCCATATAAGAGACTTTTATTCAGTAGAAGAAGAGTGGTAATTACCATGTCAGTGCCATAGTTCTCTAAGAAGAAGAAGAGTGGTAATTACCATGTCAGTGCCATAGTTCTCGAAGAAGTTGGCGAAGCCCTCATTTAGCCAGGTGTAAGTCCAGGAGACGGGGCTCACTTCGTTGCCAAACCACATGTGCAGGTTCTCGTGGCAGATAATGCGCGCGACGTTCTGCTTTGTTGCTGTTGTGGTGACCCCATCTTGGACAAGCAGAGCTACCTCTCTGAAAGTGATAAAGAGGAAAAAGTGAAAAAGAGTCGTGTGAAGATCAAATTAAAAAAAATAACCGGCCAAGTGCGAGTCATACTCGCGCATTGAGGGTTCCACACCTTTTGAGGATTGTATTTACGATTATTTTTGACTGCATTTATTGTAATGAATTAAGTTCTACATGAACAGCTAAAATGCGAAGTTTTTTTAGAGATTTCCTATTATCGGTGGACAAGACAGTGGACATTGAGGAATTGTCGATTATGAATTCATTTTATATCGGTACCAAGTATGGACTAATACATAATGTCCCCAAAAAAAAAAAATACGTAATGTTCCCATAAAAAAAGTCCCGGCTTTTAATCCTGATGCGGCGGATACTGTCCATCTAAACTGATGAGATTTAGAGACTGTCTATTATTTATTAATTGCCAAATATATCACAGGCTGTTTGTACCCAACGGTTAGGTTAGGTTAGTTTTGTAGCGGGTCAACAAGTTTTTAATTAAAGTGAACATTATCACTGCCTCAGCGTTGATGTCAAGGTTGTTTATAGAATAGACACTGAGTACCCGAAATATCTCATTAAATGTGGGCAATTGGAACTAACGCGCTCTCAGAATTAATCTCGAGTGGGGTAGCGGCCATAATGAAAAAGTCACGCCTTTTGTGAGTCGAGTAAATGAGTCCCTTGAAACGCTTGCCTCATTCACGGGACAAAATATGGCGACGGAGCGGCCGTAATTACGACATGTTATTATAATGTGGATTGCAGATAATATTATACACTAGTTAATGCTCGCAGTGACCTCCACGAAGATTTCTTCTCGGCAGGAAGGGCATTACGAACCAGTGGTAGATTTATTGACGATTCAAAAGCACTTGTTACTTAGGTTCTTAAAATTCCGTCGGATCAGTTCCCCTGCAGCATCAAAATTGAGGAGTTGGAACCGAAAAATTTTATTGGAGCATTTCGCAAAGTTTTTGTATCGATTAAAAAAGATTTTAAAACAAAATTTTAAAAATTGTTTTTTTTTTGTTATAAGTTTATAAGTATCGTACCTATTTACTTACATAATTATGCATTTAGTTAAAAAAAGTTATCATGATATTACAAGCAGACACTTCAATTTTATTTTTCTGTTTAGAAGATGAACTCCAAAAAATGAAACCGATTGGAGGTATGGGTTTCATTTACACGCTACCATTCTAGACTGCATCGTCACTTACCATCAAGTGAGATCGCAGTGAAGGGCTATCTTCTCATATCATGGAGGAATCAAATTTTTTGGCTATAGCTCCATGTCTCATATAAAAAAAATAATGAAATAGAAAATTATGACAAAAGTACAGACTGATGAAGTCATACGGTAAGGGTTCGTTATTTTATGATTTTGTTACGGTACCCTAAAAACTGAAGTCAACCACATAACAGACACATTTTGAGTTAACATCAAGGGATCTCACTGCAACGGTTATAAAGAAGAGAAGAAGTCAGTCCTTTTGTGAGTCGCGCTAGTAGGTACTTACAAGATAAAATATTCTCACAAAGGCCCTTTAGGGAACTCGTTAATTGAAACTAGTACTGTTTTAATATTCTATTGTTCCATTATGAACTTTGTCGGGTATTAATTAGGACTGAGATTTCATTATTAGATTAGATAAATTGCCTAAGATTGTATATCTAGGTATCTCGTATATTTTTTAATCATCCTATTATTATGCGAAAGTTTGTATGTTTGTTACTCAATCACGACGCCACGACTGAACCGATTTGGCTGAGATAGATTATAGTCTGGAATAGCACATAGGCTACTTTTTATTCGGTAAACAAGAGAGTTCCCACAGGAATTGAAAACCTTAATCCACGCGAACGAAGTCACGGGAATCATCTAGTAGTACCATATTCAAAACTGTTTGTGCATTGACCACAGTTCCCGATTCAATAATAATAAATAGATAGATGACGCCCGCGACTTTGTCCGTATGGATTAAGGTTTTTTGAGTCCCATGGAAACTTATTAATTTTAAAAATGTAGCCTTGATGCTATTCTGATGTATGAACTATAATATTGTGAAGTTTCCTTAAAATCCAACCAGTAGTTCTTGCGTGAAAGAGTAACGAGCATCCATCCATCCATAGATTTTCAAAATTTAAAAAAGGCATAGGCTTAACTCTTTTACGATAGTACGGAACTCTTTTTTGTGCGATTCTGACTCGCACTTGGCCGGTTTTTTATTTAGGGACAGACACACTACCTTGTTAGGCTATGGTAAGCCCTGTTTGACCTAACAGCTATTATAAATATCACGCTTAGTGTTATACGTAATTTGAGGCTGCGCCAAATATGTTTCGACGACGAGTAGCTCAGCTTTGAGAATAGCTCCCCTGGCAGTGTGGACAGTTCATCCACAAATTAGCTGATATTAATCTCTACGGCCTTTTGTCTCAAAGACGGAAAATAAATGATCCCTTACAACTTCAGGCCTCGACTAGCTCAGTCCTTAAATTTGAATTAATTACTGCACTTTAAAATTCTCAACATATAATATCACACACAAACATAAATACAGTTTTTTTAGTACAAGTAGTTTGCGTTCCAGCTGATCAGAAGATAATATATTTAACTCTATATATATTTAACTGTAAAAAATCATTGCTTTAAGGTATCCTTACTTCCTTACTATCCTTACTAATCCCTACTATCCTTAAGAGTGTTTATTTGTTGGTTTTGGTTTGTCCTTCAATCACGCCGCAACAAAGTAACGGATCGACGTGATTTTTTGCATGGAAATAGTTGAAGACCGGGAGAGTGACATAGCCTACTTTTTATCCCGGAAAATCCAAAGAGTTCCCACGAGATTTTAAAAACTAAATCAACGCGAGTGAAGCCGCGGGCATCAACTAATAAAACCATAAAGAAAACATGCGAGAGCGTCTATATGGAGATTTTTTTATTATTATTATAATAATAAAAAAATCTCCATAGGCTTGCGCTTGATGACAATCAACGATGTACCTAATTGTAAAGCATTGATGAGGTCTAGGTTGGTGCGCGCTTGCCTAGAAAATGCTTATTCACTTCACTCTTGTCTTGAAGGTAGAAATAAATAAAATGAAATAGATACCTGTAAATAACGAGGCCCCAGTTTTCCATGGCACCGGCTGCAAAATCAGGCACCGCAGCCTTATCAAACTTTGGCAGGGCATAATCGAGTTTAGTATACTCCTGCAGCGCGATCATATTCCTCTGGCCATAGTCCAGCGCGAACGCTGCAGTGTTCTGAGTTTCTGGTCTCGAGTACACCCTGAAGGGTTTGGGGAAGATGACGCTCGGTGCGACAGGCTCGTTGCTGACGAAGTCAAAGTCTGACACCAAGTAGGCCAGGAGGTAAGTGGACTGTATTAGGGTGTCTTGGAACTCGTATTTCACGAAACCCGTCACTTCTGGCCTGAAACAAAATGCTTTTATTATGGTAAATGGTAAAATTTTGTTTTGGTAATATCAAAATAGATTTAGTTCAGAAGCGTCCATTACCTGCTTAATGAATGTGATAATAATATAATAATTTGTCAATGTAAACATTTTTGGTACATTATATTTGCAATCAGAATTTTAAGTAGGTATTTAAATTTAATTTACTGTGAAAATTATGGTTTGTAATGGCGATAAAATTTTGAAATCATCAATTTACGTGTAAGTGTAGACTGTATGTAGATTGACAACCGTGAGGCGTCGTCATGTCCTAAACGAAGTTTAATCTAGTTTGTACAGCTTTTGAATAAGGTCCTAAGGTGCTAGGGTGATGACCCTACACTGGAAAAGTTTTTTTTTTTGTTTCAAAAAAGTTTTCAGTTTAGGCAGACCTCTACTAAATGGACTTACAACAACAGATGAGTAGCAGGGAGCCGCTGGATATAGGCGGTAATAGTCCGAAGCCTTTTGAAGTCCATCCAAGAGACCTTTGTCCAGCAATGACCTACATATATCGGTTGATAAAGAAGAAGAAAAAACAGAAGAAGAAGAATATTATTCTATTCGACAATATTCCAATATTCCCAAAAACTACAGCAAAAAGAAAATATGTAAAACAAAGCCATATTCAGTACCGACTTAAAACAGTCTCCGATTACCTTGTCGGAGGAAAAAAGGGAGGAACACATAAAAAAAATATTCCAATATTAGTGGCAGTATCCGTTTAAGTCTCAATAGCCCAACGGTTAAAGGTGCGGACTGAAAACTGTATGGCCGCTAGTTCGAATCCCACCCGTTGCACTATTGTCGTACCCACTCCTAATAAAAGCTTTCCGCTTATTTGGAGGGGATTGGAGGATATTAGTCAACTTCAGGTTGCCTAATATTCTTTTTAAAAAAAAAGTATCTTACTTCAAAAGATCGGTAGTTTTCTCCGGCATGTTGCTTCTCACAGTGGTATATCTGGGGGGCGCGTAGATGGTGGTCCGGAACACGGCCTTGTAGCGAGGCTCGTCATAGCACGGGAACGCGCGCCGAGCGAACGTCGGTTGCAGCTGGGATGTTATCAGATTGCTGAAAGAAAAACCCCCACCATTAATATGTTCTCCTGTCCTATGGCTACAGCGGCCAATCTTACTGGAGACTAGCTAACTCAGCGAAGATATAGTGCGCAGTTAGCTGTGTTAGTCCGTGGTTAAGTCTTCAGGCCCCTTTTCTGGACGACTGTGGCCTAATACTTTCTCATTTGAGACGAGATCTGTGCCCAGCAGTGGACTAGCAACGAGTCTGATAAGTTTTTTTTTAATATAATATATTATACTTTTTTTAACTATATAGTGTTTGGTTGCGATCTTTGGTAAGTGAAAATACAGCCTAAGATGGAACGCGCTTGCCTAGAAAATGCCTATTCACTCTTGATTTGAAATTCTAATTGTATAATAATTGCATTCAAAATGCGATGCGTATCAGGAACGAGGAAGCAAAGCGCTTAGACTAAAATCTATAGTCTGCACTCTCACTCAGCTCAGACAGAGTTAAAACGAGACAGATTTATGTCAGTGCATATTTGTGTCTCGTTTTAACCTCTATTTTAAGTCGGAGCTGAGTCAGATCTCAGCATTAGTTGGATTGGGATTCCAACCACATCGCGGTGCAAACCTATTCTGTGCTAAGGCACCTTTCGATGGTAAAATGGTGATGATGGAACTAAGGTGTATCAACTTTACCAGCTTGACTAATATTACTATTTTTAAAAAGACTTGAATACTCACACAGTCCCAACACCGGGACGCTCATAGGTCGAGACGTATAATCCAAACATATTGGTTGCGTATGTACCAATGTACTCTATCCTTAAGTTATACGGTTGCATTGTATTCAATGGAACCTTCGACGTGAGCGTTAGGAAATGCGTATCATCCGTTGCAAGATTAAAGCTGTGTAGGATGTCAGTGTTAACGTTCACGTCATCAAATAGACCGATCTTAGTTAAATTCATTGCCATTGCGTGTAGGACGATTGTACTCGTGTTTAATGTCGGAAAAAGCCTAATAGTGACATCTCCTGTGAATGATTCCTTGTTGCCAGGGTCTAGGAAGAGCCTGACGTCATAGAAAGTTGGGAACGATGTCCCTGGTAGGACGTAAGCTTCGTCTGGTATAGCAGCATATTCGGAGCGCGGTGGAATAATGTAAGCCAGACTGGACCCCAACAAAGAGATGAATATCAGGGAAAACATATCTGAAAGGGAGAAATTAAGTTCACAATATTATGTCCATAAAAGTAAGTCGATATCACTAATTTCGTGGCTGACATGTGGTGACTGACTCGATGTAGCCGTAGTGTAACAGTCGACACACTCAGGGCGCGATTCCCGAGAGATGTGGGTTCTAATCCCGCCGACGTAGGAATTTTTGACTGGCCTTAAAGTGTAAGTTAACACATTAATAAAAATTAAAAAATTATGAGCGTAGTCAATATTTTTTTTAACATTGCAAGTCATATCTTTTGGCTCCGACTTCTTCCGCGTGTAGTAAGATGTTTAAAAATTCCACAGTGACCTTCTTTTTTGCTGGAATAAAAAGTAGCCTAGGCGACTCTTCATAAAAATAAAGCTATAAAGAAGGGTAGTACAATTTTGTCTGGTGGGAGGCTTTGGCCGTGGCTAGTTACCACCCTACCGTCAAAGACATGCCGCCAAGCGATTCAGCGTTCCGACACGATGGCGTGTAGAAACCGACTAGGGGTAAATGGTTGAATGTACACTGCCATACCCCTTCCAAGTTAGCCCGCTACCATCTTAGACTGCATCGTCACTTACCATCAAGGTGAGATCGCAGTCAAGAGCTATCTTGTTCTTATATATATTTTTCAGATTAAATCAGAGAATCAAATGGTTAAAAAAATGATTATTCAAAATATTATTTTTTATTGCTCTCGCAGACCTATTTATACTCGTAGTAGCTTACTGTAGGGCTTATTAATAGCTCCATTATTTTAATCTATATATATATCTAAAAATGAATCCCTATTTCCTTGGTAATCGCATCACGCGTGAACGGCTGGACCGATTTCGCTAATTCTTTTTTTATTGTGTTTGTTATTGTTAAGAGAAGGTTCTTATGAAAGAAAAAATTAAGAAAATTGCGCGGAAAATTAGAAAATTTAAGAAAAATTAACCACCATATTAAATTATTTCTAATGTAACCGCTTTTACAATTCAAACTTTTTTGATGTAACCTTATGGCGTTTGACATAACATTGACAGAATGCGTGCTGCCAATTTCGTCAAAGAGGATGTAAAAAAACTTAAGACAGGACAACGTCTGTCGGGTCCGCTAGTAATTAATAATGTAACATTGAAAATATCTCTGTATATCTGATTAGATATACAGAGGTAGACACCTAAATAGTTGTCATAAAGAATGATTCCTTTCTAGCTGATAATAAATTGATATAATTATGTTCTTTGATTAGAAAATATTATATGTTTTGTGTATTTGAATTATCTTTTACTGTACATTCTAATTTTGCAAGCAACCTGTGATTTGAAAAAAATGTATGATAGTTTGAGTTTAGAATTCGGCTTTGTATTTATGACAGATGGCGTGATTAACAATTATTTAACCGAAGAATTTTTTTATGTATGCTACCTCGTTGTTTGTTTGTTCCACAATTTGGTAGAGCGTGGAAAAAAGATTTCTTGGAGTAGTAGAGTTTCAAGTGGATTTAAACTGATATCTTGTATCAATCTTATCTCCTGGTATCAGTGGTGAGTAGTGGGGAATCTTTATCTGTGAGAGGACTGCTGATCTTAACTTTTGATACTTTTATCTCAATTTGTGCATACTTTATTTAGGTTTAGATGCGTATTCATGCTTGCCTCGAAGATACTAACACACGCACATACACACACAGGAAGAAACAGTGTAGCAGTCAAAAAAATAATTAAATTATTGATTTCGTGTAAACCAACTTGTGGCTCTTATAACAAATCGAGAATCTACCAATATATCGAGAGCCAGCAAGAAACTCAGCAGTCCCTCTTTATAAAACAAAAATGTTCAAAATGTAGCTATCTTGTGGACAGCTGAAGCAAAGCCGAGCAACTTTGTCATTAAGAAATCCACTAACTGTATAATAGCCTCTGCATAATATTAAATGTATCTTTACACACTGTTCTTTGTGTAATGGTAAATCTATCAATTCTTTTGGAATCAAGTTATAAAAACGTATACTCGGACCTTAAAAAAGATTTGTCTGGTGGGAGACTTTGGCCGTAGCTAGTTACCACCCTATCGTAAAAGACGTGCCACCAAGCGATTTAGCATTCCGGTACGATGGCGTGTAGAAACCGATTAGGGGTATAAGTACACTGCCATACCCCATTCAAGTTAGCCCGCTACTATCTTAGACTGCATCGTCACTTACCATCAGGTGAGATTGCAGTCAAAGGCTATCTTGTCATCGAATAAAAATAAAAAAAAGGATTTCTGCACTTTACGCAGACGACATGACGGTGTCTAATTAAAATAGATCATGTTTAAAGTAACCCCATACCTATATCTATACGCCAACTTTAAAAAACTTTGAAAAATCAGCTTTGGTATTCTCTAAAATTGATAGCATCAGTATAACGATCGCAATGACCTCTGATTGGCTGAATTTATGGTGTTCCTGCTGCATCTAAAATAAATAAATAAATAAATAAACATTTATTCAGCTCACACAAAAATTAAAAGTATGTACAAAGTGTGAGTAATACTAAGTGAGATCTATAGACTGCGCCCCCACTCCGCCCAGACCCAAGACAAAGCCAAAACGAGACAGATTTATGTCAGAGTAGTACTCTATAGATATCAGCATTGATCTATGTCCTTAGATATGTTTTTTTTTTCCATAAAAAAATTAAAAAAACAAAACATGCGTGTTAAAGCTGAAAAGGCTACTGCCTATTATGGCTACAGCGCTGATTTTCATGCATCAATGCATTTTAAACCAATAGCGGAAGAGTCAACGGAGTCAATCATAAGTCATTGCGATCGTTAAACCGATGCAATCAAGTACAGCATTATATTGACGCCATAATATTTTGACTCAGTATTTACTACCTATCTGTTGCTTGTAATTTGCCGCCATGATGCCGCTATACTAGATAGAGATTAGAATCTTTCAGTTTAAGCTGACCATGAGCTGATATATGAAAGTAAATGATAATGAATTGACAGTTTTTGCTATAATTTACAATGTTATCATCACTGATATAAATCAAAAATACAATCGTGTATACACTAAATATTATATTCAAATAATCATTCTCGCTTAGTGTTTAGCTAAAGATATTGATTATGAAATAGCAGTTGCACGCAACTTTGCCCACGTTGCATGATAATGTGACGTGTTTTGTCTGGTGGAAGGCTTTGACCGTGGCAAGTTACCACCCTACCTAAACACACCTACGTGTCACCAAGCGATTTAGCGTTCCGGCACGATGGTGTGTAGAAACCAATTAGGGATAAGGGTTGAATGGACACTGCTGTACCTACCTCTTTCAAGTTAGTCCGCTACCAGACTTAGACTGCATCGTCACTTACCATCAGTTGAGAACGCAGTCGTGGAATTTAAAAAAACACGTAAAACGAGAATTACTATAAAACCCTTGCCTTGAATTGCGTTATTCTAATCTAATCTAGAAAATTCAAGGCAATATGTATTAAAGAATATTCAAAATGATACACAGCTGAGTACCCTAATTTTGGATTACTTGAAGTAGCTTAGATGGGTACTTTTCTTATTATTATTGAATAGAAACATTCTTTACCCTACACTGCCCGTGGCCAGACACGCAAATAGTCGTTTATTTAAAAAAGGAACCGCCGAGTTTCATTGGTTCTTCTCAGTTGGAACTCCATTCCGAACGCATGGTTGATTAACTTGCCAATTTGAAAATTCGTGCACCATTGTATGCGCAAACACATACATTCTCAACTCTCTCACTCTCACAGTCCGAAAGGACGGCTATCCGATAATAACGAAGAGAGATCAAGCGCAGGATGGATAGCTTTTCAGAATCACACAATTGTGCACCATAATATTTCCTACAGTAGTTATGTAGTATCTATTGAAATTGGCTAGCGTACTACTCACACATCGATTTCAGTCAAGGAACTAAAAATATGGGTAGGTTTTTATAAAAGTACCGATTTATTGCCTTTGAATGCGTTTGTGTGAGTTTAGGATTTTTATAACCCGTAGGACTTTTTTCTCATATTACTAAATATAGAAAAATCGGAGCTCTTTCCGTCGCCTGGTGAGTGACCCTGAACCTTCTTATGAGGTCCATAGTTAGCGACCATGTTTAAGATCTATAAGTCATCACTGGCAGCACGCATTTTTCGAAGACTTTAGTCTTCAGGCACTGAGGAATTTTGGACGAAAAGACATCTCGAAGCTTCCCCAACTCTGCCCAGCCTAGGTAGATTCTTGATCTCTTTTTTGCTTGATCTCTTTCTCGAAATTGGACCTATCTAATTGGACGTATTATAATAATATACTCATCCATAATTTCGAATGCAGTGTTCTTAAGGATTACCTACTGGATGAAGCGGTGCAACAGAGATTCTAGATTCTAGATAGGTCTAGATTTAGATAAATGATATATTTACTTACCTATGAACATGTGGCCCGGCACGAGGCGTGACCTACACTCAATGATAATGAAATTTTCATATAAATAAATAATATATTAATTGATATGAAAATTATTTTAGGGTTCCTCTTTGATAATAAATAACAACTCTTTAATAATAAATGACAACACTTCTTCTTCCTGTAAATCAAACTTTTCAAAAGTTGGCTTACAAAATCAAAATCAGATTGCCGATCATTGGTTGCCGAGCATTTCGGAATTATAATTGCGAGAAATTTTGTGAATTTCTTGTAAGCCATTATAAGTACGAGCATACAGATAATAACTTTCATTGAATTTAAAGTTTTTGGGACATGAAACTCGCTAGTAAATAAAATGTGTGATAATCTGTTTTTCCGATTATATTACAGTTCTTAAACTTATTTCTTGTTATAGTATGACTCGATTTCAGATTCAAAATGCTCGAAATGTTATACTTACTTTATCAGTAGCAGAAAGTAAACACAGAAAACACTTTATTTCTTACGGAACCAATCATATTTTTAGGATTCGCACCAATACAATTCTTAATCAGGAGTACTTTATTAGATATCGATTAACCTGAGCGATATTATCTATTAAAATTGTATCAGTATTATATGAAAACACATGGATTTTTTATTAAGTATTTCAGTACAATTAATATATTATCGATGATAAGCGCTATCTTATCTAACTGCGATTACACCTGCTGGTTAATGACGATACAGTTCAAGATGGAAGTGGGCAAACTTGGAAGGGTATGCCAGTTTTCATTAAACCCTATTTGGGTTTTGGCATCATGCATCGTACCGAAACGTTATATCGTTTTTCGATGATTCTGACAGTGCGAAAGTACACACTGTCAGAACTTCAATGACGATATGTCAATGATATATTTGTCAGCGAATCGATGCTGACAAATGTCATAAATCGTCGCTTATCGAACATCACCATTATGACTAATTTTGTAGGATGGTGAAAAAACTGCTTAAATTATAATCGATTTCAAGAGCTTATAAGTTAGTGTTAGTTAAATATATGTTATTTTTATGAATGACTAGACGATGCCTGCGACTTTTTTCCGCGTGGATTAAGGTTTTGTAATTCCCACGGAAACTCTTTAATTTTCTGGGATAAAGGAACTCTTTAATGTTTCGGGATAAAATGTAGTTAATCCTGGGTGTGAGCTACTCCATTCCAAATTTCATCCAAATCGGTTCGTTCGCTGAAGGCGTGAAGAAATAACAAACATACACACACACACACACACACACACACACACACACACACACATACAAACTTTCGCCTTTATAATATTGAATGTGATAAGTAATATTGAATGCTGACTTTTTAACTTTAAAGCGCAGGAGAAGCATTTTTATCCAATGACTTTAAAAGTAAAAACAGCCAATCTTCGACTTGCGCTGTGAAGTTCAATAAACGACGAAATGTGATTCCACCATGGCAATAAAGTGCAGTGGGGTTAGTATAAGATTTAATTCGATTAATCATATTCGTATACCATGACATTAGCGTCAAAGTAAAATGAACCATATATTAGAGCTCAGTTTCGTGCATGCTGTGATGGTACGCAGCTGGATCGTCTAGTGATATCTAGTGGATTGATTGAGTAAAGAAGAATATTCTAATTATAGGTAAAACACCTCAGGATCGAGAGACATATTGGCTTCTGGCATGAACACTGTTATGTACTAAGCACCCTGCGGGTTAGTTCATTTCGTCCGATGGACAAAGTAGGCTACCAAATCATTCTACTTTAGCTGTCGCGGATTAATTATGAACAAACTTCAAAAGAATTATGTTATGCATTCTCCAACCTTCAGAAAAACAAGGAAATCCTAGAGAGTTAATTTATCAATTTAAGTTTAAAATACGAGTAGAATGAATGATTAGCTGATACAGTGTACGAATTTGCCTCTTTTTGGGCCGTCGTTCTGACCGAATTCCCTCTAGCACGGGGGAAACCCTACGCCGCTCCACGGCCTTTAATCATTGTTATGGGGGCACAGCCGACTCCCTTTCGCTGCGAAGCGTTTTGGTGTTCCCATACACCCCGAAGGGTTGGTACAATTCTTTTCATTGAGCTTATAGCTCGCCCCAATACCATGGTTTTATTTATTTGTATTCATTGTTCAGTTTGATATAGATTTGGCCAAATCTAAGTTCGGGAGCCGTGCTGCAAGACATGGCGTGTTTGGTGTGCCGGAAATTCGCCGCCAAAGAACGCCATCGAACCGTGTACCACTTAGTAATAACTTTGACTCATCTGAGTCAAACATATTAATTTAGCCAATACTCAATCAGCCTCAGTGTCTCAATCCCTGTAGTATTTCATCATGGTCACCCTACCTATTACCCTATCTTGTCCTCTATTCCGAAGTAATATCATGGTCACCCTACACCTAAAGTTTGTAAATACAATAAACAAGGATTCTAATTTCTTACCTGTTTGTAGGAAGTACCGTTGACCCACACCCGTAGCTCGAAGGTCGCTCTGGTATCTCGGAGTCTCGTACATTTGAAGACTTAATTTATAGTGAATGATTTCTAAAGTTTTCATTCATACCTAACTTCTAACCCGAAGTGAGTCTAGAATCTAGTCTATTAGTTATGTAAAACAAAATAAGTCAAAGTTTCTTTAGACTGCAATATTGTTCCATCTCGTTCACCTATCTGCTTTGTTTATGAAAGAAATCAGACTTCTCTATCGTGATAGAATAAACTGACCCTAAGTAATTTAATGTCGCCTATTGACCTAAATTAGTGCACTAGTCTGCACTTTCTAAACTGACTGCCTACTGAAGAGTCGTGACTCAATTTTGGATATAGTATTTCACTATTGGATTGTTCGGTTCAGCCCGCCACACGTTACAGATGTTAAGTCTAGGGTTCAACTGAATACTAATAAAACACTAAATCAATTTATGTAGACAGAACCTTTGAGAACATTCCATTATTGAATACCTTAGGAGAAATATTAGGGTTGTTCAGTAAAAGATGATAATTATGACTTCATAGATTTATTTTCCATTTTATTAAATCTACTCAAAAGAAACTGTTTGATTATTTAGATTGGTTCCAAATGGGGTCATTTGAGAACCAACCGGGTTTTCCGTTCCTAGCAGCCATTCTAAGACAAGGGAAAACGGAAATACCCAAATGAAAAACCCTTGTGGCATTCTAACCTAAGACATCTTAGACTAAAATATACACACATGCTACAAAAGGTGTTAAATGCTTAAAAGAATATGTACACTTTCTACTAGTGGTATCAGGGAGACAAGACATTTTATAGTTTTAGTAGAAATTACAACACATAATACATTACGTTAAATAGATTCACAGATAATAAGTTATGTTTTATTCTCGTTTTCACAACTTCCTGACTATATTTTATATAAATGTTCCCCTTCCAAAGCAAGTGGTATGTGTGCCAAATTATTACATTTCACTCTCTCAGATTTGACCACATTAATCTGATTAATAAAAAGAGCAGATATAGAACAAATGTCAGAAATAAGATATACATCATAATAGAGAACCCATCGTCTCGAGATATCTCTCTCACACGTCTCCTATCCCTTTGTTCTTCTGCATACAAAGCATCGAGAACTATATCTGGATACATTTTAATTTCTTACAATAATGAACGCCTAAACCCGGACGTTACGGAAACCCTTTATCTGTGAATTTACTTATCTCAAAATATAATTATTGGAATATTTGTACATTACCGGGAATATTCAGGCCTCGTTGCGCACACACACTTGCTTATAAGCTTAATTATAAACTATTGCACTGATTCTACTTTTATGTATAGATCTATTAAAATAGGTTAAAATTTATACAATCTTAGGATTAATTTATTGGAGAATGGAGTCGACTCTGCTGGAAGAGCCCTCAACCCGGAATGCCTTCTCGAAAAGCACCCCCGTGTATCTCCCCTTCCGAGTCCTTATCGCCCCTTCTCCAAACTGAAAAATAGAAAATCCCCACCAAAGTAAACTGCCTTAACTTGATTCGTCATTTTAGGTTTCCGCCAAAACGTTTAGGCCAATTATCGATAGCGTCATTTACTATAGTCACGCCCATTTAAGATTCCCGCCAAAATGTTTCGGCCAATTATCGAAAGCGTCATTTTACGGTCACGCCTTGCTTTTTTTGTTTATTTTCTATGCCCTTCGCCTCGGTTCGGCTATGTCAATCTACACATCTGGTTTCAATATTTTGTGAAGGCAAAATGTTTCAACTAGATTTATGATCTGATTCTAAATGTTTCCTTTTAAAACGTCTGCACTTCTATTGCAATTTCTAAAGACCCTTTTTTGTTCTAATCTTAATGTGTTTCCAAAATCCCTATGCTTTGTTTTTAAAAATAAACTGCCTGCACTTTGAAATATTTATGAGGGTCCAAGTGTTCACTTAGAAATTCTCTTTTATTTTAAAACTGCGTTTCAAATTTATTTTTAATACCCATGCAAGAGAAATGGGGAAAAAAAATATGAGCTATGTCTGGCCATCTCAATGCATTCTTATACTTTTACGTATACGGATACGCTCCAAACTAAAATCGGTTGTACTGAATTTTTGACTTTAAATCAGTACTTCTAAGGTTCATTTTACTTTGACGCTAATGTCATAGTATACGAATACGGTCAATCGAATTAAATCTTACACTAACCCCATTGATAAAGGACTAGACAGTAAGAGTCTATTCACATGCTCTCAACGCACTCACTGTAACAAGTCCAGTGACGAGGGTGAAACAATCACGCAACACTGAAACAAAAATAGCCTTTATTGAAATACCTTGAAACAGAAAAAATGTGTGTGTCATCAAAACCTTTTACCTTCAGCAGATCCCTTCGTTTCGCTTGCCTGATTTTAACATCTATAGAATTGTTTTATCTCATCTCACAAATATTATAAAGACGAAAGTTTGTGTGTATGTATGTTTGTTACTCTTTTTTTTATTTGATGACAAGATAGTCCTTGACTGCGATCTCACCTGATGGTAAGTGACGATGCAGTCTAAGATGGTAGCGGGCTAACTCGGAAGCGGTATGACCGTGCATATTAAACCTATACCCCAAATCGGTTTATACTCGCCATCGTGCCGAAACGCTAAATCGCTTGACGGTACGTCTTTGACGGTAGGGTGGTAACTAGTCACAGCCAAAGCCTCCCACCAGACCAGACCAGAGACAATTCAGAAATTATAAATTCCCAAATTGTCTCCGCCGGGAATCGAACCCAAGACCTAACAGTTATAAAACCACAGCGTTCACCACTACGCCAGGGAGGTCATCAAAACTCCTTCGGAATAAGTAATTCTTAAATATTCTAATCATATGTAAGTACAAGTTTGAATTAACCGCATCGTACGATACCTGGTAATTTCATTCTAATACGATGGGATGGGATAATATGTAATAGACGTGGTAATATTGACAGCAAAAACAACCGTCTAATAGGCGCCTTATAAACGTGTTACAAAGTGTATTCATGGAAATTACCCCGCCATAATCCGATTTAAAAACAGTGATAAAAATGCGGTATTTCATCACACTAATATTATAAAGGCGAAAGTTTGTACGTATGTGTGTGTGTGTATGTTTGTTACTACTTCGCGCTACAACAAATAAACCGATTTGGCTGAAATTTGAAATGGATGTAGCTCATACCCAGGATTAACACATGGGCATTTTATCCCGAAACATTAAAGAGTTCCAGCGGGAATTGAAAAACCTTAATCCACGAGGACGAAGTCGCGGGCAACAAATTCAAATTGAAATTCAAAATTTATTTCATGTAGCCCAACCCATGCCTATAATAATACGTCGAGACTCTACCACCGGTTCGGAATGCAGATTCTGCTGAGAAGAGCCGGCAAAAACTTAGCAGTTGCTCTATTCATAAAAAAATATTACAATATTAATGTGAAGCCTCAATAGCCCAACGGTTGAAGGTGCGGACTGAAAACTGAAAGGTCGCAGGTTCAAACTCCACCCGTTGCACTATTGTCGTACCCACTCCTAGCACAAGCTTTCCGCTTATTTGGAGGGGTAAGAGGATATTAGTCAACTTCAGCTTGACTAATATTCTTTTTTAAAAAATAAAATAAATAAAGCTACATATTTAATTTTTTTTTCAATATAAAAGGGTAATTTCATACCTAAACCCCAATTTTATTATACTTAACTTTACACGTGCGAAGTCGGGGCAATTTATATTCCCAATCCATTTAAGTCAAAGTCAAACAAGGCTAAGAAAAAAACGAAAGGAATTCCAGTTAGTCTGACAAATTTGATGGATTGCAAATTACTGGCGCTTTATTCTATTTTTGTGTTTTATTTGCTATGTTTTGGGTGTTTTATTGGTTATAGTTCAAGAGCCAGTGAACAGTTTGTTTTATCACATTTTATAACAGTATAAAAATGTACTTACCTGTACAAAATCATTGTTTGCTTGTTAAAAGCATCCGTTTGTGTATTATACAACTTTATCCAGTAGGTACTATATAAGTGGGAGCGAGAGCTTGCTCGCGCCTGACCGCTCCCGCTTAGGCTCCTGACAGGCACACACACTTACGCAATGTGCATGTACACGACGTAACAACGAGTAAAGCTCACGCGCCCTCGAGAATTACAAGAACTATAAAAGCCAAAGATTCTTTCCTGGGATTGATATATTTGATAATTTAAAACGCACATAATAGTCAGAAATACATGCCCGGAATCTAACCACAAATCTCCAAAAAAGAATTAATAACTTTGTGAAAATTATCCGATGTGAAATACATTCCGCTCTTAGACTATTCTTATTATTTGCATAAATCCCCGTCTTACTGGCCGACCTCATTGCTGTAGAGGTATATAATACGCGTATAGCCCAACGGTTAAAGGTGCGGACTGAAAACTGAAAGGTCGCCGGTTCGAACCCCACCCGTTGCACTATTGTCGTATGCCCACTCCTAGCACAAGCTTTCCGCTTATTTGGAGGGGAGAGGAGAATATGAGTCAAATTTAGCTTGCCTAATATTCTTTTAAAAAAATATAAAATATGTAAGTATACTCAACTTATGCGTTGTGGTCTAGATACAACAGAAAAGAGCTAGGACTTCGGAAAAAACAGGTTTAATCTTAATTCCTACTATCACACTATCATATATATCACATCACATCACACTAATATTATTAAAGCGAAAGTTTGTATGTTTCTTATATTACTCTTTCACGCCCCAACGAATGAACTGATTTAGCTAAAATTTGGAATGGAGATAGCTCATACCTAGGATTAACACAAAGGCTAATTTCTTATCCCGGAAAATTATAAAGTTCTCACGGGAATCTAAAACTTTTGATCCACGCGTACGAAGTCACGGGCATCAGCTAGTTTTTAATACAGGCCTAACCACAGGTAGATAAAAGCTTTTATAATAACCATATTTCGGGATTTACCAAAATAAGCTGCCGCGGTAAAACTCCTGCGGTATTTTTGTCCACGTGTAACCACTGACTTGAAACATCTAATTAGCACTCGCTATGCTACTCGCTCGGGTCTGGAAAATGGTCGTGGGTTCATATAAAGTTAAATAAATTTAAAATTTTTACCATAAAATTAATAAAATCGAACTATCATTCATAAATGGAGATTTTTTATGACAAGATAGCCCTTGAATGCGATCTCACCTGATGGTTAGTGTCGATGCAGTCTAGATGATAGCGGGCTATGGTAGTGTAAATTCAACCCATATAGCTAATTAATCTATTTCTACACGCCATAGTGCCGCAAAGCTAAATCGCTTGGTGGTAACTAGTCAAGGCCAAAGTCTCCCAAACCAGACCAGAGACAATTCAAAAATTATAAATTCCCAAATTGACTCTGCCAGCAATCGAACTCGAGACCTCCCAGTTATAAGACCACAGCGCTCACCATTGCGCCAGGGAGGTCATCAAATAAGTGTGATTGTTTCTTTTAAGTTTTGACTACATATAGGTTTTAGAGGTGGACTTTTAAGATTGCAACATAAGTTACTACATCGATAACGATAGGTCATAAACGTGGACAAAAGTCAGTAATAGGAATGGTTTATATTCATATCTACCTCTTGCTCTTACTATCTGATAATTACTTGTACCGTTAAACGTGGACTAAAATACAGAGTTGGTTAAAAATACAGGATATAAGTACCTAAATTCTTTAGAAAAATTAGCCCACCGTTTTATTGTCTCAATAAAACTTCTACATACTGTAATTTGTTTTTCTGGGATAAAATGTATCCAGGTCCTCAAATAGAAATAGAATATTTTTTTATTCAAATAAACTTTTTCAAAGTGCTTTCGAATTTCAACGATATAATATTCTTCTACTTCTTCTTCTGTTAACTATCTTTTACACACTTTAATATATTTTTTCATTAGAAGCGTAATAGAGAAAGTCATAGTAAACATGCATTGAATTCTTGTAAAATAGCTTTCTCTAATAAATCCATTCGTTATTATAAAATAGCATCGAAAGCCATATCGGCGTAGCCTGTTGCGTCGGAGCTCTACGCCGTAGCAGTTAGCCCGCGGACGCCGACGTTTCCGCGCGTAGCCGCCAGTCCGCACGTAGCATCTTACCTACGAGTCCGTGGAATCCTTAAAGTTTAACCCTAAACTTGAAGTTTTAACGTAAATTATATACCTACGTGGGTTTCCTTAAGTTTTAAATGAAGAGGAACTGATTTTGAGTGATGATTTTTATGTTGGAATAATATTATTATGGTATTGCTAAGGAGTTGTTCTTTTAGTTGGTAAGTAGTTTTGAAGTTTTAATAATTCTAACCTAAAAGATTAAATAAAAAGACGAATAATTATTTTTATTTTAACTGAATCATTTCATAATATTTGGTAGTATGACTATTTAATAAATTACAGTTACTAAATCGTCTATCCTTTATTAACTTAACACTATGATAACATAACAATATATATTACAATTGACAATTAAAATTAAAGTTAAACCAATTTAAACACAGGTAGCACAATCCGTTCGCCCGTCTGTCTGTCATGCCTCATGATCCGTAACAGATAGACAGTTGAAATTTCCACAGAATGTTTATTTCTGTTGCCGCTATAACAACTAAAGGGGGTTAAAATTAAAGGGGGTTTCCCTACTACAAGCATATTTTTTTCAGCATTCTTTTGGTACGGAACCCTCCGTGTGCAAGTTCGACTCGCATTTGACCGGTTTTTGATATATTACATAGTAATACACAGACATACCAACTCGGCGGAGAGACTTATGCTGAGATCTATAGAGCATGCTCTGACTCAGCTCAGGCTCAAGATAGAGGTTAAAACGAGACACAAATATGCTCTGATGTAAATCAAATCAAATCAAAATCAAATCAAAATTTATTTATTTCATGTAGGCCAACTTGCGGCTCCTATGAAACGTCACAAATCTACCACCGGTTCGGAATGCAGATTCTGCTGAGAAGAGCCGGCAAGAAACTCAGCAGTTGCTCTTTTTTAAAAAAAAATTTTGTTTTACAATTGTTAAAAAAAAAACTAGGCTATGCACACAATGTTTCCACACAGAAGTTTCAAAAATGCACACCTACCACAACCTAACACATGTTAACATGGGTAGACACAAAGCAGACCCATTCCCGTTGGCGGCACCCGTTCACGAGCATGACGCATGATCCAGCCATTGCTTCGCTCAACCATATTTGAGGGAACGTAACAACCCGTCTCATGTAAATCTGTCTCATTTTAACTCTGTCTTAAGTCTGAACTGAGTGAGAGTGCGGTCTATAGATTTCAGCCTTAGATCAAAAATAATATGTACCTTGTGGTATTATTTTACTAGTTCTCATAGCGTGACGTTTTATCAACTTTCGTGTCTAGACCGCTTTGTTATTGCGAGCGATGCCGATTATTATGTATTATGAAATTTAACTTACATAATTAACATCATAATGCAGCTTTATTACTGTAAATGTACTGTTATTATAAAATGTGGATTGTAGTGTTTAATATCTTGATATAAACGAACATTTCAAAATGTCAAAGAGAACATGAACTAATATTTAATTGTGATTTGTAAAAAATTAACTCGATTAACGTTCTCGCTTAACGTTATTTCACAAGAGAGTGTTTAATGAAAAAAAAATACTTAATTAAAAAAATATACAATTAGTTTTGAAATCTAAAATTTAATAAGTCATTATTCAATTATTATCCGTTAATTTCTTAATAAGATACGTAGGTGCAAACTGTTTTTTCCTTTTTTTTTTAAATCTGTACTAAGAAGATTCTGAAATTTCATTTATTTATTGGGTAGAAATATGAGTGATCAGGCATTTTCTAGGCATGCACTCTTGGTCCATCTTGGGCTGCACCAGATATGATTGGAGTCAAGCGTTAGTCTATATAAAAAAATAGGTAATCGAGCTTCGATTATTCGGAATCATGTACGTTTCAGCAATTAATTATCACATGCTTCAACGGTAAAGAAAAACATCGTTTAACATTCACATTATTCGTTGACAAGATAGCCCTTGCCGCTACCAAGCGGGCTAACTTGGAAGGGGTATTGCAGTATACTTATACCCCTAATCGGTTTCTACACGCCATCGTGCCGGAACGCTAAACCGCTTGGCGGCACGTCTCTGACGGTAGGGTGGTAACTAGCCACGGCCAAAGCCTTCCACCAGACACTTTCACATTCAAGACATTTCTTGAGGAAACCTGCACACTTTAAAGTTCTCCATAATGTTCTCGAAGATATGTGAAGTCCGCCAGTTCACATTGAACCAGCAACGTGGACTATAACTCTTCACTGCGAGAAGACTTGCGCTCAGTACTGATCCGTTGATAAGCAGGCAGAAAAAAGTAAGATAGGCAGTTTTTTCTTTTTTTTTTTTTTAATTTACTTGACTTTCTTATGCTTCTCGTAACACAATGTGTAATCGAGCAATTTCATAATGCATACCACTATCTGGATTGCAATATACTAATAGCAGCTAAAAGCATTCTTAGCATGACCTCTATCAACGCTCGACGTTCTACGATGGATCACGAGATAACTGGATTTGCTTAATAAATTTTCTCATTTAGCTTAAGATCACATTAGAGAAGAATCTTTTAACAAAAGGTTTAAAGGTCAGGATTTTCTTAAATTTGAGAACACGCCTATACAGTCAGATAGATAATCCGTAGAGTAGAGTTACGTAGGTGGCCCCTAAATACCTTACCCATTTTCACCTTTAAGTGTTCCCGTACTTCACCTAAGTTAGCCCGAAGTTAGGGAACATTGGTGTAAACGGGCATAAGTATTTTATTGCAACAGCCAAAATGAGAAAAACCAGAAAAAGTAAATTACCATAAAACTTTGAGAACTTGAGAACTACAGTTCCGCAGTGTACTCAGGCCTTGATCTTTTATTTAGAAGAAGAATATACAAGTAGAAGAAAAAAGTAGAAGAAAGTTCTAGAAATATCTTGACATAGTACGGAACATTACAAACGTGCTTTAATAAAGGATATGTGTGATATCTTCTGCCTGTATGTAATTCACGTCACTGCTCTTAGCAGCAACTGTACGAAGTTGTATCTCCCAATGTGAACGACACACTTACGCCGCTTGCCGGATTCATCCATTTCCGGCCTGGTTCCCGCTTTTGTAGCTGTCCTTCTAGTGAGACTAGGCTAATGTGTTAGAGCACTTTACGTTCCACATTAAGGCCCGCTGTCATGTAATGCCATTTTTTGGATTGTCCCAATTTGCTCGTCTACATACTGAAAATAAGATTTTCATACTCTTCTTGTCATCGAATAAACAAAAAAAAAATGCTTATACTAGATGATGCCCGCGACTTCATACGCGTGGTTTAATCGAGGAACATACATTTTAAAAAAAACGACGAATTGAGAACCTCCTCCTTTTTTGGAAGTCGGTTAAAAATCATCTACTTTAAACATTTAACCGCGGAAAAACTCATTCTAAGATTCCGGCGGAATTTTTAAAAATCTAACTTTATGTGGACAAGGGTCCAGTTCATGATGATGGTGATATACTGATCCACAAATCATCCCAGGCATAGTTCTTGTAACTCACGAGTGTACGTGACTCATGGTTGTGTGTGTGTCGTATCTGTATAAGTGTGAGCGAGAGCTTGCTCGCGCCTGACCGCTCCCACCTAGCTCCGACAAGCACGCACACTTACGCAATGTGCATGTACACGACGTAACCACAAGTAAAGCTCACGCACCCTCGTGAATTGAAAGAAATATATCCATCGTTAGTTTTCCATTCCGCTGAAGAGTTTTTCATAAATTCTTACAAATTTATCTTAATTACGGCCGTTGTAAAGGCAATTTAATGAAAAGGTAAACCGTAATGCCCTATTAATTGCGGGGTTTGTTAATGATTTTTCTTAATTAATCTTTCGTGTTCGAGCTATTGTTATATAATTAAGATTTTAAATTAAAGTCTATAGTGGATTTTTTTGTATAAAAAGTCATGAATCTGCAGCAAATGCTGAATTTTTCGCCGGCTCTTCTCAGCAGAATCTGCATTCCGAACCGGTGGTAGAGTCTAGACGTGTCACAAGAGCCACAGGTTGGCCTTATCTCATCATGATTATCACCCACCGATACCTTCACACCAGGACATACTTCTATTGATTGGTACGCCACAGAATATGATCTTGTGCCGTATGTATCCATACCTGAAAGAACCGATGAGTTTCCACCAATCGGATATTATCCATGAGGATTTCCTTCTTCCTGAAAAACAAAAAGGTGCAGTGAGTGAAAGTTTTAAATTCCATTCATAAAATTTAAAACATCTAAAATGCGTGGATTTAATCACGAGCGTCATCTAGTATACGATGATAATTACGCTTTATTGTATAGTAGCCAATTTTATTAAAGCAGATAATTTATTTCATCGTTATAGGGAACTCCATTAAAAATAGATTTATACCCTCGCGTTAATTGATCAATATTTAAACTATAGCTACTAGTTAATAATTATTTATTAGTAAAGCAAATTAATCAAGATCTAATCTTATCATTTTAATTGACCGTATATTGCAAAAGCTGTGTTAACCCGGTTTACCCTATCGATGTTGAACTATTACTTCAAAATTTATAATCCTAGGGTCGTAATTTATTAGGTACTTATATTAGTCGGTTGACTATTTCCATTTTCACTAGCCAAAACTAAATCATCCCCTGACATTGCATGGGTATAATTTAGGACTTGGAGACGATATAGGCTATATTTAATTCCCGCAAGATTTTTAAAACTTAACTTTAACATGCTAGAGTGGTGAGTGGTGACCTATGCTAGAGTGATGACCTCGCATTGGAAGGCGGAGTGTTGACAGCCCAATGGACCGGCGTTATTAGACAAGCCTCTGGATACATGCGCCGCAAGACCGAGACAGGTGGAAACCTGCACCTTGCGCAGGTTTTCATCTGTCTCGGTGAGACCTATTACCAGCAGTGGTCGTCTATCGGGTGATAAAGAAAAAGAAGCGACGGTTGTCACTAAAATCTAGTGAATGTCGATAAATTCCGGGCGATATCCGTGGCAGCGGAGGCGACGGATACAGAAAGAGCCAAGCAAAGCGAATATGAAAACATCTTGAAAACATAGAAAACGTTCATAAAAAAGTTTCATATTTGTGCCGTTTGGTGTTATCCCGTCTCATAGAGTCCACTGGTGACCGGAGGGTTTGAAGTTACTTCGGCCAACTTTTATAATTTTGGCCATTCAGCGGGGTAACGCAGCTAACATTCTGGGCACATTTCAACCGTTCCGTAGAACAAAGTCTCATCTGCTAAATTCAAAACTTGAAATTTGAGCCTTGCAAGGCTCAAATCTCAAATTATGAATTTAGCAGATTATACTTTGTTCTACGGAACAGTCGATTTCCTCGTTCCAGTGGTTTAGATGCTATTTAGCTTTTATTTTTTAATATTTAGAATTTAGTTTTAATCGTGAGGCATTTGTAATCTAATATTTTTAATGCTAAAAAAACTGATAAATCAAAATAGAGAAATTTCTCAGTTGGCATGATATCTAAATATATAAAAGGCAAAGGTGACTGACTGACTGATCTATCAATGCACAGATCAAACCACTGGACGGATCGGACTGAAATTTGGCATACAGATAGCTATTATGATGTATGCATCCGCTAAGAAAGAATTTTTGAAAATTCAACATCTTAGGGGATAAAATAGGGGTTAGAAAAATCGAATTTAACGTGAGCGAAGCCGCGGGAAAAAGCTAGTTCCCGTATAAAACGAGACCGAGTTCATCCACAGGTGAAATCACGGTCTAGCGATTAGCTCTCAACGTCTTCACGAATAAATGAAATAACTGAAGTGGTTCTCGAAATAACTAGGTACTTACCTCTTTATAAGCTCTTAGCGAACCGAGATTTATTTTTTCAAAGGCACTCTACAATATGGTTAATAACCTTGCTAGCCCAACCTAAAAAAAAGATATTTAATGTTTTACCTGTCTGTCTATGTTTTCGTTTTTGGCTACTCACGGCTGGATGGATTTCAGAGGCAGATACAAAATTATGCAAGAAGTGATAGTCTGCATATTTGCGAATCAGGCCACGAGTAGGGTAGGGTTTCGTAATTGTTTGTCACTGTATATGCGTACTTTGAATGGTGTACATATCATATCGTAAATATTTTTTTTTACATCACACTTCACACTAATATTATAAAGGCGAAAGTTTGTATGTGTATGTGTGTGTGTATGTTTGTTATTCCTTCACGCCACAACGAATGAACCGATTTGGCTGAAATTTAGAATGCAGATAGCTCATACCCAGGATTAAAACATAGGCACATTTTATCCCGGAAAATTACAGAGTTCCTGCGGGAATTGGAAAACCTTGATCCACGCGGACGAAGTCGCGGGCATCGTCTAGTTTTTAAATAACTTCACAAAATAGTGTGCCTATCAACAGCTACAATCAATAGCTTATATACTCGTAGCACATTTATGCGGCTTAAGCCCTGAATCAATTTTGAATACAATTTCCCACAAAGATAGCCTGTTAGCTATATTAAGATCCTGAAAACGCAATAAGACAGATTTTATCACAGAAAACCGAGAGATTAACGGCTTTAGACCTTTACACGTTTACAAAAAATGTTGAAATCGATTAAAGGTATGGGTTTAATTAAAACTGCCATATACCCTTCCAAGTTACTCCGCTACCAACTTAGACCGCATCTTCACTTACAGTAACATAGCATCAAGGATAATCCTGTCATCGAATAAAAAAAGTCGCGACTATCAGCTACTTTGTGTATGAAAATATGCTCGTACGTTCGGGTTTTAGTTTTTATCTTGTTTGCACTAAAGCCAGCGCTGCAAGCTCACGTACTGCACGTAGCTCGTGTAAGCTGAGTAAGCAGGAGTAAGCGCATTTTATTTATTTATTGCCACAGTCTGACGTGATGCGGTTACTAGACATAGACTAAACGAATACTGGAGAAAACTGTCCACCCGAAAATGAAACATAACCGGAGAAGCCGATTTCATGTAAAAATTAAACTACAACTAAGTATGTTGATAGTTTTTACGTAAACCATAATATGGAGGATAATCATTTTTGCATTATTGCGGATGATTTATCATTATAACTTCTTATAGAGTGATTTTTAATCAAATGATTAACTATCACTATTCCCTTAAAAAAGTAGTTAGAAATGGCAATAATATAGAGTCAACAAATAGTTTTAGATATTATTCATATGTTGCCCTGCAATGTGGAGATTAAATGAATTGACATGATAATGACAGTAATTCTGTTATACACAATCTCTAAAGTAAATTAAATTGACACGTGTTTGAAAATAGTGCTATCCTGTTCACAATGTTCCCTTTGGAAAAGATAACTATTTAGAATCAATTTATTTTAGAGATTGTGTACGACGAATTTAACATCTTGGTCCTACTAAAAGATAACGCTGCGAGGCATCCAGCAGGTGTAAGATAAATCCCAGCTTACTCAGATAAAATTACCTAGGTATAATAAGTGCCAATCTCTAGCGCTATTTGCCAAATTCCAACACGACTGGCTTGCTCGCTATGCATACGTTTATTCGCGTGCTCTGTCCATCCTTTCTTATAGTCTGCGTGCTTAGATAGACCACAATACAATAACAATACCCCGACGGTCGCGCCGCCATTGTCATGAAAACAATCCACGATCGCATCGCGCCGTTCAAGAAATACGAGTCCCATTTATTAGAAAGTGGAGCACTTTAATTAAAATTCATTGCGAAAAATACGATAGCGTCTCTTGTGTGCCTGAGAGTTTACTTTGTTCCTTTTTGTGTGGACTTCTTTACCACGCCACGAATCAGGCCAAGGCAGCTACGTCGATGCTGTACCAGCTGTGGCATTTGATTGCTGAATCTGATTTGCTGAGTTTAGGGCATTCTTGCAGCATCAATGCATTTTAATCAATAGCGGCAAAGTACCAATCAGAGGCCATGACGATCGCAACGCTGATGCAATCATTTTTAGAGAATACCACAGCAGAATTTTCACCAAGTTTATTGTCAAAGTTCAAGCTAAAAATCTGCGAAGCCTATATCCGTTCAGGTTTAACATACATTTTATTTTTAATATTTCGGTTTTAGTTTTGATTTAGAATTTATTTTCGTATACATGGAAGTTTATTTCCATAGCCGATTTGATATTATCATCTTATCAAGAAGTATATATAGAGTACATAGATTGCATGTATCTGTATTTCAGAGTGTAGGTATACACAAACTAGATGCTTTTGCTCTGCTTATCACCGCCGATGTCGTGTGCCGGTGCTGCTCGTAAGATAGTAGACTATATTCCCCACCTGCCGCAACCCTGCCGCCCACCTCCTTTGTTATGAGGGCGATCTGCGATAACAATATTCCACTACAACTACCTATACCTACCTACTTACTACACCTTTATTTATAAACTAATTTTATTGACTTTCTGTCAATTTCATTTTCACGATCCTTTAGGGAACGAATGGGAGCGGTCTTTTTACATACAAACGCTCTCGTCCAAAATGTGAGCTCAAAATTGCCTATTAATTTAAACCGCTGCCAATAGAGGAGAGTGTACTTTGACAACTATTAACGAAAAAAGGAAAACATAGGAGTACAGTATACATCCTTCTTATTCAGTATATGAAATATCTTTTAAATTGGTCCAATATTGGAGTAGGAAACAGTAGAAAGCCAAACCTCTAATTATGCCTTTTTATGTAGGCTAAACAATTGAATCTGGATTTTGTCCCTATCGCACCCGGACGCCCTCCGAACTTTAGTAGAGCGACGGCACTACTTTATTCAAATACCTATTTTTCAAAAGTCTCTCCGACCGCATTTCCTCTTAAAGCAATGATTTTTTACACTTGAATAAATAATCTCTTCTATGTCCCTATTATACATCGATGCTATTATATTATAGCTGTAATCGCTACAGTTAAGCTACGTGCGAAATTATTATCCTATTAATATTATAAATGCGAAAGTTTGGATGTATGTTTGTTACTCAATCACGTTACAACGACTGAACCGATTTGGTTGAAATTTTGGCACAGAAATGGATTATAGTCTGGAATAGGCTACTTTTTATCCTGGAAAATACGAGAGTTCCCGCGGGAATTAAAAAACCTGTATCCACGCGTATGGAGTACGCGGGCATCGACTAGTTCGCTATATTATCATCATCAATCATCTATTTATTAGAAAATGGAGCACTGTTAATTAAAATTCACTTTGAATAATACGATATAAACGATAGCAGTTTCTAGTAGGACAAAGAGCCTACCTCTTGAAGTTCTTTATGAACTTTTCCAACTTCACCGTAACGTTCTAGGCTCCCTCAATTTATTAGCATAGCAATTTTTAATGGCTCGGCATTCATTACTGCTTTTCATTATTTGTATGCAATGAGGAGTTATAATTATATGATGGGTATCAATGAAATACAAGTATTCTTTTTTTTTTCTTTTCAAATTCAAATTCATATATTAGAAGAAATAGACTTAGGTGAACCTAATCTCTAAAAAAAGATAGCTTCCCACATTCATCCACATTTCTGTCATATATTCATCTCAAACCATCAATATATAATTACGTACAAGTTTAGTAATAGATGTGGTGGTCCGAGCACTCACTTGGTTCCACTGAACTGTACTGCAATCTATACACTTACGATCTAATTATTCACTAAACGATCTATACTTACTTATATAGGGGTAGGTGGTTAAAAAGTTATTGACAAATAAGCTTTCGCTTGACGACAATGAATGATAAGTCTGTCAGGCACTGATGAGGTCTAGTTTGGAGCGCACTTGCCTAGAAGATGCGTATTCACTCTTGCCTTAAAGTTACTCAAATTATAGGCGGCAGGAAATTCGAATGCTGGTAGGGAATTTCACACCTCATATTTTACCCTACGAACAACAAGCCGAAGAAGTCCAAACTTCACACTAACTCACTCGCAGTTCAAGTTATTTGATCTTGTTTACTGAAATACGATATAGTTAAACGAGGCCGGGGGAAAAACGCTCGTTAGCAACTTGGAAAAGTTTATTTTCAGGTTTTATTTGAATTTCAATCCCGATTGAACTCGTGTTTTGATTGGCCTCGCGGTTTAACAATGGATAATTTTTTGCAGATCAAAGTCAAAAATCAGAATTCATTATTGAAATTCTCTGTTGAATTCTTATTATTGAATCTATGTAATTAAAAATCAGTTGCGACATGTGTGCAAGATCATCACTTGAGAACCGACCGATTCTGTTTGTTGAGGTTCGACCGATTCTGTTTATATTTGTCAGATGTGAGACAAAGTAATTGAGAGATATTGGCTTAGCATCCAGCTGCCCACAAGATAGTATATCGTATAACAATGGAATAGCCTACCTATGATATAGTATATATGTATAAAAAGAGGTGGATATGTCCAGTGGTTTGAGCTGTACGTTAATAGATCTGTCAGTCAGTCAATCAGCCAATCAGTCACCCCTTTTCCTTTATATATTCAGAAGATTATTTCTCCTTGTAAGTTTGCTCCAACATCGCGCTGATTGACCTAGTAACCTGGAGCCGGCATCTCGCATGCAACATGCATGTATGCATCATGTATCATGCAACTCTGTGAAACTTAACTATTTTGTAGAACATCATGTCTGAATTTTAAACATGCCATTTTTCATCAAACTCTACCTGTTATTCGATTTTCGATCACATTCTCGTGGCACACTAGACTTAGATTTTTTTTCTACCATAAAGCACCGTTATGTAACAGTTGTATTTATTTTATACTACCATCTAGCATGTGGGCTAATAAATAATATTATTTTAACTTCTACTTATGGTTAACTAGATGATACCCGCGACTTCGCCCACATTTTGACTAACGCGGGAACTCTTTAATTTTCTGGGATAAAATGTAGCCTGTGTTAATCCTGGATATTATATCTCCATTCCAAACAACGAAATTGGTTCATTTGTTGTAACGTGAAGGAGTCTAATTTACAGTCCAATAACTGTTCTTAATTTATTCTAATATATACCTAATGCATGCGTCTGTGTATATACTAAAAAAATGTAAACCTACTTCATCTCAATTAAAGTGAACAGTATGTTCTTCTTTGAGAAATAAATTTTAAAAACCGAAACCGAAGTATATAAAGAGATTTTCAATTAGTTTTGGGTCAGACCAAACACGTTACAGTGGATTTCTGTCAACAAATTCTCAATAGTAGCAAGGTATTGGGCGATTACACTCACATGCATGTCTCGGAGTGTACCTAAAGCCCGTCTTTAGCCTGTGATTATTATCAGAGTTATGCAATGGAGAGTGCATCTATGATTGCACACACCATTGCGCTTCACTAATTCGAATTATCTTCACTAATATGCTCACTAATATTATAAATGTGAAAGTGTGTTAGTTTATTTAATTTGTTGGCTTGTTGGTTTACTCTTCAGTCCAGCTGCAACAGAGCTACGGATCGAAGTAATTTTTTGCATGGGCATACTTGAGCTCTAAGAGAATGACATAGCAAAATCAAAAAGTTTTTGAAAGGGATTTTAAACACAACATAGGGTCGCATTTCACGACATCATTTATGATCTAAAATAAAATGGAGTTTCATAACTTTGCAAACAAAAGATTCAGAAAGACTTTTTTCGTTCAGGAGACAGATACCTTTTTTGAATTTGAATGACATAACAACTTTTCTATATTACAAGCTTTAAGCACGCTTTGAGTATACAAGTGAAAATCACAACCACTTTTTCGAGATTAAATTTAATATAGGTGCAGCAAATTCTAGATTACAAGTTAAAATGTGTGTACATGTTTACAGTAATCAAAAGCACATAGAATAATAACAACATCAGGACACCCCGATTGTGTAGATTATTCCGGATTACGCATGAAAATGGCTGCCATTTGTATTCAAAGCGCGACAACCCCAATTACACAAGTACCTAGTGTACTGAATAGTTATAATATTGTTATCTAGCTTGTTAGTTGCTATCTAACAAAAGTTAAATAATTCTAACTAGGGTACCTTATCTATGAAAACTTGTAATGTTTTCCAAATTAAAATAGAACCATCGTTTTTCGAACTATGTGGCCCGCTTATGGTTACCTCAGCTTCAAATTCGATGAGGTTAACTCTGATTCTTCTACGGATCTTCTCATTCATTCTAATTTGATCACCACAAGAAAACCACAAATATAGCTCTCTCCATTACACGCTGAGTGACTCTGAGCCTTCTTATGAGGTCCATAGTTAGCGACCATGCTTCTGATCCATGATTCATCTTTTTGTCATCATTCACTGTACGAAGACTGCCTTCAGGCACTGAAAGTTCCATTTAAAAATAGTTTTTGTCCACTTCTTCGTCTACGTGTGGTAAGGTTTTCTAAAATACCGCGGAAATTCTGTTTTTCCGGAAAAAATCCAAATGTCATGATCTCTGCAAGTGAGCTCACTATACACATTACACATATTATAAAAAGTGTAAATTAAAAATTTAAAATATCCCCGACATGTAACAACATCCTAATCGCTAGTCAGTAATCGTTAAACAAAAATATGTAATCCGCCATTTTGTGGCGGCGGCCATCTTGGACCGATTTTCACACACACACACACACACACACACACACACACACACACACACACACACACACACACACACACACACACACACACACACACACACACACACAGACACGTCAAACTTATAACAGTCAGTCGTTTTTGCGTTAAAAATTAAGTCGATTCTTAGCTGTATTGCGGTGTGATTGAAGGAGTAATAAATATACTTTCACAAATTTTGTAATATTTGTACGGATTACTAAAACCGCTGATTCATCCTACAAAAGTTCTCTTTATTCCATTGTGAAGTGCGGAACCCTAAAAAAAAAAAAGAAAACTGTGGACTTGGGAATAACGGAAAATACCGTATTCAGCCATTTGTAAGTTAGCTAACATTCAGCTCGATATAACACAATCACGTCCCGGCAAACAATTCCAGCAATTTTGCTTTAAATTCCGTCTCTCTGCACAAATTGCAGCCTGCCCGGGATAATCCCCACGAACGGGGAGGCGTGTGATACTGAATGACTTTTACTTACAATCGGTTCACCTCATTATTACTATGAGAGTAGTAGCACAGTGAACAATAATAGTAACTAGTGGTTCGCCCCGAACTGAGACCTCGCGATATCCCATAATTCCCAAAAGTTTTAATTATATATTGTAATAATTAACTTTTAACATTAGACGCAATAAAAAAAATAATAGCTGACACAAAACTGTTTTACTGACACAGCGACATCTATTAGCATTATTGTGAAGCTATTAGCATTTAAAATTAAATAATTTCGTTTCTTTATAACATTTATCTAATTTTAGTATTTGTTGTTCAAGTACAGGATATAACTGAATTTTCAACTAAGTTTCACGTTCTAATATTCAGTAATTCTTGACATATGGCTCAAATTAAAATTTCCACTTTGAAAGCCCCCCATTTCATCATTTTTAAGGGAAAAATTAAAAAAAATATATTTTTGTACTCTGATCAAAGTCGTCTTTAAAAACATATATTGCAAGTCTATGTAACGCAACAAACAAAATTTTACTTCAAACACGCTTCTATGAGAGCCCCCCTGAAATAAAGCTTTTTATATTTTTTTATACAATGTTCGGCTGAAGGCCATCAGTTTACATATTAAATTTAAATTTGAAGTAATTACGTTCAGTAATTCAGAAGTTATAGGGCTATGACAGACATTTTGACGAACACACTTCTCTGTCCAGTACAGACAAGCGCCTAGTTGACTCAGAGAACTCGCTTCGCTCGTTCAATAATCTACTGCCCTGTGCTACTGCCTTGTTGGTCTAGTGGTTAGCAAGTTCGACTGCGGATGACGCAGTTCGTTTCCGGAGTCGGGCCAAAAATGGATTGGGTTTTTCTGTAGAGAAATTCTAAGTAGATACCAGCCCGAAGTTAGGAAGTCGGCGGTGAGTCACCCCCGAGTCGTGTCGGATTTTCTCATTGGACTATGAGAGTGAGGGAACATAGAGTGCACTTGTTTGAGCACACACTTGTGCACTATAATATCTCCCGTGCAGATGGCTAATCTCTATGGAGATTGGCCGCTATGGCCGGTCGGGAGGATATTATTATTCACGAAGCCACCTGCGTGGGAGATATTATAGTGCTCTCTATTCCCTCACTCTCATAGTCCTGTAGGATGGAAATCTAACACGACTAGAGTAATACCAAGCGTAGGACCGACTGCTTTACGTGCTCTCCAAAACATGATCGTGACACCCCGCCAACTTTCTATATCCGGGCTAGTACTGAAAATAAACCTGACAAAAAACCCAATACATTTTTTGACACGACCCGGGATTATTATATTATGTAAGGTATTGCATAATATGAGTTCATACCCATCTTCCTTTCCAATTACAAATAGGCAATGCCATGCCAATTTTTTTAAAACGTTTCAAAATTTTTTCATTTTCAAAAAGTTTCAAAAGTTTTCTTTGCGATGATGAAATAGGCCTTTAGAATAATTTATATTACTATTTTTCCTTTTAAAATGTTTTAAAAATTTGTAGAAACTACGATCAAATCTTTTATTCTAAATAGTATTTTATTTAAGTTACGGAAAAGATTTGTCTGTATACCATCCGGGAATAGCTTTAAATTCCGACTCTCTGCACAAATGCAGGCTACCCGGGATAATCCTACGCTTGAGAAGGCGAATACAGAATGACTTTTACTTAGACTAGGTTCACCTCATTATTACAATGAAAAGAATAGAATAGTTTTTCATTCAAATAAACTTTTAAAAAATGCTTTTCAAATTCAAATTCAAAATTATTTATTTCATGTAGACCAACTTGTAACTCTTATGACATGTCATGACTCTACCACCGGTTCGGAATGCAGATTCGGTTGAGAAGAGCCGCCAAGAAACTCAGCAGTTGCTGTTTTCATAACAAAATATTACAATATTAATGTATATTAGCTACATAATAGTACAATGTAATAACTTATACACTATCTTGTGGGTAGATGCGAAGCCGATTGATTCCATGCAACTTTGTCATAAGTCACTAACTTTTTAATAATCACGACTAAGCAAATGTGTTTTTACGCATTGTTTAAATTTGTGCAATGGGAAATCCAGTAATTCCTTCGGGATATTATATATATAAGCGTACACTCAACCCCACAAAGGATTTCTGAACTTTGCGCAGGGGACACCATGGCGTTTTTTTTTTTTGAATTATCAAGTACGTACGGACCACTGTACACTACGTATCTAAGTAAGTGGTTCTTGCCAACCAAGAACTAGCAAGAAACAGGGCTGTTCTTTTTAAAATATTATGTTGTACACAGTTACGAGTATAAGCGTCTCATGAATTGCTGGAGCAAGTTATATGTTTACACAATGTCCTTTATGTGTAAATGTAGAGCAACAATTTAAATGCAAATTTTTAGGCTACCTACCTGTTTAATAACGACTGCGGAAAAATGGCGGAAAATGAATATTTGTATAGAACTAACTACAGAAAGGCGACTGCACAGGTGACTTTTCGGCAAAATGACGTAACATAAGTGGGAGCGAGAGTTTGCTCGCGCCTGCCCGCTCCCACCTAGGCACCTGACAAACACACTTACGCAATGTGCATGTAGACGACGGCGACGTAACCACAAGTAAAACTCACGCGCCTTCGTGGATTAAAGGAACTATAGGTACACGTTCGCATATTTCGCATTAGCTTTTGGGATGTGTTCTAGGCACTTTACAGTTCTTCAGAACTTATACCGATGAGCTTTAAGATACGAATTCTTGAAAACAAACAAAGTTTAGAGATCAATTCAAATTATTTATCTCTTTGTAAGTTTACAAAGCCTTGAGTTAGGTACTTCGAATGTACGAAGTTAGAAGTTCAAGTTAAGGATTCTACTGGCCAATCAAATTACACGATTTGCTTTACCTTTTACTGTTTGGGTAGGGAGTGGATTAAGTTGATGCTCGTGACTTTGTCTGCGTGGATTGAGTTGAAGAATTTCATGAGAACTCATTAGTTTTCCGGAAAAAAGCTTCTATAATCCCCAGAATACAAACTGTCACTGTCACATGTTATTATTAGTTTAAAACTATCCCTAAATTGTCAGTTTTAACTCAGGGCTTCAGGGCTACTGCTTTTTATTTTGAAAATATTTTGAAATAACAAGATCAGCGCCTGGCTAGCATGCACTGATCTTGAAAAAAAATGTTTTTTTTTTTAAATGGGTCGACAAGATCTTCATCCTTGTCAACCGACCGGCGTCCACTACTGGACAAAAGTATCTTGCGTAAACTTTCATAGCTCTCGGTCTTGCGGGATCTGTACCTGTGCGGTATTAAAAGTGAAACTCAACACACAAAAAATAGGTGACTCTGATATAATCACAAGTCGGAATGCTTTATGCAGTTGACATCCAATCGACTTGCATGAAATGCGCCCTCGTTTTTGATACGGAATGTAGGCGTGTGAAGGAGAGCGCACCTATACGGAGTACTAGGGATATATGAAATAATGAAAACTGACTTTTAACCGACTAGGGGTATCGGTTGAATGTACACTGCCATACCCCTTCCAAGTTAGCCCGTTACCATCATAGACTGCATCGTCACTTACCATCAGGTGAGATTGCAGTCAACGGCTATCTTGTCTTCGAATAAAAAAACTGAAACCAAAGATTCTGAGTCGCTCAGCGTTGGAATTTTTCATCGATCTTTTCATGACTTTGACAATTTTTTTTCATGAATTACACAACTTGGAATCGTCTGCGTATCTAGTCAACTTCAACTTAATTTTAATTGGAAAACTATAGAAAAAATATGATATTATAGAGATGACATTATTTGACACCAAACAAATGTACGTTTAAACTTCATTCATTTCATTCATTCATTCGAAGCAAACAATGACTTGGTCTAAAACCAATACATCAGGGTTTAATCGCATTGTTTGTGATACATTGCGCGCTCAAAAATGATAAAATTGGTAACCCATCTTTTTCGAAATAAATGGTAGGTATCTGTAATTTTGCTATAGATATTCAAGTGTAACTTCACAAAGTTTTCTAATTACTGCGCACACTTGCGCACTAAAATATGTCCCTCTTCACGCGCTCGGTGTGCGGCGCTCCTAATCTCAGTTCGATAGACACTGATTTACCGAAGCAGTTAAAGCAAAACAGGGCTTCATCAAATCGATTATGCTGTCGTGCAAAGGAGCCGTAACATTATCTCTACAATACTCCGAATGAACAAATACTTTTATAGGAAAATAGCCTTTAAAATTTACTAAATAGAGGTTCGAATAGCGTGATATATTTTGTGAGTTTCCAAGTGTAGTGTAACCTTCGGGTCCCTTTTATTTTGAGGCAACGCGGTCGGTTGGGTGCCTACTGCTGCCTACTGAGCCTAATCACTGTGTCAACAGGGATGATTTGACACACTTTTGAACATCATAAACACACAATGTTTAGGTACTTGACATCTAAAGCACAGTTCAGACTACACTGTGCTTTTTATTCTGCTATAGTAAGGCTATATAGTTATTGCAATTCAGGAGGGCACGTGAGCTTTACTTGTGGTTACGTCGTATACATGCACATTGCGTAAGTGTGTGTGCCTGTCAGAAGCCTAGGCAGAAGCGAGCAAGCTCTCGCTCACACCTATACAGATACGACACACACACACAACCACGAGCCACGTGCCCTCGTCAATTGCAAGAACTATATCATTATTATTATTTATTATCGTCACCAACAACCCATCAACAGCTCCCGACTGATTGCAGTCGGGTTAGTATAAGATTTAATTCGATTGATCGTATTCGTATTCGATTACGTTAGCATCAAAGTAAAATGAACCATAACTGCATTGACTTAGAGGTCAATTTCGTGCATGTTTTCGTTTCGTGCAATTTTCGTGCAATGCATTCTTACACGTTTACTTTTACAGATACGCTGTAAATTAGAATCGGTTATACTGAATTTGTGACATAAAAACCCCTTAATTTGCGCGGACAAAATAGTAGGTAAATCGCGCTAGTAGAAAATCAAAATCGATTTACGTTATAATATGAAACAACGTAGACATAATATGGAACAATGGAATCGATTTTTTTTAAAGAAAATCAGCCAAGCCGAACTTGACTGATGATCTCCTCTTCCCTTCAAATAAGTGAAAACTTGTGTTAGGAGTTGGTACGACAATAGTGCAACGGGTGGGAATCGAACCTGCAACCTTTAAGTTTTCAGTTCGCACCTGTAACCGATGGGCTATTGAGGCTTGATAGATAACAAGTATCTATGTTATAATGCGCCTTCAATGCTTAAGTTCCCTTTGAAGTTCGTCCGGAAAACGTTTTCACACGCTATTGAGCCGGCTAAGGCGGCGCTGCACTAATGTGCCAGACATAATCCGCTTACGACATCAAAACCACGTATATACATCTATAACATATAATTAATTCTGCGGGAATTGTTCATTTTTACCTCCAAATAAATCAGGAAATGTAACTGCAATTAAAAAAATCTAAATATATAAAAGGCAAAAGTGACTGACTGACTGACTGACTGATCTATCAACGCACAGCTCTAACCACTGGACCGATCGAGCTGAAATTTGGTATACAGGTAGCTGTTAGGAAGTAGAATCCGCTAAGAAAGGATTTTGGAAAATTTCAACCCCAAGAGGGTTAAATAGGGGGTTAAAAAATCGAACCTAACGTGAGCGAAGCCGCGGGTTAAAGCTAGTTACCTAATAAAAGTCGTGTGGTGTCTATCGAGTCATAAGTCGAAAAAGCGAGCACACGATAAATCTCTTACTAAGTGATTCGTATTTTGAATCATACGACGTTTGTGTGAATCATTTTTTAATCTTCGTTTAACACAAATCAGCAAATTATGATTAAAAAAACGTCAAAGCACCTTAAGTATCGGCGTTAGTTGTTCACAATATATGCATGAGCCTACGAATAAATAATAAGTAAGGAAGTCTAACTGCGTTAAAAAATGACCCCAACAAAAATTGTGCCAAAGCGGGTGGAGATTAAAATTGAGCCGTTAGAGGCGGAGATTAAAAACAAAAATAGCACGTCAACAGTTGGACATTTTTTTTGCACGTCAAATTTTCATAACATCGTCCAATGACTCAGCTGTCATAGCAAACATAGCAGCACGCGCGTGAACCAATTCCTGCTTTCGTTCTGAATTTGAACCAAGCACCAAGCATGTCTATCTGTAACCTCGGAAGTCATTTGTATTTTGAATCATACGTCGTTTTGGTTTGAAGTAGGGCCATTTTTTGAGTGGATTTTGTTCTGAATTAGACTTCCTTACTTATTATTTATTCGTAAACGTGAGTACGCAATGTTTTGCGATAATATCGGTGACCCATCATTTCCAAGATAAGCATTTGTAATTCCACTTTACGCATTAAGTGTAACCTATTCACAAAGTTTTCGTTAACATGTTCCTTACGCCCTTATTATAGTATGCACTAGGTATACATGGCTAGTATCTACACTGAACAACGTCGGTGTATGAATTTATTTTCCACGGTAGCCTATCAACCGGCTGACAGACGCTTCCTTTGCAGATGAATCTCGGCATGGCGCACACGGGCGACGCGGCGGCAGTGGGCGGGCGCCGGACACCCATCCGTCTGCCCCCGGCCTTATCTACATCTGTGGTGAGGTTGCATTTACCCGCCTATTTTAAGTTAAATCACTGAACACATGTACAGGTATGGAAAATTCACTCGCAAAATCCAGACAATAAACTTCAATTCTAGCGCCTATCAACGACGATAGGCATTTTTTATCCATTGAAAGTTTGAAGAGAAATGTAATTTACTATTTCACAGTAAACCTTCAATGGATAAAAAATGCATGTCAGTGGCTTTCATTTTTTAAAAGGCACTGAGTTACAGAATCAGGGGGCAGGTCGCACAGCGCTAACTTATCCACAGTTATATCCACCTCGCAGATGCCTCTCTTTCTATTGCGTAACTTTTATCCCTTCGCACTACGTTAGGTTGAGTTTGCCCGTCGAGCTTTGATGACGTCGGTTACACTTCAAATAAGCTTAAAGCCGTATCAGAAGTGGATACAGAGTGTGGATACAAGGTAAAGAAACAGAGACTAGTGTTTTCTATTATACGTTAGGTAACAATGCATAATTCTGTCATTTAGTATGGAATGGAGACGGACGTATTTCCGTTCCTTTATTATCCATACTAGATGACAGTTTAACTTATAGCCGGCATCTAGGAATTATAACCATTTTACCACAGAACTTCGAGAAGCGATGGCACCCGTACGTGGTTGAAATTCAACCTACTCGTTAGAAACGCTTCAGTTCGACGTTTCTGAAACGAACGGCTAAGGTATGGAACGCTTTTCCAGCTTCTGTGTTTCCGGCCGCGTGCACTCTGAGTACCTTCAAGACAAGAGGGAATAGGCATTTACTAGGCAATTTTTTATTAAAGTGTACTTACACTATACACACTATTTTTGCTATAAAACTGGTTGAAAAAGTAGATACATATCACTAATTTCGTGGCTGACGTGTGGTTCAATTTGGCTGTAGTGTAACGGTTAACACACTCGGGCGCGATTCCCAGAGATGTCTGTTCGAATCGAGCCGGCCTCGAAATTTTTGATATGTATTTATAAATCTATTAGGATTTACTAGGCAAGTGCGCTCCATCCTAGACCTCATCAATGCTTTCCATCATTGATTGTCGTCAAGCGCAAGTCTATCTCTATCATAATAAAAAAAAAAACTCAAGTGAAGTAATTTTATTATTATATCTCTCTAGATGCAGTGTTAGGGGTCAGATAAATACAGTACCAAAGAACAGAAAGCAGAGCATCTATCGAGGAGTCACAATGAACGCTACGGAAGCCAGTCTCGACGCCAACCGAACCACGCCGATATATGCCATCGGCACCAGTTTTATAACCCAATGGTAAGAGCAACATGGGGTTATTCAAGGGGCGGACCAACAAATTCCTAAAAAGCCGGCAACGCATTGGTGGTGCCTCGTGTGCTACAAATGTTCATGGGCGACGGTAATCACTTAACATCAGGTTACCCGCCTGCTTGTTTGCTCGCTAAAAATATTTAAAAAAAATTGTAATCTTCAACACCAATCAATTACTACTGAGCACAAGTCCCCTCTCAAAGAAGGGTTATAGATAGATAGATAAATAGATAGATACATAGATAAAAACTTTAAACACACATTTTAAAACTGCGCATGCAAAAGCCGTTATTGCTAACAGAGCAATCTCTACCAGGCAACCATTGGTAACAGGAGTGAAATAAGGTGTGAGGGTAGAATGGTGCAGTATAAAGGGTAGGTTTTAGGTTGAAATCTATAGATCACACTTCCACTTTGCTCAGACTCAGGACTGAGTAAAAATGAGACAGATGTCAGAGCATATTTGCGTCTCGTTTTAACTCTATCTTAAGTCCTCCTTGATGACCTCCCTGGCGCAGTGGTGAGCGCTGTGGTCTTATAACTGGGAGGTCTCGGGTTCGATTCCCGGCGGGGGCAGTTTAGGAATTTATAATTTCTAAATTGTCTCTGGTCTGGTCTGGTGGGAGGCTTTGGCCGTGGCTAGTTACCACCCTACTGTCAAAAACATGCCGCCAAGCGATTTAGCGTTCCGGCACGATGGCGTGTAGAAACCGATTAGGGGTATGGGTTGAATTTACACTGCTATACCCCTTGCAAGTTAGCCCGCTACCATCTTAGACTGCATCGTCACTTACCATCAGGTGAGATCGCAGTCAAGGGCTATCTTGTCATCGAATAAAAAAAAAAAATAACTAATTTATTATCATATACGAAATGAGCTTAAAGTTTTCATAATGACTCATTTGCATCATTTTTATACTTTTGCATGAATGAGAAATGCACTATTGTTTGAATATGTGATAATATTCCGCCGGCTGGGAGGAGCGATACATAGCATAATGGGTCATTAGGGAACTGTGCTAAACCGCGAACGAGAAAAGTTTTCATTTAAATACTTACTCATGCCTACTTTTTTACAGCCACGTTACATAAAAAAGATGTGTAGCACTCGGGGACTGCCGCGGTAAAGCTATCGCATAGCATTTTTTATCAACGCCATCTAGCGGCTCACCGTAGAGGAGTCCCGTGTCAGGTTATTTTCGTTACGGAATTTCTGGATTCGGTCTCCACGCTGGCCCGCGATAGAAGCTATGCAATAGCTTAAAAGGATCTATACAGAAAGCATATCCACACATTTATATATTCTAACACAGGTGGTAACTACCACCTAAGCCTACCACACACTTTAGCAAGCAACTAAAAGAGATTAAAAAACCCGACTAAAAACTGATCGAATAATCGATCGAGAAACTGAAGATTTACAACTTTAAATTGACGTAGATCGTAAATGGTCATTCAAGATGAAAAATGATCAAAGAAACCTTAAACAATTATTTTCGAATACCTCTTCAATGATACCTACCACACTTAACATAGTTTGTCGACTTTCATTTTTTTCTTTTTCCCAATATAGCGTCTGGTCTGGTCGTCATGTTGACGTAAGAATCATCAAAATCTGTTCGCGCGTTTGGTCTCCAGAGCGCCACATACATACATATACATACATACATACATACATATATAGACTGATAAACAGTACCCTCCTTTCCGTGCCGCAGTCGGGTAATAAGACTCCGGCCACTTTTTGTGACTCATTTGGTCTTTGAAATATTTGTTTAATCATACTATCGCATCACATGGTGTGATATAAATATAATAAAGGCGAAAGTTTGTATGGGTGTGTGTGTGTGTCTGTGTGTATGTTTGTTTATGTTTCACGCACAACGATTGTACCGATTTGGCTGTGGAATGGAGAAGCTCATACCCAGTATTAACACATAGAATACATTTTATCCCGGAAAAATTAGAATTACTCGCAGGAAATATTCCTCTACATGATAAAAAAACAGATATTCAGGAGATCTGTAAAAAAAACAGATTAACCGACATAGCTCAACAAGTCTGTCTAAACGCCTGTAAACAACTTTCAGAAGCTGTATTAAAGGCGCTGAACAAGCGTAATCCTATTTTCACGCGAAAACTCAGAAGCTTAGCGTTGGTTTATCCGTTTTTGTTAGCAAAAAGGCTAAGTGCGTGTTGGGCCACGCAGTGTAAGGTTCCGTAGGTAATCGCTCGTCACAATATGCGTAGGTACTAAAGAGAAGTCTTACATAATAAAAATATTATGGTTTTCATCGTAAAATGTATTTTACATTTTGCAATACAAAGTCTAAGTTAAAACTAGGTGGCGTCTTGGACGCTATCTAAGTAATTTTCTATAGAATTATTATAAAATATTTATTTATCCAACAATAAGTTAGTCGACTATTACTCATTAACTTGTAAAGCCTACTTAGCTACGATAGTTTCCTATTACGTTCGCCTTCTTCTTCTTCTCTTATCCTTCCTACTAATATTATAAATGGAAAAGTTTGGATGTATGGATAAATGGATGGATGTTTGTTACACTCAATCACACAGCAACGACTGAACGGCTGAAAATCAAAACTTTTAAAGCGTGATTAATATGCATAACTATGTCAAATTACATTTTTTATACAACTGCCTGAAAAAAGGATGATGATTATTCATCATCTAGAAAATGATGAATAGATTCCAAAAATATATAACACTATAGTTCAATATCCAGTAATTCACAAAAAAATATCATTTAAAAATGTGAATAATATTTTAGTTCGTTTATTGGCTGGGCAGTCGTGTTTTTTTAATTATAGCTTGTTTAATATAAAAATTCTTTGAGTTCCATCCATCTGTCCTTCTGTCCGCAGCTATAAGGGTTCCATTATTTTAGTACGGAACTCTTAAAAACAGAGCGTGAAATATCGCAGCCAGCAACACTCGAAACGAAGATTGATTCATTTTTGATGAACTAATTTCCCTCTCCCAGTGAAACTGAACGCCGGCGGTGATTCGCATGTGTAAGGGCGAGTTCACACTAAGAATCAGAATCAGAATCATAATTTATTTATTACATTATACACATTATTTGAAAGATGGATGGATAAGCTAATATGGTAATATTTTTTTTTAAAAGAGCAACTGCTGAGTTTCTTGCCGGCTCTTCTCAGCAGAATCAGCATTCCGAACCGGTGGTAGATTCTCGACTTGTCATAAGACCCACAAGTTGGCCTGCATGAAATAAATAATTTTGAGCTTGAGTTTGAGTTTGATGGATTGGTAGACACGCGGACGAAGTCGCGGGCATCAGCTAGTTAATTCAAATTCAAATTCAAATTCCATTAATTTCATGTAGGCCAACTTGTAGCTCTTATGACACGTCATAAATCTACCACCGGTTCGGAATGCAGATTCTGCTGAGAAGATCCGGTAAGAAACCCAGCAGTTACTCTTTAAAAAAAAATTTACTATAGGTAACAAAACTATACATACAGTGCTTCCACAATGAATCTTCAAAAATGCATACGTAGATACACACAATCCAACGCATGTCAAAACGGGCTGACAAAGTAATTGTAAATTATGTTGTGGCAGGAAACTACAGAAGCTAAAACAACGCACCTGCATCAGCTCCAACTACCCCGAGTGCCAGGGCTACCTCCTCACCAACGGAACCAACTACACCGACATCTATTTCTTCAATGGCTCCTTGGATGGAAGCCCTGAATTGGTAAGATACTCCTTTTATTCTACTACTAGCGGACGGCCACTACTTAGTCCGCTTCTTCAATTCACAATCGACAGTTCCTAATGTTAGCGAAATATTGAAATAGCAAAGGTATACAACTTTAATGCATTGAAGGTAGTTTGATAAAATCGATATTTGACTTTGTTGACGGCGTAGGCGCCCGACTGACGCCTACTTGAACGGTATAAATACGGCGGATTGGACACTACGAATTCAGTCTCTTCCAGAGACTCATTTGGCTATTAGATGCTCCCGCGTCTAGGTCATTGTATTTAATTGAGGGATTGTGATAGCAATCGCACCCTAATTAAATAAATATTGCCCGGAGGTTTAGATGAGTTTAATTGTTTAAATAATACTTGGATATGTTTGATAATAATTAATTACCCTCGCGTTCAGATGGTGGTTTGTCTGACGTGTTGCGGTTAAATTGATTAGATGTGAGGTCAGAGGCCGTTATAAGGGGATGGTAGAGACGGCTTTAGGTAGGGTTTCAGCATTTTGGACTTGCCACTAAATCCCCACAGTTTAGTTGGGCAGAACCCCTGCAGCATCGGGATTGAGGAGTTGGAAACCGAAGTTTTTATGAGAGCATCTCGAAGATTTTGTGTTTTTGGTTAAGAAATCACGGAGATATCGATATACCAGTGAAAGTCCCGTCAAAATCAGTCCAGCCGTTCCCAAGATTAGCCGATTAAAACAAACAGACAGACAGACAAAAATTTTTAAAAATGTTTTTTTGTTATAGGTATCATATTTACTTTCATATCTTATTTGGTTACGTCCTCCTTGTTTCATAGATATACAGTAAAAAGCTGTTATTTTGATATAACAAACAGATACTTCATTTCTATTTATTTTTATAGATAGAGAAGAGAGCTTTTCATGTCTCGAATATTCGGTGCTATAAATATTCGCACGCAACGCCTGAGAGTTATATAAGAAAAATGTATACCTTATATTATAAAGAAGGATTTTACTACGTGTGCGTGCCATAAACAGAATGCTATTCCTCACACCCCATGCGTAATTCATAAGGGTATACCTACATTTTAAAGATGCTACAATAAAAGGCCAGCGAAAAGTTGTACTTTTATAATCGTTGGTCGAATATATTGGAGTGGAGTCCTCTCCGAGGCACAGGGGTGACTCACCACCGACTTCCTAACTCCGGGCTAGTACTGTATTTCTTAACAGAAAACCCAATACATTTTTGGCCCGACCCAGGAATCGAACCCGGGACCTCGTCATCCGTAGTCGAACTTGCTAACCAATAGACAAACGAGGCAGTCATTAAATTCAAATTCAAATTCAAAATTTATTTATTTCATATAGGCTAACTTATAGCTCTTATGACACGTCACAAATCTACCACCGGTTCGGAATGCAGATTCTGCTGAGAAGAGCCGGCAAGAAACTCAGCAGTTGCTCTTTTCAAAAAAAAATTTTTTTTACAAAGCTATGCTATGTATACAGTGCTTCCACAATAAAGCTTCAAAAATGCAAAAATGCATACGTAGGTACACCAATCCAACGCATGTCAAGACGGGCAGTCAAAGCAGACCCATTCCCGTTGGTGGCACCCGTTCACGAGCATGACGCATGATCCAGCCATTGCTTCGCTCAACCATATTTGAGGGAACGTAACAACCCGCACCACACGACACCACCACAGAAATGTTTAAAGAGAGCATGACTACTCAGGCTACCCATATTGAGGCATCGAATTGAGTATTAATATTAAACTATTCATTTTGAGACATGACTGAGACACAAATAAAGTGGAAACACCGTAGAACAGAATATAGTAGTAAGTATAGATAGTACGAACACTGTAGTTTCTCAACTGTAATATAACGGTAATTACTATAGGCAAGTTGTTCTCCAGTAATTTGCGGTTAACAGTCTTACTTTACAGTTTTCACAGCGGTTTAATTAAAGCCACTTTACGAGTGAATGTATTGAAAAATTCTGTTTTCTTCGCAACTGGTTCCTGATTCTGTGGCAAAATGTCTGCGGTTGCAAAGTTTCGCATTCCACGAGCTGAGGTATACTTTACTGAAGTTAGTCTAGTTTAATTCAAATTGAAATTATTTTCATTCAAATAAACTCCTACTTACGAGTTCCTTTGAAACGTTGAAAGTTGTAACTTTCATGGAAAGATTGTGGTTTTGTCAAGTGCGACTTGGTCGCGTGCGCAAAGGGTTCCCTAATTCTACAAACTTTTGCTAATACCCTTCTAATATTACTAATATTTATAATTCTCTTTTTTTAAAAAAGAAAAGAGGAAGGATATAAAAAATTCTTTTTGGTGTTAAAACAAAGTTGTTTAGAATAAATAATATTATTATACACAGACAAAAAGCTCTTTGAAGGGTGATGGGATTTTAAAATTAACCTTGTATAGTTCTTTCATTTCACAAGAGCTCGTGGCTCATGGTTATGTGTGTGTGTGTGCGTGTGTGTTGTATCTGTATAAGTGTGAGTGAGAGCATGCTCGCGCCTGACCGCTCCCACCTAGGCTCCTGACAGGCACTCACACTTACGCAATGTGCGTGTACACGACGTAACCACAAGTATAGCTTCCGGAACTTCGTGAGATAAATGTACTATACGAGTAGGTATGAATGATTTTTTTCAATTAAAAAATCAAAATCATTTATTTATTTCATATAGGCCAACTTATAGCTCTTATGACACGTCATAAATCTACCACTTTTGATTCACAATTAAGATTGTAGGTCGTAGTTTCTAATAATTGTAATGTGGTCGGGTCCTAATGATTCTCTTTACTTCAATAAGGCCATTTGGAAGCGTCACATTACGCGGAATTCTTTTATAAATCATGTATTCACATTACATACACAAAATATACAACCTGCTAAATTACAATGAAAATAATACATAATATACAGTATTCAACGTTCTGTACACTCTAAAAGGCACGGGAACATGAAAAGCATCGTTTACTTTAAAAACTGCAAGCGGAACATTTTTATTCAAAATCTGGGTACATATAGGTTTTTTTAGATTCACTGAGTCGTTTGAGTTGGTTTGAGTGAAGCCGCCACGCCTTGTTATTACTCCAGTACCCGCAACGACCGGACCATCGGTTATTCGAAGTATGTACCCCGCCCATTGCCACTTCTGCTTGACGACTTGATGAGCTATATCCAACGACATTTTATACAATATCATTGGCTATATCGATAACTCTTACTCTATTACGTTATCACTCCTAAGTCCTAATTATATCTCCCAGTGATACTCCTCAGATTCTGATTTTTCCGGTTTCCAAGCCGCAACGAGTACCTACTTACAATATTTTCCGGGTTGAGTATGTTTACACAAAATGCTTAGAGCTATTTCATATCTATGCAAATAAAAATGAATATTGAGTTTGGATTCCGATTTTATTTCAATAGAAAAATAGGTCAGATTGTGCTTACGTTTTATATTGGAAGCCAGCTGCCTAATACTTATGTAATACTTAATTATTTTTATTTAGTTAATTAATAATAGAGCAATGATAGCCTAGTAGTTAGGACTGAAGTTTTCTATTCAGGAATCGCAGGTTCGAACCCGCCCACGCACCTCTGACTTTTAGAAGTTACGTGCGTTTAGCAATTAGATATCATAAGCTTAACGGTGAATGAAAATATCTTGAAGAAACCTGCACACCTGAGTCTTCTTCATAAAGTTCTCAAAAGTGAAGTCTGCCAATTGAGTATTTGACTAAATTTTTTATATACCTAATTAAAACAAAGGTTTTAATATTATAACACAGTCATTTTACTTTTTTTAGTATCTTAACTAGTCTCGAAAATATAGAGCTTTTAAGTTTCCTGTTCGAAAAAGAGAGCGCTATTGCAACATGACGTCACGATTCAGTAGCAAGTAGCAACCATTACACTCTCCATACGAAATTTCGTTTTAGTAGAGTTCGGGTACATTCGCAGTAAAACAGCTATTTGTTTTTTGACCCGATTTTTTTTCCATTTTTACAAATGTTACTTTGATGCCGTTGATGGGTTGCTGGCATTAAATCGGCCCAATGGCTTTTCAAGAAAATAGTAACAAACAATTAAACACAATCTCAAACGTGCCTTTTCCAACTTCTATCGTGGGTAAAAATAACTTTTAAGATTTACATTAATATCTGACAGCGTCCTAACAAGATTTTGTTGAAGGATAAATAGCGCGTTACAAAATTTTGGACGTCCCAATTTGGGCTTGTGATTTATTGATACAGGGTCTAGCGCAAACATGGAAAGCTTGTTAACACGCGCGTCGATGCTTGATGTATGGTGTTTGATTATGATTAATGACAACATGAAAATGTATGACCGAATTGATGTCACAAGTCGCCAACCACGCAGATAATACTCGTATAGTTTACAAAAAATGACTAATTAGTGTGTGCATAAGACAGGTACACTCTCTTTTCCCTCATTCTCATAGTTCTACGGGATTGTAAATTTTATTGCAAGTTAATTTTAAACATGTTCTAATAGACATGTTAATTTTGTTTTATAGTGCATCAATAGATTAAGGACCAGATAACTCCAAGCCTTCGACATCTAGATCCTAGATATTTATTTAATAAAAGAAATTACACGACAAATAGGCATTTGTTCATAACAACGACTCGCAATTGACCGGTATTTTTAGTCGACTACGGAAAAGCAACATATATAGACACACCGCCTACTTCCTAACTCCAGTAGAGTTAGTATAAGATTTAATTCGAAATTGACATTAGCGTCAAAGTAAAATGAACCTTAATTGTATACAGTTAAAGTCACAAATTCAGTACAACCGATATTAATTTGAAGCGTATCCGTATACGTAAACGTATAAGAATGCATACACGAAATTGAGCTCTAATTTATTGTTCTTATGGTTCAATTTACTTTGACGCTAATATCATCGAATACGAATACCATCAATCGAATTAAATCTTATACTAACCTACTGCCTAGTACTAACAATTTCTTGAGAGAAAAACCCTACATTTCTTCTCTTTCTTGATACCTTCAGGGAATCGACCATAGGACCTCGTCATCCACAGTTAAACATCCTAACCACTAGAGTCTAGACCAACGAGGCTACACATCTCTCTTAATACAGAGTGTATGTACATTTTTATGTTTCCATAAAACAAGGTCTTTTGATTGCGAAGATTACGTCGTTCTCCAGATAAAGATTTTTATTCGAGCATAAATATCGGGATTTATTTGCACAAGGGGCAGTTTAATAACGCCTCTTGGTCAATTGCTTTGAGCCCTACAGCTTCGCCTATTACTTTTATTTCTAACAATCTTATAAAGGAGTAGACGAGGAGAGAGACAGCCTATATAAGTGCGAGCGAGACCTTGCTCTTGACAGGCACACACACTTACACAATGTGCATGTACACGACGTAACCACAAGTAAAGCACCCGTAACTTCGTGAGATAAACGTACTATACATATAAACAGTTACAAGAAGATATTATTAGAAGAAGTGGACAAAGGTCAAGCTTATCTCTATGAAAGAAATTTTACGTGCTTTTACGCTGGTATTGGCGTGAAATAACGGTGTTATCTGTGACGTACACAGCAACGAACGTGCTTTGCCCAAGTAGGTCACTCGAGAGAACGTTACGCAGAACTGGGTCATACGCCAACTGCTCAACACTAGCAAATGTAAAGCCAGTATAAATTCTAACGGTCGACAGTTCGAAACTTAGCCTAAGCTTTGGTTACCGGTCGAATTCGAACTTCATGTGAGCGTAAATAGTGCAATGATGGAATTCTCTGCCGCTCCTTCTAGTTAAGACTTTACTAGGCTCTGATCCCAGGGCCGCATCTCTTGACTTTTCCTAGTTATATGCGTTTTAAGTAATTAATTATTTATTATTGTCGCTGGCTTGTACGGTGAAGGAAGGACTTTTCCTTGCCTGAGAATTCTTAAAGATGTGTGGTAACATTTTGGGGAACTCACAGGCACGCAGTCTCATCGCAATGTTTTCCTTCTACGTTAGAGCAACATAGCAAGTGATATTTAAAATCTACGAGTATTGTCACTTACAAAGATAATAAATAAAATTCAAGGAACGATACTTTATTGATTCATGTTCGATAAAGGATAAATATTTATTTTATTCGTAAAATATATGGCTATAGATCCCAATTAGGAGAAAATTTCACACAGGGAGACCTTTGTAATCTCCTCATTTCCACGTATATTGTTTGGGAAGGCGTAAAGTGTTTGCGGTTCGTTATTTTGGTATCCGTCATGTGGTTGGAGGTGAAACTTTGTGGCAGCAACCTTTTGAGCGAATATGGGCGAATCATAACATTTAAAGTTCAAGTACATTTACTATAGGAGAATATAGGTAATACCTAGGTATATTTCGCCCACGTTCCGGCGGTCTTTGGGCTTGTACACAAAACTGCGATGCGACGTCGCATCGCAAAAACCTGCGAGCTCACACGTCGCGTCGCAAGAACTTGCGAATTGATTCGCATCGCGCATTCCTCACCTCTCACTCTCTCAAGGAATGGTCACCCTATTGTGGAAGGGAGACGCCTTGCCGCACGAAATCGCATCGCAGCAATTCGTGTCGCAACTTTCTGCGTTCGAATTCGCATCGCGTCGCATCGCAGTTTTGTGTACAGTCCCTTTTACGTATTTGTTTACGGCTTTCATTTTGCCCTTACCTGAAATAAGCCTATTTTACTACCAAAAATTCAAAATACATGTCTAAATGTATCTTACGCTCACCTTTGTGTTCTTATAGCATCTTATAACTAACTACTAACTATTTTTGTTCACTTAGCTTCACTCGGCGTAAGCTTTAATATAAATGCTAAAGGGAGGGATAAGACTGCGTGGAGTAGGGGTAATCGAGTTTCGTTCTGGGCAAATTTTTAAGTATATAAAGTATTGGTGAGTATGTTTTGCACTCCCTCCACCATTAAATACAGAGAATTCTCATCCACGACGGTTTCCCCGCGATGTTTTACCCAATGATGTTACCGTGTTACCCATTTTTTTTTTTAAATAGACTAGCGCTTGACTGCAATCTCACCTGATGGTAAGTGAAGATGTAGCCTAAGATGGTACGCGCTATATATTCACTCTTGATTTAAAGACACCCACGTTATAGTTAGTTGGAAAAACGGATGCCAGAAGGGCATTCCAAATTGCAGTATACTCAGGTTAGTATAAATTCGTAATTTTTTTCATGCTATTTTCGGTCCCATAATATCGTAGCATACATTGAATGATACAAAAAGATATGAGTGATACAAAAAGATCGCCTCGAGCGAGGTAACATTTCCACGCATTTGTTCCCGAGTCATGAATAGCGTGGAGTCGACAGCCAATCGATTTTACCATTAATGTCGCTATGTCAGGGACGTATTTACCTTTTACTTTTAACAGAGATACCTACTACAATTCTTTACAATATGTTTTACGTAGGGTGGTAATATGAATCATCAACTATCACCATACCAGATCAACAATTAATTTATATTAAAAACTTTAATTTAAAATTTTAACTACATTCAATAGCTCGAACACAAAGATTAATTAAGCAAAATCATTAACAAACCCCGCAATTAATAGGGCATTACGGTTTACCTTTTCATTAAATTGCCTTTACAACGGCCGTAATTAAGATAAATTTGTAAGAATTTATGAAAAAATCTTCAGCGAAATGGAAAAACTAACGATGGATATAGTTCTTGCAATTTACGAGGGCGCATGAGCTTTACTTGTGATTACATCGTGTGCATGCACATTGCATAAGTGTGCGTGCCAGTCAGGAGCCTAGGTGGGAGCGGTCAAGCGCGAGCAAGCTCTCGCTCATAAGTATGAGCGAGAGCTTGCTCGCGCTGTCTGTATAAGTATACATATATGCATATGGTTGAGCGAAGCAATGGCTGGATCATGCGTCGTGCTCGTGAACGGGTGCCGCCAACGGGAATGGGTCTGCTTTGACTTCCCATGCTGACATGTGTTAGATTATAAGTATTGTATTTTTGAAGCTTCACTGTGGAAGCACTGTATACTTAGCTTGGTTTTATTACTTATTGTAAAATTAGTTTATTTTATTTTTTGAAAAGAGTAACTGCTGAGTTTCTAGCCGGTTCTTCTCAGCAGAATCTGCATTCCGAACCGGTGGTAGATTTGATTTGTGACGTATCATAAGTGCTACAGGGTAGCCTACATGAAATAAATAAATTTTGAATTTTGAATTTTCAGATACGAAACACCACTTTGAGCCACGCGCCCTCATGAATTGCAAGAACTATAATATTATGAATAATATTATATAATAATACTACTATATATAATAATACACCAATCAATTTCACCAATAGACTTGTCTCATTTGCCTTCACACTGTTGTTCAACATGTTTAGCAGCCTAAGCACGAACATTGTCAACTTTCCAATAAAGCAATTTTGTATGAAAACGACTGCAGCGCTCCTGTCGTATTCATACACTTGCTGGTGCTAAGTTCACCTTTACTATACGAAAGTTGAAAATGTTCGTGCTTAGGCTACTGAAAACGGTTATACTCGTACCGTCGAGTTATTAATAACACGGTATCCCAACTCACTGCCCAAAATGGTGGCGATTAATTAAAAAAAGTCGTGTGGCACTCGGGGACTGCCGCGGTAAAGCTATTGCATAGCATCATAGCATTTTTTATCAACGCCATCTAGCGGCTCACCATAGAGGAGTCCCGTGTCGTGTCAGGTTATTTTCGTTACGGAATTTCTGGATTCGGTCTCCACGCTGGCCCGCGATAGAAGCTATGCAATAGCTTAAAATGTTGCCAGCGATAACCCCTTTGCTTTATAAACTGCGAAGTGTTAAGTGATAAAAATCAAAGTAATGATAATTCGGTGGTATACCTAATTTGACACTTTTCATTTTAACATTTTTTTTAAACTTCCTGCGACGGTATTCCCACTAAATTACAACATCGGGTTATTCAAGGGGTGGACCAACGAATTCCTGAAATTGGAGGGAGGCCTTTGTCCAGTCGTGGGATAGCTCAAGCTAACTTAGATTAGATTAGATCATGAATGCAGAATTGGATTACAATATCTTATTGAATGAATTAATTAATGGATGAATTAATAATTTGTTGGGATAGATTTTGAGCTCATTTTAAACCTTTAATTAACAAAATCAAAATAAAATTATTTGATGTTATTTTTTTATTTTTAAGTCGCAAAATAAATATCCAATTTTTGGTGGATTTTATAACAATACTCAATACAATTTCAATGAAAAAAATACAATGAAATCACATCATTCGCGTCGTTCGAAGCTACAAGTGCTGAAACTGTAGGGTTCTTGAAAACCTAAATTCTGTTCTGAATTAATTCATCTATTGCTTTGTATAGTTATGAGAATAAAGGAATAAAAATCATCAATTGTATGTATTTCATACTTGTAATATGTATATCCTAAACTTTGTATGTATAAAAGTATTGTAGTAAAGAATATTTTCATTTCATTTCAATTGACGACAAAAACAATTTTATTTTGTACACGTTTGCAAGTCGGGCGGGCTTAACTAGAAACGATGAAATCGATGTGCGACGCTTGCCTTATGGTGACATATAAAAGACACGCTTATTGAAATCGGGCGAGCATCGCGTATCGGATTCATCGTTTCTATTTAAGCCGCCCGACTTCAACAAACGTGTACAAAATAAAATTATTTTTACACTTTGCAGTGGCGTTTGAAGTCGGTTTTTTGAAAATAATTTTTTTAACTCATAAAAATTCCTAAATGCTCAAAAGACATAATAAATATATTTGTCACAGCCGTGTGCACGTAGCATTATGAAATTGTTCAAACTCTGGATGTCTCCATAACAATAGACTATTCTACTTGAGTGCCAAATTGAAAACAATACCTTTTCAGTTTGTTTTCATTATTTTCGAGCATCGTAGCGTGGATGCCGACGCACGTTTCAGATTAATTAATGTGTAATAATATCAACACGCATATTATTATTTTATCTGTCTGTCTGTTACCTTTTCATGCTCCGTTCACAAGCTTGTGATAAACAACCAAATACGTCGCATGTGGATGGGCTTGACCAGTTTAGGCTTGCAAGCGCATGCTGTCAATAATGCCTGCATTTCCCGGTGGTGTTTGTTTATGACAAGTGTGTGGAATGCTACAGTCTTGGGTACTGTACTAGTCTTTTGCTATGGTCTCGGGTTCGATTCCCGGCGGGGGCAATTTGGGAATTTATTATTTCTAAATCGTGTCTGGTCCGGTCTGATTGGAGGCTTTGGCCGTGGCTAGTTACCACTCTACCGCCCAAGGCGTGCCACCAAGTGATTTAGCGCTCCGGTACGATAAAACCGATTAGGCATATGGGTTGAATGTATACTGCCAGACCCCTTTCAAGTTAGCCCTCTTCCATCTCAGATTGCATCGCATTTCAACTCTCTACCCATTACGAATCATGAGATACAGCCCGCTGACAGACAGACGGACGGACGGACGGACAGCGGATGCTTATTAATTGGTCCCGTTGGTTACCCTTCAAGGACCTTAAAAAAAATATCCTTTATATTATTTTCCTGTAGCAACCAGTGCTGCCGCCGTTCCCGCTGTGGCTGGCGATCATCTTCGCCACCTGCCTGGTGCTGGTCATCCTGCTGACCGTGAGCGGCAACGTGCTGGTGCTGCTGGCGTTCCTCGTCGACCGCACCATCCGCCAGCCCAGCAACTACTTCATCGCGTCCCTCGCTGCCACCGACCTGCTCATTGGTGAATCTATTATTACACAATTTTTTTTTAAAGAATATCAGCCAAGCTGAACTTGACTTATGTTCTCCTCTCCCTTCCAGTAAAAACTTGTATACTGAGTTGTGTGTAACGGGTAGGGATCGAACCTGCAACTTTTTAAGTTTTCACTTACAATACTATTATTACACGATACTTTCTTTTTACTGAAAGAAAAAGTAATATTTTACTATTATAATCCGCCAAACCAAAAAAATCTGTATAGCAACACGCGCTGCCCGTACCGTATACCGTCGTTTCTCCAGAATAGAAGAAACACATGAACAACACAACACCAACACGCAGCGCCACACAAACTCCTTCAAAACACACTCGACGTACATTTCGCTCCGACACCGGAGCATCATCAGGAGAGGTTGACTCCAGAATGCAATTGCATGCTCCGGTGTCGGGGTTAACTAATTCAACCATTCACTAAACTTTGAAAACCTAATAGGTATTGGGCATATTCATATAGCAGAATATTCATATTAAATAGCAGATATCTAACATATTAAATTAATGTATTTATTGGTTTCAGGTACATTATCTATGCCCTTTTACACAGATTACGTCTTAAAAGGGTACTGGCATTTAGGACCCTTGCTATGTGACCTTTGGCTATCTGTTGACTACACAGTTTGCTTAGTATCCCAATATACAGTTCTACTTATAACCGTAGATAGGTTCTGTAGCGTAAAAATTGCTGCAAGGTATAGAGCTTGGAGGACTAAGAATAAAGTTATCTGGATGGTCACAGTGACGTGGATAATACCAGCCCTCTTATTTTTTACAACAATATTTGGCTGGGAACATTTTGTTGGATACAGAGACTTGCAAGAAGGGGAGTGTGCAGTTCAATTTCTTAAAGATCCCATTTTTAATACAGCCCTTATTATAGGTTATTATTGGACAACCCTGTTTGTCCTGATTGTATTATATGCTGGCATTTTTAAGACAGCCTACGACATGCAGAAAAAAAGTGAAGCCAAACAGAGGAAGATGCAATCAATGGTTGCTCTTAGTGCAGGAGTAATGACTGGTATGGCTGGAAGGGCTGCAGGAATGGCAGCTTTATCTAAAGCTACAATTTCAAGTGAAGACCAAGTAAAAGTTTCAGAATCAATTCGAAAAGATTCAGCATCAAAAGGATCTTTAGCCGCACCACTTCTTAACTTAGGTACATCAACAGATTCAAATTCTAGCCAAAAATCATCAGCACACAAAAGTACAGCAACTGCTACGGGAACATCTACCACTATTGAATCAGATGGTGAGAAGAAGGAAGAACAAGTAGAAGCCGAACGATCAAGCAGTCCAGCTTTCGATTCAGACGATGAAAGTACCACGCAATCTAATGTAAAGAAACGGCCGTCAGTTGCTAACCTAGTGATGCAGACTGGTGCTATACAGTTACTAAATAACATGCGACTAAACGGTAGTATGCTTATGAAACCCGATATCAAACAGCCCTCCTTATTAAAGACCGAAACAGATAAGCCAAAATCATCCTTATCACAAATATCCGAGAAGAGCCTACTTGATACAGAAAATCCTGATACCTCGCACAGTAATGGACACACACCTGCAGTAAGTGTACCCCTATCTTCTGCTAGCTTTATGTCCCCTTCATCTTCGGGGATCGCCACGCCATCTGAAAGAGAAGTATCAACTACAATCGCTCAAAGAATCATCCCACCCCCATCAGAGTTCAGGGGCAGCCCACCCGCCTCTGAGAGTCCACCATCTTATTCAGAATCATCTAAAACTAGAATATTAAGATTAAATAAAAGTGATGGCAGTAATTCCGATGTGCTCATTGGTATGGATGGCGCTGATCTGAGATATATGGATGAAAGTTCTGTCATTGTACCTTCACCTACTAATGAAAGCCCACCATCTTCAATCACCTTCCCTACAGCTACTGAACCTTCATCACCCCCTACATTAAATTCGGGTATAATAACAAATACTTCATTATTACAGGCTGCTCTCATACGAGCAACAGCTGAAGCTCAAGTAACACAACCTAAAACAAATTTATCTCCTCCACCACCTATTAAAGTAAACACAGAGGTAAGTTTGACCGCTGGCGAACGCCCAAAACCCGTTATCACCCTTGTATCTTCGTCTTCCAATAACAATGAACCTCAGCCTGCAAAAAAACTTGATAATAAAACGGCAATATTAAGACTTAACGAATCACCAGCGATTGAAAACAGCGAAGCATCTAGCCCTGCAGTAAGTGGGCCTGGCCGCGGCGATTCAAGAAAAGAGTTTGTGAAAAATATTGGAAAAAAGTTAAAGGTGAAACGCTCAAAACGAGATGGACTGTTTCCTAGTATAGGTAGACAAAAATCTAAATCAGAAAATAGAGCGAGGAAGGCTTTTAGGACCATTTCTTTTATATTAGGTGCATTTGTTGTATGTTGGACACCATATCATATCTTAGCTTTAGTCGAAGGATTTTGTACAGATCCACCATGTATTAATCAACACTTGTATATGTTTTCATATTTTTTATGCTACGCCAACAGCCCTATAAATCCATTCTGCTATGCCTTGGCAAATCAACAATTCAAAAAAACTTTCACGAGACTTCTCCGGGGGGATTTTCATATTACCTAGTCCATGTATGTTGGGTATAAATAAGCGCAATTTGGACGCTGTTATACAGTGTTATGAAAGGTATGTTACGCGCACAATTTATACACAAATGAAATCAATTAAATTGCTGATTATGATAAGACAATACTTATTTATGAATAGTAGGTATAATCTATGCTTTCAATGTATAGAAATTAGTTATTATGAGAATAAAAGCAATGTTTAATAAAATGTGTATAGAAAATTTTCCAGCTTTTTAAAGTTGGCCATTTTAAATAAAATAATAGATAATGTAAATAATTTTGTAGAGTATACTTGTTGCATATTATTAAGTATGATAGTATTTATTTCATCTGTAATGTTCGGAACTGACAATAAATGTTAGATTGTGTAAATAGATTTCAAATTTAAACGTCTCTTTATATTTCTAGTTGACCTCAATGAGATCGTGTACAATAAATTATAGAGCCATTAAGTTGTAAAATAATTAAATTAGCTGAGAAGTTAAGTGAGAATTTGGTAGTATGTACTAGCAATGTCAACATATTATTTGGTGACATCAGTGTATTTATCAATTATTAAATATGTATGATATTTTTTTTAATGGAGAGTACTGTGACAATAAAGAAGATTTTTAATAAATACATTCAGTACATAAGATTAATATGGATTTTTAGTGTAATAATGAAATTATTATCGATTTTGCCAAAGAATTATATTGAATGTTAGCACTGAAATGCAATGTTGTTTCCGCGCTTCCATTAAAAACGGTGCAATTGTAAATACATGATTTTAATATAATGTAATCTTAACTAGGTTTAAAAAGTAACTAGGTTTATCCGTTCAGTGTCACATTATAGAAACTAACAATAACGCTTTAAAACTTTAAGCTATGAGCCCGGCTAAAGATTTTTAGCGTTTCTAGTCAATTAATGATATTCGTTAGATATAAAATTAGTGTTAAATGACAAATAACAGAAGCTAAGTTATTTATTTATGAGCTACGAAGTGAAAATTAATGACCAAAGTTTGGAATACTGATTACCTATATCAGATTTTAAATAGGAAAACTTTTACTTCATCAAAGAAAAACTTCGTTTTGTTATCTTACAGTAGATTGTTTTCTGTTAAATTAAAATGGGTGGCCTAACTGAAAAAGCACTTAAAGTTAGATTTAATTTAATAGATTTACTTTTGATCTTTTTTCTTCATAATATTTTTAGCACTGTATATTTAAAAAAGTAGTTAACTTTCGAAAATAAATCTAACAATTCATTAGCAACAGAAAAAAATTAATTTAAAAAATAGTCTTTTTTAATCCATTTTTCAATAGTTAATAAGTTATTACAAAATGAAAGACGAAAGTGAAATAACAGTAGACGCAGAAAACATTATAAAAATAGATTTTTAAATAGTGAGTACAAAATTACAATTATGTCAATGATCGTTGTATTCGTAGACGTCGTAAACGTAATAAATATTTGTTATTTCTTTGGCTATTTACCCAACATAGGCGAAGAAAAAGTAGGGTTTCGATTTTATCTGACTATAAGTCAACGTTTAAATTAGAATTTTCCCGTATCTTTTTGTATTTTTTCCATCATATATATATTTCTCATTATTTTTCATTTATATTATAATGTAAATATTTGTCTTGTAAAGTTATTCATCCATTTGATTGATAATTATATTTTATTGTAAAAAATGCATAGTAGATAATTATTGTGCCCTTAATAAATGTTCTGGTGTTTTCATAATTTTTAGTGTTGAAAATAGTTTTATGATTTTTGTTACTCCGCTATACTCCGATAACTTCGCTGTGTTGGCGGAAGTCCAATTATGAATTATTCACAATATTTCAAATAATTGATAATATGAACACAAAATTATCTTTTTCACTAATGTTCCCTAAGTTTTAGGAGTTACCTAAGCTAAATTAGGTAAACCTTACTGACAATTTCATTTTTAACTAAAGATTAAAATGCATTTAAAATGACACTAACGCCCGTTTACACCAACCATACCTAAGTCAGTCCATAAGTACATATTTCAGATACTGATTTAGTGTCATTTATTGCGACTGAGTTGTTCTAAGTCCACTGAAGTAATCTCACTCTATCTTTTATTTTATTTTTTTTCTATTTTTTTATACATTATAGGCACACGCTTGACCGCATTATATTTATTATTTTCATTATACATAATATAATTCTTAACATGTTACAAATTTACATATTATATCCAGAGTCTACTTATTTAAAACGATACAAGATATGTTCATATTATCACCACTTAGGTTCAAGGCACACAGAGGCAGAATAAAAGTGCAATGCTGTATCTTTTCTAAAAACTTTTAAGTTAAACAAACTCCGTAACGTAAGCGGAGAGCAATTTTTCCGTGAATGAGCCTATCAATGTTTAAATTTCCATTTTCCTTCCAAGTACCAATTTCATTGCGACATAACATCTTGACATAATTAGCAAGATTATATAAAAGCCACGTCACTGCGCCTTAATTCTGCCTCTATATGCCTGAAGCCTCTCCTTTTCCTGTCAGAAAATTCTAGCTAAAACAACAAAATAGTTTTGTGTATTTGATGGAGTGTAGTGAGAATAAATAAATGATAATTATTATAGAAAAACCTTTGCTTTTTAATTTATTCATTTCCTTACATGAGTTTGAACTTCTACAAGCAGCAACGGAGCAATGGATTGCGAAACGACGTGATTTATTTGCTTATAGTTGGAATACTTGCATAATTAAAAAAAAAACGTGACATCAAGCAGATGTAGTCTATTATGATCTATAACTATAGGATGACATTGTGATCATCATCAATCATAGCTCAAGCGTATGTCCATAATCGTAAAAAAATCAATATACAGATCTTTCAGGATTCAAAAGATGCTCTAAACTTTTACTTGAATGTTTCAGAGCATCCAAATCCCTGAAACTAATGCCCGTTTTCATCAACCATACCTAAATCATCCCTAAGTAGCTCTATTCTTAGGTAATACCTAAAAACAGTCCTACCCTTACCCAATGTCATTTTTACCTTTAGGGGTTCCTTAAACGTTCGTAAAAACAAAATTATCAGAAAGGTTAGGCTTAAGTAACCCGTGAAAGTTAGGGAACGTTGGTGAAAACGGGAATAAGTAAATTCTAGGTTTTATTATCCTAGTCTAGATATAGTATCTACAGTAGATAATATTCACTCCACATAGCATTGTATCTCTGGGTTGCAAACATTCAGTACCCAGTACTACAATAAATTCATGATACTCCGACACTGAGATACTATCTCCATCTACCTGTCACGAGCGTAACAATTGTGTTGAAAGAACGGACAATATTGGGGCGCAAGTTATAAGCTTTCAAAATATTTTACACTAGCTTTTGCCTGCGTCTACGTCTACTGCGTCCACGTGGAGATAGGTTTTTAAAAAACCCGCGGAAAACTTTTGTTTTTCCACGATAAAAAGTAGCCTACGTCGTTTTCCAGGTCCTTAATTATACTAATGCAAATCACGTCGATCCGTTTCACCGTTGATGCATGATTGAAGGACAAACCAAGAAACAAACACACTTTCGCATTTTTAATATTAGTAAGGATTTGTGCCCCTGGATAATAAACTTACTTTTAAAATACAGTAATAAATACAAATATATTTACAAAACTGTGGAACCAATTTCCTGAGACGGTGTTCCCACTAAATTACAACATGGGGTTATTCAAGGGGCGGACAAACAAATTCCTGAAAAGCTGGCAATGCTTTGGTGGTACCTCAGATCGTACAAATGTTCATTGGCGGCGGCAATCAGGTGGCCCGCCTGCTCGTTTGCTAGCTATAAATATAAAAAAAAATATGTTGAAATCACATAGCTTGCACCACACAACAACCGAGTCAGTTGTCAGCAGTCACAATGGAATAGATGAAGGGCGATGTCGACGTTCTGAAGGATTGTTAATTTGTTACAGGGGAACTACTCTATACTAGGTACTGCCATCGATGTCTACTGCTGAGTTACTTACCTGCTCTTCACAGCATAATTTGCTTTCCAAACCATAGTAGAGTCTTGACTTGTCATAAGAATAAATAAATAATAAAACAGTGCCACAGCATCCTTACTAACATGCGAATGCGAAAGTGTGTTTGGTTTTTGGTTGGTTGAGTTGTCCTTCAATCACGCATTGATGAAAGGTGAGATAAATTAAAAAGTAACCAATGAATGCCAACCGACTTATTGAACAGACTATACCTGTGAATCTCTCTAGAGATTCATATAGAGACTAGCTGTCCCCTCGCGACTTCGTCCGCGTGGAATTAGGTTCTTTGAAAATCCCGTGCGGACTCCTGATTTTGTCCGAATAAAAGTAACCTATAACACACTGTTTGCAACCATACCCATCAAAGAATCACGTAGATCCGTTGCTCGATATTAACTTGAAAAATTATGGATTTTCATACAAACATTCAACCCCCATTCAACCCCTTTGGGAGTAGAATTTTTGAAAACCGTGAAACACGTCCTTTTTTATTTTCAATTTAAAGCCTAAGTACCGAATTTTATGGGTATAGCTTGAAAAATAACGGAGTTTCATACAAACTTTAACCCCCCTTTTTACCCCCTTGGGGGGAGAATTTTCACTAATGTTCCCTAAGTTTTAGGAGTTACCTAAGCTAAATTAGGTAAACCTTACTGACAATTTCATTTTTAACTAAAGATTAAAATGCATTTAAAATGACACTAACGCCCGTTTACACCAACCATACCTAAGTCAGTCCATAAGTACATATTTCAGATACTGATTTAGTGTCATTTATTGCGACTGAGTTGTTCTAAGTCCACTGAAGTAATCTCACTCTATCTTTTATTTTATTTTTTTTCTATTTTTTTATACATTATAGGCACACGCTTGACCGCATTATATTTATTATTTTCATTATACATAATATAATTCTTAACATGTTACAAATTTACATATTATATCCAGAGTCTACTTATTTAAAACGATACAAGATATGTTCATATTATCACCACTTAGGTTCAAGGCACACAGAGGCAGAATAAAAGTGCAATGCTGTATCTTTTCTAAAAACTTTTAAGTTAAACAAACTCCGTAACGTAAGCGGAGAGCAATTTTTCCGTGAATGAGCCTATCAATGTTTAAATTTCCATTTTCCTTCCAAGTACCAATTTCATTGCGACATAACATCTTGACATAATTAGCAAGATTATATAAAAGCCACGTCACTGCGCCTTAATTCTGCCTCTATATGCCTGAAGCCTCTCCTTTTCCTGTCAGAAAATTCTAGCTAAAACAACAAAATAGTTTTGTGTATTTGATGGAGTGTAGTGAGAATAAATAAATGATAATTATTATAGAAAAACCTTTGCTTTTTAATTTATTCATTTCCTTACATGAGTTTGAACTTCTACAAGCAGCAACGGAGCAATGGATTGCGAAACGACGTGATTTATTTGCTTATAGTTGGAATACTTGCATAATTAAAAAAAAAACGTGACATCAAGCAGATGTAGTCTATTATGATCTATAACTATAGGATGACATTGTGATCATCATCAATCATAGCTCAAGCGTATGTCCATAATCGTAAAAAAATCAATATACAGATCTTTCAGGATTCAAAAGATGCTCTAAACTTTTACTTGAATGTTTCAGAGCATCCAAATCCCTGAAACTAATGCCCGTTTTCATCAACCATACCTAAATCATCCCTAAGTAGCTCTATTCTTAGGTAATACCTAAAAACAGTCCTACCCTTACCCAATGTCATTTTTACCTTTAGGGGTTCCTTAAACGTTCGTAAAAACAAAATTATCAGAAAGGTTAGGCTTAAGTAACCCGTGAAAGTTAGGGAACGTTGGTGAAAACGGGAATAAGTAAATTCTAGGTTTTATTATCCTAGTCTAGATATAGTATCTACAGTAGATAATATTCACTCCACATAGCATTGTATCTCTGGGTTGCAAACATTCAGTACCCAGTACTACAATAAATTCATGATACTCCGACACTGAGATACTATCTCCATCTACCTGTCACGAGCGTAACAATTGTGTTGAAAGAACGGACAATATTGGGGCGCAAGTTATAAGCTTTCAAAATATTTTACACTAGCTTTTGCCTGCGTCTACGTCTACTGCGTCCACGTGGAGATAGGTTTTTAAAAAACCCGCGGAAAACTTTTGTTTTTCCACGATAAAAAGTAGCCTACGTCGTTTTCCAGGTCCTTAATTATACTAATGCAAATCACGTCGATCCGTTTCACCGTTGATGCATGATTGAAGGACAAACCAAGAAACAAACACACTTTCGCATTTTTAATATTAGTAAGGATTTGTGCCCCTGGATAATAAACTTACTTTTAAAATACAGTAATAAATACAAATATATTTACAAAACTGTGGAACCAATTTCCTGAGACGGTGTTCCCACTAAATTACAACATGGGGTTATTCAAGGGGCGGACAAACAAATTCCTGAAAAGCTGGCAATGCTTTGGTGGTACCTCAGATCGTACAAATGTTCATTGGCGGCGGCAATCAGGTGGCCCGCCTGCTCGTTTGCTAGCTATAAATATAAAAAAAAATATGTTGAAATCACATAGCTTGCACCACACAACAACCGAGTCAGTTGTCAGCAGTCACAATGGAATAGATGAAGGGCGATGTCGACGTTCTGAAGGATTGTTAATTTGTTACAGGGGAACTACTCTATACTAGGTACTGCCATCGATGTCTACTGCTGAGTTACTTACCTGCTCTTCACAGCATAATTTGCTTTCCAAACCATAGTAGAGTCTTGACTTGTCATAAGAATAAATAAATAATAAAACAGTGCCACAGCATCCTTACTAACATGCGAATGCGAAAGTGTGTTTGGTTTTTGGTTGGTTGAGTTGTCCTTCAATCACGCATTGATGAAAGGTGAGATAAATTAAAAAGTAACCAATGAATGCCAACCGACTTATTGAACAGACTATACCTGTGAATCTCTCTAGAGATTCATATAGAGACTAGCTGTCCCCTCGCGACTTCGTCCGCGTGGAATTAGGTTCTTTGAAAATCCCGTGCGGACTCCTGATTTTGTCCGAATAAAAGTAACCTATAACACACTGTTTGCAACCATACCCATCAAAGAATCACGTAGATCCGTTGCTCGATATTAACTTGAAAAATTATGGATTTTCATACAAACATTCAACCCCCATTCAACCCCTTTGGGAGTAGAATTTTTGAAAACCGTGAAACACGTCCTTTTTTATTTTCAATTTAAAGCCTAAGTACCGAATTTTATGGGTATAGCTTGAAAAATAACGGAGTTTCATACAAACTTTAACCCCCCTTTTTACCCCCTTGGGGGGAGAATTTTCGAAAAATGTAAAATACATAATTCTTTATTTTTGATCAAGAGCCAAAATATCAAGTTTCATAAACATAACTTGAAAAATAACTTGAAGAACGAAGGACTATCATACAAACATTCAACCCCTATTTAACCCCTTAGGGGGTAGAATTTTTAAAAACTGTGAAACACATACTTTTTTGTTTTCAATTTAAAGCCTAAATACCGAATTTCATGAGTATAACTCGAAAAATGACGGAGTTTCATACAAACTTTAACCCCCCTTTTTACCCCCTTGGGGGGAGAAATTAAAAAAAATGTAAAATACGTAATTCTTTATTTTTAATCAAGAGCCAAAATATCAAGTTTCATAAACGTAACTTGAAAAATAACTTGAAGAACGAAGGACTATTATACAAACATTCAACCCCTATTTAACCCCTTAGGGGGTAGAATTTTTAAAAACTGTGAAACACATACTTTTTTGTTTTCAATTTAAAGCCTAAATACCGAATTTCATGAGTATAACTCGAAAAATGACGGAGTTTCATACAAACTTTAACCCCCCTTTTTACCCCCTTGGGGGGCGAATTTCGAAAAATCCTTTCTTAGTGCTCGCCTACGTCATAAAAGGAACCTACTGTCAAAATTTCAAGTTTCTAACTTCAGTGGTTTAGGCTGTGCGTTGATCGTCAGTCAGTCAGTCAGTCAGTCAGTCAGTCAGGACAAGCCTTTTTATATAATTATAGATTACGTGTAGACAAAATTTTCTCGTGGCGCGCATGTTAGCCCTACTGAAGAGTGGTATTAGACTACTTTTAATCTTGGAAAAACAAACGGTTCCCGGGGGATTTTTAACCGACGAAAAAAAGGAGTTTCTCAATATGTCGCGTATATTTTACCGATAGCGGCTACCTCGAAGTTGGTCCCATTTTTTGAAAAAGAAACTCCACCTCTAAAGGTAGTCGCAAACTTTGTACTGGGTTATCAGATTTTGATGACTTTTTGCTTATAAAAACTTAACTCGACGCGGACGAAATCGCAAGAAAAAGCTAATTGAACATAACAGAATAACACGTTGACTTGAACTTGTATGAAAACAAACTGATGATATGAGTAATAACTAGCAAAGAAATTAACTAGGAAAGCCTATTCATAAAACATAAATAAGCATAACATCATAGTTTCCAGTTACAGTGAAAAATTGCTTTTATGCTACTGACGCTCCTGATTAAAACCAACATGATGGATGCGTTGCAGCTTTTGTAGTGTATGTACAGCCACCAAAAAAAAATATAGCCTTTAAAATAAATTTGTTTTTGTCATCTACCCACATGTTAACAGTATCGTTAATTAAGAGCCTTGTACCAGCATTCCGCTTTCGACCAGCGAGAATTCGGAGAGGAAACATTTGCCCTTTGCCTTTGTAGTGGCATTCTCAGTGGGAAGATTAGTTGAATATAGTGTAAAAGTTAACTTTTACAGATGAACAAAGACGTTTCGACAAATTGTCAATACACAACTGTCAAAACTTCACATTTATTCATCAGTTAAATAGTATGAGTATAAACGTAAAAATTCTTTTAACAAAACCGACTTTAGAAGAGTTCCCTTGATTTCTCCAGGAGCCCATCATCAAATCCTGACCTGATGGTCATGGGACCACCTGAGAAGTATGCCCTTTCAAACAAAAAAAGAGTTTTCCAAATCGGTCCAGGCGTCTTCGAGTAATCGGGGAACATACATTAAAAAAAAGCTTCTGACGAATTGAGAACCTCTTCATTTTTTGGAAGTCGGTTAACTACATTGCAATACTGATATAATATGCCCATTTTCACTAAGTTTCCCTAACTTTTACGGGCTACCTAAGTTAGGTGAGGTTTTCTGTCAATTTAGTGTTTACGAACCTTTAGGGAGAGCCTAAAGGTTCGTAAACACTAATGACATTAGATAAGGGATTGTATTTAGGGACTACCTACGTAAAGAGACTCCTACAAGAAATGGTCGAAGCCTGCAAGGGATGATTTAGGTATGATTGGTGAAAACGGGCCTTAGTTTGCCGAAATGTTGCGATAAAAAAATTCTAGCTATATTTTTGTTGACAGTGCACTGGAAGGCACTATAGTTGTCTCAAAATGACACGAATTTGCTCGCAAACTGTGTTTTAAGGTTAGCGTACAAAGAAAATGTTAGAGCGAGCATTTTCGCTTTAATTACAACTTTGATTGCGCAGCGTGCTTGCGGATGCAATGTCAACATTTTTAGGCTACCCGCTATTTGAAACTGACGTCAGAGAGGCTAAACCCCAAACGTCAATATATTGAATACTAGCTGATGCCCGTGACTTCGTTCGCGTGGATTAAGGCTTTTTAATTCCCGCGGGAACTCTCTTATTTTCCGGGATAAAAAGTAGTCTATGTGTTATTCCAGACTATAATCTATCTTTATGCCAAATTTCAGGCAAATCGGTTCTATCGTTGCAGTGTGAATGAGTAACAAACATCCTTCCATACATTCAAACTTTCGCATTTATAATATTAAATATAAAAGGAAATAGGATTATTAAATGCACTATAAACGAAATGCGTTGCCTGAAATTACGGTTATTTTACGGGATAAAATGGTTTTAATTGAACGGTTTAAATCATTAAAACGTAAAGTAATTGCTTTAGAGATTTGTTATAAGCTTTGGACAATAAAGAGATACGGGGGATGTTCAAATCATAAATATTGTTACTCGCTTTTTATTACGGTGCGCTAAAACATTAATATTGGAGTTAAAGCTGCGTAAAGCTGGGGGTATACTTAGCTCTTATCCCATACAGACTACTCTTACTCTTTCACTTAAGTTGGAATTTGGGCCAAAATATTAGATCGGTACTCGACGAGGTATAGACGACAATCGTCATTCCAGTTATAGTTTTGTAATAGTGTTGAAATATACTATTTGTGAGGAAGGCATTTGGATATTTTAGGAACTCAATGTAATAGGCGACAGGAGAGAGATCACATGGTTTTTTTACAAGATAGGCTTTCGCTTGACGACAGTCATGCCTAAAAACAATGATCATACCTAGATCTTGCTTAGAAGACACCTGTGCACTCTTGCCTCGCTGCATGTGCTTTTCGAGGCATGTGTGTGACACATCGCCAATTTCCTAATAATGAGCTAGTTTGACACTTACCTAGATATTTTTGGTCTGATTCGGGAATCGAACCCAGCACCTCGTCATCCACATTCAAACATATTAACCGCTAGACGAAAACTAGATCAAGGCCAGAGAGTAGACAACATATTCTTTTCTCTGATCAAGGCAGTCGAAAAATACTTTACGCGGTGTGCCACAAGCCTGACTTACTCTGCTACCGGACATCGATTATGATAATAACACCATTAAATCACACTAATATTATAAAGCCGAAAGTTTGTATGTGTGTGTGTATGTTTGTTACTCTTTCACGCAAAAACTACTGGACCGATTTGGCTGAAATTTAAAATGGAGATAGATTATACCTTGAATTAAAACATAGGCTACTTTTTATCCCGGAAAATCAAAAAGTTCCCGCGGGATTTTAAAGAATAAATTCACGCGGACGAAGTCGCGGGCATCATCTAGTTGCAAAATATCGTTTGACGACGCCGATTTAAAACTTATCTCCGCGAGCGCCGTGACGTCAGCGCGGAGCCTTCAATACTGCAGGCGAGACTTGTCAAGGCTTTCGTATTATTAGGGAGGACTCACATTTGTCAGCATCGATTCGCATTTTTAGCTGACTTCGAAAGACTTATTCCCATCTTCCAACATAGCTATCCAACCTAGGTTGGAAGTTGGGAACTTTATGTGTCATCTTCCGACCTCTTTCAGGTTGGATAGTGGGAATACATTATCTTAATTATTTTTGTTCCCAACTTCCAAACTGTCATTGATGTACAGTGGCTGGCAAAATAAACATGAGTATTATTCATTTAAAAGAGACAAAGATTAAGGACGTGACAAATATAATGACTACAGAAAAAACAACATAAAAAAATCTTAGAACGCTTATATTTTACGATAGTGTTTACCACTTCACACAAAAATTGACCTTCTTTAGGTATTCTTGTTACCATTTTAAGTAATGCTGATGGTTGCCTTATAGAACATATTAAGCAATCATTTATAACTTCATTAGCTGTAAACAAAGAACATATCTGAGTTTACACATGTCTGAGTCTACGAAAAGGAAATTGAAATACCAACTCACCATTGTTATGTATGTATTGTAAAATATTACATTAATTTATAAAAATTTGTAAAATGTCGATGAATGTACCGTATTATTGACAGTTTGGAAGTTGGGAACAAAAATAATAAAGATAATGTATTCCCACTATCCAACCTGGCAAAGGTTGGAAGATGACACATAAAGTTCCCGACTTCCAACCTAGGTTGGAAAGCTAGGTTGGAAGATGGGAATAAGTCCTTCGAAAACAGGTGGACGGTCTCAATTCATCGGAATCTTTTTTATGTATATTCCCCGATTACACAAAGACGCCTGGACCAATTTGGGCCTTATTTCGCTATCTACCTAACCTATTAATTTATTTTTGCAAGGTTAACTACAATGCAGACAAAGTTAAAATAGAGTATCGATTCACGAGGACGGAAGGTACCTGTTATAATATATTATCAAACTATAACGCTTAGAATGGAAGTTTCTAAGCTCCACTTCAAACCTAGGCTCAAAACAACCAATGAATATGTGAGTGTCATGTAATTATTTTCTGGTACAGTTCTTACAATTCACGAGGGCGCATGAGCTTTACTTGTGGTTACGTAGTGTAAATACATATTGCGTAAGTTTGCGTGTCTGCCAGGAGCCTAAGCGGGAGCAGTCTTATATAGATACGACACACACACAACCATGAACCACGCGCCCTCGTGAATTGCAAGACATATACTCGTGTTGATAATTGCGTTTTTGATGATTATTGTGATGAAATATAACATCCTTTCAATGCACATTACGTCATTTTTAATAATTTTCTGTGAGCTCATCGTACTAATGCGACCATAACGTAACCAGCCTTTAAAGGCTTACTAAAATGGCTTATCACCGCATCGACCATAATTGCGCTTCTATGCGCTAAACTTCGATGATTTAATACAATTTTACTCAGGAAATTCTATTTTCCTTTATAATATAACAAAGGTAAATAGAATATCCTGAGTAAAATTGTTAGAGGCCTAACAATAGAACAATAGGCACCTACCATTTACAATTATTACGAAAAGGATACAAAACGGCGAGTGTGACAATAATTACAAATCGGTTGACACAAAAGGACCTTTTAACAAAGGATTCAAAATATTACATCACCAGTAGGTATTTATTCTATGTTACTTTCATTCAAAAATTATATTAAAGCAGTTTTATTTAGATACTAGCTGATTCCCGCGACATCGTCCGTGTGGAAAAAGTTTAGAGTGACTTGCTATTATCCGCGAGAAGTTGTGACCTCTATCTCCGATAACATTTAGTAGATCTTCATTATCAAATTCGGTTTAGATTTGACGAAGCTATGGAGCAAAATCAACAAAAATTTTCATCCCCTATCCCGAATAAACCTTATTGTTTATCAGGATAAATAGTATCCTATATATTGACCCGGAGTATCAGCTACCACTATACCAAACTTCATTCAAATCCGTTTAAGAGTTTTCGCGTGATGTGCGCACAGACAGATAGAGAGACAAAAAAATTAAAAAAAAAATTGTTTTGGGCTCAGTATCGATAATAAAGCATTCTCCGATTAAAATATTCAAAATATATTTAATGTACAGAATTCATCCCGTTACAGTTTTATTATAAGTTTAGATATCATAGGTACTTCATACTTAAAAGAAGACTTCGGCCACTGTTTGTTTGTATCTTTTTATGAATTCAATAAATAAATATAAGTATTCTATATTACACCGACACGTAGCTGGACTAAAATAATAACCTGTAAAACTGTCTAAAACATTTCAGACACTAATGCATTTAAAAATTTAAGTGCATTATGCGACCAAAACTATGTTATTCATTCCGACCATTGTTCTTTTACAGTGCCAGCTTGCTAAAAAATGTATGCGAGCAACTAAGCTCTTTCCAGAACAATCGTACATTGTGCAACAACGAGCTCGGAAAAATGTTGTTCAAAGTAAACAAACCTACAGTACCATGCACTAAGCACTGCCTCTGTGGTCTAGCGGCTTTTTGTTTGGCTGCGGATCATGAGGTCCTGGTTCCACATCCAGGTCAGGTATAAAAAAGCTTGAGACTTTTCAGTTAAAATTTTTGAGTTTCCAATGCAACGTAGCGAGAGTAGAGTCTTCGGCCTACGCTACCACCATCGTCCATTTGATTCTCGCTATACCTCTTCTTTAAGGCCAAATTTGAACCACGGGGTCTACGACCTACGGAGCGATAAGCCATTCTCTTTTTAAACGCTGTACCTGAACCACATGGTCTATGGCCTACGCAGCGACCAGCCACTAACATCTTGATCACCCTACTTGAACCATGGGGTCTACGGCCTACGCGGCAATCAGCCATTCTCTTCTTGAACGCCGTACTTGTAGCACGGGATCTACGGCCTACGCAGCGATTAGCCATTCTCTTCTTGAACGCCGTACTTGTAGCACGGGATCTACGGCCTACGCAGCGATTAGCCATTCTCTTCTTGAACGCCGTACTTGTAGCACGGGATCTACGGCCTACGCAGCGATTAGCCATTCTCTTCTTGAACGCCGTACTTGTAGCACGGGATCTACGGCCTACGCAGCGATTAGCCATTCTCTTTTTGAACGCCGTACTTGTAGCACGGGATCTACGGCCTACGCAGCGATCAGCCATTCTTTGGTTGATCTCCGTATCTATGTCAACGGGCTCTACGGCCTACGCAGCGATCTGTCGCGACAATCAGTCGCGATAGAACTATGACCATTGCATCTTCCCACAGTCGAGAAGCATGCCGGATGGCTCTTTGAAGGTTTTCTATTAACAAAATTATGAACTGTTCATAGTTCTATCGCGACTGATTGTCGCGACACGATCAGCAATAATTCCATACGTAATCGCCATACTTGACCTAACAAAGTATTAATGCAAATTGCAAATTACTTTTCCTCTGAATGCCTATAGTAAATAAAGCTACAAGCAACAAACATTCCATTATAATTACCTACATACATTCAACATTCAACGCTGAAATTGCTTATTGATTACGCCGTGCATGTAATATTGACTCACAAACAATGTAGGCTTTCATCAGCAATGTGAGCTTACACGTAACCTAGTGCAAGCCTTTATAAATCTAGGTTAAGGTGATAGCTACGTGTACTGAATGACGTCAACAGTATGAGGCAGCCGCATCGGGCGCACCGAAGAAATGCGTACGAGTTGGGTTAGAGTTTAAACGAACCACAGAAATATGATCTGTCATCTGACATAAATCTGTCTCGTTTTGGGTCTGGGCGGAGTGGGGGTGCAGTCTATAGATCTCACTTAGTATTACTCAAACTCTGTACCTAATTTGAATTATTTTTTTTTGTGTGAGCTGAATAAATGTTTATTTATTTATTTATTTACGACACGCGACGTTAGCAAAGTTCGGAGGAGTCACAATATTACAGAGTAAAACTGCGTCCCGAGTGGAGGTACACATTTTTTACTTCTGTTTCCAGCCCCGGTGTTAATATAACACCGTTTTTAATTTCTTATTTATTACTAGTCGTCTTATGATATTTTACTAATAGTGCCTAAATATATTTGTGGTTATTTAATGACATTTATATAACTTTAACGGTGACAGAACACATCCCGAGGAAACCTGCATACCTGCCCTGGTAGCATGGGCGGGAGAAATTTTATCCCTGGGAAAAGGATAAAACGTTTATCCCCTCGCTTAACTTTATCCACCCGTCGAGCATGGGCACAGCGGTGGAAATAACACTCAGTGGATATACTTAAAGAAATATACATCGTCTTCTCCTCTGTCGCCATGCTTTAGCATAGGGAAAAGATAATTGTATCCCCTGTCAGTGGATAAAATCGGGGGATAAAACTTTTATCTCCTGCCCATGCTACCAGTGTTGATGTTGGACTAACCTTTTCTCATTTTTTGAGGAGACCGTTGCCCAAAAGTGGCCGACGAAGGGTTGAGATGAATAATATGGTATTATGAATAGATGGTACAGTTGTAGTCAACAAAAGCACATCAAGCCCTGTGGAAAGGCTGTATTTTCAGCCTGGCTGCACCTTATAAAATAATAATTCAAACAAGACCACATTGTAATAGCCCATACATCTGCCGGGCACGGGAAGAAGGTGCTATATCTTATTTATAGTTCCGCTCCCGAGCTAACGTTGTACAATTTATTTGAATAAAAAACATTTCTATTCTATTCTATTTTAACGACGTCTTTGTACCCTATTTGCCTACTTGTGAAACTTTCTACCATAATCCGAAGTTGGTATACAAGTTACAGGTATTAGACTTTACTAATCTAACTTTACATATTGTATTTATCATAATATATCGATACTAATCATAATAATAACGAACCTAATGTTGACTTGTTTTGTGGTAATATGAATAGTTTACGTCGAAATTCAACAAAGATATTATTTCAGTCAAGTTGCGGTTGCGGTCTTAACTTTAATATTTTGATTTTGTTTTATAGCACTAAATATATTTTCAACGCTTAACTGCTTCATTGATCAAGTGGTAAGCATGTTCGAATGCGGATGACGAGTTTCCGGGTTCGATTCCCAGGTCGGACCAAAAAATGTATAGGGTTTTGCTGTCAAGAAATTTTGAGTACTAGCACGGAGTTAGGAAGCATGAATTGTGTCATTCCCGTGCCTCGGAGAGAACGCTAAATAGAATAGAATAATTTTTTTATTAAAATAAACTTTTACAAAGTGCTTTCGAATTCTTCGTATCGGATTTCCGTCCCATTGGACTATGAAAGTGAGAGCGTACCTTTGTTTGCTCACATATTCTCTTACCATGGGTTGGGAAGAGATCGCTTTTGTACTCTATGTTCTTTATGTGCCTAATAATGTAAGTTTTTATTTGGTGAACAATAAAGAATATTTTCATTTTTCATTCCACTTCATATTTGTGCACTATAATATCTCCCACGCAGATGGTTAACCTCAACGAAGATTGACCGGCCGGATTCTGACTGGAAGCCACTATTTTCTTTCAAACTCACACAAAGCTATTACTCGTTCCAGCGGAATTAATATAATTTCCAACAATGTTATAAGCTTCATAAAAAGGTTAGCGGGTTAGTTGGTGCACAGCAATCATATTATTGTGATAAAAGTTTCCGGATAAAGTCCCGCCTCCAAGACGCAAGAGTCCGACGAAATTAGATTTTTTGCTACGCCTCGCGACAGTGTCCAGTAATAACGCTGTGTTGTGAATTATAAGACACAAAGAAGACATGACTTTATTAAATTATAAAAATATAATATTATTAGCGGACACCCGCGACTTTATCCGCTTCTTCAATTCACAATCGACAGTTCCTAAATCCCCACAGTTTAGGGAAGCAGTACCCCTGCAGCATCAGGATTGAGAAGTTGGAATCCGAAATTTTTCTAATCCGACAGGCAGAAAAAAATTTAAAAAACTGTTTTCTAATTATACCTCATTTCCGTTTTTATTTTCTTAAATGCATTTAGTAAAAAGCTGTTATTTCGATATTACAAACAGAAACATGAGTTTTATTTATTCCTACCGTCTTATTGACCTAGACTTTTTCTCTCTTTCTATCACGTAACTTTTATCCCTTCGCACTGCGTAAGGGTTGTCTTTTAAAGAATAATATTGTTTAAAAACGTGAGGTTCAGATTGTTTAAGCAGCCGACAATATGCTTTTGTCTTCATTTTAGTATAGTATCGTATCCTATGCGACGAACGGGCGAAGCGACGCGCCTCTATCAAACCGCGTGTACGACCCGACCGGGTTCTTTTGAATTTAACCACATAGTATAAATATGGCGGGTGTGACGCTGCGAGTCCGTCTCTTCCAGAGACTCATCCGGCTATAAGATGCTTCCGCGTCTAGGTCGTTGTGTTTGATTAAGGGATTGCGATAGCAATCGCGCCCTAATCGAATAAATATTGTCGGAGGTTAAGATTAGTGTAATTGATTCAATTATATTTTTGATAATTACCCACGCGTTCAGATGGTGGTTTTGTCTGACGTGTTGTGGTTAAATGGATTAGATGTGAGGTCAGGGGCCGTTATAAGGGGCGGAGGAGACGGCTTTAGGTAGGGTTTGAGCGTTTTAAGAGATCTCTTAGGGCGTGATTAGTTTAGGACTGATAACTCCCACTTCTGGACTGTTGGTCTTTTACAAGGTACGCTTTGTACTAAACTGCGGAGTGCGACAGGCCTGGCATGGCGCTCTCTATTATAGGATAACTAACCTAGACGTTAGAAACAAATGCAGTTAGTTGCGAAACCAAGCACTAAGTGCAGGACGCCACTCACACGATTGCAGTCCAAACTTTGTTACGTCCAGCCGATGATCCATTACGCAGGTTTCCAGCACTAATGAAATAATGGACCACCTAACTGGCCGATCGGAACAAACAAACTCTGTTTACCGTAGAGGGAAATCGCGTTGGAGTAAACACAATTACGATGGTAGGTAGTTCGTGTATCGTAATTTCAATATTTTAATATTTAGTTATTTATTTTTTCATGTTTTCTATACCTACAGCCAGTTCCTATCTATAACTGATTCGATATATTTAATCTATATCAGCCTCAACCCTGTTATTTGTCAAGGTTTTTTGGATTTGAGACCAATAACAAAGTTGCAGATGGATTGAGTATACCTAGGAACTGTCAACCGAGTATAATACGTCATACTATGTATATCTACCTGAGCTTTTTTCATTTATATATATAGGCGAGCCTAAAAAGAATGGATGAAACCGATGCGCGACGCTAACCCGACTTCAATAAATGTGTAGAAACTAAAATTATTTTATACTTTGTAATGGCATTTTAAGTCGGTTTTTCAAAAAGAATTTTTATTTATTTTTATTTTAAGCTTTTTAGCATAGCTGCATAGGATCGACCTACACATCCTCTCATCTCTGACCGCGAGCGGATTGTTCTTATTCATTGAGGAGTTCCGTCCTCCATCTCCGAAGATATTCAGCAGATGTTTTCCAAATTGAAGTGAGACAATTTGGCGATACGTCCGTTCAAATAAAAAAATCGTCCAGATTTGTCGATCGCCAAAAAGTAAAAATTAAAAAATACGCGTCGAATTGAAAACCTCGTCCTTTATTTGAGTCGGTTAAAAAAGAAAAGACCGATGAGGAAGAAAAACAAGATCCTTTTTTTAAAATATGGCATATAGAACACACACGTACGAATAAATATTCAATGAACGAGACTAGAGTGAGTTCTTTGAATGTACTGCAATATCGCCAGCTTCATAAATTATTCAAAATCTAAACAAGACACACAGTTCCTCCAAAATATTATGCGTATGTTTAATATTTTATACGAATTTTCTGTCCTACCTATAGTGTTTATGTTTGTATAAGTGGTAAAAATAACAAAAGTTACAACGCATTAAATTTTTTTAAGCTATTGCATAGCTTCTATCGCGGGCCTTGAGCGTGGAGACCGAATCCAGAAATTCCGTAACGAAAATAACCTGACACGGGACTCCTCTCACCGCTAGATGGCGTTGATAAAAAATGCTATGCAATAGCTTTACCGCGGCAGTCCCCGAGTGCCATACGTCTTTTTTAATTCTAAGTGCTGATTTTTATTTATGTTTGAGAGAATTTCTTTAAACACTCATAAATAATCGATGTCGCCAGAAACCCTCCGTGGGCGGCTGATTATTAAAGACAAGCTCGATGGAAGCCTAATATCGTGTCTTTTAGGGTCTAGTCTGGTGAGAGGCTTCGGCCGTGGCTAGTTACCACCCTACCGTCAAATACGTGCCGCCAAGCGATTTAGCGTTCGATGGCGTGTAGAAACCGATACCCCTATATGGGTTGAATATACACTATCATACCCCTTCCAAATAAACCCGCTACCATCTTAGACTGCATCCTCACTTCAGGTGAGATCGCAGTCAAGGACTATCTTATCATCGAATAAAAAAAAGGTGAACCGGCAACATCAGACGAGTCGCAGGGGCAGCTGGATACTGGCGTCGCAAGACCAAGCCCTATGGAGGTCTATACAAAGGTGAAACCCAGCAGCGGACGGCTATCGGAACAGTACACACGAGGTTCCACAGACGTGACTAATACTATAGGCGAAAGCAGCTAGCATAATATTCGATATATCCATACACACAGGATAATTCCCATTCGTATGGAAAAGCACGTTCGCGGGCTTATCGCATGCTACGTTGTTATAATTTTGTGGAACCATTATTATATGGCGGGGGTAAATTGCTTAAGCTTGTTTATACTTCGATGTTTATACAAACAATTTTATTGATTCTATCAAGTGATAAAAGGTTCCATGACCTATTACGGATAGGTCATGGAACATGGAACATGGAACGTTAGCTATCGTATCCAACTACCAACGAAAACTTTCTTAACGAGGCACATAATTTATCAGAAGTGGGATGGACAGATTTGTGAAATAATCCACCGATAAACTCGTCTCTCTCTAATAGCGAACAAACAGGCAGGTGGTTCATCTGATGTCAAGTCATCACCGAGGCCCATGAACGCGGCCAATGCGTTGTCTTCTTTTCAAAACTTTATTGGTCTGTCCTTTGATAACCTCATGTATAATTGGTAACACCGCCGAAATGAAATGAAATGAAACGAAATGCAACGAAATGAAACGAAATGAAACGAAATGAAACGAAATGAAACGAAATGAAACGAAACGAAACGAAATGAAATGTCTTTATTTGCCGAAGGGAGTAGGTACATTTACTTCATTAGGAAATTATTGCAACCGTTCGAAGCCGGTGCCGGTTGGTAGTTACCTGACTGCACGACTTAAAGGAGGGTAACGTGTTTATCAGTCTGCGTATGTATGTATGTATGTTTATGGCGCTCTGGAGACCAAACTCGTTGGCTGATTTTGATGATTCTTACGTCAATGGTCGATCGATAAAAGGATTGGTTCAAATCATGTCAATAATGGGTCCCGATTGTTAAGTAAATGTTATTAATAGAATTCTAGATATATGTACCGAACTTGTTTTTTCGTTTTTTAAGTTTTTATTTCAAATTCAATTTTTACGCAGTCGGGTTTTTGATTTTATTTTAAATTCCTTTAAAGATTTAATATAAAGATTTACTATTTAATTACAGACGTTTTAGCACCAGACTGGTTAAATTCCCATATCTAAACTATGGGAGTTATGCCCGGCCTTTGTGTCGCCGGATCAAAGGGCGGGTAGAGGGATTAATGCGGGGCGCCCAATACCCAGCTTACGAGGAATTGGTGCAGGTTGTCGCTATATCCATTTTATGATATAATATCCTCCCGAACGAATCGGTCACGGCGGCCAACCTCAGAGATTACAACCGCATACTATTTAAGTAGGTACGTCTTGTTTTTATTTATTACCGAAATCGCAATTTTCTTGCAAAACGTTAAAATTATGTCCCTGGTTGTATTTTCGGTTACTATCTCACATTCTCTTTTTGATTCTCAACGCTTATCTTTTTGTCGATATACTATACATAGGTATATGTATGCCGTTGTATAGATTTATTTTATAGTTTATATTACGAGTATAATAATATAACATGTTACATAAATAAAACAACTCACATACTATTTATGTATAAACTAAATAAATAAAAGGTCTCTGACTATCACATCAGAGGAATCCTGACAGTTTGGGCGAAAATACGCCCCAAACATTTATATTAAAAAAAAAAAACCTCTCCAGGTCCCACATTATAACCATGCAAAATAATGTAATTTGAATAATGACTTTTGCAAATCTCTATTTGCAAAAGTCATTGTTCAAATTACATGACTAATTTTAACTATGAGCCTAGTAGTTCATCAACGAAGTTAATTTCAAATTAATTAAGCGAAATATCGACGCTGTTAACAAAACTATCACGGTTTTGCGAATCAATTTGAGTTACCCGGATGATTTCGCATTATGGTGATTGCATCATGCGAAAATGAAATGTGAAAGTACTTTTCTGTCGCACTATGCTGTGCATTAACTACCTCGTTGGTCTTGTGGTTAGCAAGTTCGACTGCAGATGACGAGGTCCCGGGTTTGATTCCTGGGTCGGGCTAAAAGAAGTATTAGGTTTTTTAGCTCTCAGTACTAGCCCGGAGTTAAGAAGTGTGCGGTGAGTTATCCGCGTGCTTTGGAGAACACGTAAAGCCGTCGGTCCTGCGCCTGATCTCTCTCCGGTCGTGTCTGACTTTCCCGTCCCATCGGACTATGAGAGTGAGGGAATAGAGAGTGTACCTGTGTTTGCGCACACGCTTGTGAACTATATCTTCCGCGTAGATGGCTAATCTCTGTGGAGATTGGCTGCCGGGCCGGATTCGGTCGGCAGGACATTATATTGTACAATGCACTTCATATAACCTACTACTACCTTATTCAAATGTTAAAAGGCACGGATTTGCGCCTCTAGCTAATTTCACTCACAACTTCGTTATGGTACCAAGGTTCAATAATTAGGTGCATATTTTATACGTGAAGTTAGCGAGAAAGTTTCATTCAAATTATTCCTTTGCTCGCGGGAGCAATCAAGCTAGATAAATAAATTGGCGTTCAATACATTATACAACTTGTATTGCATGTAAGTTGTAAAAGATAGAAACAAACTCACTTGTGCCAAAAGCCTCAATAGCCCAACGGTTAAAATTGCAGACTGAAAACTGAAAGGTCACAGGTTCGAGCACGATTGTCGTACCCACTCCTAGCACAAGGTTTTCGCTTATTTGGAGGGGAGAGGAGAATATTAGTCAAATTCAGCTTGGTATTTTTCCTATTTTACGTGAACTGTTTTATCACATCACATCACACTATCACACTAATATTATAAAGCCGAAAGTTTGTATGTGTATGTGTGTGTGTGTGTATGTTTGTTACTCCTTCACGCCACAACCAATGAACCGATTTGGCTGAAATTTGGAATGGAGATAGCTCATACCCAGGATTAAAACAAAGGCTACATTTTATCCCGGAAAATTACAGAGTTCCCATGGGAATTGAAAAACCTTGATCCACGCGGACGAAGTCGCGGGCATCGTCTAGTGAAGCTATAAAAGGCAAGGCAAAATATGTGAAACCTTGAATTGGACCGGCTATAGATGTAATTGGCACGTCAGCGGCCGCGAGCGATGGATAATTGCGTTACTCCACAGCGCCTACGCTTCACGGAATCCGGGCATAGCCACCGGCTAGTCATCGTTAATTTTGACGACCTCCCTGGCGCAGTGGTGAGTGCTGTGGTCTTATAACTGGGAGGTCTCGGGTTCGATTCCCGGCGGGGGCAATTTAGGAATTTATAATTTCTAAATTGTCTCTGGTCTGGTCTGGTGGAAGGCTTTCGCCGTGGCTAGTTACCACCCTACCAGAGGCGTAACTACAGGGTGGCATGACGGCAAAATGCCACGGGCCCCAGCTGGAAGGGGCCCCCGATCAGAGAGGGCCAGAAGCACAAGATGATCCTAACATTTATAGCCATTCCTGTGATTACGGCTAGTGCCGAGCGATCATTTTCAAAATTAAAATTGATATAAACTAAATTCTTTTGGACAAAAAAGGTTTCGCACAGTGTCGGATTTACCAAAAGGCTGAGTTGACTGGAGCCTAGGGCAGCAGATTTTAGGGGCGGTAAATTTGGGGCCAAAATTTTTATTTATGACTAACAGAAATGAAAAAGATACATATTTGTATAAGTATGAACCTAAATGTCATTAGGTCCATAAACACATATTTTAAAATTTTATAAAATATCTAATTAATTACTGAATATAGGTACCCCAAACAATAACTAAATAGTTGGTAGAGTCTACTTTACCTACGATGCCAGGTGTGCGGCGCATACAAGCGCAGGGTCTCAAGCGTCAAAAGTACAGGACTAAATATGGCGTAGTGCAAAATAAAAAATTTCGCGCTCGCTTCGCTCGTGAAAATGTCACTTTTAAGTTGCTATTGTAGATGCCAAGAAAGGACTACTAAGTGCCGTAATGTAATCATAAAAATTTTAGCGCTCGCTTCGCTCGCGAAAATGTCGCTTTTAAGTTGCTATTGTAGATGCCAAGAATGGACTACTAAGTGCCGTAATGCAATCATAAATTTCGCGCTCGCTTTGCTCAGGAAATTGTCGCTTTTACGTTGCTATTGTAGGTGCCAAGAATAGACTACTGAGTGTCGTAATGCAATCATAAATTTTGCGCTCGCTTCGCTCGCAAAAATGTCACTTTTGCGTTGCTGTTGTAGGTGCCAAGAATGGACTACTAAGTGCCGTAATGCAATCATAAAAAATTACGCGCTCGCTTCGCTCGCAACATTTTCGGAGTAACAAGTATGGAATACATAACTGCGCGGTGCAGCCGTTAATACTGGGCTACATCATTGAACTTCAGATACCAACTCCTCAATCCTGATGCTGCTTGGTAAGGCCACCTAAATTGTGACGATTTAGAAACCATCGGTTGTGGATTGGTATTGCAGGTAGTTAAGCATCAAGTATATGGACTAGTGGAGTAGTGGCAGAATACAATCATAAAAAATTTCGCGCTCGCTTCGCTCGCGATAGCGACATTTTTGCTTCTTATGTCATTAACACCTTTGCTGAACAAAAGCCCGAAAAAAGGAATTTTAATCTTTGAAAGTGACATACGCTCTGAATTAAAGGTTATTAGAAAATCAAGTAATTGTATTCGTGTTTGTATGTACTTACTTCACCTAGTGATTTATTATAAAGCAAAAAAATATTATCTCATTGGTTGAGCTTCTTTATATTGGGGGAGAGAGGGCCCCATCCGATGAATTTGCCACGGGCCTCAAACGGTATAGTTACGCCTCTGCACCCTACCGTCAAAGACGTGCCCCAAGCGATTTAGCGTTCCGGCACGGTGTTGGTATGGGTATGGGTTGAATTTATACTGCTATACCTCTTCCAAGTTAACCCGCTACCATCGTCACTTACCATCAGGAAATCATGATCTCTTATAATAAGCGTCATGATCGTAAAATGAAGTTTAAGAGACTATTAGCCGAACTTGACTAACCCCCTTCCCTCTCTAAATAAGCGGAAAGCTTGTGTTAGGAGTGGGTACGACAATAGTGTAACGGGTGGGGATCAAATCGTCCTTTCAATTAACAGTCCGCACCTTTAACCGTTGGGCTATTGAGGCTTTAGATATAGGAGAGAGAAGTTTGCTCATATAAAGGCACTGTTTTACGAGTTTGCCCAATAAACCGTTGTCAATACGGCTTATTTGTTTAGGCAGCACATAAATTGGGTAGACAACAACCGTGCTAATAAATTTTCACTCCTGTGTCTACATAAAAACGCTATTTGGAAACTTCAATTATGATATGGTATTGTGTGGTAAAGTATAATATAAACGCAAAAATTCTTTTAAAAAAACCCGACTTCAAACGCCACTACAAAGTATATCAATTGTGCCTATAAAATTTGAAGAGTTCCCACGTTTTCTCCAGGATCCATCATCACATCCTGACCTGACGACAATGGGACCACCTGGAAAGTATACAATTTCAAACCAAAAAAAGAATTTTCCAAATCGGTCCAGTTGTTCAATCGGGGAACATACATATTCGATTTCGAATGCCGAGGTCTCTGGTTTGATTCTTGACGGGGGCAATTTGGGAATTTATAATTTCTAATCGTCTAGTCTGATGGGAGGCTTTGGCCATGACTAATTACCACCCTACCTTTAAAGACGTGCCGCCAAGCGATTTAGCGTTCCGGCACGATGGCGCGGGCATTTAGAAACCGAATAGAGGTATGGGTTGAATGTACACTGCCATAGCCCTTCTAAGTTAACCCGCTACAATTTTAGACTGCATCGTCACTTACCATCAGATACAACTGGTTATAAGACCACAAAGCTCACCACTGCGCCAGGGAGGCTGTAAAATTCCGCTACCCTTGTAAATTACGTCACGTCATCGAGTTATCTACCCCTCAATTTTACCAATTGATTTACATTAAGGCAAGATTTTTACAGGATCGTGAAAATACGGGATTGAAAAGCTACGTGACCTTATCTTGGGAGTTATGAGAGTCCTTTCTTAGGAAGTTATCCCGCTTCATAATATTGTTTTGGATTTCTCTTATTATTTTTTTACTAGCTTTTGCATGCGACTTCGCTCACGTTAATTAAGATTTTCCTCTCCTCTTTAGGGCTTGAATTCCCAAAAATTCTTTCTTAGCGGAAAAAAAGATAAACCAACAACATACACACACTTCCGCATTTTTTAAAGGAATATCAGCTAAGCTAAAATTGACTAATATCCTTCTATCCCCTCCAAATATGTGTAAGCGGTAAAGCTTATGCTAGGAGTGGGTACGGCAATAGTACAACGGGTGGAGTTCGAACCTGCGACCTTTCAGCTTTCAGTGTGCACTTTAACCGTTGGGCTATTAAGGCTTCAAAAATAATCGGCTTGTAATATAAGTAAAGATACTTTTATTACTTTTTAGTTCTACCCGTTCAAACTACTTTAGTTTTGTACAGGTAAAAATAGAACGTAAAAGTACCTGGAACGATTTTTACCCAGAGAGCAGTAAACAAGTCCTGTAGGTTTAGTATAAGATTTGATTCGATTGATCGTATTCGTATTCGATGACATTAGTGTCAAAGTAAAATGAGCCTTAACTGTTTTGATTTAAAGACAAAAATTCAGTACAACCGTACAGTAAAATTTCAATTTGGAGCGTAACAGTATAAAGCCGGGATCCCACGGCCCGTGTTATAACAGGCCAGATCGCGCCAGGCCAGATCGACAGGCCATGGGAACCGTCGCACTAGATGAAGCCTGTTGTCGCCCGTCCGATACGGAGTCGGTAAGTTCAAAGGCGCGGGGCGGCACGCTTTCATGTTGAATGACGAACAATAGGCCGCACCCACCGACACACGCCGTGGGATCGCTCGAAACGGGCCGCGAACGGGCGCCCACAGGGCACAGGCGTCACTCATCCGGCGCGGCCCGTCAGTTCATCGCGCCGTGGGACCCCAGCTTAAGAATTCATACACGAAATTGAGCTCTAATTCAATTTAGTAATGGTTAAATTTACTTTGACGCCAAAGTAACAGTAACAAATAAATATTTACTTTACTTTGCGAATACGATCAATCGAATTAAATCTTATACTAAGCCTACAGTAAGTATCCAATCTACCAACTTTCGCGTAAACGAGATAATATAATTAAGCGATAAAACTTTAACCGGGAGAGTTCTGGAGTTTTAATTTTTATTCTTATTAAAGTTTGTAATTATAAAATGTTTGAATACCTATTTACAGTTTTCGCAAACTTTGTTGTGAAGTTGGAATTCGCTGAATTCTTGATCGACCCATTGCAAAAAGAATATGGTTTAGGGCTAATTTTACTGTGAAAAACCTCCCTGGCGAAGTGGTGAGCGCTGTGGTCTTATAACTGGGAGGTCTCGGGTTCGATTCCCGGCGGGGGCAACCTGGGAATTTATGATTTCTGAATTGTCTCTGGTCTGGTCTGGTGGGAGGCTTTGGCCGTGGCTAGTTACCACCCTACCGTCAAAGACGTGCCGCCAAGGATTTAGCGTTCCGACACGATGGCGTGTAGGAACAGATTAAGGGTATGAGTTGAATTTACACTGCCATACCCCTTCCAAATTAGCCCGCTACCATCTTAGACTGCATCGTCCCTAACCATCAGGTGAGACCGCAGTCAAGGACTATTTTGTCGTCGAATAAAAAAAAGGACTGAGCAACGTACTTAACCGAAGATTAAAAATAAGACATTTTGTCAGATTTTATACGTTATACAGTTAAACTTAGCTCTGATGTGATGGGTGCTGTTAGCCCTAAGCAGTCAGAGTTATGACGTCAGCGGCGGTTCTTATCTGCACTTGACGTCATCATGACGTGTTATCATCGTATACAGTCAGTTATTATGACCTTAGTTACTTCCTAATTCCATGTATATGACGTACATGGGTAATTTCGATTCCAAAAATACTCGATCAATGATGAATGAATCTATTTTCAGTGTTAGTATGTATGTTAATGTCTAACTATGTATTCAGAACGTAAAGTCCTTATATTACTTATATTATATACAAGTATAAACGTAAAAATTCTTTTTCCAAAACCGACTTCAAACGCCACTACAAAGTATATCAATTTTGCCTATAAAATTTGAAGAGTTCCCTCGATTTCTCCAGGATCAAGCTCAGGACTTAATCACAATGAGACCACTTGAGGAATATACCCTTTCAAACAAAAAAACAATTTTCCAAATCTGTTCAGGCATGTTCGAGTAATTGGGGAACATACATAAAAAAACGATCGACGAATTGAGAACCTCCTCCTTTTTTGAAAGTTGGTTAAAAACAGATGAATCCCGCGACTTTGTCTGCGCGGATTAAGGTTTTTTTGAGTTCCATTCCAAATTTCAGTCAAATCGGTTCATAAATAGTGGTTGTGGGATTAATGTAGATTTCGAAAATTTTATTTGATACATTTTAAAGCTAAGAACTTACGAGTAACTATTCTGTGTTAAGGAGTGTAGAAGTCAATTTTCAGCTTCAGTAACTTTAACATGTTAACTTAAAACATCTCAACAAGTCTACCTCTGTACATATAATGTAGACTTGGTATCCCACCTATTCAAACATTGTTCGGTTATAAAGGGTTGAATATAATAAGCTATTACACATTGCAGCCCGAAACTTCAGGCCTTAATGAAAATCTGTCAAAGTTTTCACAATATTATGCTAAGTTCGGCAAGTTGGAGACTTTGATAGAGTCTACAACTACTACCCGTTCACGTCATGATGGCCGCTACCTCGCGTCACGCTTCCCCGAACCGCACCTCAAGTCAGACCCGCTTAGTACAGATAGCAACGTACCGCTAGCGATTGTTACTACCAAATTTTTTTAAAGTTTTGTTATTGTTATGTTTTGAATGTTTTTGTTAACTTTATAGTAGTTATTTATTTTTGTTTGGTTACTACTGTTCCCGTGTCGTGTTATACGATGAGTAAAAAGGAAAAGTTTTGCATAGCGCAGACTATTTATTAAGTAATTTATTTAAGGACTTTTTTTCAAGCGGAAATAATAAGAATTAATAAAAATCAAGTCTTTCGACATTCACGATGTCATTGCCATAAAAAGCATTGCCAAAGAAGAAAATTTCCGTCACAGTCGTCATTACAGTGAAAAAATACATTTATTATTTGCTTGTCAACAGTACGCTATGACGTCATTTGTAACGGTTGACGACGGCCAACTTGAAATGAACTGGTAGTATGCATAAATTCCTTTTAAGTATGAGTACTTACTCGTACTTACATTATTCTGCATCTACTTAGATGCAGAATCTCGAAGAGGATATATTTTGGGAGCTGAAATGACGTCATTGTTTCAACTGATGAAATTAAAAAATGTGTTCCGTTACATCACCACTCGAGAACGTTAGGACCCCAAAGTCTATAAGTTTTTTGAGCTATTTGCTGCGTCCATTTTTATTTTAGCTTATCGAGTCCTTATTCATTCCACCACATTTCTGCTCTGAATCCGCAGGTAGGTTGCCCGATCCTTCTTTTGAGGCCCATGGTTACCGACCATGTTTCAGAACCAAATGTCATTACTGCAACATGCTTCGAATTTCGAACTGTTCGAATACTATTTTTTTTTTTTAATAAAAAGAATATTAGCCAAGGTGAAGTTGACTAATATTGTGCATAATACAAATAAGCGTAAAGCTTGTGTTAGGAGTGGGTACGACAATAGCGCAACGGGTGGGGTTCGAACCTGCGACCTTTCATTTTTCATTTCTTACCTTTAACTTTGGATTGATTTTGGCCAAGAGCACATCACGAAGGTTCCCGAACGCAGCCCTTATGGCGATTATTAAAGTCTCAGGTGCCATTAGACTCAAAGGAATGTCCCCGCGTGTAAGCACACAAAGGATTTTTGTGTAAAGGGTTGCTACAGACGCCATTGCACGGAATTTTTAATCAAAGACTCAGCCCGGCCCGTAGGCTTCGTAGAAATGAACTTTCAAGTTTATATTAGGTTTTTACAAAAACGGATGCTCTCTCCTGACGGAATGTCTGCCTCGGCAATCAATTTCAATGGAGAGCTGGTACACCGAAGATAGTAAATTGCAAAAATGTGTGTGCAAATATAGGTGCACTCTTTATTCCCTCAGTCTCATCCGATAGGATGGCTACTTGACTCAACCGGAGAGAGATCAAGCGCAATGCCGACAGCCATTTTCAATGGAGAGTACACCAAACATATTATAGTGCAAAATTGTGTATTCAAATACAATTGCACTCTCTATTCCCTCAGTCTCGTAATCCGATTCTTCTGAGGCTGTCTGACTTAATTGTAGAGAGATTAGATGAAGTCTGACGGTTCTACATGCTCGCTGAGGCACGGGAGCATTTTCTGATAGAAAAACCCAATTACTCTTTTAACCGCACCCGAAACATGAACCTTATTCATGATGAAGCTGCAAATAGCTATAGCCTTAGCCACTAGTTCAACAACGAGAATAGATACAGGATTCTTGGTTCTCATTAAATAGCCGCTAGCAACCGCCGAGTTTCTTGCTGGTTGTTCTCAGTTGGATCGGGTTTCCGAACCAGTGATAGATTCATTTGACGATGCGAAAGCACTTTGTAAAAGTTTGTTTAAATAAAAAACTATTCTATTCTATTCTATAAAATTGCTTATATTATCGAGCCAAGATAAGATTAAAAGCAAGAAAATGTAATTAGTGATAATGAATTTTAAAGGTAAATTACACCGAGTACAGGATTTCGTTTCTTCCGTAGATTCAATAATCAAACTCTATGAAAATGTAGATACGCTCTAAGTTATATCTGTGTTCGCGGATTGTCAAGTTTTCAAAAGATTTTAAAGTACCTAGTTTTAAATGCGGTTTTAAAGTTACTCTACTTTACAGAGAATGCAGTTTTGTAGGTACTTTCGATCAAAGAGACCAAACTTTATACTGGTTTGCGAAGACAGTAAATCACATAAACTATTTGAATTTAAACTATTGACTTTTTCAAAATTTTACCCCCAAAGAAGTTAAAATAGGGGAAGAAGGTTTTCAAACTCAAACTTTTTTTTTTTCATGTAGACCAACTTGTGGCTCTTATGACAAGTTGAGAATCTACCACCGGTTCGGAATGCTGATTCTGCTGAGAAGAGCCGGCAAGAAACTCTGCAGTTGCTCTTTTCAAAAAAAAAATGTAAATAATGTTTGTATGAAAGTCCTTAATTTTTCAAGCAATGAAATATGAAACTTGGTATTTTGACGTTCGATTCTTTGATAGATATCTTTGCAAACCTGCGCAATGACACAGGTTACTTTTTATCCCGGAAAAACATGAAGTTCCCGTGGGTCCAAAATTGCGGAAATAAAAATTTCGCACGGAAATCTTGCGAAATAGCTGCGGCCTCAGTTCACGAGGTGACAAGGCACGAGATAAAGACAGTAAGTATTAAATACTATCATTATACTTAACGTGGTGGCGCGGCCGGCGGGATACTTCTCTTAAAGCGGTGGCAGGGAAGTGGGAACGTTATAGTGCGCATTATTTGAAATGTCCCTTTGTTCTGCAGAAGAGACGAGATAACGAGTCGTCGTGACAGCTCCGATTCACAAGCGATGGCGGTTTTTTTTTAAATATACAACGTGTATTGAAACTCCGAAATAATACTGAAGGAGGTGAATGTGCTCATAAAACTGAACAACTTTCCCCAAGGAACATAGGTCGAAATGTGAAAAAAAAAATTTGGACCTCCCATACAAAATTGACGACCAGCTGATTGATTTACGACCTATGTTCCTTGGGGAAAGTTGTTCAGTTTTATGAGCACATTCACCTCCTTCAGTATTATTTCGGAGTTTCAATACACGTTGTATAGACTAGCGCTTGACTGCGATCTCACCTGATGGTAAGTGAAGATGCAGCCTAAGATGGTGCGCGCTTGTCTAGAAGATGCCTATTTACTCTTGATTTAAGACACCCAGATTATAGTTAGTTGGAAAAACGGAAGCCGGAAGCAATATGCAAAAATTTTGCAATTTTTTTTAAGTTTTTTGACTCTTTGGGAACCGGAGATCGTCTTAATAATCTTTCGTAATTGGACTATTTTTGTGGAAAATATCTAATTTTTCATTTTAGTAAATAAAAATGGTAGACCCTTGTTTAAGTTAATGCGCTTAATGTTATGACTTGATCCATTTCAAACAGCTTTCAGTAAAAGATTTTGTATCCATAGCTTTTAATAATACTAGTAATTGAGTTGTTCCGGCTTTCCCGACTTATTTCATATTGCTACGTGCTCTAACATTTATAAGGCCAATAACGATTTGTACAAAAGAGAGGTAGCCGGGAAATCCAGTCGATACGATTGAATCTGATTGAATGGCCTGTGGATTTTCGATAGCATTATAATATGGTACCTACTTTAGTCACAAAAAGTTATCTTTTTTTATTCCATTCACTAAATTAAAACGTACTGATGCATCAACTACGCGATAAATTCAGCCAAAAAAAGCTAAAGGTGATAACGATCATCTCACTGATGCTGACTGAATTTTTAGTCAATCCTACAGTTGTGACCAGTAATAAACCGGCAATGGTTTAAGAGGAATGTTATGAATGAATTCTATAAAGACTATAGCTTTAACTTTAAAATAGGAAATTCAGTACCGAGCTACCGGAATCCCGCATGTAATGTCAACAAATCCGGTCGTTTTAAAGGAATACTGCGCGGGATTGGTGGGACTAGTAAGAAGCTAAATTCATGCGCACATAATATGCGAACGAGTATTTTCCGCTGCTGGTCATGTAATATGCAAAGTCAGACACCGTTACGCTGACGAAATAATAAATATTTCAACGTTTTTGAGTTGAAAGTAGCTTCACTTTCAAAATAATGTTTATTATCCTCTAATTTTTTTTAAATAATAATAATAATTAATCTTTGCAAAACAGTATTAATTTTAATCCTTAATTGATTTGTCTCATTTAAGTGCTTCTAAATTTTGAGCTTGTTCTACATGTATTTGCGAAGTCTTACTGTCTATGCGGGAACCAGCAAATACCTTGATCCCGCAGGACTCAGAATGTTCAGTCCCGCAAAACCGGGATAGAAAGGACCATGGGCGGAATCGTCCCCACCTATCAACAAGAATGAAATGTAGCGCAATTGATAGATCTTGGCAAGACGATATTTTTTTATTATGGCGACGATGCCCAAATGCATGGGGTTCTCATTGTATCTTACGTTTCAAAAAATATTTCGATGACGTAGTATTGATGACTAATTCCAAAATACCTGCTCATTTATATCTATTTATTGCACACCGGCGGGCGGAGCATGCACATAAAGATAACCAGCTACAAAATAACCCCCTCCCCCCGCTCACCAACCCATTTTTTTTTTTTTTTTAAAAGAACATTAGCCAAGCTGAAGTTGACTAATATCCTCCTATCCCCTCCAAATAAGCGGAAAGCTTGTGCTAGGAGTGGGTACGACAATAGTGCAATGGGTGGGATTCGAACCTGCGACCTTTTCAGTTTTCAGTCCGCACCTTTAACCGTTGGGCTATTGAGGCTTGTTAGTTAAATATATTTCACAAAATGCGCTGATACAGGTAACTAATATCTTTTTTATATAATATTCTCATTTTTTTAACGTGTATTAACAGTAGTTAATACATAATGCGTCATATTCGTTACACAAATACTTGTGCCCTACGATATTTGACCCCGCGACCCTTGCTTCAGAAGGCAGATTCTAATACTCTTCGAGTTTTCTTCTTTTTCCTGGTTGTGTTCAATAACACGATGACAGTGTGCCATAGATGCTGGCAAAGAGCCTAGCAATGCTACGCGACAAGGTCGCATCGGAAACGCAGAATATGACGCCCAGGGTCCAGAAATTAAAAGAAACGCGGATGATGTCAATGTACAAAATGGTGTCTGTAACAGAGTAGAAGTAGTTATTTTTATTGTTATGTGATTTTTGTACGATAAAATATAGAAAAAATAACAAAAATAAATCAATTTCAAACAAAAAGTTTTTTTTTTTTTTATTAAGAACCCCATCGATTTTGAAGCTGAAACCAACTATTTACGTCTATTTGGATCCAAATGAACATATTAACATAAGTCCGGTGACTGTTGGAGGGTGGGGACGGGGTCCATATAAAATTGCCCATGGTCCTTTTCTTACTGGATTGCATTCCCTACTTTGACACAAATCGTAGCTTACTGTTTATGCTCGTTAAATGAGTATTGAATCATAGCGAAAGTTCAGACCATACCTATCGCCCTTGGATAAGTTTCGGTTTGAGCGGCTTGGCGGCATGCAACGTCTGACGATGTTATCGCCGCCGACACGCGATGTCGGGCGGACGAAATCACTAATCGTGCCCAACTTTGAACTTGCCAAATTACTTTGACATTGCGTCTGAATTCTGGTGTTAAAATTACTAAAAAATCAATCATCATCTCTTTAGTATTTCCATCCTAAATTTTAATCTGTGTACCTATAATATGTTTTATCTCTCTCGCTTCCTATCTCTCTCTCTCTCTCTTTGCTATGTGTGGATAATAAAGACGTATCGAAAGTACTCGTGTGTTTAATTACAGATATCAGCGAATGACATCGATGACAGATATCTAAATATATAAAAAATTCTTTTCAAAAAACCGACTTCAAACGCCACTACAAAGTATAAAAATAATTTTATTTTGTACACGTTTGTTGAAGTCGGGCGGGCTTAAATAGAAACGGTGAATCCGATACGCGATGCTCGCCCGGTTTCAATAAGCGTGTCTTTTATATGTCACCATAAGATAAGCGTCGCGCATCGATTTCATCGTTTCTAGTTAAGCCCGCCCGACTTCAACAAACGTGTACAAAATAAAATTATTTTTATACTTTGTAGTGGCGTTTGAAGTCGGTTTTTTGAAAAGAATTTTTATTTTAAGCTTTTTAGTGTACGAGTAGCTTGTTCCTGCTCTCTTTCTCCCCTCCCTCCAACGCTACGGTACTAATGTAGTTCTACACTTGGTACCTACAGTACTTATTAACAATACACAAACAGCTCCTAAATCCTCACAGTTTAGGTAGGCAGTACCCCTGCAGCATCAGTATTGAAGAGCGAGGACCTTGAATTCCACGATGTAGAATATGCTTGATACTAACAATATCAGTTCGCAAGCGAAAGTTCCTAAATCCTCACAGTTTAAGTGGGCAGTACCCACCAGCATCAGGATTGAGGAGTTAGAACCTAGACCTTGATGAAGTAGTACATGCTTATTACATACAATAACAATTCATGATTAGCAGTTCCTAAATCTCTACAATTTAGGTGTGCAGTACCCTGCAGCATCAGGATTGAGGAACTAGAACCTAGATCTCGATGGTGTAGTATATGCTTATTACATACAATAACAATTCATGATTAGCAGGTCCTACATCCCTATAATTCAGGTGGGCAGTACCCTGCAGCATCAGGATTGAAGAGTAGGACCTGGAGCTCTATGATTTAGTATATGCTTAGACCAAGCATACCAATTCGTAAACGATGGTTCCTAAAGTCCCATAATTTAGGGGGGAAATACCCCTGCAGCATCAGGCTTGAGGAGTTGAAGGTAAAAATTTTTATGGGACCATTTCGTGAGCTTCTTCTATCGATTAAAAAAAAAATCTCGTGAATCGGTTCAGAAACCTCGGAGTAATCGGCGGGCATACATAGAAAAAAAAAAAAAAAGATACCGGCCGAATTGATAACCTCCTCGTTCCAAAAATGGAAGTCGGTTAAAAAGGCAAAGGTGACTGACTGACTGACTGACTGACTGACTAACTGACTGATCTATCAACGCACAGCTCTAACCACTGGACCGATCGAGCTGAAATTTGGCATACAGGTAGCTATGATGACGTAGTCATCCGCTAAGAAAGGATTTTTCAAAATTCAACCCCGAAGGAGGTAAAATATGAGTTTAAAAAATTGAACCTAACGTGAGCGAAGCCGCGGGTTAAAGCTAGTAAATAATAAAAAGCTTATTCATAAAATAAGACAATAATATAAACCAAGTTCCAAGTGCCGGGGTGGTGCGGTAGTGGTTAAGACAATACAATATCCCTAACATCACCCTCATAATATTATGTACCCTTTTTTACTAATATTCTCTTCTCCACGCCAAATAAGCAGAAAGCTTTAAGAGTGGATACGACAACAGTGCAACGGGTAAACGAACCTGCGACCTTTCAGTTTTCAGTGCGCACCTTTTACCGTTGGACTGTTGAACTTGATTTTTCTTACTTCAAATTCAAAATCAATTATTTCATTTTAGGCCAACTTGTGGCAGTCACGTGGCACTTATGATAGGTCGAGACTCTACCAATGGTTCGGATAGCTGATTCTGCTAAGAGCCGGTAAGAAACTCATTTTTATTTTATTTATCTTGTCGACAGCTGAATCAAAGCAGATTTCTTCCAAGCAACTTTATCATTAAAGAATTCATTAACTGTGTAAATTTAGCCTCTATTTATGAAATGTTTCTTTTGACACTGTTAAAAGTGTAATGGTAAATCAACCAATTCATTCGGATCAAGTTACAAAAGTAACTTACTCTTATATCTCTCTTTAGACTTGTTCAATCATGTTTAAGCTTGTTTAATATCGCCGTTAGCTACGATGGCGGCATGCAATGTTTGACGACGCTATCGATCTGATCTGCCGCGATGCCAACCTGCCGCACGGATTCCATTTGCGAACTATTTTGACCTACAAAACTCCTCTTTGAACTTACAACAAGAAGATAGTTTAAAAATTGTAACCCCACTAAGGAAAATTGGATGACGACCTCCCTGGCGCAGTGGTAAGCACTGTGGTGTTATAACTGGGAGGTCTCGGGATCGATTCCCGGCGGGGGCAATTTGGGAATTTTAATTTCTGAATTGTCTCTGGTCTGGTGGGAGGCTACCGTCAAAGACGTGCCGCCAAGCAATTTAGCGTTCCGGCACGATGGCGTGTAAAAACCGATTAGGGGAATGGGTTAAATTTACATTGCCATATCCCTTCCAATTTAGTCCACTACCATCTTAGACTGCATTGTCACTTTCCATTTCGTGTATGTTACTATATGTAAAAACGCTTTTCCAATAAATCAGAGCCACTTCATACTTCAAAGTGTCCGAAAAATGTTTTTTATAGGGCAATAAACGTACAAAATTCTCAGGCCATGTTAGAGGACATTAAAATCTGTGACACGTTGGAGGAGGTGGGACATGACTAACATGACAAGATGGCCGCCAGACCGGCTTTTTGTGAGGATTGCGTGACATTACGAGGATGAAGGGCTAGGGGTATTTAAGAATTTAAATAAATATGCCTAAACTAGTTTTATCCCGCGGTTTTATCCACGTAGATTTAGTTTTTAAAAATCCCTCCTAAACCTTCTATTTTTCTGGGATAAAAGGTATTATTATGTCAGTATGTAAGTCCTCAACTATACCCACCCCCACATGTGAATCTATGGCCGGACTATATACAATATTTCTAACATCCTGTTACCCAGTTTTCTACTCCATCATCAGATCCTCCTCAATCCTTGATAATACTCTATTTAATACTTACTCATTGAGACCATTCTAATGAGCCCAAATACAGTATATCTGCTGCAAATTGCTGAAGAGTTGGTTGAGTTGGTAAACTAAACTTACGACTAGATACCATAGTAATTAGCAAGAAAAGGTTAGTATAAAAGTCTTGTGTGGTGGTGCATGTGAGTGGTGGTGGCATTGCTTGCTTGGGAATTTGGCTTTTTTGCTTGGCTGGGAAGGTATAAGCGGTGTTTAGCTTTTAACTGCATGTTTGACCATACAGATTTTTTCTGTTGGCGGATTATAGCAAAATAACTCTAACCTTTTCTTGCTAATCATGAACTTCCGCATAGTAACGCCTGATTCTATCCAGTACGATGACCTCCCTGGCGCAGTGGTGAGCGCTGTGGTCTTATAACTGGGAGGTCTCGGGTTCGATTCCCGGCGGTGGCAATTTAGGAATTTATAATTTCTAAATTGCCTCTGGTCTGGTCTGGTGGGAGGCTTTGGCCGTGGCTAGTTACCACCCTACCGTCAAAAACGTGCCGCCAAGCGATTAAGCGTTCAGGCACGATGGCGTGTAGAAACTGATTAGGGGTATGGGTTGAATTTACACTGCTATACCCCTTCCAAGTTAGTCCGCTACCATCTTAGACTGCATCGTCACTTACCATCAGGTGAGATCGCAGTCAAGGGCTATCTTGTCATCGAATAAAAAAAAAAAAAGTACCATAGTAATTTTCAGATGTACTGTAGAGTAGGTGTACCTATAGAGGTAGTTAAAATCAATCTCAGCTCTCCAGTATGCAGATCACATCATATTTGATGACGAGCGGTAGTGGAGCGCTCTCGGTAGCCTCGTCAAGAGGGAATCTGTTCACAAACCAATAGCATACTGCCACAGGGGATTACCAACGGAGTTTTAATAATTACTTATACTAAATACTCACTTACCTAGTTCTTGCTTTAATAGCTTTAAGTACAAAATTATTTATTTCGTGTTGGCCAATTTAAATGTATACTGCATAATATATCGGCGCGGTCGAAATTTTTTTGTACCTATGTGAATTGATAAGTTAAAAATTAAACAAACAAAATTACCTACTTACTTAATTTTTTTTACCGTCATCGCGAATAGTGATAATTATTCCTAGATGATTTAAATTTCAGTAGGGAATCTTTAATTTTCCGGGATAAAATGTGGCCTATGTTTTAATCCTGGATGTGAGCTGCCTCCATTCCAAATTTCAGCCAAATTGGTTAATTCGTTGTAGCGTGAAGGAGTAACAAACATGCGTAAACACACACACACACACACACACACACACACACACACACACACACACACACACACGCACACACGCACACACACACACACACACACACACACACACACACACACACACATACAAACTTTCGCTTTTATAATATTATTAGGAATAAGGATTCTTAACAGTGCATTCGTTATAAAGCTTCGTACTTCGTACTCTTCAGAAAATTAGCTTATTTTAACAAATAACTTGATTAATTAGAGTAACTTATCGATCGCCTAACAGATACATTAAACATAGAAAGCGGACGTAACTTGATATACGCAGAGTAATAAATAGGCGCAGAGCAAGTGAAGGGGCATCGAAAGCCACAATTATTTAGCCCCTGCCCCGGTCAGTCCACAAAGCATTTCACACAGCGCGGTCGTGTGTAGCTCCGTTCAAAGGACACAACTAAATTACAATTAGCTCCGTCCAGCGAAGCGCTGCTCTGCCATGCGGCGTGCCCCTTTGTCCACAGATAAGCGGGAAATGCTCACAAATTGTCCGTTACGAGGCTTCCTAATATCTCAAATCTAGGAGGTAGTTTAGGGTTACAATTAGCTATGGGAGCCTGTACAGTTTCGTTTCAAAATAATGGATTAGGTTGACCCATCAATGGGACCACAGGTAAATAAAATTACCAGTGCCCCCATGACGCTAGAGATTACAAATTGATTACCTACTGTAGAATCCTGACCATATCAATAAAATGAAAACCTTACAAAATTCTTACATTTTGAACACATCCGTTTCACCTCGCATTTATTATTTTATTACAATCATTACAATTCAATGTTCAAAGGGATTGAAATATACTCGCAGGGACGAGACAATTTGAACTTTAAATGCCCACTTACCTTTGGAGAAGGTCCGGTTGTGTAATCCAACTTCTGTCATTAGTACGGTCATTGAGTTATTATAATTGGTAATTACCTTATCTTGAATGTTATTTAAGGTAAATCTGTAGTAGATACGACGTGGTTTTTTTTTTTTAAATAGACTAGCGCATGACTGCGATCTCACCTGATGGTAAGTGAAGATGCAGCCTAAGATGATACGCGCTTGCCTAGAAGATGCCTATTCACTCTTGATTTAAAGACACACATTATAGTTAGTTGGAAAAACGGAAGCCGGAAGGGCATTCCAAATTTTTGCGGTGCGTATTAGGAACGAGGAAGCGAAGCGCTTAGTGCGGCATCGTGAAATTTCGACCACGTAGCGGTGCAGATTCGTGCGATGTCTCGCGGTTCGGTGGTAGAATGGTGATGGAGGAACTAAATCAAATAGTTCTTGGGCACACTCTCCGAAATATATCCTGTAGAACACCGACAGACAGACAACCTTGCGCCGATGTTCCAGTATTTATACTGAATGCCTTTGAATATAATGTAAGCGTATTATACGAGTATTATATAGAAATAAAAAAGTAATTGAACATTTTTTCCGTTTATTATGCACAATAACGCAGATAGCTGCTCGTACATCGATGGGTTGTATTACAAAAAAGCATGTGTATTATAGCTACCTATAGCTGAAAATGCTACTGCCTCAACATAATGCTGCAGTATTAGAAAGCTGAAGCGCTGATATTCAGGCAAGCATATTTTCCCAGGTACCAAGGTTCATTCTACTTTGACGCTAATCCTATTAATATTATAAATGCGTAAGTTTGGATGTATGTTTGTTACTCAATCACGCCGCAACGCCTGAATCGTTTTGGCTGAAATTTGGCACATACATAGATTATAGACTGGAATAGTACGTAAGCTACTTTTTATCCCGAAAAATAAGAGAGTTCCCGCGAGAATTTAAAAAACCTCAATCTGGAATCTGGGTCTGAAATGCTCTTCCTAGATCTGTGTTTCCTAACACGTACAATTTGGGTATCTTTAAAACAAGAGTGAATAGGCATCTTCTAGGCAAACGCGTTACACCTTAGACCACATCATCACTTTCCATCAGGTGTGGTAGCGGTCAAACGTGTGCCTATAATGTATAAAAAAAAGAAAAAAAAATCCACGCGAACGAAGTCGCGCACATTATCTAGTGCCATCTAATACGAATACGATCAATTGAATTAAATCTTACACTAACCCTACTGGTTCGATGTTGTATTTCGTTAAAAGTTCTGGTAGGATGAGCATCAAAAGCTGTTCAGTGCTCTTATACGGTTTAAAAATATACAGTGCAGTGAACCGGCCGGCTCGGAGGCTATTCGGCTCATTCCGGCACCGCGGCGGACGGTAACGAGCCTCTTTGCTGCCTGAATAGAGCCTCTCCCGTATTCATACGCTACCTACTTTGAGGCGGCGGAAGTGTGGTGCAAATTCTAGTGAAAAATCACATTCCTACTATTCTTGCTCATGTTATAAATGCGAAAGTGTCTTTGTTTGTTGATTTGTCCTTCAATCACGCAGCAAAATAGCAACACGAGTGTAGTAGATTACAGATTAATGAATGAATGATTGAATATACTTTTATTGTACACCACACATAATATAAGAATAGAAAATGAGCTTAATAATTAGCATACAATTTGGCGGCCTTATCGCTACATAGCGATCTTTTCCAGGCAACCAATGGTATTAAAGGTCATAGCTACAGATACTAGAGGTAGGTGGTGCAAATAATACAGATCTACCCTTTGTATCCTAACGACCGGTTCCTATATTCAATCTATCTGTAATCTGTCGATTTTAAAATTATTTGTCAGAAATTGTATGAATTCTATCAACAAATTACAGATAGATTAATCCAAATAAACTAAAATGTTTTTCTGTCATTTTGAAATAATTGTAAATTCACCGATGTTTTTTTCAATATATTTTTTTGTGTCTACCTGTTTCCTTGTTTGTCTGAGCTAATCTTGAAACGTTAACCGATTTTAATGAGCTTCTCATAGACAAATACAAAAAAATTAAAATATTGTGTTTTAGGCAATAAAAAGGGCAAGACACTTCACAAACTATCCGAGAGGAAATTTGGCGCAGGAATAGCTCTGCATCCTGTATACACAAATACCTAAACTTCTATTATAATGTATGTTATATTTATTATTATAACGTAGACATTCGCAAAGAAATATTTTTTTATAAATTTACCCCCTAAGGTGGTAAAATATGGATTTGAAAAATCGAACTTAACGTGAGCGAACTCGCCGGCAAAAGCTAGTTATCTTAAAATGGTCACGGATTAGACGCAAATAATATATTTTATTTATTTAAATGCATAGTTAGTGCAAGAAGTCCACTCCTAAATGCGTCTGTAACTTGCACCATTCAAGCGCTTAAATCTGACCCAACGAATTCTATAGAAATGGCGGCGCGACCAAACAGATAGGTAGTTTTAGACGATCCGACAATGTTGGAACTTCCGACTTGGTCCAAACAAAAAAACTACTGTCTATTTATTACTGGGTGCTTGGAGCACCATCCGATGTGCCAGATCTTTTTTTCCACGTACTTTAAAACTGTGGAACCAACTTCCTGCGACGGTGTTCCCACTGAATTACAACATGGGGTTATTCAAGGGGCCGACCAACAAATTCCTAAAAAGCCGGCAACGCATTGGTGGTGCCTCCGGTACTACAAGTGTTCATGGGCGGCGGTACTTAACATTAGGTGACCCGCCTGCTCGTTTGGGCACTATTCATACTAAAAAAAATGGGGCTCGTAAGCCCTTAAAATAAATAGCAATAATGTTGAACAATCCAAAAGAGTTCATTGGTGGTATATATTATTCTATTCACAGAAGTCGGCGGACTCAAAAAGCGCCTAGATAACTTACCGTAATGTGATGCACGACGCTTTGCTTCAGAATTATTCATCTATTTAATCACAAATTCATTCTGAAGGTAATGAAGCTATTCAATTCTAATGGAATGGTAATATGAGTTTTAGGATTTGAAAGGAGTTTGATTAAAATTGCAAAAGATTTTAAACTATATAGTTGAGGTATTCGTTTATTTTTGGGTAATAAGCTTAAAGACAAACAGACTCATATTCCTCGCCTACGCTTCAAGAAAGTCCGAAACTCGTGTGTAGGAATGGGCATGAAGTTCTGTAATGCAATAATCTTAGACTTGCCTTTATTATAACTATTTTGATTTCTTGCTGGTCCTTCTTGGCTTGAACAACATTCCAAACCAGTCGTAAATGTAAGTTGTAATGTTAAAAAAACACGTCTGTAGTAATAAAAATTAAAGCTTTAATTTTTATTTTTATTGTTTGTTGTTATAGCGGCAACAGAAATACACATTCTCTGAAAATTTCAACCGTCTATCTATTACGGATCATGAGATACAGCCGGCTGTTAGACAGACGGACGGACGGACAGACGGACGGACGGACAGACGGACGGACGGACAGACGGGCGGACGGACGGACAGCGGAGGCTTAGTAATAAAGTCCCGTTGGTTACTCTTCAGGTGCGGAACCTACTCTACTAGCTTTTTCAATACCTCTACCACTTTGCCAGTAATAATTGTTCCTATTATTATTAACTACAAGTAGTGGCTATAAGGTACATGAGTAGTCGATTGGAACGAGGTTGCTTCGATTAAGGAGCAATCTAGTGGCTTATTGGCAGCTGCCGAGTTCCTGAATCAGGACATTGCCACTTAGCGACTAATTTGTATTGCGGCAACACCACGGAATATTGTTCATTATGATCGTATTGAACTGGAAATCGATTAAATACTTACTTATCTATTCATCGATTTGTAAACTTAGTCGCGGCTACTTAACCATGCCCGCGACTACGTTTCCTTTCTTTCTTCTTGCTGGGCTGGTTTCCATGCTTAAACCAGCCATGGTCTGTTGTGTGTGATGCACCAATCAAATGCTCTTCACTCCAACCATCCCAGCTGTCTCCAGAAGCCTAGTAGGCTGCTCAGATTGCTAAGGACTTCTCTAAGTGAAGCTGGGGATCCTAGATGGTTCTTGCGTTGGTCTGCTATGCCCTTCGACCATTTAGCCGGGACGAGCCTTTACGCAGATTTAGTACTGAATATATTCTGCCTCTTTCTGCGGGAGGTGACGTAATCACGTACAGCCTACGTACAGCACACATTTACTCACTTCCGCACACTCTTGTAAAAAATTTAATGTCTCTATGAACGCACACTAACTCAAAAGCTGTCACACTTACAAGCTGACACGTACGTTTGTACATGTACTTCGGCAGAGGGGAATGCGTGCGCTTGCCAAGTCCTGGCTAAATGGTCGAATCGCCAACCATCCCAGCTCTCTCCAAAAGCCTAGCAGGTCGCCCAGGTTGCCAAGGACTTCTCGAAGTGAGGTTAGGGATCCTAGATGGTTCTTGCGTTGGTCTGCTACGCCCGTGCATCCCAAGAGCACGTGCACTGGTGTTTCATCCGCCTCCATGCAAGCCCTGCATAGAGGACTGTCGGTTACGTCTACGTTTTTCAAGTTTATAAAATCCCGGAGGAAGGGTCTTTTTCTCAAAGTATAAGGTCTATCTATGTGTCTATATATGAAAAAACAAACACACTTTCGTATTTATAATATTTATTAGTAAGGATTTTCTTTTGCATTTTGATTTTGATTTACAAAAATTCCATTATTTCGGAGCGGAAGAACCTTCTTTTTTATGTCCTCCAATTTTGTCATTGAAAAAAAGTTTTTTCAAGTAATTAAGGGCCGGAACTCAGAACTAAGCCGATATAACAAAATCCAAGAAGGGACTAAACTTATTCGCAAACTCATTGACGTCTCATAAGGCTGGCGCTAATTTTAAAAAATTTATAAAATATGTATAAAAAGTCGATTGAACAAACTCAAGCTTCAATTATTTTGCAGAATTTTGATGTTAAATAAAATAAAATGTAGTAATTAAAAGTATTATAGTTGGTATGTTTATTTATTACACACTAGCTGATGCCCGCGACTTTGTACGCATGGATTGAGGTTTCCTAATTTCCACGGATAAAAAGTAGCTATGTGTTTTTTTTTTTTTTTTTACTATAATCTATATCTATGCCCAATTTCAGCTAGATCGGTTCAGTCGTTGCGGTGTGATTAAATAACAAACATCCAAACTTTTGCATTTATAATTTTAGTAGGATTAGTAGGAAAATAGGATCATGCAAAAATCCTTACTAATATATATTATCATAAACAACTTCGTCCACGTGCAGTTATATTTTTAAAAATCTCGCGGGAACTCTGTTTGCTTAATATTATATTATGTCACTCCAGTGTCACTCTCAATTTTAAAATCCTCAACTATAATTTCGCAAAAAAATCACATCGATCCGTTGCTCTATTGCTCCACGATTAAAAGAAAAACTAACAAACAAACCTACTCTCACATTTATTCTATTGAGAATAGATAAAATAACTAAAAACTGTTCGAAAATGAACATCGGTAAACATGATTAAATTGTGGTTTGCGATTCAATTAACTGTTGGGCGACTTTTAATAGCGTTGTTGTAATGAAGCCGACCGCTTCGTGAAAAGTTTATAATGATTTAGGTATAACGAAACGCATGATGACATCGCATTGCAACAGAAACGTTCTAAGAACCGGTCCATACAATGCGTTGCGGCATTACACTGCTTTTTATACGACTGCCTGAAAAAAGGAGTATATTGTTTTCAGGGTTCCTGTATGTATGTATGCGAGTTCATATATTCTACCGTAACTTCTTTTTTTTTAATTTTACTAGACATAGGCTAGTAAAATTAAAAAAAAATTGATGGGGTGACCGAGATCCCACATTAAAGACTAAAGTTGAAAAAAAAATTCAAAAATAAGATTAAGTATATAATCATCATCTAGAAAATGATGAGTGTATTCCAAAAATACATAACACTATAGTTCAATATCCGGTGATTCACAAAAAAATACCATTTAAAAATGTGAATAAGATTCCAAAGGGCTGTGGTATTTAACTTTTTATTAGTTCGTTTTTGGCTGAGCAGTCGTGTTTTTTAATTTTTTTAATTATAGCTTGTTGTGTTTCTGAACAAGCAGGGGTGTTGCGGCGCCAAACACATACACACACGCGCGCGCACACACATACACACACACACGCACACACGCGCACACACCCACGCACACACACACACACATAATTGGAAGCACCGATTTAAGTTGAGGTCCGATGTCGACCGAAAAACACATTTATGCTGACACAAAATTGGGAGTAAGTCCACGGCATGCAAAAAATTATAACGCTTTCCATTCAGCCTTCATTAAAATAATAGCGCGTGTTGCGATGCGAGGCGTAAATGCATTTCCCTTTCACAAGCCGCAACCGAGGCTGTCTCGCATTGTCATGCTAAACGTGTGGAAACATACACACAAACATAAGCAATATAACAGTTTTAATCTCCTTCTGACCGAATTTCAACTACAAAATTGAGAAGTTTCATATGTAAAAAATAAATTATTTTTACCTATTACCTACTTGTATCATAAAAATTTTTCTCAAAAAACCGACTTCTTACGCCACTACTAAGTATAAAAATAATTTTTGTTTGTACACGTTTGTTGTAGTCGGGCGGGCTTAAAAAGAAACGATAAAACCGATACGCGATGCTCACCCGGTTTTAACAAACGTGTCTCTCATGGGCCATCGGAAGGCGATCCGGCACGACGATGGCGTGTAAAAAACTAAAAATAGATTAGGTGTATGAGTTATGTGTACACTGCCATATCCCTTCCAAGTTAGCCCACTACCATCTTAGACTACATCGTCACTTACCATCAGTGAGACGATAGTCAAGGACTATTTTGTCACTGAATAAAAAATAGAGGGTCTCCCTAAATAGGTACAAGCAAAGAATTTAAGAACTGTAATCCGACTATGTCATGCCAATGAAAGGGTCCTAGAACAGTCTCCAATTACCTTGTCAGAGGAAAAAAGGGAGGAACTCAAAAAAAATGAAAGGGTCCTAGCATCAGCTCAATGCTGTGGATACAGATGTAACCACAACGCTGTTATTCAGCTAGGGCCCGAACGAGGGAAGTCCATGATTAATTTAATGAAAGATAAAAATAGGGGATACATATCAAAGTGAAATTATTATTATTAGAAAATTATAAAAGTTTTCTTTACCTTTTAACAGACTTCCGAAAAGGAGGAGGCTATCAATTCGGCCGGTATCTTTTTTTTACTACTAACACAGTGCTCGCTCAAACACTATGTTAAGCCAGTCATTCGTGAAATGTGATTGCATTAGCAGTAAATTGCACAAATCCCACGAGCCGGTGCATCATTGTAATTCATTAGTGGTCTGATTAAATTACCCATTAGCTTTTGTCATGCCTACGTTTCGGTGGCTTATATTTGATTACATACATAATTCATATTGTGGGGCTAATCGTTCACGCGACATATAATGTACCTACGCTATGCACTAAATACAATCTGCGAAAATTCTGCAGCTTTCACTACAATAGAAACAAAGTTATGAGTTTAAAGATAAAATTGGATGTACAATGTACATTTTATTTAATATATTTTTAGCGAGAAAACGAGAAGGCGGGTCGCTTGATGTTAAGTGATTACCGCCGCCCATGAACATTTGTAGCACCTGAGGCACCACCAATGCGTTGCTGGCTTTTTAGGAATTTGTTGGTCCACCCCTTGAATAACCCCATGTTGTATTCAGTGCATACATACAATCCAATGCATGTTAAGACATAGTAGGTATCTGTCTACCGAAAATGTTGGTAGTTACTCATTTGGATGGCATAACTAATTTTCTGACCAGCTACTGGATGCGCGGCAGACTCGATGGGACTTTTAAAAAGTTCTTCAAAAAGATCTCAAGCCCCCGGATACTCTTATAAATAGCATATTTTATAAAATAAATTAAAATATTTAAACATAAATGATAAATGCGACCTCTCTTATTTTTAAACTTGCATCGCTTGCTCGTTCTTATAACTTTTGCAAACTGAAGAGAGGTAGAATAAATTTGAAAGGAAAAATAGCGAATTATTCAGCATAAACGTAATTTGCACTTCAGTTTCACTGTAATTAACGTTTTTTACGAGTGTTAAATGGCTGCAGGAGCCTAATTACTGAATTTCGCTCCGATTAGAACTTTTGTGACTGAAAGCGCAAAATCATACTGGCGACTTTTTGCTATGAAACTTTTTGTATTATCTTGCCACTTACCACTCTCAGTTTAGGCAGTGCCGGCTTTACCTATGATGCAGGGTGTGCGTTGCACACGGGCGCAGGGTTTTAGGGGGCGTCGCGCCGAGCCGCACTTGCTTGCTTCCCGACATCATTTAAAATTGCACCACTTTTTGCACCTGATTTTCCTTTCACTGGTAAAAATATAACTGTAAGTCAAACGGTATTCTTGTATTGTAAGTATTCCAGTTTGGCTGTGCGTATACTAGAGGGCGTCAAGATATTGATTGCACACGGGCGCTACATGGGCTAGAGCCGCCTCTGAGTTTAGGCCATTAACTTTAACCAACTGCGGATTTGCAGATTACGTATACCTTTGAGAATATTAGTGTGAAAAGCTTTCAGTAATACAGGTTGTACGATCTTTTCCTTATCCGTTAAAGATATTTAATCGCTTAAAGTGCATATAGCTCCGAAAAATCCTAGATGCTTGACTACTTACTCTCCGAAAAGGAGGCGGAATTTGTATACACTAGGCTACCACGGTCTTTTTAAAGCCGAAAATGGATTTATTCTGTCCAAAAATGAATTGATAATATTATTTTAAATCTGTGTATTATATCTATTTATTTATATCGAAGCTGGCGAAGGCAATTTAGGAATTTATACTGAATTGTCTCTGGTCTGGGCTTTAACCGTAGCTAGTTACCACCCGTCAAAGACGTGCCACCAAGCGATTTAGCGTTCCGGCATGTAGAAACAGATTAGGAGTATGGGTTGAATATACACTGCCATACGCCTTTCCAAGTTAGCCTGCTACCATCTTAGACTGCATCGTCACTTACCATCAGGTGAGATCGCAGTCAAGGACTAACTTTGTCATCGAATAAAAAAGAAATCTGTCGGGTTTGTCGCACGACATCGATCGCTATTGTGCTCTCGCGTCAGCTTCGAGCCTTTCGTGACTCGTACAGAAATCCTTCGTGTAAAATAACGTTCGTGCCGGTTCACGGTCCGCTGGTTACCCACTTCACTTCGACAAGTTTTAATAATAAATTAATTGTGACCTTTGTGTATATTTGAAGCTTTTATTGTAAATTTTTTTTTTTGGTGACGTCACCTGTATCAGGGTTCAAGTTGAAAATCAGCATTGAACTCTCTTCTGTTGTCAATTGTCATAGTGAGCTGTTCATTTCTTCATTATTAATAAAGTAGTATCACAGCAATACATATAAATTTTTGGCGAAAATCGTACTAAAAAGGAGATTAAGTAATCTAAATGGCATTTTTTATTATTTATTATTATTTTCAAAATCATTTTTTTGGTACTTAGACTTTACTTAGAGTAAAAATTATGTAATTAGGGAAATCAGAACAACACTTGATTGTCTTATATTGCTACAACTGCCTCGTTGGTCTAGTGGTTAGCAAGTTCGACTGCAGATGACGAGGTCCCGGGTTCGATTCCCGGGTCGGGCCATGAAAATGAATTGGGGTTTTCTGTCAAGAAATTCTTAGTGCTAGCCCAGAGTTAGGAAATTGGCGGTGAGTCAACCCCGTGCCTCGGAGAGCACGTAAAGCTGTCGGTCCTGCGCCTGATCTCTTTCCGCTCGTGCCGGATTTTCCGTCCCATCGGGCTATGAGAGTGAGGGAATAGAGAGTGAACCTGTGTTTGCACACACACTTGTGCACTATAATACCTCCCGCGCAGATGGATAATCTCTGTGGAGATTGGCCGCGGTGGCCGGATTCGGTCGGGAGGACATTATTATTATATTGCTACAAGGGTTGGGATAAGCTCCATACAAATCTGCCCATTGTCCTTTGCCTGGCAGTAAGCCACCTGCACGCTGTGACGTCACAGTGCGGTTACGGACGGTGGCTTTTCACTGGCTTTGAAATGTAAATCCGCGCGCACACAGCACGGCTCAATTGGCGGTTTGGTTTTCCGCCGCTAATTCCGCCAAACTACAGTTTATTGAAGCATTTTCACAAAATACACGAGTAGTAGAATAAACCTACACAACGATATTTTCTTCTTCTCTAAATATATAAAAGGGAAAGGTGACTGACGACATCAGTCGTACATCATACAACATACATCATCATTACATCATGATACATCAGTATCAACGCACAGCTCTAACCACTGGACGGATTGGGCTGAAAGGCATACAGATCGCTACTATGACCAATGACGTAGCGCGTAGGCATCTGCTACGAAAGAATTTTTGAAAATTCAACCCTTAAGGAGAGTAAAATAGGGGTTTGAAAAATAGAACTTAACGTGAGCGAAGTAGTGGGAAAAAGCTTAATCTTTTAAATATATAAACTGGCATCCGCTAAGAAAGAATTCTTGAAAATTTTAACCCGAAAAGGGTTAAAAAACGGGTTGAAAAATCGAGAAACACGAGCGGAGCTGCCGGCTATAGCTAATTACATTAAAAAATCATAATAATTTATTAAACGTACATCCGATGTAGCCTTTTCCATTCTGCGATTCCCGACGATAGGGTTTTTAAAACCTAAAAACCCTCAGCCCAAAAACCATCTTCACTTACCATCAAGTGTGATCGCAACCAAGCGCTAGTCTATATATTAAAAAAAAACCTTGAATTCGGGATTTGCGCCATGAACAGCAGACAAATATCCCAGCCAGTTATAACCAATTAAGCTACAAACGAATGAATTAATAGGATTCTTCGTAGTTCTGAGAAAAATTTTGTTTTCTTCAAAGGTAGGTACGCAAAAGGCAATTTGTAGCTTCATTATAATATTATTCAAACTCGAAAGCCATCGAGCGAAATCAATACCGATAATATTCGTGGACTGTTTCTTGATTAGTCTTTATTTCCATTTGAAGGCAGATTTCCATTTTTAATCCACGATAGAAAAATAGGTGTGTTCAACCAGACCACTTTGTCTGTCTGTGTTTGTCATGGTATCTCTCAAAAGAATGAAAGAAGTGTGACGTAACAAGTCAGTACTACGGGCTTGTGACGTCACACGTCACTAGCGCTCTCTTTGTCTAACAGGATACTTAAAAGCTCTATACTTCCGAGACTAGTTAAGATAATAGAAAATGACATTGTGCTTATAATATTTAAAACCTCCCTGGCGCAGTGGTGAGCGCTGTGGTCTTATGACTGAGAGGTCTCGAGTTCGATTCCCGGCGGGTGCAATTTGGGAATTTATTATTTCCGAATTGTCTTTGGTATGGTCTGGTGGGAGGCTTTCGCCGTGGCTAGTTACCACGATACTGTCAAAGACGTGCCGCCAAGCGATTTAGTGTTCTGGCACGATGGTGTGTAGATACAGATTAGGGGTATGGGTTGAATCTATCCCTTCCAATGCCATACCCCTTTCAAGTTAGTCCGCTACCATCTTAGACTGTATCGACACTTACCATCAGGTGAGATCGTAGTCAAGGACTATCTTGTTGTCGAATAAAAAAATACTTTATTTTAAACACACGAAAAAATGTCAATGAAAATATATCGATCTACTTTTGAAAGATACAATATTTTTGATGTTATGTAAATGTATATTTTTAACCGACTTCCATTTTTGGAAGGAGGAGGTTATCAATTCGGCCGGTATCTTTTTTTTTTTTTTTTTTTTTTTTTTTTTTTCTATGTATGCCCGCCGATTACTCCGAGGTTTCTGAACCGATTCACGAGATTTTTTTTTTAATCGACAGAAGAAGCTCACGAAATGGTCCCATAAAAATTTTTACCTTCAACTCTTCAAGCCTGATGCTGCAGGGGTATTTCCCCCCTAAATTATGGTACTTTGGGAACCATCGTTTACGAATTGGTATGCTTGGTCTAAGCATATACTAAATCATAGAGTTCCAGGTCCTACTCCTCAATCCTGATGCTGCAGGGTACTGCCCACCTAAATTGTAGAGATTTAGGAACTGCTAATCATGAATTGTTATTGTATGTAATAAGCATATACTACTTCATCGAGGTCTAGGTTCTAACTCCTCAATCCTGATGCTGGTGGGTACTGCCCACTTAAACTGTGAGGATTTAGGAACTTTCGCTTGCGAACTGTTATTGTTAGTATCAAGCATATTCTACATCGTGGAATTCAAGGTCCTCGCTCTTCAATACTGATGCTGCAGGGGTACTGCCTACCTAAACTGTGAGGATTTAGGAACTGTTTGTGTATTGTTAATAAGTACTGTAGGTACCAAGTGTAGAACTACATTAGTACCGTAGCGTTGGAGGGAGGGGAGAAAGAGAGCAGGTACAAGCTACACTAAAACGCTTAAAATAAAAATTCTTTTCAAAAAACCGACTTCAAACGCCACTACAAAGTATAAAAATAATTTTATTTTGTACACGTTTGTTGAAGTCGGGCGGGCTTAACTAGAAACGATGAAAACGATGCGCGACGCTTATCTTATGGTGACATATAAAAGACACGCTTATTGAAATCGGGCGAGCATCGCGTATCGGATTCACCGTTTCTATTTAAGCCCGCCCGACTTCAACAAACGTGTACAAAATAAAATTATTTTTATACTTTGTAGTGGCGTTTGAAGTCGGTTTTTTGAAAAGAATTTTTATAAATTCTGAAATGTATCCGGACTCAGCAACAATCATGTTTACGACACAATGGTTCGCATCCCAATTTTCGGAACCGCAATAATATCTGACTTCTAACAATCCCTGCTTGTTATCCAACCGAGGAAATTATAAATTATAAATAAATAATGAGAATATCTATATATAGAATTCAAAGTCCTGATTGACTGACTGACTGACTGAAATATCAACGTACAGCCTAAACTACTAAAATTAGAAACTTGAAATTTTTACAGTTGGTTCCTTTTATGACGTAGGCGCACACTAAGGAAGGATTTTTGAAAATTCAACCCCTAAGGGGGTAAAATAGGGATTTGAAAAATCGAACTTAACGTGAGCAAAGCCGCGAGCAAAAGCTAGTCCTTCATATTCTCATTCTTTACGATTACACGGAGTAAAATAGACACAATTAATATAAAATTGAACAGTTATTTAATATTCAATAGAATTTATTATTAGAATAGGGGGATAAGTCAACTTCAGCTAGGCCTATATTAAAAAAAAATTACAATAACGTTGATTTGCAATAGAAATAGAATAATTTTTTATTCAATAAACTTTTTACAAAGGGCATTCAAATCGTCAAATGGATCTACCACTGGTTCGGAATGCCGTTTCAACCGAGAAGAACCAGCAAGAAAAACGGAAAATGAAATTGACGGACTATTAAAAAAATGTAATCTCTCGCGATCTGATTGCATATCATAACAGCGCCATCCGCATCGCGTCCTTATTATATCCCATCCAATCCCCGGGTCATAGAGCGCGTCAGTTCCCGGGACACAGGCAAGTCGATCCAATCACACGCTATCATTATTTTTACAGATAATCGGATCTCAAGATTGCGCCCTACATCCGCCGTCGCTCGCAGGTGGAACTAAAATTAATTAGTGTTCATTCACGCCACAGTGTAGCAACTTTCATTTAAGGGAGAGGGCAGACTGGCTACTTTTAAAGGCATCGATCGGAATTTTTATGGCTTTTAACACTGACGTCAGCACAGAAATCAGCAACCGAAAATCGCAAAAATTAACGTTCGAAAATCGAATACGCAAAAAGCCATAAAAACGCTGATCGCTGCCAGTTCCTTACTATAGATTAAACGCAGAAATCAGCGACCGTAAATCGCGAAAGCACGATTGAATGGCAAAAAGCCTTAAAAGGCCAATCGCTGCCGCTAAAAGTAGCTAGTCTGGTCTCTCCCTAAACCACGGAATAAAAAAGGGGTTAGGGGGGCATTAAAAAATTCGAATTTAACGTGAGCGAAGCTGCGCGCAAAGACTAGTAAATAATAAAAATAAACAAATAAATTGTTACAAAAAAATAACAGTAAGTACACTGTCATTTTTACTCTGTGGCTCCAGTCTGCATGCACCGTCTACCTACTACCCAACAATCACCTTGTGGGTGTGAGTGACCAGAGGGTGGGGGGGGAGGTCTTTAGAATTTGCGTCACTCTACGTATATTATATACTCGTAGCCACGACCGAAGCCACTCCTGGCCGGAAACACTTGAATTATTAACCGACTTCTAAAACTAGGTTATGTATTTGACACGAATGTATGTATGATTAATTATTATTGGAACTGCAAAATATTCATATAATATGTTTAGGGCTTCCAAACAAATATACAAAATTTTATAGGTGTATGCTTGGACGAAAGGTGTATGTATGTATGAATGTATATTCATTTTTATTTGCTTATATTTACTTTAATTTAAGGAACAGAAAAGATTTCATCAAAATCGGTTCAGTAGTTTTCAAGTTTTGGACACTTTTCCGTTTTAGCTATTTTATAATTCTGTAAGTGTAATTGTATTGTAATCGGTTTAATATTTTAAATTATATGAGCCTTCGGGTAATATTATGAATGCGAAAGTTTGTAAGCGTGGATGGATGGATGGACGGATGGATGGATGGATGGATGGATGTATATTTGTTTCTCTTTCACGCAAAAACTACTGGATTTGGCTGTTTGGAATGGAAATAGATTATACCCTGGGTTAACACAAAGGCCACATTTTATCCCGGAAAATTAAAGGGTTTTCGCGGGAACCAAAAAACCTTAGTTCATGCAGACAAAGTCGCGGGCATCGTCTAGTAATTCATAAACTTACAGTATTGAGGACCACCCTGACGCAGTGGTGAGTGCTGTGATAACTTACCATCAGGTGAGATCGCAGTCAAGGATTATTTTGTCATCGAATAAAAAAATTGAGTACTTAGCGTCAAATAGGCTGAAAGAAGTGCTAAACATGTTTAATTTTGTATATTATCATGAATACACGACGAACAATAAAAGCCCATGAATTCTATAGAAGCCAGACAGAAGCTCATTTATTTACACATGAACAACGGAATAACTAACAATGTATTTGATAAGCATAAAGTACAAGAAGTTATAGCATTTAATTGTTTACTTCAACTACGCTCCAACTATATAATGTCTTATTGAGACCCTTTGACTGCTATTTACAATGGAACTCGTATTTAAGTTAACAGTTGCATGGTTTAAGCCAAAGAAAAATATTAGTTTTATTTTATTAATCCTCGACGCAAAAACGTTACGACGTATAAGTTTGACATGTCTGTGAGAGTGTGCGTGCGTGCGTGCGTGATGAAAATTGGTCCGAGATGGCCGCCGCCACAAAATGGCGGATTACATATTTTTTCACAACTCCCTCAATATGGGTTTCAAATGAAAAGGCTTGACTAGTAGAATACTCTACGAATTTAGAATACTATATTCATAATTATAGTATTCTATTCATATACTAAACCAAGATGGCCGCCACCACAAAATGGCGAAGTAGATTTTTTTTTAATTTCACATGTCGGAACGGAAAATAAGAGACTTCCCGCAGGAATTAAAACGAGTCTCAGAATCCGTTTGTTGTGAACAAAGCCTTACTTCGCTATTTGTCCCTGGCCTTATACTGATATGACTACATTCAAAGCATAAACTGGAAAGGTCTGAGAAGCGAACTGGTGTTTTATAGGTCGCAGTGTTGGAATCAATCACTTACTTTATATTGCCTCGGGGAGACTCGATCTGAACATTCCCTTTGAAAGTTTTTTCATGTAAGTGACTGCCTCCATTGCACCTTTTTTGACGTGAAACGTCTTTTAAATCACACCGAAACATACGGATGCCACTCAGAAAAATTTACCGTAACGAAAACGTCTATATCGTCTTACCTTAATAATTACGAAACTATAAGTCTTAGAAATATGAATCCATTGTCATTATTTAGAGTATATAGTCATGTCGCTGCTAAGACCTTGATCGTAGCCAAGCGGGGCGGCGGGGGAGGGACACTGCGTAGAATAACCGTTTCGGTTATAATTTTCAGGCCGCACCTTTAACCGTTGAGCTATTGAGACTAAACAACATGTTTTTACAAACTTTATTATCCGATTTCCAAAAAAGGAGGAGGTTCTCAATTCATTGGAATCATTTTTTTTCCTTTTATGTATGTTCCCCGATTACTCGAAGACTTCGACAAACTTCTTTAAAAGGTATCTCGCAGCCGTGCTTAAAAATACAGCTCGTAGTTAAGTAATGCTTAAAAATATAAAGAAAGACCTTTCTTTATAGGTCGCGGACTCAAAATTAGTTACTTACATTAGTTTAGGAGCTTAGCTGTTAATAAGACTAAAAAGATTTCTATTTTATTTTTCCCGTTTTAGTTCCTTCTATCGGCGGTTAAATTTTTTGTATAAAGTAATTATTAAAACAACAATAAACAAAACCTCAGTAAAAATTTCCAAACGGTCCTTAGAAAAGGGGAATTAAAAGATAGCAAATGAGGGTAACTTTGAATTAATTCCACGTTGTACGTGTACAATGGAAACGCGAAAACATCGAGGCACCATAACGAGGTAATCGTGGTGGCATGACGTATGGCAGCACTTCGTCTCCTTCGCACTGAACCCTGATTTCAACTTTTTACATCCTACTTTTTTATATTTGTAGCCTTTGTACCGTATTATAAATGCGAAAGTGTTTGTTTGTTAATTTCTTAGTTTGTCCTTCAATCACCTACGGATCGACGTGATTTTTTGCGTGGGGTATAGTTAAGAACCTGGCATAGGCTACTTTTTGTCCCGGAAAATCCAAAAGTTCCCACGGGAATTTTAAAATTGAAGTCGTAGGCATCAGCTTGTTTGAGTATTTATCTAAGAGCAGTGTGACACCCTACGAATAAATAATAAGTATTCATTAAGTATTGCGTTTTTTCACTTCTAATTTCACTATATCGGACATTTTAAATATTTTTTGAAAGACTCTTGAATAAAATATACCTACATATTGTGAACCCTCATGAATCTCTATAAACTCTCTTTTCCTAGAGAATGGAACTCTCTTTTCTTCTGCAATTCTGAGTTAATCTTACAGATGTAACGTACATGTCATATCGTACCCATTTTAAACTTTTTTTTAAACCTTCTTTCAAATATAATAAAATGTCTTCCGTAGTCTGTAGCATGCAAACAGTGAAGTCAAGTTGTCAAGATGAAACTCTTTTGTGAGCGCTATAATACAAAAGTGCAATTTTTCAGCAAAAGCACATTCATGTTTGAACTGCACAAACGATTTGCAAAGAGCAAACTTGAACCTTTTTTCAGTGTGCATAACCGTTTGACCTACTGAAAGTTAACTTTTCGGGTAAAACAGAATTTTTACGAGCTCTATTAAAATTCAACCGGGAATTTGAGAAGTTAGATTTATGCACCGACTAGCTTTTTCCACCGAGAATTCGTCTGCGTAGAGATAGGTTTTTCTGGAATAACAAGTGGAAATTGAAAATTTAAAACAAACCCGCGCGACATGTGAAATTAAAATTAAGTAATTCCCCATTTTGTGGTGACGACTATCTTGCTTTTGAAATCACACACACATAGACGCACGCACTCACGCACACAAGCACACACACACACGTTCGTTTGTCGTTTTTGCGTGAGGGGTTTAAAAAGTAGCCTATGTCACATGTGCTTTGTTTGTGATTTGAAAAAAAAATACTGAAGTACATTTAAAAGCAGCGTGTAATTGCAGCTAACATTCAGCTCGCGTCATCTGCTTCTGGTCGCTGGCACGTGAGCGCGCCACAGCGGTTGGGACAGCACATGAGCGCACGCGGGCAGTCCGAGTCGCCCGTGCACGAGTGGTTACATACCCATACACGGTATACTGAAGGAGAAGAAGGATATTTTGGTTGTGATTAAAAAAAATATTGAAGTACATTTAAAAGCAGCGTGTAATGAAGCTAACATTCAGCTCGCGTCATCTGCTTCTGGTCGCTGGCACGTGAGCGCGCCGCAGCGGTTGGGACAGCACTTGAGCGCACGCGGGCAGTCCGAGTCGCCCGTGCACGAGTGGTTACATACCCATACACGGTATACTGAAGGAGAAGAAGGATATTTTGGTTGTGATTAAAAAAAATACTGAAGTACATTTAAAAGCAGCGTGTAATGAAGCTAACATTCAGCTCGCGTCATCTGCTTCTGGTCGCTGGCACGTGAGCGCGCCGCAGCGGTTGGGGCAGCACTTGAGCGCACGCGGGCAGTCCGAGTCGCCCGTGCACGAGTGGCTGCACACCCACACGCCGCGCGGGAACGCCGGACACTTGCCGGGCTTCACTGGAAGTGGAAAACATTTTTTTTTTATTAATTCATTTATTTATCTAGTCAGAATCTAAAACATAAACATAATATAAAGGACGTTATTAATATTATTCTTAATATTATAAAGGCGAAAGTGTGTGTGGGTGTGTGTGTGTGTGTGTGTGTGTGTGTGTGTGTGTGTGTGTGTGTGTGTGTTTGTTACTCCTTTACGCCACAACGCATGAACCGATTTGGCTGAAATTTGGAATGGAGATAGCTCATTCCCAGGATTAAAACATAGGCTACTTTTTGTCCCAGAAAATTAAAGAGTTCCCGCGGAAATTAAAAACCTTTATCCACGCGAACGAAGTCGCGGGCATCATCTAGTAAACATTATAAACATAACAATGTTTTCCCAACACTTGAAGGAAATTATGTGGAGTTAGTTTTACCCGCAACTTTGTCTGGGTGAAGTTTGGTTTTTCAAAATTCCTTGGGAACTTACAAGCATTCCTATCTCTTTCTTTCTTTCGAAAAACATCATCAGGAAACCTGCATGGCTAAGAGTTCTTCATAATATTCTCAAAAATGTATGAAGTCTGCCGATCCAGATCACCAAAATCCAGCAAGAAACTCAGCGGTTCCATCAAGAAAATTAGCCTATACTCAGAACTTCCTCAAAGCTAACCTAGAGGGACAAAGTGCCTTATAAGTAATCATGGGGTCCACACACATTGATCTGCTGCACGCCGTCGGGCAGCACTTTTGCGTCGAGTTGCACGGCGCCGTGGACTTGCACACCGTTTCACTTATTGCCTCGTCTGTAGAGACAAGATAGAGACTCACCCAGAGTGACGAAATGCCTCAAAGTCATGGGGTCCACACACATTGAGCCGCCGCACGCGGTGGGGCAACACATTTGCGTCGAGTTGCACGGCGCAGTGAGCCCGCGCACTGTTTCGCATATTGCCTCGTCTACAGAGACTCACCCAGAGTGACGAAATGCCTCAAAGTCATGGGGTCCACACACATTGAGCCGCCGCACGCGGTGGGGCAACACATTTGCGTCGAGTTGCACGGCGCAGTGGGCCTGCGCACCGTTTCGCATATTGCCTCGTCTACAGAGACTCACCCAGAGTGACGAAGTGCCTCAAAGTCATGGGATCCACACACATTGAGCCGCCGCACGCGGTGGGTCAACACATTTGCGTCGAGTTGCACGGCGCCGTGGGCCCGCGCACCGTTTCGCATATTGCCTCATCTACAGAGACTCACCCAGAGTGACGAAGTGCCTCAAAGTCATGGGGTCAACACACATTGAGCCGCGCCGCCGCACGCGGTGGGGCAACACATTTGCGTCGAGTTGCACGGCGCAGTGGGCCTGCGCACCGTTTCGCATATTGCCTCGTCTACAGAGACTCACCCAGAGTGACGAAGTGCCTCAAAGTCATAGGATCCACACACATTGAGCCGCCGCACGCGGTGGGTCAACACATTTGCGTCGAGTTGCATGGCGCCGTGGGCCCGCGCACCGTTTCGCATATTGCCTCATCTACAGAGACTCACCCAGAGTGACGAAGTGCCTCAAAGTCATGGGGTCCACACACATTGAGCCGCCGCACGCGGTGGGTCAACACATTTGCGTCGAGTTGCATGGCGCCGTGGGCCCGCGCACCGTTTCGCATATTGCCTCATCTACAGAGACTCACCCAGAGTGACGAAGTGCCTCAAAGTCATGGGGTCCACACACATTGAGCCGCCGCACGCAGTGGGGCAACACATTTGCGTGGAGTTGCACGGCGCCGTGGGCCCGCATGCCGCCTCGCATATTTCCACCGAGAGGGTAGGTGGACACGAGCCCTTCTCACATCTTGAGTATGCCACTGATAACACTGAAATTCATTAAGTAATATTATAAATGCGAAAGTTTGGATGTATGGATGGATGGATGTTTGTTACTCAATCACTCCGTAACGATTGAACCTATTTGCCTATAAGGCACAGGGATAGATAACACAAGGCTCAATCCAAGCGTACGAAGTCGCGGGCATCAAGTAGCATTATATATTTTACTAGCTGATCCCTAACATCGAATAAAAAAAATGACACTCACCTAACACAACCACAGTAAAACCTAAACGTAACATTGTAAAACGCGTATCAATAAAGTTTATGATAAAAATATATACGTAATTAATAAAATTATTAATTATACTCGTAACATAATTCCGACACTTGCGAGGGACGTCTTCGCTATATTAATGCATGACACATAATGTTCGGATAACTGAGTTATCTCTATGTTTATATTATGTTAAGAATTACGAGAACTTTATCCCTCTATCTATTTTATAGTTTGGCCTATAGGTACCTTGTGATAAATATCGTGTGAACACGCTTAGAAGATTTTTTCAGTGTTCATTGATGTTGTACTGTGCACATGACACCCTGTTACCCAATTTTCTGCTCCATCATCAGATTTTACTTGATTTGACGACTTCCCTGGCGCAGTGGTGAGCGCTGTGGTCTTATAACTGGGAGATCTCGGGTTCGATTCCCGGCGGGGGCAATTAAGGAATTTATAATTTCTAAATTGTCTCTGGTCTGGTCTGGTGGGAGGCTTTGGCCGTGGCTAGTTACCACCCTACCGTCAAAGATGTGCCGCCAAGCGATTTAGCGTTCCGGCACGGTGGCGTGTAGAAACCGATTAGGGGTATGGGTTGAGTTTACACTGCTATATCCCTTCCAAGTTAGCCCGCTACCATCTTAGACTGCATCGTCACTTACCATCAGCGATCTCACGATCGCAGTCAAGGGCTACCTTGTCATCGAATAAAAATAAAAAAAATCAGCCCAAAGACGCTATATCGCCCATTGATCAAAGAAGGAACAGACAGACACATAGATACACCCCTCAACTTGTAACACCCTTCTTTTTTTCGTGGGGGACTAAAAATATAAGTACCCTAGTCGCATCTCGCTTATGTACCTACCAGTAGATACTTATCACATAGTTACGTACTTATGTGCCGTAACAATATCCGCTGAAACTTGAAAGTTCTAAAAGTCTTGAGTCTTGAAGCCATCTAAAGTACTAAGTTTTGTTGAATAAACCTACCTAAGTTGCATGTAGGTAACTGGATCTATGCTGCTTCCTAAGAAGTTAAAATTAAATAATTAAACTTTATCTGCCGCACTCAGTCCACTATTTTTAGACAATTCTCTCTCCCTTTATTTATTTTTTTAATTTTAAAAATTGTTTTTTTTTTTTGTTATAAGTACCGTATTTACTTTCGTTGAGTAAATTTGCATTGAGCAAAAAGCTGGTATATTGATATTAGAAACAGAAACTTTAATTTTGATTATTTGTAAAGATAAACGTTATCAATGTTATTCTTTTTTTTGCTGAAGAAAAACTATTACTTATACTTCAAATGTCTTAAGTAATAAGATATACATACGGAAAATAATATACTTACAAACAAACTTGAGAATTAAATCTTGATAGCATTTTAGCCTTTGTCAAAGTCTTCACATACGAGTATTGCAGTAAAGTGTACTTCTCTATCTTCACGCCCAACCGCTTCAGTAATACTTCTGTATTCCAGCACATTATACACAGGAAAAAAGTCGTAAACAGCAGAACAAGGAACAAAAGCCATAAACAGCAAAACTTCATAATCGCAGCTCGGATATTCAGCAGTTATTTAAATGTAAGCGCGCTTTGTGGAATGTGGAGCATTGTATATTCAATTTACTCAAAATCTGGCATTTACTGTTTTGTTTATTACTTTTATGAAGCTAATAAACTCAATTTCCTTACTCAGTTGAAGAGTACAGAACAGTTTAGCCGGATCAAAACACTTCAATAAAAAATAATAAGATAATAGCCGGTCAAATGCGAGTCGGAATCGTTTACGAAGGGTTCCGTACCAAAAAACGCCGAAAAAACACCTTAACGGATCGTGATAAACAGTCCGCTGACAGACGGACGGACAGTGGAAGCGTAATAGGGTTCCATTGGTTACCCTTTGGGTACGGAAACTTAACAATGACCACATTTTGATGCTTCATATTTTGCAAACCCCTGAATCGAAAAAATGTGCATAACATATTTTATTTACCCTAATATGTTCGAAAGACCCATCTAACGACATTCCATACGATGGAATACATAAGTAAAAAAACAACCCTGCTTAAGGTGTAAGGTACCCAAAAAAATTTTTTTCTAAATTTTTTTCACAACTTCGAAAGTGCGTTTAGTCTTCGTATAAACGTGACAATTACAGCTGTTCTTTAGTAAAAATCAAAATTCATAATTTTTTTTTTTCATGTAGGCCAACTTGTAGCTCTTATGACACGTCAAGACTCTACCTAAGTACCCTGCATTGTCTCTAAGTAAAGGGGACGTACGTACGTACTTGCATTAGTGAAACTATTAGGGTTCCTTGTTGTTTTATTACAGAAGCCTGAAACTAAAATCGTTTTTTTAATACATTATAGGCACACGCTTGACCACTATCACACCTGATGGCAAGTGATGATGTGGTCTAAGGTGTAACGCGTTTGCCTAGAAGATGCCTATTCACTCTTGTTTTAAAGATACCCAAATTGTACGTGTTATTTTTAAAATACACACTTTATTATTATTATTTAACTTGCAGCGAAACATTTTAGCTTTCTAACAACCTAAACGGAGTCTTTAGAAAGCTAAATCGTGTCTCATCCGTCTTTGTACGGATAAACCGCAGCAGAAAGTATATCTATTGGAAAAATATTAAGCGCAGCTTTATCGCGTCAGCTGAAATATGTAGATGTACGACCGCTGGGAACATTTTTATTACGGCTATTTGAAACTCTAGTGGCGTTTGTGTGAAATTACAGCTGACCACTATTTATAACGTAACAAAATAGTAGCTTGGATAGTTTGTATTAGAATAAATATTATTACATATATTCTTATTTTGTGATCGAAACTAATATAATACCTATTATAAATACGAAAGTAACTCTGTCTTAAATATCGTGTAAGTTTAATCAGTTTTCGCCAAAAAACCACTCTTCCATCTTATATACTCTCTGAGATAGACATCGACGTAAGTATGGCCGCCATCTTGAATTCGTCACTTTGGAGTTTTTTTCAGCTCGCTGCCAATTGGATGAGGTTTTGAACGCCCTCCATTAATCTTCAATACTCTGGCCGTGCTCCTCACCCGTCTCCGGAATCCTCAAGCATCAGCTCTCTCCATATATTTGCTCCGAATGAATTTATGTTACGAAACCATGAGTGAAAAAAAAGATTTTCATACAAAATTTTACAGGAGAGGTGATCTATGAATCAATAAGTCAGATCCAAAGAGTAATATAATTACATGGTCAGATCAGACCAGATCAGTAGATCCTATAATACCTGAATTAATGCAAATGAAGACGGGTAACAGCTAGCCTCTGTATATTTTTATGATTTTAATTTTCAGTCATTCATGTCTTGGCTGGTCCACATAATGGTTAAACATTTCCTCCCAAATGAAAAGGGATTAGACATAGTCAACAATACAAGCCAAGTGTGGATTTGCAGACTTCACGCGTCTTTGAGAACACTATGGAGAACATTCAGGCATGCAAGTTATTCACGTTGTTTGCCTTCGATGATACTTGGGATCGAATCTCGGACCCCCGGAAAGTAGGCCGTAATATTTATCAGCATGCTGTCTGCACCACTTTTTTGTGATTTCAAGAATTACGAGCTTCCCTTAAAAGCTTAAAATCCCGCACTTTCAAAGCTTAAATGAAAGGTCCTTAAAAATATAAACTTTAATTTGTTTTCAAAAGAAATTGGATTTTTATTTTAAAACTCTTGGTGTTAAAAAAGTCCCTTTATGTGGCATGAAAACCATATTTATATACCACGAATAGAATAAAATTATTAAAATAAAACTTGAGCCTTGTAAATGAAAATCTATTCGTAAAATAAGTGAAATGAAAATTTTGAATACAAAAAAAAAATCGGTAGTGAACCCCCGGCTTCCGCTGTTTGCCTGAGTGATCAACTTCCGGTACAAAGAGTATTGGAAAAACTCCCGGCAGCTTCATTGAGTTATACCTAACAAGGTACCCTCAACCCTGTTTATTTATACAGATTTACCACTTGGATTTTCTCTTGTAGGTAACTAGCTGATGCCGGCGATTTCTTCCGCATGGATCCCACGGAAACTCTTTGATTTTCCGGTATAAAAAGTAAACTTTGTCACTCTTCAGGTCCTCAACTATACCCAAGCAAAAAATCGCGTCGATTCTTAGCCCTGTTGCGGCGTGATTGGAGAACTAACCATAAAACTAACAAACAAGCCTCAATACCCCAACGGTTAAAGGTGCGGACTGAAAACTGAAAGGTCGCAGGTTCGAACCCCACCCATTGCGCTATTGTCGTACCCACTCCTAGCACAAGCTTTTCGCTTATTTGGAGGGGAGAGGAGAATATAAGTCAAGTTCAGCTTGGCTTTATCTGGCTAAAATATTCCTTTAAAAAAACCACACTTTTGCTATTATGGATTAATAAAGATTTTAACTGCATTAACTGTGTTTCGTTTCAAAAAAGCTATTGTAATATAGCGGCTCCATCTAATTTAAGACTTAGGGCCTTTAAAAAGTAGATCGATAACAATATATCACTACAACCTTAACAGTTATCCTTAACAGTTGCTTACTGATTCAAAGTTTCCTGTGACTGTGGCTGTAGTGTAAAATGGTCAACGCACAGGGCGGGACCGCGGGAGTCCCGAGAGATGTGGGAATGATCCCTGCCAACACCACTATAGGAATGTTGGGAACTAATCAAACCCGCAACTCTTTATCGAACGTCAAAATGCGGGAGTTCATGTGAAATAATGATCTCTGACGTCATAAACATTTGACGCACTTTGGTAGTTCAATCGATAATTCAAAATGGTTATCACACTTAAAACTAACAGCAGCGCCTGTAGCATGGGCAGGAGATAAAAGTTTTAGCCCCCGATTTTATCCACTGACAGGGGATAAAATTATCTTTTCCCTATGCTAAAGCTTGGCGACAGAGGAGAAGGCGATGTATATTTCTATAAGTATATCCACTGAGTGTTATTTCTACCGCTGTGCCCATGCTCGACGGGTGGATAAAGCTAAGCGAGGGGATAAACGTTTTATCCTTTTCCCGGGGATAAAATTTCTCCCGCCCATGCTACCAGGGCTGAAGTGTATTTTCACTTATTTCGGAAGAAATTCTATTTAATAAATAAAATCGTTAAAAAATAATTTACCTTTAACAGAAATGAGCGACATCCCAATTTTATAATAATTATTATTTATAATCCTGCAGTTTCATTCGTTAAATTATTATATTTTATTCGTTCCGAGTTCAGAACTTTATCGAATTGAATTCCGCTTTAAATTCAATGAAAAACCTAAAATGGATTTAAAAATTGCGTTGTAGTTTTGTCCAGTTAGTGTTATAAACTCGTTATGGTGTTTTTACACGGATTTGCTATTGCCGATTGCTCTCAAGCAATTAGTGGTTTGTGTATTTTTGTTTTTCATATTAGGTTTTACTTTTAAAAAAGTCAATAAATGGTGCTTCCATAGCTTTAGGACTTAGCAATCTATGGGCGTTTCATTAGTTGATTTTTAATTTCGACATGGACAAATTCGTGGACATCAGCTAGTGTAGATCTATCTGTGAGTATATGTATAATCCTACATGCAACAAACAGTCAAAAATATACTATTTTGTATTCATTGAGTGAAGCTAGGCGCGAAATCGTTGTTAATAATTTTAAAACAAAAGCAAGTTAAAACACATTAACAAAGTACGTTTATGATACAAACGCAATCTACTTACTTGGATTAAAGTTCATCGCTCAGGCCTTGGCATAAGATAAGGACGTTCGATATAAATACGTCTGAGCTATATTTATAGTTGGTTAAACCCGAAATGAGAGCAAGCCTGCACTGCGAAAAAAATCCACGCGTTATTTGTTTGTTAATTTTGTAATACTTGGGATCATAATTAGGATTGCCAGATTTTTTTTCAGACTATAAGGGACAAATGGTTAAATGGGTAAAAAATACGGGATTTCAGTTTTTTACCCGGGACAAATAAAAACAAAATTATTCAGTCTTTTCTTTTTATATTTTTCCGAGTATCGAGTCAGTTTAAACATATTTTTATTCGTTTTAACATAATATCTGCAAAAATCAATACAATTATAATCGTAATTATAAACGGTCATCAACTCGCTTTTTTACGAATGTTGCGTGTGTGAATACCTGGATCGATTTCATAATGAAAAACGAAGTACAGTTCAAATACGGGACATAAACAACATCGTTGTGACGAATCGGGCGCACCAAAAAGAAAATGCGGAATACTCATCCAAATTTCATTTATGAAACTGCAATGTTTAATTTTAAACAGAATGCGGGTTTAATTTGGTGTAAAAGCTTTTAATGAATAGTAAAACACGTTCCGAAATATTTACACACTCATTCCATTCCACGTTGCTTAACTCACGATGAGCGTGCAGTTTACACTTTTATGTAATTTTACACAAAATTAATCCGGAACTTACACTGCATATTGATTTCAATCGACGAAATGTATAATTTACTTGCAACATTTGCTTTTTATGCTTTAGTAATTTTAGGTTATACTCACTCTGTTTTAGTAAACAGTGACTTAGTTCATAGTTTTTAGTAGTTTTTACTGAACTGGCTTTTCTAACGTAAACGTTGTAGATTTCTGGAGAGTGGCTGGAATTTTTCTGTAATTTATGTCAATTATTTTTTGAGCAATAAAACAACTGTTGCTTCTTTTGATAAATATTACCAAGAACAGAAAAATTTTATTCAAATTAACTTACAAAGTGCTTTCGAGTCGTCAAGTGATTCACTGGTTCGGAATGTCGTTCCGACAGAATAGAACAAGAAACTTGGACATCGCTCTATTTAAAAACGTAAACAGCAATATATTTGTAAACCGACTTCAAACACCACTAACTATAAAATAATTGTAGTTTTTGCACGTATGTTGAAGTCGGGCTAGTGTCTCGCATCGGTTTCATCGTTTCTATTTAGGTCCACCCAACTTCAACATACATGTACAAACTACAATTATTTTATACTTTGCAGTGGCGTTTGACGTCGGTTTTTTAAAAAGCATTTTTTATATTATTATAGTACTAGCTGATGCCTGCGACTTTGTTCGCGTGGATTGAGGGTTTTTTATTCCAGCGGGAAATCTTTAATTTTCCGTGATAAAAATATCTGTGCCAAATTTCAGCCAAATCGGTTCAGTCGTTGCGACGTGATTGAGTAACAAACATCCAAACATCCAAACTTTCATATTTATAATATTAGTAGGATAGTAGGATTTTAATTTTGCTAATACGTCATACAAAGTCTTTGAGTATTACAAAGTGAATGAAAAAATCTCTATTTGACGGTGAAAGTAGAGGAAATAGGAAAAAAATGATTTTCCCTAATGAACTCCAGGCGCTCCGCTCAACCGGAACGGACCTGTCCATTTAATCGGAATAATCGGTTTCTTATGACACGAAAAGTAATGGTATTCTGTGCACGAAATGCTATATTATAATACTCAGAAGAACGACTTCTCTTTATCCCATTTCATATTAATATTATAAATACGAAAGTTTGGATGTATGCATGTTTGTTACTCAATCACACCGCAACGACTGAACCGATTTAGCTGTTAGATTATAGCCTGGAATAACACATAGGCTTTATCCCGGAAAATAAGAGAGTTCCCGCGGGAATTAAAAAACCTCAATCCACGCGAACTAAGTCACGGGCGTCAGCTAGTAAATAAGTACATATTTTATGATATCTGAATAGGGTTTTTATATACGCAAAGAGTGCTAACGGGACAATATTACTATGCCTTTATAGATAGATACCTGAATTTTTCTATATTGCCGCTATAACAACAAATAATAAAATTAAGTTGACCCCCATACAAGAAACGTGATTTTTTTTCGACGTTTTTTTGCTCGACTATGGTACAGAATATGGTACGCCCTTAGTGGCGTGTCCGACTCGCACTTGGCTGGTTTTTATTATACCTAGTCCACTATGCCGAGTCCACTTTTAATCCAATTTACCTTTAACGAAACATTTCTTTTCCAGAGCACTCAAGAGCTAATTTATAAAAATGTTTTCCTTAAAGTCCCAATACGCTAGAAATATACATATACTCAAAGGTAAAAGTTAAATTATGTTACAGTCGATTACATGCTCCAAAATAATATAACTTCTGAAACATACAACTAATTGACACGCTTAAAACTGTTAATAATTTTGCAAATTACTGACTGTAACTTTAAATTACAGCTGGGTTATTACAAGTTAGTTCGTGCTCCTTTGAATCATAATAATATGGTTTTAAGGATTGTGATCAAAAAGCTTTAAAATAATATAAACGTAAATTTTTTTTTTTTACAAAACCGACTTCAAACGCCTCTACAAAGTATATCAATCGAGGGAACTCTTCAAATTATAAAATTTGAAGAGTTCCCTCGATTTCTCCAGGATCCCATCCTGACCTGGTGACAATGGGACCACCTGGGAAGTATACCCTTTCAAACAAAAAAAGAATTTTCCAAATCGGTCCAGGCGTCTTCGAGTAATCGGGAAACATACATAAAAAGTAAAAAAAAAAATTATTCCGAGGAATTGAGACCCTCCGAAAAGTCTGTTAACAAGAAACAAAATATTTACATGAATACCACGTACAAGCAATTTTGAAGCCTCAGACAAGTGACTTTTTTGTATCTTCGAGGCTTTTGAATCTAGATTAATAAACATATTAGTGCAAGAAGTGTGCAACATTGATATTTTTCCTCAACTGCTTTACATAAAGCAAACAGATTTCCTATTTTCCTCTATAACCGGGGCATAGCTCACAAAAGTTATGCCTTATCGGGTACACAAAATAACCTGTGAAATATTAAACTTAACTTAAGCGAAGACCGCTATAGCAGAACATCTAAATATGAATAGGCGGTGAATAGGCGAGGACGATGAGTTCCTATAACGCGATAAAACTGCTCTAAACATTTTTCCAATACTTTCTATTGCGGAAGCTCATCAGCCGGCTCGAAGCTCGGGCGAGGGAGCATTTTTATTTACCTTCTTTTCGAGATTCCATTATACCTACCTAGTTTGAAACAGGTAGCAAATAAATTGACCCAATAACTGGGAAATTTTTCTCTCTCAAGATGCTAATAATAATTATATCTTCCCGAACCAAACGGAAAAACTCAACGGAAATGAAAGCTAGCCTTCTAAGTAGGAATTATTAAAGTGCACAACTTTGTGCACAAACATAGATGAACTTTCTATTAATTAATTATGTCTTCCCGATGTTCAACCACGGCGGCCTATATAAACGTAAGCAAAAACTAGAAACAGGAGAAATTATGCTGCCCAAGTGTATGTGTTGCGCTCAAAGACCGAAATGCTCAAAAAAATAGCTCAGAACGCGATGCAATCATATAGCAAGATAGACATGACACGAATTTCGATATATGGTTTTTGTGATTGCCACAACGCGTCGTGAGCACTTTCTTAAGAGCCGTGTTGTGCATATTTGACAGTGACCACAACGCGGCGTAAGCTAAATTATTTCGTTCAATTTTTTTTTTTTATTCGATGACAAGATAGCCCTTGACTGCGATCTCACCTGATGGTAAGTGACGATGCAGTCTAAGATGGTAGCGGGCTAACTTGGAAGGGGTATAGCAGTGTAAATTCAACCCATACCCCTAATCGGTTTCTACACGCCATCGTGTCGGAACGCTAAATCGCTTGGCGGCACGTCTTTGAAGGTAGGGTGGTAACTTGCCATGGACAAAGCCCCCCACCAGACCGTTCAATGAACGTTTTTTCTCTTTTCTCTATAAAGTCAAACCACTATGTAGCCATAATATTTAAAATATTATGAAGTTGTAAGTATTAGCACTCTAACTATCTAGGAATGAGTAAAAGCACAAGGTAAAATAACTGATTGAAGTAAAACATATTTTATTCATATAAAAAGTTTGGTATCCTTAACATAAGGTATCAACAATAACTTAACTAAAGTTATCAATAGTTTTTATACTTGGTTAAGTTCTTGTTGAAATCGTAATAGGTAAAAGATAGATGATCAGCCACCATTTTTTTAATAAATAAAATTAATAATAATAACTATTGAGGATTACAAATATTATGTACAAACACAAAAGCTGATGATTAATGATCATTGGATAGGGGATAATTCTTTGTCGAGTCGAGTTATATGTGTATTTCACAAAGCGTTGACAAGAACAGTCACTTAAATTTTAAGGAATGCTCAAACTTTAAGCAGTCTAATAAAGTGTGATGAGAAGAAACGATTCCCACCACACTCAATATGGTATCATGAATATAAATAATCACTTAAATTTTAGGGAAACCTTTAAACTTCCTCACAGTAAACGTGGACAGTCACATAAAATATATTGTGTAAATGATTTGATATGTTATGTGCTACTTTTATACTTAAAGTTGAAGTGTGAAAAGAAAAATGAAATAAATCTTAGGTTTTACAGGAAGATACAAGGATAAACCATGTTCGAGCTTTTACCATAATACATTTATACACCTATAAAATTTTGTATATTTATTTGGAAGCCCTAATAGATCAACTATCATAATTATGTGAATATTTTTCAGTTCCAATAATATTACATACACAAGTGTCGAATTGATAAGGTTATCAATTCAACCTCTTTTTTAACCGACTTTAAAAAAAGGGAGTACTTCTTCTAAAGTTGGTTAAAAAAGGGGGCTGTGATCCACGCTCTTGGGCACATGGTCTAAAGGCTGTCCATTGTCATACAACGCGATCTTGCTGTGAGCTTAAGGACATCTCTGGGCCGGGAATAACCGGAGGTGGACTTTCTTCATCTTGGAGGTCTTTTTGACTAAATTTTTAATTTTTAAAGATGTTGTTCACAGAAATTTTATATGACATTATATTCCAACTGTTATCTGTTTTGTGAAAACTAGTTCTGCAACACAAACTCAAGTCCAACCGTTGTCAGTTCTTCTCGTACTGATCCTCCACCATCTCAGTGGTCTGCAGGTAGTGGTCCAGCCAGCGCTCGATGACGGGCTCGTTGTCCGCGGACCACTTGGTCTCCTCCCGGATGTTCCGGATGGACTTCTCTATGATATGCTCCGCGGAGCCGAACTCGCCCTGATGAGCCACGTACAGGTTCGTCACCAGATCTAGACCTTCTTGCGATTTGAAGTTGGAAGTAGCAGATGTTATTAGACTGTCCCAGAGGTTGGTTCTACTTGAATATCTATAAAATGAGATAAATTAATCATTGTATAACAGCAATGAAGCAACGGATAAACACTTTAGACAAATAAATGGCGGCACGTCTTTGACGGTAGGATGGTAACTAGCCACGGCCAAAGCCACTCACCAGACCCAGACCAGAGACAATTTAAAACTTATAACTTCCCAAATTGCTCCCGCTGGGAATCGAAGCCGAGACCTCCCAGTTATACGACCACAGCGCTCACCAATGTGTCAGGGAGGTCGTCAAAAGCGAGGTATTTAGTGAATTATACAATAGCGCAATAAGTATAGCGTTAGTTCACTGCTGGGACACGAAGATTCTCTTTTTGAACAGACTCTATGTTATGTCCAGTTGTGGACCGGCGCTGGATTGAGAAAAGAAAATCACACTGCAGAAGTATACTTACTTCTCCTTCAACAGCTCCCAGTTATTACTGAGAAAATGGAACAGCGTCGTGTATCCTTGAGAGCCTCCCGTCAGCATATTGAAAATCAGGAACAAGTCCGTTTCACTAAAGTTCCCATTTCCTTCCAGAAGTGTTATATTCAGGATCTTTTCGATCTTCAAATAAAAAAAAGAAAGCATTTGAAAAAAAAATCTTAATGTTTTACTTAAATTATAATTAAAATATAAAATGATAATATAATTTGATATTGATTTAAAAAATAAGTAAATATTACATAGGTAAATATTACACAAAAGAAAAATCCCTGCCACATTTTTAATTAAAAAGAATCCCAAATTCCTTCAATGCGTCAAGCAGTCAATGCCAACAGGATGAGCATTGGCAGGAGACGTAATATTATCCAAGGGGAAAGGATAAAATATTTATCCCCTCGCTCAGTTTTATCCACCCGTCAAACATGGGCATAACGGTGGAAATAATATCCACAGTGGAAATACTTATAGAAATATACTTCTCCTTTCCTCTGTCGCCATGCTTTAGCATAGGGAGAAGATTATCTCTTATCAGAAAGATAATATGATTATGATCAGGTCGCAAGTTCGAGCCCCACCTGTTGCACTATTCTCGTACCTACTCTTAACACAAGCTTTCCGCTTATTTAGAGGGGATAGGAGGATATGAGTCAACTTCAGGTTGCCTAATATTCTTAAAAAAATAAAAATATTACTTACCCTGAATTCATCGATTGGGCAACCAGCAAGGGTTTTGAGGATATACGTCCTTTCCCTCTGTTTCCTTGATGGGTGAAAGTTTATTACCCTTTGAAGAGCAAAATCCCACTCCTTTTGCGTTCCCCACTTGAACACTGGACAGAGGTACCTGTCGGCAACGCTGTGGAGAAAACCAATGTTTTTCAAATGAATAAAATAATGTGAATGGAAGGAGGAATGATATACGTATAATGTCTTCGCTTTTGTGTTAATAGGCCTTAGAGCAAACAGTTGGATAAATGCTGAGAGTAATAGGCAAAATAATATATCTAGTAAACTAGCTGAACCGACAGACCATAATTTTATTATTCACTTGGTTACTTGGTTCACATTCATCAAACGCGCGAACTGTTAAACTCGGTGAAATCGATAAAGTCATTCTCAAGTTATGGCGTGACCAAATGAAACAGAGATGCATTTTTATTTATAAATGATAAATGGCTAACTTTTAGCCTCAGAAGCCGGACTAAAAACTGGAAGATTGCAGGTTCGATCCCCACCCGTTTCACTATAGTCGTACCCATTCCTAACACAACGGAGAGGAAGATATTAATAAAGTTCAACTTAGCCAATATTTTAGCAATATTGTAGCAGGTAAGAATTTGCTAATCCACATTTTACAGGCTCATTTTACCGCACTTTGAAATCCTTACTACTTTTAAAGGTTTTTATATTTTTATTCATTGACAAGATAGTCCTTGACGGCTCGTAAGTCACCTAATGGTAAGTGACAATGCAGTGTAAGATGGCAGCGGGCTAACTTGGAAGGGGTATGGCAATGTACATTCGACCCATACCTCTAATCTGTTTCTACACACCATCATGCTGGAACGCTAAATCGCTTAGTGGCTACTACTAGCCACGGCCAAAGCCTCCCACCAGACCAGACCAGAGATATTTTAGAAATGATAAATTCCCAAATTGCCCCCGTCGGGAATCGAACCCGACACCTCCCAGTTATAAAACCACAGCGCTCGCCCCAGGGAAGGTCAAAAAGAAGGCTCTTTACTGCAATGCACGAAAAAGATGTGCAAGGACTCACGGGTTCCCCTCATCAGGGTTGGGAGCCTGCATCCACTTGCTGTACTGCTCCTGAGCATTCCGCACACAGGGCTGGTACCCCGTGGAGCACAGGAAGTACTCGGCGTGGCTGCGCAGGTTCTTCCTCCACTTCTCCTCGTCATCCCTGATGTCTTTTTTGAGTTCGATGTAGAATGGTACGAGCAAGTTACGCACGTATGCCTGGACATAACAATGTTCTTAAATGCAGTTTATCCAGCTGTGGGAATAAAAACTGGGCAAGTGCAAGTCAGACACGCACATGAAGGGCTCCGTAGGTAGGTACCATCGTACAAAATTTAACACCAGCTATTTCAAGATCTACCAAAAACAAAAGTTTATTGTATGGAAACTTTCTTTAAGTTTTAACTTCTTTTTTTAATATTTGAAGTTATAGTGGCAATAGAAAATTTCAAGTATGTATCTATTACGGTTCATGAGATATGATAATATGAGAGATGAATAGCCCACCGACAGAAACACTCGACTGACAGTCGAGGTTTAGTACTTATAGTTCAATTCACGAGGGCGCGTGAGCTTTACTTGTGGTTACGTCGTGTACATGCACATTGCGTAAGTGTGTGTGCCTGTCAGGAGCCTATACTCGGAATTATAATTCGATTCCACATTTGACATTAGCTACTGTCATTTTGTAAAATAATGATACCACATATAATAGTGTAGTGATGAACACAAAAATCGATAAACAATCGCGATTTATGTTTATGTAATCATAATATTGGTGTGCCAATTAAAGACTAAATTATTGATTTTTATTTAAATAAATACATAATTATTCATAATAATTATTTATTAATTAGTAACCGTTGCTTTATTTTATAAAAAGTTAATATTTTTGTTTTTTATATTAAAAACAAAACTTACAATAAAAGAGCCTATATATCCCATGTTGTCCAAGAATAGGAAAAAATGAGTAGGCTAGATAATATGTTAATTGACAATATCACAGATACATTTATAATAAATGTTACAGAAAGTGACAGCGATAGAAAGCGATGACGGCGACAATTTATAAAATAAAATATTACCATAATATATATTCTATTTCTTTTATTTCTCATGTTCCTTCATGATCACATTTTTTTATTTATTTCACACACAATTATTAAAGAAAACTCTCAGATCCTTAATAAAATTAATCGTCATAACTAAATTATCCGTTCAGAAATATTTAATTACCTGATATACTGATTTCTATTAAAGTAGTAGTTGTTTAGATATACTACTATAAACGAGAGGAATCGATCCGGAAATATTCCATTTCCGTATCGAATAATTTCGCAACGTCACTATTTAGTACTTGTCATAACGTTGCAACACTGAAATTGTCAAATCTGGAATCGAATTAAAATTCCGACTATAGGTGGGAGTGGTCAGGCTCGAGCAAGCTCTCGCTCCCACTTATACAGATACGACACTTACTCAACCATCAGCCGCGTACCCTCGTGAATTGAAAGAAATGTAATAGGCTAATAATAACCACAAAAAACTTGTAAACGAAATATGTACCTATGTAAAAAAAGTAATTCACATAAATAAAAAATTGTTTATTAATTTACCCGAAATTTGTCTTGTAGGCAGTAGCAAATATGGCGGCCGATATGATCTATCATGGTGAACACCGGATCCCAAACCAAAGGATTTTTTTCTTCCGTCAAGAAAAGTGTCATATTCAAGGCAGTAGCGAACGACAGTTCACCGGCATACGCCAGGTTCCATGCGTCATGTAGTAACTTAGCGCGTGTTTGTTCCGGAATTTTGGTTCTGTCTTTGCCTTGGAGATATTCGGAGATGAGCTTCCAGTTCGCATCGTCGTAGTTCACTGGGAACGGTGCTGAGAAAAATGATAAGGTTGTTCTGAGCTGGAAATAATTTACTGATACCTATAACTATGGTGGTACCATTATCTTTTCCAAGATGTGCTTGCTCTTGGTGACAAGACAACCATACCTGATGGAAAGTAATGATGAGATTGCATATCCAAGTCGTTGAGATCTGGGTTGTAACGCATTTTGCTAGCAGAAAACTCTCGTATGTTAAAGGTAAAGGTATAGTCTTAGGCAATTTTTATGGTTGTTCTGAATACGTACTAAATTGCATCAACTACTTGCACAAGGTACATAGATTGCTGCCTACTACTGTAACTGTAACTGTAAGCTTTAAAATTCTTCGCATCTAAACGTGTCTACGAATTGAGCGTAGGTACATGACGATTGAAAGTTTGAAGAACTGTACTCAAGGCATACGTGGCTTAAACACAAAAGCTCAAAGCTCGAGTACACTTTAGTTAGTAGGAGGTTGGCTGATAGACCCTTCCATGATCGGATGTGGTCGAGAGAGCAATAAAAATAATCTTCTCCCTACTGTACTCATAACTATATAAGACTATTTTTCTAGCCAGCTCCTCATCAAAATACTTACCGATCTCTTCAGGATTAACAATGATGAAGTGTTCCTTATCGGGCATGTTCACCAGGTTCAGGTCCTTATGGTTCCTCATCCAGGCAATGGGGGTGGTGTTTATGAAGTCCAGGTTGTCACTACGCCACAAGACGATGGGTGCCCACCATAATAGCTTATCCGCGTCTGGTACATCGTGAGGGCGTTGACGTAGGTAGACTTTCTTTAAACATACATAAATTAAAAAAAGTATTACTACCCGCCATGTAAAATGAATGGGAATACATAAATTAATTTGTCTATCTAACAACTTATCGAAACCAATCCTTATGCAATTTTAGTGGGCTTACAGTTAGGGTCTTTGACCAACCTCCCTGTTCTATCATCAGGACCCTGGTCAATTGGACATATCTAGCATCAACAATCAAATGAATAGTAAGAAACACGATAAGTCTGTTGTAAAAAGTCCAGGTGTTGGAGAAGACTGACAAAGTGGAAAATTTTATAATACCTCCCTTTTTGAGTCTAGTTAAAAAGCTAAGTTAATTTAAATAATATGAAGTCTATATCTTGCTCAACGACGTGTGCGTCATCGATTTCATAATAACAAAATTCTTATTTGCATTGCTGTGTAGACAATTAACTGTTAATAGAAGGAATTCCTGAGGAAATATTCCCAGAACAAAGAAAGAATACCTGGGAAATCATAGCAGAATTGCTCTCAGTGTTCCTCTTGACAGTGATAAGCGGCAACCTGTCCTTGTCGATCCAGCTCGTCGCCACAGTCTTGATGTCCACATCATGAGGTATCTTGCCGTCAGCCAACGCCGCTTCGTTCAACGCGTTCCAGATGTCATCTCCGGTGAACGTCTTGAATTTTCTAAACAAATTTTTAAGCATAAGTACCTCTGAAAGGCGTTAAATCTCGAAGGACTCTGAGAAAAACCTCTTTATTCGCTGATGTGGCAGAAGAAGCACCTGATACAAAATGAAGATAATTTTATTATACTAACAAGCAGAATGGAAGCCATCTTACTTCAATATGGTAAATCTAAAAGAATTTATGGTGCCGTCAACCAAGACGACGCTGCTGGACATAGCCCTTATGTCGGTATTCCACATACTGCTTCTTGCAGTCTTGTACCACTTGTATCTAGCGACTGCCTGCGACTCGTTTGATATCGTCGATCCACTTAGTGACCATTGCCCTGTTAGAATCTGACAAATCACGCATAAGCACTCTTCATCAACATTCCGAACCGGTGGTAAATTATCGACTTCTCATAAGAGCAACAAGTTGGCGTACATGAAATAAATAATTTTGAATTTGAAGTTGAATCTTAGCCTAGAAAAAGGTACAAATTCCTACTGTACTTTGACTCGATGAACGTCCTCAAGCCTTTCTTGAACGTGTCTGCCCCAATAGTGAAGTTGAACATTCGGAAGAGCAGCTCGATCTTGAAGCAAGCAGTCTCTTGCTTCAGGCCTGTGATTCTCGAGTGCGGATAGCGCTTGCTGTACTCATAGTATAGGGAGTACAGCATTGTTGTCGGCCATTTACCTTCCATCTCTAATCCGCTGTCTATCTGTGAACAAGAGATTAAATGTTCAAATGGGGGCGATTTTTTTTAATTTCTTTTCAAGCTCTTTTTAGTGTGTCTTCACTGGGTCAATTCACGGGGATAATATTTTGTTTTGCTCATTAAAATAAAAAAAATAAGATTCAGAATGGAAACTTAACTTATGTATGCATTTTTTGTATCTACACAATAACTATACTCTGATTGCATTCATCAAATCTTCACCAAATTTAAATGGGACCAACCTGAAAATATATCCATTCAAATTAAAAAAAATATTGAAATCGATTCAGATTTAATGGAGTTATGGAGTACATATTGAATTGAGAACGTCTTCCATTTTAACCGACTTCCAAAAAGGAGGAGGTTATTTAGAAAGAAAAAAGTTAGAAAGGGAACATTACTACCTTAAAGGCGATCTCGGCGGCCAGGTATCCAACTAGCGCCTTATTGAGGTGCGCGTCCGTCCACCAGGCGGGCGTCGCCAGCGCGCCGAGCCATTGGTACGAGATTTCGTGCGCCAGGTACAAATACCCATTGGTGCTGAGATCACTTTCCCTTTTGGACAATAAACATTGGAAAATGAAACCACACTTTCACAATTGGTGACTTTAGCTCGGTTGACTGCTTGACTAGGTATTCCTGCTGTATGTACTACGGATGAAGAGTTGCCGGGTTCACTTCCCGGGTCCGGTCAAAAAATGTCGAGAAATTCTCAGTAGTAGTAGTAGTTGGCAGTGAGTCACCCCCGTGAGAGCATGTAAATCCTGCGCCTGATCTCTCTCCGGTCGTGCCAGTTTCTACTCATTCACGAGGTGATTGCAATCCCCATATTGAAATCGCAAACTTTGGTGCTAGTCCTGAGGGTTTAACGCATACTTCAGACAAACTATCAATAGATAATTATGATATATGGATGTTCCATTTAAACACCGATTACTGAGCGATTACCTAGAGCCGTTTCAAACCATTGTGTTATCGCTGTTTTTTTTTTATAATTTATGCTTCACTCCAAGGTTGCAATGTAATTAGTAACTACGTCTAAGACATACGAGCAAAGACGAAATTATAGAGACAGCAGAATCAGCAATCCGAACCGGTGGTAGATTCTCGACTTTTCATAAGAGCCACAAGTTAGATGAAACAAATAATTTTGAATTTGAATTTGTAATTCGCTCTTTATTACGGTTTTCAGTAGAAATTTATAAGTAATATCCTATATCGCGGCGACTTATGCTGAAATGAATAAACCTAGTTGCTACCAAAAAAGACTTCGTTTCGGTTCCAAACACTCCGCTGGTGAGCGATGTGCCTAATTATACTCGAATCATTTTGATTAGGGAAATGACTAAGTATTTCTTAAATTGTTTTCCTTACTATTACAGTAAAGGTGCATGCACCATGCAACCATGCAAGGTAAGAATGTATAGCTTCTAAAGTTAAAGTTGCATTTTTCGATAAAATTTGCAGCTAATGTTATTTATTCCTAACCGATTCTTGTTCAGTAACTGCCATCCACAAAATTCAAAATTATTTATATCAATTAATATTATCAATTAGGTATTCAAAATTATTTATGTAGGTCAACTTGTGGATCTTATGACAAGTCAAGACTTTACAACCGCAGCAGTTCGGTTATCATATAACCAACAGGTTTAGTTCGATAGGGTCAACCTCTGGGAGATGTAAGTACTCCTACGAACGCGATTGCATAAGACCCCTCTATCTCACCTTTATATCAAAATCGCCATACTCACTTGTATATAATCAACCCCCAGTTATCAGCAGGCTTGACTCCCTGGTAGTTGGGCAAGGCCACGATGTCCAGTCGGCGCAGAGGCAGCGGCACTTGCCAGAACTTCGCCGTCTCGGCAAACACTCGCGCCAACTTCTCATTAACTCCTTCTAATGCTTGCAAATACTCTGGTCGGCCCCAAACTCGCAGTTCTATAAAATAAACGGCCAAATAAATCCTCAATAGTCCAACGGTTAAAGGGGCGCACTGAAAACTGGAAGGTTCGAACCCCACTCGTTGCTCTATTGTCGTACCCATTCCTAGCACAAGCTTTCCGCTTATTTGGAGGAGACAGGAGGATATTAGTGAACTTCAGCTCGGCTAATATTCTTTTTTTTAATATCTCAAGCCGTTTTTGAGAAAACTGTTCTTGACACTCAGATAGAGGTACAACAAAGCGATCCTAAGTTTTAGCATCATTGCTACCTTGAAAACGTTTCCATACGTACTTATATGGCAGAATTTATTATCCGCAAAGGAAATAAAACTCCCAAAACCAAGAGACCCCGATGTATCAGCCATAAACGAAAGACATTACTCTTTGTTCAGTTGAGGGCGCAATTTCGCCGCAAAATGGTGAAAGTTATCATAAACTTTATGGGGCCATAGCCACTCTTTTTAAGAGTTTGTATATACTTGACTGTTGAGATTGAATCCGCAAAATCTTTGACAGTAAAATCCAAAATGTAACTAGCAAGTACAGAGTAAAATACATAATAGATATGTATACCTAAAGAAGAGAAAAGTAAACATGATGTGTGCCATTTTATTTTACCGGAACTGAAAAGCAAGCCATTGTTTTCCAGCTCATTGAACATAAACCTATAAAGTTTTGACAAAGACAAATGGCAGTTAGTTGTTAAATTGAACAAGGCCTGACGATAAAGCAGTACGAAGGGTAGGAACTTATTATTTACTCTTAAAGTCATTACACTCGTTCCTCGTATTCTTTAAATTCTTTGAGAATGATAAGTAGAGGAAACATCTACTTGAGCTGCCGCTGTTCAAGATGCTGCTTTTATTTAAAAGAAGAAATCCTCTTACCGATGTCATTTCCATTCTCGTCCTTGTAATGAGTAGACTCTCCCAGCTGCTTGAGGTCAGCAATAATCAGGCCCAGCGTAAACGTGGACATCGGAGGAGTTCTCTCAAAATGGTCCCATACCGCATTCGGTTCACCATTGCTAGTAAATGTAAATAAATATGTACCTACTACAATCGTTAGAACTATGTTGTTTTCCTAAGGAGTTAGAGTTGACGATTTCGAAGACCTAAGTGGCACGGCAGCCACCGCAGTAGCTGTATTGATGTGAGGTCCCAGGTTAAATTTCTGGCATGACCAATTTGCACATTCATACTTTCCGAACATTTTAAATTAGCTGATTCTGAAGCCGTAGTCTTTGAACGTAGGATCAGTCGATCCTATCGACAGCCCTGTACTAAAAAGCAACGTCTATTCGCTTGATACATACGAGTAAGATTGTTCGATCTGCGGGTTGAGAGAACTGACCAACTTACATGTCCTCAGTCCTCGCTACAGGCATATTGCTCAGGGCGATCATGCTTCTCGGTCGAACCACGCTGAGCTCGAAAGGCGTCTTATATCCAGGCTCATCAAAACACGGGAACATCCTCCGCGCATTGTTTGGTCGTAGCTGAGTGGCTGCTACCATCCTGAAAGACCTTTTTCTTTAGTTTGTCCTTCAATCACATACTAACGATGCAACAGATCGACTAAGTCTTTTACACGGTTACAAATAACACCCAGATTTTAAAAACCTAAATTGAGTTGACTTGATTCCTTGCATGGATATAGTTGAAGTAGTAGTAGGCCCTGGCGTAAACTTCGACAAACACCAGCAGGATGAAGAAGATATAGGTAAAGACCTAAACAGTGACATAGAAATTTTAATCCATAGAAAACAAAGAGTTTCAGTGGAATTTGCGGAAGTTGCAGGAAAACCCGTTATCACCAACCATATTTAAATCATCCTCTAAGGAAAAGCAGCCCCTAAATACCCTTACCTAATGTCGTTTCCACCTTCCAGTACCCCCTAAAGGTTCGTGAAATCGAAATCGACATTAGGCCAACTTAGCTTTGGTAGCCCGTAAAAATTAGGGAACACTGTTGAAAACGGACATAGAATAGCAAAAGATAGCTTTTAAAAATTCTGACCTCTCAACATCCTGCTCAGTAACATAGGTAGTTTTGAAAAACGCCTCGGTATTAGAGGTCTGCATGCTGCCCTTGAAACTGAAGTTGATGTACCCCACGGATGATTTTGGCACCGACTTCTCCAGACGCAGAGTGAAGATTGGCTTCCTGGGGTCCATGCTCGTCCTCCTTATTGGAATCTTTTGAGGTTTTTTCCTGTTCAAATCCAAGGATATTAGTTTTGATCTAGAACAAACTATATTAAGGGCATATTCACGTGCAAAGTGCGGGTGCGAGCGCGGTGGCGGACGCGACTATTGGCATTTTGTACGTGCCATGTTTGATTTGTCTACATAGTTAACGGAACAAATATATAATAAGAGCTACCTCTTAATGTTCCATGGAGATTAAATGCGTAAAGGACTGTTAACAGAAAGATTGAAAGATTATATTCCCCTTATTGCATTATATCATGCTCACTTCTAACGAAACCCTTACGTTTATTTGGAAAGGAGAGGAGAATATTAGTAAAATTATGATGTACCTACTATACTATGAGTACGTGCCACGACAAATATTTCAGTTGGAACTGTCGATATTTCGATCCAGTTGCTTGGACCGTTGTAACGACGGGACTCAACTGGATCGAAATATCTACAGTTCCAAGTTCAAATTAAAACATAATTTGATGGTGGTACGTACTCATGGGGGTAGGTACCTACTCATATACTCGTACATAACAATTATAATATCATTAAACAACGAAATAAGTCTAAAATCTTTAATATATTAGTCACGTGCAGCATGGTTAACATTCTTTCAAAGAAGTCTTGAAGAAGCACTTACGCGTCACTTGGCAAATAAGCCTTGACTTCCGACTCGGTGATCTCAATATCGTGCGCGCAGTGCACGCTGATCGAGCTGGAGTCCTCCAGCCACGTCACATTGATGCTCACGTGCCCTGCCGCAACAAAATACTCTATTCACTCACTCTCATATTCCGATGGGAAGGAAACCTGACCGGAGAGAGATCAGGCGCAGACCGAATGCAATACATGCTTTTCGTGTTTCAAACATAATGCACTACGTAGTCAAGCCGCAAGGTCTGCAAGGTCTCTCTTCTTCTCTTGCAACGATCGCCACAGAACACCATCTTGTACTGCTTGTATCCAACAGTTGCCTACTTATCCAAGATAGAGAGCTAATGTCTTCTCAAACAACTACTATTAGCATACAATGTAGCATAAATGGCGATATTGGATGGCTATTCTCAACGTTCTGTGCCAGCGAAGCGCTCCTAAGTTGAAAATAATAAGACGAGAACACATGATAATGACGAGGAAAAGAAGATAAGAGACTTTACACACCAGTGTAACATTTACCTTTGTACAATGCATCCTCTAAGTATGGCTCAAGTTCTAGCCGATATCCGGTTGGTTCCACAGCTTTATCTAACCTGGTCTCCATTGCCAAGGCATGTGCGGTGTTCAGGTCTATACTCCGTGTTTTGATAATGTGCAACGGTTTCATCTGTTGGATAGAAGCAAGTGGACTTCCATGTAACTCAAAGAAAACAATACAAGGAGTTAAATCTTCCTCAAAATTAAATTTTTGTGCTCGCTGCGCTTGCGATGCCCTATTTGGGTTCCATTCCATACCATGGGAGGAAGTGAGTGCCGTACCGCTGAAGAATACTGCTCTAGCTTTTGTCACGCCTTCGCCAACGGTGCTAAGGGTGTGCTAAATATCTAATTTATTTCAAACCAGTTGTACTCATAAGAAGCATATAAGTTTATTAACAGTATGTTTTGTTACTGTTCACATTTATTTATGTTTTTATGAAATCTCGTAAAAATTCTTTGATTGTCCGTGATAAAAACATAAACTACCCACCCAACTTCCATGAAAGGAATAATCCCCCTTTGTCAATATCAATTCAACGCTTAGATAACAGTCATCGAACGTAGAATAAAGTTAAGTTTTATTTCAACAAACGTAAAAAAACTATAGTTGATATTGGAAAGTTGTTTAATGAGCGAAATTTCTCTCGGTATTAAGTTGATACTGCTAATGCACTTATTAGGCCCAAGATTGTATCTCCAACAGGATCGCTTGAAGGTTATTTTCAGCACATTCATAATGTCATTACTCCGGTAGCAAAGGTCGATTTACATCGTGTGCGATTTAATAATGTTTCAGACATATACAACGAACAATAACATTCATTTCATTTACTCATAAATATTCATTTCATTCATCTCAACACATCACCGGCCCACTAAACGGAGAACAGACCTATTTTGCCCAATTATAAAGTTTTAGGCCGTAGCCCAGTACGCTGACCAAGTGGAAATTGTTATACCGCGTCCGCATGCTTGTGGCAAACGGCAAACGCCAAACCTCTACAAACGTTTGCCTTGAATTTGGGAATCATCCGCACGCTTGCGAGGGCGTTTGTATGTTCTGAACAGGCAAGCATGACGGACGTCGAACTTGTGTCGGCTTTATTATTTGGCTTAAGTTATTTTTACAAATGTTTTAAGCTCAGTATCGATCAATAATCCTACTAAAATGGAATATGGATGGATGGATGGATGGATGGATGGATGTTTGTTACTCTTTCAGCCACAACTAATGAACCGATTTGAATGAAATGTGGAATAGCGATAGCTCATACCTACATTTTAGCCCGGAAAATTAAGGACTTTCCGCGGGAATTAAAAAACCTTAATCTGCGGACGTCATCTAGTTGATAGTAAAGCGTCCTCTAATTAAAATTTTCAAAACATATTTCATGTGCACAATTTGTCCAGTTACAGTTTTAGTATAATATTATAGATTAGTAGTTATAGTAGCTAGTAGTATGTTCGAAAACACTTGGTACCTACCTAGTTTATTTATTTGAATAAAAAAATATTCTACTCTATTCTAGTATGTACTTAATAGATATTTTGTTTTTTTTCTTTATCAACCGATAGACGTCCACTGCTGGACTGTTTATTGCATGGACTTCCTCAGGCTTCGGTCTTGCGCCACCTGTACCCAGTGGCTCCCCGAGGGTCGCCTGATGGTGTCGGTCCACCTATTACCATACCATTATATACCATTTTCCGGTGCGGAGTCGCCACTTATTATTATTAATATATAAAACTAATTAATTAATTACATTATATAAACAAATCGTCTTCAAAAGTCTTCAGTCGACCAGTCATTCATTTTAAGTTTTTACCCACTCACAAAATGAAGATTTCTAAAGGTGCGATACGTAAATCGTAATACAATAACACGTCTAATCGCCGCCAGTGCACAAACGAGACTGAGTGCGCGCAAACGTGTGGACGGAGACGCAAGCGCTTGTGGCAAATTCCCTTTGGTTTGCGATCAAAAGACCGACACTCGATGGATCGGCCACAAACGCTCGCAAGCGTAGGCAAACCATGGCAAACGCTCTATCCGCACGTTTGCGTTTGTGAAGGTTTGCCGAGGTTTGCCAAGCGTGCGGATGCAGCTTTAGACTTCATACACCTTTGAAAGCATTATGCAAAGCTTCCAGGCTCGCACCCTATTAATTATATCTAGTCTAGTCTCTAGGCTTGTCTAGTTTAATCTAGTAATCTAGTATCTAGTATATTAATATTATAAATATTTGTATGTTTGTTACTCAATCACGTCGCAACGACTGAACCGATTTGACTGAAATTTGGCACAGAGATAGATTACAGTCTGGAATACGACAAAAGCTACATTTTATCCCGGAAAATAAAAAAGGTCCCGCGGGAATGAAAATAACTTAATCCACCCGAACGAAGTCGCGGGTATCAGCTAGTACAAAATATTATTTAAAAAAAATCTTCTTTTCCTTAACACCCGATACCGGATTTAAATTATTCTGTGTTATTCAATTTGAAGACTCGAGGAAAAAATCGCCGTTTAAAGCCATCAAGCGACCATTACAACGAGTCACACCAATCAAGCTTTGTTATCCTCGTTCGCGTCAATCCATCCTGTCTGGAAGCGTCATAACAAATCAGCCGTCGGCGCGTCAAAATAGGTGTTTAGCACCAAGTTAACGAGGTGGGAGGGAACGCTACCTACCTTATCCGGCGGCAAGGAGTGGGAGCATATCCCCAGGCTCACGAACAGGCAGAGTTGAAGGGCGTTCATGATTTCGGCGAATTAACTGCGGAAGAAATTACTCTAGTAAATATTTAACTACGTATAATATGTATTTCATTCAACGTTCATATCAACCCAATGCTGGCTCACGATTGTGCACAGGTGTCCTTTTTAATGAGAAGGGTTAAGCCATAGTCCACCACGCTGGCAAAGTCCAGATTAGCTTCACACACCATTGAGAATTGTGGTGATCTCTCAGGTATGCAGGTTTCCTCGCGATGTATTTCTTCACTGTTAATGCAAGTCTTTAACTGTTAAATATAGACATATGTTCGAAAAAACTTGTATGGAAGTCTTGTCTTGGTTCCAAAGCATTATTGTAAACGTAGCAGACTCAATCAAGAATTATGTTAGCAAGAAAATAAAAAATCATCCAAACGAATTTGTTTAGAGTAACAATAATAATTGAAGTATTTGATAAAATTAATGTCTATATTTTGTCAAAAATGTAACAACAACTACAAATGCGGAAGAAACAAAGAGAATTTTCAAAAAAAAAAATCAATATTCATCACATGTTACTGAGTACGTAAGCTAAACTAACTTAAGTAATCATGAAATACGAGGAAGGAAAGTTGATGGGAACTTCTAAATAGATAACTTGGTAAAGTAAATTAAATTACTTTAAGTACTTATCTACGAAGTCAAAATAGGATGGAAGTGAAGATGAAAGATAAGTTGTTTGGAAGATCAATGCTGACAATGTGTTTGTACTTAATGTTTTTGATAAGGTCAGGAATATAATAATACTATAGATTATGGAAGACGGTGTGAGGTTACAATTAAGAACTAAGAACCACGCGTAAATATAATCTGAGGCCTTTTAACTATCCAAATTTACGTTAAGTTTGCGTAAATCTATCAATTAGTGTGGAAGGAAAAGGGATGGAGAAAATTTCCAACCTTTGCCTATACTAAATTACACAACTTACAGCTAACGTAAACTTGAAAACTCACACTAGACACACTACTCAAGCCAAGTTCACGCCGAATAAAAATGGATAGTACAGAACCGAACTTGATGAGCATAAAAATATTATTATAAAAAAGTCCCAGAAAAGTCCCAGATCGATGGAAGATGACATGACGCAACGGCGGTAACACAGGACAACAGGCTGCTATTTAATTACCACTTGTACACTGTTTTCCTGTCTCCTTGTAAAATATGCCTAACCCATCGCTCTACTACTTGAACTAGGTTCATCGAGAGTTGGCGGCACGTTTCCCACACAGGTTGTCCTTAAATCTTCATCATCTTCATCGTCGTCAAACGATAGACGTTCACAGCTGGACATATGCTTTCTGGCAACGTATTCTTTCTTGCGCTGGATAGGGGCTGTGTAGTCAGTTCCCTTAGCGGAGGGGTCTGCTAAAACAAAGCCTGTTTTTCGATATAAGGATGCCATTTAAACTCAATGGGACCTTTCAAACTAAATGCTTATCCATTTGCATCAAAGTATCTCAAAAAAATAATTAGCGGGCATGGCTGTAGATGCCATGTCATAACTGGCAGAATGCGTTTTTTTTTCAAAATTTTGGTCTTCAGGCACTGACGAATTGTTCGAAGCTTTGCAATTTTCCGTTTAATAGCCTCCTTCTCGTAATTTAGCCTACTTAACTGAACCGTAACAATGCACATCGACTGAATGGCGCCCAGAACAAACACATAACATAAGGCAGCTTAAAATAATGAAAAAGCTTTCAACCAGCTGTCTGCTGAGGTTATTTGAATAATTCAACTAAGGACGACGATCTTGGAAGTTTAGTGATAACTGCCAAAGCAGGAAAAATCTGATGCCTTAATCTGGTCGAATCTGCACCGCTCTCGATGCCAAGTTCCACAATACCTTACAATGCATATTAAAGGAAATCAAGGCGCGTGGTACAACATACACCACTGAAAGGTTGGTTGAAGGGATCATGATTTACAGTAATCACAAGGCACAGGTGTCGTCTTTAAAAAAGAAGGGTTTAAATGAGCTGAATGAGGAATATGACGTACAGAAAGAGTCCCAGGCTATGTTGAGCTCCAGTTTCTTTAAACACTGATCCAGTACCAATAGTGCGTGATGGGTTAAAATGTCATCTATCTGCTGTAGACAAAAGGGCTTCAGAATTAGTTTAATAAGTGGATCCACTCACCTGCAGTCAACGCGTAGTGGCGGGCCACAGCCGTATGAAGTCAACTCGGCTCAATACAACTAAATTGCCTCCAGGATATGCTCCATTTGCGCTGACGACACTCATTGTTGTTTGCATTGACGCCTGTTACTAATACGTGCTACTTTAACAGTATTATATTGTTGTAACTGATCTGATCTGATCAGTGATTTGACGTATTAGTTATGCTATTGTGTTTGAGTATTGCGTAAGGGTGCTGGTGCGATTTGAATGGCCTATGCAGGGGTTTTTGGATTCTGGGCCTATCTCGTGCCCGATTCTTTAAGAATCCTTACTAATCCTATTAATATTATAAATGTGAAAGTTTGGACATATAGATGGATGAATGTTTGTTACTATGTGTATCTTGAAATAAGTACTCGATATAATCATCAATACTTAACAAAAGACGTAAAAAAGAATATTAACAATCTCATTTTTCAAATAATTTGCATCTTGGAAGATCTTTAATTTGAATATCTTAAAAACGCTGCGGCGAAGAAGATTATCCCGTCTCCGATGGAACGAAAACATAAATACAACTATGTTATTCTCTAAGTCAATGTGTTCGTCGTTGAGTTCATCGGATAATTAGTTATTTGACACATACAATCCTTCTTATAACGTAATGGTAACGTAATGGTAATATACTGTTTACCTTGCTCTCAGTCTTATATCAACAGCTATTTTGAAAAATCAGAAAAGTTAATTAATTTTTGCACTGCCAGTTCGACAGTTTAGAAACGGTAGACATTAACAATATTCATAAAACGAATACTACTACAATATTCATAAGTTTCTTGAAACAATGTATAAAATAGTTGCTTCAACAAAATTTACTATTGCTCCCGTAACTACTTTTAGGCAACCAATGTACACTTTTCGAGCTGGTGAGGTAAAAAAAGTTATCTTAATATCCTGTGACAACCCTGCTAAAATAGGCATAATTAATTTTGTTTGATCTTTAGAAGCTTGCTTGCTTACTGCGTCTATTTAGTTATTTATTCCTGTGCTGCGGAACCATAGAGTTAGAGTAAGTTATTTCACGGCTGTTTCAGCGTTGAAAGCGTTAAGTTGAGAATTAGAGCGCAAAGTATGAACTGCAAGCACTGGAATCAATAAAACTTGAAGATGCTACTTTCTTTCCTTCGAGTACTTACTTTTTTCTTTGCTTCCGTCTTACGGAGCTGAAGAAGTTGCTTTGACATCTTGTTATTGCATCACAGATTCCATTACATTATCGACGTTTCCTGGAATTTTCAGTCTCTGAGATAGAGTTAGCGTTGGTGAATGTAATTAGTAAACGGCTTAAGGACCATAAGTATCAAATGAAAGGGCTTGACTAGTAGAATACACTAAATAAATTTCAAATCCAAGATGGCCGCCACCACAAAATGGCGAATTACATATTTTTTTCAATTTCACCTGTCGGGAGTGTTTTAAATTTTCAATTTAGACTTATTTGTTGGATCTTGCTGTCGGTAGATTGCCAGCATCTCGGTTTTCCCATCAATGCATTATTATGAGTTATGAATTTATACTTTAAAATATGACGCAGCACATAGCAGCGTACTGTTCAACGTCGGGCGTTTATTAATTTATTGACTCCAATAAATAAATGAGAGTATGCACATGGCGCCTCAAGGTTGGACACTGCGGGGTATACGAGTACTATTTCGGTACCTACTCTTTGAAGAAACATCCTTATGTTCCACAGTAGCATCTAAACTAAGGAGCCGATTTTGATGAATGAGGTGTCAATCGATTCGTTATTATTGTCCGGGAATATGCTTGCCCTATATATTACCTTACTAGCTGATGGCCGCGTCTTCGTTCGGGTGAATTTAGTTTTTTAAATCCCGCGGGAACTGTTTGATTTTCAGGGATAAAAAGTAGCCTATGTCACTCTCCAGGGCCCCAAGTCTGCTATTTTATATGTCATTGTCATTGAACCGCAATACAATTACAATTCAATTATCATTGGTCCAAAATTTCGTAGTCTACTAAATTCACAATGGTCGTTCGATTTCTTATAATTGGATTGTAATTCAATGATAACTTGGTATTGCCATTAGCTTAAAAAGCGTTTGCCGAAATGAGTTTCAAAAAAAACTACATATTAAAAACGTTTATTTAAGCTAGATTCAAAGCTATGTCAGATATGTCAGTGGCAAACCATCGGAAAACAATTGTGACGCCATTAAATTAGTAGACTACCAAAATTGCTAAACGTAGCAATTGGGATGTCATTGATAGACAACTGAACTACAATTGCAATAGCAGACTTGGGCCCCAGGTTGTCAAGTATTCCCATACAAAAAATCACGTCGATCCGTAGCTCTGTTGCAGCGGGATTGAAGAACAAACCAACAAACACACTTTCGCATTTATAATATTAGTAAAGATTAGTAAGGATATACATTTTCCGTCCATACTTCTCGCGTACTACAGTACTACACTGTCTGGAGATTAGCGTTTAAGTAAAATTTAAAAAAAAATATCAAGCCGAATTTGACTAACTCCTCTCCCCTCCAAATAAGCGGAGAGCTCGTGTTAGGAGTGGGTACGACAAAGTGGCTTTACAGAAGGTTTAAGTGAATAATATCTCATTCTACTCGTAATCTGCCCTTGTCTAATCAGGACATCATTATACCTACTTCTACTTCCTGCATGTACACACGGAAGAGCTTAACTCGTACAATTACTCTAGACTTCTGGAATGATGCTTGAATTACAGTAAACTATGCCTTATATTATAGCAGTGATAGTGTATGGGCTCGAACTGTGATGTCCATAACAAAGAGGTCACATCCACGTGAATTTAAGTTTCTAACAATTCCATGGGAACTCCTTGTTATTCAGGAAAAACGTTAGCACCTTTTCTATAACCATTGTTTGGCATATAGACAGCTTGCGTTCTAGAAACGCACAAAGGTACATTTTGCTTTCCTAGATAGAATTTTCATCCCCAAAAATTAATTTCTCTAAATTGCTTGGTGACATGGCATGGCTTTACAACTACGATGGCAATTTATATACCCCGAACTTATCTAATTGAAAGTTTTAGATATATATCAAAAGAATTATTTCGGCGCAACAACATTCACTGCAATTATTGTACACTAGCTAAACTTCAATCAGTATAGGTACATACCCTACAAACTGTTAATTAATTACTAATTCGTACACGATACAATACCGACCACTAATAACTTCCCATTAGAAACAAGTAATTAGTTACGGCATGTTGTCGGCATCACAGGTACCACAGAATAAATAGGAAACGTACACCTGCCGAGTCTTATTAAGAGCAAATACGTGCTCTTTTTCGTTAATACTTGTAGTTGTCTTTGTACACTTAGCCTTTGTTGACAGCGGTCTAAATAGACACTTTTGATCATTTTGTAAGGGTTCTAGTTCTCATAGTCTCTCATTAAAAAGGAAAACTTAGGAACATACTCGTAGACCGTAGTCACCGTAGTAGTGATATCGATGAAGTGATTGATATTTTATTAACTTTAAAAAAATCAATGCTTTAAGAACATTAGTAACTTTTTTCTGAGAGAAGATCTGCGCTCAGTAGTGACTTATGCTAAGACCTATAGAGCGTGCTCTGACTCAAGATTAGAGTTAAAACGAGACATAAATATGCTCCAACATATACCTGTCTCGTATTATATCTGTCTTGAGTCTGAGCAAAGCGATAGTGTGGTCTAGACATTTCAGCCTAGTGAGCCATTGATGGGTTGCTAATGATGATGAAGTAATAAGGAATTTCAAGAAAAGGAGGATATTATGGTTGTTATAATTAATTATATTACCTAATTAATAAACGATCCGATGCTATTTCTCAGCATCTCCTGATATGGAGCGCATGTAGGCAGCCCATTATCCGCCATTACCACTCATTACCGCACAACCACAGAGAGTGACGTCATCGCGGGTATTGTTCCAAATCTTGTGCAACACTGATTCTTCTAATGATTGTCGAACTGCATCGCCCGCTGAGCGAGTGATTCTGAGATTCCTAAGAGAACCAAGTCACCGACTATGACTAAGAAGTTAAGAACCGTATGACGTCACTGTTTTTGTTAACACCAGTGGGTGTTGCCAGTGATGACAAACAAATAGAACGACGACCTCCCTGGTGCAGTGGTGAGCGCTGTGGTCTTATAACTGGGAGGTCTCGGGTTCGATTCCCGGCGGGGGCAATTTGGGAATTTATAATTTCTGAATTGTCTCTGGTCCGGTCTGGTGGGAGGCCGTGGCTACCACCCTACCGTCAAAGACGTGCCGCCGAACGATTTAGCATTCCGGCACGATGGCATGTAGAAACAAATTAGGGGAATGGGTTGAATGTCACTGCCATACCCCTTCCAAGTTAGCCCACTACCATCGTCTTTCCAATCATCCAAAGTTTTTGGAGCATGTGCGTCGACTTATTCTCACAATTCAAGTTGTTTTTATTAGTTATATGATTTCCTTATCACACTAACATTATAAAGGCGAAGATAAAATCGAAGTGTTGAAAAACCAGCAACCTCATTTACGTTCCATTTCTTCGAAATCGAAAGCTTTGCGCGGAACCGGAAATTCAAAATACCTGCACCTGGCAGGAAAATTATGCACATATACATCTTGAATATGAATCTTGAACAAAAAACCATTGTATGTGAACTTTTAAATTAGTTTGAATTCGGCACAGATTTTAGGAATTAGGCACATATTTCATTCGATTTCACAATAAACATTCTCTCAGCCGTTTTATTCCAAGTATCTTACGGAGCATAAACTGAAATTATCTTCATAATGTTTTTCAGTATTTTAGCTTATCGCAAAAGTTACTAATTAAGTCGTTTTCAAGTAACTTTTCACCTAAATATTCGGCAAAGGTTAAAAACTACACAGCGTAGGTGCAATTACAAAATTCAAAAAGAAAAACAAAATGATGTCTTTATTAATAACGTTCTGTATTGTATGTTTGTACGTATATTTACCCCCTCTGCACCTCTCTGCACTGATTCCACTATTCAACTTCTTCCGCGTGAGTTTTCTTAATTCCCTCCGGAAGTCTTTAATTTTCCGGGATAAAGTATAGCCTATGTGCTATTCTGATGTATAAGCTATTACATTGTGAAGTTTCATCAAAATCCATTCAGTAAATTTTGCGTGAAAGAGAACAAACTTCCATCTATCCATCCATGATCTATGCATCCTTACAAACTTTCGCATTTATAATAATATTAGTAGGATATTAGTAGTATTGCTCAAGGACGTGTTCCCTATCCATTATTCACATGAGTTATTAATGTTCTTAAGACATATCTAGTTAATGCTCGGAGGAAAAAAAAATTTGTGTTGATGAGTTAATGTGTGAAGTATAACTTAAAATTATTTATTGTTAACAAAGGAGCGTTGCTCTGGCTCATCCATTGTCAATTCAATGTATGTAGGGTCAGATGTCCAACAATGAAACAGTGGTACACAATAAAACATTGTGATATTTCTAAAATTCTGCGTTGCCATTTCGTGCATTATATTGCGTTAGGACACTCTCGTGAACCTCCTGCCCTAGCCCAATTTGCATCGACGCCGCGTGCGAGAAGATGTGTTTGCGGAGCATTTTTGGTTTTTTTTCGACAAAAAGTAAGTATTTTTAGCATTTTTTATAGATTTTTTACTAAAGTATGGTTGAAAATTTCATAAATTTCATGATTAATTAGCATTACACACATTTTGTAGATTAATATGCAATAAATTATATCTTAAAGTGTTACAATGTAGTGGGTAAAAAATTGAGATTAGTAAAAAAAACCTTAGGTAGTTCACAATGAAACAGTTATACAGTGAACACAATGAAACACTATTTCAATGTGTATCATTTTGTTTTATTGTGTACCGTATAATTGTACATACATAATATAATTTACTTTCCGGGCAAATTAATAATTTTTGTGGCTACAAATTCACAAATTAATCTTATTAACATTAAATTTTTTATAATACCAGTAATAGTACTGGTAACCTGATTAAAGTTAATTAAAAATAAATCCTTTTGTGATTATTAACTCAAGCATTTTTTTTTATTCACCTACTCCATAAGTTACACAAAAGTCGAGACAATACTATTAATGTTTCATTGTTGAATTTGTGGTGTTTCATTGTGTACACTACTGTGGACACAATGAAACATTTCCCATTTTTTAGTTTATAATTTTTTGCCGATTGATTACATATTATTAAAAAAAATTGTAAATGAAATCCGATGCCGAATAAAATTACCTACACACCTGTAAAAAATTAGACTTCTATCTGTAAAAACAAAAGGTGCATGAGACTTTGAATTTTTTGTGTTTCATTGTTGAACACATGACCCTACTACCTCTCCTTGACTTAGACCTTGATGATTTGATGACCTTAAACTGATGATGCGTGTTGATACCAAATACGTCTTCAGTAGTTTCGTATAATAACACTTAAATAACGTGTTATTAATATACTTGTAAGTAGACATGCTTGAGTTGTCTGTATCTACTGAATATAAATAAATACTTAGGTATGCCCGTTTTCACCTATAGTTCTTGTAATTCACGAGGGCGCGTGAGCTTTACTTGTGGTTACGTCGTGTACATGCACATTGTGTAAGTGTGCGTGCCTGTCAGAAGCCTAGGTGGGAGCGGTCAGCCTCAAGCAAGCTCTGGCTCACACTTATACAGATACGATACGCAGACAACAATCAGGGACGCGCCCTCGTGAATTACAAGAACTATACCGTATCAACACCTAAGTTGTAGTCTCTTTACATAGGTAGCTCATAAACACAATCCATTACCAATTATCATTTCTCTAAATGTCCCCTAAAGGTTTGTGAAAACGAAATTGACAGTAAGAGTCACCTAACTTAGCTTAGATAGCCCGTAAAAGTCAGAAAACAATAAAATGGGCATTAAGTAGTCTTGTATTTATTCAAAGAATAGTAGCCGCATGCTGAACTTGATTTATATTCCCTTCTCCCCTCCCAATGATCCTGTTACCCAGTTTGCTACTCCATCATCAGATCCTCCTTCTCGATCCTCAATCATCATCTAACACCTACTCAGTTTAGTTATTGTGGAATAATGAAAATCACATACCTACATACATAAACCCTGAAAACGTTACACCTCTTTATTCGGGCAGTCGTATAAAAATATTAGGAGTTATATTGTATTTTAAAGACGTTATATTTAAACCTTTACCACAGAATATGTACGTAATAGCAGTTAGCTAATTTTGTATTCTTTGCTATTATTAAACCTACAGTTTTCCTCCCTGAAAGTATTTTGTATGTCACCTTTTACGTATTTTGTATGTCACCACGTTGCGTAGGTAGGAAAATAAAATTATTATTTACGCTTTGCATTTCAGTAACCAGACGGCAAACGCAAAAAAACCTGCGTTAATTAAATGCAAGCTATCGTCGGGCTAAGGTAGACGAGGCAAGGTCGCGTAAAATTCACAATAACACCAACCAGTTACAAAGAACTCCTTCTTGCTCATATCTCTATATAAAAACGATAAATTAACATGTAAGTGAGGAGTCAAGACAAAATGGTCGTATAACCGCATAACCAATAACGAAGATCTTCATATCACCCCCACCTCTATATATGAAACAAGTGAGTGGAGAGGTCAAGAGAAAATGGTCGATGAGCGAGAAAACCGCCCACCGCGTGTACATGCAGTCCGCCATGAAATGAAACATCATAGATTAGTATTGCGCGCGCAACCCATGACACATGTAATCGGTTTCCGTTATAGATTTCATTTAAACTTTAATTTTTAAATGTAAAAAAGTTAACGGCAAAATTTCGAAAAAAAGTTAAAAGTTAAGTGCAGTGACTTGTGTGTGTTCTATATTCAAATTTTGTGGGAGATTGGAGTTAAGCCTTGCGTACACGGTAATAATATAATTATTTTGTTTTTAATTTTTAGGAGTAGTTCAAAGAGAATGTACCTAATTAAAAAAGTGAGAGAAATAAAAGGTGGAAATAGGTCTTACAAAGTAAATTAAAGCTAGAATAATAATTAACATCGCCATAATAAAAAATGCCATTTACGTATGTTAAAATATTGTACCTTTCTATCTACCTACAGAAAACATACGGTCTAGCTTTTCGTTAAACTCTACTAATATCCCTATTATCAATATCAATATTATAATTAGGTAATGCGAAAGTGTGTTTGTTTGTTGGTTTGTCATATTTTCATCAAGCAGCAATGGAGCAACGAATTTACGTGATTTTCTCCATAGATATAATTCATTCATTCATTTCATCAGTTGTGAATACAGAATGTAAAGATGTTGCAAAGTAATATAGGGACTTGTATTCTGCCACAGTGTGGTGTACAAATATATCTCATTATTTTAGTAGATATATCAAAAAAAACAATTAACAATTAACATTACTTACGGCTTTTACATCTGAACGTGGAAGTAACTTTAGCTATGTACTGCACAATATAGTAATTGACGGCCTGGAGCAATCTGCATGTCATGCATGAGTATTTTTTATCCTAAACAAAGGGTTCCGCGGGATTATTAAAAAAATCTCACGCCACAAAACCTAGTTATTTAAATAATTCACTACATAATTTCTATTATTTTTCACGACACCTTATTTTTAATTTTATAGAAACCCACGTTTAGCTTTGTATTTTTTTACATAGTTAAACGACTTCCAAAAAATTAAGAGTTGTTTTTTATTTTAATAAATACATAAATGAATTTTTATTAAAAAAAAGTAGGTCGAAAATCATGAAGTTGAAAACATGCAATAAGTAGTTTATACCAAAGAGATTTAATCAAAGCAGCTGTTGTTTTATTACTTTGTCTAAGCAATCTTGTAATCTTCGGGGTGTATGTAATTCCAACATAAATCCTACATAATATACCTTCAAGTTATATTACACTTAAACTTTTTATGGGCACTTTATAGCACCTGAGGGAACAGTTAGTCTTGCATTCAAGTTTATGAAGTGGAATAAATTAAGATTTATAGTATTTATGTAACAACTAAATAAAATGATGATTTCAAACTAAATTAAACCTTACAGGTTACAGACATTTAGCAAAGTGTCGTGTGTAGCAGCAATTTGGTGCTAACTGAGTTGCATAAAATCTGTCTTGAAGTTATGCTATCTTTCTGTGTAGAGAAAGGGAAAGGAAACACAGTTTAGATTTGTACTAAATCTGTTCTACATTTCTAAACTAAACTAAATTACCTCCATCACCAGAAATCAGAACCTCTGGTTGAATGGTTCCCGATGAACCATTGGAGATAACTGTTCCTAGGTAGGTATATAGTAGCATTATATATTACATGATACATATAATCATAATAATTATTAGCTTACGATAATTTTTAGGATTTCATACTTAAATAGCAAAACGGAGCTCCATTAATGTCATTTGATGGAATGAGATAGGTAGGATACAGATGTAGACCTGTAGATTAAGTATTTTTTTTACGATTTTTCATTTTACGGGTAGTTGCAAATTAAAATGACTACCTTGGAGCTACTTAAATTTCTATTTAAAAAAAAATAACACAGAACCCTAATAAAATGAAGCCCGAACTCCATATTCGTATTAGCCGGTTGTTATTATTTTCATACTAACTATTCGAAACTTTCCGAAAACTCTGTTTTAAATCAATCCACTCCTAATATTCTGAATACCATACATACTGTTCGTGTAAAAAATAACTGATAACAATAATATGAAATATGAACCGCAAACAACAGCTACCAGATACCAATAGATATTAGATACTATATACACCAGATGACCGTTTACGTGGTCTATGTACTTAGATTATGATGTAACGCGTGTATAAATAGCCTTATGATCTCTGATGATTTTTTAACAAAATCGTACATCGTGTACACAAGGCATTATTACGACAAAATATCATGGTGTAACCATCATTTAGGTATTTTCTGAAACACTTTCAGAAATTAGCATTAATTTATTAAAGCAATTAATGAAGCTTAATAGCCCAACGGTTAAAGGTGCGGACTGAAAACTGGAAGGTCGCAGGTTCGAATCCAACCCGTTGCACTATTGTCGTACCCACTCCTAGCACATGTTTTTCGCTTATTTGAAGGGGATGGAAGGATATTAGACAACTTCAGCTTGGCTAATATTAAAAAAAATTGTAATTTTAACTTTTTTTATTCAAATTGACTACCTACCTAATTAATAATTCGAAGCATCAATCTGTATAGCTAAGGAATTTTCGTTATAAGTAGGTAGACCATTAGTTCAGTAACTGATTTTGTAATTAAAAATCAGTTACTAATCTTATTATCTAAATGTAAAACTGTCATGTCTGAGTCTACATTGTCATCTACATTTAATAATGATGATTGTGATGTATTTTATTATTAGTACATTTATATACATAGTTCGAAGAGCTGATGGTCGATGGGATCCCAAGATGCTGGAGTGGCGACCCCGCACCGGGAAGCGCAGTGTTGGCAGACCCCCCACTAGGTGGACCGACGACATCAAACGAGTCGCAGGGAGTCGCTGGATTCAGGCGGCGCAAGACCGAGATCTGTGGAGGTCCATGCAAGAGACTTATGTCCAGCAGTGGACGTCCATAAGTTGAAGAAGAAAAAGAAGAAGACATTTATATTAAACTAGATGATGCCCGCGACTTCAACCGCGTGGATTAAGTATTTTCAATTCCCGCAGGAATTTCCTCTTTAATTTTCCGGGATAAAATATAGCCTTTGTGTTAATCCTGGGTGTGAGCTGTCTCCATTCCTTCAGCCAAATCGTCCAGTAGTTGTGGCGTGAAGGAGTAACAAACACACACATACATACATACACACACACACACACAAAGCCATCGCCTTTATAATATCGACGGTCCCTACGTACATAAAGACATGTCGAAAATGGCATTTTTTTTTTATTGCACAATTGGCTTTAGATTTTCCATATGCACATACCTGTATATTTTTCTTTTTTTAATATTACGTATTTAACGTCATTTACAAATCGTATATGAGAACAAGTATTATATTTACAACGAATAAGTGTCGTAGATGCGGATATCTATACGTATCGTTTTGTACGGTGTTTTAAAATGCGGTGCGGACGCGGCCTTGTCTGACATAACGTCATTCACGGCGGGAGTTCCCCAATAAGACGGGTCAATGCTTGTTCGCGTGGTGACATATTAATGTTTTGATACAGTTTAGATAGATTCAGTGGTGTGTTTTTTAGTTGTAAGTATTCATAAGACCTGCAACAATACTCTCTAATCTTAGAAAACTGTGATTTTTAATGTTTAGTTCCTGCTTCAATGAGACTACAAGTACGATATTGTTTAGATGCTACAAAAATTGTTAATTAACAATAATTTTTTTTTTTACTTGGTAAGTTCATTTAATATTTCTTTATTTTTTTGTTTATTAATGGTAAAATATATTTAAAATTATATCTATAAATCAAATTAATATTAAATTACTTCTAAAATGAAAACTAACTAATTTAATATATACTAGGACAAAATATTAACCTAAAACTAAAAACCTTAAAAAATATATAATATAATAAATTAAAATAAATTATTAAAAGGAGTCCCTTTAGGCAACGTTCCGAAGATACTGGCAGCGTTCCCCCTTTGGATAGCGAGACTAATTCGTTGTCCGAGGTAGCTGCCAGCTCTTCAGTCACCTGTGACGTCGACTAACCTTTTTGATATTTCTTTAAAAAGTCTTATAGCGCTAGGACCCCACGGACCAAGGGTCTCGACACCGAATGGGACAAAATCATATTCGGTGCCTAGACCCCTCTATTTGCATGTTTTCGTTTTTTCAGCCGCTTCACAAGCCGCACCAACTCTGTTGTTGGTTCCATATAGATGGGAAGGGGCCAGCGTGACTGAACAGGTTGCATCCCATACCAGCACCCGACCCATCTTCCATGGAATCAAACTCATACCGTCCGGTCTCTTGCCATCGTCTCTTGCAATGCCAGTCGGCTCAAGTAGACTTGGCACGTTGACGGTGGCAAGGGACCGGCGTATGATATCGTTAAGTGCGGCATGTCTCGAGAAGTGGCCTGCACTTTTTTGGCATGACAGTCCGTGATGTCCTAAATGTTCCTGTATTGGACGAAGGGTACGCGTGAAGCCAGTAGCCGGCCTCATGTGCACCCACGGCCAAAAGCCTAGCACGCGCCGAACCTGTACTACGGCTCAAAAGATTATTATATGTCAATTTACAGTTTATGTCGTCCCAGCTCCTTTGTGAATTTGGAGAAACTGGAAAATTTTGACTTGGGCATGCAATTAAGAAAGCGTTTCTAGCTTCTTCCAAGCCAGCAATCTCAAAGTTTGAAGGGGATGCCCTTAAAATTTTACTCATGAGATTTGCTGAACTATGGACAGAAGATAGGAAGGCTGGTAAAGCGACACTGGAAATTTTGCGAATCCCTAATCCACCTTAACGGATGGATAGGGATGCTTGGGACCAAGATTGCTCGTTCAGCTGCATATTAAGAATCGATTCTAAACTAATTTTGATTAAGTCATCTACTTGTGTCAAAAGATCTGGGTGATTCCAAAAGGAGCAGCAACGGAGCACATACGTAAATTTTGGGACGAAAAGTGCATAATGTGGACTAATTTCAATGAGACGGTCAGCAGAATTTTGAAATTTAATTAAATTTATTTTGATTTACAATAAATTATTATTTTCAATTATAAACCTTGTTTAATTAATAAAACACAATCCTGATTATTTTATTTAAGGACATGTCTTTATTTACATTACAAGAAATATAGTCCTACCCCGAATGAATGAAACCGCGTATAAAGCGATATGTCTTCATTGATGTATTTTTTATATCCATGGGTGGCGATCTTAGGATGTTTAACATATCCGTTTGAAAACTATAACATAATTCTACGTTTTAATAAATCATTTTACTTAAATTACATTTTATTAACTGTTTTCTTCTTTCCTGCGTATAAGAAGGTATCATAGACATGTCTGACATGCTTTTATTTTAATATCAGCGTAGAAACAGTCATCTATCAGTTTTTCCAAGAAAATATAAAAAAAGAAAATATGTAGAAATACCATTATAAAGTTCCTAAAGCTAATAAAACATTATAGAAAAATAATAATTATAATTGTACATAGAATTATTTCTAGAGCGGTTTGAACATAAAAAACGCTCTCCTGTAAACCTCGGTTTTTGACATGTCTTTATGTACGTAGGGACCGTCGATATTAGTGTGATGTTAGAATCGTTACAATTCTTTATACCTACAGCAAATAATACGTGCGTGTGCGAATGTGTGCGTACGTGTGTGTGTGACTGAAAGTGATAAAAAAATTTATATTGTGTATTGGAATGGGCAAAAGTTACCTACATAGTTCGTAGCTTAAACACACGTGGATATCGAACCGTTATCGCCGTATCAAACCCGCACGCAACGATTCGACGCGGGCCGCATTAGACAAGCCTTCGGTTTTACCGTACAGTGCTTGGGATTGTGCCTTTACATGTTAGACATTTAACTTACATGTTCAGTAGGGTTTAAAAAATTCGATTGGTCGTATTCGTATTCGATGGCATTAGCGTCAAAGTAAAATGAACCTTAATGGGATTGATTTAAAGTCGCAAATTCAGTACCACAGATATGTGATTCGCCACGGCCGGCAGCTGCAGACAAGCCTTCGCTTTTACCGTACAGTGCTTGGGATGTTGTGCCTTTGCATGCTAGACGTTTAACTTATATGTTAAGTAGGGTTTAAAATTTAATTCAATTGGTCGTATTCGTATTCGATGACATTAGCATCAAAGTAAATTGAACCTTAAACGTATTGATTTAAAGTCGCAAATTCAGTACCACAGATATGTTATTCGCCACGGCCGGCGGCTGCATTAGCCAAGCCTTCGCTTTTACCGCAGTGCTTGGGATGTTGTGCCTTTACATGTTAGACGTTTAACTTATATGTTAAGTAGGGTTTAAAATTTAATTCGATTGGTCGTATTCGTATTCGATGACATTAGCATCAAAGTAAATTGAACCTTAAACGTACTGATTTAAAGTCGCAAATTCAGTACCACAGATATGTTATTCGCCACGGCCGGCATCTGCATTAGACAAGCCTTCGCTTTTACCGTAGTGCTTGGGATGTTGTGCCTTTGCATGTTAGACATTTAACTTATAGGTTCAGTAGGGTACAAGATTTAAATCGATCCATCGTATTCGTATTCGATGACATTAGTGTCAAAGTAAAATGAACAGTATCGATTTAAAGTCACAAATCCGTTACCACAGATTTTAATTTGGAGCGTATCCGTTAACGTATTTCAGTGTTTGTACAACTTAATATTACATAGTCATTTTTAAATACAAAAGAAGGCTAAAAAAGATTGCATAATTTAAAAATAGAAAGGAAGAATTTACATAATATATTATCATAATAAGTAAGTAGGTAGGGTACGTAATTTAGTTGCGTACAATTGTTACATCTTAATGGTACAATTTAAATGTAGATCGAAACGAATACATCAATGCAAAAATGTTTGAAATTCGTGATGAAGTGTCGGAGATGTCGATAAATATTAAAATTAAAAATTTCAGCACGGAATGACGGTAGCGAAGCGGAGCGGTATGTGACGCCATTCACGCACCCATTTTCCCGCTTTTATATGCATTTAACTTTTTAATTTTTAAGTACACTTAAGTTAGTACGTACGTACGTACCTACCCTTTCGTCACGCATGCCACTTCCACTTCGAGAAGACTCGATTGCATAAGAAATCATTTCCTAAACCTACTTTATTAATCCAATGTAAGCTGTAGTCAGTTTTGTGGACTAATAAAAAAAAACTACATATGTTAATTTCATGTGACCACTAAAGGCCACACTAGGGCTACCATGCGCGTCATGACAAAATTTTATCTACCCATTTACTCGTGAATTTCTAAGAGATATATTATCACGAAAAAATGGGTAGAAAAAATGTTCTCGTGGCAGACATGTTGTCATTTTACCCGACTACGGCCAAGCCGAAAGGAAGAATTACCTATGATTCTACAGTGTCATTCTAGCTGTCATAATGTGTGTACATATTATTACGAATGTTGTAGCATAACGCCGAAACTACTGAGCCGATTTTGATATATGAGGTATCAATCGACTCGTTATTATTGTTTAGGTGATATAGACTAATTTTTTACGAACAAAATCAATATGACGGAATATCCAATTTTCCAGTTTTTAAACTTTTTCTTGGGAGACGTGTTGCTAGGGGTTGTACTATGCATATACTTATGCATTTTTCAAAGTTGAGCCCTGAGTTTTTGAAACAAAGACGTTTTATTAAACCAACAGACCAAGTTTCATGATGAGACCAAAAAGCAGTGTTGAAGTCGGTTTTATTAAAAAATATTTTCACGATAACACTCTCAACTCCGGTACACCAGACTCGACTATCAGTGACGTCGACTGCATTGGAATGATTTATACGTCTACACTTGCAATTGATGGAAAATTCGATTTGAATATTATCAATTTTTGTTTACAAAAAACTGTTATTTAAAATGTTTTAAAAATTTTCAAAACGCTTCACATCGCATCGTGATACCAATTTTGATTTACGGGTGCGTGCCGACTTTTGGTTAAAAAGTTTTGTGATTTGTATTTTTACGACTGCAGTCGTTTTACGGTTTGACTTTTCCACTCAAGGTAACTATGTACCAGTCGCCTGGTAGTAAAAGGAACGAGAATATGTTATCCCTACTAATATTATAAATGCGAAAATGTGTTTGTTTATTGCTTTGTGTGGTAGGTATAGTTTTTACATGTGTATAGTGCCCATTACGAGATTTTTTGCATGGGTATGGTACCTTTTACCTAAAGAAAGAAATAGGCTATTTTTAACCCCAACGCAAAAACAACAACGCACGACAAGTTTCTGACAGACGAGAAGACGACTGGTCTCTGTGTGTGTGTGTGTGAGTGTGTGTGTGTGTGTCTCTGTCTGTGGCATCGTAGCTCCCGAACGGAAGAACCGATTTTGATTTTGTTTTATTTGTTTGAAAGGTGAATAATTAGTCGGGAGTGTTCTAGCTATGTTTGATGAAAATCGGTCCAAGATGGCCGCCGCCACAAAATGGCGGATTACATTTTTTTTTTAATGTACTGACTAGCGATTAGGGTGTTGTGACATGTTGGGAGGGTGTTTTAAAAATAAACTCTCGCAAGTCGCAACGCCTTGGTGCATATTATGCGCCTCATTATCACAACCTCATATTAGATCATCGTGGTAGATTCATTTGACGATTCGAAAGCACTTTGTAATAGTTTATTTGAATAAAAAACTATTCTATTCTTTTCTATTCTATTGTGGTAGGGTAGGTACTCTAATCTGTGTTGCTATACCTACCACGCGCGACGTGCGTCATTTTATTTGCGCCCACAAATACCCGAAAAGATTATGAACTATTATGCTGGTACAAATCCTTATTAAAAATGGAAAAACCATTAAATAATCTGGTGAACGACATAATTGTTCAATGTGAATGAATCACTTCATTAGGAACGGAGACTATAATACAGACAACTTCCTACACCAAATACCTACTTGTAATGTGTTTGGTGTAGGAACTTGTCTGTTTGTTTGTTTATGTGTTTTGTAAAATTTCAAAACGCTTTTGGTTTGATTTTGATGGGGGCTTTTTGCATTTGGCACCTACAGTTTTTTTTGAGATTCCATCTTTTATTTAGTTATACATATCTATGTCAACCGCATACCCACTTATGATAGGTAATTTATAAGGTATTACCTACTTAGTAGGTACCGCCAAGACCGCCGACCTACCAACTTAACTACATAAGTACCTACTTACTTAGCTGTAGTGATTAAATAATATTAAGTAATTAACATTGAACTTAACTACCTAACTTAATATTAACTTAAGTAAAAAGACGTAAGAGTAAGAGATGGCAGGCAGTGACGAGACGACACCCTTTCTAGCCAATTCCGATGTGGGAGTTTTGTGGAGGTTTTACAGAATGGTCTGAAAAAGGTCCCACATTAAACCTGTTAAAATTAAAGGACTATCGTTCATCTTTACTAATATTATAAATGCGAAAGTGTGTTGGTTTTTCCTTCAATTGCACACTAACGGAGCAACGACGGACGGCTCGATTTGATTTTTTGCATAGGTGTAAGTATTTGAGGGCCTGGAGAGTGACATAGGCTACTTTTTATCGCGGAAAAGCAGAGTTCCCGAGTGATTTTAAAAATCTAACTGTACGCGAACGAAGTCGTGGGCAAAAGCTTGTCATCCTATATTTTTAACACCTGTAGGTATACCCCACTTTTTATACAGCTGATACCTAAATATCATTGTCTATGCCAGTCTATGCCTATTTGAATAATTGTAAAACGGTCGTTCCAGAATGTCTCGCCACGATGTCTCTATCCACTAGTCGTCAGCAATTCCTGGCGTACGAGTCGCACCCGGAACAAGACATTCACTACAGGAGAAAGGGTGGAATCTTCATATCCACTTGCATTTGTGTCTGCTTCGTCATCTTCGCGGCGTTGATTGCTGCGCTAGTGGGCATTATCGTCTACTACATCACCTATTATAGGGTAAGATCAAGAATGAATTAATTTATTAACACCTATACGAATAAATTTTGGTAAAACTCTGAATTCAAAAATTATAACTAACTATCTTGCTCCACTTCATCAATTTGGATAAGATTTGCATTTGAGGGTTGGCAGTTGGTCTATGGCCCTTCGACCCTTGCCTAAGTAAGATTATAAAAAAAAGAAATTGACATTTTGACAGTGACATTTCATGATTGTGGTGAGCTGTTCTTATTACATATCTCAATTTTGACTGATCGATTTTAATCGTCGCCATCGTTTCTATTGGTTGAATCTTAGATTGCAAACAGTTAGATTGAATTTCACCCAATGAAGTGATTGAAGACTAGTAAATAACTTTTTTGTGTTGATCGACTAGTTTCATTAAAGTTCCGTAATTAGAACTACTCACAATGCGATAACAGCTGACCGTTACAGTGATAACAATTATTTATAAAGTATTTATTTAGCTATGTGAATTTTAGAACTAATGAGATTGGGTTTATTTTATTAATCATTAACTTGATAACATGATTTTTTATTCATTAACCATATCTCTGGGACTATTCAATGCGTGTAACAAGCTTTTTATGTGAGGTTTCGTTTAGGTTTTAAACTAGTAGTTTTCGAAAATGTACTTGTGTTTAATTAGTTTCTGTGTTTATTTCATGATTTGTGAAACTAAATCCGTAAGTTTATAGCGTGTAAACCTAATTTTTATTAATATTAAAATGATATAGCCTATATATAAATGATAGTTATGATTATTTTGCATTGAATGATTACATTACGATTTTAGATTCATTAATACATTTATGAATAGAATAGATTTAATTCTTTAATATGCCCTAAGGTCCAAATGTAGACTAAACCAAAAAGTATCTTATTTTCAAAAATCATATAAATAGGTAGGTGCCTACCTAAAAAGTTTTATTTTAGAATCCCGCCATCATGATCATCAAAAAATCTTGTTAATTTCTTCTTTACTACAAAATTTTACACCAGCAATCCACTTAAAATTTACACATCATAAATTTTTAAACTTAATTAAAAGAACTTATTAAATTTTAAGGTGGCCCAGCAATCCGATGACTTTTGGAATGAAGCCGAACCATTTGGGAAATCCACCAAACCATCAGCTGACCTCCGCCTACCGACAACAATCACACCAAGTTTCTACAGATTAAAGATAAAAGCCGACTTAGAAACGTCCACGTTTAGCGGCGATGTACTCATAACTATAAGGGCAAGCAAAAGCACCAAAGAAATCATACTCCACTCTAAAAACCTCAGTATCAATGAGAACATTACATTAACGGAGCAAACTTATCAAAGTGTATCAACATCCAAAATAAAACGAGAGATTAATGCACTGGAAAATGTTACCACTGCAAGTGATGAACATACAGACTCTGAGATAGCAAATAGTAAGTAGAGATCAATTTTAATTAATTATTTAGAAATTTTACATAGCTTACTTAAGAGCCAGTTTACGTTTATCATTACCTCTCTCTCGGACAATCTATTATTTTCAGTTATTGTAAAAATCTCAGTATACTTTTGCCATAAGTGGTTCATTATTATACTTGACAATAAAATTACGGATATTTTAGACATTTTTTTTATCATATACCTAAGTTTTGATAGAGAAAATGACAACAAAATTTACTAGTTGCTTTCACCATTTTTTTAAATTTAAGCTAGGCACAAGACATTAGAAATATGTATAAAATATCTGTAATTTTACTGTCAAATATAGTTAAATGAACCACTTTGGTCAAAAATATAATAATTTAAAATTGAGAGTTTTACAATAACTAAAAATATAAGAATGTGTGAGAGAGAGGGATGCAAAAGGTATACTGGCTGTTAAATTGGCCTTCCTAGCCAATTTTCAGTTCATTCATTTTTTCATTCATCTCAACCCATCCTGGCCCACTAACATGTCTTCCATTGAATGAGAGGGGTTTAGGCCATAGTCCATCACACTGGCCAAGTAGGGACTAGTAGTCTGCAGCTTTGAAGAAATTTCTCACGATGTTTTCCCTCACCATTGAAGCAAGTGATATTTAATCACTAACTGCATAAAACGCACATAACTCTGAAAAGTGAAGACATATGTGCCTGGGATCGTACCCCTCCATTCTGCATCACCCTCAACTCCCATTTTTTTTGTTTTGTTCGATCAAATACAGAGGTGGTTAAAAATTTTAATAAATAGCAAAACCCAAGAAAACAACTGAAAACTCGAAAAAAATCAAGAAAATTCAGTAATTTTATATTGGAATAAACACTTCGGATTAGGTGAAGCCGCAGGTAAAAGCTATACTTACAATATTTTGAAGGTGACATATAAAATTTAAAATTTTTTATTCACAGACACTGTCAGCAATACTGCTACTAGAGAGACCAATATAACAACTGCAGACATTAGTAATGCCACGACTGCTAGCAATACGGAGGCTACGGTGACCATTGCACCCCCTATAGAACCTCCATCTGATAAAGAGGTCACACTGAGCAACATCCGCGATGTCAAAGTTAAGAACATGGAGTTCAGCACAGGTAATTTTAAAGTTTTTTTTAATTGATGATGATAACAAGATAGCCAATGACTCGGATCTCACTCGATGGCGAGTGATGATCGAGTGGATCATGATCATCATCATAACCCTTCCAAGTTATCATCATAAGATGATGTTATCAGTATTAGTTATATGTTGTTTGACTGCGACTGTATCTGTCTCTTTCTAAAACAATATTTTGTATGAACAGTGTATGGAGCTACTGTTGTAAAAAATTTTATTTTTTTGAAAAGAGCAACCGCCCAGTGGCGTGCCGTAGGGTTCAAAGATAGGCAAGCCAGGCGCTTTCATCTTCTTTTATTTATGTTGTCTTGGGGAGCTCAATAAAGTACACAGAAGGCATAGTATCAAAACAAACTAAGTACCTAATATTAAAAACAAATCTACACTATATACATTATAAAGAGGAAAGATTTGTATTTTTGTGTGTATGTTTGTTTTTTTTTATCCCGAAAAAAATTAGTTCCCGCGGGATCTTGAAAACTAATTCCACGCGAACGAAGTCGCGAGCAGCACTTAGTTATTTATATTCCAAATCAAAACGTCTAACTTAATCGGAATAAAATGTCGCTAAACGTTTTAGTTTTTCGATAGGGATGATTGATAGATTTACATTACTTTGACTGCATTTGACTGATAGATTTACTAACCTTATTTCCGCCACAAACATTTGCACACACTTTAAATCGTCACAAGGAACAATATTAATTATATCTGAACTCATTTTATACAAAAATTCACAAATAATATAATTTCGATTCAATAAATAGCCTCGAAACCATACACCAAGTTACATATATTCACGCCGGAAGCAAACTTAGCAAACAACTAAATAATTTTATTATCCGACCCGAAAGAAAGTCTCATGACACATGCAATATTATAATCCAGTAATTCCCGCGGACTTCTTAACTTAGACGGTTTACGCAAAGCTGGCTTTATTTTTCCCACTAAATCCGTGAAATCGCAATACTATTTATAGGTATATACAGCGCGATTTGCATGGGTTAGAGCAGTGTGACCCAAAGCCAGAGTCCTCTCGCTCACACTCGACTATAATATTCGGACAGGATCGGCGATGCTCGGTCGCGGTCGGCGTCCGGCGAAGTTCTCTCAGTATAGTCATTGTTTTAGCAATACAACGATGCGCGCACGCGCCTGGCGCGTAATTCAAATACGTAATTTAACTCGACCGCTTTTTAAAATTATTAAGGCAAGCCGGGCTTTTGGGCTTGTAAGGAGGGTTCGCCACTGCAACCGCCGAGTTTCTTGCTGGCTCTTCTCGGCAGGAAAGGCATTCCGAACCAGTGGTAGATTCATTGACGATTCAAAAGTGCTTGTAAAAAGTTTATTTGAATAAAAAATATTTCTATTTCTATTTCTATTTCTATTACTGAATTTGTGACGCCACAAGTCAGTAGCGCTCTCTCTGTCTAACAGGTTACTTTAAAGCTCTATGTTTCCGAGACTAGTTAAGATATTAAAAAACAAAAATGACATTGTGTTTTAATATTAAAAAAAATATTTTAAGAATATAAAAAAATTTAGTGAAATACCCAATTAAATAGTTTTTATAACATTGCAGGTGACCGGCTGATTCTGCACCTAGAGACCCCCCTCACACCTAATGTAGACTACACCTTACAAATGGCATTTCATGGAGCAATTTTAAACACATTAACGGGTTTCTATAAGAGCACTTACAAGGAAGAAAACCAAGAAAAGTGAGTTTCAAATTCAAAATTATTTATTTCATGTAGGCCAACTTGTGGCTCGTATGACAGGTCGAGAATCTACCACCGGTTCGGAATGCTGATTCTGCTGAAAAGAGCTGAAGCTCTAAGTTTATATACCTGTGCAAAAAATTCTGTTGTTCCCATGCTACGTTGATGGAGAAACAAGCACACTTTCGCAGTTGTAATATTACTAGCTGCTGCCTGTGACTTCGTCCGCATGGATTCAGTTTATGAATATTATGAAGCCTTATATTTTCCTCTCCCCTTCAAATAAGGGAAAAATGAAATGATGATGAAATGACTCAACACGGAACCCTGAAAATCGACATTTTTGAGTTTCGTTGATTTATGTAGGGGTCGTCGATATATAAAAAAAAGCCTCTATAGCCCAACGGTTAAACGTGCGGCCTTAAAGTTCGCAGGTTCGAGCCTCACAAGTTCCACTATTGTCGTAACCACTCCTAGCGCAAGCTTTTCACATGGAGGGGAGAGGAGAATATAAGTCAAGTTCAGCTTGGCTTATAAAGTTATATTCTTTAAAAAAAAATCCCGTTGGAGCTCTTTGATTTTTGGGGATAATGCCTATGTCACTTTCCAAGTCCTCAACCAACATGAAGGACTTGTTATCGAAGATGTTATTGTTTGCAGACAGTTCGGGGTAACGCAATTCGAGCCCACGTCTGCGCGGGCCGCTTTCCCTTGCTTTGACGAGCCGGCGTTCAAAGCCAAGTTTGAGATAAGCATCGCCCACAGACAGAACGTCTCCGTCCTGTCCAACATGAAGATCGCCGCACAGGAGCCTATGTAAGTAGGACTTTATTTATTCATTTAAAGGACAATCAACAGGTTCTAAACAAAAAATGAAAAAACATATTAATGTTATATGGTAGACCCACTTAGTGACTGTCACAACTTGCGAATAATAAACTAGATTGTCAGAAAGAAGGAGAAAAAACGATAAAGAGGAGGGACATGAGAGTACATTATTTGACGACCTTCCAAGTTAGTCCGCTACCATCTTAGACTGCATCGTCACTTACCATCAGGTGAGATTGCAGTCAAAGACTATCTTGTAATTGAATAAAAAAAAGACCTGAACGCAGAGTGGGCGCTGTGATCTTACAGTTGGGTGTCCCGGTTTCCATTCCCGTTGGGGATAATTTGTGAAATTTTTCTGGTCAGGTCTGGTCTGGTGAGAGACTTTGGTCGCGGCTAGTTACCACCCTAATGTTAAATTCGTGCCCCCAAGCGACGCGGCGTGTAGAAGCCGATTATGGGTATAGGTTTAATTAAAACTGCCATAAACCATGGTATGGCAGTTTCCACGTTTTTCTGCTGACATATTAGACTGCATTGTCACTTGCCATCAGGTGAGTCAGTGTGACAGTGGGTTTAAGTTAGGTTTTCAAAAAATTCCACGTTTCTGCTTTTTATAAAAGTGTATACTTATTTTGTAATCCACACAATAAGCCAACCTCGCAAATAGCCAACTTCTTGCGTAGATATAGTTGCGGTCCTGGAGAAAGGTATAGGATACTTTTTATCCCGGAAAATGAAGTAATTCCCGAGGGATTTTTAAACCTAACTCCACGCACACGCAATCGCGGGTAAAAGATAGTGAAAAATAAAGAAAATTGTTTTTTTCCTCGTAGTTTGATGGTTAGGTGTGAATTAAACTATTTTGAGACATGCGATTTTTATCACATCTATCAATATTCATTTAATATCTACACGTGAATTGGATGGATCAAATTACCATACATTAGGTTATTCATACAAGCACGACGTGATTTATTAGTTATCAACTAGTTTTAACCTAAAACATGAGACTTCAAGACAAATTCTATAGAAGACGTTATATGTAATAAACAACAAAATATCTTTAAAATATCTCTAATATATTTTAATCCGCGTGGATTAAGGTTTTTAATTCCCGCTGAAGCTCCAATTTTCCGGGATAATATGTAGCCTATGTGTTAATCCTGGGTAAAAGCTATGTGTTAATCCTGGGTATAAGCCATTCCTCAGCCAAATTGGTTCATTTGTTGTGGTGTGAAGGAGTAACAAACATGCATTTGCATATAATATACACACGCATACAAACTTTCGCCTTTATTATGTTAGTGTGATAATATAAAAAATGTCAATATTCCAAGTATCATCATATGATTAATTGATTATAATCTCCCATTATAATATACCAAGGTATCATGAGAAAGCAATAAACTCGACAATGAGTTAATTTTTTTTTTTTTTTTTTATATATTTTTAGTGAGCAAACGAGCAGGCGGGTAACACTTAAGCTTATCAAGAGTGTCTTCAATGAAAACATCTGATTGTCATTATTTCATTTTCCAATGAAGTGATTTAATATTTACCAACTTTAAAAGTGGATGTTCACCATAATAATTATATTTATGAAATTTTCAATGGCATAATATTCAAAACTGGATATGATTACTTATCACTAATTCTTACTTCGTACTAATATTATACATACGTGTTTGTTTGTTGGTTTGTCCTTCAATCACGCCGCGACATAGTTACGGATCAAGGGGACTTTATACAAAAGTATAGTTGAGGACCTGGAGAAACGTATCTGGAGAGTGACACTGCAGAGCTAGCATAGGCGGGAGAAATCTTATCCCCGGGAAAAGGATAAAATGTTTATCCCTCGCTTAGTTTTATCCACCCGTCGAGCATGGGCACAGCGGTGGAAATAACACTCAGTGGATAGACTTATAGGAATATACTTCGTCTTCTCCTCTGTCGCCATGCTTTAGCAAAGGGAGAAGATAATTTTATCCCCTGTCAGTGGATAAAATCGGGGGATAAAATGTTTATCTCCTGTCTATGTAGGCTTTTTTTTATTCCGGAAAGTTAAAAATGTCTCACGGGATTTTCACAAACTAAATCCAGCTAATGTAATATATCAATGCTGAATGTTGTAAAATATTTTCGGTAAAAAATAAGTTCTCACTCACTGTTGCGAACCTATTTCGACGAGAAAGGCAATGTAAACACGTCTCACTGTACTGTATTCACCTTCATTTTACTTTTTCAGTGAATCGGAACCAGGCTGGCAATGGACCCACTTCGACCGATCCGTCAAAATGTCCACATACCTCGTCGCCTACGTCTTATCCGACTTCGAACACCTGGACACCAGTTACACCAGCAAGGACAACGTGACCAAACCCATCCGTGTATGGGCAAGGCCATCCCTGATCAAGAATGCCAAATATTCCCTTTCCATAATACCAAAGCTCTTGGCTTTCTATGAGGATGTGTTCGGAGTGCCCTATGTTTTGGATAAAATCGATTTTGTTGCGATACCCGACTTTTCAAATGGTGCTATGGAAAATTGGGGGTTGATCACTTTCAGGTATGTATTCTTGACTATTCTTTTTCTTTCTGTCCTTCAAATTGAAGCGTTCAATTTGAAGGGCAGAAAGAAGTGGATGAATATATTTTGTAAATAAGACATCAAGGATCCACGGTTATAACACTGAGATCGATACGCTCTATAGAGCGTGCTCTGTCTCAGCTCGGACTTAAGTTAGAGTTAAAACGAGACATAAGTATGCTCTGTCATAAATCGGTCTCGTTTTAACTCTGAGCAGAGTGAGAGTTCAGTCTATACATTTCAGCCTAAGTGGCTAAAGCTGAAATCTATAGACCACACTTTCACTCTGCTTAGGCTCAAGACAGTTAAAACGAGACAGATTTATGTCAGAGCATATTTGTCTCGTTTTAACTCTAACTTAAGTCCGAGCTGAGTCAGAGTACGGTCTATAGATCTCAGCATAAGTCTTAAACTTGAAATCTTGAGGTTCTTGAAAGTTCATTCAAAAATTTTGACTATACTGCAAACTGCCTATATTATAGTGGATATAATACATCTATCTTTAGGATGAAAGTTATAATTATGTCTTCGCAATCAGTTCAACGGCAGAGTCGTAATAAAGTAATAGACACTTATTTTCGCAAACATTTCTATAGAGTTATTTATTTATTTGGACATACTCTGACGTATAATATAAGCTACGTTGTTTGATGAATTTTCCAACAGAGAAACAACCCTATTATACGACGAAAAAGAAGGTATCCCACGTTTGAAGCAGAATGTGGCCATAGACGTGGCGCATGAGTTGGCTCACCAGTGGTTCGGCAACCTCGTCACTATGAAGTGGTGGACCGACCTGTGGCTCAACGAGGGCTTCGCTACTTATATTGAATACGTCGGAGTGAACCACGTGAGTATCTCATGTAGCTCACTTCATCTCATGTAACTCACTTCATCTCATGTAGTCAATGAGTGTACCTCATATAACTAACAACTCATCAGTGAGTTCGTCAGAGGTTGGTCATTACTATGAAGTGGTGGACCGACATGTGGCTCAACGAGGGCTTCGCTACTTACATTGAATACGTTACGCGTCGGAGTGAACCACGTGAGTATCTCATGTATCTCACTTCATCTCATGTAGTTAATGAGTGTTCCTCATGTAACTAGCAACTCATCAGTGAATTTGTCAGAGGTTCGGCAACCTCATTACTATGTAGCGGAGGACCGACCTGTGGCTCAATTAGGGCCTCGCTAGTTACATCAGAGTGGTGAACTACGAGAATATCTCATGTAGCTCACTTCATTTCGTATAGTTGTCAGTTACTCTCCAGGTCCTTGCAAAAAATGCCCTTTTGGTACTCAATTCGATGTCTTAACTCTTAGCATGGGTGGCCTAAGTATGTCATGCTCTCTTTAACATTTCTGTGGTGGTGTCGTGTGGTGCGGGTTGTTACGTTCCCTCAAATATGGTTGAGCGAAGCAATGGCTGGATCATGCGTCGTGCTCGTGAACGGGTGCCACCAACGGGAATGGGTCTGCTTTGTCTTCCCATGTTGACATGTGTTGGATTATATGTATTGCATTTTTGAAGCTTCACTGTGGAAGCACTGTATACATAGCTTAGTTTGGTTACTTATTGTAAAATTATTTTATTTTTTGAAAAGAGCAACTGCTGAGTTTCTTGCCGGTTCTTCTCAGCAGAATCTGCATTCCGAACCGGTGGTAGATTTATGACGTGTCATAAGAGCTACAAGGTAGCCTACATGAAATAAATAAATTTTGAATTTGAATTTGAATTTTGCTGCGTGATTGAAGGACAAACTAACAAACGAATATACATTTGCATTTATAGTATTAATAAGAAAACGTTTTACAGATCACACCGGAATGGAACATTCTAGAGTCATTCACTCGCGACAAGATGAACCTGCTGCGGACGGACGCGCTGAAGAACACGTCGCCGGTGTCGCGGCAGGTGCTGGACGCGGCCGAGATCGCGCAGAAGTTCGACGAGATCTCCTACACCAAGGGCGCCAACCTCATCCGGATGCTGAACCACACCATCACGTACGAGCTGTTCCACGAGGCGTTGGTTGCTTACTTGAAGAAGTGGTGAGTACCAGAGACATAGTTCTTTTTTTTTTATTCGATGACAAGATAGACCTTGACTGTGATCTCACCTTTTTTTAATTCGATGACAAGATAGCCCTTGACTGCGATCTCACCTAATGGTAAATGACGACGCAGTCTAAGATGGTAGCGGGCTAATGTGGAAAGGGTATGGCAATTTACATTCAAGCCATACCCCTAATCGGTTTCTACACGCCATCGTGCCGGAACGCTAAATCGGCACGTCTTTTATGGTAGGGTAGTAACAGCCACGGCCAAAGCCTCCCAGCAAACCAGACCAGAGTCAATTCAGAAATTATGAATTCCCAAATTGACGCCGGAAATCGAACCCGAGACCTCCCAGCTATAAGACCACTGCGCTCACCATTGCGCCAGGGCGGTCTGCCAAGCCGTTGCCAAGTGAGGTAGGGTTAGCTAAAATCATGCGTCATGCTCGTGAACGGGTGCCACCAACGGAAATGGGTCTGCTTTTGTCTGCCTGTCTCAACATGTATGATTGTTTTACATGTTTGTGGAAACACTGTACACATAGCATAGTGATTTTTTTTTTTTTTTTTTGATAAGAGTAACCGCCGAGTTAATTGCTGGCTCTTCTCGGCAGAAAGGGCATTCCGAAATAGTGTTGGATTCAGTTGAAGTACTTGTAAAAGTTTATTTGAATATTTCTATTCTATTTGACACGTTTTGATTGGCGACGCTGCCGGCGTCGCTGCCATGGCATCTATATCAGATAGGGCCCTTATACACATCTTATTAACCGTGACGTTTTTATTTCAGGAAGTACCAGAACGCGGAAGAGAACGACCTGTGGGACGCGATGTCGGAAGCGACGCGCTCGGAGCCGACGCTGAAGGGGCTCTCCGTGAAGCAGTTCATGAACAGCTGGACGCGCCAGCCCGGCTACCCCGTCGTGCGTGTGCTCCGGGACTACGACACTGGCCACGTTACTTTCACACAGGTATCATGAAAATTGGGTGTATATGACTAACTTTTTTTTAAATGTTATGCAACAGACTGTTGTTAGGGTTAATTCACCTTCAAACTGTTGTTAGGGTTAATTCACCTTTATAAAAAAGAATTAGAGCCTAAATTAGTAACTTAGATCCATCGAACTACATATATGCTGGTTGCAAGCAATCACTTTATCCTTTAAAGTTGTATTCCATTGTCCTTTTTCTAAGAGTTTGAAACCTTAGCAAAAGGACAATGGAATACAACATGTCATTGATATGCAGAATGAACAGCATAGGTGATAGCACTGAGCCCTGTGGAACGCCTGCATTGATGGGCTTAGGTTCAGAGCTTAAACTGTCAACATCGACTTTGATGCTGCCTCCATTAAGAAAGCTGGCGATCCAATTACAAAGCTGCACGGGAAGTCCGTAGGATGGTAGTTTCGAAAGGAAAGCCCTTTGCCAAACCCGATTGAAGGCTTTGGCGATATCCAGGCTAACCGCTAGGGCTTCTCCCTTTCTGTCGATAGTATCCGGCCAACGATGCGTGAGGTATTCAAGAATATCACATAAATGAACAATTTTTTATTTTTTTTTAGTATTAAGTATATTAGTATACTGTATTAATGCGAATTCACCATCCTCAACATAAACGCAAAGTTTCCTGGAGGATGGCATATAAAATAATAAAAAAAATGTATTGTTGTATTATAGATCTTGAACAATAAATTTAAAAAAAAACCCAACAGAGCTGTGCGTTGTTAGGTCAGTCAGTCGCCTTTTCCTATTACATATTTAAATTTTCACTGTCCCCAGGACTTGTTCACGAATTCGCCGGAAGTGTCCGCGAAGGCCAAGGAGCAGGTCTGGAGCATCCCCATCAGCTACAGCACGATGGACGCGCCGCCGGCCAACTGGAGCACCCGGCCGAGGCTGTGGCTCAACGGGAAGACGCTGCGGACCCAGCTGCCTGTCAACCGCACGCAGGCCTTGTACGTCAACGTGGATGCTATTGGTGAGGAACCTATCCATATAGTTTTTTCTGATAGGAGGCTTTACCGTCAAAGACGTACCGTCAATTGATTTCGCAATCCGGCACGATTTGCGTGTAGAAACCGAATACGGATATGGGTTGAATGTACACTGTACCCCTTCCAAGTTAGCCAGCTACCATCTTAGATTGCATCGTCACTTATCATCAGGTGAGATCGCAGTCAAGGGCTATCTTGTCATCAAAGAAAAAAAGTCAACCGAGACGACATTTGTTGCCAATCATTGAAATAGATCGCAAATCAGAACACAAAACTTGTACGTCGCGCGGGAAAGGTCGAGAGTGTTCCGTCTCTACGACGTATATAATGATTGCCATCAACTAATGCGTGTGTGCGGGCGTGCGTGCCTGCGTGCGTGCTTGCGTGCGTCCGTGCGAGCGTGCGTGCGAACGAGCGTGCGTGCGAGCGTGCGTGCGAGCGTGCGTGTGGGCTGTCATTATGGTACCCCAACAAGATTAATATGAGATGCGTTATGATGCTACATCCTATTTTCCGTAGTACGGTATAGTACCAGCACACTCTGCTGGACTACACCACCGAAGGCAGTTTTCTTTCTCATCTGAAAACTTGTTGAGGACCTGCTAATCAGGCCCTCGTGATTCGTGTGACTCGTATATCGTGCATCATCACCGACAGTATCCTTTCTATATTCTCTCAGGTTACTACCGCGTGAACTACGACCAGAAGAACTGGGAGCTCCTCAACGCGGCTCTCAAGTCCAAAGCCATCGACAGCCCCGTCACCAAGGCGCAGCTGATCGACGACGCGTTCAACCTGGCCAAGGCCGGGCAGCTCAACTACAGCGACGCGCTCGGCCTCACCACGTGCGTGATCGACGGCGAGGACTCGCGCATCGTGTGGGGCATGCTGCTCGACAACATATACTTCCTCAACGAGAACCTGAGGGCCACTGCGGGATACATTTACTTCCAAGTGAGTTTACCAAAGCCATCGACAGCCCCGTCACCAAGGCGCAGCTGATCGACGACGCGTTCAACCTGGCCAAGGCCGGGCAGCTCAACTACAGCGACGCGCTCGGCCTCACCACGTGCGTGATCGACGGCGAGGACTCGCGCATCGTGTGGGGCATGCTGCTCGACAACATATACTTCCTCAACGAGAACCTGAGGGCCACTGCGGGATACATTTACTTCCAAGTGAGTTTACCAAAGCCATCGACAGCCCCGTCACCAAGGCGCAGCTGATCGACGACGCGTTCAACCTGGCCAAGGCCGGGCAGCTCAACTACAGCGACGCGCTCGGCCTCACCACGTGCGTGATCGACGGCGAGGACTCGCGCATCGTGTGGGGCATGCTGCTCGACAACATATACTTCCTCAACGAGAACCTGAGGGCCACTGCGGGATACATTTACTTCCAAGTGAGTTTACCAAAGCCATCGACAGCCCCGTCACCAAGGCGCAGCTGATCGACGACGCGTTCAACCTGGCCAAGGCCGGGCAGCTCAACTACAGCGACGCGCTCGGCCTCACCACGTGCGTGATCGACGGCGAGGACTCGCGCATCGTGTGGGGCATGCTGCTCGACAACATATACTTCCTCAACGAGAACCTGAGGGCCACTGCGGGATACATTTACTTCCAAGTGAGTTTACCAAAGCCATCGACAGCCCCGTCACCAAGGCGCAGCTGATCGACGACGCGTTCAACCTGGCCAAGGCCGGGCAGCTCAACTACAGCGACGCGCTCGGCCTCACCACGTGCGTGATCGACGGCGAGGACTCGCGCATCGTGTGGGGCATGCTGCTCGACAACATATACTTCCTCAACGAGAACCTGAGGGCCACTGCGGGATACATTTACTTCCAAGTGAGTTTACCAAAGCCATCGACAGCCCCGTCACCAAGGCGCAGCTGATCGACGACGCTTTCAACCTGGCCAAGGCCGGGCAGCTCAACTACAGCGACGCGCTCGGCCTCACCACGTGCGTGATCGACGGCGAGGACTCGCGCATCGTGTGGGGCATGCTGCTCGACAACATATACTTCCTCAACGAGAACCTGAGGGCCACTGCGGGATACATTTACTTCCAAGTGAGTTTACCAAAGCCATCGACAGCCCCGTCACCAAGGCGCAGCTGATCGACGACGCGTTCAACCTGGCCAAGGCCGGGCAGCTCAACTACAGCGACGCGCTCGGCCTCATCACGTGCGTGATCGACGGCGAGGACTCGCGCATCGTGTGGGGCATGGTGCTCGACAACATATACTTCCTCAACGAGAACCTGAGGGCCACTGCGGGATACATTTACTTCCAAGTGAGTTTACCAAAGCCATCGACAGCCCCGTCACCAAGGCGCAGCTGATCGACGACGCGTTCAACCTGGCCAAGGCCGGGCAGCTCAACTACAGCGACGCGCTCGGCCTCACCACGTGCGTGATCGACGGCGAGGACTCGCGCATCGTGTGGGGCATGCTGCTCGACAACATATACTTCCTCAACGAGAACCTGAGGGCCACTGCGGGATACATTTACTTCCAAGTGAGTTTACCAAAGCCATCGACAGCCCCGTCACCAAGGCGCAGCTGATCGACGACGCGTTCAACCTGGCCAAGGCCGGGCAGCTCAACTACAGCGACGCGCTCGGCCTCACCACGTGCGTGATCGACGGCGAGGACTCGCGCATCGTGTGGGGCATGCTGCTCGACAACATATACTTCCTCAACGAGAACCTGAGGGCCACTGCGGGATACATTTACTTCCAAGTGAGTTTACCAAAGCCATCGACAGCCCCGTCACCAAGGCGCAGCTGATCGACGACGCGTTCAACCTGGCCAAGGCCGGGCAGCTCAACTACAGCGACGCGCTCGGCCTCATCACGTGCGTGATCGACGGCGAGGACTCGCGCATCGTGTGGGGCATGCTGCTCGACAACATATACTTCCTCAACGAGAACCTGAGGGCCACTGCGGGATACATTTACTTCCAAGTGAGTTTACCAAAGCCATCGACAGCCCCGTCACCAAGGCGCAGCTTACTTATACTTGTTCCCTTCCGATTTGTTATAATGAGGTTGTACTGTATGACCAGAAGGCTTGCGCTTGACGACAATCAATGATAGGAAGCATTGATGAAGTCTATGTTGGAACACGCTAGTTTGTTTCAGAAACGTTGAACTTGAAGCGTTCGTACGGAGTACTTAGGTTGAATTTCAACCATATAAGGGTGCCGTCGCTCACAATTTCTCGAAGTTAAGTGGTAGAACGGTGAGATGTTTTTAAAGGTTCAAAGTATTACTTATGAAATTAGCAGGGTGTGCAATCAGTAACATAAAAATACAAGTCATCACATCATATCTACTGGACTCCATTGGATGAATCTCCGACATGTTTTTCAAAGGAACTTCAATTTCCAGGATTACATCAAACTATTGCTGAAGAAGCAGCTAGAACGAGTCAACTATGGCCTCCGCAAGCCCAAAGACGATAATGAAGCGTTCCTGATAGAAAACCTGGTAGTTTGGGAGTGCCTGGTGGAGTCTCCCAGATGCATGAAATGGGCTAAGGATGAGTTTGAGAAATGGGTTGAGAAACCCGATGTAAACGAGTAAGTGATAGAAATGTAAATCCCTATTAATATAAAAAAATATATATATCAGCCAAGCTAAAATTGGCTACTGTTCTATTATTTAGAGGGTCAAATAAGCGGAAAGCTTGTGCTAGGAATGGGTACGACAATAGTGCAACGGGTGGGGATCGAACCTGCGACCTTTAAGTTTTCAGTTCGCACTTGTTGGGCTATTGAGGCTTTTTTTTATATATCGACGGCCCCTACGTAAATCAACGAAACTAGAAAATGTCGATTTTCAGTGTTCCGTGTTGAGTCATTTCATCACAAGCTTTTCCCTTATTTGAAGGGGAGAGGAGAATATAAGTCAAGTTCAGCTTGGCAAAAATCTTAAAAAAAATATGTAATTAACCTTCTCGAGAAACAGTGGGACACGTCTACGAGGATTAAACTATCTATGTACCAGTGGGTTAATTGCACGTTCTGTTAAGGGGTCCACCTCGTCAGTCTTTTTTAAATAAAAAAACCACAAAATGTCCACTGATTTTAATGCACTCGGATCTAATAATTACAAAATCGCGGAGAATTAGCTGTGACTAATTGGCCGCATGGTTAGCAACGGGTTTTATAAAAATGCTTATGCTGATGCAGCGAATTAGTCCATATTACAATAATAAATCAAATATGTTTGAGCGAAGCAATGGCTGGATCATGCGTCATGCTCGTGAACGGGTGCCGCCAACGGAAACGGGTCTGCTTTGTGTCTATCCATGTTAACATGTGTTAGGTTGTGGTAGGTGTGCATTTTTGAAACTTCTTTGTGGAAACATTGTGTGCATAGCCTAGTTTTGTTAACAATTGTAAAAAAAAAGTTTTTTTGAAAAGAGCAACTGCTGAGTTTCTTGCCGGCTCTTCTCAGCAGAATCTGCATTCCGAACCGGTGGTAGATTTATGACGTGTCATAAGAGCTACAAGTTGGCCTACATGAAATAAATAAATTTTGATTTGATTTAAAATATATAACACGTGGTTGGACGTGGTTCCAGTATTCCAAGCTACCTCCGCTCGCTGGTGTACAACATGGCGGTGAAGCACGGCGGGCGGCGCGAGTTCGAGCTCATCTGGGACATGTACCTCAACGCCACGGACCCCAACACGCAGGCTCTACTGCTGTCCAACTTGCCCGCCACGAGGGTCGAGTCGCTCATCGCTCTGTAAGTATTGTTAATTTTTTGACTCAGTATTCGAACAAAATGCAACTTACAAACAGTAGAACGTGTATTCATCTACGAATAAATAATAAGCACGGAAGACTTCAGCGTTAAAAAAATGACCCCACAAAGATTGTGTCCTAGTAGGCGGGGATTAAAAACTGTGCAGCACGTCATTAGTCGGACATTTTTCTTGCACTTCAAATTTTCATAAGATCGTCCAATGACTCAGCTGTCATAGCAAACATAGCGCGCGAACCAATCCCTGCTTTCGTTCTGAATTTGAACCAGTCACCAAGTATCTATCTATCTGTAACATCGGAAGTTCGTATATATAGATCGTAGATTAAACCGCGTTTCTCTTACAGGTTGCTAGAGAAAAGTATCACGGACATACCCAACCAGAACGCCATGGTGGTGTGGTCCGTGGACCCACCGGTGGGCAGCCGGGTCGCGCAGGACTTCCTCATCGATAACTTCGACCGCGTGTACGACAGGTTCAACAAGATCGACTCGTTCATGTTCTCGATCGTGCTGAACTCTGCCTTTGGGAGCATCAGCACTAACGACGAGTTGGACAAGGTTAGTGCTGTAATTTTACACATATTTTATACATTTTTAGATTTGGGCAATGCGACAAGTCGAGAAAAAGAACATCGATGCTCTGGAGATGTAGTGCTGGAGACGGATGCTGGTCTCATGGACTGAGTTTCGCACCTACGTCTCTATACTCCAAGAATTCGGCATAAAACAACGCCTTTCGGCGTAAGTACAGGTCCCATATTAAAGTTCTTTGGGCATGTTTCCCGACATGGGAATGAACCCATCGAGTGCAGGGCAAAGTGGAGGGCACCAGAGGGCGAGGAAGGTCACCTAATGTTATGTGATTACCGTCGCCCATGAGCACTTGTAGTACCAAAGACACCACCAATGCCGACTTTTCAGGAATTTCAAATTCAAATTCAAAATTAATTTATTTCATGTAGGCTAACTTGTAGCTCTTATGACACGTCATAAATCTACGACCGGTTCGGAATGCAGACTGTGCTGAGAAGAGCCGGTAAGAAACTCAGCAGTTGCTCTTTTCAAAAAAAATTTTTTTTTTTTACAAAGCTATGCTATGTATACAGTGCTTCCACAATAAAGCTTCAAAAAATGCAAAAATGCCTACGTAGGTACACCAATCCAACGCATGTCAAGAATGGTCATTGGTCATCAGGATTTGTTGGTCCGCCCCTTGAATAATCCCATGTTGTAACTAAGTGGGAACATCGTCGAAGAAAGATGATTCCACAATTTGGTAGTACGTGGAAAAAAGATCTGGAACAACGTATGTTGAAGTGCTCCAGACACCCAAGTTGTGAGGATAAAATTAAATTCAGTGGTGTTCGGTGCGGTTGTGGTTGGAGAAGATAGAGAGTGGAATAAGAATAAGGGTGATGTAGAGTTTTTTTCTTCCAGCTCAAACACTTCGCGTTGCAGCACAAGGACAAGCTGATGCCGATGTCGCAGGTGCTGCAGAAGGTCATAGACAGCGCCACGATGCGCATCAGCTGGATCAAGCAGTACGCGGCCGGGATCAACGACTGGTTCAAGCACTACATCACCGGTGAGTGATCCACCCAGATACTTCGCTCATTTGCGACAAGGGTGACATAACTCAAAATTCACCAATTTTTTATTTTTTATTAAAGTGTTAACCTACACTTAAAGGAAATAACCTAATAGATTTATAAATACATATCAATAACAAGCAATGTGGCATCTATAATCTCTTAAGAGCTCCATTGTAATATGGTGTCTTGGAAAAAAATAGACAACTGTAATGTGTCGCTACTAGATGTCGCTAACAGTTGCTATAAAACTGATTGAAAAAGTAGATACATATCACTAATTTTGTGGCTGACGTATGGTTCGGCCGTGGTGTAGCGGTTAACACACTCGGGCGCGATTCCCAGAGAGACGTGGGTTCGAATCCCGCCGGCCTCGGAATTTTTGATATGTATTTATAAATCTATTAGGTCAAAATTCACCAATTTTAGTATCGAACATTTATACTTTTTGCTATAAAAACAACACTACGCTAAGCACAAAAAAATAAGAGCGAGAGAGATTGTGACTTAATGCTACGATCTTAGACTGCATCGTCACTTACCATCAGGTGAGATCGCAGTCAAGGGCTATCTTGTCATGAAATAAAAAAAACATGTTTTTTGATATAATGTTTCATTACAGAGAACGCAACAAACAACCATACAAACGCAGTAACCGCGCCGCCGACGCCGACCCATACAAACATGACAACTGACGTCGCAAACAATACGAGTACAGCGTCTAGTCCGCTAATAGTTAACACTTAGGGTCCTCACAGACGGCCCACAACCGCAACCACACAATAATATTACTACGTAAGCGACACTCACTGCCAATTTACCTTTATCCGCAACGTAACAGTACGCTTACCCCTAAATTACCAGGTTCAACGTTCAAAGCTAACAATTATAGCAAATAATTGATGACATTCAAAAAGTGTGTAGTATACAGTAAACATACTTCAAATAAAAAACTTTGACTTCAAATTCACTGTGCGCTGTAAGTGCATCGACTGTCAAAAAAAAATGTATTGTGTTCATACTTTAAGGCCATGAAACAACGCTGCAATTTTTGTAACCGATAATAAATAACGTTAGAATTAATACTCTGTACCATGATGTAATTTTTACAATTTTAGATGATTTCTAGCTGCTATAGTTAATGCAATATAAGTTAGAGTGCAGCAAGGCCATTCACATACAACCACTGCCTGACGACAATTTTACCGCTCGCGCTGTAGTGTGGTTGTAGTGTGGTCCGTCTGAATACACATTTAAATATAAGTCGTTAGCGCTAACTACCGTCCAAAGATAAAATAAACACTAGATAGTATGTATCAATTAACGCCCGGTTCCTGTATATTATAATATGTAGCTTATATCTATCTTTTGAACAGCTGAAGCAAAGCCGATTGCTTCCAAGAAACTTGAATATATCATATTTCTTGTAGAAATACAAATTTATGCAAATACGCAATAAAACCTTAGTAAAGCAATATTCAGGTGAACAACGCGCCTCGCTTTACATTATTTGCCATTATTTGGCAATCAAAAATGAGCCCTAAGTAAATTACAATAAAGTAACTTTCAATCGTGCGACATTTTGTCACATATTGTTTTTTTATTCGGTCGAGATTTGTCATAAATGTACTTGTATATTATAGTGCTATACCGATAGTTAGTAGTTGTACATAATTATTATACATATTATTATTATGTAAAATATAATAATCAATAGTGTAATTCTTTTACAAAGTGTGCTTAAAAGTGTTTTATATTGATCGGTGCTCTCTTAGTTGAAACAATTTTTTATCAACATTTGATGTTTGTTGACTTAGGTCAGTACTTATTTTGTATTTTTTTCCTTTGATTGAAAGCAGCGTCCATATCATTAAAAATTTTCGGCGCGTGTTGAACCCAATGCGCAATTTATTTATTTATTAAATAGGAAGCCCACGTTGTATACAATGTTAAATTCCTTATTGTAAATTTTTACACACTAATTAATCTTACATCGTACACCCCATTTACAATTTCTTTTCTTTACTTCATTTCAGTTATTCTAGACGAACACGCTGTATAACGTAATTTTTATTGTTGTGGACACGATTTAAGACTTACAACAACATTTTATGCCAAAAAGGCTATGTTAATTGGACGCACATACGCAATAACGATTCAACCCACAAACCTTTGTCAAATTAAATAATGTATGTATTTGTAAAGGAATAAAGTAAACTTTTCAATTGATAAGTTGTGTGGGTGGACTCTTTACTGCATATGTGCGTCCAATTAATACCAGACTTTCTGAAAAATGTGATGTTTATCATTTATCTTCTTTAACGTAAGTTTTATACACAGTCACATATAACTGATGAAATGCGTTGATGAAAACTGTATAATTGATACAAGAAAAAGAGAAAAACTAACGTTAATACGTTAGTAGTAATACTGTTTCTCTCTACTACCTGTATGACATAGTAAATTGTAGGGTAGTCAAACAAAAATAAAAAAATAAAAACGTATTATTGTATAGTGAAAGTTTTGTTATTTATGGTCCTTTGGTAAAAACATTTTTTGGAGCATGTTAATTTTCTTATCTGTACAGTATTTTGGCGTCATTATATTTATTTGCTTGTATAGACCTCAGCTCTTAGGCTGAGATCTATTAAACTTGCTCTGACGGCTCAGACTTGAGATAGAGTTGAAACGAGACACATTTATGTCTGGCATAAATCTGTCTCGTTTTAACTCTGTCCTAAGTCTGAGCAGAATGACTCATTCTGAAATCTAAAGACCGCACTTTCATTCGGAATGAGAGTGCAGTCTATAGATTTCAGTCTAAGTTTCTTCTATGCTAGTGATACTTACGTACGGTGTTAGCGTGCTGTCCGTATTCCGTACGTATCGTACGTATGTCGACATGTGCAAGCGACGTACACCGAGAAATGTAGGCCACAAGCCTAACTAAATTTACAAAATCAAAGCTCAAATTTCAGACAAAAAGGTGACACTACTCTTTTAGTCGTGTCAATTTTTAGGTTGTAAGATTATGAAATTTTTTTATCAAGAACGCACTATTTTTTACATAACTATGTATTTCAATAATGTCTTATTTTGTTTCGTTTTTTGTTTTTTTTAGTAAGTATATTAGATCAAGAGCTGACTTTTCAATTGCCAAATATTTCTTAGTATACGAATAAACCTGACAGTTTCCTGTACTTAATATGTAAAAACTCAAAAATGAAAACTGTTGAAACGTAAAATTCTTCCTATTGGTGTATATGATATAGAGTAGTAATAGGTAGGTACTTACTATGTTTATGAATGTAGATTATTTGGCGATTAAAAATCAGCCCTTATGCAAATTACATAGTTCCTATTAATTGAAAAAAAAAACCTCGAATCATACCTATTAATTGGACCGCGTATATTATTTTTAAAATAAGCATAATATTATAAAATAAGCTTAAGAATGTCTCTTAAAAATCTGGCAAGAAATAAATTTTTAATTAATATCAGTCTTATTTCTATTCCTATTTCCATATTTCTGATAACAAGCCTCAGGGTCACTCAGCGTGCGATGAAGGAGGGATAGTTATATACTTAAAGACTTGGCCTTTTGCAATTCTGGCTTTAGTTCATGAGTAATTTGGACAGTTTCTGGTTTTATTATTTAAATTACCGCGCTAAAAAAAAAAAAGATTGGCTACCTGTAAACCAAAATAGGTTATAACTCTTATTGAATCTATTCAATAGAATTTTTTTAGACAGAACTATCTAATTAAGGTAATTAAATAACTTAATGATAATAGAAGTAGAACGCTGTCTTGGAATAGAAAGCTTGTCTCAATCTGAGGCCTCAATATATTTTTTTTCTCGAAAGCTCTAAGGCCGCGTTCACGTCATGTTTACGCATTCGTGTGAAGCTACTCCGAATCAATATTTTCACCACAAAAATGCTTTTTCTACCTAAAGATAAGAATGTTCATAGCTTGATATAAAATAATTCCGCTGAGCATTTTGGTCAGAACATTATTGGTGTAGAGTGTGGACGAACAACCCTTAAAAACGAGGTCATGGCCACGTCACTTTTTCCAATATGGCGTCGTAGTGATGGCAAGCCCCGCGAAAATCAATAATGCTTGTAAACAAGCTACACACGGGGGAAACAATTTTATCGTTTTATACAACGCCATTAACGTAGCTAGTGTATTTTATTGCTTAAAATTCTAATTGAATATAGATATAGATATCACTGAATATATTTTGATTCTTATTAGTACAAAGTGAGAGCAATCATGGATACAGCTAACGTAGGATATTCGTACCATTTGCCAAGTGGTGGATGGAATTACAAGATTCGCAATACGCTGTCGCAATTTAGCGATTTATTCAGCGAATTTAATAAATATATTGCGCCTGCATATCACCACGATCGATGCGAAAGGTAGAGTTCATTTCTTTATTTTTTTCATTATTTTGCAGTTTATTTTTTATAACTCCTTATTTAACTTGATATTGTTATTTTCAGATCGGTCCAAATGAGGATTTATTCCATGCACAAAGGAGAGTTTGTGATGGTTTTTATAGCATTTTTTGCATGCTTCGGTCTTGGTGTTTTCATAGGATTAGCAGGTTTGTTACTCAAATTGAATTATTTGTAAAGTGTGATCATAATAACGTTGATAAGTACTTAGTAGGTGATATCAAATGTGGACCATATGTGTTGTGGGATGTTTTTCTAACCTATTAACTAAAAAGCTCCGTGAGTTTTTTATTTAGACTGCAAGGCAACCTCGTAGTTTCAGAATGAGTATTTCTGATTGTATTTCGCAGATCACACTTGATTTCTTAGGTACTTATCAATATACTTAATACTTATCTTATAGTTCAAGGCATATCAATTTTACATAAACTTAAAACTGTGTGTTGCGTCTGTAGTCAGTAAAAATATAGTTTTGGCCCTGATTTAAATTGAGAATTTAAGTTACGATAATTTATGACGTAACTTTCTCTAGACTTGGAAGTTGAATACACAATGCTCCTCGGTCGTCCTGGAGCACCTATAAATAACTTGAAAAGGTTAATATTTTACAGTGGACCTAAAGACCCTAAAATATTTCCAGGTCCGTCCCCAACGACTACCACGTCGGTGTCGGCGACGAGCGTGTTGACCAACACCAGCGCGATATATCACGGCCCCTTCCACCTGCACAGCCCCGCGCTCGGCACGCGCGTGCAGCAACTGTGGCTGCTGGCTGAAATACTCACCGATAATAATGACGGTAGGTGGGAACAAAACTACGCGTTCGGTGCGCTCGCGCCCGAGAACGTTGCGATTGTTGCTTACGTCACAATTTCTCATTTCCTCAGTATTGGTGGTCATCAACGTCTCAACCGGCAGCCGTTCAGAGCTGCTCACAGAATTATTACAAAACACTATCTAAGGCCGCTTATGTGCTGCGGCTTTTAGCGACTCGCTTGTTCATTCATCCTCCTAATGAAGAGCTCTTCAACGCTGCATTTCCCGATTCTAGGTCGCCTCGCCACTCCAGAACGCCTCGTTTTTTTAATATATCCTAGTTTTGAACCGCAAAGTTTGGCTGTGTATTCATTAACATTTCTCTGTTTTCCAGAGGAAATATTCGATAAGAGTTTTCAAGTCAGTATATCAATAGATGGCGTTTTAAGTGACCATTCTACTGTCAATCTTATTCCAGAGACAGAGGTCACTAATAGGTGAGATATCTCCTAATTCAAGTCTTACATTATTGTTCCTGATATAAATATAAGCGCTTGCTTATTATTTTTATTTATTTTAGGACACAACATCTGAAATGCAAGAAGCAAATATGCGAGGAAGTAATGATACTTCATCTAGGATCGTTAGAATATACGCATTATATGCTTAACATACATTTTTATGGGCTAAGGGAGTTCCACAAGCGGTATTTTATAAGGGAAATTGTGTTCTATGTGAGTATTATAAAGATTAAATATGTATTGGTTTGACTCAGGATATGTGGAGTACCTAATCACAGTTCAAGCCAATATTTCTCCTAAAGTAATTACTGCTTTTCAAAACATTTAAATGCTCTTGGAACCAAATTCCGCTTTTTTTGTTCTTAGGCGAAATACTTAAATGAATATAACACTGAAATTTTCCTCACGATATTTTGTAGTTTATTATAGATATTTAATCAAAGTTATGTTTTGAAGTTTTTAATTTTTTATTAGTGTTAACCTACACTTAAAGGAAATAACCTAATAGATTTATAAATACATATCAAAAATTCCGGGGCCGGCGGGATTCGAAGTTATGTTTTGAAGATATGTTTTGAAGTGTTGAATCCGGTTCGAAGGATCAATTTTAAATTCTAAGAACAACTTGGCAATCCTTTGTAAATCCCTTTTGAGGTTGGTGAACAATTATCTAAAAAACCTGCACGATTTTATTTCAGTTCAAAACCTATAATCCGGTATTTACACAAATGGAGACGTGGTTCAGGTTTATATTCCTTCTCACCACATTCACCGTAGCCGTAAGTATTAAACTATGGTCCACTACACCTACATATCCTAATCATTTTCTGGTGCTTATTCCACGGTGAATCTAGTATCAGTTCTTTGCGTGACCTTGTTAAGATTGATAGTGGAAATCTAAGCACTTACCACCATACCTAAATATTTATTTTTAACAATAAATCCACATGTAAGACCAATCTGCCCAAGATCTGACGCAAACTGATTTCATGAAAGATTGATCTTCTAATGACCAGTCTTAATCAAATTGTTATGGCGACTACGGCCAGTGCCACGTGCATGGGACAGGAAATCATTTAGTGTACAGTTAGGGATAGATCCCGTTAGAGGACGAATCTTTAGTTCTTTTGCACAAATTATTGCCATTGTTATTTGTGTACTTACAGTTAGGGATGGATCCCGTTAACGAATCTTTAGATCCTTTGCGCAAGTAATTTTGTTAACGTAAATTAGTATTGCTTCTATTGTAAAGATTGTAACGTATTGTTGTAAGAGGAACTAAGCACTAAAACTATCCATTTTATTGTTAGCCAGTAACGTTTATTTTTTAAGTTATTCCCATGTTCCCCTACTCCTCAACTCATTGTACAATTTTGGTTATAAGCCTCAACTTTGAATTGTTAGAGAAGACTCGCAATATACTCACGGCAACACGCATCGAGTTACTAACACGCGTTTCATTTCTCTCCGCATCAACCCTAAGTGTATAACCCAGCCAGAGCGCCAGCGCCGACATTGTTAATTATAGTTTATGTTGCAGTGCTGGTTCGCTCACACACTAAGAAAATTTTCAACTCAAGATTGGGCCATCGAACAAAAATGGCTCTCAATCCTGCTTCCTCTACTTCTCCTTTATAATGGTAGGTAATCTAAATATACACTAAAGTGTATAATGTGTACAACTGTACATGTGCCAGAGTTTAACTTGATTCTTGTTTGTTTAAAGATCCGATCTTCCCTTTACGCCTGGTAAGCGGGGGATGTTTCGCGCCACTGCTTGACACGATATTTCAGACAACTTTTCTGGCCTGCGTGATGCTATCCTGGCTTGCACAGTATCACGGTTTAAGACAGGTAGATAATTTCTTATCAAACTTAAAAAAAATCAAATTACCATACTTTTTTCCATGTGTAAAATGTCTTGAGATGACAATATACAAATTGAATGTTTCAATAAAGTCATTGTAATTTGTGTTCACTACGCACTATAATAAATAATCATCCTAATATTATAAATGCTAAAGTGTATTTGTTTGTTGGTTTGTCCTTTAGGAGAGTTTTCTCGGAAAACCAGAGTTCCCCCGGGATTTTTAAAAACTAAATCCACGCGAGCGGACATCAGCTACTTTTCGAATGATTTAGGCTACTTTTTAACTTGAAAAATAAGAGAGTTCCCGCGGGAAATAAAAAAACTAATCCACAGGTTATATAACATTAATTTTCAGAACGAGCGGGGTTTCGTTTCATTCTACCTGTTCAAAGTGATAATTGTGGGGCTGGCTTGGCTGCCTGCCATGGTTGTAGCGGTGTGGCAGAAGTACTACGCATATTACGACCCCACTTTCAATTACTATATGAACCCTAATTATCCTGTAAGTACTGTTGTAATCCTTTTTGATCGACTTTAATGTCTAGTGATTAAGTATAACTATAGGTACCTAAGAGTTCTACAATGGAATCTAAATAATTTTGCCCTCAAATAAAACCAGCCTCCCACGAAATGGTGTACTGCATAATGGGCCTCCATTTTAAGAATTAGTGATATAGGTAAATACCTAATTAGTTATTGTACATTATTATTTCTTTTCAGGTAGTCAAAATAATGTTCTTCGTTGCTGTTACATTGTACTTTCTGTACCTCCTCGTCCTCATTGTAAAGGCGTACAGCGACTTGAGGAATATGCCATTTTTTGGTGAGTTTTTTTTTTTTTGATGCTATTTAACTACCTAAATGAAATATTATCCAATTAAATAGTTCTATCCACATTCTGTGCGAGCCTTCTCCGAGGTCTAGGCCAAGAGGTCTAGCGAGGGTTCGGACTTCAAGGAGTGGCCTCCTATAAAGGGATAGTGCCCGTGAAAGATCGTCTCTTCCGGTCTAAAGGCTACCATACCCACATGGAGTCATCTTCCTGAAATCTTCGCTGATTTGGGTGGCCTGCTCAGATTTTGGAGGAAGCTCGGCTGGCTGGAGTGATCCGGCGGGGAGCCGTACCAGCGAAAACACGCAAAAGGGGTGATAAACGTGTATACTTGCGAACGTGTATACTTGCGGAGAAAATTCCCAGGAAATGAAGAAAGAAAGAAAGACCTACATGGAGAGGCCAAACTGGACAGGCAAACCTGCGTCAGTTTAGCTTGACCGGTGATGTGCCCATACACGACACATCACACAATCGCATCAGTTCATTTCGGTTTGCTGAAAGTACTTATTGGTCGTGAATCGCTTCAGTCACTCCGGCCGCCCGACGCGCGCAGAATTTGAGGTCGCAGTATCCATACACGGTACGGATTTATATCAGATCAGGCGGAACTAAAGTTATAACTGTCCGTGTATGGTAGTTGTAAAGTCTGCCAGTCTGGAAAGGAAGGCCTTGGTCTTGTCTCGTTTGGGTTCCGTAAATTCACCGCCGCGTGTATAGCTGATGTCTACTCCGGAATAACTTCAAATCACCTTGAAGCCGGTATTAAATTTTAATGTCTACGTGTTTATTCAATTTTGAATAGATCATAATCGCGAAATAATAAAATATTCTTCTTTATCAAGCGATGTCCTCTTGTATGGACTTCCAAATGCCAGTCTTGCACCGCTTGTATTTCCAGGCTCTATGAGACGACTTGTCTAATGTCGTAAGTCCACCTAGTGAGGGTTATAGTGGAGTATTTTGTTACAGATATAAGACTGCGATGTCTCTCAATAATCGTGGGCACGGTGACGTTCATAACCACAATCCTGGCGCTGCACAGCTGGGGTCCCGCCGCGCTGCAGGACCACTGGGCATCGCAACCCGCAGTTCACTACGACACTTCCGCGCCTTTCATGGCACTGTACGGCCTGTTCAACTTCACCCTATACATAATGGCCTACTTGTTCTCGCCCGGCACCGGGAACATACACGGTAAAATTTCATTTTGATCAATGCCAATGCTTTTATATCTAAGCTAGTATGGATCAACCAACTTATCTATGTGATTGATTAGGTAGTCCGTATTTGCAAGTAAATGTAAAAAAAAAATATTCTTTTCAATATTTATTCTAAAGATTCCTTAGTCATTTACAAAATAGGGTTTTTAAAATTATATAAAATAAACAGAGTAGGTACTTAGGTATACATATTATATGTAATTATATAATAACAAGTACAAAATCGTAACTTAACATGAAGAATAAAATTATAATTAATATTTATTGATATAAATTAAATTCACTAATACTGTTTCCATTACTCAATAAGTAAAGTATTGTAGTCTCTCTGACACTTTAAATTTCTGAAATAATCAGAATTCTCACACGCATAATATGGCTTCCCCCCTCCCACCCCTTTATTAACAAAATCGTCTTTGAGATACCCTACGTTTAAATTAATGAGAATTCTTTAATAAATAAGGGATTTAAACGGATAAATCAATATTATACAGTACAACGAAAATAAAGTAATGCGATCAAGATTAACTTAAAAAAAGCCGCCATTTTCTCTTTGCTGTCCTGCTCATTGTAGCACACACGAGCAAGACAGATATATCTATAAATGGCGCTTTAACAGTCCTATTCGAATCTTGGTCGTGAGGGAAAGTGGCAGGATCGTATGAACATGAAGGCGTTTCCTAATCGTTGGCGTTGCATAATATCACCGTATATCAACGAACATTGACGTCTAACGCTGAATCCCTTCCTTGGACTATTGAGTACCACACGTGCCACCATAAGTGTTTAGTTTAGTCCACTATAAAACACATTTTTTTTTTTGCAGAAACCGCCATTACCAAAGATAACCCAGCGTTCTCTATGATCAACGACTCAGACGAGGAAGTTATCTATGGTTCAGACGAAGAGAGCCGACGTCCACTGAACTCGCATTGCCACAGAGCGACAAGCGAGGACATATGATTAAATAAAATGTTTTCCATATTATTATGTACAGGCTAGACTGTTTGGACTGCAAAATTGCAGTTTTAGATGCTGTTCGCAATAACTGCACACTTTCGGCGATTAATAAATATTAAACTGCAATAGAATTGCATATGAACTGCAATTTTTAAGTCGCCTTACAGTCCACAGCCACACTCAAGGAACAAGAAAGACATGAAACGGGCCGTCAAAGAAACGAGATACGTCTCGAGACGAATACCTAATTCGCTTCGTTTCATAAAAAAGCCAATTTTTAAACGCGTTTCTTCCCGGGTTTCTTGTCTGCCTTTTTCATACAGTTCTGTGTTATACAATATCTAATGTAAATTTATTTCTTGTTATAAAATAGAAAATAATGAACAGTTCTCTTATTTATTTTAATGATGAAAATAAATTTCCTATTTGATATTTTCATGTTTGCTCGTCATATTTTCAAAGATCGTCACCTTCTTTGGTTATAAATACAACAAAAATTTGATGAAAACGCGACCGGCGCGTTTACACGTTTTTCTCTATTAACATTAACAAAAAATTAAAACGTAGATATTAAAAATTTCAACATTATCACCAATCTGACCAAGATGTCAGATTATTTCAATGACAGGTTGATCATAATATGGCCGCCCTACTTAGTATTTAATGGCCGCCAATGACGCCTTACCTTCGATCACAGAAAAAAGATCGAAGCGCCTTACAAACCGCTTCACGAAAGTTGAAACACTCGCTATAACTCTTGAAATGCAATGGTTTACCTGCCTTACTACTGCTGAGTTTCAACTTTAGTGGCATGTGTTTAGTATTAGTACCTACCTTTTGACTAATTACAAAAAATAAATCTATACATAAATCAGTCAAGCTTACGATAATAACAATAGGTTTCGAAATCGTTATTTTTAAAAATGGCATCTCATAACTATCTCAAAACCGACCATCCGTCCATTAATTTTTGTCTTACGTTCTCACAAACTTTAGTCCTCACAACAATCCAACCATCCATCAAACTCAACCTTTGAGTATTTAATGCTCTAAGATCTCGACCAATGTCCTCACAACAATCCATCCATCCATCCATCTCAACCTTTGAGTATTTAATACTCTAAGATCTCAACCAAAGTCCTCACAACAATCCATCCATCCATCCATCTCAACCTTTGAGTATTTAATGCTCTAAGATCTCGACCAATGTCCTCACAACAATCCATCCATCCATCTCAACCTTTGAGTATTTAATGCTCTAAGATCTCGACCAATGTCCTCACAACAATCCATCCATCCATCCATCCATCTCGACCTTTGAGTATTTAATGCTCTAAGATCCGGTCCAACCATCTATCTATCAATTTGTCTAACTATCGGTTGAAAGAAATCCATCGAGTACACCCTGAATGGACCAATATTTAGGTAATATTACAAGAAGTAGTGATTATCATATTTCGATACCTAGTCAAGATTGTTTTAATTCCCTGAATAATGCTGACACTGTTCATTCTCGGCAACAGTGATAAAGTAGCAACCAATCGGAACTGGTGAGCGATTGTCACACTGTAATACCCATATAGTATTCCTTACTACTAGGAATACTATGCTTATGGCAAGACCAAAATTAATACATAAATGCTTATGTATCTACATCAAGTACCTATTCGACTATGTTTTTAAACATTACTACTCGAGAAGATCTAATGAACAGTAAAATCAAGATTCAAATAAGACAAAAATGGCGAAGGTAGAGAAATCTTGAGATTGTTCACTAGACGGAGACAACAATAGAAAATTATGACGACACAAGCTACCAACTTTATAGAAAATTTAAATTTAATTTTATCCAGATACTTATCCGTTTTGCACAAACAGCACAGGTTTTCTACCTATACATTCGGTTTAAAGTTAAAACATTTTATAACATGAGTCGGATATTTATCTATTTATGTATCCTATTCCAAAGGTGAGCTAGCATATAAATCGACCGTAGCAATTAACATTGTCGGATCTACATTTTAGCGATTTTCATTTTATTGCATTAAAGGTCTTAGAATAAGAATAAAAAATATGCTCCCACCAATTATTTTAAAATCAACCATCCATCTTTGGTTTTTGCAAGTGCAAAATGTAGGTACACTGACGATTCTTCACTTTATACATATGTATTTGAAACTTTGAACGGCCGTACCCTAAAGTAGTGATTTTTCACATACGACTATGTTAATTGCTGCGGTCGAAATAGAATATGCATCACCTGTGCTTTCGAAGTAATGCATTCGTTAACGCACTTACGCCATCGATGTGTATGGATATGCCTGTCCTATACGATTGCGTCTACGAAAACGCGCTTGAATATTACTTCAATGTACACCGCGCGTTCGTTTTGACGCGAGTATCAACCAATCACGTTCGAGGAGTAGCGACTCCCTATTAACTAGAACAAAAAATGGAATAAGGAACATAAGTACTTTTTTTTAAACCTCTTTTAAGTTCTTTTAAAACAAGAGATTGTTGTTTTTTTGAGCGCGTTTTTTTTCCTCTAGAGGCCTATCTATATACATCGATGACTTGAGCTGACTATTGCGGCCAACACGTATGCTAGCGCCAGTGTTAATGCTAGTAAAGCGGAATAAAATGGAACCATTATTTTCAAACTGTCTTATAAGTTACGCTTAAAAGAGGATGCAAGAATATGCGTTACTGCATGCAACACAAGATTTTATGCATGCTTTTTTGCCAGAGAACATGAGGTAAGCACACGGGCATACGTCTGGGTTCTCACCAATAGCTTCTGATTCTAACTTGGTGCTAGACTTGCCGAAGTCCTTCCAGCCGGATAGTTATCCTTTCAACCCATACAGGTTGTTATTTTGAGAGCGGACGGTGAGGTTTATTTTAGGAACCTTGGCCTCAATTTTAACAAAAAACTATTTATACTCTGTAAAACAATGATGCTATAGAGAAATTAGAAAAAAGCACCCCTAACAGCGATCTAATAAGAGAAATCTCAAGTTGTAAATAACAACAAGAAACAAAAAAATTAAACAAGAGAACACCCGTGCCCTTATCTGTAAACGACGAACCATTAGTAACGTCATTTCCTCGATTTTTATTAATAGATACTGATAAGAACTGCCTTTTGATTCTTCTGTAGTTTTCCTCTAAACACGATTGAGTAATATTGCGTAGACACATGCGTAGATTTATCTAACAAAATGTTTTATAGTACGCATAATATTCCGAGTCAATCTTAGGTGAATAAAGTACGCAGTAGATGTCCATTTCAAGACATCACTGAAGTACTGTGGTGCGTCGTGCGGTGAGTAAGGGAAGCGAAGCAAACGCATAGGCTTGATGACGCATATCGCTCCGCCCATGCCAATTGCCATACTTTGCACAGTAGGCGCCATGTTCCTTACAGTTTGCATTCTTTTCTGCTCTCGAATTGTAGAAGTAGGTAGTATAATTACACCGATTTAGATCATGGAAGATTGAAGTAAGTTAAAATACAAATCAAAATGAAACCATCAGACCTACAAAATTTCACAACAATGTCCTGAGAAATTATCTGGAGACAAGTCAAATTCACAATTTGATCAAAGAACAATGAGCTTTGTAAGCGACATTACAAGCACCAGTTACTCTTAAGTAATTACGCCCTCAGCGCAAATATTAAATTATAATACAGCACTTATCATTTCATAGAACGGTGAAAAATGAATGGAACAAAATAGCGCCATTTTATCGACCGAGATACACACACATGCAAAAATTTTACTGATAGCAGAAATTTCATACTTTCAATCTTTTCCCTTGGCGAATGACGGCTACTCGCAAACAATGGTGTATGTAGAAGTTGGTAAGTATATCTCAGATCTTTCATATATAAGTAGGTAAATAAAGTGGAAAATTTTTGAAAAAAAAAGCCACAGAAGTTAGGTGTATTATTTTAAAGGCACGTCAAACATCATTCATGTTCGGGCAGTGCACGAAAAGTCAAGGTGTGCTAAAATTAGTGGATTGATGCAATTTCCGCATCACCATTCAAATGAGACCGTAAAAACAAACAAAAACGACAAATAATAAAAAAATTGAATGCAAAAATAAAAATGCCTTAAAGCAATTCATATCTGTTATGAGACACCATTTCCTAGACTGATAGCTGTAGGATTACAAAATGGCGGTATAACCTACCGCCATTTTGATTACTTGAATGCCGCCATTTTGTTAATATTTAGAAATTTACTAAATACAATAAAATGAAAGAGAAAGGACATGAATATTGATAGTTTAATTAGGAAGATAATAAATAATTGTCAGCATGTATGATATCTACAGTTAATTTATATAAAACTAATCTAAAGCTATAGCCTGTAAATTGTTCAGTGTGTGAGTTATCAAGATAACTGGATGCGGTTGCAGTATGAGGGAGGGCAGTGGGCGCTGGCGCGCTCCGCAGGGCTCCGCAGGGAGCGCCTGCGGTGTCGCCGCCGTGCGCCGTAGCACCGCGCCACCCCGCATCACGCACGTCACACCGGCCCGAGGGTCACAGTTCTCATTCACACTGGGCATTTCATCATCTGAACACAGATCAATAACTTCACACTCAGTGTCTATTTTCTTGAGAGGATCAGTGCTCTTCACCTCCATGTCCATTGGCTGGTCAGCATCCACAAACACTATGTCCTTGTCCTCATTGGCCCATCTGCTCTCAGCCTCCTCCCTCAGCTTGTCGATGTACTCTTGCATTTTGTCTAATGACATCCTTGGGACGTCCACTGTTATGGGCCTGCACTTTAAAAGCAACAATTGGCTATTGAGATCGAGAATTTTCTTGTTCCTTTGGTCTGGAAACACATGTCTCCGCTGCCAGTAATCTATAGGCCTCCTGTATCTGACTGGAAACTGCTGTCCTTTGCCTTTGCTAACTAAGTTTTTACTAAGAGATGCAGATGTACAACAATATCTTTCTATTCTTTCCCTAGAAAAGCTTGTGTCTCTTTGAATATTGAGTTTTGCATTTTTCATATATGCCAGGGAAGAAAATGGATATGGAGGCCCTCGGTCAACATTAGCTGCATTCCTGGCATTCCTTGGCTTAGAATCTTCTTCAATGTCCTTAGATGTCTTGTCAACATACTTTTCCCCCAGTGGCAAGAGCTTTAACGCTGAAAGAAACTCAGGTAGACCACCAGTACAGGAGCTAGATGGTACAACTTCATTATTACACAGCCTTTCATGAGCTTGTAGAACTTCTAAATTATCAAAGTGACTGTCACAGTTGTCACAGAGATATATGTCAGCAGGCTTAACATGGGGTTCAAGTATATCTAAGGATGTCTCCCGGTCATAGAACAGATTCTCATTGCGGAAGGTTACTAGAAGGCGTCCATTGGGCCGGTAGTAGAGAGACGTTGTGTGATCGCGATTGTCAACATACCTCAGCTTCTTGTGCTGGTAGCGCGCGAGCTGGGCGGAGAATACGAGAAGGAATGTGCTCTTGTGATAATCGTAGCATTTCTTCACCAGGTTCTTGAGCCGCAACTCCCAGTCCTCGGGGACTTGGCGCGGCCGCACAAACGGATGCGAGAAGGCAACGTTGCTGGGCCACCAAGGCGGCTGCCGGATCTCTTTCGCCGTGTCGTGTCCCCACGAACATGTCACCATAAACGTTATGAACTTCTCCAACTTCTCGGCCTTGATCTTTGACAGCGCTGTCGGGTTCCCGTCAGCGAAGAGCAGCGGTAAATTGGCAATCATATTTGTTGTCGCTTACGGTCATCGCAGTTGGCCAGCCAGCGCTTGCGATCTCATTCCACACAACACAGTAACGGTAACATTATCCGCCATCACGTCCGCTCTCACTGAATACATTTTAACCACATAACATTTGCAGAGCACAAGAGATGAATTACCTGTTACGAATTACGAGCACTTGCTCCGAATTATGTGAAATGCACCAAATTGCACAAACGCGCTCGTTAACTAAAAAGAGAAAGACAGAAAGATGAACGAATACGAAAAGAAAAAAGAGTAGACTCTTTTTCTTTTTTTCTTATGCCCACAGAATACAGATAAAGTTATAGATCCAGTGTTGCCAACTGTAAATTGGCAAACAAACACAGACATTGCGTACGTACTAGTACCTATTGTTACGTGTGTGAGAAATTGCCACGGTATCGTAAAATGGGGGGAATATTTAATTAATAATTTTTGTCATTAGTCTGCTCTTTTATGCCTGTGTGTTATGTACAAGTGATTCACACGGAACATGTAGGTACCTACCTACCTGCCTAATAGGTCAAAATATCAATTCCACACACAAACATATATAAGAGTTATTATGTTTGTGATTCCACAGGTCAATTCAAAGAGTATAATAACATAGGGAAAGGTCAATTCATAATACTCTAAGGGGGTCCATACACGGTCAAATATGTTTGTCAAACAAACGGAAACGGAGGTATTTGATTGGGTGCGCTGTTTGATCAAGGCCATGAAACACCAGCGCACCCAATCAAACACCTCCGTTTCCGTTTGTTTGACAAACATGTTTGACCGTGTATGGGCTCCATAATATAACAATCACAGACTAATAACCATAAAATTATGATAATGTCATTATGTCAATTGTCAATGTCATGTCATACACAGCTGTATTTTTAAAAATCGTTTTTCATAAATTATAAATCACCAGAAAATAATTTAAAGAGTTTAAAATACAAGAATTGTGTGTTGTGTCTAAAGTAATTTGTTGTTGTATATTAAGCGTCATGTTTTCTCTGTAATCTTTTACAACAATGGTGAGTTTAAGCTCCATATTTCTGACTAATTATTTTATTTAGTTTGGCTGAAAAATGTTGTTTTCCGCAGGAAGAAAACAATCACAATGACTCAAAAAGTTCTCCTTCAAAGCCTTTTTATGAGGCCAGTGATTACGAGTAAGTAAAATGTTTTTTTCGTTCTTTGTTCAACCCTCTGGCTCAAACAATTAAAGTGACCTTTTTATTTTTCTGAGGTTAACCTTTGAAAATTATACTTTTGATTTCGGTGTTATATGATTGGTTTTAATTATATTCTAGATGTAGGAATATCTAAGAATTTTTGTAAAGCCTTTGTAGTTTGTCATTCTTAATCTTTCTTAAGTTTTTTTTCAATTGTCTCTAACTATAGGCAAAGACTAAGGTTGTAATCTATAGACTGTACTCTCACTCTGCTCGAACTCAAGACAGAGTTAAAACAAGAGTCTCATTTTAACCTCTGTCTTGAGTATGAGCTGAGTCAGAGCACACTCTAGATCTCAGCATGAGAGCCATACATCTTAGTTTCAGATATTGTTTTACACTAACTTGGCTTACAATTTCATCCCCTGACCATTGTACCGAACCAATGGTAGTTTCATTTGGCGATTCGAAAGCACTTTGTAAAAGTTTATTTGAATAAAAAATTATTTGATTTTTATTTGAAACATTTGTTTTTCAAGCATAAAGTATCCTGTTACTTTCTAGGTCTTTAACTATACATACAAAAATCAAGTTGATCTTTTGCTGTTACTGAATGACTGAAAGATAAACCAAGAAACACACAAAATCTTGCATTTATAATACAACCATGATTTTTCTTGACAGTCTCCAGTTTCCAACATGGAGTTTGGAGTATTTGAAAACTTCTGCAGTGGAGCAAAAATTGGTACGCCCAAGAAGTCTCGCCTGGGCAATACTGCTGAATGCCATTCCATCACCATGTGGAGATATTTTGATGAGGTATTGAAGTTGAGTTGAGAAGCTCTACCATAACAATAGTCGGTAGTGACTTCAACATCCTCAGTGATTCAAGGTCCCTTAAGCTTCTGTGTAGAACTGGAGCAACCCATCCAATGGCATTTTATATAAAATGAATATGAATATTAAGTATTCACAAGAAAATGACAAAAAAGTAAAACTATTTTGGATAAGAGATATAATTTATATTACTGAATATAAAGAATTACAAGTATAGAATTTTTTTGTGATACTTATTCCTTTTTAGATAAATTATAAAACAGTAAATAAAACAGGTCTGTCTAAACAACTCTGATTATGTTAGGGGAACTCTGTCTTCCTTTAAATCAGAATTAAAAACGTGTGTGCGTGCGTGCGTGTGTGTATGTGTGTGTGTGTGTGTGCGTGCGTGTGTGTGTGTGTCAATAGGTACATGAATAAGGGCCTACGTAATATTAACACATATCAAAATAGTATATTGTCAAAAGCATGCTTATACATGCTTTTGACAAAGTACCTTGATAAACCTTGTATCATATTTATTTATACCTCAAGTAAGTGAACAATCTTTATTTATTTTATGGTATATGTAGCATAGTATTCACATATAATATTACAACAAAATAAAAACCTTTTGTTTTCTTACAGCATAAGAGGTCATAGAAATTTCTATGATGACCTGAGCAAGAAACTATCCATGGACCCAAGAGCAGTCATTGGTGATGACCCACTCTCACAAAATGATGAGGTAATACTGCAAATCTATCACAGTACCTTTATTGTTCAAGAAATTCACTACAAAATATCAAACAATTTTTACCATTCTCATGATGGATTGAGTGACCTAAGCAAGTCTAAACTTTACTTTAATTTTGAATTACATTATCATTGAAACTGACTGAATGATCTATCACTGACTGACTGACTGACCTATCAACGCACAGCTCAAACCACTGGATGGATCGTTAGGAGTTTTGAAAATTCAATCCCTTGTGGACAAAATAGAGGTTTGAAAAATTGAATTTAACGAAGCCGCAAAAGCCTCCGGCAAATGATTATATTTCATCAATCAGCATTCTGAACTGGTGGTAGATTCTCGACTTGTTATGAGAGCCACAAGTTGGCCTACATGATATAAATAAGTTTGAGTTTGAGTTTATGAATGCCAAGTGAACTTGTTATGCATTGTTATAGAGTGCATGGAAGCAACATTTCTGCGACAATGAACTGAAAGCGCTGATACTGCAAGACGTCGTCCGCACGTTTCCAGATGAAGCTTATTTTCGCGATAAGGATGTACAAGACATGATGGTAAGAATGGCTATGTCACTTTCAAAATTACTTTTCTATAAAATTATATTAATATTGTAGTAATAAAAAAATTCTCTTGTTTTTTTTTTTTGTTTGGAAGGTGAATTAGTTGGGAGTGTTCTTAGTTATTGATGAAAATCAGTTCAAGATGGCCGCCGCAACAAAATGGCGGATTACATTTTTTTATTCTAACGATTACCAACTCGCGATTAGGATGCTGTATCATGTCGGGGATGTTTTATAGTACATTATGGTACAAGTGTGGAACATTGGTGACAACCGCTGAGGCGCTATTGAGACCCGAGCCGTCAGGTTTGGGTCTTAAGATAGCCGAGGACGGTAATCATCAATAAACACGTGTATCATACGACGTTTTTCAACACACTTCATTTTAAAATATTAAATCAAAGCTTAAAAAACGACTAAAATTTATGAAAAAGCCGAAACACTCTCTTTTTGGGTAATATTTTCTGTAACTTACTATTTTTTTTATCACCTAAACTTTATATTAAAATAAAGTTTATATCTTCAAGTATATAAATACATTTACAATTTGTCGAAATCTGGAACTTTTTTTTTTCGAGTGTATGAGGGGTGGATTTTGGGCCTTATCAACCCACCTCCTTTCAAGTTTTGATTATTACAGAAAAAACCAAAAATTATATTTGAGTGAAAGTTTTATTTATTAAACACGTACAAGTTGAAATTATCTATTTAAATACGAAGTTGCATAAAATGAGCAAGCAATAGGTAGGTACATTAATTTATTTGTACTATTGAACACGACCTTTTTTGTATAGAAACTTTTTTAAAAACAAAGCAACTCAACCAATAAAATAAAAATAAAAACTATAACTCACTTGTGAATAATAGTAATGAAAAAGTCACAGTTTGATTATAGGTGTCATTATGTGCCTAAATGCGATGAAATTAGAGCCGCTTTATGAGCAAGTGTGTTGAAAATTTTTTTATTTACACTTGTATATTATGACGTCATCACCAGGTGCGCGTGTTGTTCTTCTGGGCGCGCGCACACCCCAGCCCCGGCTACCGGCAGGGCATGCACGAGATCCTCGCGCCCGCGCTCTGCGAGCTGCACGCCGACAGGCTCATGGCGCCCACTAACATGAGGTTTGACGCGCCATTCTATTTTTTTATTCGATGACAAGATAGTTCTTGACTGCGATCTCACCTGATGGTAAGTGATGATGCAGTCTAAGATGGTTGCGGGCTTACTTGGAAGAGGTATGGCAGGCTAATCTGTTTCTACACGCCATCGTGCCGGAACGCTAAATCGCTTAACGGCAAGTCTGACGTTAGTGTGGTAACTAAAAAAGAAAGCCAAAGCCTTCCAGCAGACCAGACAGACAAACTGTTGCATATTAGTAGGATTCACATAATTAATAGATGTGAATCCTACTAATAAGCGTTTTATTACTCCACAGACATAGACAGGCAGATTGATTTGGCGTTCTTACATTTACGAGGACATTTTTAAACAATTTAAATAAATTAACATTTTCAACATTTTACGAAACATCTTTAAAAATAAATAACTATCTCAGTTTTATATGGAAGCTTAGTTATCTAATAGTCTATTGTTTGCCGTTTTAAAATGAAGTTTTTTTGTATTATGTTTGTTTGATATATTTATTTTTACTTTCAGTGACACATTACGGTATTATCTTCAGAAGGACTATTTGGAACACGACAGTTAGTGAGTATTTCTTTTTCACTTTCATCTCAGACATCCTCTGCTGGGCAGTCTCTTAAAGGGATCGCCACAGAACACGAATTTGCTGTGCCAGCATCCAACAGTGCCATTGACTCACCTGAGATCTGTCTGTCCAACAATACTCTGTGTGGCGTAGCATGGTGCGGGTGATAGGTCAATAGGACGTAACTTACCACACAATAAAATGCAATTCAGGTTGACACAGCGCTATTTACGTACCGTCTTATTCACCTAGACTTTTCTGTTTCTATCACGTAGCTCTTATCCCTTCGCACTCTCTGAATTTAGGCCCTTCGAAGAGGAACGCCATGTACTTGTGCTAGGGCTGTCCAAATATCCTCCGTTCCTAATAGCAGAATAACTTTTAAAATATCGGAAAAATTTACGAAAAAAGAGATTATGAAAAATTTTATTTTCTCATACGATACAATTAAAAACGTATTATTTGTTGCAGCATGCTGTTTAGTGCAATAATGAAAGGCCTGGAGAAGTTCTACTCGACGGGGGACGTGGTTCCCAACAACTGTGGTCGTCTGCCCACAGCTAAAACCATACACGTTGGTATTCGCGTACAGATAATATTGCTATTTTTTATCGAAACATGGTCGCTAGCTATAGGCGCCAGAAGACTTAGGGTCATGCTCGAAGTATCCCTGCGAGATTAAATCAGAAATGAGAAGTGCTAAAGATCGGTATATTTAGCATTTCTGATTAACATATTGACTTAACGAATCGAGATGCTAAACTGTAGGGTTAGTATAAGATTTAACTCGATTGATCATATTCTTATTCGATAACGTTCGTGTTACAGTAAAATGGACCGTAACACCATTAAATGAGATCTCGATTTCGTGCATGGGTTCTTATAGGTTTAGAACCAAATCATGCAAACTGAATTAGACTCACTTCCCGGTTTCCGATTTAGCTGAAATTTTGCTTGTAAATCGGATGAAAATGCAATATTATTGTGACATGCAGGCTGGCGCTGACCTGATGATGCAGCTGGAAGATGGCTATAGAAATTCTGTAATAAAACTGCAACATAACCCTAATGAGATCTATAAAGCGGGCTCTGGCTCAGCTCAGACAAGATAGAGGTTAAAACGAGACACAAATATGCTCCGACATAAATCTGTCTCATTTTAACTCTGTCTTGAGTCCAAGTGAGAGTAAAGTCTATAGATTTCAGCCTAAGTTTGGGCTCGTTCGATAAATGCTATTTAGCTATAAGACCAGCTATTAAAAGTTAATTAAAAATCTTTTTTTTTTTATTTACGCTTGTTCAGAGTCAGAACGAAGTGGTTCGGTACCTGGAGCGCCTCAGAGACCAGTACCTGGTGCCGGCCGACCCTGAACTGGCAACCCATCTCGCCAACTGCAATATATCCTTGGAGCTCTTTGGAATGTAGGTATTGGATTTATTTTTGTAACTAAAACTGTATAATCTTTTAGTCTACTCATATCGGGAAGTTATTTATTTATTTTAAGGAAACATAAAAATTTCATTTCTTTTCTAATTTTCACAATCCAGCCGCTGGCTTCGCCTGCTGTTCGGGCGAGAGTTCCCTCGCTCGGAGATACCACATCTATGGGGTTTCATCTTCTCGGACGGGCCGATGCTGCCCAACCTGCATTACGTCATACTAGCCATGCTGTTGCCTATTAGAAACTTATGTAAGTTCACGCCATGAAAAAGCAAATACCTAAATAATTTAGCTACAGTTTTATTAACCATCAAATGGTGGACCATTGTCAGAAGTTATATTATCGGGTAATCCATTTTATGTAAACTTTGAACAATTTTAGATTTTTACTCTATTATCACAAAGCCAAAAAGTATTCTACCTTTATATTATATGGTTTAAGCTCTCTAATTTATCTTTGTATTTATGAATGTGACTGAGCCGATTTTGATGAATGAGGTGTCAATCGGTTTATTACTATAATCTGGATGACTAATCTACATTTTATACGAACAAAATCAATATGACTGATATTACATCCAATTTTCTGTAATCGGGTTTTAAAATTTTTATTTTTTTTCTTGTTCATTTCAGTGATAGAATCAGATGCCGGCACAGTTCTGTCGATTCTTATGAGGCCGTCGTCGGTGTCAGTGGGGCACGTGTGTGCGCTAGCGCTGTACCTGCGCTGTCCGCATGAATACCCCAAACCACCCCCTCCACATATAGTCAACAATAACGCGTGAGTATATAATCTTTTTACTTTTTGAGCCGTTGTTGCTGTTTTTTTTTTTTATTAAAAAAGAATATCAGCCAAGCTGAACTTGACTGATGTTCTCCTCTCCCCTTCAAATAAGTGAAAACTTGTGTAAGGAGTGGGTACGACAATAGTGCACCTGTAACCATTGGGCTATTGAGGCTTTATATTATGATGGTGATGATGTCGTTTAATCTACAATTAGTTGAAATAATGTAGAAACCAGGATAACCTAATCGACGCGTCCAGCTCGGTGTGGAGCTTCGAACAGCGCGCGGAGGAGGAGGCCAACTCGTCGGGCTCGGAGGGCGTGGCGGAGGGCGGCGACGTGGCGCGCTCGCTGGCGGCGCTGGCGCTGCTGCGCGCGCGCCTGCCGCCCGCCGTGGCCGCGCTGCAGGCCGCGCTGCCGCGCCCGCCGCCCCAGGCGCTCGCGCCGCTGCAGCAGATCATGCAGGTAAAAAAAAAAAATTCAAAATTCAAAATTTATTTATTTCATGTAGGCTACCCTGTAGCACTTATGATACGTCACAAATCTACCACCGGTTCAGAATGCAGATTCTGCTGAGAAGAACCGGCAAGAAACTCAGCAGTTGCTCTTTTCGAAAAATAAAAGAAACTAATTTTACAATAAGTAATAAAACTAAGCTAAGTATACAGTGCTTCCACAGTGAAGCTTCAAAAATACAATACATATAATCTAACACATGTCAGCATGGGAAGTCAAAGCAGACCCATTCCCGTTGGCGGCACCCGTTCACGAGCATGACGCATGATCCAGCCATTGCTTCGCTCAACCATATTTGAGGGAACGTAACAACCCGCACCACACGACACCATAACAGAAATGGTAGTTTGGTAATTAGCTTAAAAAAATTACATACTTAAAATAAGTGGTGGTCAATATTTTGCCCCAAACATTTATGTCAATTTTCTCTTTGATTAATTCTATCATTTTTCAATTAATTCTATCATCTTATTAATATTATAAATATGAAAGTTTGGATGTATGTATGGATGGATGGATGGAATGGTGTGTGTTACTCAATTATTACGCTGCAACGACTGGACCGGTTTGGCACCGAGATAGATTATTTTATTTTACTTATAGTCTAGAATAACACATAGGCTTTTTTCCGGGGAAAATAAGAGACTTTCCGCGGTAATCAAAAACCGTAAGCTAGTAATTTATAAGGAAATCAATTTCACAGTTGGCAGCCCTGCTCCAATGCCGCAACCATGCCCTCATAGACGTCGAGACAGCTCTGGAAGCAGCTGAAAACCAGTCCACCGAAATGATTGGTCGACGACAACTAGTGCCGGTCGTGATGTTACCGGCAAAACACAAACAGACAAACACACAAAAACAAGTCAAACAAGTGAGAAAAGTGAAGGAAGTGCCGCTAAAAGTGTTCCACCAAATAGAATGTGATAGTGCAAGTGATCTGCCATTTTTAGACCCTTTGCGGCTAAGGACGGAGTGACTACGCCGCAAAATTATGCTCTATAGCTATTACCATTAGGTTGTAAATTGTGGACTGTTGTCACTATTAGTCGGTTCGGGTATACCCAAACTGTAAATTCTAAAATATGAAGTTATGTAACTATTATTGATTTGGGTGTACTTAGACTGTTAAATGTAATTAAAATGATTTAAATTAATTGGTTCTTATTAGTGATGTGCCGGATCGTTGAAAATGTATACGGATGCATGTTACCTTGAAACGATAGTTGGCACCACTTGACACTACATGACAGGACATGTTTCAACTTGCATTGCGCGAGTCTTATTTTTGTTTTGTTTATAGTTTATATATGTACATTTTTATATTTAATAGTATTTCATTGCGAGCTAATCTAAATATAATATATAGAATTTCATCTTTGTATGGAAAATTAATAAGGTAAAAGATCTGCCAAAAAAGTAACGGATACAGATTTTTCTTCAACCTGGGATATCCGCGGATACGAACATCTGGCACATCACTAGTTACTAAATTATTATTCTATCCTTTTTTATTCACATAGAAAGAAAAAATTCACTGATCTTTTGGTACATTGTAATAACCGGTTGAACTCTTTTTCTACAAACAAATGAAGTGTGTTGCTCAGATTTATAAGTTTATCATAATTTTAATTGAATTATTCCATGCTTCCATTAATCTAACAAAACATATAGTAATATACAAATCTTAGCTCAGTATCTAAGTTTTTACAAATTAAAAAATATATATATATTTATATTTCAGGAATTTTATATGTCAGGAAAGTTGGGGGATTGTTATTCAATTTGTTGCTTTTTTTTTTCAATATGTTACGTAATAATATTATTATGTTACGAGATACTTTTTGAATGTATGTTCTTCTTACATACTTCTTATTATAATGCATTTATAATTTAATGTTTTCCCATTCCAGTTCAGTTTAATGTGAAATTGATAATTGAATATTCTCTGTCGCAGTGACAACTCGTAACTAGTGAGCTCCTAGCCTTACACGTAAAGGTCCTCACGCACTACGCGGCCTCGATAACGATTGGTTGGTGGTTTCATGAACTTGGTCGCACGTTGGAGCACATAATACGCTCAAGCGAACACTCCGCAAACTGCAAAGTATACAATATTTGGTCGCAACAATAATCACATTGTATGGCCAGTTGGAATAATTTCGTGGACGTGTTTTCGGTAGTGCGAGAGGATCCTAATGAATAAAATGTGTAGGTGTGAGATAAATAAAACTTAGAGGAACAAATTGTATTTTAATGTAAAAATTAAGTGCAAATTAGCTTTAAGTTGATTAAGAAAATATAATTTTCTTACTCTTTATGTATAAAGTTATGATATAATTGATAAGTGTACTAATAAATCATTGATTATATTGCTTTGCTTTTTAGTAGTTACATATTTATCAAAAATATGTGTATATGTTACTGTAAAAGGGGTGCTCAGATGTCATGCCACACAGTCTTGTCTGTCCCATCCCTAGAGTGATTTTGTAAAGCGCGAAGTCAGAAGCTCATGGAAGAGCTTCTGAAACAAGCGAGCCTACGAGACTTAGTGGAGAGAAGGGGGGAGTTGGTGAGCGAAGCGAGCCGGAGATCTCCATAGCGAAACGAAGGTAGAATAGGTGATACTGAATGAAGGGGCGACGGAGCGAACCTTCTGGCGTAGCCCATTAAAACTTAAAAATCTTTATTCCCCCGTAAACACGCGGTTTGTTAATAGATAACTACTTTTATTTAAAACTTGTGAAGCAGTTTAAAAAACTTTTTAACATAACTTAACAAAAGTTAAATTATCTTCTCAAAAAATAAAATTATAATAGCCTACGTTCAACATGTGCCATGTCTCTGACAGGGTCTCTTTTACAGTAATAGATTTTGCTATATTATTGTCACAAAACATTTATTTTGTATTATTATGTATGTATCTAAATCGTAGTTTCAGTAATCCTTGTTCATAAACTAGGGTAGAGTTCTCATGAAAATGACAGTTGAAGAGTAAAAGAGTTGCAGCTATACCAAAATGTATGAATGGAAACGAGACACGAAAGTCTGAGTCTATTTTTCAGTAGTTTTTTTTACAGATTTTACTAAATAATATTTGCTAGAACATCTCTAGAAAGCTGAAGCTACTTAAGTTGCTTTGGACAATTTTGAACCGTTTTAAAAGGTTATTTTTGATTCCTTTAGAGTATACGCGAGTTTCGAGTATACCTGTTATATCCTTATTGTAATGTAGATTACCTACACAATTTTATGTCTAATTTGTACTATGTTTAATTTCTCGTGAAAGTCTGCTATTGTTTTATTTAATTATAAAAAATCTATTTAGTACAATAATGGTGTTTGATTTAAGATTTTACTCTCTACAAATTTTATATCCATAAATCTATACTGAAATTCCCCCTTTAATCACCTACAGCTGACACACCCCAATATCTGATAATGGCTGGAGAAGCCGATGGCAGATGGATATATAAAAGAAAAAAAAAAATAAAAAAAAAATCTATACTAATATAATAAAGCGGACTAGTCTAGTTTTCTTCCAATTCTTGAAGAAAATTTCTACTCCTGATTGGGCTATCAAATACAAAAATAATTTTTCAAATCCGACTGATAGTTCCAGAGATTAGTGCGTTCAAACAAACAATCCATGCTTTCCTCTTTATTATACTTATTAGTGTAGATAATCCCAATAAAGTGGTAATAGCTTAGTGGTTAAAACTTTTTTCTTTTTTGGGAGTCCGGGATTCGATCTCTGCATTTTAATTACTTAGCAAACAAATAACACTTGCTTTATCGGTAAAGGGTTCGGGAAACATTGTAAGAAAACTGAAAGTTCTCCATAATGTTCCCAAAGTTAACTTTAACAATTCACACACTTTGACTTCAAAGGTGTGTGAAGTCTGCCAATTCGCACTTGGCCAGCGTGGTCGACTATAGCCTAAACTCTTCATTCGAGAGGCACCTGTGCCCAGCTATGAGTTGGGGATCAATCATGAATGAATAAAATATGTTTGAAATTATTACGGGATGATAATCCTACTATCCTATTAATCTAGTATCACATAAATAAGTAAATACCTACCATATCCACGTGATCCACCCAAGAATTAGGTACCTACTTCCTAATTCTAGCAATTTAGATTAGTCTTGTTGGCAACACTGGTTTTAACTTTCAAAAAATTAAAACACTGACAGTTGACACTAGTATCATAGTAATCTGTGGTTGACACCACACTGTTTGTGGTCTCTGGTTGGCACTATGTTTCCAAATCAAAATTTTGGTGAAGATATTTTTTAATAGTATCAATTAATCAATAGTATTGTGATTGCTACCAAACTACTTTATTGTATATTGATGACAATTAACAAAGTATCCATTCTACAGTGAATTATACATTCCAGCTTAAAGCTTAATCACTCAAAATGTCCGAATCGTGCAAGGACAACGAAAATCCACTCGACATCGACGGCAGCCACTTTAACTCTGAAATGTATTTAGAATGCCTTCTCAAATGCGCCACTCTCCGCCAAGTTATGGACAAGGAAGCCGAAGTCGTTACCCAAAGCCAGTTTCTGCAATCCGAAATGCAAACGTTGGTCTACGAAAATTATAACAAGTTCATATCAGCCACAGAGACTGTCCGCAAAATGCGTTCCGATTTCCAAATTATGCAGGAGGAAATGAATAAATTAAGCGAAAATATAAATAATATTACACAATTTAGCTCTAAGATATCAGATAACCTAAAAGAAAGTGGTAATAATGTCAATAGGTTGTGTAGCACACGACAATTACTGGATAAGTTACAATTTGTATTTTTATTACCGACACAGTTAAATAAAGCGATTCAAGAAAACAGATATGTTGACGCAGTACATGATTACACACATGCCCAAAGAGTTCTACAAAAGTATGGCAACCAACCATCCTTCCAGAGTATTCAAACAGAATGTTCAGAAATTATATGTGACCTTAAGAAGACTCTCAGAGAAAGACTTCTCACTCCAGACACATCAGCCTCAGAGTTAGCTGAAAGTGTGGGCTTATTGAGGCAACTACAGGAAACTGATTCCTCACTGCAAGATATATTTTTAACTTGCGCTGAAAGTAGATTGGAACAACACTTGAAAAGTTTAAGTGCTATTGTAGAGAGTGTTGACATACTGGAATGGGTGGAGAAATGTAATAACACACTATTGGCTGATTTAGGTATTGTAATTTCATGTTACCATGATATATTCCAAGACATGGAAAATGCAAATCTTCCAGAATTTGCAGATAAAGTTACAACACAAGTGTTCAATCTCTTCGAACAAGTCGTCAAAAAACCAGAGAATATTGGCACTGAGATATTAATCAGAGGTTTAGATAAGTTTTTCAGAAAACTGCAAGCAATGTCAGAGATTATCTCAAGTGACACAGTTTCTAATAAGGCTCAAGATGTAGTTATCCAATGTATAAACCACAAGGCTACTATGCAGTACCAAACTATACAGACACAGTTTAAAGAAAGCCTTATGAGGGTGAGGCAATCTCTTGCTAGCAAGGGGACAGAGACCACTGATCTCAAAGACATTTTAAACTCATTGCAGATACATTTGATGCAAAAAGTTCAAGCTTCCTTATTTGATTTAATGGCATTTCTCCAAAACAAACTGTCATTTGGCTTAAAACCATGGTGTGGTAAAGCAGTGGCTGATGCATGTTGGACTGTCATTTCAGAAACCTTAATAAATCTCTCTGATATGGTGAAAAATATGGCTTCCATGCAAACATCAAATAATATTCCATTTGAACTACTCTTGGTACTTGCAAAGTTATGTTTGGATATGCAAGAAAATGGGCTGACGACATTGCATACACATCTTTTGAAACTGTTAGAGGAATCTGCACCAGGCTTAACAGTAAAGGATAAAGATACTAATAATGTTATGGTTAACTTATCAACAGCTGCACAAACTGCTCTGGACTCTGAAGTTGTTTTTATTGGGCAGATGGCAGCTCAGATGTTGAGAGTATCTGTATTAGCCAGGGATTGGTTGAGGGCCCCAGAACCTAGAGGTCCTAGAGCTGTATGCCGGAGAGTTGTGGAGACACTAGCGAGTGCTGATACTGCAGCGTCGCAACTATTCCCCACAAGTATAAAACCATCGAGCGATTCGAGTCGTAGAACTATTTGGTCGCGAGCACCATCATCTTTCTCGCCTATAAATCGGATATTTTCTGAAAGAATCGAAGTTTTTAGCCCCGCTGGTGCAGATCGAGCTGCTTTGTCAAACGGAGCATTAAAGGTAGCTCTGAAAGCGCTAGTAGAGTGTGTAAGACTACGTACATTCAGTCGCCATGGATTGCAGCAGTTACAAGTTGATGTGCATTTCCTTCAGCAAAGATTATCTTGTATGGGAAATGATGAAAGATTGTTAAATGCATTATTGGAAGATGCTTTGGCGTCTGCACAAATAAGATGTGTTGATCCACAGCTCATGGAACCGAGTATTGTAGATATTATTTGTGAAAGAGGTTAAGTTATAAATTAAAATTATTCTAAGAATACCATTTATTTTCGATGTAAGAGTATTAAAATAATATTATATCAATGAAATAATCAAAAGTTTTTTATTTCAGTATAAAATATTATCACTACGAATTAAAAAAGTTCATATGCGATCTTTAATTTTGATCCTTCGAGCCGGATCGAGTAGTGACCGTAGTGACTAACAGCTTATAGTGGAAGTTTCCCCCTAAGGTAGCAGTGCGGTGCGGGAGGTGTGGCAGTATAGCCATGTTATTAGTGCTCCTGTACCGTGCCTCTATCATCTACCTCGGAAATCTCAGATTAAGGGTAGAGGCATAGAAAGCATCATGTCGCCTCAAGCTGTTTTGGAAAAATTAGAGTTCCTAAATCAAAATGTTTTCTGATTGATGATTCGCTGATTCAGAGGCCTCTTATTTTCTTTATCTACTTTAGACGTTTATAGTACTCTAACAATGACAAAATATTGTATAGTGTATCTCGCGTGCACTTATACATTTTTGTATAGCTGCATCTCTTTTTTGCTTATGCTTAAAATGACTTCATTGATGATTTTATAGAGGTCGGTGCGCCATTTGCATAATATTAGGCATTATTAGTTTGTATACTAATTTTATTAGTTCTAGAGACACTTGTATCAGCCAAGTATTGGCTTACAACGCCAAAATAGCGTTCAAAATCAAGTAGGTCCAAAAAAGAACTCATAGCAGCCAGTCCAGTGTTAATCATAGATTGATTATAGGAGTTAGTGTGCCAAAGGGAAAAAGAAGCGTCGATTATGGCAACATCGTTATCTATTTTTCGCGACGTCCATCTTTAATATTTGATGTGTTGTTTTGTTAAGAAAAATAATTTTATAACACTAAAAAGTACGGGTTATTGACATTGTTCCATTAATTACGTATGCCGCAAGTTATTTTAACAACCTGCGCACACTAGACGAGCGGACCGGTTGATGTTTTACATAAAGTGTCACAATTTCGTTATCGTTCCAGTAAAGAGTTTCACTTGTAAATCGTTGCTATTGACCTAAGTGCTAATTGGCCAACCTTCAAATGTTTTCTTTAGTTTTTGTCTAAACATCTAACTCAACATAAAGACTGTTCGCGTGGTTCGATCCGTTGTTAACATTGTTGTCAAAACAGATGAATCGTGAAAATGGATAGACTGAATCAGTTACGCGGGGACGCCGGGGACTCGACGCTGGACACGTCGTCGCCGCCGAGCGAGGCCTACATGTCCGCGAACGAGAGCTCCTCCAAGTATTTCTCACTCTCCGAAGTGGACTCCACGTTCAGCATATCCCCTTCGAAGGACGCGCCAGCGAGTTCCGCTGACTCGGAGCGTAACATCACCGAGGAAACTGGTATTATAACCAGCTTATCGCCGATCCCTAAGGCCGATATTGATACTTTTAAAATTGGTAAACACATTGAAGCGGCTAACATCCTCTCCGGCGGTGTCAACATTTTCGATGACAACGACAACTCTTACGACGGCGATGAACTTGTCATCGATGATAATGTGGTTTTGGAAGATGAAAAAGCTGAGTTAAAGTTGAGTGAGGTCACTGCTGTGGAAAAGGATGTTGTAGAAGATACATTGACAGAGGGCTTGGACGAGGGGGAAGCTATTCCGAGCAAGGACACTGAAGTGGTGCTTCAGATAGACGGCAACAATGTAGATGCTATAGATATTGGTAATGGGTTGTATTTGTACAGAAAGTCAGGGGAGCAGGAACTGTCCGCAGTCCAAATCATTGATGATGACCAGCAGCAGCCAAGCTTCAAGTTTCTGAAAGTTCGGTAAGTTCTATTTGAGCTTTAAAAAATTAAGTTCTCAAATACTGTATTTAATACATTCTACAAATTAGTAAGTCCATGTAAGGTCTATTTTCCATTTCACCCATACTGCTTTCTACACACAAAAATTAGGTTATAAACAAGGATAAAAGTAACTGTAATCCAGCACTGGTAGCATGGGCGGGAGAAATTTTATCCCCGGGAAAAGGATAAAACGTTTATCCCCTCGCTTAGCTTTATCCACCCGTCGAGCATGGGCACAGCAGTGGAAATAACACACAGTGGATATACTTATAGAAATTTACATCGCCTTCTCCTCTGTCGCCATGCTTTAGCATAGGGAAAAGATAATTTTATCCCCTGTCAGTGGATAAAATCAGGGGATAAAACTTTTATCTCCTGCCCATGTTACCAGTGCAGCTATGAAAAATTGGATGTAGAAATAATATAGTCTTAAAATTAAATCATATAACCTTCCATTTCGCTTTGCTACAGTCAGATAAAAAATGAATATCATTATTGCAAAAATAATGCCACTAAAAATTCAAACAATAATCTTAGTCTATTAATTAAAAGCAATAGAAAAGATTATCTAAGTAAAATAATAAATCCTTAACTTTTTTTATCAATGATATTTAAATGTTTACCCTTGTATAAATAAAGACACTACCTACATACTAGACAATAAAATGATAAATTAGTGTGGCTATCTTGTGAAAATCTAATGATTAAAAATTAAATTTCTTACTTCCTGTTAACTTTCTTATGAGGTACTAAAAATAAGTAATAAATTCGAATTGTTTTTTTAGGGTGCATACCTATAATTTTATTATTGTCAACTTTAAACTGTTAAACTTTTACCCACTTATCATGCCATTTCGAAAATAGTATAGCATATAACCAAATTTTCTGTTTCTCCATGTTCGGAATCCTGGACATCACAATTCATGCTTGTATGTGGTGCAGAAACCAATACATGGTGATTGTGTGCCCACTAAATAGATAACATTGTATTTGTCTGACTATTTTTAAATTAGAAGAATTAGTTCAAATGAAATCAAAAAAGCCTACAAAACTTTTTTTCACCTTAATTCATTATAGACCTTAATAATTAAAAAATATATATAAAAATTAACTTGACCCTGTCATAAAGCTTGTACTCTTGTGCTACATGTAACAGGACCTGTTAATAAATATTTATTGATTATTTTTTAAAGCACAATTATTTAGTTTGAATGAATACAATAAATTTGAAATGAATTAGTTTTTTTTTTTAATTTTAACATTATGGTTTTATTACAAAATTATTAAATGTTCATTGTATGTGAATACTTTTTAAGTATTTAATCCATTTTTTTACAGGGAGAACGCCGAGGGAAATCTTGAAGTTTATGAAGAAATACAAATAGAAATTCCAAAAGAATCGGTAAGTAGTCAGTTTATACATTTAATCAAATGTTAATGGGAAGAAATGTAATTTTTAAACTTTATTTTATATTTTATTTCAGTCTCCTAAAGATGGTGGTTCTTCTGAGAAAAGTCAACATATGCCTATTAAGGACCTAAATAAAGTGGTGAATGAGCCATGTAATAAAGTTTGTGAAAAAATAACCAAAGCATCAAAACTTGAATCAAATTCAAATCGAGTATTGACTTCTGAGCCTGTAGAATCATTATCTGAACCAAAATCTGAAGTAAATCTTAATGGAAAAATGATGAAGTTTAATGAATCTCGTAAATCGCCATTAACTTTTACACCTATGACATATCATTCAACACCTAATAAAGAGGGTATCCCTCTGACCAAAACCATGGTTGATCAACAATTGCATCCTAGCAGGCATTCCGATAATATAAAGAAAACTATTGAAGTACATACAGATAATATAAAAGCCAAAACTCATGAAACTTCTATTACAACTAAAGAAAAGACAGAGGAAGCTGAGACATCTATAGTAGAACCCGAAGGAAATAGTCAAATGACTATTATAGATCAGGACCAAAAAGAAACAAGTACATTAAATAAAGATTTAACTTGTATTTTGTCTGATCAAGTTAAAGAACAAAATAAAGAAATTTCTGTGGAAATAAAACATAAAGAATGTACTGGAAAAAATCCAGAAGAGACTATAGTAATTGCAGAAGAAAAAGTTAGTAATAAGGAAATGACACAAGAAGCTGATAATGTAAAAAACGAAGGGCAAGAAAAATCAAATGAAGGAGAAACTATGTCTGTGACAAGTGAATTAAAAGAATCAGCTCTAAGTTCAAAAGGAACAATAGATAACCAAAATACTATAGAACAGACACTTTTGAAAGGTCATATAGATGACAAGAAACCTTGTAAAGACGAAAACAGTGAAAGCGAAACAGACCGAAATAAAGATAATGAGTATACTGAAATCAAACACACAGAAAATCTTATAGTTACAAGTATGAATATTGAAGATAAACAAATAGATTTAACTAATGATGACAAACTTGATAAAAATCTTCAATCACAATCGAATAAAGATGCTGAAGCACTAAAGGCAGATCCTATTATTGAACAATCGCACACTGAACAATCAAAGGTACATGATATGGCAAAAACAAGTAACACAGACATCAAGTCAATTGGTGACGCAAAAGCTAATGATATTACTGATCAAGTCGTTAAAACTGATAAGAGTGATGGTGCTAAGAGTAATATAGATAGTAATGATATTAAATTGAATTTAAATATAAATAAAGAAACAGAGAACGAATCTGATAATTCAAAGAAAAATTTAAGTAAAAATGAAAAGGTTTTTTCTGATATTAATGATCTTAAAGTTTCAACAGACACTCTCAAAACTAGTATAGCATCACAAATTGAAAATATTCATTGCAAAGATATCAAAGAAAGAGTTCAAGATGATCCCATTAAGTCTAAAGCGAAGCAAAGTTCATTAAGTTTAGCTAATAAGCAAAAGGAAATTGAAACCCAGAAGATATCTAAAGTTGCCCTGGAATCTTCCAAAATACCCATTAAAGATATAAGTGTAACTCAAACAATGCCTAAACAGGTTGAAGCTAGAAAAGAAGTCCCTAAAACGAAAGCCATAGTAAAACAAAATATTTGTAATAGTGCAGTTCCTTTTGGTAAATGGACTGAAGCTAACAGACAAGAATTTTTGAATAAAATAAAAGAAACTAAGATACCTTCAAACAACTCCAGCACAAATCAAATTAAACAGACAAACGACTTAAATAGACGGGACGTGCTAAAGAAATTTGATAGTCAAAGACAATCGATCAATACTCTACCGACAAAGAATCCTGATTTTGGCTCTGTGCCTAAGTTTAGTAGTAAAATAGAAACCACGGCATTTGTAAATAAATCTGCTGCTATTCAGCAACCAAATCCTGTTGTACCTGTGATTCCTCCTTTAAAATCCCAGTCTCCAACCGAAAAGACTAAAACAGTAGCCATTACTAAAGAGGAACCATTGAATTTGGAAGAACAGAGACAAATAATTAACAGTCAAGAGTTAATCGACAAAACTGTTGAAGGTATTATCACCCGAGCACTAAAGATGAAAACCACTACACCAATTCACATGAAAGAAAAAATGACAATTCATACAGTTGAAAATCCAAAAGATGCAATGCCATTGCCTGGTTCTCTTGATTACATCGAGATGAAAATGAATGAGTTACATGGCTTTTCGTTTACCGAAAAACCAATTCATGAACTTTCACAAGCTGCTAATCATAATATTAAACCATGTAATAAGTTTGAAGACATAAATAAAACAGCCAATATACCTAATCTTCTTCCATTTAAAGCAACAGAGCAACAAAAAGTTGAAAAAGATAATACGCGTGATGATACCTCAGATGAGGAAATAATAGAACACGAACCTATTACTGGGGACATCGACGTCAGTAAACAAAATTTAATTTCATTATTATCTTGTAAAGAAAAATTTACAGAACCTAAAAAGGATGCAATAATAACAGAAAAAGATTTCGATAAGTTTGCGGGAAAAAATTCAATAACTTACGAAAATTGTTTAACTGTAAATTTTGATGGTAAAGAGAAACACAATGTTGTACAAACTGTTGTAGAAAAAGAGACATGTGTGAAGAAATTATCACGAAATGAATTATTGCTTGCTGAGTCTAAGGCTAAATCTTCCAGTAAGCAAAATGCTGCAGCTCGGCAGAATAATCAAACAAGCAAAATAACTACAGTAAAATCAATGAGTGAGGATGACACGTATAATAAAAACTATCAGTCAAAAGTGCAAATAGCATATCAATCCGCACTTACAGCCAAACGCAACTTGGAATGCCCCATTTCTATGATTGAAGACAAGCCTGTGAAAGTTGTATTTATGGAGACTAACGCGGAGTATACTCCGACGCAGCTCAATCTGCAAGGACAAGAATTATCGCCATGTAAGAATCAAAAATCTGATTCTGAAGTACACAGTGCTTCAGAATCCTTGGATTCTGACATTTTAGATTCTTCATTAGATCCTAAACCTCTAGATGAAAGGTCTAAAAGCAAACATCTAAGAAAACAGGTTCTTACACCAGTGGAACAAGAACCTGAAATTCAATTAATTGAACCATCCGACCTTGGAATAAAAGTTTCACCCACAAAAAAACGTAAAGTAGAGGAAAGATCTGATAAACAAACGAAAACCCTTGTTCCAAAGAAATCGTACTTACTTAATCGAAATGTCGTTGACGAACATAAGTCTAAAGCTGATCAACCAAAAATTGAAGCTTTTACGGGGCATATAAGCACTGCATTAGATAATTTGGTTAAAGCCGCGGAATTGATTGAAAATCAATCTGATAATAAACGTGCAGTTGTAGGAACTCAGGATGCAGAAACTTCTCAAAACACTCCTGTGAAGAGAGGTCGAGGTCGTCCGAGGAAATATCCATTACCTGAACCAGGATCTGATACAAGTAAACCTTCAAGCCCACAAAAGAAACCGCGGTTAATCGATGCAAAACCCCCGAAAACATACAGTGATTCAGATGAAAGCAGTGATGGCGAAATTATTAAAGAAAATTGGACAATGGGTAAAATTAATGAAAACATCGTGTGCCCCATTTGCAGTAAATTGTTTAGATCAGAAGATGTTCTATTTAAACATGTTAAGCATTGTACTGGCCCTTCACCAAACCGATCTGATTCAGATAAAAGAAGTCCAAGAAGACTAAAAGAGGCGGAGAGAAAAAGATGTGACAGCAGATCCGATACAGAAGACAACGACACAACGAATGAGAACGATAATGAAGATGAAAACATAAAAAGTCGTCACAAAGCATCTAAAACGGGCAATATTACTGAAGATGTCATTATCGAAAACCCACCGGTTAAACAAAAACCTTCTGAGGAAAAAATAAATCATCCAGAAGTAAAAAAAAATGTGCGTAAATCTAAACTCCTACTCAATACGAATCTTGTTTGCGAATTTTGTGGAAAAACTTTCAGGCAATTGTCTTACTTGGTTAACCACAAATTGCAACACAAAAATGAAGATCAGAAGAAAATAAAAAAGTCAGAAAGTGAAACTACAAAAAAATCAGTGTTTAGCTGTGAAGTTTGTACAAAAGAATTTAGAAAATTACATCATTTAGTCCAGCATCGGATTATTCATAATCCAAGCTCCGTGGCTTCCAGGTCCCTCAGAAAGACATCATCTGAAGCACACGAAATCAAAAATTCAAAAACGCATAATGACGACGCTAGTGCCGGTTTTCGATGTGAACCATGTGATAAATCATTCAGAAAACTACATCATCTCGTTGAACATAGAGAAACTCATGATGGTATCAATAAAAAAGGCAATTCAAGTACTTCGCAAGCCACCACAGAAACTTCCAAATCAGTACTGGCACACCATTGTGACATATGCAAAAAGATCTTTAAAAAGTTACAAGATCTATTGGAGCATAAAGAACAACATTACGAGACTAGTTCTGAAAAGTCAGATGACAAAAGTGTGAAAAGCTCGTTGTCAACAAAGGATATAATACATGAATGTTCCCTATGTTACATGGTCTTTCCCAATGAGCATTCTTTGAATAAGCATACAGTGATTTGTTTGAGAAAGAAAAGGCAATCTGCTGCAAAACAGGCCGCCAAACAAGCTGAAAACAAAGAAAGTGAAGAAACACCCGGTGCGGAAAACGGTAAATCTGAAGACGATTTATCACAAAATATACAACCTTTGGGAGATCCCCATGAAGATTCTATAGAAATAACGGCAGCTAATGTAAAACTCGATCAAGAAGAGCAGCAAAAAGATAGAGATCGAGAAGATGTCAAAGAACAATTAGAAAATACGAAACACAACTTAGATGAAGTACCAAGCAATTCTGTTATGCCCAAAAAGAGATACAGTAATGCATCAAACGACAAAACAAAGACAGATGACATTGAGACGCCGGCTAAAATTAAAAAAGTAGTTCAAGAGCACATAATAATCCTAGACACACCAACGCCCGATGCGAAAAAGAAGGTAAGCAAGGAAAAAGTAGGTCTTACTGTGACAAAAAAACACAAAACTGATTGTCCTTTGCCCGTTAAAGACGAAGTTAAACCTATGGAGTCTAGTGACGAGGACGAAATAAGGTACATGCTAAATCCAAATTTTAGGGAAGAAAATATTGAAAGTAAAATATTCATGAAAATTAGGGCATTGAAACGCAATTCTTTGCAAATTGAACGACCTAACTCCAAAGATTTAGTAAAAAGGAGAATTTCGCTGCAACACCCTCCGAAAATGCCGCGTCTAAAGGCGAAACTTGTAGAAAGTAAACCGAAACAAGATCAAGTGAGGCCGAAAGCTAAGGCGGAGAAAATGCTTACCCCTATAATGGAATTAACCATTGATTCAGATGATAGTGATGTCAAGTATTCCTTTCCCGAACATGAAACTAAAAATGAGAAGAAAGTTAAAAGGCAGTCGATAGCCGGAAAACGAAAATCACTAACCAGCATAGCGAAGAGAAAATCTGGTGGGAAAATAGTGTCGCCTAAAATAAAACCAAAAAAACGTGAGTACCTTAGTCCTTAATCTTGTAATGGTGATTTACTAATAGTGCTGATTAGGTAGAATACGATTAGTATTATATAAATGAATTAATTGGAAATGTCTGTCTGTAATGTCGAAACCTTTTATTAAATTCATAAGATTATTTGAACAATAGCATATTTTTGTCCATCTTCTATGCTTATACACGAAAAGTGATCTAGGCTACATTAGGTATATCCCAGAAATATTTAAATCTTTGAAGAAGAAAAAAAAAACATTTTTATTAGGGACAATACAGAATAATCAAAATCGATACAATATTTGGAAAATTCTGAACTGTTTCACTGTTTGTGTTTGGAGTTCTGAGTTTTGAGTTAGTCCATAATATGGAGAACATGCTTTCGCATTTATAAATTTTAATACATTTTTCATGCCTTAACAATAGTGTTTAAATTGTTTTGTTATTCGACAGGCACATTAGAAAACGAGCACAGATGTGACTGTGGAAAGTTATTCAGCAGCGCGGCGCTACTGTCGCGGCACACCACTCTCGACCATACGCCGCCCAGAATACGGCGGCGGCGCTCCTCTCCGCCCCCTCCACCCCCTCCACCCCCGCCGGACACCAAGCACACCCACGTGAACGCCTCTAACACCAAACACACTCTCGGCAAGGGTGCAAACACCAAACACACACTCGTTAAAGACGCAAACACTAAAACTCAAGTTAAGGACGCAAACACCAAACAAACTCACGTCAAGGGCGCAAACACCAAACACACTCTCGTAAAAGACGGAAACACCAAAAATACTTCCGTAAAAGACGGAAACACCAAACACACTTCCGTAAAAGACGGAAACACCAAGCTTACTCACGGAAAGGACACAAACACCAAGCACACTCAAGTAAAAGGCGCAACCACCAAACACATTCACGTGAAAGAGGCAAACGCTAAGCACGTTCACTTAAAAGATACAAAACCCGCGAAAACCACTGTAGCGCGGCGCGTGTTGCGTTCACGAGATGCGGAGGAATCGAAAGTATGAAGCAAGCGGCTGGGGGCTGCGGTTGTGATTGCGTGTTGCGGGATTTTACAATTCAATTGATTCTCCGCTCGACACGGAGATTTTAATAGTGAAATATTGAAATATTGAATCTATCGGTAATCTAAGTGCGAATGTTATTAACAAATTAATTATTACTTATGTGCTAGCCACGTAAGATTTCGCCCGCGTAAAGCGAGGGACTTGAATTTGGTTACCGAAAGGGTGTCGAGGCAAATGGGTGTGACCTGTGCAGGTTGTTACCCACATGAAATTTTCCTTCCATCGGGCCTCCAAATCGCCAATATTTTTGGTTTGGATGTATCTAAACGCGGAGCAGATTTAAAGAGGAAATGCAGATGGGAAGAAAATATAAAAACTACCCCTTTCTACACTTGCACTTTTCAATATCAAAAATATTTAAATTTGTATTACTGCCCCTGCATAGAAAAAAGCATTACGCGAGTCGCGACTCGCGATCCATAGTACAAGTTTGCACTTCTCGTCAACGTGAAAACACTACTTTGAGTGTTACAACACTAACGTAATTATAAAACGGCTCAAAGCCTTATTTAAACAAGTTCCCATTGGTCGTTAATGGATAAACTCGGACCTTAAAAAAACAAGGAAGTGTGTCCTTTTTTACTTTGACAATGTAGTATTGGATACTCGAAATCTATTAACGTTGTATGGATGTGTTAACTCGTACTAAATTTACTGTCCGACAAAGGACAACAGGGCTGTACCACCTTTAAAGTAGTATTATTTCAATGTTGTTTTAAAATGTCATACAATGTCGACCTTATGGAACTTACTTTAAAGTCTACATTGCTTGACATGTCAATATTGAAAAAAATATCAATTTAAGTTCAGGTGGTAAGGCCTCAGAACGCTGCGCATACATGCCTCCCGCCCCGCTTCGTCTCCGCTGCCCGTGGTTCACGCGTAACACCCACTAACACAACCAATAACCAAGAAACCCAAACCAGATGTTACCATCTCGAATAATACTTTAGGTGTAGCGACCAGAGAATCTAGTGTAAGCAATCAATCGGACACTGGTCAGTTGACATACAGTGATAATGTTTAAATGTGCTAAACAGTGCGCGCGTTGTATAAAATGAATAATTTGACGAAATGAAGTAAATTTATTATTAATGTATCGGTTTTACGAAAGGACTGAGTATGGCTTCTGAATTACAGTTCGCGCTATGAGATTTTTCAGTGAATATATTCCTAGAGTCTGTGTAAAATGTTTTATGAAAAGTTCATAGACAAAAGGAAAAGGTAGATGGAGCGTTGTGGAAGTTGCATGCGCGTGACGCACGCAGTTTAAGCGTCCAACTACTAGTTGAAATTTAAAAAAAATCTGCAAATGTTTTTTCCTTGTTACTTTTTCCATCAAAAGTTTCATAGAAAAGGTAACAATTTAGCAATAAACTTGGGGTATTAACTCCCTCTTAAGTTAAGTGATATGATGTCCATATAAAAGTACTGTTTATTCAATGTTATACTGTTAATTTAGTATTTGGGGAAATACAATTTGTCATACAAATGTTTAACGCAGACTCGAGCGAGTAATTGTTCATTAAACTCGTAGTAGTTGAACGGGATAAGCTATAGAGGACGCTAGTATGTAGATAAAATCACGCATTTCGAAGCGCTCACAAAATGTAACAGACGGACCACTGTTCATAGATAATATATTTTTCCTATTTCGGCGTGTTAAGAATCAAATATGTCACATCAAAATGACAAAATATTTTTATGGCGGTTTCGGCCGTTAGATTTTGTCTATAATTAATAATAATAGTGTTTAAATGTATGTAAATTAATTAATAAACTTTAAAAAATATATTATATGATGGTGCTGATTTGTTTGTATCCAAAATACAATACAAGTTTGATTAGAACGGTTTCTACATTCTCTCATGAAGGATTGTCCTGAATAAAATATAGAATGACTTATTTTCTTCTGACGATTTAATATTTAAGTTTGGTTTACAGACAAATTAGTACCATAATATAAGTTTATATTTTGTCAATTTGTTCTAGATATTAGTTATAATAATATTAGTATTAATGTAAAAGAGTAATTATTTATATATTTTTATTAATTTTAAGGATTGAATTTCATTTTTACGTTATATTATAATTACATCTTCGCAGCATGGTGCAATTACAGTAAAACTGTCTTTCTATCATTTATATTTCAAATTCGTAGAAATTCATTGAATTTGAGATATTATGAATGTTGCAATCTTGATGTATGCAGCATAAATATTTTTTATGGCAAAATTTAAAGTTATTTGTATTATATTTATATGAATTATTCAATAACTTGTAAGTCCAATCAATTTTTCACAAATTCATGTCACAGATGAAAGATAAAAGAAATTATGTCGTCGCCAGCAAAGTCTCATAAAATCGAAGCTCGTGTCACATAATATAAGGAATGTCATCGCGCACGCTTTTAGGTTTGAGGGTAATCAGCTTCCTTGGATGTGTTTCACGTATAGGTGTTTGTTGTCTACTTTTACTTTAAGTCTGTATATAAACTATGAAATGTTCATACAAAAATAAAAAGAATAAGTAAGTGGAAAATATGTACATTAAGAACAGTTTTGTACCATGTCTTTCAATTCTACAATGCTAGAGTGTAAAGGTACCTATCTATTGAAGCGGGCTGAACGGAATCGTGTTTAGTAGACCACGTGATCAGTCTCTGATCTCTCTCTCACATGTCTCTGATCCTCTCTACTTCAATAGGTGCCTTTATATGTTGATACAAGTGTCGAGCACAATTTTTTTTTACTTGATTGTTTTGAACAAAGACAAGAATGTATCAGGTATTGTGTGGAAAGTGTGTTCGATGTGTTTATGACTGAAGACAAGACAAAGTCATCCCGTTACTGTATTGTTTCTTGGATGTATGAGTAATTGAATAGTCTGCTTTTGTCATTAAATTTGCTTATGGATCGATTCATTAATTATAATATTATTGGTGTATTAAATGACTCTTAAAAGATGTTGATTGTGACTTGATGTTCTTTCCACTACTATAATATAATGCAAATTTTATGTAGCTATGTTTCCTAGAGTACATTATTAATTTCATTCATTCATTTCATGTCAATGAATAAATAATAGTTAACTACCAGACGCCAGTGCAGTTGATTTGATCAGAATATTTGCCTTTCACTTGAAACAATTTAATTTTATAAACTGTGTCTTTTTTTAAATTCTGAATCGATATCAATTCTATTTCATGAATCATAGAGTGTTCAAAAAGAAACCCTTCGTGGCCAAAAATTGAACTATTGCACTATTGTATTGCCCGCTAAACAACACTCCAATCTCACGCGGACATCTTTTAAACATCTATTTATTTCTTTACTCTGTGATTTCAAAATATAACTCGATGATTTTTCTGCTTTCCCAGGGTCATTTTGCAATGTTCTTATAAAATAATCTTTCTGAACAAACTAATCGAAGCCGATAACTTTTAAACGTCTATTTATTTCTTTACTCTATGATTTAAAAATATAACTTGATGATGTCTCTGCTTTCCCAAGGTAATTTTTCAATGTTTTTATAATATAATATAATCTGTTGGTGTTATATAAGGTAGATATATTTTGCAAACAGTGCTAACAACAGTTTCTCTGTTGTAACATGTTGCGGTTGATGGGTCAATATAACGTAACACCTTTTGTACCTTATTCTAGCAATCATAAGGCTCAAATTCACTCCATTAAGATCTATTGGCATTTTTTTTTAATTTCAGAAAAACCGTTTTCGTAATTTGAACTTTGTTATTAAAATAATGTAGTACCAAATAAGTTACATTCTATTGACTTGTCACCTCCACCATGCTATAATAAAAAAACTGCAATATAAAAATAAGACAAAATATTACAATCAAATTGGTATCTTCGTTACATAAATGGTCAGGGTATAAATATTACAAATTTAAAAATTATAATGGCATATCGAATGTTTTTTGCTTCGTTTTTTACTTGGATGTAGTTATGCAAATTCGACGTCTTTGATTTTATTTATATGTATTTCATTTTTTATTTTTTATTTAGTGTCTACATTGGCCAGAGATTAGTTAAAGAAGTGTAGATTGCTAATGTACATACATCAGAACAGAACCCGCATAAATCTGTAGACCGATTCTGTTAAAGCTGTAGCTGTAAAAAAAACATTGCTAGAGTCTCAATTATGGTGATTGGTAGAACTTATCGCATTCTTTTTGCAAAAAATACATTTTCGCCAATAGTGAGTGAGTATCGACCAATCAGAGTCGATTGCAATCGTGTCACTGTAGCCATCATTTTTAGAGAATCGTACCACTTATTTTTGGTTATTAAATGTCTTTCATGCTAAGATCCATAGAGACTCTGACTTGGCTCTGACTCAAGATAAGAGTTAAAACGAGACAGAAATATGCAGAGTGGGCGTGCGGCCTACAGATTTCAGCTTTAGATATAACGCTATCTACCGGACGTCAATACAATTATTGTAGTACCTGCTGTTGCCTGCAACTTCGTCCGCGTCAATTTTTGTTATTATGATCAGCATGATGTTATATAGCCTAAAGCCTTCCTCGATAAATGGACTATCCAACACAAAAAGAATTTTTCAATTCGAACCAGTACTTCCTGAGATTAACGCGTTCAAACAAAAAACTCTTCAGCTTTATAATATTAGTATAGATTTGTAGTGTTCTTCACGTAGCTAGTTGTATTGAATTCCGGTAGATGGCGTAATATCTGAAAGAGATTTTAAAACTATTCTCTGTGCAGGCGACAGGCCAGTGAACGTAGCTTATTTTATACAATATTGTTGCAGTAATTAGGTTCAAATTATGAAAATAGATTTTCTAAAGAAGAATAAGAAAAAAAAAAAGACGTGTGGCACTCGGGGACTGCCGCGGTAAAGCTAGTAGAGGAGTCCCGTGTCAGGTTATTTTCGTTACGGAATTTCTGGATTCGGTCTCCACGCTGGCCCGCGATAGAAACTATGCAATAGCTTAAAAGAAAAATAATTTCATTGCCTTCTTTTGGCTCATATAATAAGTCAAGACTATCTCGCTTTTGCTTCTGTCTTCTTCTTTAAGTTTCTTTATCGCGGTGTTGTTTGTGGCCGTTAGCAAATCGTTACATATAAAAGGACTTTATGCCATTTGACATTTTAGCCTCTGTGGCCCGTCTTAAATAACCTTAATGCTTAAACCTTAAATGAGCTTATTTAAGATCACCAATTTTGTAATATGTAATGATAAATAATTTATTAAAAAATTGTACATTTGCTAAGCAAACTATGAAGCTAACTCCCAAACGGATTTTCTAAGTTCTAACGCTTCGAAGAAATGTTTTAAAAAGGATCATTCAGAACTTTGATAGTACCTAGTACATTGATAATTACACCAAACTAAATTTAAGTGTTTATGTAAAAAGAGATTCTTCTTTTTTATGAACTGATAGATGTCCACTGCTGGACATAGATCTCTTGCATGGACTTCCACAGGCTTCGGTCTTGCGCAGCCTGAATTCAGCGGCTCCCTGCGACTAGTTTGATGTCGTCGGAAAAGAGCTTTTCAATTTAATAAGACTAATTCTGTACCTAATTTTTTTCTAATTACGATTTGCGATTTAAAAGTTTACCTCGCACTAAACGTCACCTAAAATTATTCAATGAACTGCAAATGGACTTAAATAGTGACTATTATATTTTATAATATTCAAAATTATATTTTGACACAGACTAACTAGACTAAAATTATACATATTTATAAAAACCCAATCTTTTGATCAAAACTTAAGTTTAGTTTGGTTTTTAATGTATCAGGTATACTTAAGTTCAATAAGCAAATGGGTCGATTAACGAATGTTAAATATCATCCAATTTGGGTAATATTATAATATGTATTGTCCCTTTATCATAATGAAGAAAAAGCTGTATTTTGATACATATTTGATGATACGACAGTTTTTAATGTAATATAAATATGGAAAAGTTCACAAAGTAAGTATACCAGGTAACATAGTGTACACCCCCCCTCTCATTTTATAGAAAATTAGGACCAAATTTTATGAAATTTCGTTTGTAAAATTATATAATGTGATGTTTTTAATTTTAATTGATGATGTTTATTCTGCCCTTGTGACTAACATCGGAAAATATATTATGCTGATGGTGCCAATTCTGCTGTAACTAAAAAAACTAAAATTAGTTATTAAATAGACTAAAATTTGGTTTGCATGAAATAATTTTAGTTTTTTGTACCCTACAACAGAATTGCCACTATTTTTAGAATAAAGAGTAGGTGTCTCATAAAATAGCATTTAACATACATTTTTATATATTATGTAGATGATAATTTAATAATTATTTTTAATATGACACAATTTTCATTAATATTGGTTGGTACATAATTGAATGTCTTACAGTGCTGTTTAGTTTCGTAGCTGTTAAAAAGGTGTTTATTATAAAGATATTGTGTTTTGTATTTTATAAGAATTTTAATTTGTAGCAAATGACAATAAAATTACATACAGAAAAAAAGTGTTGTAAATGTACCTAATACCTATCCAAGATTATTACATTATACTTACTCGTTGAAAAGAGTGCGAGAATAAAATTAAATTAATGCGAGTAGCTATTCTTTATAATTAAAAATCATTAAACACATAATTTTTATGGTACCTACAAAAGAACAAAAATACATACTGACATACTAAACATTCCTCAATAAAAGAAGTAGAAAGGCAGCAGCAGTATCATTTGGAGATGATAATTAATGGACGCACATATGCAATAAAGTGTCAACCCACACAACTTATCAATTGAAGTTACCTTTATTCCTTTACATCATGTATATATTTAATTTGACAAAGTTTTGTGGGTTGAAACGTTATTGCATATGTTCGACCAAATATGGAGGAATCTATGTTAGGCAGGGAACTTACTCTCAAGAAAGGTGCTAGATGGCGCTGCGCTACAAAATGCGCTTTGAACGCTGTAACTTCAATTCAACTCTGGTCAAACTGGAAACTTGAAATTTTCAGAGCATTGACTTTTATAATTATTCTGTACCTATATCTACCGTTTCTAAGATTAAAGAAAAATCAGGCGAATAGGTCCAGAAATCCCGGAGAAATCGGTGGACATAACTACATAGAAAAAAAAGATACCGGCCGAATTGATAAAGTCCTTTTTGTAAGTCTGTTAAAAAGGAGCTTTCATCCTTCAGTTTTTAGTACATACTTGTATTTAACATATTAAAAACAATGGCTATATTTTTAGCCGATTTCCAAAAAGGAGGAGGTTATCAATTCGGCCGGTATCTTTTTTTTTTAAATTATAATTATAATTCAGTTCAGTGAGTAGGTACAATGCTGGCGCCATGGTATCCTTCTATGGCTGTGGGTGGAGCATGGATGGCATTCTTATCTAATTTGAGATGTGACGTATTTTTTATCACATAAATTATGTAGTTGGCAGGCAGATAACGTAATGTTTCGTTAATGTGATCTACCTGTAGAGTTCACGAAGGGGTCCTAAGTTGAGAAAACTTGTATCTACTTATTCAGGTAGGTACCTACTACAAAATTGACAATTCATAATTATTGATGACCGCGACTTCGCGTAGATTGAGGTTTTTTTGGATTCCCGCGGGAACTCTCTTATTTTGTAAGATAAAAAGTAGGTTATGTGCTATTCCAGTCTGTTATCTATCTCTGTGTCAAATTTCAGCCAAATTAGTTCAGTCGTTGCGACGTGATTGAGTAACAAACATCCATTCATCCAAACTTTCGCATTTATAATATTAATATAATAATAGGATAGGTAGGTAGAGGACTAGCACATGCCCGCAACGTCCATTCGTCCGCGTAGAATTAGTTTTTAATAATTTCGTGAGAACTCTTTATTTTTCCGGAATAAAAAATAGTCTCAGCTGAGCTATTGTTCGGTTGACCGCCCTCGGCATCTCTCTCTCGACCGACTCACCGCAATTGCCGCCCATGCTATTGCTTTGATTTCGCTTAGGGGTTTCCTTTACTTTCCTTTTGCTCGGTTTCTAAGGATAGTACCGTGATGTTGAATAGCCTAACTATAACCTTCACTCCAAAAAAAAATAGATTAAAAAAAAAAAAAACTATAACCTTCCTTAAGATTTGGGCTATCAATTACAAAAATAAGTTTTCAAATCCGAATAGGTAGTTACCTACCTAGTAGTTCCAGAGATTAGCGTGTTCAAACAAACAAATGAACTCTTCCGCTTTATTATACTATTAGTACAGATTATTTATCAATAAAGTTGGGCCGGTTCATCATTCACGCTAGCCAAGCTCCTCCTGTCCGCGTGATTTATGCGATTAGTAGACGCGCGACTTTTGAATTCTGATTGGCTGTAGGTACTGCCTAAAGCATAAGCGTTCGAGCTCGCAAGTTAAGCCACCTTGGCCCAATGTCCTACAATATTTGCGAAGCTTGTGATAACCCATAGATATTTCTTTCTTTGTTTTTCTTCTTTCATATTGAGCACTATTGAACTAACTATAAATGGTCAAAAAAGTTGAAAGAGATGTCAGTGATAATATAACTTGTACCCGTAACATGCTATCTGAAGCAAAGAGTAAGTACCTACCTATGATTTTAACTTCATGTAGGTTTAAATTAAAATCGGTAAAAACTACGTAAAAACTTTTCAGTTATAGATTTTCGTCAAACTAGTTATAACGAGACTGGCTGTAGCACCATCCTCAAACCTATGCTGAGAAGATCAACCGCCCACTGCGAAATATAACCACCTACATACCTACTTAACCCTTCTTATTTGAGGGGAGACCTGTGCCGATAGCTAGACATGAATGAATCTGCTTAATTAAATAACTTTGTACTTTATACCTACTATGTCATCTCAGACAAAAAGACTTGACCCAGATTTGTTGTTATGTTAATCAGTTTTACTCGTTTTACTATGTCTTCTGTCACATTCGCAATTAGTATTCCCATTATAATAGAACAATACCGTCCATTGACCGAAAATCGAAGGTCAAGAACGGAAAACTGATTTCTATAATTTTTAATCTTTGTAGTTTGAGCCCTTATTTACCCACAGTTTAAAAAGACTCGGTGGGTGATGGAGAGATTTATAACTAACTAATGAAATTTATAGAAACAAGGATAGCCAAGAGTAACATTATATCAATTTCTTTTTATTCGATGACAAGATAGCCCTTGACTGCGATCTCACCTGATGGTAGGTGATGATGCAGTTTAAGATGGTAGCGGACTAACTTGGAAGTCGTATGGCAGAGACCAGAGTACATTCAACCCATAGCCCTCTCTCCCTAATAGACTCTCTCATAGCCTAATCTCTTTCTACACGCCATCGTGCCGGAACGCTAAATTGCTTAGCTATCGGTAGGGTGGTAATTAGCCAAGGCCAAACCTTCCCACCAGACCAGACCAGAGACATTTCAGAAATTATAAATTACCAAATCGTCCCCGACGGGAATCGAACCCGAGACCTCCCAGTTATAAGACCACAGCGCTCACCACTGCGTCAGGGACGTCGTGAAGGTACTTATTAAATACGTATTTAAATTAGTAACGGTTTTTAACGAGAGCGCTAGTTTAATGCTTAGGTTTACCTACCCGTGGTCCCAGTGGTTCGACCCATTAGTTAATGCGACTATGGGTAAATAAAATTACCCATAGACCCATACGCTAGAGATTAGGTACAATTTGATGGACAATCGCTTTTCTTTAAACACTTGCGCCACATTCAAACCAAACGTTTTATAGCATTGTATGAAAATGTCTACCCGGCGTATTAGAATAAGATAACAATAATTATTATCTTAATATTAATCTTAATACCGATTCATCAACTTAAGCAGAATATTAAAGAAGTACGGCAGACTGAACGATATTCAAATAGGTAGTTAGTAAAAAAATGAAAATAAGAACAATAGGTGCAAAGGGGCACTCTCTATTTCCTCATTCTCGTAGTTTCTATTGGAACTGTAAATTAGATACTCGCGACTGGAAAATCAGTAATCTAGCACGAACATTTTAACTTTCGAATATCGAATAGCATTTAGGTTTGTATGAAAATGACAGGAGCGCTCCTGTCATTTTCATATAAAATTTGTTGTTTGATGCTTGCTGATGTTAACTTCACCTTTACTACCTATTCGAAAGTTAAAACGTTCGAGCTTAGGCTACAGGTGTAGTTTGGATGGCTTTGAAGTGCTGTTTGCGGTACGAAGCTTCCAACTCCGGGTTGCTGTTTCATAACAGAAATTCCTAACAATTTTTCCCGACCTGGAATTTGAAACTTGGTATCCTGGGCCTCATTGTCCGAGTAGAATAAAAAAGTAAAATAGGGTGGCAGACCCAATTATGGGCACTTTAAGAGTTTATCTAACTTCAAATATGTTTTTTAAATAAAAATTTAACCAAATCCTATAAATCACTGTAGTCATAAGGTTACTTGTTTAATAAAATATATAATTAAAGAAGATATTGAAATATTTTTGTTTAAATCAACTAGAATTTTAAATAAGATTGAAAAATGACCCAGTCCCCAATTATTCGCACATTTGTTATCAGTTATGGGCACAAAATTATCCAATTATCAACACTCAGTTTCTAATAGGGTTTAAGGGAAATAAAAGGCTAGGCTACCTACCTAAGGCTTTAAAAGTATAGATTTTATTATGAAATAATATAAGGAAAGTATTATAGTAACTGTAGGTGACTTAATTTTTTTTATATTTATTATATTTAAAACAAACACACTTACATATTATTTAATATGAAAAAAAAAACATAGTCTTTATCAAACGATAGACGTCCACTGCTGGACAAAGGTCTCTTGCATGGACTTCCACAGGCCTCGCTCTTACGCCACCTGAATCCAGCGGCTCCCTGCGACTCGTTTGATGTCGTCGTTCCACCTAGCTTCCCGGTACGGGGTCCCTACTCCAGCACCATGGGATCCCATCGACCATCAGCTCTTCGAACTATATGCCCGCCCATTTCCCCTTCAGTTTCGCTGAGCTATGTCCGTGACTTTGGTTCTCTTACGGATATCCTCATTTCTGATATGATCTCGCAAGGATATTCCGAGCATAGCTCTCTCCATCGTCCGCTGAATGATTTTTGTTTCGTGATATATAACTGCCCATAGAACTTCTCAATCTCTCTCCATACCTCAGGTGGAGAAGAAATGTGACAGCATTCGTCAGTTTTCAGCCGCGTCAGCTGGCTCTGTCCGATAGATAGATCTCTCACGGACACTTTGGAATGGAACTTCTGTTCCACTAGATGGTATCTTTAATACACTTGGTATTCAAGGCCCGCAGGTCGCGAGTTCTTTTCTTAGAGATCTGCCTATTAACCTACCAGTAGGCATCCGCGTCTGCTGACGACTGAAGTTTCGTCTCTTGTCTGTCTTCCATCAGTTTGAGAGTATGGTCAGAGAACTTCTTGGTCCTTTTCGTGTGATGAGTCTTAAAGAATTTAGACTCCACAATACGGACAGTTTACACACACTTGTTAAGATCGTCTACAGACTCCCAGTCTGCTAGGGAATCGAATCGGTTCGGAGTGTTGATAAACAGGAGAATCTCCTAATTTTGTAACCAGATACTGACACCCCTTGTTTTGCAATGAAATAACGGGAAAGTTTCATTTACTTTTTGAATTAGTAACTAATAATACTTAGAAAATCAATTGAAAACTATTATATTATTAAAACTCAGATAAAACTACAGTTAAATCATAATTAAGTAAGTACTGACCCTTAACGTCGATCAGTCAAAATGGCCGAAAATCTTCGGGCACTCCAGAACGATATCTTTCAACTACGATACTGACGTCATTTTAAAACTTTCCAGATTAGAAAGGTTTCGATTGTGTAAAATATGAATTCCCCTAAATATTTTTTAATCTGAAAATTAAAAACCACAATCAGAAACTTATATTTTAATCATTTTTGCCAAAGTGCGAATAAACTGGTGCAGTGCTAGCTATTGGGTTGGTCACCCTACGAAGAAAGCAACTCATTCTCATAAATTTCCCACTTAAAAAAAGTAAAATCATAGACCGTTTTTATTCATTCATACTCTGTGATGTTAAAGGGTGATTTTTTTGCAGTGACCAGTCAGGTGAAAATTTAAACTTTCAAAGTTACAGAAATTCGATCTTTGGCATCGAATTTAGAGAAATGAAGTAAATAATATAAATTAAATGTTATTTTTATTACAAGTTTGTTTAGGTCAAATCTTGTAAGCTGAATTAGAAACGCTTCCCGGTTTCCGATTGAGCTGAAATTCTGCATGTACGTATTAAGTGTATGTAAATCGGAAGGCAATGCAATATTATTGTGACATGGAGCTGATCTGATTATGGAGACGGATTTTTAACATTTTAGTTCTTTTGTACAGCAAAAAAATATTTTGAATTTACACTTGTATTTTCTAAATTCGACGTTCTCATAACGTGGACTTCATTGTTATTTACTTTTATGCAATATGACTCTGTCTATCCCAAAAAATCATTTAATTTAGTAACCGTATTGGATAAACATTGCAAGTAGATATCGAGATATTTGTTTGTATATTCTTTAATTTAATTCTAATTCTAATTTAATTCTTTATCATTTTTCTCATCTAAAACAACATCTCGTCTACCATGTCAACATAGAAGTTGGAACCGTTTACTGTTTCAATTTTTTAACAAAATGCTGAAGTCTTGTAAGTTTTGATTTGACCTTTTTAGTGTTCCTTCTCTTTATTTTCTCTCATTTCCTTTTTTGCCATCTTTTCTTCTTAAAGCTCGATTACTAAGTTGTTTGTCAAGCTGTTAATAGCATCAGCTGTTTCTTGAGCAATTAACTCTTGATTTATCTTGGAAAAGTAATGTAACCTTTTGATAAAAACAATAAAAAAATCGATTCAATCTAAAGGGTCTGCGTTCACGACTTTTAAGGTACTTTTGTACCGCCCATGTTTCCACTATTCTGCTAAAGTCCGTGTATAATCCGATATTTTGCGAAGACTCTTAACAAAATTGGTGCATTCGGAAACATTTTCAGGGATCTTCCATACCCCAGAAATAGCATCGTTCGCTCGGTCTCTCCATATAGAAATTTTTTATTCGAGGTTGGTAAGTACACTGTTCACTATGGAAATGAGGTGATTATCATTTAGTAAACTAAACTGCGAGGGTTCTAAACGCATCCAGGTTTTAGAAGAACCACCAATAAACTCAGTCGGAAATTTTACTCTTCTTTGCCAAGCTACACCACCGAGTTCTAAGAAAATGTAATAAGTAAAACAAATAGCATAATAATTATGATTTTGATGTCATCGATTTTATTATATATTATGAATCTAATCAATAGTGTGTTTGGTTTGATGGCCTAATAATTTATATCATCCATTCATCCCTGGGTGTTATGTTAACATCTTTTGTTCAGTTAGCCCATTGGGCTGGCATCTTAACCCATTCACATGCGGCGGTTTTATTTACACATTGTGAGTGTAATGCGGTGGTTTAGACCTTATTTTTTTATACAAATCTTTTGCGTCGTTGCAACTAAGTTATTAACAGTTCATATGAATGAACACCTCATTCATGAGTAACCCATAAACGGCTCACTACTAAGTGCATGTTTCCTCCCAGAGAAGAGTTTTTTTAGAATAGAATATTATATTTTATTCCAATAAACTTTTAAAAGATGCTTTCGAATCATCAAATGAATCTACCAATGGTTCAGAATGCCGTTTCAAGCTGTAGTCCACCATGTTGGCTCAATGCAACATCTCACTTTAGCCAGCCATTTGTTTAATTTCATGAATTTTATATAATCGGAAATGGTTTTAATTAAAACTACAATTATCTTATTAAAGCCGTACCATGTAAATACGACAAGATCACACTTGAGAAAGTTGCTACTTACAATGTACAATACCTACTTACAATAATTAATGCAAACAGTGATTTTGATGAGACCAAATTGGCAAATTGGAAAATTGGCAGCCATAAAATGAGTGCATTGAACACCAACATATTATATGCAGATAAATTAAAAAGTTGAATACAAAAAAGTTAGTGTAACGTAGGCCATAAAGGAACATTATGCGCTGAAAAGGGTTGGTTCTCACGTCAGCAGCGCGTTAGGCCATTGAAATCACAGCGCGTAAGATGTTGATGTGTAGTATATAAACTGCAGGCTGCGAAGAAGGAACATCCATTGTCGTTTCATTACAGGACCCAAAAAAAAGTGGTAGTAAAAATGAATTTTGTCGTCTCGATTGTCATCGCCTTTTTGGCGGTAAACGGTGAGTTAGTTAATTTCTCAGATAAAAATAATCATAATTAAGTTTAAGACTAAAATCAAAAAATTAAAAATAATATTTTTGAAGTATGTTTAAATATTAGAATATAATATTAACTTATTAGGCTAGGTTGGTAATGATAGAATGTAATAAATTTATTACATTCTATCATATATATATATATGATGGAATCATATATTATATATTTTTTTTAATTAAAAAATATAATTAAGAAATATATAGATTTTTATCGATATGGTTATTAATTTATGACTCTAACTTTCGTCAACGTTTCAATAAATTTAATAACAATGTTTTAATGGACCGTAACCGAACAGTATTATCCAAACCTTTACTAATTAATCATTTATTTTTCATAAGTTGATTGAATTTAAGTATGCACTTATGGTTTCATACCATAGATAAATTAGTACCTTTTGTTGATTCAGCGACTCACTAGATAACAAATAATTAATAATTCAAATAATTATTTATACAACAAATAATTATTTAATTCATAATTCTTTAAATAACTTACGGAAATTTAAAGTTAGTAAAATCCCAAATATAAGATAGATATTATGAATTATGTTCTTAATGATGACAAATAAAGAAGATGACTGAAAAAAAGAGCATGAAAAAGAGCATACTTAACTAGGTAATAAAAAAATATACGCGACGACTTGAGAACCTCCACCTTTTTTCGTTAGTTGAAAATGTATTTTTTCTCATTTACTTTAAACAAAAGAAATCTAAGCCGGTGCATTTAACCTATAAAATCAGATAAGATCGAAGGTTGAATCATACTTAATCAGAGCAAAAGATGTATGTTAATAAACCTTTGCGTGTAAAAAGATTCTAAAGGCGGACGAAATCACGTACGTTCGTCGAGACATTTCATGCACGTGGGTTCTTCCTTTCGTACATATCGGCTGGCAAAAACATCCGACAAAACAATCGTGTACCTATATATGTAACTAGAACTACTATCTTACTTTTAATCTTGAAAAACTGGTCAATTCATGTGTAATGTGCATTCTGACATGTAGAGTAAAATTAAGAGAATTTTACTAATATTACTCAGTTACTATTTATAATGTTGCTCCCTCAAAGTTCAGGACACCCCACTTACCTACTTGTAAGTCCATTTTGCATCACTGAACCATCTAAAAATTTCACCCTGCTCGGTAAATTTTCGTTTTTACTCGTAGTTTTAATTTTGTTTCAATAATTTTATATCATTAAAAATAAACCTGTACTTAATAATATTATGTTTGTATTTTGTATTACGAGTAGGTATCCATAATATGTTATTTTCGCACACACTACTATACTTCTAAGTTATACGATAAGAGCTGATCCTATTTTAATTCAGTTTTTTGCATTACGAAAGAATGTCAAAAATGTCCAGGTTGACGTAATAGGCGGCCGCACGTTGACCTTGAACTTGAAAATCTCAAACCAAATTAACTAAGTAAGTTAAATGGCGGGAAACTAATATTTATAAAATACCCACAAGATTATAAATTGTCTATCCCAAAACGGAAAAGGAAATAGATCACTAATTAATACTTACTAAGTAGGCATTTTATTGTAATCTTTTTATTCATATAATTAATCTAAGTGTTGTAAGCAGCTTCATAAGTCTTTGACCTATTAAAAACTATTGTGAAAGTGTTTGTTTATTAGTTAACTGCTTTGTCCTTCACTCACGCAGAAACAGAGCAACAGATCAAGGTATTTTTTTGCATTAAGGAGTTAATAATAATAAGAGATAAATAAAAGGTTGCCGGGATTTTTCAAACCTACCCAGACCTAGATAAAATACCTAAGCCGTAAAATAATTTCCGCCTTTTATGCATGCAACATGCATTCATCATAATATTGTTATTCTTACGACCTAGGTTTATTTATTTTATTAGGTATTTGCTAAGGATAATGAATTACAGTAAGCGTGAAAATGAGAAAAATGCACAAATGGCAGCTCCGACCTCAAATCTAGGTTAGATAATCTGAGGGAGGTCGAAATTGTTTGTTATTTTCATCTAAATGCACTTAGGTATCCTAATAAAATTAAATGGGTTAATTTATTCTGTAGCTTTAGCCCACGACTTCATCCGCATGGATTTAAATCCCGCGGGAATTATTTGATTTTTTCGTATAAAAAGTACCTACATATTTTTTATGTTACTCTCCAGGCCCTCAACTATTGGTAACTATTGTAAATAAACAAATGTGCACTCTCTATTCCCTCATTCTCATAGTCCTATGAAATGGAAATCTGTCATGACCGGGGAGTGATCAGGCACAGGTGCAACGGCTTTATTCGGAATAACGTAGTGCTTTGATTCCTAGTAAAAAAAAAAACAAAAAAAAATCTCAGTGCTAGTCTAGAACTAGCAGTATTTCTTGATAAAAAAACTATAGAGTTTTTCTATGAAAAAAATCTTAGTCTAGTACTAGGATAGTATTTAGCTTAGATATTTTTGACCCGACTCGGGAATCGAATCAGTCCGTCGTCCGGCCATTATACCAATGAGGCAGTCTATTCGGCAAAAAAATAGCCGGGATGCAAGCGAGAAAAACTTCGACCCAATCGGTTTTACGGCAATTTTGCAAAAGATACGACATAATTAAGTATAGATTTTCGCATTTATAGTATGGATTTTATATTTACTATAATACTTAGCAACATACTTATAATAACCTACATTCCTGTACGTGGGACGACTATCATTTCACGCTCCTTAAATATGTAACTGGTATTCAACGGGCTTCGGCAACGGCAGTTAAATGATCGTAATTAGAGTTTTCATAAAACCTTAAATCGTACCTAGGTATTTTATTGTTATTAGCATTATTTTAACTTAAATATTACTATAATATATGTATACTTCCTTATGCATAATTATTTAATATACAAGTACAAAATCATAGTTCTCACCATAGATTTATGATAAGTAGTCTCTAGGAGCATACACTGTAGTCTTTGCTAGGAGCTCAGCGACTACCTTTAGATCCAGAGTCCAGACACTCTATAGTAACTTATCAAATTAGTTGTGTATAAATCAGTCAGCATGGCGAAGATAAATCATTATTTTCTCAAAAGTTAATTACTAACCTAACATCATATTTACGCACGTTAACTAAAAAAGTTACACTTTTTTACAAGTTAAACTCATGTGACGAAGGTTCGAATTTGGCGTCGATATCGAAAAAATTGAAATCGAAAAGTGCTTTTTTGACTATTTTTTTTACCTAATTCTTAATTTTATATTTTTCTAGGTTTGCATTAAAATTAAATTTAACAAAAAATTAAGCGTAAAAATTATTGTTAGTGATAAATGATCGATGGTTAAGTGAAAATATAAGATTGCTTTGCCGATGATCTCCGTATTGATTATGCCCATTTAAATCGCATAGTAAATGTTTACTATTGGTCTTAGTAAGAAAAAATTGCACACTGTTCAAACCATGGCTTACACATGTAAAACGTTCGACATATGTGTTAATATCATATAGAGAACACTTGTCTATTTATCTCAATAATAGGTATATTTCTGTACCTATTATTTTATCAAGTGAATTTACGATAAATTGATAATATTAAAAAACTATTGCTTGCTATACTGTAAGACACTGTAAAGAACTCCTAAAAAGACAGATTGATTAACAGCTTTGCGACGCCGTAAAAAAAGTGCCATAACTCGTTACATGCATAATATGGTTCAAGCTTTGCATAATGATGTATTAGGATTGTCTTCTACAATACCCTTGGCCCGTGGCATGAATTTTTTATAAGTGGCGCATAGATTTTTTATTTTTGATACACGTTTTGAGCCAAGTCAAATGTTGATTCGTAATCATGACACGTACATTTGAATATTTTTATATCTAACGAGGCATTGATTTGTGGGCAATCTGTCAATTGGACAACCATAAAATGATCTGCGTTAAGTTTACAAATCGTGCATAATTAATGTAATTATCATAATAAACTGCTTTGTGTAATTTATAATGCATTATAACATAAATGATGGCATTTCTTAGATTTTTCACTTATACTGTAGCGAATTCAATTTAAAATTAATAATTTAGTAAATAATTTTAAATTTTATCGTGTAATAGATGCTATTATAGAATAGAATATAAATGTTTTATTTGTTAGAATATGGGTAACATAAGATGATCTTAAATGGCACGCACTAGTGCCAGTATAAATGTTCCCAGTGTACCATTTCGCCCCACACTACCTGATATTTTCTCGCGGCGAATAGAACAGAAATTAGCTTAATATTCATCGGATTCCAAGGCTTACAAATCGATTGAGGTAAAAATAAATAATGATTATAATGCTGGTTTTAATAAAACTAAACAAGGAAATGAATTAATAAGAGAAAAATTTACATAAAGAAGGAACTGTTATTATTTCGCCATAATATTAAGTTAAGCCTATTGTATTGTAAGACGATATTTTTAAACTTCAATGTAAAGTTGAGTAACCCAAGAGATTAAGAAATAGGCATAGGTACCTAGGTCTCTATAAAATATCATCTAGTTTAATAGGTAGGTAGGTACGATAAGTTATTATCGACCTAAAAAGGAGTAAGAGCAAATTCTTTGTAAATGATCGAACGCTTTGTTTTGATAACATTCATCATTGTCTTACAACATGAATCGGTAGATATAGTAATTATTTGATAATACAAGTAATAGTTTGTCACGAAGATAATTTAAACGTAAAAATTCATCTTACAAAACCGAATTCAAACGCTACTACAAAGTAGGTAGGTATATCTATAGAATAGAATAAAATAGTTTTTAACCGACTTCCAAAAAGGAGGAGGTTATCAATTCGGCCGGTATCTTTTTTTTTTTTTTTTTTTTTTTCTATGTATGCCCGCCGATTACTCCGAGGTTTCTGAACCGATTCACGAGATTTTTTTTTTAATCGACAGAGTAAGCTCGCGAAATGGTCCCATAAAAATCTTTACCTTCAACTTCTCAAGCCTGATGCTGCAGGGGTATTTCCCTCCTAAATTATGGGACCTTAGGAACCGTCGTTTACGAATTGGTATGCTTAGCCTAAGCATATACTAGATCATAGATCTCCAGGTCCTACTCCTCAATCCTGATGCTGTAGGGTACTGCCCACTTAAATTATAGGGTAAATCCCTATTGCTAATCATGAATTGTTATTGTATGTAATAAGCATATACTACATCATCGAGGTCTAGGTTCTAGCTCCTGAATCCTGATGCTGCAGGGTACTGCCCACTTAAACTATGAGGATTTAGGAACTTTCGCTTGCGAATTGATATTGTTAGTATCAAGCATATTCTACATCGTGGAACTCAAGGTCCTAGCTCTTCAATACTGATGCTGCAGGGGTACTGCCTACCTAAACTATGAGGATTTTGGAGCTATCGTTTACGAATTGATATTGTTGGTACCGAGCATATACTTCATCATAATGCTCAAGGTTCTAGCTCCTCAATCCTGATGCTGCAGAGTTGGAGGAATTACGAACTGACGCTTTCGAAATAATATTGTTGGTACCAAACATGGACTACATCATGGAGCTCTTAGTCCTAGCTCTTGTGTATTGTTAATAAGTACTGTAGGTACCAAGTATAGAACTACATTAGTGCCGTAGCGTTGGAGGAAGGGGAGAAAGAGAGCAGGAACAAGCTACACTAAAAAGCTTAAAATAAAAATTCTTTTCAAAAAACCGACTTCAAACGCCACTACAAAGTATAAAAATAATTTTATTTTGTACACGTTTGTTGAAGTCGGGCGGCTTAAATAGAAACGATGAAATCGATTTGCGATGCTTACCTTATGGGGACATATAAGAGACACGTTAATTGAAATCGGGCGAGCATCGCGTATCGGTTTCATCGTTTCTATTTAAGCCGCCCGACTTCAACAAACGTGTACAAAATAAAATTATTTTTATACTTTGTAGTGGCGTTTGAAGTCGGTTTTTTGAAAAGAATTTTTATTTATTCAAATAAACTTTGACAAAGTGCTTTCAAAACGTCAAATGAATCTACCAGTGTACCTTGATTGTACCTACCTATAAAATTTGAAGAGTTCTCTCGATTTCTCGAGGATCCCATTATTTATCAGATCCTGACTTGATGACTATGGGACCACCTGGGAAGTATAGCCTTTCAAACAAGAAAAGACTTTTCCAAATTGGTCTAGGCGTCAAGTAGTCGGGAAACATACATTAAAAATAAAAAAAAGATTCCGACGAATTGAAATCAAAATCGGATAACTCAATACAAAGTGCGTGATAGAATCGGGAAAACCGTGTGTGACTACCCTTAGAAGTGGAATTTCTTTTTCAAATTTAAATGGTAACTAAATAACTAAAAAAAGAATCATCAAAATCGGACAAGTCTGCGAAAAGTTATGCGTGGTCATCCATAAAAAAAATATATACGTGACGAATTCAGAACCTCTTTTTTTCGTCGGTTAAATAGCTTATTTAGTATGGATAAATCATAAACTTCGAATTAAATAATTTTCTGTTACTTTCGACTTTGGGCAAAGTATAGATTTACGATTACTACTTATCTATACATACCTACTTCCATTACTTATAGTAAATTAGAAGTAATTTTCCGGAAGTTAATGACCCTGTCACAGGAAGACAACTCGCTTTCCTCAGTTCATTCCTATATAACAATAATAAGTATAACAATAATAAATATTTTATAGCGTCTGTAACTTTAATTTTGCTATTGCATTGTTACAGGCGATATGAAATATTTAAATGACATCAATAAAGGGATGCCTTTGCCAGCTGTGGAATAGGAATCATGGAAAAGTTTTACTAGGGCGCTGACAAAATTAAGGTTACTAATTTTAAAGTTTTATACATTAAGTGCCTACCTTCCTATAAGTACATACTTAGGTATTACCTACCTACTTAAAGTTCGCCTTGCCAGAGTTAAGGAAGCCTTAAACTTGTGCGAAAATTAAATAGGTCACACACGTGGGTCCTTTTCCTATAAATTTTTCATTGCTTTAGCAGTAATTTTTGATAGGAACCAAAGCCTTTCTTAATCCATTTCTGACGCAGTTGTTAAAAACGTGCATGTCTCTACTGTCGAAATTACACCTATTTAAGCGTTTAAAATCTAGAATTTCTCATGATTCGTGTATCTCCATACTATCATCATATTTGTGTAACACTTTCAGCTCTTGAAAAAATCATATTATGACTACCGTCATTGTACATACCTACAAACTACCTACAAACATTCTGGCAAATAATTACTGAAAATTTTGCTATAAAGCTTGAAAAGGGTGTACTTATTTGATTCTTGTTCAGTGTCACCGGCATTCGGATGGGGCTACCGAGCGTCTGACCAGCGGCGGTGGGCAGTGCTCCACCCCGCATGCGGGGGCCGGCAGCAATCCCCCATCGCCATCGCAGCGAGACAAGCTATCCCCATCTCCATTCCCGCCATGGAACTTATTGGGTACCAGAATCCCTTGCCTGGGCCGTTGACTACCACAAATAATGGACATTCAGGTAAATTGCGACTAAAATTAAATGTGGCACTGCCCTCGTTTTCACGATATTCGATATTCGTTTGTGGGAAAAATTATTTCCGTAATAAGTAGCTATAATTATTTGTAGTTGATATCATAATTACCTACTTACTATTTAATTACTAATGACCCTGAAAGTTTTTCATAATGTTTACAATAGTGTGTGAAATCTCCCAATCTGCACGTGGTGGATTATGTCCTAAGCCTTACTCATTCGATAGGTAGCCTGTGCCCGGAAGTGGGCAATGGGTTGAGATGAATCGATGTCGAGATAGCTCTTCATTACCTACGACGGAAAACCAGTCATTCCGCGACGTTCTAAGGCTTGGTACCACAACCTGTTAAATTGGCGCCCAACATGGGACTAGATTTCTAAAACAGATGAAAACTATATAGTAAGTGCGAAAGTGACATGCGCAAGCGTAACAAAAGGAAATTCTGCCGGGGTGTTGTATCCTGAGAGGCAGCTTATTCAACCGTTGCATTTTGATAGATAGATAAAAAAAATATTTTTCCATGAAAAGTTACAAAAAATATGTTGTAACTTTTTAAACAGTTACAAAAACTATTTTGGATCTTTATAATACCTACTTAGTTAACTATATCATGGTAGGTACCTACTACCTACTCTGTACCTTATAGAAAAGTTTGATAGCAAGGTTGAAAATCACGTGGAGACATCTAGTTTGTTTGTTACAAATTCCTTTGTCGCACCGTGCAATTTGGATTTCTAGTTGCCTTGTAGTGGTGGGCTGGTGGCCACATATCTTAACTTCTTAAAGCGACAAATTCAACTTTACAGTCGCGCTCACTATCCCAAAATACTCATCCGAAGAGGAAAAGAAAGGTTTCCGCCTACCCTACATTTTCGGTGGTCCACTTGACAACGAATATGAAATAGAAGGTCTGCACTTCCACTGGGGTGACAAGAACAACCGAGGTTCTGAGCACACGCTAAACGACATGAGACTGCCTCTCGAAATGCACATAATACATAGAAACAAGAAGTACAGGAGTTTGGCTGAAGCTCTGCAGCATCCGGATGGTCTTTGTGTGCTTGCTTTCTTCTATCAGGTAATTTTTTTAATGCATTATATTTTTATGTATTTTCAAACAGTAGGTACGTGTTCTTACATAAGGTTCTGCTCTGAAGTATGGATAAATATGGGCCTTAAAAAAAGCTCAGTCAATCAGCCGACGGTGGAGTTATGCTGTTTGATAAACGTTAGGGGAAAAGTGGAAGGATAGACATCTGTCTAGTTCTAACTTGTATAAGGTTCCGTTGGTGCAAGGATAAATAGAATAGTGCAACGGGGGAGATCGAACTTTCAGTTTTCAGTCCACACCCGTAACCGTTGGACTATGGTGGCTATTGTTGTCTTTATAACGTTAGGTATATGCCGTTTATAACGTTTTTTAGCGTGCAAACGGGCAAGCGGGTCACCAATGCGTTGCCGGCTTTTGTTGGTCTGCTCCATGAATAACCCATATAGTAACGTTAGATGTGACGTTTATAACGCTAGGTGTCGTATATGTCGCTCCAGGTGGTGGAGTTCGACGCCAAGCTGTTGACGCCCATCGTTAAGAATCTGTCGGCGATCGAGAACTTCAACAGCAGCATGCAGCTGCCGCACACCTTCTCGCTGTCGTCCATCCTGTCGGGGCTGGACACGGAGCGCTTCTACACGTACAAGGGCTCGCTCACCACGCCGCCCTGCGCCGAGGCGGTCACGTGGGTCGTCTTCTCTGACTACCTCCCTATCTCTGTGTTCCAGGTAAACTTGCTACAATATCATTCCCGAAGGCATACTGATATGTGCATATTTTGGAGTGGCAAAGGGGTGCTTTTTTAGTCTCAAAAGATATGATTGATGTATGATAAACAAATGGAAAAATCAAACGCCACTTAAAAGTATCAAAATAATTTTAGTTTGTACTTATGTTGAAGTCGAGCGGGCCTAAATAGAAACGATGAAACCTATGTCCAACGCTATTCTCGGAATATTCTATAGTATAGACTAATATAAGGGTGTAATTATAGAGTTGTATAGACTCTATATCAATCTATAATTTCACCCTATAACTACTCAATTTTAAGGGAAGCTGGAAGAAATTACTTTTTTTAGCGATAAGCTTCACCTATGTCTACTTCTTATGTTTTTGATTGTAATTCTTTATATGTAGGTACATAAAAAAAAATAAGAGCCCGCAAAACAGATGCCCCTTATAGGTATTTGTATAATTTCATTCCTACGTCTTTTCAGATGGACAACTTCCGCGGCCTGCTCTCCAACCAAAACCTTCCACTCGTTGACAACTTCAGGCAGTTACAACCGCTCTTCGGCCGACGAATTTTCGTCAGAATCACCTCCAAAAACCCCAAATTCAAGAAAACTAAACTACACTACTCCAAATGGGATTGGGTTGGACACAAGAAGACTGAAAATGACGTCGCAGAATTCGATGACTAAAATCCTGCAGTATTTTCCAAATAAAAAAGAAACTGATCTTGTAACTAAACTTAGCACTACGGGTACCTATTAATTATGTTTACACCAAATATTGGGCGATTACTGTTACCAATTGACAAAAAACTATAATTGACATGGTTAAATCTTAAATACTGTATTTTAGTCATGTCAATTTTATCGTATTTAAGTGATGAATTATTATTATTAGACTAAATGCTGTTTCTGTTGTACATGAAACTAAAAATGCATTCTTTTCTAGATTAGCAGCGAACTAATTTTTAATCCTGCTAAGTTACAAGACTAATCTTAATTTAGTTTTAGTTTCGTGTACGAAAGAATGTGAGTATTATCTATTTGTTTAATGGTTGTGTGCACTTATCATATTGTATATGTGTGCAAATAAGTATTATTTGTCTAAGTTATTAATGATACGATGTAAATAAATAAATATAAAAATAATAATATTTTCAACTGGTTTTATTTTATCATATAAACAGATATACTTATTTACAAATTGTATGTACTTTGAATAAGAATACAAGAGATAAAAGAAAAATTCAAGAAAAACTACAATTAAGTTGCATAGTTATCAGCACCAAACATTGACTGAAAAAAAAAAGAACTCTAATAAGCATCACAGCACAAATACATATAAATAGTAGATAAAAAATATAAGAATAAGATAAAAATATATAAAAACAAACTTACCTACAAAGATTAAAATAATAACAAAACTCAACTCAAAACAAAAATCATGCACATACATTATTTTCGGTAAAAATAAAACACTAAAGGGTCTTGTGATATAATATTATAATACAACTTCAACAATCTATACAATAATTGTTTAATAAATATAACTAATTAATGAATAACTCCTTTCGCATAATAATTTATTACAATATGAATCATAGTTTCTTCATAGCATTTGTTTATAGAATTAGAACATACTGCTTGGGTGGAATGTATTAATACTATTTTAGTATTTTTTCTAATTGCACACTAAAATAAAACTTATTAAATGCATATTTAGTTTTTAGTTAGAATGGAGTAAAATCGTTAGTTTATTGATCATTGATGACTTATTTATTGCAGGTTGTGCCACTCAAATTTACAGTACATATATTGGAATTAAAAGAAAAACTTCATGCAATAATTCTACTTTAGCGTACCAAATCGTCTGGGTTGAACATGCCCTGAAACAAAACAAAGGATTGTTATAATCATTGTAATCGCTATGTAGCTTGCTGATAAGTTAAATTAATTCATAAAAGAAAATTGTGAAACATAATTTGTGTGTTTAAATTGTGAAAGATAATTTATTTTGCTGTTGTGACTTATTTTGCTTTTATTTGGATTTAGATCCACAATTTTAAACTCGACGACGACCACAACTTAGTTTATGTGGATAAAGGTTTTTTAATTCCCGCGGGAATTCTTTTAACAAACACACCCGCACGTACGCACGCACGCACGCACGCACACACACACACACAACCTTGTGAACTTTCAGTTTTCAGTTCACACCTTTAACCGTTGGACTATTGAGGCTCTTGGGTGGAAGTCCATGCAAGAGACGAATGTCCAGCAGCAGCGTGTTCTTAGGTTGGCAAAGAAGAGGAATTTATATTATAAACATAGTAAATACCTTAGCACGACGTAGAATAGAGTCCTTGCTAGCATCGTAGGGATGGTCCTTGGAGGGGATCTCCAGAACGGCGGGCACGGGTGATGTGTGCGAGTCTATCACATGACGGATCATCTCCGCCACATTCTGGTTGATCAGGATGATGTCAATGTCGTCACGCTTCACGAATCTCTTGAAACACTCCTCAATTTCACTTACTGGGGTATCTGGAAAAGACAATTAAAAATTAAGTTAAATAAAGACTATAAAAATAAATTAAATATGCATATTTGCATGAGAGATACATAATTCACACACCTAGATTAAGTCAGACAAAAATGAACTTTTGCTTATCTTTTGAATAATTTTGTACCTATTTATATTAAAATAGAACATACTTTTGTCAACAACCATAAAGTTGGGGTGTCTGTTTTTGTTGATTTCTCCGATGCCTCCGAGGAGGAAACCTACGCAGGTGTCCTGTAAAACAAAACCACAATAACTCAGTATAAATATTATAACTGCAAAGAACATTCACATTTAGTAACAGAAATAAATAAGTACATTGTTTTCAAATTTTTTATCCAAGAAAATTTTGATGAAAGCATCGTGTAATGGTAATAAGATTAATGGTACTTACTTCATCGCCGATGACGCTAATTAGCTTTCCCTTTACAGCAGCTTGGAGGGCCATTTTTAAGTATTTTTTGATGAAATTTTGCTAAAATCGCAAAAATTGAGAAATGTCACAAGAATTCGTCACCTGACTATGGATTTTCGTTTCAATGTTGGTCAAATTGAATTTATGGCTATAACCACATTATAACATAGATGAAAATATTGTATCCGAGTCGGATGCAGTGCACAAGCACTTCATGTACAGTACCAATGTGCATTACGGCATACGTTAATAATCTGTGACATAATGTGCGTGCTGCACGCGTCAACGTCAATGTCAAATGAATGAAAAGATTGGGTTATGTCGTAGAGACGGGTTATGTTGATTGTTGTGTTTTGCAAAGTTTAAAATTGTATTTCTAATTCATTTTTAATTAATTTAGGTCTATTTTGAAAAGATGCTTTAAAGAATTTTATGAAAGTTAATGTCAAATCATTAAAAAATAAAAATGTTAAATATAAAGAACTACGGTAGCAGTTCAGAGGAAGATTCAGACAATGAGGAAACAGACAAGCAAAACAGCAATGAAACGTTGCTAACCCATCTGAAACCTGTTGATCCTAGTTTGTCCCTCGTTAAGAAAATGGAAATATGTGCAGCACCCACAGTAACACCCACAGTAAGTGAAAACTAGTACCTAGTTTGCCTTTTTGCCTTTCCTGGCTTTGCCTGCGTCTCCGTCTGCGTGAATTGGGGTTTTAAAAATCCTAATCTAGAACTTTTTGTATTTCTGGGATAAAAAGTATCCTGTGGCTCTCTAGGTCTTCTTCTATATAACATATATATTTTTATGTTTCAATTAAACAGCAGATATAATAGAGTGGTTAAAACGTCGACCTCCTTTCTGTTGAGTGTTGTGTGATGTGACATAGGTGTGTGAAGTCTGCCAATCCACATTAGGCCAGTGCTGTGTTGTGGACTAAACCCTAATTATAAGAGAAATCTCTTGCACAGTATTGGGCTAGTAATGAGTTGATGATGGTGTTTCAACTAGTCAGAGTAGTTTCTTCGTCATAGTTATTGCTTACTTGTTTTTACGCAAATTTGCATTAGGAATTGGTCACTGATCAGGACCTGACAAAATTAACAAAAATATAGCCTTTACTATAATATCTACCAAATAAAAAAATCTTGACTTCTTTATCACCAGAACAATGAAGATTCAAGAGTGCTAGTAAATAATAACCAGGAATTAATGCACAACCCAAAATATGAAGAACTATTTGCACCGACATATGGCCCGGAGAACCCCTTCCAAACACAACAGATGAAAGCCAGTAGAAACATGCTCTCAGGCTATGTGGAGAAGGCACATATAAGTGAATTTCAGTTTGAGAATCAGAGAAGAACATTCACTAGTTACGGTTATGCTATAGACCCTTCTACGGAACCTACAACAGATGAAAAAGGGGATGCTCTTGTCGGTTTGTATATTATAATATTTATTGTTTTCTGCACTTAACTTCCTATACTATTTGACCTGCATTGACTGCTGTATTGTTTTAATTTTATTCTTAGAAAAACTAATAATGTTTCCAGTGTCAGCAATGATCGCACCTCCAGTGGAAGCAGAAGGCAAGACAGTGTTTGAAAGCATCAAGAAGAGGCCGCTAGACAAGAAGAAGAGGCACCGGAATGACAATCCTGAGGATGTCACTGGCTTCCTGGGGCCTTGGGGAGGCTTTGAGGGAGAGAGAAGGTATTTTTAGTTTTCTATTACCAGACTATGGCAAAGCCAAAAGAAACATGATTTTAACAGTCTATGTATGTATGTATAAGGTGTCATATGGGTAAACATGCCTGAAATAAATGAATTAAAAAAAAATATTGGCTACATTTAACAAAATCAATATGATGGATTGTTATTATCCAATTTTGCATACTGGAGTTACAGTTTTTAAACTACTTTTTCATTTTATCCTATCTGGAAATAAATAGGTGAAAGCTAAGGGCAATGTTTGAAGGTATAACAAGAGGAAAAAGTGAAATAACAATGACAACCCAGTGTAAATTACATTGTGTTTAATTTTTTTTTTAAATATCAATATTGATTCACTTTCTAATCATCAAGTAAATGTACCACTGATTTAGAATGCTGTTTCAACCGAGAACTAGCAAGAAACTCGGTAGTTGGTCTTTTTAAAATGATTTTTAAGATGAGATTGGAAGCCATAGCCCAAATTCGATCATGAGGTCATATGTTCATAACTTATACTTGAATAAATTGTTCAAAATTACAGAGTTATGAAACCAGAGGGCGATGAAGCCAAGGAATTAGAAGAAATACTTGCAAAGCGACAGAAGAAAGGCAAAGTTGATGATGACAAACCATTGGAAGAGAAAAGTATTCTACACAGTAAGTTTAAAAATACCTTTTTTTTAATTTATATTAATAAATCATTTTTCATTTCATACCCCTAATCTGTTTCTACATGCCATAGTACCGGAACGCTAAATCGCTTGGCGGCACGTCTTTGACGGTAGGGTGGTAATACCATTCATTTGTACTTGAAACTTATGTGTACTTATGTGAAGCTAACTCATTGATAACTTGAAGTGATAGTGTAACCTTTTATTTTAACTCATGTGATGTGTAAATTAGTAAATTGTAGTTATAGTGTAACTTTTATACTCATGAATTGTATTTTAGTAACTTTAGGTTTAATTTAACAAAATCGTGACAGTTACAATGTAACCAGAGTTACATTTAATGAACAACTCAAACCATAATTTGGTGTTACAATAATTATGATCATCCTTTTGTTTATTTAATATTAATACTAGCTGTTGCCCGCGACTTCGTCCGCGTCAATTTCTGTTAAATTATGATCGCGATTAAGAAATTTTTAAAAGGATATATTTTAAATATGGATAATTTTCCCCGTTTTTGCAACATTTTTCACTGATGCTTCGCTCCTATTGGTCGCAGCGTGATGTTATATAGCCTAAAGCCTTTCTCAATAAATGGACTATCCAACACAAAAAGATTTTTTCAATTCGAACCAGTAGTTCCTGAGATTAGCGCATTCAAACAAACAAACTCTTCAGCTTTAAATTATTGTGTTTTTGTTGGTGTATATCAGACTTTCTTCAAATTTATTTTGGAGGAGTAACTGGCTCCCTATTCAAAATAATTATGAACATACTAGTTGATACCCGCGACTTCATTCGCGTGGATTAAGGTTTTTAGTTTCCCGGGTTAATAAGTATTATCTATGTGTTATTCGAGACTATAATCAATCTCTGTGCCAAATTTCAGCCAAATTGGTTCTGTTGCGACATGATTGAGTAACAAACATCCAAACTTTCGCATTTATAATATTATAATAGGATATCACGAATAATTGTGTAAATATCAATACAAATTGTTTTCCAGTTGATAAAGCTACCGACTACTTGGGTCGCTCCTGGATCGAAGCTCCTAGAAGTGAAACTCAGTTGCGCAGCGACACACCTCCAGACAAGTGTTTCCTGCCAAAGGTAAGAATTGTATTAAAACTAAAAAAAATTTTTGAAAATTCAACCCTTAATGGTCTAAAATAGAGGGTTGAAAAATCGAACTTAACTTGAGTGAAGTCGCAAGCAAAAGCTACTCTATTAATATAATAAACTAAGTGATAAGGCCATTAAGAATTTTTTTTTCTCGTCAATTTTTCCGATATTTTAATACAAGTAGTTATTCTGCTATTCGGGATGGAGACAAATACAATAAGTCAAAAACTGTGAAAATCGGTCCAACCATTCTAGAGTTATAAGTGTTCGAACAAACCCGTCTTTATTTTATAGTATATGGGATGGGATAAAAAGTATCCTATGTCTGTCTCCTGGTTCTAAGCTACCTCCCCACCAATCTTCAGCCAAATCGATGCAGCCGTTTTTGAATTATAAATAGTGTAACTAACACGACTTTCTTTAATATATGTAGATATATATTTTTTTCAATTTCTTTTCAGCCTTATTTTTTAATGTGGTGAACAATAAAGTGTATTCCTTCATTCATTTTCATTCATTCATTCATGTTCTGTGTCACAGGCGCACATCTTCACGTGGAAAGGCCACACGAAGGGCGTGGCGGCGGTGCGCTGGTACCCCAACACGGCGCACCTCATGCTCTCTGCCGGCATGGACTGTAGGGTTAAGGTATGTATGGTACCACTGATGGACAAAGGGAAAGGTCTGTTGTATGGACTTCCACAATATAGAATATATACACACAATATAGAATATATATCGCTGTTTCAGAACTAAAGGGCCACATCTCAAAATTAAAGTTTTTCCACGAGAGCAGTTTGAAAATTTTTATTTAGTTTTTCTGCTTTTTTGGCTCTCCAACTTACAATGTATAAAAATACTAAAAGGGCGTACGCGTAAATTATTGTGATTTAAAGGCCGATTTTGACGATTGTCTTCGCGTTATGGCTATTTTTAAAATAAAAGTGAATTTGGAAAATTTTGAGATGTGGCCCTTTAGTTCTGTAGATATATATACTCCACAATATAGAATATATGTATAGATGATTACAACGACTTCGTCTGTGTGGATTGAGGTTTTTAGGATTCCCAGGGGAACTCTCTTATTTTGCGGGATCAAAAGTAGCCTATGTCACTCTCAAAGTCCTCAACTATATCCATACAAAAAATCACGTTGATCTGTTGCTTTGTTGCGGCGTGATTGAAGGACAAACCGTTTGATGGTCATTGGAGGCCCAAGGCAATGAAAGCGCAGTGTTTTGAGACCCACCACTAGGTGGACAATCAGACTCTGGAAGCTGCTGAATATAGGCGGCGCCAGACCGAGTACTGTGAAAGTCCATGTCTGATGTCATTTTTTACCGACTTCCAAAAAGGAGGAGATTATCAATACGGTCTGTATTTTTTTTTTCAAATACAAGAAAGATAAAGGCAGATCGCTTCACCCGAATCACGTGCAAAGTAGGCCCGCGATTCGAAGGGACGACCTGTACCTTTCAAAAATAGTTTCGCCCTTAGCGGACATTGCCAAGCGTTACCAAGGCCCAATAATTTCCTTACTCAATAGATTGAGGCACGAAGCGCCGCCGCCATTATTTTCCCTATATCATTCCCAGCACTAATAGTTACAGCGCAAGGTTATTATTGTACAGCGCCATCTATCGGTAGATTACAAAGTTAAACTAAAATTTGTATCGCGATTGCGGATTTTAAAATTAGAACCCATAGTTGGACGCAGATACGCAATAGCGATTCAACCCACAAACTTTTGTCAAATTAAATACATACTTAATGTAAAAGGATAAAGTTACCTTTTCAATTGATAAGTTGTGTGGGTCGACCCATTATTGCGTCAGTCCAGTTAAAATAAAGGTCATTACCGATTAGGGGTATGGTTTAAATTTATACTGTGATAGGCCATACCCCTTCCAAGTTAGCCCGCTACCATGTTAGACTGCATCGTCACTTACCATTCTAATAGAAAAACTAGCTGATGACCGCGACATCGTCCGCGTGGATTTATTTTTTAAAATCCCGCGGAAACTCTTTGTTTTACCGGGATAAAAAGTAGCCTATGTACCTCTCCAGGGCCTCAACTATACCCATTACCCATGCAAAAAATCACGTCGATCCGTAGCTCTGTTGCAGCGTGATTGAAGGACAAACAAACACACTTTCGCATCTATAACATTAGTAAGGATTGTAATGCGGGTCGTTACGTTCCCTCAAATATGGTTGAGCGAAGCAACGGCTGGATCATGCGTCATGCTCGTGAACGGGTGCCACCAACGGGAATGGGTCTGCTTTCTGTCTATCAGTCTTAACATGCATTGGATTGTATGTAGGACTTAGGAAACTTCATTGTGGAAGCACTATGTACATAGCATAGTTTTATTACCTATTGTAAAAAAAATTTTTTTGAAAAGAGCAACCGCCGAATTTATTGCTGGCTCTTCTCGGCAGGAAGGGCATTCTGAACCATTGGTAGATTCATCGACGATTCAAAAGCACTTGTAAAAGTTAACTTGAATAAAAAATATTTCTATTCTATTCTATTCTAATGTTAATTTGTTTGTTACTAGATTTGGGAGGTGTACGGCGATCGGCGTTGTGTGCGCACTTACTTCGGTCACCGGCAAGCTGTCAGAGATGTCAACTTCAACAATTCAGGGAAACAGTTTCTGTCTGCAGGTATTTTTTTTTTTTTTTTTTTAATGTTAACCAAGCTGAAGTTGTCTAATATATCCTCCTATCCCCTCCAAATAAGCGGAAAGCTTAATAGATTTATAAATACATATCAAAAATTCCGGGGCCGGCGGGATTCGAACCCACATCTCTCTGGAAATCGCGCAATTAAGAATAAGAAAAAAAAAATTAAGAATAAATTAAGTGTAGGAATTAAGTGTAGGTTAACACTTCAATAAAAAATTAAAAAGCGGAAAGCTTCTTCTAGGAGTGGGTACGACAATAGTGCAACGGGTGGGGTTTGAACCTGCAACCTTTCAGTTTTCAGCACCTTTAACCGTTGGGCTATTGAGGGTTAGGGTACAAGTTATAGTCTGTTCAATAAGTCGTGAGTTTTGAGAGTCAAGAGTTTTTCCATTTATTACCCCTTTCCACATTACACTCTGTGCGGTGTAGCATGGTGCGGCATAGACTATAGACTTATTTAATTTACTAAACGATTACGTTCTCAGATATTCATTCCGTAATTTACGACTGTGATTTAGGATGCAACTGCAAATAAGTCCTTGGCGGCAAAGGACAACAGTTATCATGAATCGCTCTTCTAAATTTTCATCTGCACCATCATTGTCTATTATCTATTCCACATGTGTGCGTGTGAGTGTGCGCGTTTGCGCGTGCGTGCGTGCGTGCGTGCGTGCGTGGTGCGTGCGTGCGTGCGTGCGTGCGTGCTTGCGTGTCGGACGGTATAAGTAGCGTTTTGTCCCATCATAGCGTACGACCGCTACATCAAGCTGTGGGACACGGAGACGGGCGCTTGCCTGGCGCGCTTCACGTCGCGCAAGGTGCCCTACTGCGCCAAGTTCAACCCCGACGAAGACAAGCAGCACCTGTTCGTCGCCGGCACCTCCGACAAGAAGATCATATGCGTGAGTTGAACTTGCTAATTAGGTTAAAAAAACTGGCTTAAATATTATTATTAAAATAATAAATTAATAATGTCCTCCCGACCGAATTCGGCCACAGCTGCCAGTCACACGCTTCTACAGAGATTAGCCATCTGCGTCATAGTCCGATGGGAAGGAAATCTGACACGACTAGAGAGCAGGACCGAAATCATTACGTATACAAGGCACGGCGGTGCCATACCGCCAAATTCCTAACTCTGGGCTAGTACTGAGAATTCAAAAAAACCCAATTTTTTCGGCCAGGCCGGGGAATCGAACCCGGGACCTCTTCATCCACAATCGAACATGCTAACCACCAGACTAACGAGGCAATTATACACCGTGTAATTTTGATGGTTGTTGTCCCGAAGTGAAATGATTTGATTATGGTATTACAATCGATTTTTAAATTTAAAAAAATGATTAGAATCAAAAATGGCGAAATTATAATCGAGAAAAACAAAACTCGAAAAAGACTTCGAACCAATAGCGCGCTTAGTGTATGATCAGCTGATTAAAGATACCATACTAATACTATCAGGTAGGTACGTTATGTTATGTCCCTTACTATTGTTTCTCACACTTTCAAGTTGATTATTTTTTTAATTATTAAAAAAAAATATATTTTTCTAACTCTATGTTTCGATAGTACAACTGAGGGCAAATCATTCTGCCGCGGGAATACAACCATTAAAATTACACAGTGTATATTATAAGTTGTTTACAGTGGGACATCCGCAGCGGCGAGATCGTGCAGGAGTACGACCGGCACCTGGGCGCCGTCAACACCATCACGTTCGTGGACGACAACCGCCGCTTCGTGTCCACCTCCGACGACAAGAGCTTGCGCGTGTGGGAATGGTGAGTGGTGAGAGTGGGACATCCGCAGCGGCGAGATCGTGCAGGGGGATTTTGATTTTGTTTTTTTTTTTTTTTTTTGTTTCAAAGGTGAATTAGTTCGGAGTGTTCTTAGCTATGTCTGATGAAAATCGTCCAAGATGGCCGCCGCTACAAAATGGCGGATTACATATTTTTTCACAGCTCCCTCAATATGTGTATCAAATAAAAAGCCTTGACTAGTAGAACACTGTACACTAGTTACACTATACAGTAGTTGACTATGATAAATTTCAAATCCAAGATGGCCGTCGCTACAAAATGGCGGATTACACATTTTTCCCTCAATATGAGTATCAAATAAAAGGGCTTGACTAGTAGAACACTGTACACTAGTTACACTATACTGACTATGATAAATTTCAAATCCAACATGGCCACCACAAAATGGCGAATTACATTTTTTTTTTAATTTCACAAGTCGGGGGTGTTTTAAATTTTCAATTTACGCTTGTTAAAATTCAAAATTCAAAATTCAAAATTTATTTATTTCATGTAGGCTACCCTGTAGCACTTATGATAAGTCAAAAATCTACCACCGGTTCGGAATGCAGATTCTGCTGAGAAGAACCGGCAAGAAACTCAGCAGTTGCTCTTTTCAAAAAATAAAATAAACTAATTTTACAATAAGTAATAAAACTAAGCTAAGTATACAGTGCAGTGTTAGTATCTGTCCCTTATATTGTATTGAGAGAGTAATTCTTCGACCAGGGACATCCCCGTGGACATGAAGTACATCGCGGACCCGTCGATGCACTCGCTGCCCGCGGTGACGGCGGCGCCCAACGGCAAGTGGCTGGCGTGCCAGTCCATGGACAACAAGGTGGTGGTGTTCAGCGCGCTCAACCGGTTCAAGCTCAACCGCAAGAAGACCTTCGCGGGCCACATGGTCGCCGGGTACGCCTGCGCCGTCGACTTCTCGCCGGACATGAGGTGAGCGTCTTGCCCCTTGTGACACTATCTTGACAACTCAAAAACGCTAAAACCCTCCCTAAAGCCGTCTCCACTATCCCCTTATAACGGCCCCTGACCTCACATCTAATCAATTTAACCACAACACGTCAGACAAACCACCATCTGAAGGTGAGGGTAACTATCAAACATATCCAAGTATTATTTAATCAGTTACACTCATCTAAACCTCCGGGCAATATTTTTTCGATTAGGGCGCGATTGCTATCACAATCCCTCAATCAAATACAACGACCTAGACACGGGAGCATCTAAAAGCCGAAGGAGTCCCTGGAAGAGACTGAATTCGCAGCGTCAAACCCGCTATATTTATTTATACCCACGGCGCCAGACGAGCGCCTACGTCGTCAACAAAGTCAAATATCAATTTTATCAAACTACCTTCAATAGATTAAAGTTTTATATCTTTACAATTTCAATATTTCGCTAACAATCTATACCCTTCCATCTCAAGTTGGCCGTTAGAATAGATTAAAATAGAAATATTTTTTATTCAAATAAACTTTTACAAGTGCTTTTGAATCGTCGATGAATCTACCACTGGTACGGAATGCCCTTCTTGCCGAGAAGAGCCAGTAATAAACTCGGCGGTTGCACGTTTAAAAAAAAAATTACAATAGGTAGCAAAACTATGCTATGTATACAGTGTTTCCACAATGCATTTTCAAAAATGCATACCTATATTATAAATTGCGTACACACTGTATCTCTAAAAATATCTGAGCGTTATCCATCGCAGAGGTCTCAAAAGGGTCATCTTCATAATATTAGGACACCGTTATTCTTATTAGAATTTTATCAAAATAAGATAATTGTTTGGACAAAAAATTGTTTTTTAGCTTTGAATTTGATAACTTTTCTTTATCTAGGGTCTCTCAATTACTTAGGATGATTCCACCAATTATTTATTTATTTTATTGCGCAATATTTTTGCCCGCGGAAATAGAAGTAGGGGTTTTTTTTATTCGATAACAAGATAGTCCTTGACTGCGATCTCACCTGATGTTAAGTGATGATGCAGTCTAAGATGGTAGCGGACTAACTTGGAAGGGACATGGCAGTGTGCATTCAACCCATACTGCACCCTTAATCTGTTTCTATACGCCATCGTGCCGGAACGCTAAATCTCTTGGCGGCACGTTTTTGACGGTAGGGTGGTAACTAGCCACGGCCAAAATCAAAATCTGTTTTGTTTTAACTTAGATTTTTTAGACCAGACCAGAAACAATTTAGAAATTATAAATTCCCAAATTGCCCCGCCAGGAATTGAACCCGAGACCTTCCAGTTATAAGACCACAGCGCTCGCCACTGCTCCAGAGAGGTCGTCAAAAATAAAATATTCAGAAGCATTAATTTTTATAAAAAATTAGAAAACCTAAGTCTAAATTAAAATTAACGGGATTAAAAAAACTCTCCTACACATTTTCTAATTTGGCGTTTGGGACACTACAGAATTGAATAGACGATATTAGTAAGGAAGTAAGGATATCATCGGCTGTAACTATAATCCTATGACATAATATTATTATGCTATCGGCTTAAGGCTTTAGGTCATTCGACCGCGGCGCGTAGGTCAAGCGTACGTGACTTTCTCTTTGGCATTGCGACCTCGCAGTTTCAATGATATACGAGTGCCGAAAGCTAGGTCTCCACGCAAAGATAACTAGTATAGATACGCGACAGTTTTTGGCTCTATACAAGAGTAAGGGAGGCCATATACGGTCAAGTTTGCCGTCAAGTTTGCATGATGCTTATTGCTTAGGCGTTGACAAAAATTGTATTTTACTAAATATCGATACTTTGCCAATTACGCGATATGTACTTTTATCTCCACAGTAGATTTCACAAGTCAGACTAGCCTATAGTATTCTATTCTCTTTCTGATGTAGAGCGTTGTTATACTATGTTAATTAAATTCTTAAATCTATTCAAAAAATCACGTTTTTTGACGACCTCCCTGGCGCAGTGCTGAGCGATATGGTCTTATAACTGAGAGGTCTCGGGTTAGGTTCCCGGTGAGCGCAATTTGGGAATTTATAATTTCTGAATTGTCTCTAGTCTGGTGTGGTAAGAGGCTTTGGCCGTGGCTAGATACAACCCTACCGTCAAAGACGTGCCGCCAAGCGATTTAAAGTTCCGGCATGATGGCGTGTAGAAACCGATTAGGGGTATAGGTTGAATTTACACTGCTATACCCCTTCCCCTTAGCCCGCTACCATCTTAGACTGCATCGTCACTTACCATCAGGTGAGATCGCGGTCAAGGGCTATCTTGTCATCGAATAATAATAAAAAAAGTCTATCCGTTGTTCCGTTGCCGCGTGATTGAAAGACAAACCCACACTTTCGCATTTATATTGTAAGGATGTAGTAATTTTGAAACGGAGGTAGGTAAGTATACCATTTAACTATACAGTCTATAGTACTTTATACCTTCCAGTCAGGGGAAAGATTTATGTTTATGTAACGGCAGCCGGAGTCTATAAATATTTAAGCTCCACTGGTATAAACATCTGAAACTCTGAATGTGGAATCATTTGCAACGGTTACTTGAATAATCCATGCATTAGCAAAGTGTCGCTTGTCCCAAAAAAATAAGTTATAAAAAATAAGTTAGGTTGAATTTACACTGCTATACCCCTTCCCCTTCGCCCCCTACCATCTTAGACTGCATCGTCACTTACCATCAGGTGAGATCGCAGTCAAGGGCTATCTTGTCATAGAATAAAAAAAAAAAGTTATTGGTATTTACTATGGGCCTTTTATAATATTGACTAGCGGACGCCCGCGACTTCGTCCGCTTTTTCATTCCACAATCAACAGTTCCTAAATCCCCACAGTTTAGGCGGGCAGTACGCATGCAGCAGGATTGAGGAGTTGGAACCCGAAGTTTTTATGGGAGCATCTCGCAAAATTTTTTGTATCGATTAAGAAAAGGTTCTCGCAAATCGGTTTACAAATCACGCAGATATACATATAATAACAGATATGCAATAATTTTATGTAAATTTGTAAATTATACGTACTATTTATTCATGTAACAATTATACAAAAGGATGTACTTGTACCTATTCAACACGCGTAACGGTATAATTATAATATGTACTGAGATTTTATTATTATAAAGGTTGAGTACAAAACTGGTTTACGTTCAAACGGGTCAAGGAGATTAAATGTTTTAATTATTGTTTAACTATCTACTAATGTTCTCTTTAAACGGCTTATCCGTTCAATGATATAAGCCAATACTAAACTGGCACAACTCGAAAAGTCTCATAAAAGCAAATAAATGAAGCAAATTCAAAGAAAAAAGTTTAAAAACTGTAACACGACTACGGAAAATCTGATGTAACATCTGTCATATTCGTTTTGTTCGTTTATAAAATGTCATCTGGACGATAACAACGAATCAATTGATACCTCATTCATCAAAATCAGCTCAGTAATTTAGCCGCTATGGTGGAACATTTGTAAATAGATCCATAGACTACTAAAATCATAACTTTCTTTAGGCTGTGCCGTAGTCGGTAAAAATGTTTCAATACTCAGAAGCTAGCAACGTTTTCGGGATGTACTAATTCCAACGATGTGTATGGATAGGCCTCCGAGGAAAAAAAGCTCTCAAAAAGACAACAGAAGTTGCAAAATTCTTTTGTCTTGAAAGAACTTAAAAGAAGTTTAAAAAAAAAGTACTAATGTTCTTCATTCCATTTTTTGTTCCGGTTAATAGGAAGAGGTTACTTCTCGAACGTGTGGTTGACTCTCGCGTCAAAGCGAACCGTCGGGAACGCGCGGTGTTCATTGAAGTAATATTCAAGCGCACTTTCATAGACGCAATTATATGGGACAGGCATATCCATATACATCGATGACAAATTCGTACTAAGTTTTTGTTTTTAATTCTGTGCCACTCTGACGAACATAATATTAAAGTCGAAAATGTGGCATACTTTCTACGATTGTCTTCACACACCGTTCGTTATATTACGTGATTTTTACGTTTGTCGACATCTTTGCTTTCTCTTCACTATTCCTTTCCTATACCTAGCCAATTATATGCCTGAGAGCCCTATCACAAAAATATTTCGAGATAGAATTTATTATTACCATTGTTTTTTAAGCTTTTGTCCAGTAATACTGAATCCAGTATACTGAATATAAAGTTGTTTGAAAATAAACACTACCTCACAAAAGGAAATGCCTTCTTTTTTTTGGAAAATAAACATTACCTTTCAAAAGGAAATGTCTTTAATTTGATAGATATTGGTTTGTGAGGCCAAAATGTCTAAGAATTTAATTAACATACAAATCTTGTGTAATTTTTATTTACATTTAAATTACTGTGTATTCGAGTTTGGCTTACGTGCGTGCCGACGACTTCTGTTTTTTTTTTTTGTTTTTTTGGCATAGGTACGGATAGCTATTATAATGTAGGAATCCGCTAAGAAACGGATTTTGAAAATTCAATCCCTAAAGGGTAACATAGAGAGTTGAAATATCGAATTTAACGAAGCCGTAGGAACAAGCTAGTTCTTAAATAAAATTCTTAAGTTAATGATATTCTAAAAAATACCGAGTTAATAATACTTGTTAAGTTCGCATTGTTTAATTATTATTACTTATAATTGCACATAATAATTAACAAATTGACGTACATACCACATTTTATTGTTCATCGGTTCAAAATCCAGTTTGAATAGGTATCAAGGTTCAACATTGGCCAATCGCCCATTGATTGTGTGTTAATGTTTTAATTTTCGCAATCTGTATTGAAACCGTCTACTATTTCTAGTTCTACGAAATTTTATTATCAGTCAATGTTCAACAATTATCTGAGGTGTGAAGGTTTTCCGGGTGTGTCGCCATGACTATGACCTCTGAGTATAGATAGTGAGCGAATTGATTTGACGGCCGTTCGACGTGGTCGCTAGCCATGTGGATTTCATTAGAAAACTGAGTCCCTCACCTGGCGTGGGAAAGAGCTACGCCCGGGCTGTCTCTTCTTCAAATGCCTCTCACTAACTGGAGGTCAGCAGCCAGTTTTTTAAACTTCACCTTGTCCATGGCTAGACGGAATAGTTTTTGAACTGTCTTGCCAGTCCCCTCCCTTATGTTTCTGAGCCAAGACTAGTTTCTTCTTCCGACAACACCTTTTTTTCCAGCAATTTTCCCCATCAAAATAATTTATAGCGGCACTCCTAGCACAAGCTTTCCGCTTATTTGGAGGGGATAGGAGAATATTAGTCAACTTCGGTTTGTCTAATATTCTATAAAAAAAATAAACTCCGGTTGGTCGATACTCTTTCGCTATTGCCTAATATTTATTGTTGCTGCAAGAATGCTATTAATTCAGCCAATCACCACAATTGAGATGGTTATAATAAATAATTAACGCATCGTTTCCGCTATCGATCATCATCTACGTGTTTTGACGTAGTTTTAAACGTAAGTCGGACTTGTAGTGAATGGAAGTAGCCAATAATGCGAATATGGTAACGTAGGTGCCATTATATCATTGAATACAGTGTGCCTAGTGGGAGTTTTTTTACCTATTCGGTCGTGAAAGCGTTAACTCCGATTTGTATGGAATTGAAACAGCGCCACCTAGTGACAACAAAGTGAAACAAAATTTGTGAGTTCAAGTTTCTTACTCTCTCGTAACCGACTATCGACTATCGACAGGCATTCGGAAGCGAGAGCGTTAGCGCACGTGATTGGTTGTTTCAATGACCTTGTGTATGCGTTGCGAGTGCGAGTTTACAATTTTGACATTTGAGACGTAAATTGAGTAAACGCTATCACTAACGTGATCGACAAGTTCTCACGAAGATTTTTAGGGTGAAAATTGAGTGAAAGTGGTAGAAGACATCGTTTAGATTTAAATTTTATAGATAAATTATCTTGGGTTTACGCTTTAATTAAATAAAATCATGAGCATATAATTAAAACTTTAATTTTAATGAAATAATATGAAAATAACTCTTAACCTTCAAGCGGTCGCGCGGCGTCGAATCGACCGCACTTGTTACATTTTTGTTTATAATTTCAAACATATTCGTGTCAAATATTTCTCGTCTCAAGTACCCTCTTCTAAGTTCATTACAAACAAAAACAACTATACACCTTCATTCCCTGCTCGTCCCATATTTAATAAATAGCTTTTGTATTAATCGTGGCGTAGGCGTCGAAAAGACTACACGCGCCCGTCGTCGTAAAAGTTACGCGCGACTCTATTTGCGAAAATATTTTATCTTATGTATTAAACTAAATTTGTGTTTTATTGATAGTTTTTGTAAAAAAATGACTCGTATATTCGTCAGTGAATCCGAGATAATTGCACAACTAATTGAAGAAGACACAGAGAGTGAAAAAGAGACTGATGAGGAAATAACCTAAACGTTAATATATACCAGATTTTTGATCTCTAATTATAGGGATTTATCTTGCAAATTGTTTTATAATCCAAAAATTATTTGCAGAATGGTCATGGGCAACGATAATCACTTAACATCAGGTGACCCGCCTGCTCTTTTGCTCGCTAAAAATATAAAAAAAAAATTTTTAAGTTTTTATTATATTGTTTGTTTTCTAATGATAATACATACGATGTTAATTTGTTTTGTAAGTGTTTAAAGATAATTTATTTGATTTTATTTTAATAAATGAGTAAGATTTATGTCCTAAAACTTAAAGAAATATATATTTCTTTTAAATATCATTTTAAAGGCAATTACTTGGATTGAAATATTTTTCTGCATCTAAATACTTTCCTGACTAAAAGATAAATGTTTTGATTATAAAACATAAATGATAATTTAATGATTTGTCATTTTAAACCCCTAAAATCTCCAATAGGTCTTTTAGGTTACGCGCGACCGCTGCCGTTATAAATGGCCACGCGCCTGCTTGAAGGTTAACAGCAACTTACATTCTACATCTATTACCATTTGTATAGGCTGCGATTGAGGTGGCTGGACGTTAAGACTAGAATACAATTTATGAAAAACAAGTCAAGTCGGTTAAATAACAAACAGTTTTATTTATAATAATTATCTTATAAAGTTAATATGTAAGTAATTAAGGTAAAACCTGTGTCAATCCAGCTTCTTCCACTGCCAAGCCTGTTGCCACTTGCATACCAACTAAGCGAAGCAGTCGTTGCTCTAAGTCCGACAACTTCGCTAAATTGGCCAGTCCACCACCAGTGCCAACCACAGTCCTATGCAGGCGAGCAGCCTTTTTTTTCGTATTATTTTTAAAGTCGCTCCACACCTTAAATCATGCACAAAGCAAAGATTTCATGCAGTAAACCTTGAGTAAACCATAACCAGTATAATTTCACAACCCACAACCAAGTAATAATAGAAATAGGTTGTCTTAAGTAGGTACCTTCTTCCATTTTTCCAATGTTTTCGAATCGCCAGCGCCATCACTGTTAAGTAACTGGACTAGTTCTTCCCAATTCTTTAAATTATTTAGTCGGTCCCTTGCATTGGAGCATGGTTTGCTTAGATCTCCATGTCTAAAAAGTAAAAACAATAAACTTAGTAGGTACATTGGTAGTTACAAGTTCACAGTCAGTTCAATTCATAAACACCATATAACTTTAATCCACTTACTGCTCCATGTAGGTCACCATCATCTCGAATTGCGTTGAACTAGTCCTCATTTTTAACTTTTTCCTTAATAAACGAATTCAAAAATATTATCTATCTACGACAAGCAAAACGTAAACAAAGATGTCATTACAATCCCCATAACTTTGATAGACCCCTGCTTTCATTAAAATCACATAGTAAAAATGTCATTCTAAATTTGGCTGGTTTATTTCACGACGCGAGCGTGATTCGATACTCACCGTGAGTTAACTTGAATCAAGTGGTTAGCGCAATGATATCCTACACTCACTTGTTTTCGATTATCGATGCGTGTGGCGTTTATTCGGTTAACGCGGTGATAAAGTTATTCGAATAACCTTAGGCAACTCCCACTAGGCACACTGCTCTAATATTATTAAGTGTTATTATACCGAGTACCGATGCCTTTGAGGTCACATCGTGCAGTTCGAGGGGAACGATAATAACGTTTCATTTTCATCACCCAAAGGTTACCTACAACTTCTATCTAGCTTAATACTAAAATTGATAGCTAAATATCAACGCTCTAAACGCAAGAAATTAAAATCAAGTATTGTATATCTCCGCCAAGTCGCTCAATAGAGAGTTATGCTCAGGATTTTAAGCTATTGCATAGCTTCTATCGCGGGCCAGCGTGGAGACCGAATCCAGAAATTCCGTAACGAAAATAACCTGACACGGGACTCCTCTACGGTGAGCCGCTAGATGGCGTTGATAAAAAATGCTATGCAATAGCTTTACCGGGGCAGTCCCCGAGTGCCACACGTCTTTTTTTTTATTCGATGACAAGTTAGTCCTTGACTGCGATCTCACCTGTTGGTAAGTAACGATGCAGTCTCTGATGGTAGCGGGCGTACTTGGAAGGGGTATGGTAGTGTACATTCAACCCTTACCCCTAACCTTTTATTACACGCCATCGTGCCGGAACGCTAAATCGCTTGGCAGCACGTCTTTGACGGTGTAGGGTGGTAACTAGCAACGGCCAAAGCCACCCGACATAGTATTCTTTGAGGGATAAAGTCGGAAACGAAGTAATTCGCCAAAGAACTTAATGTAAGCAACACTCAAGGCAAGCGTCGGAGTGGCTGGTCACATTTGTCGGAGGACCGATGGCCGCTAAAGTCGTAAGGTCCTCGAGTGGAGACCACGTCTCAGCAAACGGAGTGTAGGGCGCCAACGCTCGCGATTTCTTTGAGGGATAAAGTCCGAAACGAAGTAATTCGCCAAAGAACTTAATGTAACCGACTAGCTCTCCAGGCAAGCTCGTTGAAGTGGCTGGTCAGTCACATTTGTCGGAAGACCGATGGTTGCTAAAGTCGTAATGTCCTCGAGTGGAGACTGCGTCTCGGCAAACGTAGTGTAGGGCGTTACCCTCAATGGAGCGATGACGTCCAGAAAGTGGCAGGCATTCATTGGATCAAAAGGATTTTAAGTATAGTTCTTGCAATTCACGACGGCGCGTGGCTCATGGTTGTGTGTGTGTCGTATCTGTATGAGCGGGAGCTTGCTCGCGCCTGACCGCTCCCACCTAGGTTCCTGACAGACACGCACACTTATGCAATGTGTACGTACACGACGAAACCACAAGTAAAGCGCCTGTAACTTCGTGAGATAAACGTACTATAACGGTAGCCAGCGCTAGGTACCTAAAAAAGCTCATAATGAAGATGATGATTGTATATCTGATTTCCAATGAATGAGAGTTTTTATATTGAAAATCTGTCAGGTTGAAAATAAGCAGCACTTGATTAAATTATTTTTTGTGCTAAGGACGTAGGTAGGTAGGTTCCATTTAATTATATAATTATATTTTTAAATGTAAACATTTGGGATGTATTTTTCCATTAATTAAGTACGTGCTTCTTTTTCAGTTATGTAGGTACTAAGTATGAATGGATTCAAATGTAACTCAGCAAAAATATATTCTCATGAACCATCACAATACAGAACTATGACACTCCGTGGTCTAATTCTGCTACATCCTGATGCTGCAGGGGTACTTTTTTTATTCCCTACCTAAATAATGAAGGCTACGTTCTACAAAATTCAATTTCGCTATCGTAACCTGTCGTTGAAATCAAAGACAGCGGTATAAAGTTAAAACCTAACAAGTGTTTTTGTTATTTTTTTTGCTTGTTTTTCGTAGTTTTTTTTAGCATATTTTTCATTCAACTTATCGTTTTATCTGTCCACAACCATTATTAGTTTGTGTAAGCATTAATTAAAATTATCTCTGTTCCTGATGTCCTTGAACTCGCGTAAGATTGAACGTAGGGCCAGGGTAGGGTTTTTATTAATGATTTTTTGTTTTTGCGGATTATTGCCAAAAAATTTGTTTTTCCTTGTGTACCCGTACCTGAAATTCCGCAAACGCAAACTGACGCCAGCTTCTAACCAGTATTTGGTGTCCTCGGGTCATCGGGCCAAGTTTAGTCGGACAATAATTGTATGTTGAGCGTAAAGTTATGACTAGGGTTGCCAGATTTTTTTTCAGCCTATAAGGGACAAATGGTTAAATGGGCAAAAAAAATAAGGGATTTCAGTTTTTTACCCGGGACAAATAACAACAAAATTATTTAGTGTCATTTTTTTTTATATATTTCCGAGGATCGAGTCAGTTTTAACATTGTCATTTTGACACTAACACTGTCGTTGGTCGATGCGGGCGGCAAGTACAAGTTAATTCACACTACACAGTCGCTCGAGCCGAGGCGAGACACACGATTAAACCGTACGTTTTACGAACGTTGCGTGTGTGAATACTTAAAACGATTTCATAATGAAAAACGAAGTACGGTTCAAATACGGGACAGACTCAGTCCCGCCGGGACATTTTAAACTATGCCTAAAATACGGGATGTCCCGGGAAATACGGGACGTCTGGCAACCCTAGTTATGACGTATACTTACTTGCGTCAAAACGAAGTAAGTTTCCGTCGCTGTATTACGAGTAAATTTTTGTTTTTAACCGACTTCCAAATAGGAGGAGGTTATCAATTCGGCCGATATCTTTTTTTTCTATGTACATATTATGTACACCGTTTACTCCGGGGTTTATGGACCGATTCACGTGATTTTTTTTGTAATATGAGTATGCTTTTGTAAGGACAAACTTTGTTAGCTTTTTTTTGAAGACAAGGGAGGCCTTGTCTTCGTCTGTGTGGATTTTAATTTTGAGTTTTTCGGGAACATTTAATTTCACCAAGCTAAAATCCACCCAACCACCAAATAAATACACTTTCGTTCGGATTGAAAAACAAATTGTTTTCATTGATAATGCAATTAAAAAAAGAAAAAATCTTTCTTTAATCAAGAAAAGGTTAAATTTTTTTTCTTTCAAGTTGCTAAATGAAAATATTTTCACTTTAGTTGACTATCTTCACTTCTTTTATCTTGATTTTTCATTGCCATTTGCCATTTTTTAAAACCACCTTAACTTAAAGTACCTAGTAAAACCTGTTAGACGTAGTATTATGTCGATGGTTAGACGGCAAACAAATAAAGTATCGAGAATTTATATTATAATTTGGTTGCTTCTAAGGGTAGCAAAAATTAGCAATTAAAACGAATTGAATTGATTAAACTATAGTAGGTTTACATGTTAACTTATTAATTTTTTCGCCTATCAAGTTCTCAAAATTATTTAATTCTATTGATTGCAAAATTATAAAATAAATTAACTGAATATAGTATTCAAATACCTATTTATATGTAAGTTATTAATCTAATTCAATTCGTTAATGGCGTACCTAATTACCCTAAAAACATGGTAAAACTTGTCACACGACTAACAGTTTAATTCTTAAGAGTTAAAGACGATATTACAGTGACGTAATTGCGACACGTGATACATTATCTAGTCGTAGTAGTGTTTTCGTTCAATATTCAGTTGTTATCAAAATTTGCCAAATGCCTTGTTACGACGTATTTGACAGCTCTATCTATAATAAGTTGATAGAAGTACTCGTACGCACTCCAAATATTTTTCTTATTTTAGTCACAAGATAGTCAGATGGTAGCGGCCTAACTTGAAAGGAGTATGGTGTATATTTAACCCATACCTACCCCTAAACGATTTCTACTTGCCATCGTATCGGAACACTAAAATCCTTGGCCGGTAGAGTGAAGACTTGACACGGTCAAAGCCTCCCACCAGACCAGAGATAAATTATAAAAAAATGTAAATTCCTAAATTGCCCTCTCCGGAAATCGAACTCGATACCTCTCACTTATAAAACCACAGCTAACACCACTGCGCCAGGTAGGTCGTCAAATTGCGTCAAACTTGTGTTCCCACTTAATTACAACATGGAGTTATTCAAGGGGCGGACCAATAAATTCCAGAAAAGTCGGCAACGCATTGGTGGTGCCTCTGGTACTACAAGTGTTCAATGGGCGGCAGTAATCACTTAACATCACCCGCCAGCTCATTTGCCCGCTATTCATAAAAAAAATAGCCTGTTCAGCCTGACAGCCTGGCCTGTCTCCAGCAGGACCTATATACCTAGGCCTAGGACCTATAGGCCTTTTCACATTTACAAAGGGTCCGCCACCATACAACCAAACCAAACCCTACTTGGAAACAGTTGATACCTACTTGATTAGATTTACATTTTGGCATTGCGCTAAATATCTGAACCAGTTTATGTTCGATGCCAAATCGCCAAACTTGAGGGCCATATTTGTTTACGATACGATAGCTATCGTTACGCTGAATGATCTATTATTAGTTCTAATCACCTTATGCAACAGAGTCTCGTGACAGAAGGGCGATAAATATAGCTCGGACTACGATGAATTAAGTCATGGGCTTATGGTTCGAAAGTCTTACTCTAACTGGAAATAGATAGATCTACTAGTCCTATAACTTAGGGCTGCTTCCTGATTTGTTGCGGTAGGTATCTTATCTTATACAGATACTATCGGTACTTTCTGTGCCGTTTCGGTACAGATTATCTTAGAGATCAGATGCTTTATTATCTCCTTCCTGTGGTCACTCAAGTGTGTGTTAGTCTGGCGGAAACGGGGAAGCACCAATAGAAAAAAAACCGCTCAGTAAAGCACAATACCGCCCCGACATATCAATTAGCGGTCATAATCGTAGTGCTTTCGTCTTCTTGTGCGTCCATATTTATCTATTGTCTTTTAATAATTCTTTGAACGTACATTATGTCACGTTTGCTAAATGAAAATTAGGTCCAGTTGTGGGCCCTCTGCAACTGCTGTGACGTCCATCTTGTAAAGGCAGAAAACCAAGCTTACCCTGGGTAAAGCACTGTAAGGGTAAGCAGGTAGACGCACTGTTTCTAAGGGTAAATAGTAATGCTTACCCTGAGAAAAACATTGTATTTCTAAAAGTAAATAACAATGTTTATCCGAATATGAAAAATAGACGGTATTTCTCAATTTATTTATTGGTCAATGAGTAAAAGTAGTTTTATTAATACCTGGAAATTTTAATAAACCTAATGCCTGGCACAAAACCCTGTGCTCTGTAGCATAACTTTAGGAATGAACCTTGGTCGAAGCCTTTTTTGTTTTAATGTGTTTGTCTTAGCTTGTTTTATAGGACCTAACAATTCTTTGATTAAAAAGTCTTTTGTATTTTAATCACATTTTTCAATCGACTGTTGCTCCATAAACGAGTTAGTCAATGGTTAATCATAATATATTTAAATGGGAGGTCCATTGTTATACTTAAACCATGACAATGGAGTGTTTAATCTTAGAATCAAATTAAACAGAATAGCTATGCCCTGTATTAACGTGTGAATGAATTCTACTTGTCCAGATTTGATAAGAATAAACGTGTGAATCACTGAATTTCTACGAAGACACTACAACACCTACTACGTGCAGCATCTATTATAGTAGAGCCATTTTAAAGGCCATTTTCCCAAGCTCTGACTATTTATACTTATTATTGGGAATCCTCGCACCAGACGTGCATTCTGCGGACCGCGATTACCTGTTAATATGTCACATTGAAATATGAACTTTACGTATCAAATCACACACATCAATTTGCTTCATCTTTGTGCCGATGCGCTCTGACGCGCTAATGTGAATGGATCTAACGCGAACGTTAGGCCGGCCTTTGTCTGTAGGTTTAACTTGGAGGAGTGCTTATTCATTTGCCAATATTGCGTAAGTTACATAAATAAATCTTGCAGTTACCGCCCGACTGACTTAAGCCCTTAGTAATTTTTAACGTACGACTAAAATATTTCCGTGCGCACGAGATCTATAGTAAACGTTATAAAATGGGGAGGATAGACCCTGTGTCTGTGTGTACTTTAAATATTGAAAATACCGTAACAACCGAATTCATTTCATCGATAACTACCTCACAATCATAAATGACAATGAAGTAGTTGGATACACTATATCCAATGATAAGATATCAGTAATTATCATTATCTTTTATATAATCGATAAATGGCTAACATATAATAAGACCAATGAACATGGAACAGGCTGATAATAACAGGAATGCTAAACAATGTTCTCCAAGTTCCTATCCTATCTCTCCTCTCCAAATTAGAGTGAAGCTTGTGTTAGGAGTGGGTACGACAAAAGTGCAATGGGTGGGAATTGAACTGTCGACCTTTCAGTTTTTCGTTGGGCTATTGAGGCTCAAGTTTTTACCACTCCAATAGCTGTGGTACTCACCAGGTATCGTAGCAAGTATCGTAGGTACTAGAGCCTAGAACTAGCAATTTGCAAAAATAGGACATAAAGATACTTACACACTTTACTTATGAATTTTAATAGGTGTAGGTCAGGGTGATATTAAGGACCTTAGCAGTTCTTGATTCGTACAACTGATACTGATATACGAATATAACTTAGTTAATGTTAAAGATGCAAATTATTGTCTATTCGCGGGCGTCCTCGAGTTATCTCCGACAGTAAAGAATGAGGACACTAGAAGACCTGGTATACTAATCTAAAACGAGGACGTTAAAAACTTCAATTTAAAGTTTTAAATTATTGTATGTGAAAAATTCTTACCTCTGATATACAACTAAAGTAGTATCGGGTTGTCTATAATATAAAAAGTTTTGTGTTCTTTACGAAGGAACTCTTACTAATTCCGGAATAAAAACAAAGTGACAGACGGCCACAAAAAATTATAAAAACGTTCCTTTGTGTTATTCTTTCATTCTTGTGTTATTTTTTTTTTGAAATCCCAATAATTGGAAGCAATAATTGCTTCCAATTAATGGATGGCTCAATTCAAGAAGTGCCATAGTCCATAATGACTCTGTCCAAGAAATCCATACGTCTATTTTTTGTTTTGGAAAAAATTGACTTCATCTTGAACTGGACCATCCAATTATGTATCTATTTCGAAATCACGGACATACACTTCGACTTTATTTATTAGTCCTATATATGTATATATGTATTACATATTTGTAGGTATGTACATTACTAATGGAATTGTAAGCAGTTGGTTTTTTGCTTCAGATCATCTTTCTTACGTCATAAAGGCTCTCATTTCTGCTTAAATGGGAAATACCTGATACAAATTGTTATTAGGCTTTCCAGCTTCTAAATCAGTTGACACTTTCGAACGAATTTTGTATTTTAATAGAGCAAAGGGTTTTAACGCTCTATTTTTCTCATTTTTATGTAAAGACAAAAAGGCCTGAGGCTCTCTAAAGCCTTTTTATTACCTCAAGGCAATCGTCTAAAATTGGCCTCAAAAATTAACGACACGGTAGTTTTGCTTATCATGCTTAAGTTTTCCGAACAAATGTTTTATTTATTGTAATGATACTTTTTGCCCTAGATACCTCACAAGTGGTCTAATGTATACTCGTATGTTTGTTGCGATCAACTGACTTATCCTAGCAAGTTATAACTTGCAATTATAGCATTCAACTAATGTGAAAATCGTGTCCACGCTTGGTCCTTTTGTAAACTTGGTTACCACACTCTAACCAAGTTGCAGTTTGTAACTCAGTAGGTACTCAAAAGAGTACTGAGTTAAAAACTGCAATTTTGGACATCAAATTTGATTTATTTTTTTGTTCAGTAGTGCCCACCTATTAAAAATATTTATCCTTGCGTCCACGATTGTGCAAAAACTTTTGGAGGTTAAAATATATAATGTAATTAGTTATTGCAAGAGTACCATAAACTTAGACAATCACAGCAATTGGGATTGTAGCAATGTGGTGAGCACAATTTTCGTGCTATAGAGGCTAATGTAGTGTTTTGGAATTTGGGAGCACCTTGTTTCAAATGAAAATTTTTATTTTCACACAACAATTACTTACTCATTCATAGATTGCAATAGTAACGTGATAGCAAAAGTGGCTTGGTAATACAGAGTTGTTTTTGATGCTACGCCACGTTCACTAGGCTGGTGTTCTTTGACATCAAAATAAATAAAGATAGATGTTTTAGATCGTGTTTGTCTTGACCTTTTCAAATTCCTTTGAACTTGTGAGCTACATCATAATGACTGTTGCGAAACTGCCCTTGTGACATCTGATTTTATCTATTTGAAAATGTTTCAATTCTTAGAAACCCTAGTGCTAACTTGAAAAGTCACAAATCAAAATTAAATGTTATTGCGTGCCTATAAAACAGGTTAATATAATTGATTATGTTTAAATAATTCGCTAGTGTAGTTTATATTCAGCATATGGTTTGAATCTTTTCGCTTTGGTGCCAATTTCACCAGTGTCCGGTGATGTTTAACCGAGGAATAGATTGGGCGCTCTGACAGTTTTATGTATTGAAAATACTACCAAAATACGTTAGTGTTCACGTTGGTGAAATCGGCCCTTAGTGATTTCCACTCAGAATTGTAGGTTATTCTATTAAGTGTGAAATTAAACATGCCTCAAGATCGACGATATACTCGTAAAATACAATGTAGCCGAGTTCTTTACGTCACAACGTATACATAAAATAATTTCATGCAACGTGTTTAATAACACAAAAACCTTGTGTTGCACCTAAATAAATATGTATGTACATACCAAGGTCAATAATACGTATAATAATTAACATACAATTTTTGATACAGTGTAGGTTTCAAAAATTGTATGATGAATTGTTTGCCACAAATATTTGCTGTGTTCCAAGACCAGTTTTATAAACATATGCTTGAAGCGGTGGATAGCTTAGTGGTTAAGACGTTTGCTTACTTTTCGGGTGGTCCGGGATTCGATCCCAGGCACGCATCTCTGGCTTTTCAGAGTTATGCCTGTTGATTTAACGGTGCAGGAAAACATAGTGAGGAAACCTGCATGAGAATTGGGAACATTATGGTCTCTCAAGTTTTCAAAGGTGTCTGAAGTACTCTGCCAATCCGCATTTGACAGTTGCGGTAAATTTTTTTTTATTGGATGACAAGGTAGGTGCGATCTCACCTGATGGTAAGTGACGATACAGTCTAAGATGGTAGCGGGTTAACTTGGAAGGGGTATGGCAGTGTACATTCAACCCATAAATCCCTAATAGGTTAGACTGACTATGACCTAAACCCTTCAAGAGGAGACCTGTGACGATAAAAGAATGAATTCTCGTAGTTTTTACAAATTGTTGTTCCGATTAATTTATTGTAAATCTAGGTATACGTGCGATTATTTTTTTATTAAACCTATACGAGTACAGTACATAATCAGTTGCATGTAGTTCAACTGTGGCCCTTATTGAATTGTAAATTAATTGAGTAGGTACTTAATTAAGTACTCATTTGTCATGATGATGATAATAATATTATAATTATATTATAATCAATTGAATAGTCCTAAACAAAATAATGCCTCATCAGGGTGATAATGACAATGTAGACAACGTGCACAGTTGCAAACTCTTTGCATTTGTGTACTGTGGTGTGGGGTCAACATCTCTTGAAAATGCTCCGAAGTTGTTTGTAAAATGTATTTCCGGACACTGTATGGTGTTGTGTTTTTTTCTGAATTTATTCTAACACCACTCTCACTTTGCTTAGACTCAAGACAGAGTTAAAACAAAACAGATTTATATCAAAGCATATTTGTGTTTCGTTTTAAAGAGTTAGCTTGGACTTGATAGAGATCTAAAATCCAAGCTAAGTCAGAGCACATTCTATAGATCTCAGTACATATTAGTTTACGGTGAAAGCAGAACGTTGTACCGTACCGATTTTTCTGGTTTGGTGGATTATGAAAAAAAATGTTTTGCGACGCCAGCTTTTTTCTTTTATTAGTTGACAAGATAGTCTTTGACTGCGATCTCACCTGATGGTAAGTGACGATGCAATCTAAGATGGTAGCGGGCTAACTTGGAATGGGTATGGCAGTGTAGATTCAACCCATACCCTCTAATCGGTTTGTACACGCCATCGTGCCGGAACGCTAAATCGCTTGGCGGCACGTCTTTGACGGTAGCGTGGTAACTAGCCACGGCTTAAGGTTCGGTGATCAGCTAAATAGAGCCGAAAGAAGATCATTTTATTCAAAATCTATTGGTCATAATACTATGAAAAAAAAGGGAGTTACAATTGATCATATTTCTGGCCTGATGCCTGTTTCCAAAACATAATGACGTAAACTTTTTTCAATAGAAAAAAATTGCAAAGTTGCCTCTGCAAATACATGAATTCCCATTTTTCTCAGTTACCATACATTAATTTTTGTAAAATTTAAGTACAATTTGTTTGTCATATTTTACTACAAAAAATGGCAGTTTTAGATTTTTTTTACAGCGACTATTATAATTTAATCTTTTTTTATCACAATTTGTGTCTTGGCCGTTTTATTTCCCAGTAGCGGCTTCTTTGTCACTCGTACTCAATTAGACAGTGATCGCTAAGGCGTGCTGCTAGGTGGACCTGCGCTGCACTGCTCTCGCTCGGCTATCAAATAACATCGCGAAATATAATAATTGAAAATTGTTTTTGTTTTATGTTGAAGAGTATTTTGTATATTTTAGTGAAGTCAAATAGAGTGTACCTAGTTATAAGTTTGTATACAATATATTGTTAATAAATAAACCATAATATAGTTGTAAATAAATAAGTACTAAGTAGTAGAAATTTTGAAAATGAGTCCGAAAAAGAAAATGAACAAAATAAGAAGTCGGTTAAAAACAACAAAAGCAGATGGTGATAGTTATAAGTGTCTACCTACCTATTTTTAATTTTATCGTACAGTACGTAAATGTAACGTAAATCGGCTAATCAAATTGTTGTGTGGTACTTTACTATAATGTACCTTATTTTCGTCATTCTTTCTAGTAGAAATTTGGCTCAGTTGGTTTGGTCGCGATTTGATAATTAGAAATTGCAGGTTCGAATCTCAACTACGTTCATTTTGCATTTTCTAAAAAAAGGTTTTATGTTTTTTTTTTTAGGACAAGTGTTTTTTTTTTTTTTTCAAAATTAATTATAATAAGTAAAATTGTTTTTGTTTTATGTTGAAGACTATTTTGTATATTTTAGTGAAGTTAAATAGAGTTTACCTATTATTTTGTAAAGGTTTTGCATTATGTAAGGCAGCTATACTCTAAGTGTGTTCCGCGGAACCCTAGGGTTCCGCGATACCTCTGTAGAGGTTCCGCAAGAATTTAGAAAAAAAAAATCAAAAATCTCTCTCTGGTCGAACGTTTTGACTCCGCGGCCGCGCGTAGGTATATTTATTTAGGTATTTATTTATTTGTATTTGTAGAAACATGTGTTACCTAGAATAGCTGGTACAATATCTCATAAGTTTGGTATCAACATGTATACTTGTATACTTGGGCGCGCGTAGGGTTCCATCAAGTAGTTTGCTTCCCAAAAGGGTTCCGTCACCAAAAATGTTTGAGAACCACTGATGTAAGGGATCATGAAATATCAATTTCATCATCAATTTTCAATTACTTGAAAAAACGTAATAATTGTGAAGAAATTACGTAAGTTACGTAATTTCTTCACAATTATTACGTTTTTTTCAAATTACCTGCGAGATCAAATCAGAAATGAGGAGATCCGTAGGAGAACCAAGTTACCGACATAGCTCTGCGAGTCGCGAAACTAAAGTGGAAATGGGCGGGGCACATAGTTCGAAGAGCTGAAGGTCGTTGGGGTTCCAAGGTGCTGGACTAGCGACCTCACACAGGGAAGCTCAATGTTGGCAGATCCCCCACTAGGTGGACCGACGACATCAAACGAGTCGCATGGAGCCGCTGGATTCAGGCGGCGCAAGAACGAGATCTGTGGAAGTCCACGTAAGAGACCTTTGTTCAGCAGTAGACGTCTATGGGTTGACGAAGAAGAAGGTAAGTATCTAATAATAATGGTGTAATACCCCAGTTCGTCGTACAGTTTGGCTTATCAAACTGTAGTTAGCTTGTTAGGTATATCTATAGTTAGGTAGTTAGGTATAGCTATACTAGACCTTATTTTCGTCGTTTATAGTATTAGACGTTGGGCTTAGTCAGTGTAAGAGAGAGTTGATAGCTAGAAGTTACGGGTTCGGTTCTTCTACCGTGTTTGTTTTGCATTTTCTAAGCGCATTTTTTTAGGACAATAGTATTTTTTTTTTTTTCAAAATTAATTATAATAAGTTATATTTAATTTTCAGTCGGAAAAAACGTTTGAAGCTCAGTTCTGAGGAACCATCAACATTGCAAGAGTGAGTAAAGCCTTTGCTCCGAATCTTGCGGGCAGCGGTGCGGCGACGGCGCACTATGGGACGAAATCATATAAACCGTCTCGAAAATCAATAACTTTTTGTTTCTTGACATTTTGATTTGAAAATTTGTACACGTATTATTGAATGTATAAGCTACTAGAAAAATGAAACACGAGTATTTTAAAGATAATATTTATTTCGTGAGAGCATGTCAAAAATCAAATTATTTAAAATTATTTCATTATTAATAATTATTGTCATTTTAGTTATTTCATTAAAAATAAGTACTAGTTAAATAATAAGAATGATCTTATATACATAATAAAAAATTTTTTTCACCCATGGTTTCGTGTAGAGGACAAAAATTCATTCGGAGGAAAAATATGGAGAGAGCTGATGATTGAGGATTTCGGAGACGGTTGAGGAGCACCGGCCAGGGTATCGAAGATAGGTAGGGGGTGTTCAACCAAATGTCACTCGAAACCTCATCCAATTGGCAGAGAGCCGAACAAAAACTCCAAAATGGCAAATTCAAGATGGCGGCCATACAAATTTCGTCGGTGCCTATCTCGGAGACTATAAAAGATGGAAGAGTGGTTTCTTGGAAAAAGATGATCAGTACTTGAAGGTCTACTTGATGAATAGAAAAAAATTCAAGATGGCGAAATTAATTTTTTTCATATACAAAATATATGCAAGACTGTTAGGATTCTTTTTCAGAATTACCGATGATTTCAAATAGGACAAAAATTCATTCTTAGAAAAAATATGGAAGAAGCTGATGATTCAGGATTTCGAAGACGGGTGAGGAGAACGGCCAGGGTATTGAAGATAGGTGGAGGTTGCTCAAACAAAAATCACGCGAAACCTCATCCAATTGGCAGGGAGCTAAAAAAAAACCAAAATAGCGGAATCAAGATGGCGGCCATATAAATTTCGTCGGTGCCTATTTGACAAAGAATAAAAAATCGAAGAGTGGTTTTTTAGTAGAAAATGATCAAGCCCTGAAAGTCTAAGAGCAGAAAAACCGCGGTCCACTGCAGCGGGCCACGCACCCACGCGCTCTACTAGTTAATATATATATAGCTACTCGTGCTGATTCACTGATTCACTCACTCAGTCACTGACTCATTGATCACCTCTCCTGTAAAATTTTGTATGGAAAAAAATTTTTTCACGCATGGTTTCGTATAGAGGACAAAAATTCATTCGGAGGAAAAATATGGAGAGAGCTGATGATTGAGGATTTCGGAGATGGCTGAGGAGCACCGGCCAGGGTATCGAAGATAGGTGGGGGGTGTTCAACCAAATGTCACTCAAAACCTCATCCAATTGGCAGAGAGCCGAAAAAAAACCCAAAATGGCGGATTCAAGATGGCGGCCATACAAACTTCGTCGGTGTCTATCTCGAAAACTATAAAAGATGGAAGAGTGGTTTCTTGGCAAAGGATGATCAGGACTCAAAGGTCTACTTGATGAATAGAAAAAAATTCAAGATGGCGGAATTAATTTTTTCCATACAAAATATATGCAAGACTTTATGCGGCGCCTTTTCAAAATTTCTGATGGTTTCGTATAGAGGACAAAAATTTATTTGGAGGAAAAATATGGAGAGAGCTGATGGTTGAGGTTTTCGGAGACGGGTGAGGAGCACGGCCAGGGTATCGAAGATAGGTGGGGAGTGTTCAAACAAAAGTCACTCGAAACCTCATCCAATTGGCAGGGAGCTGAAAAAAATCTCCAAAATGGCGGATTCAAGATGGCGGCCATACAAATTTCGTCGGTGTCTATCTCGGAGACTATAAAAGATGGAAGAGTGATTTCTTGGAAAAAGGTGATCAGGACCCTAAGGTCTACTTGATGAATAAAAAAAAAATTCAAGATGGCGGATTTAAATTTTTTCCATACAAAATATATGCAAGACTTTATACGGTTCCTTTTCAAAATTTCTGACGGTTTCGTATAGAGGACAAAAATTCATTCGGAGGAAAAATATGGAGAGAGCTGATGATTGAGGATTTCGGAGACGGTTGAGGAGCACCGGCCAGGGTATCGAAGATAGGTGGGGGGGTGTTCAACCAAATGTCACTCGAAACCTCATCCAATTGGCAAAGAGCCGAAAAAAAACTCCAAAATGGCGGATTCAATATGGCGACCATACAAACTTCGTCGGTGTCTATCTTGGAGACTATAAATGGTGGAAGAGTGGTTGCTTGGAAAAAGATGATCAAGACCCAAAGGTCTATTTGATGAATAGAAAAAAAATTCAAGATGGCGGAATTTATTTTTTTCCATACAAAATATATGCAAGACTTTATGTGGCTCTTTTTCAAAATTTCTGATGGTTTCGTAGAGAGGACAAAAATTCATTTGGAGAAAAAATACGGAGAGAGCTGATGGTTGAGGATTTCTGAGACGGGTGAGGAGCACGGCCAGGGTTTCGAAGATAGGTGGAGGGTTCTCGAACAAAAGTCACTCGAAACCTCATCCAATTGGCAAGGAGCTGAAAAAAATCCAAAATGGCGGATTCAAGATGGCGGTCATATAAATTTCGTCGGTGCCTATCTTGGAGAGTATAAAAAGTGGAAGAGTGGTTTTTTAGAAAAAGATGATCAGTACTCGAAAGTCTACTTAATGAATAGAAAAAAATTCAAAATGGCGGAATTTATTTTTTTCATACAAAATATATGCAAGTCTAAGATTAGGTTTCTTTTCCAAACTGATGGTTTCGCATAGAAGATAAAAATTCATTTGTATGAAAAATATGGAGGGAGTTGATGATTGAGGATTTCGCAGACGGGTGAGGAGCACGGTCAGGGTATTGAGGATAGGTTGAGGGTGCCCAAACAAAAATCACTCGAAACCTTATCCAATTGGCAATGAGCTGAAAAAAACTACCAAAATGGCGGATTCAAGATGTTGGCCATACAAATTTCGTCGATGTCTATCTTAGAGAATGTACAAGATGAAATAGTGGTTTTGGAAAAAGATGATCAAGATCCGAAGATCTACTTGGGGAACAGAAAACACGCGGTTCGCTTTAGCGAGCCGCGCACCCACGCGCCCTACTAGTAATTTTATATACCTAGAACTAAAATATTTTTATTTTTCAACATTATTCATAAAGGTCCTATTATCTGAGGATATTAATCCATGGAAAAATCTTTGGAATCATAACATTCGTCCCAACCATTTATGAGACGGTTTATATTATTTCGTCCCATAGTGCGGCGGCGGCACTATGGGACGAAATAAAAATTTTCTCTAAAATTGATAGTTTGCCCGAAATAGTTATTTGTTCAACAAGATAGCAAAGTTTTTTTGTTGCGAGTGCCTAGTTTGAATCCCGAGCGAGAGAAGGATTCTAAGTTAGAATCATAAGAGTAGTGAGGGATTCAAAGGCACAAGAAGCAAAAACTTTGCTATCGTGTGATACTACTAAGAATAATATTTATTAGAACATTTTATTTATTTTTTAGTCGATAACAAGATAGCCCTTGACTGCGATCTCACCTGATGGTAAGTGACGATGCAGTCTAAGATGGTAGCGGGCTAACTTGGAAGGGGTATAGCAGTGTAAATTCAACCCATAACCCTAGTCGGTTTCTACACGCCATCGTGCCGGAACGCTATATCGCTTGGAGGCACGTCTTTGACGGTAGGGTGGTAATTAGCCACGGCCAAAGCCTCCCACCAGACCAGACCAGAGACAATTTAGAAATTATAAATTCCTAAATTGCCCCCGCCGGGAATCGAACCCGAGACTTCCCGAGACCTTTTTTGAAAATCGGTTAAAAAAGTAGCCTATATTACTCCTACCATCAGCTATCTGCCAGTGAAAGTCCCATCAAAATCGGTCCAGCCGTTCAAGCGTGATGTTTCGACAAGGGAAATAGGGATTCATTTTAAAAACTAATCCACGCGAACGAAGCCACGGGCATCAACTAGTAATTTATCAATATATCAATATATAGAATTTAGATTAAAAAATTTAATTTATTAGTAATAAATTAAAAAATACAACACTATTTATTCAAATTATGTACTTAAGAAAATGTAAGTAATATTGAAATACATACTAATAAAAAAAAAAGCTAAAAATGAATAAGGAAATTAAAAAAACAATGTTACATTACTGGCTAGGAATCGAACCTGTACTCTGTCTCTGAAAATATACTGTAGCCATACCAACCGAGCCATATACGTTACAATATGATTGACGAAAATAAGTTACAGTACAGACCTAATATAGTTTTGTCAGCCGGACTGAGTCATTTCTTGCCGCCACCTTGTCGCTATCAAAGCTAATATTCCGCGTTCGCCCTAAATTCGTCCGGGGGCCCCCCGCGGTTGGCGGGACTAGTACCGCGCGCTTTCCTCTGCCGCACCCCCTCAAATACCTAAAATTCGTCCAGAACCTCGTCTTAAGCCTCCCACCAGCTTCTATCCAATGTTTGCTTGTTGCAGTTACCTGGTGTCGGGAGACGCGGACGGCAAGTGCTACATATGGGATTGGAAGACGACGAAGCTGTACAAGAAGTGGAAAGCGCACGACGGTGTCTGCATCACGTCGCTGTGGCACCCGCACGAGCCCAGCAGGCTGCTCACCGCGGGCTGGGACGGGGTCATCAAGTACTGGGACTAAGCTGTATCGACCACGACGTCGAACGGGTCGCAGAGCCGCTGGATACACGCGGCGCAAGACCGAGCCATGTGGAAGTCTATGCAAGAGACCTATGCCCACCCGTGGACGTCTATTGGTTGCTAAAGATAGGCATTTATAATTGGACGCATACATACATAATGTAAAGGAATAAAGTTAACTTTTCAATTGATAAGTTGTGAGGATTGACTCTTTATATGTGCGTCCAATTCTGATAAGTCGTTTTTTAGTTACCAAGGGAGCAATCCGAATCCCGCTACCCGAATTTTCACAGCGATTGTTCCTCATTTTTTAGGGCAGTGACCCTTTTCATGAATCACATAATAGTAGGGATTTTTTCGGATAATAATGCAACTACGATTAAGACTACGATTGTGCGTTTTAACGAAACATTGTTCGTCTGTAACAAAAATCGGGATTGACTTAATAAAAATATGCAAACTTGATAAAATGCAGTTTTTTTACTAGTAATTAATTCCAAAAACTGCATTTGACCTTTGGAAAACATCATAGGGAAACTTATACCATCTTGTATAAATATAGCAGGTTTAAAGTGTATTTGCATAATGTACAAATATACAGGAAATAAATTATACAACCATGTAAGTTATACCATACTTTTATTTATCCCTACCATAAGACCACACCATAGAATAACAACTGAAATAAACTTTGCAATATTTTAACATAATGTATTTTATGTCATTTTTATGCCAGCGCATAGATTTAAGGCAGATTTACATAAAGTCAGTTTGTAGTAATATGCAGTCAGTAGCTTCTTTGATTTAGCATGTTTTAGTACCTAGCTAACCTAGGGCTTGCATATCAAATCAATTACAAGTGTGACAGCAAGGTCTTTTTGAAATAGTAACTGACTAAATGTAAACCTGGCTATAGAGAAGCATTTCGTCTACTTTATATGCAATTATGCAGCAATCATAGTATACTTGTATGGTTCCTCGTATGCTATATCAACTTTGTACTCCATGCTGCATTCTCGACAAGCACCATTTACCATGAACTGGTCGAACCTTATATTATTTTCGTGGAATGATTCAATCAAGGCAGTGACAAGGCTGTCTATCATTTCTGGGGTATGATGAGGACCCGGGGCAAACCTCAAACGCTCCTCCCCTCGAGCTACCGTCGGGTAGTTTATAGCTTGCACGTAATGGCCTCTTTTCATCAAGGACTCTGCCACCAGGGCAACCTTGTCCGCTCCAGTTATCGGCACAGGTACTATGTGACTCACCGATGGCATTTGGGGAAGACCAGCTATGAGCAAGGACAGTTTCAAGTATCGCACGATACCTTGCTGTTTGGCTCTCAGACTTCTGCCTTCCTCACTGGCCAGAAGGCGTATTGCTGCCAAGGAACCTGCTAAAGTTGGTGGAGGAAGTGCAGTGGTGAAGATGAAGCCGGGAGCGAGGGACCGGATAGTGTCTATGAGAAGACTAGACCCAGCGATGTACCCACCAACGTTCCCAAAGGCTTTACCCAACGTTCCAGATACAATATCTATGTGGTGCTCCAAACCTCTTTCCTCCGCAATGCCAGCTCCATGTTTCCCATACAACCCCACTGCATGCACTTCATCTACGAAGGTCAATGCCCCATACTCATGAGCAATATTACACATTTCTTCTAAAGGACAAATAGCTCCACTCATGGAGTGGACAGTCTCAAAAACGACTAGCTTGGGTACACCGACTGGTGATTTGGATAGTAATTCTCTAAGGTGATTGGGGTCATTGTGCCTAAATATATGCTTCGGCGCCCGGCTGTTCCTGATTCCCTGGATCATGGACGCGTGGTTACCCGCATCAGAGTAAACTATACAACCTGGCATTATTTTGGCTAAAGTTGACAGAGTCGCATCATTGGCAACAAAACAGGAACTGAAGATGAGGGCGGCAGGTTTTTTGTGGAGTTTGGCAATCTCCGCTTCGAGTTTCTCGGTCATTTGCGAGTTGCCAGCGATGTTGCGGGTTCCGCCTGCGCCCGTGCCGTACGACTTGATGGCGGAGATCGCCGCGTCCTGCACCACGGGATGGCGCGACGCTCCGAGGTAGTCGTTGGCACACCACACAGTCACGCGCCGGTTCTCGGCCCCCTCCAGCGCCTGAGGATACATCCCCTCCGCCGCGAGACGAGACACCTTCCTGAACACTCGGTACGAGTAGTCCTGCTTCTTCGCGTTGATTTGTTCACTGAAGAACTTCTCGTACTGGTACGTGGGCCTGTTCTCCTTGATGTCTTCGGTCATCTCCTTGGGGGCCTCCGACACGATCGAGTTGTCCTGAATGAAGGGGCACTTGGTTTCGTCGACGCCGAGGGAGCGGAAGCCTCGCGAAACGACAGGGCACAGGTTCCCATATTGCTTGAGTAACGCGCTGCCGTAATTCCTTACGAAAACTTGATTCATCGATGCTAGGAAAGGGCAAGGCATTTTATGTAATCGATGATACTCACTACACAATTATATAGAACAGTTTATACGATTACTCGTCAAGTATCGTTGGCTCGCACTGTAGCCGAACGAGTTACGTTAGTGACTGGTGGTTCAAAACAGGACAGCCTTCATTTATAAAGTACGTGTCGTCATATCGATTATGTTTGGAATAATGGTTTATTGGTTTACTTTGCTTTCGCCTCGTCCCCACGTAAAATTTTTTATTTTGATTCCGAAATGTCAAAATTGACATATTGTCCAATATTGCCATTTTAGCGAAAGAGAAAAAGAAAAAATGTCATTGTTGTATTTGAAATAATTTAAATATGTTTATATGCTGCGGCTGCAAGTAGCTATACAATCAGGCAAGTACCTAATTATTTAAATTAGGTTACCTACTCAAGTTTCGTCAAGGTTATTGTTTAAAACTATATATAAAGTGCTTATGCACTGCATCCGATTTGACTACGATTATTTCTAAAAAATGACAGATTTTCACTTTTGCCAACATTCATATACCCACTTTTTTATAATCTGTGTACCATTAAAAATGACACTTTATTCCGTTGATTATTATGACACTTGACAACTGATAATTTTATGAAGAGTTTAGAAATTTAGAATTTTATTTTTATTGAATTGTAATTTGTAAGGAAACACTATGATTTGTTTCTCGGGTTAAAACAGAGTTTTTGATATTTCACGATGTTTTCGTTGAACAATCACTTAGAATTGCGAAGAGTTACTATTTCCAGTTTAATAACATGCATTTACCTGCCGAGCATTGTGACTGTAATCTCTTACAAGGGTCTGCTGTATTCAGTCGGGAATGCGTCGTCAATTTACGTCTTGGTGCTTATATTTGTGGCGGAGTTGATGAAATCATTTTACCTGAACTCTAATAATGAATTTCAAGCGAAGAAGAAGAGTAAGAACGGAGCTAGCGAGGTTATGAAGTCCATAGTGTTTTTCTTTGGCGTAGTATTTTGTTTCTTCATAGCTATAATTCTTTTCGGCGCTCCGGTATTAGAGAACCATGACGGGACATTAATGTTGTCTTGTCTACTTACTTTACTAACAATCTTTCCGCTAATAGCTCATTCAGGTGTGGAATCAGCGATGCAACTTTTATTTGGTGTCAGAAACTTTTCTCGAGACACTATAATCGCTATGTTGGTAAATAACGCTTTGATGACAATATGTGGAGCCTGGCTGGGCGCTGTTGTGATTCCTTTGGATTGGAACACACCTTGGCAGCAATGGCCAATACCATGTTATCTAGGAGCGATTGGTGGGTACTTATTATCAAATGTGTTAACTGTGACCAAAGTAACACTAATGTCTGCCTCTAATAAGTATCCATCTTTAAACTTTTTTGTCAATGTGATAAATAGACTTCATATATCTAAATAAAATGTTTCAGTATTACAGCATTTATGTACCTATAGCAATAGTATTTATAATTATTGAGAAATAAATTAAGTATGTTCTTTTTTAAATTTGTTTTACTAATGATCCATTTAAGCTTTTAAAGTACTATTCCTATTCAAATCTGTGATTCAAATTATGGTTTCATTTGATGGTAATCCAACTTTTGCTAATGTAATAATAATGTTCCCTAGAAAACAATTTACTAGGTACCCAGTACCCATTATGGATTCCAAAACTGGAGCCTACAAATATTTACATATATTGTCAAACACAGATTTATTTCTAAGTAACATTATTTCTCAGGGTCACTCAGCGGGCGATGGAGAGAGCTATGCTCAAATCAGAAATGAGGAGATCCGTAGGAGAACCAAAGTCACCAACATAGCGCAGCGAGTCGTGAAACTGAAGTGGAAATGGGCGGGGCACATAGTTCGAATAGCTGATGGTCGATGGGGTCCCAAGGTGCTACAGTGGCGACCCCGCATCGGGAAGCGCAGTATTGGCAGACCCCCCACTAGGTGGACGGACGACATCAAACGAGTCATAGGGAGTCGCTGGATTCAGGCGGCGCAAGACCGAAGTCTGTGGAGGTCCTTGCAAGAGACTTATGTCCAGCAGTGAACGTTTCTAACTTGAACAAGAAGAACATTATTTAGCCAAAATTGGCCCTAAAAGCAAGAGTTTGCAATACCTGCACAAAAAATATTATTATTAAAAAATATTGGCCGCATCAAACTGACAATGGAATATCCATTCTGACATAATTATTATCACATGGTGTAAAGATTTTGGAGAATTCTTGTCTTTGGTATTGGGAATGGTATGAGGAGCATAGGGGTGCACTGAATGTGCTGTTGTAGAGGCCTGAATACCATTGCATTTTAATTCTAATGAATCTTTGGTCTGAAAAGTTTTCATCATTGTTGCTTATTTGTTAAAAATTAGGCTAATACACCTATGTGTATTAGCCTAATTTTTTCATTTTTTTTGGGACCACACATTTTTTTTGTCTAACATTTATGTCTCTCTGTCTTTAATTGTGCATGCGTATGTCTCATAATTTGAGTTATTTTTATTTTAGTTCATTACAGTTATTATTTAATAAATGCTTTTTCATTCTTTCTTTCTAATTAATTTTGGTACAAATTATGGGCTTCATTAATAAAATTTCAATATTTTTAGTAAATTAATAACTTTATTTTATATTTTTGTTAAATATTTACATAGCTTAGGTATATAATTTCGTTATAAAATATGAAACTTAACCAACTTTTACCACATCACATTGTTCAAATAACTCCTATATTAGCATTACAATATACAAATAGTCTCTCATCTACAAAAAAATCTCAACAACAGAATTTACAGTTATATTTTTTTGCAAACATTTACTCGCTAGCCACTGCATATAATTTTTGCATAATAAAAATTAAGGTGCTGATATTTAATAGGCCCAATAAAGACATGCTATACGGGTGAGCCTCAACACTGAAGACAATGGGTCTGAAACCAATCGCTCCCATACCCTTCTGCGAATACGAAATTTGGATGCATAAACTGAATAGTAAGTACACATTGTACCTTTAGAATTATAGTGACCCAACTAAAAATTCATGTAACTTATATTAACAATCCGTTTATAAAAGATCCATATATAAAAATATGCAAAAACTCAACTTTTTCTAATAAAACACGGTAGAGATACATTTACCTCAACAATATACGTTTTTGAATTCTTTTTTGCTCATTGCCCACAGATTGCAATTTTTGAATTAGATCACTTTAATTCTAAAGGTGCAACATGCTGAGCTATGGGCTTGCACAACAGATTGCAGGCAAACAAGAGGCTTGATTTCCCTTTTGAACAACTCAGCAAAATTGCTACAACTGACCTGCACCAAGCTAACTACAGTGTTGTAGGTACGATTACAGGATACTGTTCGCTTAACAAATATCTTTTCATTCCAGGTATTACCGACAACCCTCTATGCAGCCCCTTGATTCTGCAACTCAGTGCCTATCAAAAAATCAAAGCCACTGGCATATATTTTTTATCCATTGGAGGTTAACTATGAAATAGTAAATGACATTTCTCTTCAAGCCTTCAATGGATAAAAAATGCCTATCGTCGGTGATAGGCACTGAGTTACAGAATCAGCCGCCAGAGCGTGCATGGAGTGCGATGAGACACCAGTAATATAGAATTTCTTATATCTTATGATAACCATTAGAAACACTGTAAAACTTAAAAAAAAAAAAAAAACAATTTCTTTATGCAGATGGTAGCGAATAACTGTTTTGCAAAACTCATAAAAACTAGAGACCTGCGATAATTTACAAAGTAACAAGAAGTTACACACCTAAAGCCTTGTGGTGAGTTATTTCTCCTAGGGTGATACGACCCCTACAATGAAAACAAGACAAAGTAATAAAGGCTGGTCATTAGCTGGGTCCCCACCAGACGATCCATCGCGCTCCGATCGCACGCGGCAGGAGCGCGATCCAAATGTGCAGGCGGTGTGGACGTGCCGCGCGCGATCCATGCGCTCGTATTGGAGCGCGCGCTCCCTGCTGCGCCCGATCCGTTCGTTCCGGATCGCAGTTTAAACAAACTGGATCGGCCTAGTACGATCCACGCTCCACGTTCACGATTTTGGATCGCGGATCGCGGGATCGCCGATCCATTTTGGATCGTCTGGTGGGGACCCAGCTAATAGCTGGGTCCCCACCAGACGATCCATCGCGCTCCGATCGCACGCGGCAGGAGCGCGATCCAAATGTGCAGGCGGTGTGGACGTGCCGCGCGCGATCCATGCGCTCGTATTGGAGCGCGCGCTCCCTGCTGCGCCCGATCCGTTCGTTCCGGATCGCAGTTTAAACAAACTGGATCGGCCTAGTACGATCCACGCTCCACGTTCACGATTTTGGATCGCGGATCGCGGGATCGCCGATCCATTTTGGATCGTCTGGTGGGGACCCAGCTATTCGCAATTTAAAAACATAAGGTCAATGCAAGATCTTCTCTGATGGAAGTTTTTGTTAAAAGAGCAATGTTTTATTCTTTTTTTAGGAAAATTACATCATTATAATATAGATAAGTAGAGTAAATTCAGTAATTATTTTTCAAGAAATATCATAATATTTCAATGATATACTTTGATTTAATTTTTTTTTGAAACCAATATAAATAACTGTATTCATAATCGTGGAATTATTAATCACTAGCTGATGCCCGCGACTTCGTTCGCGTGGATTGAGGGTTTTTTATTCCCGCGGGAACTCTCTTATTTCCCGGGATAAAAAGTAGCCTATGTCCTATTCCAGACTATAACCTACCACTGTGCCAAATTTCAGCCAAATCGGTTCAGTCGTTGCGACGTGATTGAGTAACAAACATCCACACTTTCACATTTATAATATTACTAGCTGACTAGCTGACTAGCTGATGCCCGCGACTTCGTTCGCGTGGATTGAGGGTTTTTTATTCCTGCGGGAACTCTTCAATTTTGCGGGATAAAAAGTAGCCTATGTGCTATTCCAGACTATAATCTATCTCTGTGCCAAATTTCAGCCAAATCGGTTCAGTCTTTGTGACGTGATTGAGTAACAAACATCCACACTTTCACATTTATAATATTAGTAAGAAGTAAGATAGTAAGATTAGGATTAGGATTTTTGTTATTATTTTGATTTCAATTAATTTTCTTGTTTTTATTGTGGTCATATAAGTGTATTACAAATATTATTTATGGAAAGATATCTTAATAGTTAAATAGTTAAAAATGTATGAAAAATCTTAACAATTACATAACATAGTGTTTAACACTTTTAATACTCTCATTATGAACTTTTAACAAAAACTGTGAAAATACAGGTTCTATGTTATAGTCCCAAACAGTTTTATATGTTACACTAAACTAAATTGACATGTCACATGTTTTTCTTATACATAAACCAAGAAAAGAAATCGCTTCCTATCCTTTTCGCACGATCTTCGGAAGAAAGGGACAGGATGATTTGTGTCCTGTCAATTCAGTTTAAAATTTAGTGTACAAAGAATTTTTTTTCCATAATTTGTGGCACATTTTTTTTTGTCGAGTGTTATAAAAATACAGAAAAAAATAAGGATTTTTTGAGATATTTCGAATACTTACTACACATTTTTATCACTATGCAGTATGCACCAAATACATTTATGCGGATTATGGCAAAGAAAGTTTGTCATGGAATTCCGCAAAGTAGCACATGCTTTAACAAGTACATTTCTACAAAGTGCAATGTTTTATTATGCTCAAAGCATTTCTAAAACACTTGGCAGTGACCTTGGCTTGCACCAAAAATAGCCAAAAGTAGGTAAGTACTTCTAAGATGCGTCCAGATCAGGTACCAATTTAGAAAACATTGCTTGCATAACACGTCGCATTGTTATATAACGTAATATAAACCATGTCTTATAACAAGTAATGTTGCCTGGACGTGCCTTAATTAAAAATCGACTATTCATCAGTTTTTATATGAACAATATACTCAGTATAAAACAAGGTACTAACTTCTATTTTATTATGTAGGTACCTATATATATATTTCTAAAGGCTTCATTCAATCATTCGTATGGGATTTAAATCACTAAAGCGCCAATAATTTCTCTGTTAACGTTGAGTTATAATGCGATCAAAACAAACAAAATTGTAAACCGCCATTTTCAATTTCTATTTTGCTCTTTGCCAAATGTCATGAGACAAGTAAAAAAAAAAAAAGGAAATGGCAGTATTACATTCATATTGCTATCTCGATGGCATTTTGTGTATATTTACTATGTATTATTTTTACCTTAACAACATCAGGTAATGTATAAAATATGCTAGCACCAACCGATGGCCAGAAGGTACCATAGAAGGGATGAGACCGTCTGGCGTGTTAGGTTAGACTTTAGAAGAAGTCGAAGTTTTGATTTCCCTTCTATATTATTTTTTATTTTCCTTCTAACAACTTACTACAGTGGTAGTAGCAAAGGTAATCAAATTACCCGTATTACTACTAGTAGTAGGATTGCTACTAACATTGGTAATAAACGGTATCGCAGCGCTATGTGATTACGCTTTATCGGTCACAAAACCTTAAATGATTCAAACGTGACAAAACCTGTATGTTTACGTATTAGAGCACAGCGCCATAGCGTTAATGCAGGTTTACATTGAGACAGTAAGTAGTTCAGAAGAGACTCCATTGATGACGGTATCGGCATATTTATGAATTAACTCAAATGCAATAATATGGGAATTGTAAATCATTAATAGGGGAGTTTGGGGGTACTCTCAAGCATGATCTGACTGACTGAAAGTTAAATAGACATTCGTCTATTTAACTTTCAACATTTTTAGTTTCATGGTCTGTGAAAGAATATTTGACATCACTTTCTATCTGTGGTTATCTATGTTATAGAGGCTTTATTTTTCAGATTTGATTTGAATTTTTCTGTTTAATTTCGACAGATTTTGTTTTCAGATGTGACTTTTTGGCGGGCGTTGCAGTGAGATCCTCTTCTCCACTAAATTAGTCACTGTCCTAATATAAACTTGCTTGTATTACTTATTTTACAAGCTAAGAACACTGATTATATTATTCACTCATCATTATCACTTACGAAATATAAAAATGCACCGCTAATACTAAAATTACAATTTTATAACCAACAATCTTAATAATATAATCTGCGGTGTAATTTCTATACAACTTCTCCACTGCAAAGTTTTTTGAAAATTCACCTCCATTTGGGAGCAAAGCACCAGCACCAGGTTTAGTTTTTTTTCCGAAATGATATTGATTTTAAAGGTATATTTATAATGTAAAGCGTGTGTTATAGTTTATCGCACATTTATTTAATTTTTGACTTTACCACCCATGCTGTTGTGCGTCTAGGCACTATAATGTATATATTAAACTGACATCGGTAATGGCTTCGCAGTGCAAATCGTACGAAGTTGTACAGAAATTACAATTCACAATATTTTTCTCCTAACCGGACTTAAAAGTTAAACTCACTACTCGCAGCAACACGTAAGCGACGGGCTTTGGATGGCGTTCGTTTTTCCCACGAATTAACTTTTCAACTGTGATACAAAAGATAATAATCAAAGGAGGTGGGTTGATAAGGCCCAAAATCCGCCCCTCATACACTCGAAAAAAAAAGTTCCAGATTCCGACAAATTGTAAATGTATTTATATACTTGAAGATATAAACTTTATTTTAATATAAAGTTTAGGTGATAAAAAAAATAGTAAGTTGCAGAAAATATTACCTAAAAAGAGAGTGTTTCTTTTACTTTTCATACATTTTCATACATTTTAGTCGTTTTTTAAGCTTTGATTTAATATTTTAGAATGAGGCGCTCCATGAACCAAAATAAATTAATACTCATATAAAAGCTTATAAAAAGGAGCATCATTATCAGTTACGTTTACGATGGTTCATGGAGCGCCTCATTCTAAAATATTAAATCAAAGCTTAAAAAACGACTAAAATGTATGAAAATGTAAGAAAAGTAAAAGAAACACTCTCTTTTTGGGTAATATTTTCTGTAACTTACTATTTTTTTTATCACCTAAACTTTATATTAAAATAAAGTTTATATCTTCAAGTATATAAGTACATTTACAATTTGTCGAAATCTGGAACTTTTTTTTTCGAGTGTATGAGGGGCGGATTTTGTTGCCTTATCAACCCACCTCCTTTAGGTCTTCTTGAATAAAAAACTATTTATTTATTTAATCAGACTCTAGAACGCATCACATACGCGTTACTCCAAGAAGTTGTAGGCTATTTCTCTTTTAAGTCTCATTAGAAAAAATATATCATATAATGTACAATCTAATAAAGGCCTAATACGCCGCCACTTATTCTAAAACAATATGACTTCATCCTGCGTTTTGACTAAAAAGCTTATAATGATGAAATTACCATTTTTATTTTTATTATAAAATTGCATACATGACTTTTAGCGATTTTTATACTGGAAAATAAGGACGTATTCACTAAGGATTTCGATTATAGTGTGCGCCAGCGATATTTCTTTCAATTTAAAAGAGATTTTAATGTGTTTTGATTAGTTCGTGGTCAACTAGCGCTATCTCTTTCTGGTACACGGCAGTGAATACAGCTATCCTTCTCACATTTTTGATAAACTTCTGGATTTTCTAATCTCCTTAAAAACCAGTAATAAAATCAATCAATCGCACCGATTCAGTTTTCTAGATCGATGAGCCTTCAATTATTGCCTTCTTCGTCCGTCAATTAGATAGAGTAAAGAGACTTTTAAGACCAATTTTGTTTGAAAAACAAATTGCTCCTTGCAGAAGCGCGTAAGCGACGAGCTCACAATTTAAACTGTGATACAATAGAACTGTTTTAAGAGAATCGAACTTAAGAAAGCCTTAACCACCGAGCTTAGCGCGTCGTGTGCGACTTTCTGCGCGTGACAGTGGTTTGTTAAGTTATTAAGTATGCTAGAAGAAAAATAGATTATCGTGACTGATGTTCTGGTATTGGCTCAACTTTTTGGCCGTTAATTCGTTTTCGCAAATTCACAAAACGAGCCAATTCTGAAGTTTCGGCTTTTAAACAAATTTCAGTTGAGGTTTAGATTTTAGTAGAGGTAGAATCGTGAAATCGGCATGAATTCGACAAAAATTGGCAACATTAGCATTTTCTTAGAGAACTTCATCATACTGTTTCAGTTTACAAAAAAAAACCGATAGCCGGATTTCGGATCTTTTGGTCGGTGGCATCTATTTTATCTTAGTTATACAAAAATAATACATTTTACCACGTAATCAGCTATAGCAAACTTAAAAAGCTATCGGATCGATCCGTAGAATAACACGTCTTGATGGTATAAAATGTACCATAGAGCATAGAGTTAAAGATGGCGGCGCGGCGCTTCGCTCTACGTGCTGCTGGTGTCGGGTTGGAAGTAATGGAGACCGTTTATCTGGAATAAAAAAAAAAGCGAAAACATGAGCATTGCCATGCTTACGTAGTTAACGTCAATTATTTTTTTTTCTCGGTGACAAGATAGTTCTTGACTGCGATCTCACCTGATGATAACTAACGATGCAGTCTAAGATTGTAGTGGACTAACTTGGAAGGGATATGGCAGTGTAACCATACCCCTAATCGGTTTCTACACGCCATCGTGCCGGAACGCTAAATCGCTTGTCTTTGACGGTAGGGGTGGTAACTAGCCACGGCCAAAGCATCCCACCAGAAAATTTTTGATTGGGATACTCCGAGCACGGCTCCCTCCATCGCCCACTGAGCGACCCTGAGCCTTGTTATTAACCTAAGCTCAGGATCGTGTTCTGTTACGATTAATTCAAGAGGCCCATGTCTAGCGTTGGACATCTGTCAGTCGAGCTGACATCGGTGGGCATCTGTCAGTCGAGTTGACAGCAGTGGACATCTGTCAGTCGAGTTGACACCGGTGGGCATCTGTCAGTCGAGCCGACATCGGTGGACATCTGTCAGTCGAGTTGACAGCGGTGGACATCTGTCAGTCGAGCTGACATCGGTGGACATCTGTCAGTCGAGCTGACATCGGTGGACATCTGTCAGTCGAGCTGACATCGATGGACATCTGTCAGTCGAGTTGACAGCGGTGGACATCTGTCAGTCGAGCTGACATCGATGGACATCTGTCAGTCGAGTTGACAGCGGTGGACATCTGTCAGTCGAGTTGCCGGATGTGGACTCACCGTCATATCGTACTCCGTGACGAAGGCGGGCACCTCGAGCTGGTCGCGCGCCATGACGGAGTACAGGTACTCCACGCCGGGCAGCGTGTGCACCTTCGCCTTGATGGCCGGCGCCATGAACGTCGTGAACCACCACGTCATCATCTGCAAGTGGTCAGTGAACCTTAGCTGACGACACTCGGAGCTAGGTACGGGTTTTTTTAATATACAGACAAGAATCTGACTGCGATCTCATCTGATCGTAAGTGAAGAGGTTACGCGCTTGCCTAGAAGATGCCTATTTACTCTTGATTTAAAGACACCCAAGTTATAGCTAGTTGGAAAAACGGAAGCCGCAAGGGCATTCCAAATTTTCTCTCACGTAGAACGTATCGCAAATTGCAATTGTTGTCAAAATGTTGATTTTGCATTCCTAAATGTGTAGAAAGGGAATTCGTCGACAAAACAGCTCCATTTCATTTATCAGTCAACGATCTGATGCCTGCGACTTCGTCCGCGTGGATTTAGTTTTTCAAATACTGCGGGAATTTTTTGATTTTTCGAGAAAAAAAAATAGCCTACGTCACTCTCCAGGCCCTCGATTAAACCGATGCAAAAAATCACGTCGATCCGTAGCGCTGTTGAGGCGTGATTGAAGGACAAATCAACAAACAATCACACTTTCGCATTTATAATATTAGTAACGTGGTAGATTCACTTAACAATCAAAAACCACTTTGTAAAAGTATGTTTGAATAAAAAACTTATTGCTTACTTTTGTCCAAAACGTTGGGTGGACGATGTAGAAGGCTTTAAGGTTCTTCTTATATCTGTAAAATAATAAATAAAAAAATTAAATACGGGCGGAGCCTTGTTCGCGCCCGATTCAAGATCGCGACATGGAGGGTAACCTTGTTGGATTTGATTGATTTTGTAACATTGTTTATACCACGTCTAAAGTTACCCTCCATTCATGATCGTCTATGGTCTGCGAGTGTCGATTCTTGCTTGACCGTTGACGTAATGACATTTGTCTATAACTTTTGAAATTGCGTTGAACGTTAACCTAACCTAAACCTAAATACGGCAGCGGTTGCTTTAAGATACAATCATTACGGAGGCAGTTCTAATTTTACCTGCATTTGTAACACCCACAAAACATAAATTTAGAAATATGACTCACTACTCAAGAGTGCAATAATATTATTACACATTAAAATTTACATGCGTAGATGCAAATATAATGTTCATTGAAAACAAACGTGAGTCATCGAGCGGACGTCGAGTGGTAGATGAGTAATTTGTAGGATAATTGTTTGAGGTAAAAAGATGTAATCATTGAAATGTTTAAAGCGAGATTCGCACAATTTATATGTACCAATACCACTTAGTTAGTTCTATTAAAAATTCCTCGGGATTTATTCGTTTTTTTTTTTTTTCAGGATAAAGGCGTATGATTGGCTATTATGATGTAGGCGTCGGTCTAAGAAAGGATTTTTGAAAATTCAACTCCTAAGGGGTTAAAATAGGGGGTTTCAGGATAAAAAGTAGTTCTATTCAAATCTATGAAAAACAATCACGTCGATCCGTATAAATGTATCTGATTGTATTTAGTATGGTTAAGACGGTTATTATATTAGTATCCCTTTTTTTCCATAGTTTTGTAATAAATAAATAAACTTTTTATTTGGGCACCAAATACATAACAGTGATTGCAAACGGATTAGACCGATGATCCCGCAGAAGTATAAACTGTGTTATGATAATGAGAATACTTTAGTAACGGTGATGAGCAGCTCATGGAAGTATAAACTGCGGTAATGAGGTAGTGAGAATCCTCAACTTGTGTAACCGAAATGAGAAGCTCATAGAAGATTTGAGAATCTTCTACTTGTGTAATGGTAATGAGAAGCTCCTACTAGAAGAGAGAGGGAAAGGAATCTCACTTGTAAGGCAGCACGGTGTAGACCTCCTTGAGCCAGGAGAAGGGCGGGTGGTTGTTGGAGCTGGCCAGCGTGTGGAAGTACGCGATCACGTAGTCGCCCCGCACTATCGGGTCCAGCAGCTTGATCAAATATAACAGCGCCTGGAATAGAATGACGAACTTAGTTATACACTCAAAAGTTATATTTGACCATTTCATAGCTGGAGCATCGCATTGATCTTTATTTAGGGTTGCCAGATCGGAAAATGGAGATATTTGAACAAAATTACGAAATGGGTTTTGTAAAAAAGGTGACTGATTGACTGACCGAGTGATCTATCAAGGCACAGCTCAAATCATTGAATGGAGGATTTTGTCAGGAGAATCATATGAAATGTCGGAAGAATCCTGACGAATTGTTGTCTGTTGGGAGGCTTTGGCCGTGGCTAGTTACCAAACTGTCAAAGACTTGTCGCCAAGCGATTTAGCGTTCCGACACGATGGCGTGTAGAAACCGAGTGGGGGTATGGGTTGAATGTACACTGCCATATCCCTTCCAAATTAGCCCGCTACCATCTTAGACTGAATCTTCACTTAACATCAGGTGAGATCGCAGTCAAGGGCTATCTTGCCATCGAATAAAAAAAAAAGAATTCCGACCATCTGGCAATTCTATCTTCACATCGGCGCCCGCGTGGCATGTCCTCGTAGTGCAGTAACCGTAGAGGACACCACCGTAATACCATTACACGTAATCCATTACCTAACACGATCACAGCGCGCGTGGTTATTCAATCGCTTAGAGATTTACTGCGCGTTATTTTTCTTGGTATTTTTCTTTTCACCCGACTAAGCAAACCAAAGCAAGCAGTGATAGTTCCTATTCCTATTCGATTCGAAGTTCGATTTCGGGCACCTTTGACATTTCGGACTTATGTGCGTTTAAGCAATTAAATATCACGCGATTCAACGGTGATGGAAAACATCGGGAGGAAACCCGCATGGCTGAGAGTTCTCCAATATGTTCTTAAAGGTGTGTCAAGTCTACCAATTCGCACTGGTCCAGTGTGATGGACCAATAGTCTATAACTCTTTTCTGAGAGCTGCGCTCAGTAGTGAAACGGTAATGGGTTGTTGCATGATGATGAAGCAAACCAAAAACAAAAAAGCTGATTTTGTTGAATGTGGAATTAATCGATTCGTTACTATGGCCCGGGTGACATAGGCAACATTTTATACGAACATTGAAGTTCTAATTCCCGTTTACACCAACGTTACCTAACCTTACAGGCTACCTATGCTTAATTAGGTGACGTATTCTATCAATTTCGTTTTCACGAACTTTTAGGAAACACTTGCAGGTGAAAATGACATTGGGCTAGGTATTTACGGGCTAGCTACGTAGAGACTCCTACTTAAGGGATTATTTAGGTATGGTTGGTGAAAAAGGGGAATAGGCTCTTCAATGTTGAAAGCCTTGAAGCCTTAATAGCCCAACCGTTAAAGGTGCTGACTCTAAACTGAAAGGTCACAGGTTCGAATCCCACCCAATGCACTATTGTCGTACCCACTCCTAGCACAAGCTTTCGGCTTATTTGGAGGGGATAAGAGGATATTAGTCAACTTCAGCTTGGCTAATATTATTTTTATTAAAAAAAAATGTGAATAACACCAACCTTGTCCAAGTCTATGTCGGATATGGGGAACCACTTGCCGATGAACACGACGACGGGTCTGCCGAGCCGGTCCACGCCGCTCTGGTACAGGCAGCCGATTCCCGACACCTCGCTCAGGTCCTCGCTGCGGGCGCGTCTCAGCAGGCGCTCATACCTGGTGACAAACAAACATAGTTTTGATTACAGCAATCCACAGTTCACAGCTGGGCATAAGTGATTTATACGTGAGGCAAATGAGATATCCAAATAGGCTTGTGACGTAGTTACGAAAGTCGTTTGTGGGTACGGGCGTGATGTTCTATAATCAATTTCAAAGCCTTTGCACAAGTTTACGTAATATTGGCAAAAAAGCTTTTTGGTTATTTAATGGTCGATTCTTAAGTAATTAAATAGTTCTAGCTCACATTGGTAGACTTAATTTCAGATCGCAACTCTCGATTTGTTTGTCTACAAATCGAGAGTTGCGATCTGAAATTAATTATTGGAATGCAAATGTATGTTTTTTTACAGTTTTATTTCTTCCTGTTATTGATGATAGAGAGATTATTCCATATCCTTGTGTATTCGTAATATCCTAATTGGTAACCTGGTAATCTAGTAAGGTTCTACAGGTATCTATAATCTACAGGTAAATTATAATCGCTAAACGGTAAGAAGGTATGTAAATGAGATAGGTAGCATTTGTAGGAAAGTACATTAATAGTTGATAGTCCATTTCTATCGACACTAAAAGTACCGATAAATAAAAAACAGAATTCGAATTTGCTTACAACAAATAGTAGGAAAATCACAGTTGCTGACAACAATAGAATATGTGACTGGAATTTATGTGCGTAATTAAGAAGATACCTACATCCATCCTTATTTATTAAGTAGTAATGAATTAAATCCTTAAGTAAAGCAATAAATTAATTACTTATTGCATAATTTGATCAAATTACTCTATAAATAAAAGATTCCTGCTGGGCTTGGGTATTGACTATCAGGTATCGTGACGACTTAGTGGCTAGTGTGCATGCATGTAGATAGAGCAAGAAGAGAGCAAGACACTATTTCCAGCAGAAACCTCGCTAAACACACAATACTCACTGTACACTTATCTAAGGTACTCATAATATTTTCAAATTGACTTGTATTATTATATTATGTTGTGTAATGTTTTGTATGGTTAAGCGCAACTAAATACGATGATAGATTTCATCATCATCATCATCATCATTAGCCCACATGCATCCACTGTTGGACATAGGCCTCTTTCAAGTAGCGCCAACGTTGCCTACCTTCGGCTTTTCGCATCCAATGACAAATGCGTCAAATCTTCGCTCCTAATGGTCAATAAGCTCTTCGGCACATCCGCATCTGCATTTAAATCCGCATTAATTATTGCGGATGCGGGCGTCCAAACCGATGCGGAAGCTCCGCAATTGCGGATTCAGGTGCGAGTTGCGAATGGTCAATAAGCTCTTCGGCATATCCGCATCTGCATTTAAATCCGCATTGATTATTGCGGATGCGGACGTCCAAATCGATGCGGAAGCTCCGCAATTGCGGATTCAGGTGGAGTATCCGAAACATCCCTATTACTTTTTATGTATAGACTGTTAAAATACACAAACATTCATACAACTCATAGCCAGTTGACTTGATTGATGCTGGGATCTATAGAGGGTGCTCTGATTCAGCTCAGACTCAAGATAGAAGTTAAAACGAGACAAAAACATGCTCTGACATACATCTATCTCGTTTTAACTCAGTCTTGAGTCTGAGCTGAGTGAGATTGCGGTCTATAGATTTCAGCCTGAAACTCCCTTTTCCCCTCTAAAAAAAGGGAAAAGTTTGTTGTAGGAGTAGATACGTCAATAATGTAACAGATGGGGTTTGAACCGACGACCTTTTGAGTTGAGTTTTAACTTGCCATAGTCGGCTAATAAAAAAGCATAATTTCATTAAGGGCCTAGGTCATATGACTGCAAACTATACGACGTATATTATTCCATATTTGATTGCCGAATCTCTCCGCGTCGTATAACATTTTAACGACTGTTTGTTCCGTGTCGTGTTTTATGACTATAATCATGAGCAAACACTAGATACCGGATGGGGAACACTACACATACACGCGAATATAGATCTCATTACCATACCGGTAAAGGTATTAATCCTATGTAGTTCGATTTTAAACCGTTTAATGCAATACGTTGGTAATGACTTGTATTTATTCTCGTGTGACCTTGTGTTTTGTCCTCTAAAAAAAGTCCAGTGAAAATTGCCGAATGAACGTGATTCCAGCATCATCTTATCAGTTATCACTTACATCACTTGTTGACGAAAGATAAGATATTTTCCAAGAGCTCTTAGTGAAATCTTGAGTACCTACGTATCTATGTTTAATTAGGTAGCTGCTTTGGTTTGATTATAATAACGTTTGTATGCTAAGTCACTCCTAGATTTTTATTCGATGACAAGATAGTCCTTGCCTGCAATCTCACCTGATACTAAGTGAGGATACAGTCTAAGATGGTAGCGGGCTAGCTTGGAATGGGTATGGCAGTGTACTCATACCACTAATCGGTTTCTACACACCATCGTGCCGGAATGTTAAATTGCTTGGCGGCACGTCTTTGACGGTAGGGTGGTAACTAGTCACGGCCAAAGCCTCCCACCAGACTGGTATCCAGAAAATGGATACCAATTTTTGCACGTTAGTTACAAAAGGAGTAGGTTAGAACGGGAATTACCTTGTATTGTTGCCAGCGTTTGTTAGTTTTCTTGCCTATTAGAATAATAAAAGTTTATTAGTATTTTATACTTGTCTAATGGAAACCAGAGGCCTGCGTGAAATATCTTCAAGTTTACTATAACTGCACATAATTATACCAAATGGACGGAAAGGAGATGGAAAAATTGTCCATCTCTTTCTGGTCCATATTAAATGACAGATTAATACGAGTAACGTAAACTGGAAAACTTATACAAATACAAAGCCCTCAGAGCATTGACCGTTCTCAGTTTGTCAAACTTGCATAATAAAACGTATGGCATATTTTTCATCTTATTGGCGTCACGCTTCTCGTCTGACCAGGCCCTAAGGGTTGTAGCTTTTGGGTCAAGGGCGAGAATCAATGAAACCGTACAGACCGAATCGAATTACGTCTCATAAATATTCCCATGACGTTTCAATTTTATTTACCACACCGCGAATATCCACAGCTTTTATAGCCACCGAATCGAGAAATGGGTCAAAGGTATTTTTGAAGTTGTTTTTATTATGATGAAATTTATTTAATATATTATTTAATACACTAGCTTATTCCCGAGGTTTCATCCGAGTGGAGTTAGGTTATTATAAATCCCATAGGAACCCTTTGTTTGTCCTTAAATTACGCAACAACGGATCGAGATGATTTTTTGTACGAATATAAATAATTGAAGACTTAGAGTGACATAAAAAAAACAACAAATTTTGTACTTTATGAAACGTCCAGAAATCCCAGAAAAACCCAACTCAAAAGTTACTATAAGAACTTGTAATTAGTCTTTTTTTATTTTTAGGAGTCACCATTTTTGTTTTTCATATGGTTGTACATTTTATTAATTTTATAGTATTAAGTTCTCTGTAAGTGAGCATATTGTTCTTTGAGAATAAATTCTTTAACCCTAAACCTAACCTACTTAAGCAAAATTGCCAAAGGTAGATCCAAAAGCTATGCTGAATATCTGAATTACCAAGTAGGTAAAATAAATAACTAAATAATACGTGTCGTCAGGTTCGCATTGTCTTGATAAAATGTTTAATGATGCTTAACTAATTTTAACGTTCTGACGTGCAGGTTTACATAATGATTTCGATATCGAATTGTTAAAAAAACCTCGATATCCTTATCAACATTGTTTCTAAGGGTAAGTAAAACAATAAATTAAGTTAATTGTAATATATATATATTACAATTAACTTATTTAACGGATGGTTACATTTTTACTTAAACACATTAAAGTATTGACATTCTACTTATTTCTTTTCCACAAAGTAGCAAGAAGGAAAACGATCATGATCTAGTTTACAGTTTACGTACATAGTAAAAGAAAATAGATTTTCATAGTTTACGGCAAAAGTGCTTAAAAAAAGCGTATTTGAAAATTTCTAGGGTCGGCAGACTAAAGCACATAAATCTTGGTGACTTATGTCCTTTAGTTTATAACTCTTATTTTTTTATTTAACCAGTAATATTCATTTATTTTAATACACCGTCTGACTAAAGCACATAAGTCAAAGTGTTAGTAAAGTTGCTTAAGAGTCCAATTGAAGCGAACGGCTTTGATTTATAATATACTAACTCTTCTCTCTTTCAAGCAAAAAAAGAATTTTCCAAATCGGTCCAGGCGTCTTCGAGTAATCGGGGAACATACATAAAAAAAAAGATTCCGACGAATTGAGAACCTCCTGCTTTTTTGGAAGTCGGTTAAAAAAGGAGGCTGAAGTCTGAATCACTAGCATATCATGATATCACATATGGGCTTGGAACAACATTCGCTTTGGTCGCGACGAGAAGTATTTCCGATGGGGTTATTTCGGCTGGCGGTACCGAAATAAATAGCGCGTAAGGTCGTTAGGCGCTAAGTGACGTCAGAAACCATGATACGTGATTGATTGTCAGAGTGCATAAACGATGAGTTGGAATTCGATGGCCGGAGTTGATTGAGTTTTGGGTTATTGATGAAGCAGAAATATGGAAAACTTTTCTACATAAGTATTTTTATTGTTTCATCCAAAAGGAAGGAAATCCGCTAGGAACGATTCATCATCACACTCCATCGATTCAGACCTTGTTCAGACTGACCAAAATAAAATAAAAAAAGACGTGTGGCACTCGGGGACTGCCGCGGTAAAGCTATTGCATAGTATTTTTTATCAACCCCATCTAGCGGTGAGAGGAGTCCCGTGTCAGGTTATTTTCGGTACGGAATTTCTGGATTCGGTCTCCACGCTCAAGGCCCGCGATAGAAGCTATGCAATAGCTTAAAAATCGTTATATTTATTTCATGTAGACAAAGAGCCTACAAGAAACTCAGTAGTATCTTTTTTGTAGTTGCTCTTTTCATAATAATATTAAAAAAAATCTTTTCACAAAACAGACTTCAAACGCCACATCAGATCATCAGATCCTGATGACAATGGGACCACGTAGGAAGTATACTCTTTCAAACAAAAAAAAAATTCCAAATCGGTCCAGGCGTCTTCTAGTAATCGGGGAACATACATAAAAAATAAAAAAAGATTCGACGAATTGAGAACCTCGTCCTTTGTGGAAGTCGGTTAAAAAGTAGGTTAGATGTTTGGAATATTTTTCCATCAACGAACAAATCTTTTGTTCCACTTTAAGTGTCTTTGTCTGTTAAAGCTTCGGAGATTTTATGAGGCGAGAGTTTCTTTTTTCAGATTTTGTTTGTTATTGTTTCGTGTTCGTTTGACAAGGATTGATTGTCTGGTGAACAGTTTGTTCAAGAGCTTATCTCCAAGCCCCTTGTGTAATGATGATACTTGACAACTTGAGGAGGGAATTTCAAATGCTATCTATATTTGTTTTTAACTACCCTCAGAGTGCCCGCAAGCTTACAATTTTAAGTTGGAACTTGGACAACTAAATCACAGAGTAGGTATACTATAAGGATAGTGACTAGTTGGATAAGATAAGCAAGCCTCAATAACCCAACGGTTAAAGGTACGGACTGAAAACTGAATGGTCGCAGGTTCAGACCCCACCCGTTGCACTATTGTTGTACCCACTTCTAGCACAAGCTTTCCGCTTATTTGGCCCCTACAAATATTATCAAATATTAATAGGAGGATATTAGTCAACGTCAGCTTTGCTAATATTCTTTAAAAAAAAAAAAGATGTACAGGCTACTACAAGTCACTATGCCTATCAGTACATTCTGCAATTTAGTTGTCCAACTTGAATTTGTCAATCTACGGGTACCCTCAAGAGTCCAACGGTTAAAGGTGCGGACTGAAAACTGAAATACCGTTTTTGAACCCCACCCATTGTACTATTGTCGTACCCACTCCAAACTCAAGTTTTTCGCTTATTTTAAGAGAGGAGAATTTTAGTAATAAAAACTGAAACCGGCCAAGTGCGAGACCGACCCGCACACGAAGTATTCCGTGCCATCGTACAAGATTTACCACCAGCTATTATTAAGATCGGGCAATAACAAGTCTTGGTATGGAGAACCTATTTAACTTTAACTTTTCTTTTTAATATTTTTTGTTATAGCCGCAATAGAAATACCTACACATTCTGTGAAAATTAAGTATCTAGTAGAGCTTTTCTAAGCTGAAATGACCCTCCCCACTACACAATTAGTTGTGACAATACAGTGTCTTGTATGCGTAAATGCGTCATTTCAGTTTAGACAAGCTCTATCTACCTATAACGTTTCATGAGATATAGCCCACTGACGAACGGACAGCGAAGGCTTACTCCTAGGGATCCCTTGGCAGCGTTTGGGTACCCTAAAAAGTACATAAACGTCGTAGTTTCAGCAGCGTCACAGCTACATACGCAGCAGTGTTGCGTTGTGGTCGGGCATGTTTACAGCCACTCCCGCTCAACTCGCTGGCATGGCGCCAGGCGCCTTTCATTCAGCAGCTCGCGTCACTACTGCGTTACCGATACACTGGTTAACGTTCTCTTGGACATGAGGAATCTACAGATGGGGCAGTAAACTATAATACGTTGTTCTTCTGGGCGTTTACCCGTGGTACACTACAAATACGTTGTTGTTCTGGGCGTTTACCCGTGGTAAACTATAAATACGTTGTTGTTCTGGGCGTTTACCCGTGGTAAACTATAAATACGTTGTTGTTCTGGGCGTTTACCCGTGGTAAACTATAAATACGTTGTTGTTCTGGGCGTTTACCCGTGGTAAACTACAAATACGTTGTTGTTCTAGGCGTTTACACAGTGGAGTGGTCCCTGGGTCGACGTTCAAACAAGTGAATAACATGTTATTCGCCCAAAATAAGACCTTGCGACCTAAAAGTTTGTACGTACTTCGGCAAAAAAAAAAAAAAAAACAGAAAATAAAATGTTTGTAAGCCTGTTATGTAGCATTTTCAATCAATAATATAAGAATTGAGTAACAACATGATAGAGCAATTAAAAGCTTACACTAATCTAGATAGTAGAACGTTGATAGCCCAGTGGTCTTTTGACCTTAGGCCTCTTTTCCGAGGATCCAGGGTTCGAATCTTAGGCGACTAACCCTTCTAAGTTATGTTCAAGCAATAAAATATGCCATATTTTAACGCTGAAGGAAAACACAGAGCGGCCTGCATGCCCGAGAGTTCTTCATGACGGAAAATGGAACTAAACTGTGGAACATGGAACTAAACTATGGAACATGGACTATGTTCCATAGTTTTTTTTAAAGAATGTTAGGCACGATGAACTCGACTAATATAAATTACTTGACTAATATGACACTGCATCGATTACGTTATTACCATAATCAGATAATGGACTACTTAATGGGATGCATACATAAGTGCACATGTTCGGTACATTGTACATAATAAAAGCTTTGGCATATGTATAGCATTCGTGATTTAAAGTGGCCACTTAAAAAAAGTTTATAGAGTTTTAATGGGGTACTAATCTACGTTAATGCATTGGTTTTTATGCAATTTGCTATGGTGATGAATACGACGATAATGAGTTTAAAGACAATGGAAGTAGGTGTTAACATCTTGTTTGTTTTGTCAGGACCTATTTATGTTTCGTTTTAACTCTATCTTAAGTGGGAGCCAAGTTAGAGCGTACGTACGCTCTAATTCTTTGAACTAAGCTAAATTGATTTTAAATGAAATTCCTTTTTCTCAGAGAAATTAATTATTAATATTATTTAGTTTAGATGTTGTGCACAGCAGAATTAGAACAATTGTCAATAAATATTATACAGCCTTTGCTATTTATTATCTTAGCCGCTTAGCCGGAAAAAACGGTTTAATTATCAGCTAACCGTTAATATTAAAAGTAAGGGCCAGTTACACATAAGGCGTTAAAAAAAGGCATTTTGGGGCATACATCTCATGGGATTTTTAACTTTTAACCACAGCTTGAGTCTTAATATTGCCTGTGAAATTTGTTAATTTTATGTAAGAATTGTTTTACTAATTTGGTTTTAAAAAAATAGTGGCTCGTGCTGTATCCACTTGTACAGCTCGTACTTGTTTTGTGGCAGTAAGTTTGAAGTTAAGTGTAACTTTACTCTAAAGCTCAGATCTATAGAGCATGCTCTGATTTAGCTCAGACAGCTACAATTAAAACGAGACACAAATATTTTCTGACATAAATCTGTGTCGTTTTAACTCTGTCTTGAGTCTGAGCGGAATGAGAGTGCGGTCTATAGATTTCAGCCTAACCGCCTGACGTGCAACCGGCCCTAAATCCATTTATCGGTAATAACCGCGCCCTAGTGCTATGAGGACGTTAAAATTGACATCAATTCGCGACAATTTATTGACAGAGACAAAACAATAAACAGCCGAGCGCGGAATCACGGCCGCTCAGTCACGATAATACTTTCACGATTTACAGTAGTTAAAAGTATTTTACACAAAGGGAAAACAATGTTGGATAATCGGTATATAATTAATTTTAGTTTTGGCCCGCGACATCATCCGCACCCATGTTACGTTTTTAAAAAATCCCGGTGGAATCCTTTGTTTATCGGAATACATATATTCCGGACAATCAAAGGAGCCTATAGTGCAACACGCTACTTTATAAAGCAGCGTGTTTCACTCTTGAGGCTCTCAACTAAAAATCGAATTAAAAATATATTAAACAGCAATGATAGCCTTGAGGAGTGCGATCTCATATTCGGGGTTGGCGGGTTCGACCCCGGGTCCTAATTTTTCCGGGTCGGGATAACTTTTCGGTGTTATATACGTATGAGCAATTAATATCACACTCTTCAACGGTGAAGGAAAATATTGTGAGGAAACCTGCACGCCCGGGAGTCCTCTATAATGTTCTGAAAAGTGTGTGAAGTCTACCAATTTGCCTATAACCCTTCTCTGAGGAGACCAGCACTTAGTAGTGAGCCGTTGATGAGTTACTGATGATGATGATGAAGATTATAAATACAAGACGAGAATGTAACATTATTTTCATCGTATTTATCATCTCAACTTACCTACTGCCGGCCCAACGCTGGGCTCGGTTCGCCTCTTAGAATGAGAAATTCTACTGGCCAAGTTCAAATTGGCAGACTTCACACAACTTTAAAAACATTTTTTTAAACGTTAGAGAAATATCAGCCATGCAGATTTTCTTTCACCGTAAAATTATTTTTAATTGATTGAAACGCAAATAACTCGAAAAAGTTAGTGTCTGGGATTGGAACCTTGGACCCCCAAAAGGGAAGTCGAATAAACACTGAGCAGGCACGTTGTGAGCAGGTATAGTCAGCAGCCAATTATTGCCCAAGGAAAAAGGCCAAAAGAAGGAATAAAAAGGTACAGACAATAGGTACACACACTTTCGCAATTTCTTCATATTGGGAGCGAATTATATCTACCTACCTACCTACCTACTGGCAGTAGAAATGTGGTCACAATCAATATCGCGCTTGACCCAAATGCCGGCGTGAGAATAGCTCTCTAGCACCATGGGGCCCGGGGTAGTGTTACATTAATAGCTGTGACGTCAGCTATACGTACTTTTCCCCCCGACTCCGTCGCGCTGTGTGCCCTAATAACTCTGTGCACTGAAAATGGCACATTGCTATTTGCTAGCCGATACCCGCAACTTGGTCCGCGTGGATTTAGTTTTGAAATCCCGCGGGAATTCTTTGATTTTGCAGGATAATAAAAAGTAGCGTTTGTCATACTCGCAAGTTCTCAACTATATCCATACTACGCGCTACTACGTATTACTACGCAGGAACAAAAAATTAATGTATTGCGAAGCACCGAAGTCTCTAATAATAGAATTATCCATTATAAAACTCATTAAGCAAGTAAATGTTTGCATCCTTACTAATATTATAAGTGCAAATGTGTGTGTTTGTTGGTTTATTGGTTTGTCGGTTTGTCCTTCAACCACGCAGCAACGGAGCAACGAATCGACGTGATTTTTTGCATGGGTATACTTGAGGACCTCTAGAGTACCATACTGCCCTCGTAATTGAAAACACAGTAAGTTAAATAGAAGTTACCTTTAATTTACTGTGTTTTCAATTACGAGGACAGCATAGGCTACTTCTAGTCTTGATATTTCGAGCTCGTGTCACTAAAGCTTACTATCAAAATATTGATAAAATTAAACGCGCCCAATGGACACCATATTGGGACAAATAAAAATCGATGGACTAATGCAAGGACTAAGGAGGACATCATTGAATAGATCTTTTAAAGTCATATTCAGTGTCTCTGAAGCATTTTTCTGGGGTTGTGTGTCAACCCCAGGCTCGAATCGATGATATTGAGGGAAACGTCTTAGGGACACCCACCTACTTTGAGATCTTTTGTAATAACCAAGTCGCTGAGAACTAGTTATAAATATACTCACTTTTCTTCAGCAGTCTCTTCCGCCGGCGGCTGCGGGGCGTGCGTGGTGAGGTCTGGCAGTTCGACTGCCATAGTGTCCATTGCCATGTTTACACTATTTCAATTTCACTGGGTCCGAACAAATGCACTCATGGATTTCACACAAAACTGTTTTATCTATATCGACGAGATCTGGCAATGCAAATAATTTTTCCTCAGTCTTCGGAAAGCTATAGTGATTGTTTCTTAACTCTATGTATTATTTTGAGAACAAAAGTAATCGATGTTGCTCAACGGTTGTCCAGCAGTGGACATATTATGCAGTTGTGATGGATCTTGTGATTCTAATCATGTGATTTTATTGATCGTGGCTAGTTACCACCCTACCGTTAATGATGTGCCGTCAATCGACTTAGCGTACCGGTACGATGGCGTGTAGAAGCAGATTAAGGGTATGTTTAATTTACACTGCCCCCTTACCTCTTTCTTCCCTTCCTCCAAGTTAGCCGGCTACCATTTTAGAATGTATCCTCACTTCCCATCAAGTGAAATCGCAGTGACGGGCTATCTTAAAAAAAATTGTATTTCGAGGACCATAATAATAAATTAACCGCAAGCTCAATAGCCAATAATCGCACTAACACTAATTTTCATTTGAAGCGACATAGACAACGTACTCGCTTCGGTAATTTATTTATGTACACTACCTACGGCATTTACGATTTAGTTGCGTTAATCGGTTAATCCAATCAAGCCGAAGCTGTATAAGATTCAGGTTCGTGAAATTTGAACGGAGGTCAGCTTACTCCCACGTACACTTAAATATTTGTGGATAGCTAAACGTTTTCATCAAGTTTTTTTTTTTACTTTGAATTTTCGTCCACCTATGCTCGTTTTCGATAAAGTTCCCTAAGTTTTAGGGGCTAACTTTAGCTGAGTTAGGTAACCCTTGCTAAAAATTTCGATTTCAACGTTAAAGACTACTGGCCCCTGGTATCAAATCACCCCCTGGACCACGGAAAGAGAGGGGGTTGCAACCCTCGATTTTTTCCATTGTCGCATGATTTTTGTACGGCGTTGCGGAATAATGGATTAGAAGCTGTATTTAAACAGTATGAAGCTGATGCCGTACAGAATCAAATCAAATGACCAAATTTACCCTGGAAATTTTCAGAAAATCAAAAAAGTTTACCGACTTTGTGGCTCACCATTTTTGTACGGCACTGCGCGCTTTCTTATTATTTTTCATGGATCTATGGTAAAAATGCCGTACAAAAATATATGACCAAAATGTACTCCCTCTACCTGCACTTTTCAATTCTCACGAGCACTCAGTTGGACAGCTTACAAGTAACGGCATAGTGCTGAATCGTATTATTTTATGCTCTTATATCGTCCTATATAGGTCACCTGGTGGTTCATATGACCCATCCATTTTTGGACCGGGCCAGTAGTCTATTAGGGAACACCTAAATGCGAAGCCTAAATGTGAAAACGACACTAGGTGGTTGCATTTAGGCGCTACCAACTTCAGGCGACTCCTACATAGGAAATGAATTAGGTTTCGTTAGTGAAAGCGACCAGTCTTCTCTGGCTGTAAACTTTTCAGATCACGTAAAGCTTTTTAAACTATTATCAGACCACATAAAGCTTTTCAAACTATTATGTATTGAGACAATGTCGTGCATTGTTAAATTCTTGGAGGTATATGCGTTGAAATCAATTAATATCGCTCGCTTTAACGCTGAACATTAATATCGTTAGGAAACCTGCCCGGAAGTTATCTATTACGTTGTCAATGGTCTCTCCATCAAATCTCACTTGGCCAGCGTAGAGGACTATGGCCTATCTAAACTCTTCTCATTCTTAGAGGAATCCCTTCTGCAGCAGGGGATGGGCAGGAGACAAAAATTTTATCCCTGATTTTATGCACTGACAAGAGATAAAAGTATTTTCTCCCTATGCTAAGGCGTGGCGACAGGGGAAAGGAGAAGTATACTCCTATAAATACATATATCCACTGTGGATATTATTTCTATCGTTTTGCCCATGTTCGACGGGTGCATAAAACTAAACGAGGGGAAAAAAATTTTACCCTTTCCCCATGGATAACGTCATGTCCCCTGACCATGCTCACCCTGCAGTGGTAGGCCGTGTCCGGTGGGTTGAGATTTTGAGTGTTTTTTATAGAACAATATTGGTGCCTGCAATGACGCAATTCTGTGTCATGCAAACTGCGAAGTTGCATGCAATGTGGTTCCTCACACCGCAAGTCCACTGTTCCGGAAATGAGTTGGTTCGTTGCGTCAGTTTGAATCACTTCACCCACTTCAATATTAAAACTGCCTTTACTACCACCCTATTATAATACCATAATAAACTATATAAATCAGTATTTATTTATTTTTTAGCCAGCGGGTTTCCTATCTCGCAGAGCCTCTTTGCATGAATCATTAGTCATTGGTGATAGTTTTCTCAAAATAATCGTTTCTAGATTAGTTGCACTAAGTTATCCATATTTTTTTTTTTTTTAGTTTAAATATGGTCATAGCCAGGACCATATTTGTGGATTCAGAAAATACAAGTTACGAGTATGTACAATAATAATAAAAAATACTAGCATAATGAATTTCAAAATTACTGTTTTACTTCACAACTTCAGCTTTGCAAATCCTTTTAATGGAATGATGATGGTAAACGTAAGTCTGTGATGAAAGAAATCTCTAAAACGCATAAAAATGAAAGTTATCTTACAATCAGAATAGTGAGCGTAATTGGAGTAATTAATGTGTACACCTATACTAGCTGAACTAAATTGCACCACATGTTGCAAATAAATTGTTTTAGTATAACCTGTTAATGATTATGATATACTAGCGGACGCCCGCAACTTCGTCTGCTTCTTGAATTCACAATCGACAGTTCCTAAATCCCCACAGTTTTGGTGGGCAGAACCACTGCAGCATTAAGATTGTGGAATTGGATCCTGGAATTCAATGATGTAGTCGTTTCTTCTACTATTCATAATCGACAGTTCCCAACCCTCCACAGTTTAGGAGGGCAGTACCCCTGCAGCATCAGAATTGAGGAGCTGGAACCCGAAGTTTTAATGGGAGCATCTCGCATATACATATACATACGTAGAAAAACAAAACTCGGTCACCTCTTTTTTCGAAAGTCGGTTAAAAAAGTAGACTATGTTACTCCTGGTAAATTTAGTTATCTACCAGTGAAAGTCCCGTCCAAATTAGTCCAGCCGTTCCCGAGATTAGCGGCAAAAATTTAAAAAATTGTTTTTTTTTTGCTATAAGTATCATATTTACTTACATTTGCATTTAGTAAAAAGCTGTTATTTTTATATTACAGACATTTCAATTTTATTTATATACGTATAGTGTTAAGCACGCGATGTTACGTGAAGGACAGAGATGTCGCCACGAGTACGGTGTGACGTCACGCGGGCGCGGTGAGCGGATATATGGCGCCAGCGGGACTGGGAACAATCATGGCGTCTGTCTGCGCGTGTTGATGTAAAGTTGGAAATGTGAACTAACCTAAAAATGTAGTTGTGTTGCGTTGTAACTCTAAGTGATGTGAATTAATAACTGGACAAGTTAATTATTAAACGTGATTGTAAACATATCCAGAGTCTGATTTTCACATTCAGAAGTGGCATTTACGACGAAAATTGGACCCAAATATAGAGAGATCAGTGCCTAATAAAGAAAATGCATTCATGCGGCTACTAAGAAATGCCGATTAACTCCGGCTTCCCTGACAAATGCCAGCACATTTCATGTGGAATCAGTCAATGTCGCTATCGATAAAACTTTTGTATGGAAAACGCGATGTGAACGCGATTTTGTAAGAGTTGAAGAGGATGTCTTTTAAGGATCTCGACAAAGTTACGTAAAACTAGATTTTCATTGAGACGACTCGAGAGGTGTTAAAGCAGTGACATTAGCGGTTTGCTAAGCGTTTTACAATAAAAAACGAGCCGCTGCAGAATGAAACTTCCAGCTGATGTTCATAGATACCTACAGGTCAACCTGTAATCTGCTCGAAGGGATACTCAACAGTTGCTACCCAGAAGTCTGTGATGTTATAAAAAGATGCTTTTGTGTGTGTGTTTAAGTGCAAATTGAGTTATACTTGGACGTATGGATTTTACTACAAGAATCAAGTTTGTGGGACTGAATATCGTAGAGAATGCAGCTGATCATGATGATGATGATAAATCGACTTTTCTTCCGACACAGTTATTACTGAGGTGCGTAGTTTTTATTTTATTTATCTGTCTGTTGGTTTTAACCATCTATTTTCTGTCTGATCTGTTCTGTTTTCTGACCGATCTGTTCAGTTTTCTGTCTGATCTGTTCAGTTCAGTTAATTTGTTAATCTGTTTAATCCGTTTATCCTTTTTATCCGTTTTATCCGGTTTACCGATTTCACCTGTTTTATGCTTTATCCGTTTAACCATTTTACCCGTTTCACTTATTTATTTGTTTTATCCGTTTTTACTGTTTTACCCGTTTATCCGTTTACCCGTTTTATCCGTTTACTCGGGTTATCTGTTTTATCCGTTTATCCGTTTTACCCATGTCACATGTTTTATGTTTTATCCGTTTATCTGTTTTACCCATTTCACCTGTTTTATGTTTTATCCGTTTATCCGTTTTACCTGTTTTATCCGTTTACCCGTTTTATCCGTTTCACCTGTTTCATCCATTTATCCGTTAAATGCGTTTTACCTATTTTATCCGTCTTATCCGTTTTACCCATTTCACCTGTTTTATGTTTTATCCGTTTATCCGTTTTACCCATTTTACCTGTTTTACCTGTTTTATCCGTTTACCCGTTTTATCCGTTTCACCTGTTTCATCCATTTATCCATTTAATGCGTTTTACCTGTTTTATCCGTTTATCCGTCTTATCCTTTTACCCATTTCACCTGGTTTATCCATTTAATCCGTTTTACCTGTTTTATCCGTTATCAGTTTTACCCATTTCACCTGTTTATGTTTTAACCGTTTACCTGTTTCACCTGTTTTATCCGTTTATCCGTTTTACCCGTTTTACCTGTTTTTTCAGTTTATCCGGTTTATCCGTTTCACCTGTTTTATCCGTTTATCCATTTAACCCGTTTTACCTGTTTTATCCGTTTATCCGTTTCACCTGTTTAAGTTTTATGCGTTTTACCCATATCATCTGTTTATCTGTTTTATCCATTTTACCTGTTTCACCCGTTTTATCCGTTTTACTTGATTAACTGTTTAACTTTTTTTTCCTGTTTATCCGTTTAATCCGTTTTATCCATTCTGCCCGTTCTGTCCGTCCTGTCCATCCTGTACGTCCTGTCCTGTACGTTCTGCGCGTTCTGTACGTTCTGTACGTTCTGTACGTTCTGTACGTTCTGTACGTTCTGTACGTTCTGCACGTTCTGCACGTTCTGTACGTTCTGTACGTTCTGTACGTTCTGTGCGTTCTGTGCGTTCTGTACGTTCTGTACGTTCTGTACGTTCTGTACGTTCTGTACGTTCTGTACGTTCTGTACGTTCTGTGCGTTCTGTGCGTTCTGTACGTTCTGTACGCTCTGCGCGTTCTGTACGTTCTGTGCATTCTGTACGTTCTGTACGTTCTGCGCGTTCTGCGCGTTCTGTACGTTCTGTACGCTCTGTCCGTTCTGTGCGCTCTGTGCGTTCTGTGCGCTCTGTGCGTTCTGTACGTTCTGTCTGTTCTGTCTTCCTGTCTGTTCTGTCTGCTTTATCTGTTAAATCTGTCCATTCTGTTCATTCTGTTCATTCTGTTTTATCCGTTTAATCTGTGTTCATGCTATATCTGTTTTATCTGTATTTATTTATTTATTTATTATTTATTTTATTGTAATCAACAGCGATACCATCTGTGCAACAGTATTATCTGTATTAACTGCATTATCTGTATTACCTGTACTATCTGTATTATCTGTACTATCTGTATTATCTGTATTATTTGTATTATCTGTTTTATCTGTACTATCTGTATTATATCTTTTATCAGTTTTATCCGTTCAATCTGTGTTATCTGCTGTAACTGCTTTATCTCTATTAACTGTATTATCTGTACTATCTGTACTGTCTGTGCTGTCTGTGCTGTCTGTACTGTCTGTACTGTCTGTACTGTCTGTATTGTCTGTAATGTCTGTACTGTCTGTACTGTCTGTACTGTCTGTACTGTCTGTACTATCTGTACTATCTGTATTATCTCTTTTATCTCTTTTATCTATGATACTGTACTATCTGTATTATTTCTTTTATCTGTTTATCTGTTAAATTTGTCCATTCTGCTCATTCTGTTCATATTGTTCATTCTGTTTATTCTGTTCATTATGTTCATTCTGTTCATTTTGTTTATTCTGTTTAATCTGTTTTAATTTTTATTTATTTATTTTTTATTTATTTTTTTTATTTTTGATTATGATGTTCTGATTTTGAACCCAAGTAGAGACTGTTCTGACTTCTGTCCTATTCCTATAATTTTTAACCCTCATACGAGTATTATGGGTTTGACGCGGTTACTTTCTGTTTGAAAGCTGACGTGATCAGGATGGTTTTCGATTAATCAATAGTGAAGATCTGAACAGGCGTTAAATATCATCAGCTCATTTCCTGCTTGATAAAAGGGTCTTACAGACTTCCGCAGGTCCGTCGATCTAAAAATTGATGATTGGGGCCCCTGGTAGAGAAAATAAAAATATATTTTTTAAAAAATTACAATTTTATTTGTTTAAGTGCATGACAAAATCCGATTCTGGTTCAGAATAATATGTCTTTTGACTCTGGTTCACCTTTTACGAACAATATGGTTAAATTATATTCTGATCTACGAAATTATTATGTGTTCATATTATGTGTATAACTTAATAATGTTTTTTATTTTAATTGACTTTACTAGAGCGGACTGTAGAACGTAGCTGATCAGCGTTAACGGTTTTTTAGTCAAAGAAAAATGTTGATAGTAGATTGTGTGCGTAGTACAGAGCTTTGAATGTCTTAACAGTCAAGAACAGGTTCCTTTTGCCAAACATTGGTGATGCTAAGTTGAGAAATTACCCGGCAAACACTAGTTTAGACTTAGCACAGTGCTACCACTTAATTATCCTAGCAACGGAGGCTATTAAGATCACACCTGATTTTAAATTCTTCATCTTAACTTTACTATGTCTATCCGGAAGTAGGGGCCGCACCCGAAGAACTGTTTGTTCCTATGTTGTTGTTGAAAATATTATAAGAACCTCCTTAAGTGATATTGTTTAAAGTTCCAGATACTTTGACTTTAATATGGGTAAATACTATCAACTGCTTAAACCGAAATTTGGCTCGTCTCTGATATGTGTGCTCTACCGCCTTAAGATTTGTTAACTGATCTGTTATCTTATGTGCCTCAGGGTCAACTAAAATCCAAGTAAGTTAAAAGTGTGCACCAAACATTGGTTGCCTTATATCTGCAACGATTAAGTTCCATCCGAAATCGTAAATTAAGCACACTGATACATTTGACACCTTAAGTATTGATCTCCGATCAGTTTGCAGCAAGTAATTATAATCCCTTAGCAAAATATTTGCTGGACAGTGAAATCACTGATACGTTCACACCAGAAGAACTTAAGTTTCAACTCACATCCGAAAAGCTTAGGTCGTAATTCGTTGAAGAGCCACAACTTCCGGCCCTGTGACCATATTCAGTTTCCGCTTCTTCTCCTCCAGTTCTCCTCCCAGTTGCATGGTTTGATTCCTACGCATTCTATCACGAAATTTGGTGATTTCCGCTATCATATTAGGAGAGTCACTATTGGATTACTTCATAGAAGTGTTGGGTGTCGATTTTAGTTCTGAGACTAAATGAGTAGTACCTGCTGTTTCATCATCTTATCAGCAATTTTGGCCGAACAGTTGAGGCCCCTGTAGTTTGCAACTATTCTGCATCTATCTCAAAGTTGAGGTTGCTTTTGCTCTCTTAGTTCCATCTTTCTAGGAGGTTCTGGATTTGATGTATTTCCAAATTTCCGATGCCATGGCCTAGGTTCTTACTTAAAGGCCCTAGAACTCATTAGGTTATTGTGATGCCAGTTGGGACCATGTATTGGCATTGACGCCACTCACAGTTGAAAACACTGGTCTGTTTCCTCTTTGCTCTGCGCGCCAGGTGTCAAGCCTTGTGCCGGGACAGGCGCCGGTGGAAGTGCTTTTGGGATGATGTTGAATGGCTGAGTGCTTAATAAGAGGTATACTAGCTTGCTCACTGTGGCATATACATGCAGTTGTTATATGTTTGGTTGGGAGTGCACAGTTGTGACACTGGTGGACATATTAGCGCTGACTGTTATTCGCTCGCAGGCGAATGGGTAAACATAGTGATCAAAGGCGTGTTGAGGTGCACAGTGCCGACACGTGCAGCGTGCATGTAAGCAGGGTTGTGCGAATTGACGCGGGATCTACCGAATGGTCGATTTAACTTCGCGGTGTAAAGAAATGAAAGGTTGTAGAGTATTGTGGCGGTGGTTGCTGCTGATGGGTGCAACCGAAGTTCACTAAATTACGGCAACTGATTCTGACAAGGACAGTGTTGACGCACAGGATATAATAGATTTTCTAGAAAGTTAAAAACCTACTTCAGTCCGATCTGGTTCAGTCAATTTAGGTCTGCATCTGAAAATCTTATTCTCCACTAATGCCTGTGTGTGAATACCTGGTGGTATTCACTTTTCAGGATGGCCGATGTTAAGCACGCGATGTTACGTGAAGGACAGAGATGTCGCCACGAGTACGGTGTGACGTCACGCGGGCGCGGTGAGCGGATATATGGCGCCAGCGGGACTGGGAACAATCATGGCGTCTGTCTGCGCGTGTTGATGTAAAGTTGGAAATGTGAACTAACCTAAAAATGTAGTTGTGTTGCGTTGTAACTCTAAGTGATGTGAATTAATAACTGGACAAGTTAATTATTAAACGTGATTGTAAACATATCCAGAGTCTGATTTTCACAATAGATTTAGAACTAAACATACAAGGACATTTATGTACTAACGGTACTGATATAGATGGTTGCGCCACAGTTTAATACTATACTGCAACCATTATCGTTGCATATAAATAAATAATTATGTTTCACGTGTTTTTTGTACCATGTAAATGTAAATTGAAAGTTAATTAATCTTCGGCAAAAAAAAATGTCTTCTTGTCATGAGTCATGAATAAAAAAGCTCTTCACTATGATCTCACCTGATGGTAAGTTGTGATGAAGTCTAAAATGGTACCGGGCTAACTTGGAAAGGGGGTATGGCAATTTTAATTAAACCCATACCTTAAACCAGTTTGAACACGCATCGCATCGGAACGCTAAATCGCTTGGCAGTATGTCCTTGACGATAGGTTAAGGTATTTCAAACCTACGCCACATATTGTGGAAAGTGCGCATGATGGTAACTGCATAGTACGCAATAGTGAAACGAACCAAAGATTAAGGAGGAAGGTGATTCATTTGAAGAAAGTAGAAGGTGAATGGACTGCTGTCCCACCAAATCAGAAAAAAAAAAAACAGAATGTTGAACACGGTACAGAAGACCCGATAATATAAGATCAAAGAATATAGTGATTTATATTAAACTATACTAAAGCTGCTAACTTTTATGGACAGGTATAAGACATATATGTAAGAAATACTGAAGACAGTGAAAAAGATGAGATGGCGATGGACTGGACACATGACCAAGGAAAATAATGAAAAATGGACATACAAATAACAGAATGGCTACCTCGAGACGGGCAATGGAAAAGAGGGACACAATTTAGAAGGTGGGAGGAAGGAAAATGGAAGGACTAACATGGAAAAGGATAGCATGTAAAAGACAACAATGGAAAATGCTGGAGGAGGCCTATGAGTCAGGATCTGCTGACAGATCCTCTTAACAATAAAAAAATAATTGCAGTGTTTACTATATAAGATTTATTATTAAGTATTGTAATTAGTATTAAGTAGTAGGTAAGTAGTTTGTCAGCAATAAAGGCTTTATTATTATTATATTATTAAGTAGGACACAGAGTGATGTAGGCTTTTTATCCCAGAGTTCCTATGGTTCATAAAAAACAACTAAAACACATACATAAAACACGCCAGTAAAGTAGAGGGCGTCAGTTGGTAATAAATGTACCGTTTTAAATGCCATAGCATTTGCATATCTATAAAATTATGAGTGGATCACGAATATCCCGACACTATTTTTTTAATCCACATGAACACACTGAAATAATACTTGGAGTTATTTTAAAGAAATTCTTGAAATTTTCATAGCTTGGCACATATTTATTGAAATACTAGTTGATGTCCGTAACTTCGTCTGCGTGGATTTAATTTTAAAAATCCCGGGGGAACTACTAATAGGCTACTTTTTATCTAGTAAAAGTAGCCTATGTCAGTCTGTAGGTTTTCAACTATACCCATGCAAAAAATAACGTCGATCTGTAGCTCTGTTGCAGCGTGATTGAAGGATAAACAAATAAACAAACACACTTTCGCGTTTATAAAGTTAGTAAGGATCACCAGTCAAGTAAAAATTGTGCGTAATATGAGCTACCGACATTGAACTCAATAACATAACAGTAATAAATAATAATACAAGTCTCAAGTGACATTTATACATGTATGGTCGATATTTGTGGTGATCTCTTTAGTGCTGAATTGGATCTTTTTTATTTTTTTAAATAAACCTGCGTCTTTGTTTCGTATGGGTTAGATTTTTGAGAATTCCTGTGCAAGTATTTATTTCCCCGGGATAAGAATATTTTTTTAAATAGGTTACATTTTGCAAAGCCAGTCATGTACGGATACGGTATCCCTATAGCAAAAAAGTCTATGCTTTGCAGGCAGTTTGCAGGCTAATAAGTTTGCCGTAGATTTGACAAAATGTACTTGGGTCCTCGAAGTAATGTATTAAAAGGATGCCCCTTTTAAGGCTTATTATCTCTCAAACCACAAAATATCTGTTTTATTTTTTTATTATGAGATAGGCAATCAATGATGGAAAACATTGATGAGGCCGAGGTTGGAGCGCGCTTGCCTAGAAAATGCCTATTCACTATTGTCTCGAACGAAAGAAAACCAAAGACCTCCAAAGCCAGTACTTATTCTATTTTTAAGAATCTTTAGAAGAACTATAAAGGTTACAAAAAAACATGTCAATTCAAAAATAACTTTGATATAAATTTTATGACACAAAAAGGTCACAGTGTAGACTATTTCACGAAAGAACCAGTTACTGCAAAAAGACACGAATATTAAAATTAGTTGCATATTTTATTATTTACTAGCGGACCCGACAGACGTTGTCCTGTCTTAAGTTTTTTTACATCCTCTTTGACGAAATTGGCAGCACGCATTCTGTCAATGTTATGTCAAACGCCATAAGGTTACATCAAAAAAGTTTGAATTGTAAAAGCGGTTACATTAGAAATAATTTAATATGGTGGTTAATATTTCTTAAATTTTCTAATTTTTCCGCGCAATTTTCTTAATTTTTTCTTTCATAAGAACCTTCTCCTAACAATAACAAACACAATAAAAAAAGAATTAGCGAAATCGGTCCAGCCGTTCACGCGTGATGCGCTTACCAACACATTAAGCGATTCATTTTTATATATTAGATTAATGTCACTTAAGAATTTATTGAATCCAACCTTCATTCGCACGAAACGCTTTAGTTCGACGTTTCTGAAACGAATCGCTAAGCTGCCATATATAAACCTTAGTACCTTGAAGGCAAGAGATAATAGGTATCTTGTAGATAAGCGCGCTCCAATAGCCACATCCAAGCTTTCCATCAGGCAAGCATTTTTCCATAATGTTCAAGCCAAATTTTGCAATAAAAAAAGTTATAGAACCTGATAAATCAGGCTGCATTGCCTTGCAAAAAAAATCAAGCTATCATAGAACTTGGTTTACTACAGTTTGTTATGATAATGATCACAAAATTACAATAAAAGAAGACTGATTTTCTCACAATATTTTAAGATAAGGCTAAACGCATAGAAGCATTTTATTCCAAGAATGATACAAGACCTCCTAATATAAGAATTCTAGAATAATTTGCACTAAAACAGACCAAAACACATTAAATAAAATAAAAAATTAAATAAACTAATAATGTGGCTGATTCTGTTTTACACATTCGAAAAAAAAAATTATCGCAAGGAGCATTATGAAGAGACATTATGATTAGCATGAGACAGACCATTTGTTAAATTAATTTAGTTTAGTTACAGAGCAGTGATAGTGGATTCGGGGGTCACAGGTTCGACCCCGGGGGATAACTTTTCGGAGTTATGTGCGTTTAAGCATCATATCACATGCTTCAACGGTGAAGGAACAGATCGCGAGGAAACCAACCAAATCGCACTGGCCTATAATTCTTTCCCAAAAGGAGACCTGCACCCAGTAGTGAGCCGCTGATGGGTTGTTGGTTGCTGGCTTTGAGTATATAACCAACTGTGTGGAAATGACATCTAATTTCTTGCAAAAAAGTCTGTCATTTACAGTGGGGGGCAATACCTTGTCCCCCACTTTTAATGTGAATTTTTTTATTTCATCATATTTTTTAATTAATTCTTACTATTGATGCATTTTTCGATCACATCGCTATTATATACCTACTCAAAGGTTGTTGATGATAAAAATGTTTTTTTTTTTTAAATAGTTTTAGCGAGAAAACGAGCAGGTGGGTCACCTGATGTTAAGTGATTAACGTCCATGAACATTTGTAGCACCTGAGGCACTACCATTCATTCATGTTGATGACTTTAGTTAAGAGTTTGTGTAGACCAATATAGAACAGAATTAGTCACAATGTCAAAATTCCTAACTACGTGACTTATACCAAGAAACTTTATCACTTTGACATGAAACATTTGTTATAAATTATGAAAGTAATCATTTTAGATGTACAGACGTAGATAACGTTGAAACGTGAGTAGAAAAACAATATATTGCAGATGTTAGAGAATATAAAGATGCGTATAAATAAGATAGTTGCGAAGGGCAGATGGTACCTACCTACTTGGGAGTTGTTTGTAAAATCTTAGACTTACAAATCGGTTTGTAATAATAAATAAGCTCGTATTAAACATCCCACTTCCTACTAATATTATAAATGCTTGTCAGGATTACGGTTTGTTTGTCACTCCTTCACGCCACAACAAATGAACCGATTTGGCTGAAATTTGGAATGTAGATAGCTCATACCCAGGATTACACATAGGCTATATTTTATCTCGGAAAATTAAAGAGTTCCCGCGGGAATCAAAACCCTTAATCCGCGCGTAATAAGTTGCGGGTTTCAACTAGTTGAATAACAAATAGGCCCGTATGAAATGTCAGGAGTATTTGTCGATTTTCAAAGCAGAGTGCTTCCTAGCGAAGACATTTTGATAATTTTTTTAATATAATTTCTTAAATATCTCGGATACCATCCTACCGTCAAAGAAGAGTTGCTAAGGCGCGCAGAAACTGATTTGGAGTATGTGTTCAATTAAAAAACTGCCATAAGTACCCCCTTCCAACTTAGGCCCACTTGCATCAACCCCCTAAATATATTTAAGTTAAATTTTTTATACCTGTCCTTTTCTTGTTCACTCTAAACTTGCCAAAAAGTGACAGCATTACAAAATTTAACTAAACATGATTAAGCAGATTGGTGCAAGACTGCCTAAGTCTGCTACCATCCTCGAATGTATCGTCATTTCCCGTACAGTGAGATAGCAGTCAAGGGCTATAATCTCGTTGAATAAAAAAAACGCTGGACAAAATCAGAAAAAAAATACGATGACTATATTATGCTCATTAGTAATTTTTATTGCAGTAGGTACTTTCAACAATAAGTTATAATAGAGACATTAATAAACCGGCCAAAGCAGGCGTGAAATTATGATAAAATGATAATATACACAACAATGCATACTTCCACGGCCGAACATTATGCTCTCATTTGAATGATACGAGGCGATTCGTTCCGATATAATCATAGTTATCCGTATAAAGTAAAGAATAATCGAAGGTTTTTCATGTATCTGTCGTTAAGGACTTTTAGGGCACTTTCGTTCTGCAGACACTACTTACTTTTCAACGTCGTGTTTAACCTTTGCGAAGTCTAAAGGTCTATTCGATTTTACTATAGCTTTCCGAAGACTATTAGCTGCTGTTCGAATTGAAACTACCCACAATGCCACTTGAAACACAAACACTGTCAGATGATACTCTCAGCGTATAGAAATAATATACTGTTTCTGTTTATAGTTGGAAAAATCAATATTGTACGAGCGTGCGTCCTCAACGGCGATCGCGAGTTGACTGAAAGATTTGGAGGAGGGCGCAGAGGTATGCGCGGCGCGTGCCAGTCGGGGTAAATTTTCCCCAGATATATTTTGATGCAAATTTGTTCTGTCTGACTATTTTTATACGGAGAATTTAGGTATACGGAGAATCAACGAAAAAGGTCATACCTTTCACGTATAGAATGTGACAGATGCAGATAGCAACGTAATTTGTTATAAGGTCATGAAATCCATAGCTTGCAAGTTGCAAGCATAATATGTATGATGGGTTATAATTAAATTAGTGATTAAAATAATAAAGAATAGATAAATAAAATCGCTGCGTTTATTATAAAGTTTTACAAAGACATTAGTTTTCTACACAACTAAAAAAATACCTAATATCGTCCGCCCGCCCCCATTCTGGGCGGAATCAATCGATCGATCGTCCAACAAATCCATAAACCAGTTTGAATTAGGACACTGCAGGGCGATCAGCTAACTTTTATCGCAATCATTAAGGACGGGATTTCGCAAAGAGTAGGTATAAAAACGCACTTCTACACATGCACCGTTCACACGCACACACAGGCGCGGGCAAGCTGCGTTAAAAATGAGTGAATTAACTTGTTTTGATACTTGGATATAAATTGTTTATGTTTTATTTTTTTATTTTTTATTTTCGTCCGGACTTGCTGTACACTAAGTTAGACTTAGATTTAGTCTTAGTCTTAGACTTCGATTTAGACTTTTTTAAGCCACTGGGAAATGCATTAGACTAAGACTAAGTCTCTTTAAGTCTAAGCCTAAGTCTAACACTAAGACTAAAACTAAGATTTAGACTTAGTCTTAGTGTTCGACTTAGGCTTAGATTTGAACTCAGACTTAGTCTAAGTCTAAGTTTAATTCTAAATCTAAGTCTAAGTTGAGCAAACCAAATTGATAATATATTTTGAAAAGAAGAAACTAAGTACTAGGTACCTATGGTACCTTCAATATAATAGCATTATTTTATTATTTGATAGAATTTCCAAATTTCTTGCAAAGTTACATTCCCCGAATGTAGTACTGACCTGCATGTATACCTCGAAAACTTCTATTGGAACTCCTAGATCTTTAGAGTAAGTTGTATTGAGTTTGGGCTCGTTTTGTAAGTTATGATGAGATCTTACCACTGGCCTTATTGGAGTGACCTGATGGTATACTTCGAAGACTACTACTGGATCTTCTAGACAGCTACAGCTAGTTATATCGAGTTTGGGCTCGTTTTGTAAGTAATGATGAGATCTTACCACTGGACTTGTTGGAGTGACTTGGTGGTATACCTCGAAGACTTCTATTGGAACTCCTAGATCTTTACAGCTAGTTATATCGAGTTTGGGCTTGTTTTGTAAGTTATGATGAGATCTTACCACTGGACTTGTTGGAGTGACCTGATGGTATACTTCAAAGACTACTACTGGATCTTCTAGACGGCTACAGCTAGTTATATCGAGTTTGGGCTCGTTTTGTAAGTAATGATAAGATCTTACCACTGGAATTGTTGGAATGACTTGGTGGTATACCTCGAAGACTTCTATTGGAACTCCTAGATCTTTACAGCTAGTTATATCGAGTTTGGGCTCGTTTTGTAAGTTATGATGAGATCTTACCACTGGACTTGTTGGAGTGACCTGATGGTATACTTCGAAGACTACTTCTGGATCTTCTAGACGGCTGCAGCTAGTTATATCGAGTTTGGGCTCGTTTTGTAAGTTATGATGAGATCTTACCACTGGACTTGTTGGAGTGACTTGGTGGTATACCTCGAAGACTTCTATTGGAACTCCTAGATCTTTACAGCTAGTTATATCGAGTTTGGGCTCGTTTTGTAAGTTAGGATGAGATCTTACCACTGGACTTGTTGGAGTGACCTGATGGTATACTTCGAAGACTACTACTGGATCTTCTAGACGGCTACAGCTAGTTATATCGAGTTTGGGCTCGTTTGTAAGTAATGATGAGATCTTACCACTGGACTTGTTGGAGTGACCTGATGGTATACTTCGAAGACTACTACTGGATCTTCTAGACAGCTACAGCTAGTTATATCGAGTTTGGGCTCGTTTTGTAAGTAATGATGAGATCTTACCACTGGACTTGTTGGAGTGACCTGATGGTATACTTCGAAGACTATACTACTGGATCTTCTAGACAGCTACAGCTAGTTATATCGAGTTTGGGCTCGTTTTGTAAGTAATGATGAGATCTTACCACTGGACATGTTGGAGTGACTTGGTGGTATACCTCGAAGACTTCTATTGGAACTCCTAGATCTTTACAGCTAGTTATATCGAGTTTGGGCTCGTTTTGTAAGGTATGATGAGATCTTACCACTGGACTTGTTGGAGTGACCTGATGGTATACTTCGAAGACTACTACTGGATCTTCTAGACGGCTACAGCTAGTTATATCGAGTTTGGGCTCGTTTTGTAAGTAATGATGAGATCTTACCACTGGACTTGTTGGAGTGACCTGATGGTATACTTCGAAGACTATACTACTGGATCTTCTAGACAGCTACAGCTAGTTATATCGAGTTTGGGCTCGTTTTGTAAGTAATGATGAGATCTTACCACTGGACTTGTTGGAGTGACCTGATGGTATACTTCGAAGACTACTACTGGATCTTCTAGACGGCTACAGCTAGTTATATCGAGTTTGGGCTCGTTTTGTAAGTTATGATGAGATCTTACCACTGGACTTGTTGGAGTGACTTGGTGGTATACCTCGAAGACTTCTATTGGAACTCCTAGATCTTTACAGCTAGTTATATCGAGTTTGGGCTCGTTTTGTAAGTTAGGATGAGATCTTACCACTGGACTTGTTGGAGTGACCTGATGGTATACTTCGAAGACTACTACTGGATCTTCTAGACGGCTACAGCTAGTTATATCGAGTTTGGGCTCGTTTTGTAAGTAATGATGAGATCTTACCACTGGACTTGTTGGAGTGACCTGATGGTATACTTCGAAGACTACTACTGGATCTTCTAGACAGCTACAGCTAGTTATATCGAGTTTGGGCTCGTTTTGTAAGTAATGATGAGATCTTACCACTGGACTTGTTGGAGTGACCTGATGGTATACTTCGAAGACTATACTACTGGATCTTCTAGACAGCTACAGCTAGTTATATCGAGTTTGGGCTCGTTTTGTAAGTAATGATGAGATCTTACCACTGGACATGTTGGAGTGACTTGGTGGTATACCTCGAAGACTTCTATTGGAACTCCTAGATCTTTACAGCTAGTTATATCGAGTTTGGGCTCGTTTTGTAAGGTATGATGAGATCTTACCACTGGACTTGTTGGAGTGACCTGATGGTATACTTCGAAGACTACTACTGGATCTTCTAGACGGCTACAGCTAGTTATATCGAGTTTGGGCTCGTTTTGTAAGTAACGATGAGATCTTACCACTGGACTTGTTGGAGTGACCTGGTGGTATACCTCGAAGACTTCTATTGGAACTCCTAGATCTTTAAAGCTAGTTATATCGAGTTTGGGCTCGTTTTGTAAGTTATGATGAGATCTTACCACTGGACTTGTTGGAGTGACCTGATGGTATACTTCAAAGACTACTACTGGATCTTCTAGACGGCTACAGCTAGTTATATCGAGTTTGGGCTCGTTTTGTAAGTAATGATGAGATCTTACCACTGGACTTGTTGGAGTGACCTGATGGTATACCTCGAAGAGTTCTATTGGAACTCCTAGATCTAATCATCATAACTTACAAAACGAGCCCAAACTCAATACAACTAACTCTAAAGATCTAGGAGTTCCAATAGAACTCTTCGAGGTATACCATCAGGTCACTCCAACAAGTCCAGTGGTAAGATCTCATCATAACTTACAAAAAGAGCCCAAACTCGATATAACTAGCTGTAAAGATCTAGGAGTTCCAATAGAAGTCTTCGAGGTATACCACCAAGTCACTCCAACAAGTCCAGTGGTAAGATCTCATCATTACTTACAAAACGAGCCCAAACTCGATATAACTAGCTGTAGCCGTCTAGAAGATCCAGTAGTAGTCTTCGAAGTATACCATCAGGTCACTCCAACAAGTCCAGTGGTAAGATCTCATCATAACTTACAAAACGAGCCCAAATTCGATATAACTAGCTGTAAAGATCTAGGAGTTCCAATAGAAGTCTTCGAGGTATACCACCAAGTCACTCCAACAAGTCCAGTGGTAAGATCTCATCATTACTTACAAAACGAGCCCAAACTCGATTTAACTAGCTGTAGCCGTCTAGAAGATCCAGTAGTAGTCTTCGAAGTATACCATCAGGTCACTCCAACAAGTTCAGTGGTAAGATCTCATCATTACTTACAAAACGAGCCCAAACTCGATATAACTAACTCTAAAGATCTAGGAGTTCCAATAGAAGTCTTCGAGGTATACCACCAAGTCACTCCAACAAGTCCAGTGGTAAGATATCATCATTACTTACAAAACGAGCCCAAACTCGATATAACTAGCTGTAAAGATCTAGGAGTTCCAATAGAAGTCTTCGAGGTATCCCACCAAGTCACTCCAACAAGTCCAGTGGTAAGATCTCATCATTACTTACAAAACGAGCCCAAACTCGATATAACTAGCTGTAGCCGTCTAGAAGATCCAGTAGTAGTCTTCGAAGTATACCATCAGGTCACTCTAACAAGTCCAGTGGTAAGATCTCATCATTACTTACAAAACGAGCCCAAACTCGATATAACTAGCTGTAGCTGTCTAGAAGATCCAGTAGTAGTCTTCGAAGTATACCATCAGGTCACTCCAACAAGTCCAGTGGTAAGATCTCATCATTACTTACAAAACGAGCCCAAACTCGATATAACTAGCTGTAGCCGTCTAGAAGATCCAGTAGTAGTCTTCGAAGTATACCATCAGGTCACTCCAACAATTCCAGTGGTAAGATCTCATCATTACTTACAAAACGAGCCCAAACTCGATATAACTAGCTGTAGCCGTCTAGAAGATCCAGTAGTAGTCTTCGAAGTATACCATCAGGTCACTCAAACAAGTCCAGTGGTAAGATCTCATCATAACTTACAAAACGAGCCCAAACTCGATATAACTAGGTGTAGCCGTCTAGAAGATCCAGTAGTAGTCTTCGAAGTATACCATCAGGTCACTCCAACAAGTCCAGTGGTAAGATCTCATCATAACTTACAAAACGAGCCCAAACTCGATATAACTAGCTGTAAAGATCTAGGAGTTCCAATAGAAGTCTTCGAGGTATACCACCAAGTCACTCCAACAAGTCCAGTGGTAAGATCTCATCATTACTTACAAAACGAGCCCAAACTCGATTTAACTAGCTGTAGCCGTCTAGAAGATCCAGTAGTAGTCTTCGAAGTATACCATCAGGTCACTCCAACAAGTTCAGTGGTAAGATCTCATCATTACTTACAAAACGAGCCCAAACTCGATATAACTAACTCTAAAGATCTAGGAGTTCCAATAGAAGTCTTCGAGGTATACCACCAAGTCACTCCAACAAGTCCAGTGGTAAGATATCATCATTACTTACAAAACGAGCCCAAACTCGATATAACTAGCTGTAAAGATCTAGGAGTTCCAATAGAAGTCTTCGAGGTATCCCACCAAGTCACTCCAACAAGTCCAGTGGTAAGATCTCATCATTACTTACAAAACGAGCCCAAACTCGATATAACTAGCTGTAGCCGTCTAGAAGATCCAGTAGTAGTCTTCGAAGTATACCATCAGGTCACTCTAATAAGTCCAGTGGTAAGATCTCATCATAACTTACAAAACGAGCCCAAACTCGATACAACTAACTCTAAAGATCTAGGAGTTCCAATAGAAGTTTTCGAGGTATACATGCAGGTCAGTACTACATTCGGGGAATATAACTTTACAAGAAATTTCGAAATTCTATGAAATAATAAAATAATGCTATTATATTGAAGGTACCATAGGTACCTAGTACTTAGTTTCTTACCTTTCTTTTCAAAATATATAAAGTATCAATTTGGTTTGCTATGAACTATTTCGTGTTCGTACAGCGATGTTTTTCGATACCAGCATCTGCTTGCAACCAGCGCAGCCTCCACTCAGAAAGGCGGTCAAACGCCGACTGATTGATATTTGAATTTTGAATTTTGAAATGGAATCAAACCAGTGACCGAGTAAAATCAAAATAAGCCTTATTGCACATTATTTTAAGATTCGGTTTAAACCAAAATATGTGAAAAAATTACACGCGATGCTATATTTTTTTTTTTATACTATTTGTACTATTTTTGATATTTTTCTCTCCAAGATTTTGAGTTGAACATATCTGCTAACAGATAGTATTTTTTAATTACATAAAACCGGTATATTATATACAAGAAATGTACCTAAAGTCGCCCCAAAATCGTGAATTTTGTGTGAAGAGGTGACGGGAAATAATTTTTATAGTACTAAAAATTGAGATTTTGAACAAAATCAACTCCCAAGATTTGGAGATTAAGGACCAATCTATGTGTAGCAATTTTTATTTCCATCTTATTTGGTTTAACTTAGTCACAATATGTACCGAAAGTCACCCGATATGCGGAAACGCACTCTTAAAGGACAGCGTCAATGTCAAAACATGGTTTTGGCTCCACGTAACATTGAAACAGTCCGTAAAGGATCGTTGAGGACAAAAAAATATTTTGACATTGATGCAGTATCACATCGATAAAAGTTTTGTATGAATATTGCTGAAAATTGGTACCGCGTAAGACTTTTGAAGTAAGATGTCCGTTAAGGACTACGACAAATATAACGTCAAACTAGGCTTTGATTGATACACCTCGTTAGGTGTTCTTATCGGTGACATATGTGGTATCCAAAGTCGTTTTACTACTCATATTTTTGTAAAAATATTTAATAAGCTTCATTAAATAATTTATCAAATTAACAATGCAATTAGTATTATTATATGAAGTAAGAAAATGTTAAAATCATTGAAGAATCATTTTTAGATTTACCTTTTTACACTTTCGTATGTTTGCCGTATAGGGAGGTAGGTATGTAGGTGTATGTATTACATAAGATTTATGTACCTACTCAATAATAATATGCGCCTGGGTAAATTCTGTTTGTGATACATATTATATACGTTAATGTTCAATACATAATGCATAAGCATGTGGGAACATAGTACATATTTACTATTTTAGTTTTCATAACCTAACTTTTGTGTTTTTATGTGTAAGAAGTACCTACATAAATAAATACTGCCTATATCTATTATTTGCAGATATTAAATAACACAACACAGTAGAAAGAACCTGTAAAATAAAAGTGTAAATAAATAATAAATATTACTCTATGAACCTAGAAGAACCACAAATTAACATATTCTGCGGCACGGACACAGACTCATTCTCTCTTTATTTCAACAGATAACGCAGTCAAATTTGGAAGACTACTATGGCCGTATAGATTGCTAGGTTACCATAGATATTTAAATTAGTCGGATTATAAGCTATGACCCACCACTAAAATGTCGATAGTCACGTGATTGCGACCATTGCTACAATCCTGAAAAAGCTTACGCGGTACCGATTATATGGACTTTTTCGATATCGGTCCATAAGGATATTTTTTGATGTGAGATAAGAGACAATTGTTAGCTGATCGCCCTGCTGCTCTATAGATATCACATGTTGCTGCCGATAATTATATTTATGCGAGGATTTGCATTAGTAACCTTCAACTTTAGAGGGATCATCTCCGAAAAGTAGGGACAAATAAAAGCAACAAGAAAAAGCTGAATATTTATGAGATTACGGTCGATTTTTTGTGAAGCACTAAAGATAAATATTTGAAGGGTGGTAGCCTAGTGGTTCAAGCTCTGACCTCCTTTTCGAGTGGTTCGGGGTTCGATTCCGGGCGTTTAAAGCAATTAAATATCACTTGCGTTTTATCGGCAAAGGAAAACTGCATGCCTTAGAATTTTACATACTGTTACACGCAAAGATGAAGTGAACTCTAATAATCCAATTTATTTTTAAATATGTATAATAAAAATACACGAAAAAGTTATAGCGAAAAAAAATAAAACGGAATAAAACAAGCAATATTCAAGAGTTAACGATTTTAAGTGTAAAAACCATCCATCTTCACCGAGACTTTTACAAATGTTTTATTTATATTAATCGTAAATATCTGCTGTGTGTACCAGCCACGGTATATACTTCACTCGTGGTGTCAGGTCAGTAACCCCGGCATGCCTACGAGTACATAAACATATATGTATTGTGTTTGACATGTTTGCACATGTTATTATAATCTCCTCTGGAGGTCGACTTTCTAGCGCTACTTGCATTGTATTAAAATGACATGTAGATATACAAAGCCCACGTCGGGATCATAAATATTTGCCCATCGAGTCCAACGCACTTATAAATTCAAACAACTACCACCTTACACCTATAAACAAGGCGTGTGCATTACGGAATTGGAATAAATATCCAATAACAAATTGAAATGCGTTTAAGATCCCGAAATAAATCAGCGAAATATAAAGCTTAATGCCCGTGATACACATGCTTGTTACTCGCACAAAAGCATGCCAGTCACAACCAAAAATGAGCTACTCGCACGAGTAGATCGCAATCAAACGCCTTGCGATCTACTCGTATGCTTTTTACTGGCATGTGAGTTACTGGTAGAATGCCGATACAAATGCGAGTAGCTCATTTTTGCTTGACTTGCTTTTGTGCGAGTAACAAGCATGTGTATCACGCACTTTGTGTAAAGTATTTCCAGTCGCTATCGGCCCGAAAAGAAACGTCGATACGTTGCAAGGTATAAAAAATAAATAATTTCTACATATCAAATACCAATATATGAAAACGTGGCGATAACCAAGTGGTTAAGGCTTCACCCTCCACCTCGAGGGGTCTGGAGATCGGGCACGCTTCTCTGACTTGAAGTAGGTTTAAGTAGTTAATAAACGGCCAAAAGCGTGTCAGGTCACGCCGCACGCGCTATATAGGGTTTCGTAGTTGCCCCTCATTATATGCATACTTACTTAAAAGTACATTTATATAATTGATATAATGTATTTTTTTTTTTAAACTAGCGGACCCGACAGACGTTGTCCTGTCTTAACTATGAATATTGAAACTCTTTGACGAAATTGGCAGCACGCATTCTGTCAATGTTATGTCAAACGCCATAAGGTTACATCAAAAAGTTTGAATTGTAAAAGCGGTTACATTAGAAATAATTTAATATGGTGGTTAAGTTTTCTTAAATTTTCTAATTTTTCGCGCAATTTTCTTAATTTTTTCTTTTATAAGAACCTTCTCCTGACAATACCAAACACAACAAAAAAAGAATTAGCGAAATCGGTCCAGCCGTTCACGCGTGATGCGATGACCAAGGAAATAGGGATTCATTTTTATATATACAGGGTGTCCCACGGCTATGCCACATGGAGGGGAAGTACCTTAAATATTATAGATGGAACATTTTACTGAAAGAAGACTTCATTTTAATTTAAAAAACAATTTAAACTGCATTCATAGATTTTTAAATAATTGCCTGGTTGAACCGGGACTCGAACCCGCTATACGAGAAAAAAAATTAACCTGTATCTTTATCATACCGATCGGAAGGCTTCATTATAAGGATTATTTTTTGTTAAATAACATAGCATGAGAAATAAAAGGAAGAACATGAATTTTAGCCTTTGATGTAAAATTTTGTTCAGAAAAATGAAAAGCTGACATTGGCGTATCGACATGTCCTTCAATCCCGCTGCAAACTGTTGCAGCGGGATTGAAGGACAAACCAACACACAATCACACTTTCGCATTTATAGGTAATATAAGTAAGGATTAGTAAGGATAGTAAGGATCGGGAAATGATGCGTACTTCTCAAGTGGGTACTCATTAGTAATAGTTCATGTCAGTTGTATGTCGATGCGATACGCCAATGTCAGCTTTTCATTTTTCTGAACAAAATTTTACATCAAAGGCTAAAATTCATGGTCTTCCTTTTATTTCTCATGCTATGTTATTTAACAAAAAATAATCCTTATGATGAAGCCTTCCGATCGGTATGATAAAGATACAGGTTAATTTTTTTTCTCGTATAGCGGGTTCGAGTCCCGGTTCAACCAGGCAATTATTTAAAAATCTATGAATGCAGTTTAAATTGTTTTTTAAATTAAAATGAAGTCTTTTTTCAGTAAAATGTTCCATCTACAATATTTAAGGTACTTCCCCTCCATGTGGCATAGTCGTGGGACACCCTGTATAGAAGATAGATAAAATGCGTCTAGATTTAAATTAATGGCAAAAACATCACTGCTTGTATGGAAATATGCTTTGTAAAGCCAAAACTTTTCACTGAGTTAAACTATAAACCTGAAATTTTCACAGCATTAAGAGACCATTGACCGTTGCATTCAGTATCAACTTAGTACCTCAAGCCATTTCTGAGAAAAAGGGCCTTGACACACGGACAGACAGACGGACAACAAAGCTAACCTATAAGAGCTGTTTTTTTTTCGGAACCCAAAAAATACTTGCTTTAATACTTAAGGATTACAATGCTTGTGAGGACACCGGCATGCCTGAGATTTCTCATAATATTCTCGGTCTGCCAATCCGCACTTGACCAGTTCTGTGGACTATGACCTGAGCCGACGAAAGGTTGAGAACTCAAGATGAATTAATGAATGAACACAAAGAATTGAGTAAATCATCGTTTAAAGAAGTTAGTTCAGAACATTATTACAAATCAAGTTGTCATGTGCGTCACGTCTGATCTCGTTTCGCTCCAGAAAGCTTAAACTAAGGAGCACTTGGAGTCACTATTGAAAGGTCAAGTGACATATCGCTTACACTACACGTATACTGTGTCTAGATGAAACTTTAGTTACGTGACTAGTACCTAACTAGATTTTCATCTGAAGCTAAACAAGTTCCATCTGGATTTCTGATTGTTGTTTACCATCCTCATCACAATCTTAAGAAGTTCTGACAATAAGTCTATTTTTTCTCAGTGGTGCCACTTCTGGACGTAGATTGCTTGTATGGATAATTGCTTCGTCTTCAATTCCATATGCTTCGGTCTTGAGCCATCTTGTACCATCCTTGGACCCTGTGAGGCTGTGGCATCTTGCGCAGGGTCTACCAACTACAGGGTACAACAACAGGGTCTACTTCGCTTTCCGCTTGGGTTCCCAAACATCCATCGGTTCTCCGAACTATGTGCCCCTCCCATTGCTACTTTATCTTCGCCACTCGATGAGCTACGTGGTTAACTCCGGTTCTCCTACGAATCACATCATTTCTGATTTGATCTTGCGGGGATACTCCGAGAATAGCTCTCTCCATCTCCCGCTGAGTGAACCTGAGCCTTCTCATGAAGCCCATAGTTCGCAACCATGTTTCGGATCCATAAGTCATCACCATCCAATTATCTCTTCAATTAAAAAAAAACTAGGACGTGGAAGCGTAGGGGCCTCTGTGCCACTGAAAAGTAATTGAAAATGTCAGCGCGCGACACGTCATTAAAAAGGCTTCGACGCAATTAATTTTAATGGTTTTGTTGCTTTCACCGGGTTCAGCGTTTGCAATTGAATTGCAACAAGCATTAATGAGTAATAATATAGATTGTTGTGCAACTGTCGCAATCACGAGTGATAAAGGCGAAAGTATGCAATTATTGCCTTACAATATGAAATCGAATTTTAGCTTTGATGGAATTGTAATTTGGGCAACTAAGAAAAGGGGCGTTTTATTTGTGGCCCCAGTGGGTCAATGTAATAATCTGGTTAAAAAATTAACGGGTAAATAACGCTAGAGATTACAGTTCAGTGAACTATACATATTGATAGAGAAAAGATACTCGTAAATGCGTTCTTAATGTTAGTTTCTGTCTTACGCATTGTACCACACATTGCAAATGCCTTCAAAGATATGTGGAGTAATTTACGCAGAGTTTAAGTAGTGTTAAAAGGTTTGTTAAATATTAATATTTTCCTTTACAAAGTTGAGGCTCACAGTTTAGCCCGCTTTAAGAGTTGAATACATAATTTAGGGAGCTCTTTCATGAAACTTCAAGTATCTACTTAGGTAATGTGAATAACTTTGTTTTAGCCTCAATTACTGGTACATGCATCCTATTCTATTAATATTATAAATGCGAAAGTTTGGATTTAAGGATGGTTTGTTACTCAATCACGCTGCAACGACTGAACCGATTTGGCTGAAATTTGGCACAGAGATAGATTTTAGTCTGGAATAACAAATAAATAAATAAATAAACATTTATTCAGCTCACACAAATAAAGAAAGTCCGAGCCTATTACTTACTACTTTATAGGCTACTTTTTATCCCGGAAAATACGAGAGTTCCCGTGGAAATTAAAAACCTTAATCCACGCGAACGAAGTCGCGGGAATCAACTACTAACTGAAATATTTAACCGACTTCTGTTCCTCTAATGGCGTCGTCACATTTGTAGATAAAAACTGGATCAAACCGTATACTTAATGGAATCTTTAACTTTCAAGTAAAGCAAACACGCGAAACTGTAATAAAAGAAGTCCAAATATAGATCCATTACGTAGTTCTTTGACGGTGTAGGAATACCTATTGCATGTAGATAGACAGCCAGATACCTGAAAGGTCACTGCTTACGCTGTCGGACCCTGCCTCACTCGGAAATTAATACGTGTCGTTGCCAACGTAGCCTAACTATACTTCTTAAGGTCGTAGCCGATTTACACGACTCCGCTCCCGCCCAACCAAAGTATGAGCATTCAAATATGGACTTAATATCGTGCTCTGGAGGTGCACTTTACAGTAACAACACAAAATAAAAAACAGCGCGCGGTACCGTTACCGTACCGCGGTGTTGTTACTGTAAAGTGCACCTCCAGAGCACGATATTAAGTCCATATTTGAATGGTCATACTTTGGTTGGGTGGGAGCGGAGTCGCGTAAATCGGCTACGACCTTTATTCTTTATTATCCGATGTACGTCCACTGTTTAACCCTCGAAAACTCATGCCCATACAGTGAATGGGGTCACAACCCTCACTAATGCAGTGAGATACAGTGAACTAATGCTATTTAATGCACCATTGTACTGCCTGCTTCAGACTTTGTGCTAAAAAGATACGCTACTTGTCCCGGTATCTAAGACAGATATATTTCTAACCTTATTAAGAACTAGCTTTTGCCCGCAACTTTGGCCGCTTGGATTTCGGTTTTTAAAAATCCAGCGGAACCCTCCTTTTTCTCGAGAGAAAAGGTAGCCTATCACTCTTCAATCCCTCAAATATACCCATGCAAAATATTACGTCGATCGGTAGCTTCCTTGCTGCGTGATTAAAAGATAAACCAAGAAAAAAAACACATTTAGAATATTAGAAGTTTGTGCTAACATGTTCGTCTAGATCCAGATTGATAATTATGGTCGGCTGGCGACAAGTTGGCATGTCTGAAGATGGTTTAAATAAAGCTAATTAAGTCGTACGCAAGACTATTATTGTAGCAAATGATGACCGACTTTCCTTGATGCGTTCACAGAAGCTACTGTTTGGACAGCTGACCGACCATTTTCACATGCCGGACCGTAAATACCCTTATTTTAAATATTTATTACTGTACATAGGCTTTGCAATTATCCTCATTTTCTTATAACTCATCTCCACCATAGTCTGCCAATTATAAGCCATAGATCTCTCTCAAAATGAAAAGGGTATAAGCCATAGCATAGAATAGTACTTTTTATTCAAATAAACTTTTGCAAAGTGCCTTCGCATCGTCAAAAGGTCACCTTTTCTTTTTATAACTGACTTCCAAAAGGGAGGAGGTTATTATATACCTACTTAGAGTATTCTCTCCGCCTTACACAACTTAAACCTGGAATGCCATATTCTACTTTTTATACCAGAATAACAAAGAGTTCTCGCGGAATTTTTAAAAAAACTTGCAGGAAAAAGTATTTTCCTTCTGTTAAGAGTGAGTAAAAATATTAAATTCTCGAAAAAAGGCCAGAATCTGCCCTTCAACGAGCTCTCGACATTCTTTCAGAGGATACATTATTCACCCGGACCAAAGAATTCAGAGAAAAACTCCTTGAACACATCACAGGAAATAGTACTACTCATTGGCGCGTGGGCGTCATTCATATCGCATACCGTACGCGCATAACACAAACACAATATAAATAGACGTGTTTATATAAATAAACACATACAGGAACTGCGCATAATTATATTGATATAGGACAAGGACTATTTAGTTGCGTTGAGAAAACTGACATTGCCGCCAGATGCTACAGCATCCTCTGCGTAAAAAGATTTTAGTTCTCCTCCGAAATCATAACTTCTTTATCAACCGATAGAATCCACAGCTGGACATAGGTGTCCTGCAGAGACTTCCACATGCCTCGATCTTGCGCCGTCGGTTGACTTATTTTGCCAACACTACGCTTTCTGGTGCAAGGTCGCCACTCCAGCACCTTAGGATCTCAACGGCTGGACCTTGGGACACCAACAACCGTCATTCTTCGAATTACCTATACCGTATCAAGTAGTCAGATGATTAATTTTATCGTCGCACTCTATAATAAAGAATGTCTAGCTAATCAATTTATTTTTCATGACCACGCACGAATAAAACATTTAAATATAGCCTTTCCAATTTCCCACTTTTGTATTGTATTTCGGGAAAAATGACCAAACAAATCGTTCGTTAGGCCGAAGTCCTAGTTGCTTTGCTTATAGTTCTTTGAATATTGCTTGTTTCGTTTCGGTTAAACAATGATGTGCCTGTTTGGAAATTTGGGTGATGTTTAAACGAAATTTCGACTAGTTGATGATTTCATTTCTCACTAAAATTAAGGAAAGCTAAACATAGTTGGTTTTGGGTTTTTATACAATAAGATACTTGAATTCCTGTTTTAACACCGAGCGATATCAAAATTTGATTCCTCCATGGAGCGATATAACAGAATTTTCCACCGGTCAAAACAAAGTGCCTTGCTTTGCTCGCTCGTTGGCATGAAATTATTATTGTTAGAATAGAATAATTTTTTATTAAAACAAACTTTTACAAAGTGCTTTCGAATCGTCAAATGAATCTACCACTGGTTCGGTTGTTGATGAAACTTTGTTTTATATTATATGTGTGAAGTTCAGGCAAACTACTAACTAATCTTTGAATTTTTACCAAATGAGTAATATGATTTCCTTTGGTTGAATTTTTCCGAATTTGTTATTACAAAAAGAACGGTTCACTCAATCCAATCGTTTTCTTTTATACACAATGGTTGTAAAACACAATTACATTTTAGTTGATTAAATCCCCTTATTGTTACATTTTGAGTTAACAGTGAAACTTGTGTTTTATTGTAAGGTGACTGCACCATGAAATAAACAAGTTAGTTTTGGGGTTGGTAAAGGTAAATTCAACTCCAGAATGCTCTCTAGATATTTTTCATATTAGAGAAATAAAAATATTACTCTCTCTCTCTCTCCGCATCGTATCCCTCATTGCTGAAGGTCGTGGACCCTTCCAATTATTCACATAATGACAGCAAGGAGTTTTCTTGGGATAATGATGGGTTAATAGAATATTCCGCATTTAAGTAGACTTTAAAAACGCTTTTGAATTTAATAACTGACTGCGATAACTGAAAAGAAAAGTGTCCATATCTTGAAAACTACAGAATCGATTTTGATGAAATCTTTACTGTTCCCCAAAGTGAAGTTAATGTAAACAATTAAAAAATATTGATCATAACTCGATTAGTAGTTTCGGAGAAATGCATGGACAAACATGCATACATACACCTAAAGAAATTTTTTATTTGTTTGGAAGCCCTAAAAGATTATCATATGTGAATATTTTGTAGTTCCAATAATAGGTATTACATACGTAGAGACTAGGTACATGTCGATTGGTACACAATTGATAAAATAGCGATATTAGATTTATTTTATTTATGTGGCAGACCAATCGTAATTATAACAATTTACAGTTTGCAAAGCGCAAGCATTTGTCGGTAGCAGATTCGTTGGCACGTCTGTAGAAAACTTAATGCGTCCGGATAAACAAGGACTAATTTTTATTGGGCTAAACAGAGCTGTTTACTCGCATTTCTAATATTTACTCAAAAAATCATGTCAATAAACATGGCGCCATCTCAATGCAAAATATTAATGTTTATTTCAAGTCACTGACAAGATTAAACGTTGAATAACGTAGATTAGATAGAACGTTGTTGAGAAATCAGTTTCTTATTCTTCTTGGAATTGGCTTCTTTTTTTGCGTGATGACATCCTTACTATTTTTATAAATGTGAAAGTGTGTTTGTTTGTTTGTCCTTCAATCACGCCGCAACAAAGTAACGGATCGAAGTGATTTTTTGCATGAGTATAGTTGAGGACCGGGAGGGTGACATAGGCTACTTTTTATCCCGGAAAACCAAAGAGTTCCCGCGGGATTTTCAGAAACTCAATCCACGCGAGCGAAGCCGCGGGCATCAACTAGTCTATATGTTTAGAAATTAACTGTACGTTTGGGTATAAGTGGTTGTTTAAACAGATTAAAAGTTGTTACTAGGTGTTATCCTGACTTTTCACATTCTCGAAAATAAGCAAGGTTTATAAAAACGTCCCATTTTTATCAATAATAATAAATAACTCTTATTGCTAATTTTATATAAAGAACACTCTGATTAAGTGCATACTCTACCTATTTAATTTACTTCTTAGAATTCCTGATCACCTGAGGTTTTACCAAATCAAAGGATTTGGCAAAACCTCAATATAGATCAATAATAATTTTAAAGAACGAGGAAAATAAGATTTTTTCCTTATAACCTTATTAAAATATGTAAAAATCTTAATATAATATTGAGTCGTTGTTCTTTGCTTCTGCATGAAAATGTTTATTTTTATAGATTGTATAATAAATTATTCACTTTATGGCAAAAGTTAAGCTCATTTATTGGAGGGATCAGAGGAGCTCCAATAAAGGAGAACATATTGAACACATCAAGAGCGATGTGTTCAACAAAAAAATCCCCTAATGAAATGTGTCACCATATCACTCGTTACATTAGTAGGTAGTAGGTACAACAGCTGCATATTCGACTACGGATGATTTTTTTCCCGAGTCGGGAAAAAAATTCTATTGGTATTTTTGTGAAGAAATTGTTGTCAGTACTACCCGGAGTTAGAAAGTTGGCGGTGTTTCACCACCGCGCCTCGTATTATGAGCATGTCAAAAATTAAAAAGCCGGCAACGTATTGGTGGTGCCTCAGGTGCTACAAATTTTCATGGGCGGCGGTCATCACTTAACATCAGGTGACCGCATGCTCATTTGCTCGCTAAAAATATATAAACAAAAAATATTTAGACCACGCGAGATGTGGCAGTTCAGACGCATCTAGGCTGTATAGTATAAATAAACAACGATATGATATAGCTGAAGAAAGCCCCGCATCGTCCTGATTGTGTCATTAAACGTCACATCAGAGCGGCGGGTGCGGCGCAAATATTTGCCGCGCCATTAACCCAGCTCTGAACAAACATGCTTTGATAGCGCGCAAAATTGAGATGGCAAAAACTCGCTCCGAGTTCAGTGAGGCGAGCTATTTAGGACACGCCAACCAAACTCCAACTTTCCAACATTTTTTCCAACATTTGTTTGTTTTATCGGTCTCCATGACGCAGTGGCGCAATGCTATGGTCTCAAAGTGGGAGGTAGGGTTCGATCACCGGCGGAGACAAATTCGTAATTAGAAATTTATTTTTGGCGAAGGAAACATCGTGAGGAAACCTGCACACCTGAGAGTTCTCCAAAATGTTTTAAAAGGATTTGAAGTTGCCAATTTGCGAATTGGCAACTTCAAATCCTGCGATGTGCCAGCGTGGTGGACTATAGCCTATAATATAATGAAATTAAAAAAAAAATGAAATGCTGTTATTTTGACAAATGTGAGTAAGAATAGTAGGTCAAATGGTGGATAGTACCAGCGAATGAAAATCATTCGCTGGATAGTACATATTAAAATTTAAAAAATAAAATTAAAATATAGTCCCCACGTTTTTACCATATGTGTTAGTGTAAAAGTTCGAACTATAGTAAATGCTAAGATCTTATTCATTTATTTGAACTCATTTAAATTTATGTTAACAGGTACTTCAGCCTAATTAGATAGAAAAAAGTTTGACATTAAAAACAACTTACAAACTATTATTTCCCTAAGTTAAATCCTTCCTGTAAAACCTAAGATTTACCGACTCGTTATGGTAGCAGCCGGATATATTTCGCCTTGGCCTTTTCTGAGAGGAAGCCTGCGCTAATTGGTGAGCTGTAGATGGGTTGCTGCTGATAATTGGATATGCAGTTTTAATCAAGCGGTTTTAGGGCCTTCGCACATTGGGCCACTGGTGGCGACGACTTTCGCTGGCAGTATTAAAGCCGAGCCACTAGAAGCGACCACCAGTTGTTGCCACTGGTCCATTTTTCCCTCAGTATTCTTCATTTGATCAGAGGAGTTGGATGTGTTGGTTTCAGCAAATAGACTCTTGATTGCATTGTAGCCGGAAATGTGGTCCAATATGCGCGGACGGCAGATGATGCAAGTAGTGAGTGTTAACCACACCCGCAGCTTGCGGCCACTCGAACGCTCAATTTGCGTCTGTACAATATAGAATGTATGGAAAACCACGTCCACAACTTGTGGCGACCACTATTCATCGCCACCGGTGGGCCGATGTGCGGCAGCGCTTAAGCTAGGTACTCACTGGTCGGTGTCGTAGTGCCGCCTCTGCGCGTGCGGCGCGGGCGCGTTGGAGGGCAGCAGCAGCTGCGTGTCGGGCGAGCAAGCGCGCGCAAATGCGGCCGCCGCTTCCACCGCGGCGTCCTCGTCGCACAGGGAGGTGTCGTCTTCCGCTATTGACAAATATTAATACGTCAACAAAGGTGTTCAGAGAACTAGCGTAGCGTAGCTGTTGGTCTTTACCGATATTTATATTTCACTAAACTGTAATCTCTAGCGTCATGGGTCCACGGGAATTCAAACAGCTTCGCCAAGTGCAAATTCTTTAGTTATTTCATGTAGGCAAACTAGTGGGTCAACCTAACAAGTCACAATTCTACCAGATCACAACTCGAAAAGTAGATTAGGCTGAAAAGAACTGACAATCTAGCTTTATCAATTAAACTAGACTTCGCGTGTTCGAATTAAATTTTTGAAATTACCGCGGTAACTTTCTGTTTCCGGGACAAAAAGTAGCCTGTGTGTTAATCCAGACTATAATCTCGTTGTGTCGCGATTGAGTAACAAATATCCATCCATCCATCCATACATCCAAACTTTCGCAAGTATAATGTTATTAGCCTTTGTCACTCTCCGAGACCTGAACTATAGCAAATAAATCACGTCATCCGTAGCTCCTTTGCTGTGTGATTGAGGAACAAATCCACAAATAGAAACAGTATCGCATTTAAACATTAGTGAATCTAGCTTATGGGTAGCTGAAGCAAAGTCGTATAATATTTTTTAAATAATACCTATCTAGTCATGTTAGTGTAGAGTGTGTGTAGTTCACGTAGCGTCTCGAACAGTTAGACTAATGCTGAGATCTAGAGCTTGCTCAGACTCAGCTCAGACTCAAGATAGAGGTTTAAACGAGACACAAATATGCTCTGACATAAATCTATCTTGTTTTAACTCTGTCTTGAGTCTGAGCGGAATGAGAGTGCGGTCTATAGATTTCAGGCTAATACTCCCTTTTCCTTCCAAAAAAAGGGAAAAGCTTATTGTAGGAGTAGATACGTCAATATTGTAACAGATATGGTTTGAACCGACGACCTTTCGGTTTTCAGTCCATGCATTCACCTTTGCGCTATCCAGAAATTAATATTTGCGAGAACCTTAATCACAATGTATAACATTGTTTATCGAAAACAACGATTTATTTGACAAAGGCAAACAATCGCAAACATCACTTTAAACAATAAACAAAGGAAGGTGGAACAACGAAAATCCTGCATTGCGGTGTTGATAACGACGCGTCAGTAATTAATGAGATGAAATACAATTATAGCTGTTATCTCATACTTTGTTCACATCTCAGATAATATTTGTGTGTAAGTAGGTACGTTCAAATAATTTAAATTATAAATAATAAACTTGCATAAAACATTAATCTGCTGAGTTTACTGCTTCCTGGTTCTTTTTGTATAAATAAATAAAAATGCATCGAACTATAACAGTTAGAAGGGGTGATAAGCCATTTTAAGTAAGCCTTTAAAGGCCGACTACGCAATATAGCCATGTTAGTATGAGCTCGCAGATTAAAAAATGATCTACTGTACTGTGACAGGGTGTCATAATTCATCACAATAACCATCTAAAACATAATAACCAGTACCAGAATATAATAGAATAGAATAGTTTTTTATTCTAATAAACTTTTACAAAGTGCTTTCGAATCGTCAAATGAACCTAACACAATAATTACATGGTCCTCACACATTCATTGGTTATTAGCCTACGTTTGCAGCGCAACTTTGTTAGAACCTTCCGTTCTAATCGTTATAGTTCGATGTTGTTAGTTTCGTTTAGTGATTGTGTACAACAGAATTAGTCACAAGTAGAGACCAACACAGTTAAATTAACCAAATTAGTTTCACAAAAGGTTTTCAGACAGTAATTGTTAAGATTCGGTCTAAAATCGAAAGTTAACAGTAAAATCGTTTTTTTAACAAAGAGTTGAGAAGAATTTTACAGGTTTAAAGAACTACTCCTGAACTATGATATGAATCTTATGCTGAGATCTAAAGAGCGTGCTCTGACTCAGCTCTGACTCAAGATAGAGGTTAAAACGAGACACAAATATGCTCTGAAATATATCTGTCTCGTTTTAACTGTGAGTGAGCTGAGTGAAAGTGCTGTCTATAAATTTCAGCCTTATACTATAAGGGATACTTACGATCATACTCAAAAGCTGGATTAAGCATTTCCACAATTATTACAATACTTTGTCCAGAAAAGCATGCCTACATTTTATTCATAAGACAATGTACAATTTTTGATATTGCTATTTTCTTTAAACTATTCATAATAGTCGACATCCACCAAATATCCACGTACACTATAGCACAGATTTTATTTACATTCCTTTTTCTTAATTTTAACAATTCATAAATAGTGCTGAAAAGTCAGCCATTTTACCAAATCGCACCACAAACAATAAAGATACCTACAGTATAAAAAACTAAGATGTAACTATAACTACATTATATTACACTGGTACTACATTTTAACGTTTTATTATTTCACGAGGTGCGAAAACCACGTTACAGATAAGTAACAACAAAAAAAGTGAATATGTAAGTAAGCTAAGACGTATTTAGGCAATTTGTCAAATTATGTCGCTTTGTGTTAGAAGACGGGTGCTTGTAGACTTATTGTTACACTATCGTGTGTAATATGCACTACAAGCTGTTATATCTACGCAAAAATTAGTTTTGAGTAGCGAAATTACTCCATCCTAATTAATATTATAAATGTGAAAGTGTTTGTTTGTGGGTTTGTCCTTCAATCACGTTTCAGTAGAGAGAGTGATCTTTTGCATGGGTATTATTGACGATCTGGAGAGTGACATAGGCTACTTTTTATCTCGGAAAATCAAAGAGTTCCCGCGGGATTAGAAAATTTAAATCCACGCGGACGGAGTCGCGGACATCAGCTAGTTTATACTAATAAATCAAATTGAAGTGTCTGTCTATAATTTTGAAATAACTGCTTAATAATAGGGCAGTAGGATAATTATACAAAGAAGTTTTTGTCTGGTGGGAGGCTTTGGCTGTGGCTAGTTACTACCCTGCCTTCAAAGACGTACCCCCAAGCGATTTAGCATTTCGGCACGATGGCGTGTAGAAACCGATTAGGGGTATGAGTACACTGCCATACCCCTTCCAAGTTAGCCCGCTACCATCTTAGACTGCATGGTCACTTACCAACAGGTGAGATTGCAGTCAAGGTCTATCTTGTCATCGAATAAAATAAAATAAGTATGATTTTATGCAACATCTTGGTGGGTCAGGCGTAGAGAGGCAGTCTATTGTTTATTAAATACATCTTTATTTATACAATCTATACTCTGTACATACAATACATACAAATAAATAAAATGGAAGTGTCTGATTGTAATGTCAAAATAATAGATCACTAGAATATAATTAGATTAGGGAATCACGTCTGTGAGCACTTACGTTCCCCCTAAAAACCAGCGCTACAGCTTGCTGCCTTATTTTTCTACAGCTATTTATATTGGAATTTTATATTTACTTACGATGTAACCATATTATATTTGTAAATATTTCGTGACCGATTTATTTTCTGTTTTTACAAATGTTATTCTTACATGTTACATTTTCGATTGCAATTAATGAATATCCACATTTCGACAACAGTAAAATACCCAATCTAAATATATAAAAGGCAAAGGTGACTGATTGACTGACTGACTGACTGACTGATCTATCAACGCACAGCCCTAACCACTGGACGGATCGGGCTGAAATTTGGCATCCAGACAGCTATTATGACGTAGGCATCCGCTAAGAAAGAATTTTTTAAAATTCAACCCCTAAGGGGGTAAAATAGGGGTTTAAAAAATCGAATTTAACGTGAGCGAAGCCGCGAGTAAAAGCTAGTTATCTATATTAACCTGGAGCCCTAATCTAGGATAATCTAATTTGGGGTCGGTATAAATCACGTTAACATCTTACCAGTTGGCCGCGGTTTCATCGCAATATGCACGGCTGGTACTACATCCATAGTTAACACTTTAACACGATTCACTCAAACTTGTATTATAAAAAATGTTTTATAACAAAATAGTGTGAACTAAATCAATCGATAACATCGAATGCGTCAACTGTAACCGATAAGTCGACCACCGCTGTATCTGATAAGAGTTGTGGCTAGTGAAAATACTACGACGTTGTTTAACAAACAGGTTGTTGTAATTAGTGTAATAGTTATTGTAACTTATTATTTAATCACTCTTTAATGAGTTATGCTAAGCTTACTTAAATTTTAATCGATTTTTAGAAATCAGGCAGGAAATACCAATTTGACTTAGGGCGTCATATTACACAACTAGACACCGTCATAAACTAACAATACCATCCTATCCTTTGCAAAATGTGAAGAAACCTTTGGAGAGTTCAGTATAAATATATAAATCCGAAAGAATTAGTAGATTTACCTTTACACAAATGTAAACAATGTGTGAAAGCACATCAAATAAGTAGTGATTAATTATACAGTTCATAAAGGAGGTGGGTTGATAAGGCCCAAAATCCGCCCCTCATACACTCGAAAAAAAAAAGTTCCAGATTCCGACAAATTGTGAGGCGCTCCATGAACAAAATAAATTAATACTCATATAAAAGCTTATAAAAAGGAGCATCATTATCAGTTACGTTTACCATGGTTCATGGAGCGCCTCATTCTAAAATATTAAATCAAAGCTTAAAAAACGACTAAAATGTATGAAAATGTAAGAAAAGTACCAGAAACACTCTCTTTTTGGGTAATATTTTCTGTAACTTACTATTTTTTTTATCACCTAAACTTTATATTAAAATAAAGTTTATATCTTCAAGTATATAAATACATTTACAATTTGTCGAAATCTGGAACTTTTTTTTTCGAGTGTATGAGGGGCGGATTTTGTTGCCTTATCAACCCACCTCCTTTCTTAATAACAAGGTATGTAAGCAATCGACTTTGCTTCAGCTGTCCAAAAGATAGTCTAATAATTTATTTGAATTCAAATGCTTTCTGCAACTCGTTTTATATTGTCCCTCCGCCTAATCTGATTAAGGTGTTCGAATCAGCCGACATTGCGGATTCTAACGTCTAACCGCAACATCTATCGGTTTTACGAACTATTGCCACTTCGACCTTTGGTCTGGTGCTTTTATGAATCTCCTTAATGATTTACGGGTAGAGAAACATCGGGTATAGCTTATTCCATGATCTCAGCAGAATCTGCTTTCTGAACCGATGGTAGAGTCTTGACTCTTGACTTGTCATATGAGCCGCAGGTTAGCTTATATGAAATAAATAATTTTGAATTTTCGGCTGAGAAAAGTCTTATTAAGGGTTCACGTCACCGACATTCTTGTTAATAGTAGGTAATGTAATTTGCAGCTATGCTATATATTTTTATTTCTGTCGGTGTCCCCTTTGAATTATGGAGATTAATTTTTAAGGTTCAGAATCAGCATTTCGAACCGGTGGTAGATTTTTGACTTGTCATAAGATAACTCGTGGAAATTGGCCTACACGAAATAAATAATTTTGAGTTTGAGTTTGAAGGAAACGTCATGATTTGGCATCTTCATATCAGTCGCAAATGAAAGATTAAGATTACTCATAGTCAACGTTAGCTTGAAACGTTACAGTACTGTCTCTGGCTAACATTATTAATTCTATATTATTTTTGTGGAAAATATCAGCAAACAGACGAGCATTACCGAAAAAGTTAACACTAATCATAACAAATCTAAGATAACGTGTATTATCGGTAGCTCAAAGAAATAGGGCGCGTTTATCGCCAGTCTGATTTTATTTATGTAGGTACATTTATAGGAAGTAAAAATGACGCAGCGAGAAACGCGGAGCAATTGTTTTGACTGAATTTCTATAGGATTTGTCATCGATATAACTTAGTCAATATATAAACATAGGAAATTCACGAATGTTGATAACCACTTGTATGATACCTACTCGTAAGAGGAATTTGTTGCGTATTTTTATCGTCTTGTTGAAGTGTCCATAAAACTTTTGTTTTGAAAAGATCTTCTGCTAAGCTTTTTACAGGCTCTTCTCAGCAGAATTTGCTTTTCGAACCCGTGGTAGTCTTAACTTGTCATAAGAACCACATGTTAGCCTACTTGAAACTTGCAATTGACATGGGTTTAATTTACTGCTATATCCACCTCCTCCAACTCTAAAGAGTTAGCCTGCTAACTGTCTGGTGGGAGATTTTGACTGTAGCAATGGCCACCGGAGAGTTACCAACCTACTGTCAAAGACTAAGGCTGTACTTTCATTCTGCTCAGGCTCAAGACAAAGATAAAACGAGACAGATTTATGCCAGAGGATATTTGTGTCTCGTGTATCTACCTCCACTTTAAGTCTGAGCTGAGACAGAGCACGCTCTATAGATCTCAGCATTAGTGCCAAGCGATTGAGCGTTCCGGTACGATGGAGTATAGAAACCGATTAATCCATACCCCGTATGTCAAGAAACAGAGAGAGGATGTTAACAACCTATAACATTGGCAAGGTCGTTGATATATCAAGCGAAAGTCTTTCTAAAAAGATTTTATCAAATCACTTTCTGTCCTCATATTCTTCTTTCATAACTCATATGGGTATTTCAATTAATCGTTTGTTTCGTATTTGCTTACTCATCATTCCTTTCGAGTAGTTTTAAACTTTAAGCATATTGTTTTACTGCATAATAACTTATTTAACATGCATTTTTTAGTTTTCAATTTTTTGTGACCTGTTGGTCGCCCATATTAAAATAAATGAATAAACAGTCAGATTTTTTGAAAAAAAAAAAAAAAGTGTTACCGGTGTCGGTGGAGTGCGAGTGCGGGTTGTGGATGATGCGAATGCGGCGCTCGGGGTGCACGGGCTCGCCCTGCGGCCCGCCCGCCTCGCGCAGCCGCCAGCGCGCCGCGTCCGCCTCGCGCGTGCTGCGCGGGAAGTACAGCGGCGCAAGCGTCAGCAGCGGGCCCAGCTCCGCGCCGCTCGCGCTGCACAGCACCACCAGCTGCGGCAGCGCGTGCTGCTCCAGGTGGCGCCGCACCGTGCCTGCCCACACCCACACGATACAATACAAACGTGAATGTATTTAAAACTCATTCATTCACACACTACAACCAAACGGCTCACTACGCGTCTAGGCCGCGAGAAGGGTTTGGGAATTAGTCATTCCACCTTTGAAAACATTACTTTCAGTCACTCGTCGGCTCCCTACTAAGATATCTAGGTAAGGAGAAGGGTATACATAGGCCTTAATCCACACTTGGCAGACTTCACACACCTTTGAAGACATTATGGAGAACTCTCAGACGTGCAGGTTTCCTCACGATTTTTCACCGTTAAAGCAAGTGATGTTTAATTGTTATAAATGCTACGAGTACGAGACTCTCGTCGTGACCACGGTCCATGCAATTGGATCGAAATATCGACAATCCCAACTAAAATAATTACCGTGGTACGTACTCGTAGCATTTATAACAATTATGTCAGTAAACCACGAATTAAGTCTAAAATCTTAAGTGATGTTTAATTGATTAAAATGCACATAACGAACATGAACTACAACATAGTCTTAAATTTGGGTATCTTTAAAACAAGAGTGAATAGGCATCTTCTAGACAAATGCAACTGCTGAGTTTCTTGTCGGATCTGTTCAGCAGAATCAGCATTCGAACCGGTCGGTGGTAAATTTATGAAGTGTTATAAGAGCTACAAGTTGGCCTACATGAAATAATTAAATTTTGAATTTGAATTTGAAATGCGTTACACCTTAGACCACATCATCACTTTCCATCAGGTGTGATAGTGGTATGACCGCTTCGCGGGTCGGCCGTAGGGTGGTAGGGCGGTAGGGCGGTAGGGTGGTAGGGCGGTAAGGTGGTAGGGCGGTAGGGCGGTAGAGCAGTAGGGTGGTAGGGCGGTAGAGCAGTAGGGTGGTAGGGCGGTAGGGCGGTAGGGCGGTAGAGCAGTAGGGCGGTAGAGCAGTAGGGCGGTAGGGCGGTAGAGCAGTAGGGTGGTAGGGCGGTAGGACGGTAGAGCAGTAGGGCGGTAGGGCGGTAGAGCAGTAGGGTGGTAGGGCGGTAGAGCAGTAGGGTGGTAGGGTGGTAGGGCGGTAGGGCGGTAGAGCAGTAGGGCGGTAGAGCAGTAGGGCGGTAGGGCGGTAGAGCAGTAGGGTGGTAGGGCGGTAGAGCAGTAGGGCGGTAGGGCGGTAGGGCGGTAGGGTGGTAGGGCGGTAGGGTGGTAGGGCGGTAGGGTGTGGGTGCAACTCACGCAGCGCGACGTGCGCGGCCACGTCGGGCGGGAAGTTCCTGCGCGGCGCGCTGATGACGCACAGCGCCAGCGAGCGCGCGCCCGCCTCCCGCGCCGCGTGCAGCACGTTCCTGGAAACGCACCACGCTCATTAGTTTTTTTTTATTCGATAACAAGATAGTCCTTGACTGTACCTTGAGATTTTTTTTATACAGAAGATTTGCATGCCTCCATGAGCAATATCCGTCTACCCCTCCCTTACCTCTTTAAGTATAAGGCTTTTTTAAAGACTTTTTTGTTTTAAACAAAATAGCCAAGCCTAATATTCTCCTTTCCCTCCAAATAAGCGGAAAGCTTGTGTTGGAAGTGGGCACAACAATCGTGCAACGTGTCAGGATCCAATATGCGACCTTTCAGTTTTTCATCCACACCTTTAACCATTGGGTTATAAAAGTTTTAAAATGGCAAGGCTCATGATGTTGAGCTTTTTATGTAAATCTTATGGTGAGATCTATAGGAGCGTGCTCTGACTTAGCTCGGACTTACAATAGAGTTAAAATGAAACAGGTAATGCTCTGACATAAATCTGTTCCATTGTAACTCAGTCTGAGCTGAGCGAGAGTACGGTATATAGATTTCAACCTTAATGTTTTCGTACAAACGAACCAATATATCAATCCTGGAGCAGCTTCGTGTTGATATCAGACTATCCACCATATGCTTCTAAAAAATTCTTGGCTATTTTGGTCATATTGCTCGACGCCTACCTAGTAACCTAGAAAAACTTATAGTTGTAGGCAAGGTGGAGGGGAAAAGACCACGTGGCCGATCACCTAGGCGCTGGTCAGACCAGGTCAAATCACTCACTGGCCTTCCACTTACAACCGCAATTAGAAAAGCCGAGGACCGGACAGAGTGGAAGGCTATAGTTACCAACGCCACGAAGCACTTCCATGTGCGACCAATAAGAAGTAGAAGAGAGTACAAAGTTAAAGACAGAGTCATACTTGTAACAGTTGTGTAGAGAGCTCTCGGCGGCCGTGTGGTACTTGGCCACGTACTTGGGGCTGACGGTGTGGATGATGTGCCGGCAGCGCAGCTCGAAGCCGCTCGTCACCACCGCCTCGCCCGTCCGACATTCTGCAAGCGGGGAAACACCAACATTTTAGGCAGAATCAGTTTCTATCGCCACACCTCGGTATAGGGGAAAGTGATTTCCATTTTTAACCGACTTCTAAAAAAGGAGATCCAAGATCCCATTATCAGATCCTGGACTGATGACATCCCATTATCAGATCCTGAGCTGATGACAATGGGACCACCCTTTCAAACAAGAATTTTCAAAATCGGTTCTGGCGTGTTCGAGTATTCGGGGAACATATATAAAACAAAAAAAATTTAGAACCTCCTCCTTTTGTGAAGTCGGTTAAAAATGCATTGATGCAGCAAGATCGATTTAAATTCAGCCAATCAGGTGATTGCGATTGTCAAGCTGATGTAACCATTTTTAGACAATCCCACAGTTTCCCTCGGTTTTCATACTTGAAGACATCGTTCAGCCTATACCAGAGACTTATTCATAGCACTGCCGTCCTGAAGCAGATATGTCGTTAACTGCCAAAACGCGGGAATCCAAAAAGTGGGAATTTATGAAGAAATGACGCCATTTAATAACTAATAAACGACGTTTTTCATATTTCTATATCAAAAAACTACAGCAGTAACGAGAATACCGATTAGATGGATCGATAGATAATTTTTTTTAAGCATTAAGACTCGTGTTTGGCAAATGTTGGTTAACGACGTTACAGCTTGGAGAGGGTAGAGCGTAGCAAGTATTCAACGATCATACCCTATCCGCGTGTAATGACCTCCTCCTAAAAAATCGTGTTTGGCCTTGTTTGGCAAATGCCTCTACAACCAACTACTAGCCAACTAACGACGTTCTTAGTTTAAAGAGGGTAGAGCGTAGCAAGTATTCAATGACGATCATACCCAGTCCGCGTGTAATGACCTCCTCCTTGAGGTCGGGCCCCGCGCCCTGCATGATCCGCTCGCTGACCACGTTGCACTCCGTCAGCGTCTCGTCGCTTGTGTTCGTGATCGCGTCCACCTCCAGCGTGGATATGTCGCCCTGCCTGGAACGAGAATAATTTACATTTAAAATACGTCCTGTGGGCTTTACAACCCTACCGTCATAGACGTGCCATCAAGCGATTTAGTGTTCCGGTATGATGGCGTGAAGAAACCGTTTAGGGATAAAGGCGAAAGTTTGTGTGTGTGTGTGTGTGTGTGTGTGTGTGTGTGTGTGTGTGTGTGTGTGTGTGTGTGTGTGTGTGTGTGTGTTTGTTACTCCTTCACGCCACAACGATTGAACCGATTTAGCTGAAATTTGGAATAAAGGCAGCTCACATCCAGGATTAACACATAGGCTACATTTTATCCCGGAAAATCAAAGAGATTAAAAAGCACCTTAATCCACGCGGACGAAGTCGCGGGCATCATCTAGTGGAGTATAAAACAGCAAACTGCATGTGATAAGTTAAGCTTGCCGTCACTTAGCCATTAGTATAACATGCACGCTGGAGACGCGTGGGCCACTCGTTTGGTGCGAGCGATTGCGGCCGCGGTATAATCAGGTCAAGCGGGCTCTTTACTGACTGCGCGTGGGCAACCTGCTAGCCGTCGCCGCCTGGACAGTGGGCTTTCTGCTATCTGTCAGCGTGTGAATAACAAGCAACCGTTTCCGTTTTCCAACTAACTATAATGTGGGTGTCTTTAAATCAAGAGTGAATAGGCATCTTCTAGGCAAGCGCGTAACATCTTAGGCTGCATCTTCACTTACCATCAGGTGAGATCGCAGTCAAGCGCTAGTCTATATATTTAAAAAAAAAAAAAAAGCAGTCACTTCGATTTGAGGTCGACCCGTGCGGGCACTATATATTAATGGTACCTTAATCTAAGTCGTGCGAACACTGACTTCTATCTTTAATCTATGATTAACTCTGGGCTTGTTGCTGTGATTTTTTTTTGGACCTACTTGATTGACCCCATCTTCGCCTTCCAAACATAGATGTGAGTGTCTCGGGAACTAATAATATTGTAAATGCAACCACCAACCTCTACAATTATTAATATATGATTTCATCACCAGCCTCTTTATTTAACCTATGGTTTCACATGAAATCATAGATTAATTATAGAGGAGGAGGAGGTGCGCTATTTGCAATATTATTAGTTCCAGAGACACTCGTATAGCGAATGTGGCGCTTCAAATTGATGAGCATAATTATGCTATCATTTCGGCTGCCCCATTTCAAAACCTAGTCAGTGTGATTGACAAAATTTTACAGGAGACTAAAAAAAGCATGTTTTTTGGTAGATGGCTTAGCGAAGTAATAAATATATCCAATAAAAGCTTTCAAAGTAGTTTATTTACGCAATTTAATTCATGAACAGAAACTGAAGAGTTCAGAAGGGCTACCACAAATATTTTTTTGGGTAAAATTTTGCCAATCACACTTACTAGGTTTTGAAATGGGGCAGCCGATTTGTATAGCGACAGAAAGTCCAGTATCAATCATAGATTGAAGATAGAGAATCCCCTCACCAGATGGCGAGGCGCTGGTTGAGCTGGTCGTCGTAGGGGAACACGGGGTAGGCGTGCGCGGGCGGCGCGCGGCCCGCGTAGTCGGTGAGCGGCGCGGGCGCGGACTGCGACCAGCGCGCCACGCCCGCCGCCGCGCCGCCGCCCGCCGCCGGCGAACGCATCACGCTACCCTCTGGAACACACCACCGACACCGGTTACAATAGCCATGATGAACCATTTTGAAAAACTGCAGCACAATCTTCGGAAGTACCTATCGACTATTTCGAAAAAAATAAAAAGGTTTGGTAGATAAAATTGCCATTTCAATTTTAAGTTTTAACGTCGAAACGTGTCATGGCGTCGTTCGTGACGTCACTTCTATGTTTGTCAAGTTGATTGTCAAAGTTTGAAGATAGATGTGACGTATCTCGTCGAGAGTGTCGGCCAGTCAGAAATAAATGTGATAATGACACTTTAGCAATTATAATTTTTAGACTATCCCGCAGTTTTCCTGCTTGACATATTCACAATCAAATGAGTTTTAAATAAAAAATTAATATTTTTAATTTAAATATAAAATATTGACGATTTCAGCGGTTTATTAAATATTTTATTTATTTTGTATACACAGAAATTCATTGTATGTTAGGGTTTCCGTGGAAAGTTGAACGTTATTCATAATTCACTGTTCTAAGAACGTTAATTTATGGTGCAGACCGTAAAGCCATTTGAGATAATTTATGCAAGCTCTAATTACTACGCCTTTGGGTGAAAGGAAATGTTCCAAGTAATACAAAAGTTCTAAAAGGGAATTGTTTATAATTACTTGGTAACTTAGTATCAACATACAAAAACAAAATGTACGTGAAAACAGCAGATTTTAAACAGAATAGCGCTGTAGACAAACAGCAGGGTGAGCATGGGCAGGAGACAAAATTTTTATCCCCGATTTTATCCACTGACACAAAAAATACTTCTCTAAACATTTTCTGTTATAAGTCATGTCATTCGCCATGCCAGCCAAATAAATATGCATGATTAAGCACTCCAATCGCCAGCGACGGTGGAACAGGAATACAATCAGGCCAAACTGGGCCAGGTCAGTGACGTAAGCGGTGCAAGTTTCCTCTCTTGCACTCGCGTAGTGTGCGAGAGGGACGAAGCAACCATTCAGTATGCACTTGAAAATTAACCCGAAGTTAGTTACTGTGGTATCGCCCACTCGATTCATTTGCATATTTTAAAAAGTTCAGAGGAAATTAGAAAGCGTTGAAGGTTTTAAGTTAAGGCGCCTTACAAATAAACAACTTTTAAAAGAAATAAAACAAATTCGTAAATTCATTTATTTATGGAAATGTCGTTGGACTAGTAATTAAAAAAAACTTATGGAATTTAAAAAAAAATGGAGAGTAAGAAAAGTAAAAAAGAAGTTGCTATTGCTATTTTAAAAGCTGAAACCAATCTGTTAAGCATTATAAAAGTTACAAGCTTAAAGTTTAAATGGCAAATACAACTCTAGATATAGCATAGAATTATAGACTTAACGAAATGTAATTTGCCTTCGGGTAGAACCGATTGATACTAAAATAACTCGAAGGTCTCCATCATTTGTTGAGAAAGAAGAACCGCCAGTTACGGCGTATTACCTGCCATTTTATTATGTCATGGAAATGATAAGCATTATTTGAAATCGGATATTATACAACAACCTGACAAATATGTACGGCAATGAGATTTCGATTTCTGGCAAGAAATATTTCATAATATTGATGTATCTATATGAATGTATGTGTATGAAGAAGCCCTGAATTTTTAAGAAGAATCACTAATGAATTAGAGCATTTCTTTGACGCTAACGACAAATTAGGAAGGATATTTTGAATGGATAAAATGGAATAGAAAAAACTATATGAAATCCCTGTACTAATTGAAAGTTTGTTTCTTGGTTTGTCTTTCAATCACGCAGATACGGAGCAATGGATTTTATTCCGAAAAATACAAGGGTTTCTCCGGGATTTTTGAAAACCCATTTACTACATATTAAAACAGCATAAATAAAGAGGCAAATCTTGGTTTTATGGACAACTTAAACTAACCAAAGCCAGAAACAATGGCTAAGATTTAATTTGTGGCATAAGGCCACAAAAATGGATCCGTTAGACCAGCTTTATCACAAAAAATTAAATAGGTTACACGACTGTATCTTGTAAACCTGATAGGTTTTCAATACAAAGACTCTTAAATATATGTAATTAGAAATAAGTTAAACTTGTTTTAATTTTTTTTTGTGAGCCCGCAACATTTTAGATAGTACTTACATTAGTTAATTATTATTATTAACATAACCGGATTTGACAAGATTAACACCACACTATAATTTAGGTAAAAACTGGATAATAAAATATCTTTAAGTAAAAGCAAACGAAAATTTCTAATAGACCTATTTTGGCTCTAGCATATTTTGTATTGCGTATGTCTGTCGTCTACTTACAATAATTACGTTGAGTGATTATTTTGGAGGTCACCAAAACCTGCAATGTTATGTAACTCTAGGTACAAATATTTACCCTTTTTTTGTTTCAAATCCCCTAATTTCTACACGTGCTAATATAACGCAACTTACATTGTATTAAAACGTTAGTTTTGTTTTGTGACTTTGAGGCCCATGATCAGAACTTAATTATGTTATTCCACATCAAACAAATGTTTAACGATTCCAAACTTCTAACACCTATTAAGATTTGCTATAATTGCAATAAGTTCGAATTTTTTATTTTGGCTCATACATCGACTGTTATGTAACTATTGTCATACTTATATAATAATTTCAAACCCCTAGATTTATACAGGGTGACCGGAAATGAAATACATTCCTTGTAAGGGGTTAAAGTAGAGCACATTTGCAACGATTTTAGTCATATGATATACTATCCGAAACTTAGCCATTTCTGAGTTATTCAAGTTTTAAGAATTTTTATTAAAAACCCCAATTTTCGTGTTAAAATGTACCCTTGAAGTGAATTATACGAAATTTTGTTTATTGTTTTATTGTTTTTGCGTAGACAAGTAACCAGAGTATCATTCAAAACCAAAATTAGCTAGAAAACACATCAATTTTTTTAGTTAAGGCAAAAGAACAAGTGTAATTTTTAGAAAAAAACTCATCTTTTAGGTAAATAAATCAAGATTTTCCAAAAATAATGTATGGAATGTTGCGTACAAATTACTAAATTAACTTCCTTAGTTCATATGCTATTCAAAAAGACACAGATGTCAACAAAAAACTACAAGGTTGATTTTAAAATCAATTTAAAACTTCCAGTAGCTTAGCGAAAAATTAATTAAGAAAATGTGTTTGTACCTATGTTGTTATTTGTCTTAGAGTCTTAAAAGAGAAACAAGTTATGATTTTTCATTGCAAAACCATTATCTCAATTCTTGTTCAAAATGTGAACCACGTTTTCTGATGCAAGCCCGAAGTCTTTTTCTGACTTCCGTTTTTGTTACCCTTGTTGTCAGGTTTTGTCGTATTTCTTGTGCTGCCCTCTGAATCCGCTCGCGGAGCTCTTCTTCGGTGTTGACGGGGTAGCATAGACCAGATCTTTCATGTGGCCCCAAAGATAAAAATCGCAAGGTAAAAGGAAGTCGGGACTTCTCGCGTGCCACGGAATAGGTCCGCCGCGCCCAATCCAACGAAGTGGATATTCTTCATCCATCCACTGGCGTACACTGAGCCGAAAATGAGCTGGACAACCATCGTGTTGATAAATAAGATGTCTTCTGGTGGCTAATGGGACATCTTCCAAAACCGTAGTTAGAATGCAACGATAGGTCTGTACTCAGAAGATGTTTGAAACTATCTGACCCAAATAACTAAAAGTTTGACTGGCGATAATTGTCCTTTTTATCAATGATCCCTATTGTCATTGCAATGTCCCATGTTGCACAAGACGGCGTCACCAAACACAAAAAAACCATACACGTGCGCGATAAGACAATGTAGAAAACAATTCCAGGAAACGGGTTACTCGATTTTTTAGCAGGGTTTTAAATCAACCACGTAGTTTTTTGTTGACGTCTGTGTCTTTTTGAATAGCTTATGAACTAAGGAAGTTAATTTAGTAATTTGTACGCAACATTCCATACATTATTTTTGGAAAATCTTGATTTATTTACCTAAAAGATGAGTTTTTTTCTAAAAATTACACTTGTTCTTTTGCCTTAACTAAAAAAATTGATGTGTTTTCTAGCTAATTTTGGTTTTGAATGATACTCTGGTTACTTGCCTACGCAAAAACAATAAAACAATAAACAAAATTTCGTATAATTCACTTCAAGGGTACATTTTAACACGAAAATTGGGGTTTTTAATAAAAATTCTTAAAACTTGAATAACTCAGAAATGGCCAAGTTTCGGATAGTGTATCATATGACTAAAATAGTTGCAAATGTGCTCTAGTTTAACCCCTTGCAAGGAATGTATTTCATTTCCGGTCACCCTGTATATATTTACTTAGATAGTCATACCTATAACAGTCATTACAAAATGGCACACAATTCGCACTGAAAATTAAACTTCTGTCAAATTACAACGCCCCGTACAAACGAAACGCGTCCACACGGGTCGGTAGGCGAGAAACATGTGACCTCGAACGGGTGGCACACCCCCATCTGACGTTACTCGGGGTGGTGGGAGGGATGAAGGCCGTGACGTCACACGGTCGATGAACCCCGGAAGTGGGTCACGGAATCGCGCTGGTCGATCCACCGGACACCGTAATAAAGAGCTTCCGATTCTTCATTATGGATAAAATCTTTACGAGATTTTTTGTTAGTAACCTCGCCAATGTCACGTGAGAACACAAAGACATGGTCGCTGGATGGGTTTGTAAGACATTTTGTGTTGATGATGTATTAGGGGCCTAACTATGTTTAACACTTTAGAACATCGCTGGAGAAGTTTAATTTGGTAGATATTATAATATTGATTTATAAAATAAAATATAGATTAAACGAAAAATCATGCATTCAAGCAATAGATCAGTTGAATTTTTGTTTAAACCGTTCAATTACTTAGCAATTACAGTCAATTAAAAATTTGAGCGTACGATGTAGTGTTGACGAAGCGAGGCAGACCGTAGATGTGACGTCATGCACTCATTTTCCTGCCCGCCCGCGCCGTGCGGCGCGTTTAGTCTTATATTATAAAATTTTTGTTTAACAATTGTAAATTTAAAATACCTCCGACATGTGAATCTATGGACAGACTATGCTCTATTCTGTTCTATCATCAAATCCTGTTCGATCCTCGATCATTATTATCTATCTGACACCTACTCATTGAGACCATTCTAATGAGCCCAAATACTTATATAGTTATATTTTCTGTAAGTCGCTAAGGAGTTGGATATCCCGCAGACTACTTGATGCTGCAGTATCAGTTCAAGGTTACATGTCTTGGAAATAATCAGAATTACGTACCTTTAAAATAAATTGCACCAAAGTGCCAGTGAAAGTTTGTAACATCTTTTAATCAAGTTGGAAATGAGCAGATGATTTATCTATTTATTTTACTCTTTACTTGCATCAAACCAACAACAAAGAAAAAAATATATATATTAAAAGAGACAAAGGTATGACACAAAAGGCGGCCTTATCGCTTAGTAGCGATCTCTACCAGGCAACCTTAGGAACCTTAGGATGCGTTGCAGTTGGTCATGATCTTCAAAGCCTGAGCAGATCTTCATTCATAAGAAAGAACCGCATCAAAATCGGTCTATTCGTTAGGGAGCTACGAGGAAACAAACACTGCTACACTCAACTCTCTATTTCCGTCGAGGGTTAAAAACATAATTTAAATACAGTGCCTAAGTAAATAAATCTATTCTTCTCACATACTTGCTAAAAATCAAGATTGCTGTAGCCGTGTGAAATGTGAATTTACTTGTGACATTGTCGAAGTAACGTAATATTATTATCGCCTGAATCTCATTGATGGAACTGGTACCACTTTCAATTAGCGTGTAAGTATGCGTCATAAAAAGCATATAAATGTATACCTGTTCCAAATTGTATACCTACTACGTTGTTATGTTTTTTGTGTTGTTCTTTATGTTATGAGTGGGCTACAATAAATTAATTAATCTGGGTGTCTGCTATTGATTCAGCAGTCAAGCTTAACTGCCTACCGACTGTCGGTCAGAGCTCTACTTATCACAGCATATGCATTGTGAAATGTGCATAGTACCTATGCATAGGTCGTTCAAAGGATAGAGTTAGAAATGCGTAAATATTAATTCGAGGTTATTACAAACTTTCTTCATGACAAAGTTGCATGGCATCCAGCTTGCCCACAAGATAGTGTAATAACTTGGTACATTAAAATTTTATGTAGCTATACATATTGTAATATTTTGTTATTAAAAGAGCAACTGCCGAGTTTCTTGCCGGCTCTTCTGATCAGCATCTGCATATCCAACCGGTGGTAGAGTCTTGACGTGTCATAGGAACTGCAAGTTGGCCTACATGAAATAAATCAATTTGAGTTTAAAACCGCCCACTAGGTGGACTAGGTTTAAGCGACACATAATCGGTAAAGCTAAAATGCAATTCTTTTGTAGTGATTCTTACAAGAGATGTAAAAGATGTAAAACAGGGGCCCATGGTGCGTTGTTATGACAGGCCAGACCGCGCCAGGCAGACGACGGGACGTAGCGCCGGTCTGTCCGTTGCTGCCTGTGGTGGCTTGTCGTCGCCCGTCGCGATCCATCGGGAGTCGATAAATTCAAACACATAGTGTGGCACCTTTTATGTGGAACGATCAGACAAAGGGCCGACACGGGCTGCGACAGCCGCTCACAGGCGTCGCTCGTCCGACGCAGACTGTCAATTCAACGGGCCGTGGGACCCCGGAATAACTTAAGGCGAAGGCCACGATCTGACACTATATATCTAGGATAATCTCAAAGTGGGACTGGGTGAAGAAAAATACAAAACAATAGCGAATCCTTTGAAGGCGGTACAATTGCGTGACCTCATTCGCGCCTCAGATATGCGCCGGCGCAGCGCAAACAACGGGCGAACAATAAAGCGATCGCTATAAACATGATACAATGGGTGGATTTAATGGATAATCTCGTTTCACAATGGGAACACAATGATGTTTGCAGTTGTATAGACGATAATAAAGCCTATCTCTTTACACAGCGATGCATGGATTGAATAGGGGGAATCCAAATAAGTTTGATAAATAAATAATTGACTGATATAAATGTAAGTAACAATTTTAATCTTCTTCCTCCTTTATGAGCTAGAGCTCGGGACTAAAAAGGTCTAAAACGGGAGACTTTCCCCTTTTTATCCCCATCTGCTTCTATGCACGCCCCTTCAAATATTTACCTATAACTTTACTAGACGATGCTGGCGACTTCTTCCGCGTGGACTAAGGCTTTTTGACATTCATGTAGAGAGTGTGGTTATTACAGACCTATGGACAATTAAAAATTCGCCCCGAGACCTCCTTTGGAAGGTTAAACTTTTACTTTACGAGTAGCTATATCAATTTCAGACTTTGATCAGAATAGTATAGAATAGTTTTTTATTCAAATAAACTTTTACAAAGTGCTTTCGAATTGTCAAATGAATCTTCTACTGGTTCGGAATTCGGATCAGCAGCGCTATTCAGTAAAATACAAACTCACTTCGAAAGCAAACTCACTTCGTCAATCACGGAATAGTATATAAAGACTAGAACGGTTATGGCACTCGTCTTAATCTATATTAATATATAAAGCTGAAGAGTTTGTTTGTTTGAACGCGCTAATCTCAGGAACTACTGGTTCGAATTGAAAAATTATTTTTGTGTTGGATAGTCCATTTATCGAGGAAGGCTTTAGGCTATATAACATCACGCTGTGACCAATAGGAGCGAAGCATCAGTGAAAAATGTTGCAAAAACGGGGAAAATTATCCATTTTTAAAATATATTCTTTTAAAAACTTCTTAACCGCGATCATACTAACAGAAATTGACGCGGACGAAGTCGCGCGCAACAGCTAGTACAAAATAAGAGCGAATGCCTATTCATTCTCAATCAACTTGTTCCGTGTTATCAATTTGACATAATTGACGAGTGAATTCGCTTTCGAAGTGAGTTTTATTTTAGTGAATAGCCCTACAGCTATGTTAACTTCATCGCTCTTATGTTATTTCGCGAGTTTGTTCTAATTGTTGAGTAATAGGTAATTTCCCTTTTCCACGAATAGGTAGGTACGCCATACAATAATGTAGTTAACAAAACAAAAGAAAAATAAAGCGCTTGCCTTGAAGAAAATAAAAAAAACGGAACTTTGAAACAAAGGCCTTGCAGCTTAACTGAACACTCATCGCGAGGTCGTCGACCCCATGCCTCATGGCGAGTGCCACTTCTGTGACTCTGTCTCGACCAGCGACCAGAGAGGTTACGTGAGTATTACTAAAGAACACGTTTTAACGAGTAAGCTTTACGATTGTCTTTGAAGTTGAAAAACAACAAGCGCCTAGAATAAATTCAGCTTGATACCGTAGAGTGTAGAGTGGAGTGGCCCAGACTATTGAAAATCGGATGTAACATCCGTTCATATTGAATGTAGTCTATGGCGCCCCGATTATAATAATGAATTGATTGACACCTTATTCATGAAAATCGGCTCAGTAGTTTAGACGCAACGGTGGAAAATACGCACATTCAAACTAAAAGGAACTATAGACTAATCATAACCTTCCTTCCTTTTAGTTTTGTCTACAGATTTTTCATGGCGCACGTTTGGTAGAGGAATAGTTTGAGACTTATTAGAATACTAGTTGATGTCCGCGGCTTCGCTCGTGTGGATTTAGTTTTTAAAATCCCGCGGGAACTCTTTGTTTTTTCGGCATAAAAGGTAGCCTATGTCACTCTCGCGGTCCTCAACTATACCCATCCAAAAAATCGCTTCGATTCGTTGCTTTGTTGCGGCGTGATTGAAGGACAAACCAACAAACGAACATACTTTCGCATTTATAATATTAGTAAGTAAGGATACCACTGTCTCGGCGTTCTCTAGAAAAACCATAGCAGTTTAACAGCGTTTTTGTTGCATTCACAGTATTTAGTTGAGTTAGAACCTTTTCATTGGTTTGACTGATAAACGCATCAGACAACATTGCATTACGCACAGTCTACAATAATTATTTTTTATTCTAAACTAATCTAAATATATAAAAGGCAAAGGTGACTGACTGACTGATCTATCAACGCACAGCTCAAACTGCTGGACGGATCGGGCTGAAATTTGGCATACAGATAGCTATTATGATGTTGGAAGAATCGAACTTAACGTGAGCGAAGCCGCGGGATAAAGCTAGTATTTTATATGGTTTGTCACATTTTCGTTGCTCTTGCTGTATTAGTGAAGGACAAATCAACAAACAAACCAATTTCGCATTTATCATTTATAATAATATTCCAGTGTTTTTGAAACTTATTTTACAGTAAAAAATCTAATATCTAACAACTTAAGTTAGATAAAACAAGCATTTATAATACTGTTTTTCCGTCTATCTGTCCGGGTTTATCTTCTAAACGACTGAGCTGACCCGGTTTTGTGTCAATACTGAAAAATGCACTATTTATGCAAAAGACGAACGAAGGTCGGCTAAGCGATACTCTTATCGCTGGGGAGACATTCAGCTTGTTTTATCACAAGTACTACCACATGAAAGCAATTAGTTACGTAGCTACTAGGGTAATTGCAATTAAGTATCTGATACCAGGAGCTGAAGTGGGAATGGGCCGGGCACATAGATCGAAGAATTGCTAGGCATTTGAATCTTATTTTGTGATCGAAGGTTTGAATGGTGACCCCGCAATTGATGCTTGAATATCACTATTTTAGGGTTAATTGCTGAAGAGAGGTTTCCACTGCGAGCAGAGCGAACTCCGTACTATGCACGGATGCTACGCTCAACTCGCAGAGTAAAATTGCATACAAGCACTTCCACCGACAAAGAGTTTAATGGAAAGGACTGAGCGAGCAAAAAGAATTCAAAGAGTCAAAATGAGCTCCTTCGGAAGTGGCGTTAAGGCAACTTTCATAACTCTTTGTTGGTGTGTGAATCTACTTTGTCTTCAAAAAGTCTGTTCCGCTTAGTCATTTCCCGCTCATTACCCTTTTGCGGTGGAAACCAGGCTTAGCAGTTAACTGAGAGAACGTCCACGGAATATGAATCGTGATAAAAAAAAATAATCAGGCCTTGTTAAGTGTCCGATAACCATGTTCGAGAAGGTATTACCAGCAAAAATGCATATGGAGGAGTAATCATAGGAGCTACAAGTTGGCCTACATGAAATAAATAAATTTTGATTATGAAAAAAACTCTTTTGGTTCGATACGGATACAGCATGTCACCTACATGGCTTTGTGATTAAAATGCTCTCTCAGAGAAGTTTCAACAGGTTTTTATTAAATTTGTTACAAAACACTTTATAACGGAATATTATCACAAAAATTTAAATTGTTTCCGAGTTGGATGAAAAAATATTAATTGAAAATTGTTTTACCAGTACGGGAAACAACATGCAGGAAATTGACAAAATGTTACATGTTTCAGAACGAACATGTTTTAATACAGACCAAACATGTACCCTGTATAAAGTTTCAAAGTACGATTTTTAAAATATTATTTTTACTATCTGTTACTCTAATTAAATCCAAAATGCAGTAAAAATGGGCAAGTTGTTAATATATTACTAATGATATTCGCTGATCGATTGCGTAAAAACTGCATCATCATTGCTACCGTCTCAATTGTGATGATTGGTAGATTTGATGGTATACTTGCTGTATCAAAGTAATTTAGTCAATAGCGAGAGAGTGTTGGCCAATCAGAGGTGATTGCGTTCGTCACACTGATGCCCATTTTATGGCAATTCACTTCTGAACAAAGGTCTCCTGCATGGACTTTCACAGGCCTCGGTCTATGCCACGTTAAAAATTGTTTTGCAGCAGATATCCGGTATGAATACCAGGATCGTAAACTAAGAAAGGAAGCCACTGTAAAAGCGCATAAGAATAATAATTAATATCTTCTAAATAAGGGGGGAACCCACCCTAATATGAATGTGGCACGCGAATCATGAATCCCCTTATCTAAAATTCACTTCATAAGGTAAGTAAATTAAGAGAGATCCGGTAAAACCGGTTATGGTACTGAACTTGGAACCAATAAAATCGAGGGTAGTCTTGTAAAATCAATAGAAATCGCATTATCCGTCCCCCATAAATAAGCGGGAGACAAGTTACCCCAAATAGACGGTAATCACGCAACGCTTAAATGTTTAAGGTAAAGTCAATACATTAATTTGTCGTGAGCTAGGTTATGATATCGCTGTAATCTAGTCTAGCTCGCCAGTTACCTACTATTTACTATGGACCTGAAGGGTTAAATCTAAACATGGGTCATTCACACGCCCGTCTGTTCATATTCATAAAGTGGAAATTAATAGCCACATGAAAATTGGTATGAATAATAAGCAATATTCGGGTCAATATTGAAACTTCGTACAATCATTATTAGCTAATAGTCTATTAGTAGTGTTATATCAGGTTCTCGAAAAACTTTGACCTTGCAACCTTGTTCATAAGCTGTATTATATTATTATCTGTCAATATCATCGATCGGTATATCGTCGATGATATTGCCCCCAATGAACTAGATACCTTGCTAATTCACTTTCTACGTCGGACCTCGGGTGTGGCATAATCACTGCGTTACGGTACCGCCGCGCCACCATGTGGTATCGTCATGGATACATCCAATTTATGGCTCTTCTTCTTCTTCTTTATCAACGGATAGAGGTTCACGGCTGGACAAAGGTCTCTTGCATGGACTTCCACAGGCTTCGGTCTTGTGCAGCCTGAATCCAGCGGTTCCCTGCGACTCGTTTGATGTTATCGGTATACTGGGTATGAGCTATCTACATTCCAAATTTCAACCAAATCGGTTCATTCGTTGTGGCGTAAAGGAGTAACGAACATGAAAATAAGTGTGAAGTGATGTGATATTGTGGATAAAATAAAACGTCAATTTACCGATAAGAAGTCGGGTTTCAGTAGGTACTTGAACGCTATCTGGTTCCCCTAACGTTTGATTACAAAAGGGAATTTATGAAGCATCAGCGTTAAACAAAGGACGGTGCCAATTGAAACACATACCTAGCCAAAGCGGCGCTTTAGAAGAGACAATACCTCTTTGCGAAATAGGTTACGACTTAAGAGCCGCCTCTGTAAAAAGAGCTCGTTTCAAAATGTTGAAGTACTCGCCCATTCACCCGAGAGGAGCTTTGTGCTCCTCTTGCATCACATTCTAAAGATAACGACTATGATAGTTCATAATGCTGGCCATAGCTCTGATTTAGAGTTTATTTTGTTAGCAGGTAATCCGAAAAAAATGGAACCGTTAAAGGATGACTTGGTGGCAAGGCCCTTTTCCCCAGAAACGGCTTGAGGTACTATGTTGAAAATACTGAATACAAAGGTCAATAGAGTCAATGCTGTGAAAATTTTAAGTTTCTCATTTAACTCAATGAAAAGTTATAGCTTTTCAGAACGTATTTCCACAAAATTTCCAGTTATATTGCGCGTAGTTTGACATGCATTTGACCGTTTACTTTTTGTGATTGAACACCAATTCCAAATGGTACCCTGGGAATTCTAAACAAACCACTGTACTAAATTGTTGAGCTTACTCCTAGTGCAGACCTATTTGCTTATTTGGAGAGGAAAATATGGGGATATTATTCGTGTTCCCTAATATTCCTTTTTGGCTAAAACAATAGGAATTAAAAGTTTCCTAAAAATGGATGGCCGGTGAAAACGAATATTAACTGTACTACGATGAGATTCCAGACAGGGATTAATGGAAAGAAAGACATGGTAATCTACTTTTGATGATTCCAAATCCCTCCCGTAAACAATTGAGTGAAGATCCATTTATGTGGAACCTGTATCATATATTTGGGGAGCTTCCTATTCAGAAATGCATTAGATTCAAGAGAATCAAAGGTCAAAGTTGAACGCTCTTGCATGGCCTGCCTCGGCTTACGAATCCCTTCTCGCTGTTAGATGAATTCAAAAGGTCATATATACAACCTGATACCTGTACTGGTTTGTTCAGACATATTCGAAGAGATTATGTCATCGCTTAGTTTACGTACAGCAAAGAAGATTTTTTTTTATACATTATAGGCACACGCTTGACCACTATCGCACCTGATGGAAAGTGATGATGTGGTCCAACGTTTAACACGTTTGCCTAGAAGATGCCTATTCATTCTTGTTTTAAGAATACCCAAAGGAGTAGTGTGCTGTTAGGAGACACAGATCTCGGAACAGCGTTCCAGACCCTAGCCATGCGAATCAGGAATGAAGACTTGTTAAAGTGCTGCGTGCACGTCGATGCAATATCAACGACGTAGGGATGGAAGCTCTCCCGATGTATTGCAATGCGGTGGTAAAAACCATGCTCTTAATCGGTTTCTACTCGCCATCCTACTGAAACGCTTAATTAATTGGTGGTAGGGTGGTAAGTCCTACCAAAACCTTCCACCTATACAAAAAAGCTCTTATTTCTTTTATTTTAATGTAGTACTTCTTAACTTTATGAACGCATAATAATATATAAACATCACAAGGTTCTTAGCTATTCCTCGTAACTCTTATCTTATATATATGCTACCTACTATTTACAGAATGAAAATGCTGTAAGTAAAACTTTTCCCTTGAACAGGAGTTCAGGAGTTCAGAGTATAATTCGTTTCGAATCCCCTTGAGCGCCGTACCTATTGAAAAGTAATTGCGTTCGCCATTTGGCGTAAACGGTACACGATAGTTGGGTCACGTGCACCCTTCCATGTACACTCCACTTTAATAGAATATTGAGCTCACTCCAGTAAACAAGACCTATAGGACACCTCCACCGCGAAGCCGTAAAGCGAAATCGCGCCACTACCCTTGTCCATTTCTATGCTTGTTATGAGATTTAGATCTTCTTCTTCTTACGAGATTTTAGCGCTTTGCTTAGTTTCAGGCTGAAATCTACAGCGTGGAAAGAAAATAACTGAAAACGGATACATACATATTTAAATGCTCTTTTGTATGTGCACCTGTTAAAGAATCACCTGTATAAAAATATATATGTGATATTTTTTTCATACAAGCTTATTCAAGTCAAGTTACACACCTAATGCGCGTACTTGTAACCTTATGAATAGACTCGAGCGCAGTAGGTATCTGTGCACTGAGTGAGCAAAAACAGAGTAAGGGATTTTAGCCTCGAATCCCAGTCACATCGGTTTCGCAATATTTGTTTCGTAGCGGTGTGCTAACTACTAGGGTACATCATACAAGTCGTCATCGGAGGTGTATTAAAAGTCTAATACATTCCTAACCATCCTTTTACCTAATTGTTCTTGAGGAGCAGGTACATGTACTTTATGAAAAGCGTCCTTGATATTTTTATATTCAAAGTTCAGTTACTCATCTGATTTTGATGATATCCCTTTTAAGGTTTCGTACCCAAAGCAGAGTTTACAAGCTTACGCCATACATTAGGACAAAGCTCTCTTATCAATGTCTTTCAGATGCTAGACCATCTCCCAATATTAAATAGAACTAAGATTTTATAAAAAAAATTGTTTTTTGATACTAGCAATATACTCGAAATAAATAAATATGACGAATCTGACGAAGAAATGAATCATCATTTTTAATTAAATCATTAATTAGTTGCTCAATTTAGGTTAGTTGGTTATATACTCATAGAGGTTAATCAACCAAAATCGTGAGGATGCCTCTTTATTTTACATTTCGTATTCAAGCGAAATGACACAGTTTGTAAGGTCGCCATTCTATGAGCAACATTAGGTTTGCATAAGATTACAATACTGAGACTAAACAGGTAAAACAAGATCAAGGAATGTTTATGTTGCACGATGTAGGCATTGATTATGCAACAGTCTAGCCAGCTTAGCGCATATAATCGCTTTTTACAGATTTTCAAGGGGTCACCTTGCCAAAATAATATTGTACCAACGAATATAATAAAAGTATCCTAGTCCCTGACCTATCTTTTTCCTGAACATAAAGCTTCTTAATCTGAAAAATTAAAATAAAAAAAAGGTTATTTACTACTGAAATATCGCATAATATATACAATATTAATAGGCGGAACAAATGCGTAGTAATCGTTGGTTGCCTTTAAACTATTAAAAAAGTCAAAACAAACTACAATTTTCTTATCTTATAAACAAACTCAACCACAACAAAGCGCAGTAAACGAAGATGGGTAAGGCCGTAGATTTTGCCACTTTTTGTAAAAAGAAAATGTCCCTTAACTTGACATGCGTATTAAAAATGAAGTACTGCGTAAATTGTTATGCAAGTATCCTAATTAGGTTAGGTAGTTCTTAAACTCCTATAGTGCATTCTTAAATTTAATGTATGTCGTATATTTAAAAAAATACAATGACTTAAAACCGACCTTACCCCGAAATTTTGCCCAAAATAGGCTGTCTTTTTGATCCAGTCAAATATTTGACTCGTTATAACTACATTATTTCTATTTAAAGTCCTAATTTACTACGAATATCTGAAATGTGAATAGATTAAGCAATTACATCCTGGGTTCAATGTATATAAATATGCGTTTTTAAATGTTTTATCGCAATTCAAAATGTTGTCTCCTTATTTTCACTTATTACGTTACTATTTTGTATGTTACCAAAATTGGGCATCTAAATATTCAATAACTTTAGGGTAGTATTTTATAATGGCACGTGCCACACTAAAGATTCCGGCAACGAAATAAAAAAAAAGAAACCGCCATTTTCTAGCCTGTGGAATTTTATCAAAGGTGTGCGCGTGTGTTTCGTCAGCAGCTTTTTTTTGTGAATTTTGGTGATTTTAAAGGTAAATAACAGTTTTTATTGCACACATGTATGTGTTATACTAAGCTAAAGTGATTTATAAAAACATGATAATGTGTATTTGACTAAAATCGTCTAGCATTTAGTAATTATTCCTGTTTAAAACCTCAGAAATTACGCTTCGACGTTACTTTTATGTGACTTCTATGTTACTGGTAACGTTGATTGTTATTTAGTAACGTTGAAGTGTTGTAAAGGTTAATGTACATATTCTGCCAGAAGCGGATTTTTCAAATAGTTATTTTAAATAAAGAATGAGTTTAAAAGAAGATGAGTTAATTGAAACTCATCTTCGTAATAATCAGAATAATGTACCTTTATTTGATAAACAGCCAGAGAGTTTTGGTTACTAAATTCCATTGACGATAGTTTAAAAAAATATTTTTTTCCTATTACTGAATTCTCTTTCTTATCTCTGAATGATCGGCGATTATAAAAAATGCTATACTTACAAGTTTATTACAAAAATCTCCTCCTTTTTTGAAGTCGGTTAAAATAAGTACGTTATGTAATCAGCCTTACAAACACTGTGTTACTTTTACGTTACTTCTACGTTACCGTAACATAGGAGTGTCTATGTTACTCTATGTTACAAAGTGGCAAAATCTACGGCCTTACCCAGATAAAAAATAAAGGCAAATAAACTAAGGACAAAATGTAAACAAGTTAAGAAGGTTTACAGTTATAGGTACATAGCAAATATCGTTAGACAACCTTGATGGATTTAGTAATCGTGATGTCATCTCAGCTAATCTTAATGTTGAAACTGAACTTAATAACAACATTTACATAATAATGTTTTGAATAAAAAGCTCGAATCTCTAAGTTCGAATTGCTATTGATGAAGCCATTCTGAGCTTCGAGTATATAAATGTGAGTAACAAATCTCAAATTCAAATTCAAAATTTATTTATTTCATGTAGGCTACCTTGTAGCTCTTATGACACGTCATAAATCTACCACCGGTTCGGAATGCAGATTCTGCTGAGAAGAACCGGCAAGAAACTCAGCAGTTGCTCTTTTCAAAAAATAAAATAATTTTACAATAAGTAACCAGACTAAGCTATGTAGGTATACAGTGCTTCCACAGTGAAGCTTCAAAAATGCAATACAATATGTATTGCATTCAACCAACACATGTCAACACGGGAAGACAAAGCAGACCCATTCCCGTTGGTGGCACCCGTTCACGAGCACGACGCATGATCCAGCCATTGCTTCGCTCAACCATATTTGAGGGAACGTAACAACCCGCACCACACGACACGAAAGAATTAAAGTGGTAAAGTTATTTCTTATTCAGGTAAATATGGTAATTTTGAATAGGAGCTTAATCAGAATTAAAAAAAAAGAGTTCGTAAATGGTCATTTGCATGCAGAACATTATGATTCATCAAAAGCCTTACCTACAACAGCATCAACTTGTATTATCATACATCTTAATTAATGGAGCCAAAAATACAACGAAAAATCAGATGAGTTGATCTAAAGCAGCGATCACGGAAATCGCTGATCTAAATTAAGATATCAAAAAGTTCAGATACATATAACCTTTCAGCAATATATAAGACTTGCTTTTGTCCGCGATTTCATTCGCATGCAGTGAGATTTTTAAAAATCCCGCTGGAAACCTTGGTTTCTCCGAAGTAAATGGTAGGTAACCTATATCACTCTCCAAATTCTCAATTAAACCCATGCACGTCATGCATGCAAATCTCGTCAATCCGTTGCTCTGTTGCTGCGTGATTGAAGGACAAACCAAGAAAAAAAAACACTTTTGTATTAATAATATTAGCACAAAAGTAATGATGCTTGGTGCAAGGCGCCTTGGAACTTAATTTATTTAAAAATATTAATTTTAAAATTTCGTAAGTTATAGATAAATTTTCCGAAGGATAAGATGATCAAAGTATTGAGATAAGGATAAAGATAGACATAAAAACATAAATCTAACATAATAAGTAATAAAATATTCTATACAATAAGCGCATTATTTTATACATTTAAAAGACTACATATATTATTTTGCCGACAATATTATTTGCATAGGTGATATCGATTAGTAGAGATTTTATGTACGTCGAGTTTCGTCTTAGCTTTTTGGCACTTGATCGAGTCAAATCACCATTACAGTGACAAGTTAAATAGAAAGTAACGGATAGATGATACTGTACTTTGAATTCTTGATTTCGTAACAGAAGGATTTAATCAATTTATGATACAATCGATTTCATTTTTAACCAAAACTGCAATGAAATTTAATTCAGTACAATTCAATGTCATTAATTAAATGATTAGAAATAGAAATAGAAATAGAAATAGAAATATTTTTTATTCAAATAAACTTTTACAAGCACTTTTGAATCGTCAATGAATCTACCACTGGTTCGGAATGCCTTTCCTGCCGAGAAGAGATTAAACACTCGATAACTTTTCAAAAAGAAGCATTTCATTTCATTTCAAAAAAAGTAACTAAGCCTAGGTTGTTAAGGTCGTCTTTCCAATGTTTTGACGTCGTGACCATGTTATTTATTTCAGTAATAAAAGTAATTACTTCCAGTGACACATACTCCAGTAATGCGAGTCTTTTGTATGTCAATGCTAATGCCTAATCCTTTTCAAGGTTTCAGTATATTATTTACAGGTATCGATGTTACCTACGTTACTATAGTTAAGGCTTAGACCCTTATATAAAGTAAAGGAAATGTTATAAGTCTGCTCGTAAGTTTTTATACACTCGCTATTTGGTATCGATATTGCTGTCTGTGGTAGAGCAATGTAGCCTATTCAGTATTCACTTGAAGGTATTTTTTTAAAATATGAATAGCAAGCAAACGACCTGATGTTAAGTGATTACCGCTATCCATGAACATATTTTGTAGCACCAGAAACACCACATTTGTGTTTCAGGCTTCTCAGGAATTTCTTGGTCCGCCCCTTGAATAACCCCATGTTGTAATTAAGTAGGAAACAGCAAAAAAATTTATACGCGTCGAATTGAGAACCTCCTCCTTTTTTGAAGTCGGTTAACAGCGTCCGATTGCAAATTAGGAAGTAGGTAATTGATATTTTAAATGAAGGTTACGTGACTTCGCTCTAAAATTTAAATAGGAATTACCTACCTACGTAATTGTTTATACGAGCATTCCTTTTTAGTCAATTGTTAAAAGTAAAGGGATAGAAATAGTTAGAAAATATCTACTATTTTCAACTGAAACTGAGTCGCAGATCCACTCCAACTTTGCGTGTGGAAAAATTGAAATCAATTACACAATTTGCGTCACAAGTAAGCCGTATTAATTTGATATGCGTGCCGGACCGATCGGCCAGCAGTCGTAGGGCTTCGGACCGCTGGCCGAAGCCTAGGGGATTTGCAGCTATCCTATTTCCAGCTATTTCTTTTGTTGCTTATCGGATGAGACTTAGTGAAGGCTAGAAGGCTAAGTCCGTACCCAGCGGACCAAGTGCAACGTTACACCTCCGTATCGAATAGGCGGAATGGTTTTTTTAAATATCGACCTTCCTAGCGCAGTAGTCAGTGCTGTAGTCTTATAACTGAAATGTCTCGGGTTCGGATCCCGGCGGTGGTAATTTCACAATTTACAATTATTAAATTGCCTTTGGTCTGTTCTGGTAAGTGCTTTCGAATCGTTCGCCACTTCTATGCCACTATCCGTTCACAACAATATCCATGCAAAAATCACTTTGATCCGTTGCTGCGTGATTGAATGACAAACTTTCAATAATTGATAAAATTAATAAGGAAGTATATAAATATTTAAAATACTTTAGAAGTTGGTTGTATGCGAGTCGATAAAATTCACAGCTATACCTACTTCTCTAGAATATCAAATATCATTTATTTTTTTAGTTTCCTTCACCTTGACCTTGTCTCTTTGGATTATGCGGAATGACCAATTTTTATTAATATTAGTATTACTTAGTTTATAAAAGGAGTAGAATGTCAGTCTGTTTTTACTTCTCGGTGCTATTTTAACGGCTTAGCCGCTAGACCGATCTTGATACAGACAGTTCTGTTAATGAAAAAATAAATAAATAAAAAATAAAGTCTTTATATTTCCAAACTTTTGTGATGATGATTACTTCATTGCCGATTTCAGCAACAGCGACATTGATTCTCTGTTAGTTTTTCAGTAGGGGCTTCGCTGGTGTGCCCTGATATGGCTGATGTACCCTATCTTTGCATTAAATAGCCGCGCGCAATGAGGACATGATAGGGTACCATTAACATAATTGTAGATTATATTGGAAGGTGGTCTACATTTCAGCTGGTCTCGATAAACATCCAGATCCGCCCTCCTTACATCCTCAAAATCTGTAACAGCCTGCTGAACCAAGTGCCTCCATTCCCCTCGGTTTTCAGCCAGACTTTCCCAACGAAAGGAGTCAATCTTACACCTGGTCATATGCCTTTTTTGTACATCTTTATACCTAAGGTACTGACCGCCTTGTTTCCGCTGTCCATCCTTAAGTTCAGAGTAAAAGATGCGCTTGGCTAACCTTTCGTTGGGCATTCTCACAATATGTCCACACCAACGCAATTGACGCCGCATAATGTATGCTTCAATTCCACTGACTTTTGCCCGCCGCAATACGTCTGTGCTTCTTATGCGGTCGGACCACTTGATGTTTTGTATTTCACGAAGACACTTGAGGTGAAATCTGTCCAAAACACGAATATGCTTGCGATAAAGCGTCCAAGTTTCAGCGGAATACAGAAGATTCGGCAATACAATAGCCATGTACACCTTGATCTTTGTGCTTAGCCTAATTCCATGCATACGGAACACCTTCTCTCGGAGTTTACCAAATGCCAAACTTTTGTACATAATATACGTAACACATTTAAAAAAATTTTACTTAGCACTAGTATGCTTACTTTAAACATAAAATAATGTAAAGGTATATAATGTTACACCTACCTATTTGTTGATAAGTTTTTTTTCTTACAATATTATTTTGTTATTTTGATCTTTTCCTATTATGAAGCACAGAACAAATTCCATATGGTTTTAAAAGTCGAGGAAAAACAGCTACTGATAAATGAATTTTTTAACACAACAGGCATATAAGTAACACATTTTATTTACAACACGCTGAAATATGTTTGAATAATATGTATTATATATGTTATATGTCACATAATTTATTTTATTATTTAATCATATTTATTATATAAATGCGAAAGTGTGTTTGAGCGACGTATCGACGTAATTTTTTGCATGGGTATATAGTTAAAAGGCCTTGGAGAGTAACATAGGGTACCTTTAATCCCAAAAAAAAAGCACATGGGTCCAGTGGGATTTTTAAAAATTCAACTCCACGCGAACGAAGTCGCGTGTAGAAGCTAGTTAGTTATTGGTATTAAATTTTAATATTAAATATTGACTTATAACATTAATACCGCGTTCGTGTTATTTTTTATCAGCATCTCAACTGCAACTAGTTTAATTCATGTTTTTTTATGAACTCCGTCGACAATCGATTCATGGCGCGAATCGTGACCAAATCAATCATTTTTTTTTTCAATTAAGTTCTCCAGATTGTATCAATTTATTATATCAATACTTATGTTGACTTATATATTAAATATACACATACCGACACATATATAGTATATATACTATACATATATGTGTCTGTATATGTAATATTGCTACATCCTATTGATACATATGGTTGATATCAAATTTACGCTCGGATAAGACTTATTTTACGTTTTTGAAATCGGTCTTTAGTATGGTATCTAGTAGTAGGTATATTATTTATTAATAGAGTGAATGTCTGAAGCGATACAATAGTAGTCCACATATATTATGAATGAACGACGAACATATATTATGAATGGATGCAGGGCGTAGATGATCCTTATATAACGGCACAAAGGCGATGCATTTCACAGCCCACTGCGCTCACATAATGCTTTTAACTTTCCTATTGGTGTATATGTACCATTAATTTGTTACAAAGCCTTCTATTTCGTTAATTGTTTCCTTTACCTCTTGTTTAATCGAAAATTCAAATATTATTTTGATTGTATCTTTAATTATTATTTTATTTGAATGATGATTTTTCTATAATTTTTCATACAACATGAGTTTATACAAAACGTTGTTTAATAATATTATACCAATAGGATGGAATTCCGTTATCGTTATATTAAAAAAAGGTTTTTTTTTATTTCTCTATCAATAACAATCATAATTATTATTGTGTACCTACTCTTATCAGTTTTCAGTTAAGTTAACATACACAAAAATGTAAGTAGGTAGTTAGGTACTCAAACATATCGAATATAAACAAAAATCAGTTAAGAATTCAAAATAATAATTAAAATACTGCAATTAAATACCTACATAATTACATTGTAGTTAACAAGAGAAAAGGCTGAGAAATTATAATTTTCGCTCTTTATGACTGAAAAATAAAAAGGCTGAAATGGCATAAAAGTATAAAAGGCTGAAACGAGGTCAAGTAATACCTACAGTTAGTATGGAACCTATTTGAATGAACGATGTCGTAAAGTAATGGAAAAATAACCTCACAGAGTAACAGAGCGATGTTGCCACATAGATTATATTTTATTATACGATATATTTTATTGTTACAGGTTTCTGTATGTTACGTGTATGTTGGCATCCATGTAGGATGATTTTACACACTAATGCTGTGTGTATGTAAGTTGAGTAGATTTTTTATGCATTTAATGACCCATTCATCTGCCATTCCATTTCAATTACCTACTAAAGAAAACGTACGTACGACATAATTAATATTCTTATAATATCGTACCCTTATTGCAAAAACCGATTATCTGCACCAAAATTTGAGCGAAAAGTTTTTGAGTTATAAGCATTTGAAACTTTAACGACTTAAAAATTAGTTATAATGATGTCCATTTTTAAACAATAATAATTTTTATAAACAAGAAACTATTCAAGAAATGTTAAGTAGGTTAATAATTGAAAAAAACTTACTATTTTTTCAACAAAAAGAAGAAAATAACCGGTAAGGAGCTCACTTAGTTAGTTTTTCCTGAATGTAGAAAAACTACCAAATTTTCAAATTTACCGTTCTGGTAGCTCTAATGGCATTTTTTATTTAATCACTTGTTTTGAATAGTAATAATCATCAAGACAAAAATCGTTTTAGTTCAACTTTAGCCAGTACAGGTGTAAAATAAATATCTTTAGTCGCTTTTGGCTGAAGGTAAAGTAGATTTCATTTAACTTTGTACGTACTAACTGCAGCGCCCTATGGTTTTACCCGAGGAGTTCCCGTTCCCGTGGGAAATGGGCAAGCCTACATTATTTCTTATAATCTCAGCTATCTTTAAAAGAAAGTTTCGTTGAAATCGGTCCAGCCGTTCTAGAGATTAGCTCATTTAAATTATTTCGTTTTATTATATTAGAATAACTAGCTGTGCCTTGCGGTTTCACCTACATTTGTCCCGTTCCCGTAGGAATTTAGGGAAACACTATAACTGTAAACTTTCCTCTCGAATCCCTCTATCTACTGATGAAAACTGAATTAAAATCCGTTGCGTAGTTTAAAAGATCTACGCGTACCTACTTAAAGAGGGCCAGACAGCGGGAATCGATTTTGTTTTATACTATGTAAAGATAACATATACAGCAGAGCTAAGTTTGCCCGCAAGCGTTGCTATATGGGTGCCCCATTGTAGCTTTGAATCCAGGGTTAATCCCAAGAACACTTTGGAGTCCTCAGTTTTCAAACGTTCATTATTTATCTTTAAATTTTTACTGACAGTTCTCGGGTTAGGTAATAAAAACTCAACACACTTTGTTTTTTTAGTATTTAAAAGTAGATTATTTGCCGTAAACCATTCAGAAACTTGAGATAATGCATTATTTACATCGTCAAAATTGTCTTTTATCCTATCGACTTTAAAATTCAAAGACGTATCATCAGCAAATAGTACAATATCGCAAGTATTGTGGACAAAATGTGGTAAATCATTTATGTAGACCAAAAACATGAATGGACCTAGAATAGAACCCTGGGGTACACCCATTACTGAGGCTGATCCGGATGATTTTACATCATTGACACATACTCTTTGGACTCGTTCACTGAGATAAGACGCAATGAGACTAAGTGCAAAATCTTTAATGCCATAGTGGCTCAGTTTAAGCAAAAGTGTCTCGTGATCAACGCAGTCGAATGCCTTTGACGACGAAATTACAGAAAATACCAATGGCACTCTGTGAGTTCTCCCATGCATCGAATATGTGTTGTAACAGCCTTGCGGCTGCATCGGTTGTTGATCGACCCTTTGTAAAACCATACTGCTCAGTGTGTAGGATTTTATTTAAATTAAAGTGTAAAAGCAGTTGGTTGAGCATTATTTTTCCGAATATCTTGCTGAGAGTTGGCAAAATTGAAATTGGCCTGTAGTTATTCGGGTCACTCTTGCTTCCCGATTTAAAAAGCGGTATTAGCTTACTACATTTCATAAGGTCTGGAAAAGATCCAGAATCTACTGATTTATTAAAAATTAAAGCAAGATATGGCGCAATAATATCAATTATGTTATGAATTATTTTAACTGATATCCCCCATAGATCTGCTGTTTTCTTATTTTGTAAAGATTTAAATGTTTTGACTATGTCATATGGGGTAACGTGTTCAAACCTAAATAACTTATTGCACTCAGAGACATTGCTCCTTAGAAGACGATAGACTTCTGCTGGCGAGGAATTCAGAGAACTGGTTGTAGTAATTGGAATATTTTTGAAAAAGTTCTCAAATGTATTTACAATTACTGTATCGGAGTTAATTACATGATTATCACTTTTAAGCTCCAATTTATTATTATTATGTACCTTATGTTTACTCATTTCATCGCCGATGATGTCCCATGCTGTTTTAATTTTATTATCAGAATTGGCAATTTTTTGTTTTATGTGAAGTGACTTTGCTTGTATGCACACATTTTCAAACAATTTAGAATAGTTTCTTACATATTCAATAAACGCGGGGGAATAATTATATTTTTTTCTGCATATAAGTCAAACAGCTTATTTCTACTTTTATAGATTCCGGCAGTTGGCCAGTTACTAAACTTAAGATCTTTAGACAGTCTTTTCTCTATCACCTTAAAGATAGAGTTATATTGTGAGCTTAACAAATCAAAAAACTTTTGATTTGTGAAGATGTTCAAAAACCCTCGTAGCCCAGTTATACAGTAAAAGTGAACTTAAGTTCTTTTACCTGCAATAATTTTAACAAAATATTGAGTTCATTATTCTGCAAAAAGCAACTAATGTTGTTTAGTTCGTTTTTCTTTTTAGATACATCAGCAATTTCTAGTATATTAATAAAAGCTGAAACCTGTTAACGCAGGTTAACATGTATTAACAGAATAATATTGACATAATGATAAATCAAGCAACTACATCTGAAAAGTATTATAATACAATACATTGTTTTTGTGGTATAGATTTATAAATCTAAATTATTTAAATGAGTTTAGTTCTTTTTTTAAGAAGGTAATTAAATCATACCTGTAGGTAGTTGCTTTTAACTCTAGCTATCTCCGTAAAAAAGCGTCGTAGCCGACAATGGGTTTTACCTACAGCTTCGCCGTGAGTTGAGGAGTCGATTGATATATTTAACCTAATTTTGGTACAAAAATGCAGATAATCGGTTTTTGCAATAAGGGTACGATATTTTCCACGTGTAACTCCCGTTGGTTACCCTTAAAGAAGATTCCTTGTAACCAACGGGACCCTATTACTAAGCCAACGCCGTCCGTCCGTCACTGCCATACCCCTTCCAATTCAGCCCGCAACCATCTTAGACTGCCTCGTCACTTACCATCAGGTGAGATCGCAGTCAGGACTATCTTGTCATCGAATAAAAAAAATAAGGATCCATTTACATAAGTTGTGAATAACCGTTTGGTGACACTAGATTGCCCAAAATGTAATGTGAGTCATCGGCCATACAATTGGCTTAGTTTTATTTATCTGTTACTAACTGATGCCCGCGACTTCGTTCGCGTGAATTAGGGGTTTTAGATTCCCGCGGAAACTTTAATTTTCCGGGATAAAATGGATCCTATGATTTAATCCTGGATATGAGCTATCTCCATTCCGTTCAGCCAAATCGGTTCATTCGTTGCGGCGTGAAAGAGTAAGAAACATCGGATGAGTTGCATGGGATGGAGAAAAAAGAAAAAGAAAAAGCATTTATTTAAGAAATTGTGTGGAGGTGAAGTCTCTTGCGTGGACTTTCACAGGCCACGCAAGAGACTTGTCGTGCGGACGTCTATCGATGGATAATACTAAGGAAGTCACATAGGATCATCAACAATCAGACTTGTCATGCAAATGGATAGCCAAACACCATCAAGCCTGCCGCGGAATCATGCAGACTTGACGGGAAACTTGATCGTACGTGGCCGCCTTATAAGAACTAGCGACCGAAACAAATATCATGGGTGAGACGAGCGGCAGGACTCCAATTAGTCGGGCATCTAGAGTGAAATGGGAGAGGGTCGTGCTTTAAGAAGAGCTTGGATCGTCCAATCAAAAAACGACCTGACCTAGTTACCACAGGTTGGACAAACGAGCAAAAACCTGTAAGCCCTAAATAACCCGATTGGCATGAAGCGGCGCAGTACAGGCATGACTTGCAGCTTCTAGTGTCGGTCGCCAAAACCCTCGATGGTAATCGAGCCAGCGAAGTAAGTCTAGACACTCAAAGCCTTTATTTATAGCGGTGAATGAACTCGCATGTTTTAATGATGTTGACAATATAGCTGAGGCATTAATTATATGGCCCAGACTACCGCCAGACTCATAACTACATTACGAAACATTCAGCAGAATTTGTTCAGTAAACTTTAAAACATATAAAATAATAAAATAAGGCTTTAGTTTTACACCTGTGTGCCGTGTCAAATAACGAAGTAGATATACTACTTCAATGTTATTTGACAATCTGAATTCAAAATATTTTTCTTCTCGTCTGATTTTTTGTATGACCGTGTAAGAAAACCTATTCAACCGATTTTATCAGAAAATGTTTGTTAATGCAAGAAGACTTTTGAACGAACGTTTGAAATAGGTACATATTAAAATGGTTTTTTTTTATTGGATGACAAGATAATCCTTAACTGCGATCTCACCTGATGGTAAATGACGATGCCGATGGCGATTTTTCCATAAGTCACGATCTATTGATCGTGAATAATAAGAATAAATAGAATCTGACATATTTGTCAGATTCTACACGATTCCGGCTGTGGTTCTTACGTCATCTTCCCACCTACAAAAAGGTCTTCCCTTTTTATTCTTAGTTTCTCGGGAAATATCTGCGACTCCTTTGCCCAATTTTCTTTTTTATTTCTGATCTGGTGACCTGCCCTGCTTGGATCCCATAACATCGGATAATTTTGATTTATTTCTACAAAGTTCCTCTGACACCCTCCCATGATGCTCACTTGATGCCACTCACTTTGATAGCAAAAAGTAATAATATGGGCATACATGTATTACACACATACATCCAAAACAACAGTTAAGCTAACTACCAGAACGAAAACCCCAATGTATGCCGCTGTGCATACTTATGTCGTTAATTAAAGATTCGCAAGAGGGTTTCTCATGAGGAAGTAATTTATAATGCGGACGTTCGTGGAATACTAATTGCCAAAGAGCTGGGATTTTATCATTTCACTAATTTATCTGTCCAAATGTTTAAGAGCATCTTAGGTAAATGTCAAGTGTCTGATTTTGGCAAGCAAAAAAACAGAGCTGCTCGTATGGCGCCATAGGTAAACTCGAGGGCTACGAGGGATCTAGTATGAATAGACGGTAACTCCTGCAGACGCGTAAGCATCACATCCCTAAAATGAGAAGAGAAAATAATCGTTAAATTAACCATAGTCCTGGTCGTCGTTATGGTCGTTAGACAGAAGACGAAGAAAGACATTCTCTGCTGAACATAGGTCTATTGGACCACCACAGATCACAATCTTGAGCCGCTGATACCCACCGGCTGCTAGCGAGTTCGCTTGAGGTCATTCGTTTATCTAGTCTTCTCACACTAGCTTGCTGGTGCGTGACCGCTATTCGAGCACTCTATCGGTTCGGGTTATGTGGCGCGCTCAGTGCTACGTCAGTTTTGCAATTCGAGGAATTATGTCGGTAACTCTGCTTCTCTTAAAACATTTCCGAATGCGGAAAAACCAGAAATGTCTGGTTTGATCCCGAATAGGTACTGCATAGCTCTCTTCATGCCCGCTGCGTGACGCCTTCTTATGAGGCCCATGGTTAGCGGGTATGTCTAGGATCCAAGACTTTCGTCTTCAGACTCTGAGTGATTTTGGATAAGAAATTATTTCGAGAGTTCCCTATACTTGCCCGCTAAGTTGGCTAATGCAAGTTCATTACAATTGCAGCAGTTATTTTGAAATCACAAACCGACATTTCAATTTAATTTAGACGTGTGGATTTGAATGCCGTTCGAAGATCTAGGTACATGTCGTAAACTTGTTAAACAAGTTTTGCACTCCATCACCTATTGCAACGCTAATAAAGTTAGCAAATATTTGAAACGCCATGCCACCGAATTCGTGTAACTTATGATGACATTCATGTTTCAGTTTGGCTGATAACAATCTATACTTATGTCCTTAGTTGTCTTAAAAGGTAAACAAGTAATTTCTCGCAGAAAAGCATAAGCGACGTGCTAAGTATAGTGCATATGAAATTTTTTCCGCCGTGGCACAGTGCACACTGACAACCGTGCTAAAAGTGAAAGACCAAACTTTTTAAGCGTCAGGCTAGGTCAGTTACGCGTTTTAGGTTGATGCGGTTTTTTCTGTTTGAAAGCTGACGTGATCGAGATGGTTCTTAGCTTATTTATGAAGATCTGCTCAGGCGTTTGAAGATCATCAGCTCATTACCTTCAGGTCTTACAAACTTTCACTGGTGAGATTGATTTGAAAGATGTAATGATACAGATTATTTCCAAGGCATAATAACCTTGAGCTGATTCTACAGCATCAAGTAGTCTGCGGATACCTAACTCCTCAGCAACTAACAGCAGATATGTGTGTTTAGGCTCATTGGAATGGTCTCAATGAGTAGGTGTTAGATGATGATGACCGAGAATCGAGGAGGGATGGAGAAACAAACTGAGTAATAGGGTCCGGTCATATTCCGGCCATAGATTCACAGGGTTGTTTTTTATTCACACTTGTCCTAGGCCTAGACTTATTAAGGCACTTGCGAATTTATATGAATACACTGATAGATATTTAAAGTAAATTTTCGCGGGATATAATAATGTTTTAGTTTCAGTGTAGCTTTATTTTATACAATAGAATATAGAACAATGAAATAAGTCCAAGTCGTAGTGCCCAAGCTGGAAGTCACAGATTATTTGAAGACAATCGTTCGTTACATTACGTAATTGCTATTCCAAATATCATTGCATAGATCTTAGAAACTAATCTAGATTCTCAGTCTCTCTTATTTTCTGGTAATGATGATTGCATCAACAATTTCCGTCACCAAGTAAATAATAAAATATTATGCTCAGTCTCTTTGATTGTCACACGTTGAATGTTGTGAAATCGTCATCATTGTATTAGTTATACATTATACTAGCTTATGTCCGCGACTTCGTCCGCGTGGATTTAGCTTTTAATAAAATCCCATGGGAACTCTTAAATTTTCCGGAATAAAAAGTAGACTTCGGTTCGGCTCTTGGCCACCGGCTCACCGCATCGCATTGCCCACCCGTGCTATTACTTCATTTTTGCTAAGCGTTTTTTCTTACTTTCTCGCCTTCTAAGGGTCATATCGGAATGTTGAATAGCCTATAACCATCCTCAAGAATTGGGCTCAAATGAAAAAAAGATTTTTTAAATCTGACTAGTGGTTCTTGAATAGCGCGAATCAACAAACAAAGAAACAAACTCTTCGTCTTTATTATATTACAGTATAAGATTTATTTGGGTTTCCATAACTTCTAGGAATATATCTTTACCTTGTTGTTTATAAAATATATATTTAGGATTTCCTGTAGGTATCTGAGTCTGGGTTTGGTCAATTGTATTTTCACCAGATTTCCACATGGTTGAATAAACAAGCGATTTCTTTATGTCCTGTCAAGGGGAACCTTTGCATCCTGTGACAGACAACATTTCGACACTTATTAAGGAAATAAATGCAATATTGCTGTTAATTTTGCAATTAATATTGTACTGGCTATTTTGTATTGACCTATATTAAAACCAAGACATCCTTATAAACTTCACTTTTCTTAACAATAGTCTTATACTGGTAATTGTTTTTAATTAGCTTTTTCACCTGTCTTTAAAAGTCGCCAATGTCACTCTCCAGGTTCTCAGCTAAACTTTTGCAAAAAAAAAAAAAAATGTCAATTCGTTGCTCTGACTGTGAGCAGATTTGATTTGATTTTTCTCTTTACGACTATAGAATATTCATAGTCTTACTTTTTGATAGAGTTGTGCTTTTTGCTAAAATATTATAAATGCGAAACTGTGTTTGTTTATTGATTTACTGGTTTGTTGGTTTGCCCTTCAATCAGGCTGCAACAGAGCTACGGATAGATCTAATTTTTGGTAATTGAGGTCCTGGAGAGTGAAATAGGCTACTTTTTATCCCTGAAAATCAAAGAGTTCCGGCGTGAATTAAAAACTAAATCTACGTGGACGAAGTCGCGGGCATCAACTAGTAAAGCAATAAGGCAACAAGAAACCACCAGTGCGTGTTCGAGATAACCTGATGGATAACCTTCTAGTGAACTCACTTACGTAAATTGTCAGACAGGAAACATATTTTTACGAGTTACCTATTTTAATCAATACAATGATGTATATTAAAATTATTGTATTGATTAGTAGATTAAATTATTGTCAAAATAAAAAAAAATGTACTATTACCAAACAGGTGGAAATACATAATATCCGACCTAATTTTGTTTTTAACCGACTTCCAAAAAACAACCAACTTCCAACAAACAAGGAGGTTCTCAATTCGTCGTATTCCAAATCGGTCCATCAAGTAATCTTGATGGACCGATTTGGAAAATTCTTGTTTTGTTTGAAAGGGTATACTTCCCAGGTGGTCCCATTTTCATCAGGTTAGGATCTGATGATGGGATCCTGGAGAAATCGAGGGAATCTTCAAATTTTATCGGCACAATATTGTTATTTTTTGTAGTGGCGTTTGAAGTCGGTTTTGTAAAAAGAATTTGTACCTACTTTTTAACCGACTTCTATATTATGTTTTATTCATTAACCAGGCAACTCTACTTGGTTTAACATACTTGGTTGAGATGATGATGAAGTTAATATTAATTTTAATAGTAATTTGACATTATATTTTGCTATTCACAAAGATACGTAGAGAAGATTCATATAGGTATACAAAGAAAAGGCTAGTGCGTACAAGGTACGCACTACCAAAGGAGTAATTGCTTATTATTCAGTAGATACTGTACTCATATCGCAGTCGATTATTTAGTTAAGGTGCCGTTCGGTCACATCCGGCCAACGTTACATGCATTTTGATTTGACTGACAAGTACCTACGTACTACTTATAAAGTATACCTTATAATATAAGAACGAATATAACGATCAGATGAAGCTGTTATGGAGGTCAAGTAAGGTCGAAGACCGCAGTTTTTAATTTTTTTCTTTATTCGACGACAAGATAGTTTTTGTCTGCGATCTCACGTGATGGTAAGTGACGATGCAGTCTAAGATGGTGGCGGGTAGTGAAATGGTAGTGGATGGTAACTTGGAATGGGTATGGCAGTGTACATTCAACCCATACCCCTAATCTGTTTCTGCATGCTATCGAGCTAGAACTTCTTTGATGGAGTGGTACCTACAGATTTTGGAAGCTTTCTTAGGTATCGAACTAAAAGTATCGATACTACTTAGGTATAGAACCTTTTTTCGAATCTCTAAGCATCGTGATTTGATAACAAACTTGATCGTATGTGGCCTCCCTGATATATTTACAAAATCTAAGGCATTAGAAAAACAAATTAAATCATTTGTATCTCGGCTGGTAAAAATTGAAGGTCAAAAGGTAAAAAACCAAAACAGTTTACCGTCACACCGTCTTAACAATAGCGTTGAACTGAACCGTGACAGTAATACAAGAAAAGCTGGACTTATGTTATGGACTATGCTTACAGTATAGACAAGGCTGTCAAACCTATGCGGTCTGCAGGTGGATTGTGAAAAAGCTGTATCAGTCATTGCTACAGTCTCAATTGATTATTTATTGGCCGAATTTATGGTGTTCTTGTAGCGACATTGCAGTCTAGTCAATATGGAAGGCGTATAGGCCAATCTGATTGCAATCTTTACACTGCAGCAGTTACTTTAGACAATTCTTCAGCTGGTTTCTGGCTATTGATTACATAGAGATAAATATACAGGAATACTGCTATGTTTCAAGTTTAAAAACCAGAGTTATCATCATAAGTTTTTTCAAAGTTTTTTTATCTAAAAAGTTAACACTAACAATTTAAATTATCGTAAGTAACTACATAGTATATCAATAGTAATGTTGGAAGCTGTTAGATTTAATGAAAACATTTTTTTTAAAAAGCTTTCTTGAGGAGTATCAAAAGCCATTTCATTTCATTGTTGAGTTTTTTTTCACAATAAAAAAAATGTAAAAGAGCATACCAAAATACATGAAGTTCGAGTTCCTCGAGTTACGGGCACGGTTAAATGAACTTTTATAGTGCAATGACTCCTCAGTGATCAATGGCCAAATGACCCGTAATGCTTTACTTCATTAAAAATATTATTTTTTTTGGAAATACTTACTAAGTAAAATTCTGAACTGTCACCACTTAAAAAAAAGTGAATGTAGGTATGTCCTAATAAACGAAATTCCTCTCACGGTTTTTGTCAGACAGGAACGTATATCAGTAATCTCTAATGTTTTTAGCAGCAAACAAAAACAATAATAATATAGCGATACTCAGTCAGGTTGTAGTTAATCCATTAGCATTCATAGAGCAGACAAAGAAAATGTTACACTTGAAAAGATATTTACCATTTAATTTGAAATCCAGTGTGATAGAGTATGTTGTCCTATAAGGAAAAACTATTAACTTCCAACACTCACACACAAAAACACAGAAAAAAAAACAATGAAAGATTTTTGTTGCGCGTTCGATCGACACGTCCGCTTTTCGCTGCGGTTGTATAAATACTGAATGTAGTTATATAGTGATCTGATGATGATCAGTAACAAGTATTCCATGTATTTTTACGAGGTGTTTATGGGAATTTATGTTTTGTTCTTATTGTCAGAGTGACTAAAGTCGTATGGGCAAGTTTATCTCAAGATATCCAGTTATTCAGTAGGCCTGTACTGTAGGGTTTGCCCACGCATTCATACCTATCTCTTTGAGTTTGGACGTGTAAGTAGTTACATGTTTACTTGAAAGCGAATGATGAGTAGTCTTGGAAAGATAGAAAATATAAAACTTAATCACTCTAGGTGCCTGTGTTGTAAAAAAGTGGCCAAATGCGTCTTAAGACTCGCATAAGTTAGGCTTCTTTCGTCATACAAATATACTAAGTTCAAAATATATTTTTTTGCGGTTGCTTTTTCTCTTCTTGCGCTATGCCTGGTACCAAGTAGGTATCTACAAGTATGTTTTTATAATTTTAAATACATTATTATATATGATCAAACGAACTTGCAAAGTGAAGTTCGATCGATATTATATGAGTACGCTTCATTCGAAGATTTATTATATTCTCTATTTGCTCCACTCAAAACAACAACAAAAAAAAAAACATTTAAAAGAAACAATGACAAAAGGTAAAATACATTATGAATCAACTCAACTATGAATTGAGTAGGAGAAATGTCACTGCATATTTTGTACAAGTTATTAAATTACTTAAATTGAAACATCGCACAAACATCGAGAAGATTTTTTCAAGTGTAAATTTATAATTACTTTCAGGTATGTATCACATTGCGCACTTTGATAATGGATATCCAGAGTTATTACTAATATTTTAAAATATGAAAGTAACTCTATCTGTCTGTCTGTTGCCTTTACCAGGATACACATAACACAGGATAGTTTACCTCTCACTACAGAAAACGAAGTTCCCACGAGAGATTTGTCTAACGGGATTAAGTCCACACGACTAGTTGGACCGAAGACATCAGACGAGTCGCAGGGACCCGTTGAAAAAACGAGGCGCTAGACGGACCCACTGGATACAGGCGGCGCAAGACTGAGACCTGTGGGAGTTCATACAGGAGGACTTTGTCGAGTAGTGAATGTCTTTCGGTTGATGACAAGACAGGAATCTACATGGAAGAAGTCGCGAGCATCGTCTAGTATGCAAATTATGCAATGTACTTTTTATAAATACATACCTACTTTCATGAAAAATATTAGTAAATTAAAATTCTTGTATGGAATTATTATAAATATTGAAGTCATTCGACCTTTTTGCTCATTGGAGCAAAGGGACTCAAGCTAAATATAATATGCAGTTACAGCGATAGCACCTGAAGGCTGTCACAGCGTTCACGTCAGTGTTCATTATGATTAAAATTTATGAGTGTGAATCTAGCACAATTATTTTCTGTTCTCTAGTTAAATTAACTAATATTTTCCCAGATTCCACTAAAGCGAAGATGGAGGAGGTATTTCGTTTACGATAGCAAATCAGGACTGCCCGCCAGCTTTCGTATTTCCAACTAAAACTTGGGTATCTTCACTATGAGATCGCAGTCAAGCGATATAGTCTTTATTTAACCGAAACAAACTGTATGGTATAACGTGACGCTCGCTTTTTACGCTGCCGCTCTTCCAGAGATACAAATACAGGAATAACGCACCATCAACACATAACACCATCTGCAAACCCAGCAAAATACACGCTACGCATGTAAGTTTCACTCCGACACCGGAACACCTCAAGAGATGTTGACTCTACAAGCACAATTGCAAAGACTTTGTAACAAGTACAATGCACACTTGCAAAGACTTTGCAAAGGTTAGTGTGATGCTGCTTGTTGATGGGTCGTTATTTCTGTATTTCTACTACTCGAAGAGCGACAATGTACAGCGCGAGCGGCACTACGTAGCACGCATTTTCCCTGGCTTGGCGGATTGTAGCAAAACGCAAACGTTTCCTCAAATATGGTTGAGCGAAGCAATGGCTGGATCATGTGTCATGCTCGTGAACGGGTGCCGCCAACGGGAATGGGTCTGCTTTGTGTCTACCCATGTTAACATGTGTTAGGTTGTGGTAGGTGTGCATTTTTGAAACTTCTGTGTGGAAACATTGTGTGCATAGCCTAGTTTTTTTAACAATTGTAAAAAAAAATTTTTTTTTGAAAAGAGCAACTGCTGAGTTTCTTGCCGGCTCTTCTCAGCAGAATCTGCATCTAATCTACCGGTGGTAGAATTGTGACCTTTCATAAGAGCTACAAGTTGGCCTACATGAAATAAATAAATTTTGATTTTGATTTTTTGAAAAGTTATTTGTTCTGCTCTACTGCTACAAATACAAGAAAAGAAGATTTCCTCTTCTTCGTCATCTTTTTTGGGGCGAACGCAGCGGAGACGAGAGATGTGACGTGCTGCGAGTAGTAGGCTCTGCACCATTATCACAGTACACGCTAACGATATACTATAATTTCCTCCCTCATAAGATTATCAGACCGGAAGTAATTAAGCTCTTTAGTAAGTGCTAGGTCAAAAGTAATCTTGGATAAGCACTTCATATTTAAATACTAGCTGTGCCCGCGACTTCGTTCGCGTGGAATAGTGACTTTTCGGGCAACATATTTTGAATTACATTACATATACCGTCGACGCTCAGGCGCGAGGCGTGTAGTACGTACTCTGTACGTTAAAAATGTTCGCCGTGATTCTTTAAATTGACATAACTTTTTTATTTATGAACCGATTGACATGAAATAAACACTAAATGTTAAGTGAAGCTTACTACAATATATTAGTGAAAACCGTATCTAAATCGAATAAGCCGTTTCTGATATTAGCGTGCACAAACACACAGACAAACAGACAAACAGACAAAAAAAAATTAATTACAATTTCGGGTTCGGCATCGATATAATAACAACCCCTGCTACTTTTTTTTTATATATTTCCATTGTACAGACACCACTTTTCTACAATTTTATTATATGTATAGATTAACAGGCGCTATTTCGAGTCTCCCGCTAACTTCACCCACAACTTCGTTATTTTTGCACTATAACCATAACTTGAGAGTGAAGTTAGCGAGAGTTCGTGTGAAGCATTGCCTGTTAGCATTTGAATAGGGTAAAATAGAAAGTAGATACAGACCAGACCAGTATCAGTGTAAATAGCCACGGCTTACGTCAAACGTTTACCGAGATAAGCGGGACACGAGGAAATACGTTATCGAACTTTGCCATGGGCACATAATAAATGGTAATTGTACATACGGTAAGATAAACTCTGACTCAAGTAAGTAAAGTGTCCATATACCGTTTATGTACTAAGTACTATTGGATGTGGCTATGCCTTTGGCCTTGCTGTTAGTGCTGTTACTACGTATAATTGAAGTAAAGCTAATTTAATTAGCTAAAACCCAACAAACTTGGCGTAGGGTCTAGGGATGTTGCCAATTAATAAAACCAGCCACCAGTAAATAAAATATAATCAAACGGGATTGTTTATTCGGGTTTTCGCGGGTTCGACCTAGGGCTTACTCACCTCTGACTTTTTTACGTAAATATCAGATGCGGTTAAGGAAAACATCGTGAGGAAACCAGGGGTCCAAGTCTGCTATTGCAATTGTAGTTCAATTGTCTATCAATGACATCCCAATTGCTACTTTTAGCAATTTTGGTAGTCTACTAATTCAATGGCGTCACAACTGTTTTCCGATGATTTGCCACTGACACATCTAGCTTTGAATCTAGCTTAAATAAACGTTTTTATTATGTAGTTTTTTTTGAAACTCATTTCGGCAAACGCTTTTTAAGCTAATGGCAATACCGAGGTATCATTGAATTACAATCCAATTATAAGAAATCGAACGACCATTGTGAATTTAGTAGACTACGAAATTTTGGACCAATGATAATTGAATTGTAATTGTATTGCGGTTCAATGACTATGACATGTAAAATAGCAGACTTGGGGCCCAGTATGTCGATTCTTTAAAAATAATTGCATCAGTGTAACGACCGCAATGGACTCTGACTGGCTGAATTTATGGCGTTCTTGATGCATCAATACATTTTAACCAATAGCGGGAGGTTACCAGCCGACCAGAGGTCATTGCGATCGTTACACAGATGCAATAATTTTTAGAGCAGCGACACGCTGCATTCCTGAAAGTTCTGACATCTGAATAATGTGCTCAAATGTGTGTGAATTCTGTCATGGACGGATCAGGCTGTTTGGCATACAGACAGCTATTACGACGTATGCGTTCACTAAGAAAAAAATCCCCTAAGGGGTAAAATAGGGGTTTGAAGAATCGAACTTAAAAGCTATTCAACTTATACAGGGTGTCCCACGGCTATGCCACATGGAGGGGAAGTACCTTAAATATTGTAGATGGAACATTTTACTGAAAGAAGACTTCATTTTAATTTGAAAAACAATTTAAACTGCATTCATAGATTTTTAAATAATTGCCTGGTTGAACCGGGACTCGAACCCGCTATACGAGAAAAAAAATTAACCTGTATCTTTATCATACCGATCGGAAGGCTTCATCATAAGGATTTGGTGACGCCACCTCTTTGGTTTCTTGTTTGGATTGACATTAAATGTCATATCAATTCCTACCTACCCTCCATTTCCCTCTGTGCACTAGAATGACGTTATCATACGTCAAACCGTCAGTTCGAACTTTTCGTCTCCGCGAGGCGCATGCACTCATTGTGTCGCCCGTCCTCGTGTTTTTTACCAACAACGAAAAAGAGTGTGTGTGAACGATTCCGCTGCCCAGCTGACGCCGACGTGTTCCGGAGTGGCCGATAGTGGAGGTGCGCATCTGGCTCCAGTCCCGGGGACTTACAAGGTTAGTGCACGGAGATCCCGCTATCCCTTCGTTCGCCCCTTAATCCTTCGGAACATCAAAACTCAAAATTTATACAGTCCACAAGCTCAGGCTGTCGGAGGTGGACAGTGGCGTCCGTTTCTACACCATTCTTTCTGGTACCTTTCGAGCCGGATCTCGAATCTCTTTGTTCTGTCAACCACGTGGCGACTGCGGTCTATTACTGGCCCATCCCTCTGGTCTGGCTGAACAAACCAACCCCAACTTATTAGGATTGGCTAATAAGCTTATTTATAATATATATTTTAATATATTTTATACCCGTGCCATAATATTTGTCACGCATCTACCTACATACGATCATAATTATATCGTTATTACGCCACAATAATTAAGTTGTGTGCATCCCCTTATACATATATAATTATATATTTATCTATTTTCGTAATATATTTCATAGTTAATAATTAAATTAACTGAAATATCATAATAATTATTTCGTCGCTCGACCTAAGCATATTTTTACCTACCTACTTACGGCCAGCCGCGCGACGACGTAACCGCTTTGTTCGTTAACAAGCGTTATCTCCCTGTTTTACGCGTTGATTTAATTTTGTTCGTGTAAAACATGAAGGACAAAAATAAGGCTTTCAGGTCGGCTTCTCCCGTTCCAAATGATAGGGAATTAAAATTGCTTGAGGCTAAACGAAATGTTATTTTCCAAAGAATCCAGAACATTTATGATTCTTTGAATAACGTTCATACAGATGTACTTGCAAAAGAAAGTTTTCTTAGTTCGGTCGTCACATTAGATACGCTTCGTACTGAGTTTCAAGTTCTCTTGGATCAGTACAATGACCGTTGGTTAACGATCGATCCTAATGCGACACCTCAATATTATAGTTTAATTTCCTTTGACGAGTTGTATGGCCGTATTAAGCTAGTACATTCTCAAATTAGCTCTCAGACTCACAGCAAAGAAGCGTCATTACGCACAAAAAAGCCTACCCTGCCGCCTATTGAATTGAAGTCGTTCGATGGTGATATTCTTTCATGGCCTTTATTTTATGCGAACTTTAAATCAACAATACATGATAATACAACTCTTACCGATTCCGAGAGGATGTATTATCTACTCGGTAAATTAACTGGCAAGGCGCTTACCGCCTGCTCAGGCATTACACCTTGCGCCGAGAATTATTCTTTGTTGTTGCAAACCCTCATAGATAAGTATGACGACAAACGAATGATAGCTGCAACCTACTTAGATCAATTACTAGAATTTGAATCTATAAGTGCCTCCGCTGATAACTTTGATTTATTTATGGATAAGTTTGTGGCAGCCTTCAGGGGACTTAAAAATCTTAAGCTTGCAGATTTAGCAGATTTTATTATTTTACATATCGCTCTTAAGAAATTAGATTCAGATTCCGTACATAATTTCGAACGGCTAGGCGATTCGTCTTCGATACCTACCTTCGAAGATTTAGTAAATTTCATCAAAAATCAGTCAAAAATAATGCAGCGTTCGTCCCAAACGTCTCCGAGTGGTAACACAACAAAGAATGTCGGTCGTGGTCGCACACAGGACAAGAAAAATGCTTCGTCGCCTACTTCTTCGCGAAAACTCGCCTTTGTCACCACGATTGACAATAAACCCGCGGTAAAATGTTTGTGTGACAATTTTACGCATAGACAGTTATTCAAATGTCCGCGTTTTATAAAAGCTTCTCCAGAAGAACGCTTCAAATTAGTTAAACAATGTAACGCCTGTGTAAATTGTCTAAGCAATCAGCATAGTCAGGTATCGGTATGTACTTCGAATCGAAACTGTAAAAAGTGTAACCTCCGACATTCGACCTGGTTGCATTTTTCTGCTACGGATTCGAACCCGGCTACCCCTAGTTGCATGCCCGACTCCGTAACCACTGCGCCACTAGGATTCGCGCCCACTATGACGCGGCCTACAGATCGCGATGCGCTGCAGTCAGTAGTACAGCCCTCGCTTCAAGCGCCTGCGATAACAAAAACCGGTTCTACAGCGACGGTTCCATTGTCCGAGAACGTTGTATTATGCGCGACATCCATTGCCGCGCCGCGTACATTAAGCAATACAAGTTCGACTCAACCTCGCGAGCAATGTAATGTGCAGACTTCTGTTTTACTCGCGACGGCTCAGGTGATAGTTTACGATAGTAAAGGGAACGCTCATATGATACGTTGTCTGTTAGACACCGCGGCTGAAGCTAACTTTATTTCTTCAGGATGTTGTAGGCGATTGAACATAGGTCAAGATGACACCCCATACATGTTCGTTAAGGGTTTCGGTGGTTCGGAAAAACCTATTAGCAAGTCGGTGTCATTGCAGTTGCATTCCAAATATAACACGAATATTAAATTCGATATTTCGGCGCTAGTGGTAGATCAAATTACCGATGACTTGCCTTCGTCGCTTATTGATAAAAATGCACTTTCGCATTTAAGTAACTTACACCTCGCAGACAATTCGTTCGCGAGTCCGAACCCTATTGATGTTTTGATTGGGGCTTCGTTATTTCCGCACTTATTGCTTCCAGGCGTTGTGCTCGGAAAACCTTCCGAGCCCTCCGCTATACATACTGTATTCGGCTATGTACTTATGGGCTCTGCGCCTACACTGCAGCCCGCTTGCGCTCAGGCAACCGCGACTGCTTGCCTAGCCTTAGTGCGTATTCCGTCAACTACCACTAACAATAATTCAAAGGATCTTCGGGAGCTTACCCGCACGTCCGTTCAGGGTTCCTTTGGCCATGAACGCGAAAGATCCACTATCACTCCACGAGTTTCTGCCGGTGCTTCTTATGAGGTCGCGATACCTTTCCGCGAAAATGTCTTCGCGATAGGTAGTTCGGTCAATACCTCAGGTAAACATCCGCTGTGTTTACCTCGTAAACTTAAAGCTACCTCCCAGCTGAGGCTAGCTTATAAGGACGCTTATCGCGAGTACTTACGGGATAATTACATTCCGCTCGCTCCTCGCGATGTGCATGATCGTTCGTTGATACCTACTTCTTTATTCCCGCATCATGACGTCATCCGCGAGGACAAATCTAACGCGACTCAGCTGTATGTCGTTTTAGATGTTGCCTACACGCTTCGGAAGTCGGATAATCGTCTCGTGTCGCTCCATGAGCCGCAACGAGTGTTGCTAGCGCCATCCCAGCTACCAATTGTAAACCTGGATGGTGTCCCTGTCCCTGAAATGCCAGGACAGTATAATCTTACGTGCAACGTACTGCATAAGCGTAAGCTAGCTAGCTTTCGATCTATAACCGACCGTTGTTTTACTCGTGTATTTTATAATTGCCACGCGCGTATTAAACTAAAACCGCGTTGGTATCGTACTTCAGATGATCTGCCAAGTAGCAGGGACGCGTCCTGCGTTTTCATGCGTACGGACTGCAATTACACAGTTGTCTATACGCCAATTCAGGGTCGTATCTCTTATAACTATTCCTGTCAACATCCTTGCGCAGCTCACGTTGTATTCGTTACGCTTAGCTCAATCATTGCTGAACCGATAGCGTTGGTGCCTAGTCACCGTCTATTATGGTGCCGTGTACGTTTAAATAAACAGTACTGTACTGTTCAATGTACTTGGAATCGATGGCGAGGTGTTGTACTTGGGATCCATCGTTCCAATGACGGCATAGCAAGCGTAGCTACTGTCACGCTGGCTAGGAAGATTTTCCTACGCCCGGCAGTTCCTGCCTAATCGTTCAGCCTCAATTTCACTTAATTTCATTTACATTAGGTAGGTATAATTATTATAATATTATATAATTATTATTAAATTATCATGTACTTTTATTTGTACTAATATTATCGTTATGTATATTCTACATATATGTCTTATATATCGCTATGAGTATACATTTATTTTATGCGTGCTATAATCGTATAACATTATTTTTCTTAAAGCCAAGCCTTTAAGGGCGGGGGAAATGGTGACGCCACCTCTTTGGTTTCTTGTTTGGATTGACATTAAATGTCATATCAATTCCTACCTACCCTCCATTTCCCTCTGTGCACTAGAATGACGTTATCATACGTCAAACCGTCAGTTCGAACTTTTCGTCTCCGCGAGGCGCATGCACTCATTGTGTCGCCCGTCCTCGTGTTTTTTACCAACAACGAAAAAGAGTGTGTGTGAACGATTCCGCTGCCCAGCTGACGCCGACGTGTTCCGGAGTGGCCGATAGTGGAGGTGCGCATCTGGCTCCAGTCCCGGGGACTTACAAGGTTAGTGCACGGAGATCCCGCTATCCCTTCGTTCGCCCCTTAATCCTTCGGAACATCAAAACTCAAAATTTATACAGTCCACAAGCTCAGGCTGTCGGAGGTGGACAGTGGCGTCCGTTTCTACACCAGGATTATTTTTTGTTAAATAACATAGCATGAGAAATAAAAGGAAGACCATGAAATTTAGCTGTTGATGTAAAATTTTGTTCAGAAAAATGAAAAGCTGACATTGGCGTATCGACATACAACTGACATGAACTATTACTAATGAGTACCCACTTGAGAAGTACGCATCATTTCCCGATCCTTACTATCCTTACTAATCCTTACTTATATTACGTATAAATGCGAAAGTGTGTTTGTTTGTTGATTTATTGGTTTGTCCTTCAATCCCGGTGCAACAGAGCTACGAATTGCAGCGAGTGTCAGCTTTTCATTTTTCTGAACAAAATTTTACATCAAAGGCTAAAATTCATGGTCTTCCTTTTATTTCTCATGCTATGTTATTTAATAAAAAATAATCATTATGATGAAGCCTTCTGATCGGTATGATAAAGATACAGGTTAATTTTTTTTCTCGTATAGCGGGTTCGAGTCCCGGTTCAACCAGGCAATTATTTAAAAATCTATGAATGCAGTTTAAATTGTTTTTCAAATTAAAATGAAGTCTTCTTTCAGTAAAATGTTCCATCTACAATATTTAAGGTACTTCCCCTCCATGTGGCATAGCCGTGGGACACCCTGTATAATCGTAACTTTTGACAAATTTTAAATTTAAATCAAACAAAGCGCTTCCCCATGGCTGCATTTGCAATGAATGGAGTTGTGGATCTAAAAATAGCCCGGGGTTGTGTGCTAGGGCTGAATGGAGTCCGCCCCCGGAAAATGGGTCACTGTGCCGCCTGTGACGTCGCGGATGACGTCAGCAACGCATTCTGCAGGAAACTGGGTCATAGTGAATCCTTTTCGAATCGCTATTTATAGATTTCATTCAAGGGTTGCACTCGTTAAGCCAGGGGTCTTTCACTTAATTGAAAACTTCCTTCCTTCGTATTAATATTGAAAAAAGCCTTCCTATTATTTTCTATGGGGTACAATAATTATAGCAAGTCATAGCGTGGCCGCATGGTGGCCGCTGGGAACTAGGTGTCTTAGGCTTAAATCTATACACATATATATATAATATATGTCAGAGCATATTTGTGTCTCGTTTTAACCTCTATCTTGAGTCTGAACTGAGTCAGAGTATAAATCTCAGCATTAGCCTTGTGGCACATAGTTCAGAACTGATGCTCGTTGGAGTCCCAAGGAGCTGGAGTGATGATCCCGCACCGGAAAGCGCAGTGTTGGCAGACCCTGAACTAGGTTAACCGACAACATCAGATGTGTCGCAGGGAGTCATTGGACCGTTGGGCTGTATGAAATTTGAATTTCAAAAAATACGGCGATTGGCTAGTGCTGATTATCTTCGCTTCACTTTTAATGCAATAAACATGTACAATGCGCAAAATATATTTTGCCAATGTCACATTGAAGGAGAGCATATAGCTAGAGTGTTACTATCTGGTGAACTTGTATCACTTTTTTTGGCAAAGCCAAAGCAGATGGATCACAGGACACAATTGTGTCAACATTTATAAAGGATTTTTCATAAATCTGGTGGAGTACCATTAAAAACTAAAACTATAATATGTCGATCTAGCAGAGGCTTCGATGGCTACTAGGCCAGCAAATATGAAAACATACAGAACAGCTTAATATATATGCTGGAAACAATGCAACCGTTATAAATAATGGATATTGGAAGGCGACAAAAATACATTTTATTCATAAACTAATTATCATAATGGCAACTGCATTCCAAAAGCGGTAATTTGAGTTCAAGTCTTAACCAGTTTTTTGTGGTATTGTGTTGACTGTATATGCATCTATAAAAGACAAAATTAGTGAAAATATAATAAAGCCTCAATAGCCCAATGGTTAAATGCGGACTGAAAACTGAAAGGTCACAGGTTCAAGCCCCATCCATTGCACTATTGTTGTCCAAATAAGCTAAAAGCTTTTTCTAGGAGTCTAGAAAAAGCTTTTAGCTTATTTGGAGGGCAGAGGAGAATATAAGTCAAGTTCAGCTTGGTTAATATTCTTTTAAAAAAAAAAAAAAAATTAAATTGCAAGCTGATACTCGCAACTTTGTCCAGACTTAGCTTTTAAATTCCTGGGAACTCTTTGTCTTGCAAAAAGAAACCTGTCACTCTCCAGGTTCTCAACTAAACCTGATGATCGAAGGATAAACCAACAAACACTACTAGCTGTTATGTTCTGTTTGGGAGACATAATATAATACAAAACTTCCAAAATTTAAATAATATATTTCAATTAGTATCTTACTTGTTAAGTTCAATTTTTCAAACCCCTCTTTTACCCCCTTAATGGGTTAAATTTTCATAAATTCTTTTTTAGCAGATGCCTACGTCATAATATCTATATGCCAAATAGCCATCCATCCAGTGATTTGAGCTGTGTATTGGTAGATTAGTCAGTCAGTCAGCTTTTCCTTTTATATATTCATTTTTTATACTGTTACAATTCCCTTGTTCTTTGTTTCTTATTTTTTAGTTCTTAGTTATTTTTGTTCATTATTTCTCTGATCATTCATAGATAATTTCATAGTCTTTTTCCCCTGTCCTAGTACCACATAAGTAAAGAAACTAAACAGAAACAAAGCTTTATACAAGCGTGCTGATATAGTTACACTACACTTCTTTTAGTAGTAATACTATAATAGTGTATAGAGAGTGTATACAGCTACTAAATTGTGACGTCATGTTTCAATAGCGATCTCTTTTTCTAACAGAAAATTTAAAAGCTCTATTTTCGAGACTAGTTAAGATATTAAAAAAAGAAAAATTAAGTACACAGTTGTACAAAAAACTTTAGTCCAATACCCAATTTATTAACATGGTCGCCTAACAGTTGTGGATACATGTTAAATTTTTATAAAAAATACTCACCTGCAACTACTAAAGAAAGCAGTAAACTATTTACCATGTATTCACAGGGTTTAATAAAACCATTACAGGAAATTGTTCATTTTTTAAGTATCTATAAGCAGTCTAGATACTAGAAAATAGATTAATATTGTTATAAATGTATTTATTAGCTATAATACAGTCCCAAATTTTAAATTATTCATCCGAAACGATAACACCAGCTTGACATTGGCCTTCGTTCCAACTCTCCAACACAATCAATACAAAATGTAGGTAACACAACTTAATAAAAACATAACATATACTCACGGTACAGAGAAGAATGAAGAAGGACAGTAGAAGCTTACACTAGCACTGAGGTAATTTTGGTTCTTTAAAAGCACTTTTAACAGTTATAATAATGCCGAAAATATTTAAAAAACACGATCGTCAGCCCTTTCGCGGCCGCAGGTTCATTTATCATTTGACATTGACATTTCTGTCATTTTTACGTCAATAATAGATACCACAGAGTAGGTACCTACATTTTTATGCTTGAAACACCAAATTGAACATGTTTGACACCACTGACCTCAATTTTTTGGAGTACCTATAGATAATATGTATTTATTTAAACAACTCATATTATACCTACATAAAGAGTTAATGTGGTACATAGTGGTAGTAGGTAGGAATATTGTATAATTTTTTGAGAGGTCTCCTTCCAAGACTTCATAGTACCTACCTTCACAGTTACCACTAGGTACTGACCTTCTTAATTAATCTATGATTACACTGGACTGGCTGTTGTGGTTTCTTTGATGCTTTGAACCTACTTGATTGACGCCATTTTGAACTCGATTGATGCCATTTTTTAGCTGTTTAACCGATAATTGACCGATATGAGTGTCTCTGGAACTAATATATGTAATTGCAAATGGCACACCAATCTCTATAATAATCTATGAAATAATAGAATATCTTGTAAGAATAATTTTGTAATAGAATCTGCATCCATGTATGGGGTAAAAGTAGTTGTATAAAATAAAATATAAGTATAATAGTTTTACAGCCAAAACACTGTTATTACCACGTTATTCCATGATTAATACCAATTTCCAAATTATTCCCAAAAGATAAAGTTTTGTAGTAGTATTTTATAACAATGTTAGCGCCATCTATATTTTAGAATGGAAGGTACATAATAGTCAGTATCACAAGTCAGCACCACATGTCGAATGGACTGCTAGCGTTGCTCGTGTAGTTCATTACATTGCGAAGAGATGGCACGAGTTTCGATTTCAGGTTACCAAAAATTTTCAGACTTTCTACCTTAGTTGACCGTTATTGTTGCAGTGGTTTTCTGCATATGAAACTGATAGCATCCTTTCATAAATCCAACATTTCTTTAGTAAAAATAATAAAAAGGATTTTCATTCTAAAGACTTTAATTTGAGAGTGATATTAGGAAAAATGTATAGCTTGCCGACATCGAATCTACGGTTGCAAAAAGCGTCGTATCGGTCATACGCCATTTTAGTGCCAAGGAAGGAGACCGCAAAAATGCAAATTAGTAACAGGGCGCAAATAGTCGGGCAAAGAATAGCGCTCAGCTTGTTTGCGCGACGAGATCTCACGGAGCCTTTTTCGGAGTCCGTATCCGTATGATCGGACTTCTTGGTCATTGCTAGCTGGAAATTAAAAAAAAACTTCATTGCAATCGAACCTAAACATTAAGAATTATGTTCATTGCAAAATTTTAAGTAGGTAAATTCATTCATTTTAAGCCATCACCGGCCCACGTTAGGCCAAATTAGCCAAGTGTGAATTTGTTACATAGGCATCTGAAAATCTGAAAAGTCAGAGAGCCTGGGATTGGACCCAAGACTGCCTGAAAGGAAGCCAAAGCTATCATTGCTTCAGTAAGTAGGTAGGTACCTACATGAGATCTTAAAATTAAGTAAGTCACAGTCTGCCGTTCAGACTACTTTAGGTACAGTCATAGGTCATCCCTAAACATCTGGAATTGCGTTCTAAATTCAGAGCCGGAATTCAAAACTCTTGTAATAATTGCAGTCCTACTTATCCTCAACGTATCTAATTTTTTCTGACGATCAATCTGAAGGCTGAACTTATAAAACGTGAGAGGCAAGTACCTACTTATCCGATTTAAAGATTCCCTATGTAGAAGTATAGGTTACCTGTTTATAATTTAATTTTTTGCTGATAAAATATTTTTGTAAATATTTCAAAATTGTTCAAAATTTCTTCCAAACTAAAAAAAAATGTAGAGCGTTAATTAAGTATAAACAAGGAACATAATATGAGTACCTAAGTATAAATCTTGTATAAATAAAAATCCTTATTTGACCACAGATTAGGTATTAGTATTTGACACATTTTTTGAGATGACGCAAGTAAAATTAAAGTTTAGAAATATTTTATTTAACCAACTTCTTAAAGGAGGTTTTTAGTTCGACGCATTTTTTGAATAGCAGTCCTTTTTCTGGTTTTTCTGTTAATTCTGAAATTATTTCGTGTTTCAAAGCTAAAAGTAAGCTAAAGGTATTTTTTGGTAAGTTTCTATTACCTACTTATTAAACTTTACATTCAGGAAATTTTCATTTTACCTGCTTTAAGGAAGTTTTCATCACAAACATATAAGAGTAACTCTTATAATATATTATGTTTGTGGTTTTCATAGCATCACTAGGTAGGTTTATCATTTTAAATGTACTTACCACAGAGAGTAGCATATTCTAGGTAGTTACAAATTCTTCTTGTCTATATCCTAATCTTGTAGATACCTATTACTCGGAGGAAAAAAAATTTAGTATAAGTACATCAAGAATTCAAGACCTATTATAATTACCACAGAATACTTTTTGCAGTTTTTGGAAACCTAGTGATTACATTCTCTTGGGTTTTTGGTGATTATACCTATTATTAAACTAATTGTGAACTAATTACATAAACGGATTGATTATGTAATACCTACTCAGTGAATTATATTATTCTCCAGGAAATATTCATTGAATAAAGTTTGAAGCATGAATAATTATTATTATTGAATAACTTTTACAAACCTTACGAAGTCGAGGGCAAGAAATCTAATTATTTTTCTAAGAACAATTACCGAGTAATTTTCTAAGAAGTCATATGAACAGAGCTGAAATTCGCGAAAAAATAAAACATGAGGATAACTTTATGTCTCGTGGTCTTTTCCTGTGTAACTCTTGGTCTTTTCACCATATTCTTGTATCTAATGACAGTGGTGGATCCAGGCTTGAAGGAGCTACCTAATAAAGCTAGGATGGCTTTATATTATGTCGATAATGATAAAGTTGATGAAATCTTAGTAAGTTTGCATATCTCCTGAAGGACATTTTATGTATAACTATCTACATATATAGCACAGATATACAGCCTCTAGCAAAATAATTATGTTTTATTATTATAAATTAGTAGGTAATATGATACAAAAGAGAGCTAAAGTCGCGAAGCTGAAGTGGCTGGGCATATAGGAACTATAAGGAAACGATGATCCTTTAAGGGAATTTTGGGGTGGGTTTCCAGATCTTTTCTAATCTATAAAGGTCGGGATTTACTTAACGATATCTAGTAGATAATAATTAACAGATATTTCTGGTATTTCTATTTCGTAGGAGAACTAAAGCTACCGATTTAGCTCAGCGAGAGTTGCGGAACTGGGGTGGAAATAGACGGGCCACATAGTAAGAAGAACTGATGGTTGTTGGGGCTCCAAGGTGCTGGAGTGGCGCCCCATCCCCGGAAAGCGCAGTGCTGGCAGAAGCTCAGTCTTGTCCAGTAGTGGCCATCTATCATATATGATAAAGAAAAAGTTATAATAATCGAGGCACTAATTTGCATCTCTCCAATTTTGTTCAACCAGTTACCGACTTGAATCAATGTTGCTTAACCGTCACTTTCGAATATGTATTGTTGGAACTAGACCACGTCTCTCAAATACCTACATAATATTTATATATTTATAACATATCTTTATATTTTTTTTAATTCACAGCCACCAGAACTCTACCTCGAAGTAGGTAACTTCATGGATTCAAGAAATTCGAGTAGAACCTTGTAAAGCGACCATTCGTTTTAATTGGCATTTTATGATCACTGGTTTATGATACAAGTTACCACCGACCTGCGCCCTTGTTGTTGATCTGTACAAATAAATAAAATTAATGTGATTGTCCGTGATTTCAAAACCATTGCCATTAGGTACGCTCATAATTTTATGATTGTTTGAACGATATCATAAATCAAAACCTTTAAAAAAATAGGTACAGACAGACGGACAGACGGAACTGTCTGTCTGTACGGGCTATAATTTTCGGAACATCTGAACAGTTGATTTTGAAGGGATTATTTTCACGGGCAAGTAGAGAGTGACCATGTATAATAAAAAAAGGTGTGTTGAATGTGTGCCGATTTTGATGCAAAGTTTATAGGTAGAGCTTAGAGAGATCAATAGTTGACATCAAATTATTGCACAAGTATTGTAATAAGGCTAATGAAAGACCTACCTTTTTTTTATAGACAGGAAATGCCTAGCATACCCCTCCGTCAGGGGAAACGGAGGGGTTATGTGGGACTTGCACCCACTAAAACCTGTCTGTGGTCCTACACGGCCCCTGGCAGTAGCGTGGGTTACACTTGGCGGAGTATTCACCACACCACAGCCCAAATGAAGGACCTACCTACGCAAAAAGACTCCTACTTAAGGGATGTTTGATGAAAATGGGCATAAACTCTCTAAAAGCGTCGTGTCATTCCGAGATAAAAGCTATCTTTGTATTTTTGTACCATCTTTGTACCTACTGGTGGCGCCATCATAAGTTCCGCATAACAAAGAGTCCAGCGGAATGATATGGGACACTGTTTTGAATTCTTCTATTATTTATCAGTGACAATTAACAATAATACTACCTACGTTTATGGATGATCTGTGCCTTTCTAAATGACAAAGAGAATGTAATCACTCCGTTTTACTAAATGACACCAGCCTCTAGAAACTCTCTTACAAGAACATTTTATTTCTTTCAGCAACATGCCGAAACTAACGGGTGACGTCATATTGCCAACATAATTTATGTCAAAAAGGAGTTTTCTAAAACGGAGTGATTACATTCTCTTTGAATGACACTATAGCAATACCAAAATACCTATTACTATATTCTTTTTTAATTAATGGTTTATATTCTCTTGCCTTTTTTCTGGCATTTTGTCTTTTACTTTTGCTACCACACTTTATTATATATTATAACCTATAGGTAAAGCCATGTCGAAAGGCAGTCTGTTGGTCGCTATATTTTCAGTATCTCTCATAGCTCTGTTCGTCACTTTAGTTTATTTGATTAGCAACATCGATCCTGAAGTGAGACCTGATTCTATAAAATACGTAGAGAGAGAAGACATAGAGTCAGTGACGATTTCTTTCTCACTCACACTAAAAAGAGAGCAGAGATAAAGTTATTAATGTGATAAACAGAGACGCAGCTACCCAATTTTTTGTCCCTCATCGTGTAACCAGTTTTTTTCAAGGTCGACACACTTTTGTGCCCAACAAACTGACAGTTAATAAGAAAATTTAGTATCTATGTGTGTTGCCAGCTTTAGGTACCTATACAATGTCCCGATTTTCCCTATCCTACTTATATTATAAATGTGAAAGTTTGAATGTATGTAGGGCCATCCATACATACATCCAAATTTCAGCCATATCGGTTTAGTGTGGCGTGATTGAGTAACAAACATATGGATGTTTGTTACTCAATACGCCACACTAAACCGATATGGCTGAAATTTGGCACGGAGATAGGTTTTTTTTAGTAATGTCCTCTGACATACCGTAACGGCGGGTTACTTTGGCTACTTTTTCAATTTTTTTTTTAATTTTTGTTGAAACAAAATAAAGTCGTGATGGAAGAAATGAATATTATGAGAAAAGAAAAGAAAGATGATGGATACTAGAATATAATATATGTCGGCGATGATTAAAGTGTATTCAGTTAGATAGTGTCGGTTACTGTTCTGAATCATCCTGAAGTTTCGTTCGAATGTCCAACAACCAGTCGAGAACTGTTGGCGATCTTAAGAATTATTTTATTTACAAAGTTCTTAATTTTTAAAGCCATTTTTAAATAGCTAGAGGCAGACTTTTAATGTTTTTTTTAAATAATTATTAACTTAAACTATGAAGAGTTGCAGTTTTATACGACTGCCTGAAAAAAGGAATATACTGTTAATTTCATTAATGATGATTTTGATGACTAAATATACAATTTTTGTTGCTTTTAATTCAATAGCATTACTCGATCGAAGGAAAATTTTAACTGTTCATTACAAATTATTTTGTGTAACATTCTTACTAGTAACGAAAAAAAATTTTCCTTTGTGTTACATACATCTTTTTTCAAAGTGACTCACATATGCTAAATTTCTATTCGGCATTTCAATATTTTTTTTAAGGAGCAAATAATTATCTAGTGAATTGGTCCTATGAAAGTACATTAAAAAACTTTAGTATAAAAAAAAATATTTTTAAAAAACCGACTTACGTGTACAAACTAAAATTATTTTATACTTTTAAGTGGTGGTTGAAGTTAATATTGTGTGCAATAAAGAATAATAAATTCTTTATTGCACACAATATTAAGATATATGTAAAAAATAGAAGCTTACCCTAATAGGTATGTCTCTCCCAGACAACCTTATATGTGTAGGTATGTTATTTAAAAAATAAAACAGTTCAGCATCTGTTTTGTCGTTTTATTTAAAAATCCTGGGAAGAATTTTCCATCTAATTTGGGGTACTAGGGGAGTGCAGTTATTGTGGCAACATTAAACTCGAACTTGTCATGTGACGTCATCGTTACGTCATGTTATCTCTATTTCAGTCGCGGTTACACAGTACCTTGGTCTATTGCCTTCTCTGTCTACGATAAAATACGATGACGCTGTAAGTATCTAAAATTAGGCTTTGCACACGTGAGCTTTTCTTTAGCTTTTCACCCGAGAAAAGAGGCCAGAGAAGAGGAAATTATTATCCCGAAAAAAAAAAACAGCCCAAAAATATAAACGCGAAAATGTGTTTATTGGTTTGTTTTTCAATCACGCCGCAACAAGCTATAGATTGTCGTGATTTTTTTGTATGGATATAGTTGAGGACCTGGAGAGTGACATAGGCTACATTTTATCCCGGATAGTCAGAGTTCTTTCCGAATTTTTAAAACTAAATCCTAAAAAAACTAAGTCACGAGAACGTGGGCATTTCTAGTATCAGCTAGTTCTGCCATGGGCTGATAATAATCTCACCTTCCGGCAATACCGTGCATATAAGAGTTCTGGTACGTTTCCGTGAAGAAACCGGTTAAGGGCGAAAACCTTTAAAGTTTTCTCACCATCTTAGACTACATTGTCATTTACCACTGAGTAGAATCAAGGGTCAACTTATCAAATGCTCATTTCTTTTCAGGATTATTTTTTGAGTCCAAACGAGGTGCCTCCATCACACGGCAAGCTAGGTTATGGACTTGAAAAAGTAACAGATGGGTATGATAATTACCAACCCAGAAAAAATATTGCCAGAGTAAAATCAGTACACAATGACACAGACGTAAAAGATGTACTACCAAATAAAAACCAAACAAAGTGTACTAAGAGGGTAATAAATATCTTTGAATTGGTAACTAAACCAATAAATGCTGTTAAAGGCCTGAGAAGATCAATTAATGAGGAAAACAAACATGAAATTGAAGAAGATCCACCTAGATCCTTGCTTTTGCAAGTAAAAGGTCTAGACGGACAACCGAGAATTGAAATCAAACTAATAGCAGAAAAACTAAGTAGTAAAACGAGTAGAAAATATAGAAGCTCTGGTACAAAAATAAAAACAGAATCTAATTTACCGTCCGAGATTAACTATGTTGAACTAGATAGCGATACTGGAAGCAATGAAGCATCATTAGTTATAGTAGAAAATGGGACGTTTATTCTTAATATTTTCGCAAATTCAATTGATATTGTTAGAGAAAACGATACTGTTTCATATGAACTTGAAAATAATAATAGAACAAATACTTCAGATTACTTTAACTCACAAGAAATTGAAACTCTTGATTTTAATAAGGAGAACTATAAAATATTTTCGATAAATACAAGTTTATCAACCAGTTCGGGAAGAGTAAATAATACTGTCCTAACTGTTAAAGACAATTTCAACTTAATAAATAATAATACTACATCTAATATTAGTGTAGCACAAAATACGACAGAAATCAATTCATTAATTCCCGATAAAGATTTAACTATGTATAACAATCTAAGACCGCGTTTACCATGGGAAGGGACTACTGCACAAAGTACTTTTCCTATTCAATATCAAACCATTGCAAAAGTAATTGAAGAAATGTCTTTAAATACCGAATTCGAAGAAAAAACAGAAACTACCGAAAGTGCAGGAACGTGGTCGGGTGAAGCAAATGACAATGATAACTTGACTTCTAACTTAGTGGGACTTTTAATTCCAGAAGCAAAGGCTACTTTACCTATCGGCAATTGAAAAACCATTAAATTAATTGTTAACTCACTTCTATCTATTATTACAAGGACTTGATTATTTGAGCCGATTTTGATGAATTTGTGTCAATCATCGATGTATATGGATAGGCCTCTAGACGAAAAAAACGCGCTCAAAAAGACAACAGAATCTCGTGTCTTAAAAGAACTTTAGTTTAAAAAAAAAGTGCTAATGTTCTTCATTCAATTTTTTGTCCGGTTAAAAGGGAGTGGCTACTCTTCGAACGTGACTGGTTGACACTCGCGTCAAAGCGAATCGCGGAGAACGCGCGGTTTTCATTAAAGTACTATTCAAGCGCATTTTCGTAAACGCAATTATATGGGACCGGCATATCCATATACATCGATGGCGTCAATCAATTCTTTGTTATGGACCGTGAGGTTGTGTTTTATATGAACAACAAAATCAATATGACGGACATTACATACAATTTCCCGTGGTCGGGTACAGTTTTAAACTTTTTTCTTGTTTTTGAATACGAATTGACTAGTATTAAAGCTATTTTTTTACGTTTAATTTGTTTTTCCAAAACTGGATTCTATTAAAATTAGCTTAACCCCAAACAAACTTATTTGCCAGAATAATTTTCTAATAAAGTTTAAATTTACGAAATACCTAACATCAGATTGGAATGTACTCAGATTAAAAGACCATGTACCTAAATCGCCTCTATGTAATATGTATGTTACAAGTATGTGTTTTTCTAGCACTAATGTTTTATGAATGAAGCAGAAATAATTATGAAGTGGAGATTGTCGGACTCGAGCACGTAGATAAATAGCGCATTGTATAGAAGCATTCATTTGCGAAGTGAGGCCAGAAAAATGAAGCCAGATCTGGCACCGTTCGGTATCAACTAACTCATCACATCAGTCCAAGTAGTAAAAATTTTTTTTATTTATTGATTTTAATTTTCATGCTAATTTCGGTATCTTAATCTGCTCCATAGTAAACTAGCAGAGACTACTACGTTCCAATTGCTACTAAAGTTTGTGTACTTTACTATGAGCGATGAGTTACTGCTTCTATTCCATTTGGCTACCGTCACAAATAATAATTTTTATCAATGTCAGAGTATCTAAATATTGTATTAGCAATTAATTACATAGGAAATTCCGAGATTTTATAATACTTTACCTACTGTTTTTACCGATGGAAAACGCAAAAGGAAGGTGTATGATTTTGGCAGTCTATGTATGTGTACTAAGTGACTATTTATGTAAGAATATTGCACTGTAGCTTTAGTGATTACTGAGCCAATTTTGATGAATGAGGTGTCAATAGATTCTCACATAGGCTACAATCTACATTTTATACGAACAAAATCAATATAACGGATATTATATCCAATTTTCCGTAGTTGGGTATCAGTTTTTAAGCTTTTATTTTTGTTAAACATTTTTCTTATCGTGGTTCAGGCCGCTTGGCAGATCATTCTACATTCTGTGGCTAGTCTAAGGTCCGAAATAGCGTTAAGGTTTGGTACTAGAGCGGTGCGGCTCCCACGTGCGAACTGCGAGCCCGCCTGCCTTGGACGGCCTTGCCGATTTACTTTTGCTTGTTACAGCACGCTCACTTGATTCAGGTGCGTGTCAAAGTAGAAATACAACAGTATACTAACAACTTAACAGAAATTAGCATTAAAGCAATTAATGAAGCCTCAATAGCCCAACGGTTATAGGTGCGAACTGGAAAACTTAAAGGTGGCAGGTTCGATCCCCACCCGTTGCGCTATTGTCGTACCAACTCCTAACACAAGTTTTCACTTATTTAGAGGGGAGAGGAGAACATCAGTCAAGTTCAGCTTGGCTGATATTCTTTAATAAAGAAAAACTTATTACCTCATTTGCAAGAAAATAGCCTTATGGTCAGGAAGATCCATTCCCCGAATGCAAAGATTGCCCGAAAGACCAATATGTCTCAAGATAAGAAAAACAATCATAATTAGATTTAACAATGCGTTTTTTTTTTTTCACTTATAATTTATTAACAATTTTATTATTACAAAGATAATTCCATTATGCATGATAACATTACAATCACAGTATAGATCATTGCGCCTTTGGCAAGTTTTTATTATGTATTAAATAGGTTGCAGAATTTCAGATATTCATCACGCAACTTTTCCGTCAGGAAGTTTAATTTAACTTTAGAAACCCATTCCTTAAATCTTTTTTAAATGTAAGAAAGTTGTTTAAATTTTCTATTTTTTTTTATTTGTCGCGTCTGATATGTGGCCTCAAGCCGAAAACATTCAGCCATTAGCCATGACTTTTTGAAAACGCCCTGTCTGTTGATTATTTTCATTATGATTATTAACTACTCTAATCATAAAATAATTACCACAATTTATTTCAGATTACCTCATGCCGCGACTTCGTTCGCGTTATTAAAGCTCTTTATTTCCTAGATTAGTATGTAATCTACCTCTACTAAGAACTACTACTAGGTACTTCGTTGCGACCATCCATCCATCCAACCATCGAAGTAAAATTAAAACCGCACCCTGTGTTGTGGAACGGGGTGCAGTGTTGCTAGCATTGGAAACGGAGCGTTGCGAGTTGGTTCGCGACCCCGTTTCACTTGCCACTTTTTAATCTCGTACGGCGCTGTCATTGTTTGTTAAATACCATTAAATACTTGTTGGGGAGGGTTTTTATTTCTCATGAATAGTTATATAATGTCAACAAAGCGTTAAGTGATGTTTCATACATCGCCGACGCCATCATTTCTGGCCACAGATCTTCTTTCCAATGAAAGTTAGTTTAAGTTAGTTGTGTGTCTGTGATATTCGAACTCTAGACCCCGAAAAGCATGCCGTATAGCCAAAACACTAGCCTTTTGCCGCTATTTTCAAAAAAAAAATCATAATAAAATATAGTATATCAACTCACCAAAAAAAACACTTAAACCCTACCTAAAGCCGTCTCCAACCGCCCCTATAACGGCCCCTGTCCTCACATCTAACCTATTTAACCACAACACGTCAGACAAACCACCATCTTAACGTGAGGGTAACTATCAAACATATCTAAGTAGGTATTTAATCAAATACACTCATCTAAACCTACGGGTAATATATATTCGATTAGGGCGTGATTGCTATCACCACCCGTCAATCAAATATAACGACCTAGACGCGGGAGCATCCAATAGCCGTATGAGTCTCTGGAAGAGACTGAATTAATAACGTCTAAAGCGCTGTATTTATACTAACGGCGCGGCACCAGACCGGCGCCTACGTCGTCAACAAAGTCAAACTACCTACTACTAATTTTATCAAACCACCTTCAATACCTACATTAATCTTTACTATTTCAATATATCGCTAACAAGTATTTAATTATTCTTACTATCCTTACTTCTTTACTATTACTAATATTATAAATGCGAAAGTGTGTTTGTTTATTAGAAATAGAAATAGAAATATTTTTTATTCAAATAAACTTTTACAAGCGCTTTTGAATCGTCAATGAATCTACCACTGGTTCGGAATGCCTTTCCTGCCGAGAAGAGCCAGCAATAAACTCGGCGGTTGCTCTTTTCAAAAAAAAAAATTTTTACAATAGGTAGGTAATGAAACTATGCTATGTATACAGTGCTTCGGTATTGGGTTGTTGGTTTGTCCTTCAATCACGCCGCAACAAAGGATCGACGTGATTTTTTGTATGGGTACAGTTGAGGGCCGGGAAAGTGACATATCCTACTTTGTATCCCGGAAAATCAAAGAGTTCTCCTTTTCTCCTTTTTTGGAAGTCGGTTAAAATATCAAAAGCTATCAACACAAAGCTCACAGGCTACTCGGAGGCTGGGTACAGTGCAGCGAGTTGCGTCAGGCATCAGTAACATGAGCACAAAAAGGTGAAGGCCGACCACCTGACACTCGTCGTATTTAGTGCACAAAATATTAGAAAGTCTACATGCTGCCTGCGCCTTATACGCTCTAGGCTGTAGGCTAGGTTTAGATCGCTATCAGCTTCTATACATTGTAAGATTTAATTTTTAGCTAAACCTGGCTCCAGAGTTGTTACCAGTGGCGTAACTATAGGGTGGCAAGACGGCAAAATGCCACGGGCCCCAGCCTGAAGGGGCCCCCGGTCAGGTATATCAGTATATTGGTTGAGCTTCTTTATATTGGGGGAGGGAGGGCCCCATACGATGAATTTGCCACGGGCCTCAAACGCTATAGTTACGCCACTGGTTGTAACCCTCCTTTTTAGTTGGTTACGTTTGTCTCACTCATTAAGCGATCATTAATAAAAGTATATTAACCTGGCTTCAATCGTCAGAGTTTCAAAAATAGTTCGTTTCGAAACTTAATAAATAAGAATGAAGTTCTCCTAAAGACTTTCTTTGTAAGGAAATTCTATAGAATACAAGCTTTATTGAAGAGTAGCGACTTGCCCGCGGCTTCGCTCACGTTAAGTTCGAAAAATCGAACTTAACGTGAATTAAAAAATCGTTTATTAGCGGATGTCTACATTTTAGTAGAGACAGATAGCTGTATGCCAAATTTCAGCCTGATCCGTCCAGTGGTTTGAGCTGTGCTTTGATAGATCAGTCAGTCAATCAGTCAGTCAATCAGTCAGTCAGTCATTCACCTTTTCCTTTTATATATTTAGATAGATTAAGGATTTGTATAATATGTAGATATCTGAATTCAGTCAGAAATTCATTCAGATGAATGAATGCTAACACCTGCTATATGTACCTACTGTACTTATCTAAAGTTTTCCTTTATCAAAGTAATATTAATCGCATAATAAATAATAATCTATATCGCGTCGTATTTATTTTGGGACTTTGTGCCTAAGGATTAAGGAATTAGGATAATTAAATCTAATCTGCTAAATACTGAATTGGTTTTCCCCACAATTTGCACAAAGTTGGATAAATTACAATAATTTATTTAAGACGGGATTACTGAAAATCTGATAAGGGATAAAGGACATTTAAAAACTTATTTTTGAGTGTTTATTCAACATGGTTTACTTTAGGGAAAGTTGGTGCTAGGGACAGAAACTCTTTTCAATAATTCTTTCTTCGCAGAAACGTGGGCTATGAATATAGTTAATCTACTTTAGAGATTTTTTGGAATCGTGAAATCGAATTCAGTGTGTTTAAAACACACACACACACACAAGCCATCAGCGTAGGAGATGCCCACAGTTGCCCCTATTCCCTCACTCTCAAAGTCCTATGGAACGGAAATCCGACACTACAGGAGAGAAATCAGCCCCCCCCATTTCAGACCCTTCCGATAACTTATTTGTCGATCGATTCGGTTTGTTAACATATATGTATTTCGCTCGCTCTGAATCCACACGACAAAAAGAGATCGATATCTAACCGTATCGACACGGTATGTTATCGAACAGGTCTGAATCGCCCTGCAGGTCGATTTTTACGGGACATCGTAACGAAATGACATTTGCCGGTAGGAACCAGCCACGGCCGAAATATCCCACTACAACAGACTTGAATCAATATAAAACCCGCAAATTGCCCCAGCTGGGAATCAACCCGGGACCTACGAGCTAAACATTGCGCCCGGGAGGTCGACAGAATGATGAAATTCATAAACTCCGAAGTAATTAAAACTCTAGTTCGAAAGTGAAGAAATCCGTCATCTGGCAAAGGTCAAGTGGTTTAGATGGTTTCCAATGTAGCAAGAGTAGTGCAATTATTATTTTAGGGGTTCCATATCAAAATGGTAAAATTGTTACCGAGTTTTTTTTTTACGAATATTAGCCAAGTTTAAGTTGACTAATATCCTCCTATCCCCTCCAAATAAGCGGACAGCTAGTGCTAGGAGTGGGTACGACAATAGTGCAACGGGTGGTATTCGAACCTGCGACCTTTCAGTTTTCAGTCCGCACTTTTAACCGTTGGGCTAGTGAGGCTTATAGCGCGCGTACGGCCGTCTGTCCGTCTGTTACAATTTTTCTTTTTAACCCCCGACGCAAAAACGACAGGGTGTTATAAGTTTGACGTGTCTGTGTGTGTGTGTCTGTCTGTGGCATCGTAGCAGCCTAAAGGATGAACTGATTTTGATTTTGTTTTTTTTTTTTGTTTGAAAGGTGAATAATTCGGGAGTGAGCTATGTTTGATGCAAAACGGTCAAAGATGGCCGCCGTCACAAAATGGCGGATTACAATTTTTTTTTAATTTCACTTATCGGGGGTGTTTTAAATTTTCAATTTACAGTTTTTGTAACTATCTATGGTTCCGATTGCATCAAGTGGAGTTAAGGGGTGAGGTTTTAAGGCCGTTAGGCAATAGCTCCAGTGGAGTCGGGCATGCCTTATTGCTTCCATGAGGATTTTCCTCCCCCCAAAAAGAAAATATTATTAACATTCTAGTATGCTATCGACTTGTGCAAATGTGCAATGTGCAGTAATCAATTTAATAACTATAAAATAACACCGTGACTGAATAACTGATAGACAAGCGTAACCGAAGTTTGTGGACGTATAGAGAGTTCAAATTAGATGTGATTATTTTTTCCTAGTTTTTAGAGAGTTAGGTACTTTAAATCCGGCAACAACGAGATATTTTTCCGGGATAAAAAATAGGTCCTACACTATACTTATTCAAAAAATCACATCTATCCGTTGCTCTGATTGGTTGAAGGACTAACCAACAAACAAATGCACTTTCATATTTATAGTAATTATCTAGTACGGAGGATCTAGAGGTCCACTAAGTAGAGATTTTTGATTATAATCAAAAATCTCCATTTAATGGATTTGGATTAATAATTATTAAAAAAAACTGAATTCAGATTCATACGTTTTCGTCTAAGGTACGGAACTCTCGGTGTGCGAGTTGGTTTGCACTTTACACGTTTTTATTTTATATTTTTATTTATAATCAAGCCATAACCTTCCTTCTGTCAAGTCGTCGCGTTGGTTCACTGGGTTTCACGAAGTTGGTCTCGCGTGCTTTATTTTGTACTAGATGATAAATAGTATGGCGAATTTACATCAGTATCTTTAAACTTATTTGGATCACTTGTTTTCCAAAATATTCTATATAACAATAGAATAGAGAATAGAATAGTTTTTTTATTTAAATAAACTTTTACAAACTGCTTTCGAATTGTCAAATGAATGAATGAATCTACCACTGGTTCGGAATGCCGTTCCAACTGAGAAGAACCAGCAAGAAACTCGGCGGTTGCTCTTTAAAAAAAAAAATATATTGTAACAATAATATATATCGTGATTTACATATTTTCATATCCATAATGTGAGTAAACTCATGTAATGCCTGCCGCAGGCGCGGAGTTCAAGTTTCAGTCAATGCACTTTTATTTTGTTCGTGCTCACGCGCTTACGTCTACGCATCTTGCACGTGTTTACACAAACCGTGACCCTTATCTGAACTGCATAGAGTTCAATTTAATTTCGTAAACATTTTTATCAGCGCTGAATGTCATTTTATTATTGTAAATAAATAATCTATCGATATTTTCAGTCAAAAGGTCCATTAAAGCGTGCTATTAAATTGTTATTACTATTAATAGGTATGATTCCGCATGTTTATTTGCGAGTCATTAATCGGTTGGAAGTCTTTGAAAATAGCTTGACAAACATGTGAAATGAAACAAATAAGTGTGAATTTGACTCGCTTCAATGGGTATATGGAAATAAGTAATACTAATATTGGAATTACTGTGTTTATGAGTAGGTGTGGATACACAAAATGCACAATACATCATACTTATAAATGCGAAAGTGTATTTGTTTGTTCTTCAATCTTCTTCTTCTTAATCAACTGATAGACGTCCACTGCTGGACATAGGTCTCGTGCTTGGACCTCCACAGGCCTCAGTCTTGCGCCACCTGAATCCAGCGGCTCCCTGCGACTTGTTTGATGTCATCGGTCCACCTAGTGGTCAATCACGAACCAATAAAGCAATATTTCTACCGACTAGATTTTTTGAATAGATCAGTAGACCTGATTTTTTTTACTTTTACTGGAGACCAAGTATCTCCATCCTTTTCTTACGTTCAACCAATTTAATAACATTTTCAAACCTATACGAATCCGACATGTACTTACTTGACTTACTTAGGTTCCAAAAAAACCTAAGTTCCAATTAACAATTTACTGAAGGGAGCCTGAAACGTTGCTTCATGGCTGCTTATAAATAAGTTAAATCATCGACTTACCTGCAAAAATATTTGTTCCGAATAAGTTTTCAACTAGAAAAGTTGAAAATAGGCTGCGGCCATGGATATAGAAACCTCTAGAGCAACATAGATTTTGCTAACATTCAATGAAACATACCTAAACCCGAAAAATTCTCTTGGGTTGGTACGTGTTTATGCGTGTCGACAACGTTGATAGATTTCTAAGATCCAAACACTATAACGTCAGAGGAAAATGGTTTGGACCTTAAACACCCTGCTTTAGTCTCTACATACTTAAGTCTACAGACTTAAATAAATTGCCGTTTTAATTAAGATTAGATATATTATTATAATGATTATAATCACGGGTATATTGAAAGAGCCTAATTAAGACTACGGAGAGTTGGATGTCACATTGATTTCGTTCGTATAAAATGTAATGTAACCTATGTCAACCAGATGATAACAACGAACCGGTTGACATCTCATTAAAATTGGCTCAGTAATTTAGCCGCTACGGTGGAACATTCGTAAATAGTCATAAACATACATAGACTGGTAAACTCATAACCCTTCCTTTTCACTTTACCGTAGACGGGTATAAGTAGTCTATAGTCTAGTACGCTCTAGTGTATGACAACTCTCCGGCTGCGGCAAAATATTCTGTAGTGTAAACACGATACTTCGTAAGAGACCTTTCAACTTTTTATTACTTTTTATGGGTTGACGATATCGAGCTCGCGACGTGGGCGGCGCGGGCGGGCGGGCGGTGCGGGGCTTTGAGAAGTTTTTCAATTTTCCACCGAGATAGTTCGGGTTTCTCGATGCATATTTTACATTTACCTTAAAATAAACAGAAGTTAACATTTGTACTAAAAACCTGCCTCTTCTGTGCCTCTTTGACGTGCCGGTCTGCGGGTGACGGACTAGGGGCGCTCTCTTCGATCATAGAAAAATAAGTGGATATCGCATGTTAGTCCGATTTGTGTAACCACTAAATATGAGTGAGTGCAGATCATTTCGCTAGCTAATCTGTCTGAAGCAGTTATTTCAGTGTCAAGGTGTCAAGGAACAATGATGCATTTGAATAATAGTTGAAGTATGAAGGCGCTCTTCACCAGAAACATAAACAGGCCAAGAGGAGGCGCGCCGTGTCCCGGGCGCGCCTCCGGGGTGGATTCCATCCATATGCGCTTTTAGAAGCGGGTCTCCTCGCTCACTCTTAGGAGTGGTGGGTCAAGGCCTGGCGGTGGCACGGTGAATACACCACCAAGTGTATTCCACGCTACTGCCAGGGGCCAGCGTCGGGCATCGGTTTCATCGTTTCTATTTAGGCCCGCCCGACTTCAACATACATGTACAAACTAAAATTATTTTATAATTTTAAGTGGTGTTTGAAGTCGGTTTTTTTAATTTATTTTTTATATTATTATATTAGCGCGTCTGTAAAATCTCTCTACTCTGTCAATCCACACTAAGGCAGCGTGGTGGACTATGGCCTAAACCTGGCCTAAACTTTTTCATTCAAAAGGAGATCGTTGCCCTATAGTGTGCCTATATTAGGTTTGAGATGATGATGTGATTTCTAACTTGTCATATACCTACCTAAGTAAAGTTTGATTCTCGAGTAATAAAGTGTTCATACTCGTAGTTATTATTTACTAGATCCAGTAGAAAGCTAAATTCTACAAATAAAATGAAGACCGTACTTCATACATAATGTTGTCAATACAAACATCGCTGTTAGTATTTATTCAGACGGACCACACTGCAGCCACACAACTGCGCCTATAATGTCGCCAGGCACCGCTCGCGTGTGAATGGTTTCACTGCATATAGTTTAAATACCTATAGTTGCATACAAACTAAATGACATTTTATTATATTGTAGTTAGAAACTAATGCGTCTGTATCATTTGTGTCGGTTTTGAAGTTATTTGTACAATTCAATTTTTTTAAGTAATTCATTTTTTATCGATTATATTATTAAACTAGCTTTTGCTCGCGGCTTCGCTCACGTTAAATTCGATTTTTAAACCCCCTATTTTACCCCCTTAGGGGTTGAATTTTCAAAAATCCTTTCTTAGCGGATGCCTACGTCATAATAGCTGCCTGGATAAAAAAATTTAGCCCGATCCGTCCAGTGGTTAGGGCTGTGCGTTGATAGATCAGTCAGTCAGTCAGTCAATCAGTCACCTTTGCCTTTTATATATTTAGATAATTAAATAGAGAATCTTTCTAAACAAGTAAAATACACGTCCGCTGTTAATTTTAAGTGTGATATCAATTTTCTAAGTATCCATTAAACTATAAAAAGTTCGTAAAATATTTATGACGACACAGTTCACTATTTGGTACAAGCTCCCATTGTATGAGCGCGTTTTGACGTTTCATGAGGTGCTGGTTTGATTGGTTGGCATCAAGCCTATTGTGGCACGTCGTAGTGGACTCGTAAAGTAATTCAAAAATTTTCCTTTATTTTTGCAAGTTAAAACCGCTCGCGCTTGGTACGTACTAAGTATACATAATACAAAAAGCCCCCGAATGGGGACACATGGGGCATATTTTGACAACGAACATTGAACCTGAACTGAAAAATCAAACATTCAAATATGTATCGGACTCTTAAATAATACATGTTGTTATACGGACTACGGCATAACAGGGGTCGTGACACCAACGTTAAATTGGGGCAAAAGCAGAATAATTTTGTTTGCCGAGCCTGTATTGGTAGAAAAATTTTGGTTTTAAACAGGGATGACCTGTTATAGATTTTTTGCTTTTTTGGCATACTTACCGTAGTTTACTGTTTCACTGGCAGCCCTTTTGGTAGCTCATTCGGATCATGAGGTCCCAAGTTCGAGTCCTGAGTCAGCCCAAAAAACCACGCGCGTGGCCCATTTCCACTACAGCTTCGTATCTCGCTCAATATCTCCTATAGTATACAATCTCAAGAGGTGGTGCCATTACACTTTCGATCAGAATGTAATAGTACATTATGGTACAAGTGGGTAATCATCAATACACACGTGTATCATACGACGTTTTTCAAAACTCTTGTGAAGAAAATAATACTAAAATAGTACATTGGGAGATATTATAGCGCACACGTGTGTGCGGAAACACAGGTGCGCTCTCTATTCTCTTACTCTCATAGTCCGATGAGACGGAAATCCGACGCGACTGGAGAGAGATCAGGCGCAGGACCGACAGTTTTACGTCCTCTCGTGAGGCACGGGAGTGACTCACCGCCAACTTCTTGACTCCGGGCTAGTACCTACTGAGAATTTCTTGGCCGAAAAATCGGATACATTTAATGGCCCGACCCGGGAATCGAACCCGGGACCCCGTCATCTTCAGTCGAACTTGCTAACCACAAGACCAACGAGGCAGTTACGATCTATTAAAATCACGGTGTTAGTTCCGACTTCCGACCCTAGTTCCGACTTTGGTCACAGACCAAAACACCTTTATCCAAGTTTTTTTTATTTCTGAGTGTGCAGTATGTCGCAACTCTTGCATGATTGTATTCGGAGCAACCGTTAGGATGCAAGCATTGGTACCTACGCTACGCCCTGCAAGAGGTGACGTCAGACATTTCCAAAGCTTCAGGCTCGTAATATTATGCCTTTAAATGTCAAATCAGTGCCAACACGTTGCCTTTAAAATGGGCTTGATACTCGAGGCTCGACCAAATTCCTGTAGCGGGTATACGCAATGAAGGTTGTGGCCGGTTACTATGCAAGCTTAGAACGCTGTCACTATGCTGGATCCTTTGAAAAAATTAGTGAATTGAAGAGTTTTTTTTATTTATTCAAACGAATTCAATAAAAACAAAAAAAAGAAAAAATACGTACACCATATCGTCAAAAATAAAAGTCAAACGTTGGTTGCTCTGGTTGCCAATGGGCTAGGAGCCCATTAAGCTCGCAGTATTTGATGCGTTGTATGTCAATAGATAAAAAAAAGATAACTAGTCCGTCTCTGTCTTAATAGATTTCTAATTATCGCAATGTGTCGTAAGCTAACCTTATCTAATATATAAAAATGAATCGCTTAATGTGTTGGTAAGCGCATCACGCGTGAACGGCTGGACCGATTTCGCTAATTCTTTTTTTATTGTGTTTGTTATTGTTAGGAGAAGGTTCTTATGAAAGAAAAAATTAAGAAAATTGCGCGGAAAATTAGAAAATTTAAGAAATATTAACCACCATATTAAATTATTTCTAATGTAACCGCTTTTACAATTCAAACTTTTTTGATGTAATCTTATGGCATTTGACATAACATTGACAGAATGCGTGCTGCCAATTTCGTCAAAGAGGATGTAAAAAACTTAAGACAGGACAGCGTCTGTCGGGTCCGCTAGTAAAAAGATAGATACATGCCATCGTGGACTTTTCTGTATAGACCTATCCCACCATACCAACACCATATTACATAATTATTGTTTTGTCATAATATCTCAAAGGGATTAGGCAGGGTTTTCGATGAAAGTTCCCAGGCGGCTTGACTTTTTCCGACATTTTCAACAATTATCGTCATATTTCCACGAAAACATTAACCTTAACAAGTTATACACCTAAATAAATAAATAAACGATCCTCACGAATCACCCTGTCTATTGCTAAAAACCGCATGAAAATCCGTTCAGTAGTTTTTGAGTTTATCGGGATTATTATCGAACGGCATTCCAAACCAGTGGTACCTTCATTCATTTGACAATTCGAAACACATTTTGTAAAAGTTTATTTGAATAAAAAATTATTTTATTTCTATTTTTATTTAACATCTTGCGGGAAGATCACGGCCTTGCTTTGGGAATCGACGAAATTACTCACGACACTGCAGCAAGGCCGATTTAGGAGACAGCTGGATTGGATTAATCTAAGGTGGTCCCTATACATGGATCCGCCGCTCAGTACGCGGATGTGCCAAGGAAAACTCGTGTAGGAGACATCGGATGCATATGCCTGCCGGCCGATCTAAGCTCCGACCTAGAATGACCCTCCTACACACATGTTTAGGAGGCAATCTAGGATTCTCCCCACTTTTTCACCCTGCTTTAGTAAGTACCAGTTTAGCCAGCTACTAGAGCAACGAGCGAGGCAGTAGAGGTACATTATTCTGATCTTTGCTTCGTATCGTGATAAGGTCACGAAGTAATGTTTACTTTATAGCCTTGCTCTAATGATCGTATAATAAAAATTTAATTAACGCTGTCGCTATTCGGAAATCATCAATCAAAAGGCTTTGTTGTCTTGCCATACTCTGATGTCTTCTTTGTTTCATCTTGTCAGCTGATACTTTATTTTTTGCTGGTATTTGTCTTGATTACTTTTTATGAGCGACGAAGACTAACTTCGTGAGTTGATTGCACTACATACGGAACATTCATCCAAGGCGGTAACTGGATGGGTGAATTACAAAGGCATTTCAATAATAAAATAGCCGTGATGGCCTAGTCGTTAAAAGTTCAAAATTTGGCCCCCTAATCGAGGGGTCCGGGGTTCGAATCCTAGTTTCTACCTGTAACTTTTCGGAACTAGGTAGGTAGGTAGTGTGCTTTCAAGTACTTAATTAAATATCATTAAAAATAATTAATATCTGCTATGCGATTGTGTAAAATAATAATATTCATTTGATGGTTTTGATACAATTTATATGAATTATTAGTAAATGAAAGGAATATCATTTTCTTACATAATTGCACAGCTGACAATGTTGATGAAAGTACATCGCCTGGTGAAAAAATGATATTAGGTTCCTACTCAATTTCAAGGATATTACCCTATCGAAAAGCTAATAAGATGCGGTTCGACATGACTGCCTAATGTTTAAAGAACGAAAGTGTAATTGAAATTGGCAAAAGCTATCAAATAGTGCCTATTTAGCCTTTGAATAGGGTTATATTGGTGAGTTTTGTTATGAAGGGAAATGAAATGATACACAAAAAGATTCACTGTTTATCACTTTTTTATAATTTATTTTCACAACATTTTTATTTAGTTTTCTGTAAAATTTACAATAGCTTAAAACTCTTCACAAATGTAATAATAAAATTATAGTAATCATTATGTCACCCAACAACTGCATTACCGCTAGTTAAATGCTTGGATAGATACAGCGTGCGACGGCAGTCTGATGCACATCACTTATTTTTTAATCATCCTTTCTTTCAAAGTTACATCCTGATATGCTGCTGCCAATTCGCGATGTATTTATCCAAGCGTTATCGTTTCACGAAACAGGCAACTCGGAAGAGAGAAAAAATAACTATAAATGTAATATTATACCGACTGGAAACGAGAAGTGTTCTTAGGCGATTATTTGCGTATTTTAAGAGATATCAGAAACTTAATTCTGGTCATAAATCTACATCACCTAATGAACAAAATGATTTAACAACTTAAGTAACCGTTCGAAATTTTAATTGTTATTAAATTCATTTTGTCACCAGGTAGGTTGCCTCACCAGTATCAGATTTGTGATAACTCCCACAATAAGAAAATAATCGTACCTATATGCGTTCACACTACGCCATTTTCAGTCTTGTACATACCTATTATGTAAATAATAATTATATTTGAATAATAAAAACTACTTTAATAAGCTTATGAATACAACTTAAGGCATTATGTACTAGCGTCCCCTTAACTAGAGAGTCTTTTTGTCGCGAATTCGCTTTTAACATATGAGCGAGGCGCGCGACATGCGTTGTTCATGGTACTTTGTACAGACAGCAACAAAAACCAAATCTACAGATATATTTAATTAAAAAATATTAAACCTTTCTTTTTAAACTCGACCCTTTTTAAAGTTTGATTTAATGTCAAAATGTAAATGATAATAATGTAATGCAATTTTATTGAATGCGTTAATGGAATAATGCCGAAAGATCAAGAGTCTTTATCATTTTAATTGAGTTTTAAACACAAAGGTGTTTGTTGCTGACACTACAATATTTACAATGGGCCCAATATCGAGACCAAAGAATTAATTGTACAATGCAATCGTAACTATAACTTCAATTGCGACACAATCCAAAAAAAATTAAACAATTTAATTTTCATTTAAATAATCTAAATGTAATCGTAATCACAATCGTCTCCAATTTGAAAAGGATTTGTGCAATAAATCCACGAATTTTTTTACAAATTCAACGGCAAAAATATGCTACTTTAGATATCTTACGTATTAAGCATTTAAAATCTTTTAATTTATCTATTTTGAAGACATAACGAGAAGGAACTGTATGGCAATGATATTGAAAACAGATAGCCAAATCTTTACCTTCAATTGTCTACCAGGCTGGGTGCAATTTACCAGGTTTCTCTCCACTTCATCATTTAAAATGATTGCCGCCATAATGAATTTACTGTAGGAAGTTTATGAAGTATTAAATTTTTATGTAACCGAAAGTTATTGGTGGTGATGCAGCTGAATAGTCTAAGACACAAATCAATTAAAATGATAGTCCAAATGTATCTATTGACATCCTTTTTTCCCCAAAACTTAGATAAGTTTTCTGATCTGACAATGTAGTTTAATTTGGAGATTCGTAAAGATAACACTGAAATTCATAAAACCGATAAAAAGTTTCTAAAGATATTAGGCCCAAAGTAAATAGAATACGTACCGATAATTATGGCGATAGAAACAACATGTTCGATATTGAAATATTCGTTTATCGGAAACAAAAGCAATCAAACAAAGTTTTGTTCTAACACCGTACAATGCAATACAAAATCAATAAATAAAATCGTGACGGTGTGTTTGCATTAACGTCATTCGTTACGTGGACTTGACGCATGCTATCTAATTGGAAAACAATGCCAAAAAGTAAATGGAAACTGTTTACCTAGATATTAGAATTAGGCTTAGCTCACACGCACGTGAAAACTATACAGACGATACTAGAAAGAATTTGATTGAAATCTCAAATATTTTTTCAAATTTAAAGACAAATCACTGGAGTTGATGTAAATCTGTCAGATGTCTTGATTTGCAATTCGAAGTAAAGTTATAGTTACAATAAGTATAACTACAGAAAAGTCGATGTCTTTTGCGATACGTGTGAGTTAAGACATAAGGAAGGATAGATGTCGATATTCTAAAGAGAAGGATTACAGCAAAATAACTCTAACATTTTTTTGTTCTAAAGAGACGTTTATTTTGGGCGTTTCTCAGAATATAAAACAGCCTACATTTAAAATTTCGATCAATGTTTTGTCACTAACATCAGTGACTTGAAAAAGATAAAATCTTTTATATAACTTACTATTAATAGTGTCAATATACAAAATAGTTGCTTCTGATCGCGTAATTAAAAAACAACGTATTAAACAAAATCCGGCGCTTGCGTTACTTATTTATTATCGAAAAATACTTTTATTTTTCTAAAATTCATGTGCCGTGTTTGTAACACGTTTTTTTGCATGCATTTCAAAAACATGCATAAAAATTAATATAAGTAAAGAAATTAAATATTTATCTCCAAATCTTGAAGTATAAATACATTATGAATTAAGGCCATATACAAATCGATGACAGTTTTTTTTTTAATTTAAGTATATATGTAATTTGGCTCAGAACACAAGCGCCATTAGACCAATGCATAAACAAGAAATAATTAAAAAATACGATTAAAATTAGGCTAGCTGAAAACTGATGGTAACTACAGAAAAATAAAACCTTAATCTATTTATATTGCAATGTCTCTCGGTAAAAACACATATAATTGTGTATATTTTAGACCGTTACTGGAAGCTACAAGTCACAAAAACGTTAACTGGTACTAGGAAGAGCTTGATAAATAGACAAGCACTTACGATAAACCTTCTTTAATAATGCCGCTCTGTCGCTTGGTATTTTCCATGCTTGTTTACCTACTCCAACTTAAGGCCTATTTATTCAATCAAAGGCAGTATACAACTCGATTACCTTATATTCGATACGATAACGATTTGTACATTGGCCGATCGAATACCGTTACAATACAATTCACTTTTATTTTAGAAATTCCCTGCTTTTAGTGCGTTTTCATATTGCGGATGCGGGACTTGTGGCAAACTTTTTAGAAATTGCCCATTCTCCGAATGAGTTTCAAGAAATGAAAACAAGCCTAAAAATGCCTGGCGTTTAGTTTGACTAATCATACCAAAAGCTTATTTTTGTTACTATACTGTTACTTGGAACTATATTATAGAGTTCAAAAACTTTTGAGTTATTTACTAGAGCAGCATTATTAAATTAGATCTACTGTAAAATATTATCCCTCCGTATACAATCGGTATTTCTAATTAGTTTTACAATAATTAATGTACTATTAAAAATAAAAGATCTTTTTAAAATATATATAAGTAAATCGAAATAATAAAAAGTAGCTCCCTATTTTGCTTTCTGTCAACCAAAATAAACTGACAGGACGATAAATTACTGTCGCTTTCTGTAGAATATTATTATGAAAGGATGGTACTTTTATCTCTGTCAGTTAAGTTTTGGTTCATAACAGACTTGCAGCATAATCCTTTAAGTAGGTATGTTTAATCTTATGGCAGGACTAGATCAAGACTGGCAACGTCTCTGGTATTCCAGCACTAACATAATCTAAACCTGCCTTTATAACAACATAATATTATCAAAGTACCGTCATTTACAATTTTGTTTTGTCCCATATGATTGGAATCAATACTTTAGTCTTTGTAAGTACAATTTTATAATAAAATTACAAGCAGAAAGTTATAGCAAAAATACACAATCGCATATTATATCGGAAGCTTTGTCGTTCACATAAAGAGGTAGTTTAAGAGCTAATGCCAATAACTGATCTACTATTTATAATCACAGATTTTTCGGACTTAATTTCACAAGCAATATAAAGTTTTGTAGAAATAACTTTACAAATAAAAACGAGAATAATAGTTTATAAGAATATTCCTACTCCAAGACAAGTACTTGCATAAAACACTTGACAAATCGTTTACTTGTACTATACATAATGTAAATTTCAAAGCTCAGACGTTTCACTTAATGATATAGTCAGAGTAGAAGGTAAATATTTCTTGTAAAATTAAGCCTATATAAAAAGACAACAATAAAAGAATTTCTAAACGTTTTGTCGGAAAGATCACAACTTAGACAGAACTTCAGAACAATACAGCAATTAATCCTAGTGATAATAAGATGAAGTGAGAGGTCACACTAGAAACATTTTGAGCATCAAAAGTGGCTGCACTTTGTTTTAAAACATTACGCAATACCAGAATGTCGCCTCGACTTAGAAAAACAAAATATCGTATTTGTATAGACTCAACCCCTGAGCCTTAATCAATTTAATAATGACTCTCTTTTGCTTTTATTATAAATGAAAACAATTAATAGGCGAAAGGACAAAAACTCCCCAATGTGACCTTACCCTTACGATTAAGAGTGGTTACTCTTAATGAAAAATGGAATATATAGTTTTAATTTCGTACTATATTATGTACTTTATCTATTTACTAAGTACAATTGAACGTAAGTAATTAACGATGTAAGGACCGGACAGTACGGGCAGTGGACAGTCCACAAAATTAAAAAGAGAAGAATTAGAATTAATCCTCAAAATGTCATCTGATCCGGCCCTTAATGTTCTTATGTGTTCTACCCACACTTTTGAGAAATGGCTAAAAAAGTTACGTGAAAACGACGAATAACAATTGTAAAATCAATTTTAATAAACTTCATTTTCATTTATGTAATCTGAAGATCATAATAATAATAAAGGTTTTATAAAATAATTATTCTTTTAATTAGAAAACTTCAGGAAATGTGATTATTCAGTTTGTTGCAAAACAGGAATTTTCTAAATTCTTTCCAAAAAGCGTGGACAAAACGTAACAACAGTAGGTAATCTTATTTAGTTATAGACCTAAATTGAAATTGTTTTTTTAAAGTCTCGAATCAGTCTAACTAATTGCGGAATCAAGAACTTATAATAGCTATTTTGATTTTTAACCTCGTTTTATAAACAGACAAGTTCATTGAGTGATTTTTAAATCGATTTATGAAATTTAGGATCCGATAGAAACTTCATGGCACGAAAAAAAGGAAATTCTGTTTAGATAACTTAATTGAGAATCTCTAATTGTTGACATTTTACAGAGAACAAATGTAGTAAAAACTTCGAAAAATAAAGATAGTGATTACCGTTTATCAAAATTAACGTTCCAACGACCAAAAATTCGAAGGCTAAATAAAATGAGATCTTTCAATTTTGGTTCTATAGGTGAGCAAATCTGAAAATTCGTTCGTTAAAATCGTTCATTGTTCCGAAATAATATCAGTTTTGTAAACGTTTTCTCACTTCTGCTTTGGTGCAGGTTCTTGCTCAGGTTTTTTTTTAGTCAATGCAAGATATCCCGCGATCGCGATCTCACCTGATGGTAAGTGACGATGCAGTCTAAGATGGTAGCGGGCTAACTTGTAAGTGGGTATGGGTGGTTTTAACTAACCACCATGCATGCCAAAGTGCCGGAATGCTAAATCGTCTTTGACAGTAGGTTGGAAACTAGACACAGCCAAAGCCTTTCAACAGACTGGACCAAAGTGATTTTAGAAATTAGAAATTTCATAAATTTTCCCCGCCGGGAATGAAACCCGTGACCTCACACTTTAAAACCACAGCGCTCACCACTGCGCCAAATTCGTCAATTTTTTTTGCATCATTATAAGAAATAATGATAGCATAGTGGTTAAGACCGTTGTCTCCTATTCGGGGGTCGCAGGTTTTTTGGAGTTATGTGCGTTGAATATCACATGCTTCCACGGTGAAGGAAAATACCGTGAAGAAACACATGGCCAGCTATGGCCTATGGCCTATAAACCCTTCCCCTGAGAGGAGACCTGGGCTCAGTAGTGAGCCGATTATGAATCGCTGATGATGATAATGCAAGAAACAACAGCCAGATGAAATATTAATCGCAGACGCTCAGTAAACGCTTGCAAAACTCACAGTAGTTCTTTAAAGAATTAAGTAGTTACTACCCCATATAATCTACTAGAATGTACTTGATTACTCCGGATAAATACAGCTTAACACAAAAATAACTAAGCTTCACACCATGCTATGTTCGAGAATATAAACATTAATAAAATATACTGGGTAAGCTAAACAATGACTTCCTGACAGCTGTATTAACATTTACATATTATTTAATTTCAGAAGATTTATTCTTCAAAATCTATAATGAGATTCTTTTGAAATTGTTATTCTTTCCGTATTTTCTTTCGATTTCTTAATTGTTTAAGTATTACAAATAAAAAAGTTGCAGCAATTATTTATTAAGAGTTCAAAATGAAGATATTAACTTCTACAGTTGCACTTACATGATTCCATATTTTTATTTTTGTTAAATAGCCCATTTTTTAGCAAAAGTTTTAGTATTTTACCTTTCTGGAAATGCCAAATGAATTAAAATTCCGAAACGGTTGTTTAAAAACAAATCTTCGTATTAGAAACGATAAGCGTAGTTATACAGAGGTGCTTGTTATTAGCTTACCCTGTATATAACACATGCATGCATGTACAGGCCGGACTCTGTCATTCATATTATATCTATAGGTATGTATTAGGTCGGTGCATAAAATCGCTTGCGTTTACTTTGGCTGTTTGTGATATTGGGTAGATAACTGTTTATATATTTCCAAAGTATCCCTCTAAAAAATTGAATGTTTTTCCAAATAAATTTAAAATTAAGGATGACCAAAAAATGCACTTTCTTTTACTATTTTTTGTCGAACGATCGGCCAAAAGTTAAAAAAAATCAGTAGTATACATAAAATTATATAGTATCCCTGCATTGAAAAGAATAAAATAATCGTTAAGTATGTATGTACATTTACCAGGAACGCAGCAACGCTAAAGAATAGTCTAATCTTTTTCCTACCTACTTCGAACGACTTATTCACCAACCCAATAATTAATATACAACAATATGATATATCTCTATTGAATTTAACTATGTAATATTGTTATGTAATATAATATATAACTGTCGACAACATTAGACAACTACAACAATAAAATCACATTTTTTACAATATACGGTTGTATTTAAGAATTAAAAAAAAACGCTCCTAAGTACTCTGTTACTAATATGACTCTAACTTGTAAATGTTCTTAAAATATTCATTATATGGTGTTTTAATATTAAAGCTGAACGCATACTACAGTGCGAGCCAATTATTTTTTACAACTGTAATGACATCATCCGGTAAAATTTGTAAAAGAAATATCTTTTACGATTTTTCAGTACTGAAAAATTAGATATAGCGGCTCGTCTATAATGTGCGATCAACGTTACTTTTAATACCTTTAATATTGTACACACCTTTGTTATTTATATTTTTTTAAAGATTTTTTTGTGTTTTTTATAGTCTTTTAAAATTATCTTACTTTGTTACTTCACGCCAAGCCGTATACAATACTAGAGCAATCACGTAGAGTATGTGTATACATAGAATTTCCTGATGTATTAAATACGATAATAGTAAAATAGATTTTCTCATTATACATTCAGAGGAACGGAGCCTATCGACCGCTCAAACTAATTCGTACTTTAAAAATCGCAGCAATCTACATTTCAACTCCGCGATTTGAGTCATACTTGTTTACGATCGCCATTTTCTTTTTTGAACGGAATTTTTGCTTTTCAGAAGGCCATTGCCTGGGCCGGATTTGGTCAAGAGATTTCTTTTTATGACGTTCGCATAATATTACGGCGCATGCACCGTACTCAACACACGTATCAGTGCGAATGACGTTTACGTCTAAAACGGTTCGGGCTGCACCAAACTGTATGTACGAGTAATGTGCGACCAACTTTAGACGTGCTTCGACGCCCTTGTTTTTGTTTCATGTACCTTTCTTGCTTTTTTTTTGAGTCTGAATTGCTCCTACGCTCATATTGGTCCCTGACGTCACGAGTAGTACGAGTGACTGACATCAGGAAGGAGCAGTTCAGTCTATTCCTATTTCCACGGCGGTCTGAAGAAGAGAGACATATGCCACTACATTACGGGAACAATCTTTATAGTATTTAAGCCCAGGACACAACTAGGGGAATGTAGCGTGTTAAGATGTGAGAACAGAACGTCAGAGAGAAGTTCCGTGCGCTTTTTCCCACTAAATCTGTCCCTGGCCTCAACCTTTATTATACGAAGCTTAAAAATAACTAACTAGTCTTTAAGGCCGACCATCGGCTCGGCTTACTTAGGTTACTCCGCGTACCGCCACGTGATTTCAATAATTTTCGTACTGCTAACATATTAACGCGTCAACACGAGAGGAGTACGACTAGAAATTACCATCCGTGCCGGGCACTGTCAGTGTCGATCCGTGTTCGTGCCTGGTACACCCCTACAATCACAAAATGCTGAGGTAACACAGGATCTGCTCAATACAACAGTCACATACACATAAACGCATACGACAGCCTAATATCATTTGGTCCTAATGCATGAGGTTGTACATAGAGACATTGTTTTCATTGATCTGTCGACTACCTCGGTTCTGCTGGTAGTAAAGGCGTGTTAAACATCATGAGCTAATTCAGTGGCGTCTGGGAATGTCGACTAACTCTGGATCATCAAAAATCTATCTTTAATCAGCCAAATATCGCCTGAGATTACTGTCCCGTTGTCGTGCCTTGTTGTTGTGACTTTTTGTGCCCATTATCACGAGTTGTATTGAGCAGACCTCTTTCGTGCTGTCAACAAACTTTGACTACTACGCGTAAACATAATCTCCGATACTAGTCCATGATTGGTGAGTATACACCAAAAAGCGTACCGTGAAGTCTATAGAGCGATGACAAAGTTTGGTTCTAGCAAGAGATCGAAGGGGTGTCCTGTGTCAACGCTGCGCTCGGCAGCGGGGGTTCTGGCGCGGCTATCGCACGAATTGACGAGAATTGATCCAGGTAGAGTGAGCAACATCGAATTGACGCTGAGTCTCTCGAGAGAACGCCGGGCCGGTTCGCTTCAGGCCCTGATTCTGTAAGGTTCCTGACAATCAGCAACGGGACCAGTCACTAATAACACTATGGAAGCTGTGATTCCACCTAGGATTCCACTATTTCTACCCTTAACATGACAGTTCTGTTCGATGACAGGTCGCCATTTTGCTAAATGTCAAAAAAGGCCGAAGAATCTGCGGGCAGAATCGATAGGGTAGCGCACGAAATGTCATATTATATACAACACGCGTGTACATAGCGTGGATTTATTCCATATTTCATTATTTCTTCATACATATACATATATTATATACATTTGGCACTAAATTCATCGTGGTTGGAACGCGCAGTGGGGGTGTCACGCCGGGCAGAGCGCGGGCCGGCAGCAGTCGCAGCACGCGGCACAGGCGGCGCACGCGGCGCACGCAGCGCACGCGGCGCACACGCACACGTAGTAGCCGGGCGGGGGGAGGGCCACGCCGGGCACGGCCAGCCCCATGCCGGGCATGAGAAGGGGCGCGCGCGCGCACAGCTCGCGGCACGCCAGTGCCTCGATGAGCGCCAGTGTCTGCCGCCGCTCGTGCCCCATGAGGCACACCGTGGACTCGCGCACCACGCCGTGCAGCAGCGTCAGGTACCTGCGGGAGCACTGCCGTCACTACCGAGCCACTCGTTACGCTAACAACGACAAGCGTGTGCCCTAACATAGTGAATATCCTCTATTACCTCATTCTCACAGTCCGATGGGACGGCAATCTGACCCCTCTGTAGAGACCGATGGCTACACGCGCTCAAGCTTTCGTGTTAAATGTACATATTATAACAGTTTTTCATTTGAGAAGAGCATCTATCGGCTCTTGTCAGTAGCATCTGCTTTGCGAACTGGTGGTAATCTTGACTAGCCATAAAAGCCACAATTTGCCATTCTGATTTTGATTTTGAACTTTGCATAACTCTAGGAGTCAGAAATGCTGCAATTGTTAATATAAGTAACACTAAAATGTGACAGAAGAAAATGAGAAATACTCGTGAGAACTAGTGTTGTTATGATTGATTGTAGAACAAAGGTTGAATATAGATAAGAAGGACAGCTAAATAGATTATGTCATCCGATTAAATCATATAATTACGAGTTTAATGATATCTAGCTTTGTTGCGTCTGCAGTGACCTGCTGACTCCAGGCTTCAGAGAATATCAGGGGCAGTAACCCGAAGCATACGCATGTTGCAATTCATGTTGATGAGTAAAATGTGATTTCATTGATTTCATGCACACGACTTGAGGGACACTTGAACTTTCAACCATTCTTATGATACTTTGCTTTTTTCATGCAAATTGTCAAACCAATTACGATGTATTTAGTTCGTTCACTACTAAAGATTACGGGAAAAATATAGGTTCTTAAAAACGTACATAAAATGCATAGGAAATGCTGAAAATGCTCATGGGCGGTGGAGACAACCAATAAAATCAGCTAAAGTTTGCTGGCTATTTTAAAAACAAATGGGTTTTACCTATGCTTTAGCGCCTCTTCCTCTCGGCCCACGAAGTGGTTCCGCAAGTATGCCTCCAGCTTCGCGCGCTGCTGCCCCAGCTCCGGGAAGTCTATGAAGAATCTTGAGCACATGTAGCGTTCGAGGGTTTTGATCTTGTCCGGTCGCGCCGGCCGGTAGCCCTTGGCCAGCAGGGCACAGTACTTGAGCAGGCCGCCGCCGCGGATCTCTTCAGGCTGCCGAGTCGCGATCAACTTCTCCGCTAAATGGAGGAGGGCACCTCCGAAGTCTCCGTATACGGATTCGCCGACCACGGTCGGGTAGAAGTTTTCTCCTATCGGGAGCTGAGCGCATTCGTGGAACGCGAGTAACGAATCTAAAGCGATTTGGAATGAGTCAACCGAGAATTCGAACTGGCGACGCATCGTGTCGACGAACTTCAGCTCGACGGACTTGTGCCCTCGGGAGTTGCCGAGGGAGATTAAAGACCAGCGATCGCCGTCCGAGTTCACGCGCACCATTTTGGAGACGTACGCTTCTTTGAGCCCCGCGGGGGGGACGCGGCGGCGCGGGGTCGTCGCCGGCATGAGCGTCGACAGATGGCCGAGGACGGCGGCCTTGACGCGGTCGCAGTGGCGCGCGGTGGGCAGCTCCGCGGTGAAGATGAGGTCTATGTCGGAGTACAGCTGCGGGCGGTCGGCCAGCACGTGGCTCGCCGCCCCTCCGTTGAGCCTCACGTCTCTGACGGTGATGCCCGCGCCGCCTTCGCTCTGCGCCGCCTCCAGCCGGGCCCGCACGCCCGCCACCAGCTCGCGCAGCCTGACGTGGAGGGTGGGGAAGTTCCCACGGCCGTGGATGGCGACCACCTCGTCCATGACGTCGTTCAGCTTCCGCACCTGCTCGTAGCTCAGTACCGCGTGGCGCTCGCCGCCGCCGCAGCCATCTTCTGAAGAGGTGTAGCTCGACTCGCTCTGAAACAATTGAAATAACAATTAGATATTACGATATTGGTATACGAAGCACAACTCGTCTGCTTACAGTCTAGCGATTCTTTGCAGATTCAAGGAGGTAAAAAAAGATATTACGATTAACTAAACCGTGTCAGTACCCGGGGTACTAAGACATTGTATGAAGTTATTCTGGAAAAGAGGCCAACCGCCGTATTTAACACGACTGGGCAGCATTCTACAAGCTTCAAGATGGCGTCCAAAACTGACCTCTCATGCAGTGGACGTCTGTTGTTGAAGTAATTCATATTATTCTAAAATTACATCCAACATGAAAAAAGATACGAGTAAGTCTTTGATCGGTCTGCTAGAAAAATAACAATGTTCGATGAAAACCAATTTTTTTACATAATAAATGCGAGGAATTGCCTTGCACGATACAAAATATGCGTCATATTGTGATCACGTTTGTTCGCGAACGCTCCGACTTTTGTATGTACCTACTGGTATTTTCATTATTTAAAAACGTGATTGCCATCGGTTATTTAGATAACAATAATATTATGTTTAATTTTCATGATATCTTATCAAAGAGACAATTTCATTATTTTGATGTTATAAAAAATAAATGCATCATTGAAATTGACTTTCGAAAACAAACGTTTGGATGACCAGTTTTTGGTTTAATATCAACGGCAATAATTGTTGAAGAACTATACTATACTTGGCGTAGGTACTGGTGAGGGCTATGTTCTTTCATGACTCAAGTTTGATTCTCGGTAAGACAATTTGGTTGTAAAATTTTGGTGGGAGGCTACTGGAGGCTAATTACTAATTACCTTCCTAACGACAAAACCCAGCGATATAGCGTACCGGTGTTATTCCGCATAGAGAACTAGGGGCCGACAAGAAAATGGGTTTAATGAAAACTGCCACATCTTTTTTAGGTTAGTTAGTAGTTAGTAATACATAGTACCTACCACATGAAATCTGAACTGTGAGCGATTTGAAGAGTGGAAATGTCTACGAGACTTGCCAGTTTTCACCAGTTTTCCCTAACTTTCATCGGCTACCTAAGCTAAGTTAGGTGACGCGTTCTGTCAATTCCGTTTTCACGAACCTTTAGGAACCACATAAAAGTGAAAATTACATTGGGTAAGGGATTGTATTTAGGTTACTCACGTAAGGAGAGCCCTCCTTAGGGGATGATTTAGGTTAGGGGGTTGGTGAAAACGGGCAATTATGTCGCAACTCCGGAGTAACGAATTTCTCGACTAGTAACTTTTTCGACCTAAATCGGGAATCGCACCCGATAGCTCATGATCCCAAGCCTAGCAATTAGACCAACAAAGCAGTTGTTAAGATGTCAAAATTTAACATTGTCCACTTCGATTTAGTTTTTGAAGTCTAGAATAAATTGCGGGCATTTTATTGCGGCAATTCATCGCTCTTATGCAATATATTTTTTTGGAGTGGAATTTTTAGGTGTAATGCAACATCGTGGTGTAGGAAAACTTCGATCACACAGTGGTTCAGACCAAATGTGGAATATAACTGGTTTTATGTATGTGACGCATTAGCTAAACATTTACAAACATGTTACATTGTAACTAATGTAAACTATAATATATAGAAATCTGTGATATCAATTTGCTGAGACATCGATTTTAAAATTTCCTATAATATGGAGATTATTTTTAACGTCAGATAAAGGCGATTTTGCAAATAGATTTGCAAAATCGCCTTTTTTGGGCTAATTTAAGGATGTATAGTATGTTTTCTCAAAACAAATACTTATTTATATGTTTTTAATAAATAATTAATTAAGTATACCTAATTATTTGTATATAATTATATATAAGTATAGGTAATTATAATTATTCCTAACTTTTGCCCCCGTGACTTCGTCCGCGTGGAATTTTTCCTGAATTTTCTTTGCTATAAACCTCACGGAGCCCGAGACTTTTCCAACGAATGCAAAACCGTGGAAATCGGTTCGTGAGTTCTGGAGTTATAGCGTCAGGAAGGAATACCCGACTTATTTTTATATAGTAGAAGATTATTAAGCATACCTATATTTTTTTGGCGCTTGTTCACACGCAGAGCGCCGGAGAGATTTTCCGTTAGATTTTTCTCTAATCTTGTGCCCTCTGCACACTTGCTAACAATATAAAAATCCCAAAAACCAGACAAATAAATTTCGCTATGTTAATTTAACGGCAATACGATTTACAAAGATAAAGATAATAGTCACACACACGCACACCAGTTATATGAATACATTATTGTACTCTATTTACAGCTCTATTACAAGGTCCGAAGGTCAATATCAGATTGTATTAGTATAGGAATTTGTCTACTCAAATAGCGCGGCCGAAATTGAGCTTGTTTTTCGACTAGTAATTTGACCTTGATTCGGGCGCAATGAAATATTTTTATTGGATAATCTAACTACCAACAGTAATTACATCATGTCTCTAATTATAGTTGTATGTGGTAATACAAAATATGTATGTTCTTCTGTCCGAATTTCGGCCAAGGTAGCCATTCACAACAAAGTACCTAGTCATATTTTAGTATACACACACCATAGGAGGGAAATTAAGCAGCATATTTTATAGTGCAACAATGTGCGCACAAATATAGATGCACTGTACTCCCTACTCCCTTACTCTCATAGTCCGATAGGAAAGTGTATTGGCGCTTAGATGGGAGTGGTTCTTTTTTTTTTTTTTATTCGATGACAAGATAGCCCTTGACTGCGATCTCACCTGATGGTAAGTGACGATGCAGTCTAAGGTGGTAGCGGACTAACTTGGAAGGGGTATAGCAATGTAAATTCAACCCATACCCCTAATCGGTTTCTACACGTCATCGTGCCGGAACGCTAAATTGCTTAGCGGCACGTCTTTGACGGTAGGGTGGTAACTAGCCACGGCCAAAGCCTCCCACCAGACAAAAACCAATTCCTATGACTCTTCACTGAAAGGAGACTTGCGCTCATTAGTGAGTTGCCGCTGCTGATGAAGTCATGATGATGATATGGGTTACAATATAAAAATCAATTCTTTTTACAAAACCGACTTCAAACGCCACTACAAAGTATATCAATTGTGCCTATAAAATTTGAAGAGTTCCGCCGGTTTCTCCAGGATTTTATCAACAGATCCTGACCTGAGAAACATACACTTTCAAACAAAAAAAGAATTTTCCAAATCGGTCCAGGCGTCTTTGAGTAATTGGGGAACAAACATAAAAAAAAAGATTCCGACGAATTGTAAAACCTTCTCCTCTTTTGGAAGTCGGTTAAAAATCAACCAAACATGTTATCTGTTTTGATTGTCTAATAAAAATAAAATCGTCAAGGTAAACGAAAAATAGCTCGATATGCAAATTATATATGCACTTGAATTACATAATCAAGGTGCAAATCGCGTGATCGACCTCTGCGTCTGGCGATTATATTACGAGCAACAAGTACTTGCACCCGGCAAACTGTCAGGAAAATGTTTTCGCGTTGAAAAAAACCCACTGCGATGTGGCGAGGCCGAGTTTCGTGTTCGTGACATTGTGCCTAACTCTGTCACACAATCTCTCCTTTATCAACCGATGGATGTCCACTGCTGGACAAAGGACTCTTGCACTGAATTCCATGAATGAAATTCACATTCGAAATTATTTATTTCATGCAGGCCAACTTGTTGCTCTTATGACAAGTCGAAAATCTACCACCGTTTCATCTCAGCAGGTTACTCAGCAGTTGCTCTTTTCAAAAAAAAAAGTTAATATGTAGCTTATCTATCTTGTGGACAGCTGAAGCAAAGCAGTTTGGTTCCAAGCAACTTTGTCATTCTACTTTTTAAATGTGTCTTTACCAAGGCGGAATCAAAAAATTTTTGTTTGACACTGTTCTTTATGTAATGGTAAATCTTTTGGAATCAAGTTAGCCTGTGAATCGCGAAACTGAAGTGGAATTGCCGTGGCATATATTTGTGGTAGTTGGGGTTCTAAGGTGCTGGAGTGGGGACACAATCTCTAAACGAAATTGACATGTCTAAATGTATAATGCTTTTCTTTTCTGCAAGGAGAATTGCGAAAAGCATAGGACGAGATTTAGCATTATACATAAGCATTGTTTACTATAGAATACGGGAACTGCTTGTTTTTCAGATATAAAAGATTCGCTCACGTTAAGTTCGATTTTTCGAATTCCTATTTCACTATATTAGGGATTAAATTTTCAAAATACCTTTTTTAGCGGAAGCCTACATCATAATAGCTATCTGTACGTCTTTCCGCCCGATCCGTCCAGTAGTTTGAGCTGTGCGTTGATAGATCAGTCAGTTTGTCTGTCAGTGTGTAGTATTATAATATCACTGCTTTTAGAATTACCTGTGACTTCCACACTTACCCGCACAGAATTTTTTTTATTTTTTATGGAAACATACAGTATTTTAATTGTATTAAAGCTAAAAATAGATTTATATATTTCCAAAGATACTTTGCACTTATAAATTATATTACTATCCTACAACGGAACAATTGGGTGTTGCAGAAAGAGAAAACAAAAAACGATAGGTTATAAATTAACAGATCTAACACTTGGTCTGTGCTTAGCCGAATACAGCTTGATATGGATATTTAACAGTAGACTCCTTAAGTCTTAACTATCCATAGTAGGTCTACTACCTACTGTCCAATTTAAGTAACCGCCTTAAATCGACCTTTGAGGCTTCTATTAGCATAAGATCTAAGACGTCTTCTAATTCTGACAAGGACCAACCAACCTTATAGAAATAATTGAATATTATATTAACAACGGATAAGGGAATTCTTCCAAAATAGTTAAAGACTTGAAGTTAAATCTCGACTAAGTTATGGATGTCGTTAATTGCTAATTAATTAATCCAAAAACAGCCGTTAAACTGTTTTTAAATAAGCATTAATCATCGTGATTGAATTTAACGTATGTTCGATACGCTAGTTGTAATGTTTCTTTCCTTATAAACAAGGATGGTAAATGAATCTAATTACTTCATTTCTGTAATAATACTCATACATAGTAATGCTGCTTTTGGATTATTTAAATGGATGAGAAAGTGAGTTTAAACAAGGTTACATCAAAATAGCTTTTGACCGCGAATTCGTTCGCGTGGAATTATCTATGCTCCTAAAAATTCTGTCAGAATCCTTAATTTTACTGGGATAATAAGAAGGCTTTATTACATCCTACATCTTCAAGTATTCAAGGTGCAAAATATAATAATCGACGTCAATTCTTGCGATTTGAATATAGCATAGCTTACAAAGGTATGGCTTAACCCTTATATGTAAATCCATGGAAGGGAAATAGGAAATTGTTTTCTTTGGTTTTATGCGCAGTCTCAAATAGGTCGTAAAGATCGGTTTTCTCTCGCCCATAAACGGCCATGTTATGCCGTGCTCTTAGATATACGCAGATAAAATAATGTCTAATGGACTTAAGTATGGTCTTTGACACTATAGTGTAAATACAATTAGGAGAGGTTTATTATACGATTATATTGCACTAGAATCTAGATGATGCCCACGACTTTATCTTCGTAGATAAGGTTTTTTGATTTCCGCGGGAACTCTTTAATTTTCCGGGATAAAATGCCCTATGTGTGAGTCCTGGGTATGAGCTATATCCATTCCAAATTTGTTAATTCGTTGTGGTGTGAAACAGACACACACAACACACATACAAAATACTTTCGCCTTTATAATATTAGGTAATAGGAAGTAGGATTTTGTTAAATTATATTTCTGGAGTGGCGACCCTGCACCGGAAAGCGCAGTGTTGGGAGCATCCACACTAGGTGGACAGACGACATCAGACGAGTCGAAGCTGGATACATGCGGCGCAAGACCGAGTACTGTGGCAATTCATGCAAGAGACTTGTTCAGCAGTGGCAGCTGTGGACGCCTATCAGTTTATACAGAAGAAGAGATTTGCTTTGTCTAGACTCTAGGAAGACAACGCACTTAATTACGAATGACCTATGCCTATAATTAGTTTTGCAATGACATTCATACATTATGACGTAAATAGTGCAAGTATTGGTTTAAGCTCATATAAGCTTATGACGTAGGTATCTTTGGTATAAATAAGTAAGTAAGAAAAATGTAGGCGGAAGCCTGTCAAGTTGAAATGAATTAGAATAAAAGGCTTTGGTCTGTCAGAACTGAGAATGTGTTATTCATCGATGTATTTTTGAAATTTCGAAATTTTCTCTGAATAGTCCACTATAAATCTTCTCCTTCTTTGCCAACCGAGTAGCTTTTGCCTGCGGCTTCGCTCACGTTAAGTTCGATTCTTAAAACCTCTTATGGGTTGAATTTTCAAAAATCCTATGTATAATAGTTATCTATATGGCAAACTGCCCGATCCGTTCAGTGGATTGAGCTTTGCGTCGATAGATCGATCAGTCAGTCAGTCAGTCACCTTTACCTTTTATATTTAGATTGAGTTTTTTGCTTTTAATAAAAACTATTATTATTATAATCGCTGTCGTTCTATAACCCGATACAAAAAGAAAAAAAAAATAACTTCCAAAAGGCGTGTTAGACACGTTTCCGCCACGCGTCGTGTTTGCATCGAGCCTTAAATCGATCGTGAACTTCTCGTTTCGCGTGCGAAGTGTAACGTGCGAAATACGGAAAGCGGTTACAATACAATGTGATTTATTTCCAAACAATGCTAACTTGCCCACGGCTTCCAATGAACTACTCGTGGCCGGCGAGCTGGTGGCAGATTTTCAGTATGCACTTCATAGAAACTGAAAGTCCGTACCATTCCCGAATCTAACAAGATCGAACCGAACTAGATCTTTCCGGGCCGAACTAGATCTGCTAGCAGTATCTCGAAGGAGTCCGTATGAGAGAGAATTGTATAATTGATTTTCATGTTTAAACTGATATTAATTTATTAGTATATTACAAGACATGTTGAGGTCCTTTTAATTTTTTTATTGTATTTTTAAATATTCCATTGGTAATTAAGATTTAACGAGGTAAATCGTATTATATTATAGAAATCATTATCTGCTTCTTGAATCATTTTATGTAAGTATACTCTACAACAGAATCTGCTTTCCAAACCGGTGATAGTCTTGACGTAAGTCACATTTTGGCCTACATCAATACATAATTTTGAATTTTGATTATTTTTTAAATTTTATATACTTAGATGTGCTTTGAAGCGATGTAGTATTTCTGTACGAGACCACTAAGAAACTAATCAGGAGTATGACAAAGTTGGCCCGCTTCCATCTTAAAGTATATTGTCACTTGCCAACTCGTGAGACTGCATTCAAGGGTTAACTTGTAAGTGGACAAAAAAATCATGAGCTTAGCACATTTCAGCTAATAGGTTCCCCATACAGTATACATGAGGGCCGACATACAGGAAACCATACTAAAATTTTCAGCTTTAATACCTGCTCAAAATATCCCACCAGCTCTGCAGCTATCACAGGCAGAGGGCAATGACCCGTGGTCGTGTTGTAAACGATTTTCATTGAACGCGAGTTTTCATGGGTTGCGTAAAATATATGCTTCAGTTCAGAATAAGTTTTCACGTTGGTTTACAATTTCTTTACTGACAAGGGCGTTACTGTTAAATCATCCTTTTTTTATTCATTAAGGCCCATGTTTTGATTTTTTTTTATTCGATGACAAGATAGTCCTTGACTGCGATCACACCTGATGGTAAGTGACGATGCAGTCTAAGATGATAGCAGGCTAACTTGGAAGGGATATGTCAGCGTACCTATAGGAAACCTGCACGTCTGAGAATTCTTCATACGGGGGAACTATCAGAAGTGCAGGTTTCCTCACGATGTTTTTCTTCACCGTTGAAGCATGTGATATTTAATTGCATCAAAGCACATAATTCCGCAAACTCAGAGGTCGGCATCGAACCTGCGTCCCCCCGATGAAACCACCGTCCTAACCACTAGACTATCACTGCTTATTATGAATGAATTATTATTATCATTAATCATTAATAATAATTACTTATCAATGGTATCAGCTATTATCAATTTGCATTCGATCGATAATAGCGATTATTGGTAGGTCTTAAAGAAAGTTTGAGATACGCATTTTAATATTTTGTTTATTTTTTCGCGATTTTTCTCTAGGTATTATGATAGTATTTTGCACTAAATTGCACATATGATAAAAGTATTAAGTAAATTGTTGAATAACGGCAGTTTAGCCCGGTATTATTGATTAAATAAGTGCTTCTACCAATGTATGTTTACTCCAGTCCAAATGAATGAGATTGCATTGGAAGCTTCATGAAGGGGCAAATATATTATTCTATCTTCTACTAAATTTAGTATAAAAGATGACTGACTGACTGTCTGATCTATTCCCCCACAGCTCAAACCACTGGACGGATCAGGCTGAAAGGCATACAGATAGCTGTTATAGCGTAGGCATCCGCTAAGAAAGATTTTTTGAAAATTCACCTCTTAAGAGGGTAAAATAGGGGTTTGAAAAAATCTAACTTAACGTGCGTTAAGCGCGCCCAAAAGCTAGTTTTCACGTAAAGATGTCCAGTCTGACGCACGATAAAGAATACAATTTTATATTGGTATAAACACGTCTTTTGACCTTATTATATCTATTGTATATTTATAGATGTGTCAACCTACATAGCAACTATTTAATACGTGGTTATCTACAGAGTTCTATTCACATGGTATTACTATACGTGAGATTAGTGAAGAAATAGTGGTTTTAACACAATCATAACACTTTTTTTAATGACGGAAATTCGTTCCGTCATTAAAAAAAGTTACTAAAGTTTTAGCCAGAGACTTACAGTGCGGAGAATGCCAGAAAAAGATCCCCGCGGTAGATGAAATAAAACATACCCGAAACCTCATGTGAAACGGGATAGTAAGCGTGTAGGAGTGTAGTCAGCGCCAAGTACATCATGTATTCTAATAACTCGTAAGATATTCATTTAAAAAAAGGCTATTTCTTCTCTTGGTAATATGTATAGGAATTTATATAAAAATTTTGGCTCTGTAATATGTTCCATATTGAAAATAAATGCAAATTGGTTAAAATTAGACCTAACTTCGCGACTTTTTTTTTGTCGATCAAACATTGTTTTGCTCAGTATCATCCCTTGGAAATAAGATGTAATTTTTGCCTGTTTTTTTTTTTTCGGATAGTTAAAACTTGATCCACTGCTGTAAAAATCAAATCGGCATCTGAAGATTTACCATTAAACGCGCTCTTAAGGACGGAACGGACGTTAGAGACTTAAATAATAGCTTAGTTCATAGTTCAGTAAACAAACTAAACAACAGTTTCGCACTTAAACCAGTTCGGCGACCATAGCTTTTTGTTTATGTAAGCCAAACCGGTTAAAGTAACCGGTTCGCCAGCTTCGCCTGTTTATAATTAAAAGATAAAAGCTTATGCCGTACATGCAAAAAGTATCCATGTTTATTTGTGTATAGGTATCTACAGTAAAGGTCGTAAACACTCTAACAAAAGGTACAGCTTTGAACAGGTGGACTCAATGTCAGAGCGGTCACGCATTTTGTTCGTCATTGAAAACGCTTTTGTGTTTGTATGGGGCTTGGTGTGTAAGCTGAGTTTGTGAGTGTGACATCAGCAAAGGTTGCAATGCAGATTGCTGTACAATGCTCTGCAATATTGTTCGAAGGGTTATTGTTCTAATACCAATTATACATAGATAGATAGATGGAAAATTATTGCTACACACAAGAATTAATGTTTACAACTGAAAAATTGTAATATAATATTATTCTTATTATAATCGCATAATAAGCTATTATTATACATATATTGGTATACTGGTTGTCACAGTTGCATTAGTTTCGTAGCCATTCGTAACACAAGCTTTAGAATTATGTAGTTCCTAATTCCAAAGTTCACGCTTAATTTGGAGGGTAAAGGGGAATTTAAGATTAAGGGTTTTGGATTTCCGCACGAACTCTTTAATTTTCCGCGATATAACGTAGCATATGTGTTAATCCTGGGTATGAACTATCTACATTCTAAATTTCAGCCAAATCGGTTCATTACATAACAAAGATTAACAAACATCAATCCATACGTCCATCCTTTCGCATTTATAATGTTAGTAGGAAGTAGGACTTTGTCCGTAAAAATAAGTAAAGACTCCTTGAACTTTTCGGAGTTATGTGCGTATTAAACAAATAAACACCTAGAATTCCTAGAAATGTAATTTTAAGTGGAAATATTCGTGCATAAAGTATAATTTATTTACACTCATTGTTAAATAAATAAAAAAAACAATTACAGGAAAATACATACGAAACAACCACGAAAAGCGATTATAAATACGAAATTAAATGTTATAACCGTCAGGCATAAAATCCAATTATGTAGCTTGAATTGAATTTTTTTCACATAGAATTCAATTACTGGATACGATAGATATGTGTGTGTAGGTTTGGCAATTTTATCTCTAGATGAGAATATTCCCTATAGGGATGACACGAAAAATGTATTTGTAAGTAAATACGCTGTGGTCTCCTATTCGGGAGGGTCGCGGGTTCGATCCCGGGATATGATTTTTTTTGCATAATTTAAGAAGGTACACAAATGTATTATCATTCATGTCTGTCCATCCATTTCATTCAACCAAAGTCATTATCCGTGGATCAATCCTTTCTAATAAATATATACCTATTTACTTCCTTACTATTCTTTAATGTCTTTACTTATTATATTATTATTATGCGAAAGTGTTTATTTGTTGGTTTGTCCTTCAATCACGCAGCAACGCAGCAATGGATCGAGATTTTTTGTATGGATATAGTTGAGGACCTGAAGAATGAAATAGGCTACTTTTTATCCCGAAAAAGCAAAGAATTCCCATGGAATTTTAAAACCTAACTGAACTTGGACGAAGTCACGGGCATCAGCTAGTTGTCTAAAATATCTAGAGGTACAAAGGATGGTAGATAGAGCTAAAGTATATACCCCTAGTATTATTAAAATCTTAGATAGGTTACCTAAAGTTTGATTTGCCACAAATGAAACCAATGGGATGAAACCAACGGAAACCTCTGAATGGCTTGTCGATTGCATTGAATATTTATGCTAAGCCGTGTGCGTGATCATTTCACGCTCGACGCTCCCGAATATCACTTATTGTCTATTTCAAGAGAACATTCCTATCTGAACACAGACTAAACGATCGATAAGATAGATTGATTTTGAGTAACACTGCTAGCGGAAAAGATTTTTTTAGCGAGCAACGTGCAGGCGGGTCACCTGATGTTAAGTGATTACTGCCGCCCATGAACATTTGCAGCACCTAAGGCACCCAATGCATTTTTCCGGAATTTTTTGGTCCCTTGAATAACTGCATGTTGTGATTTAGTGGGAACATCGTCGCAAGAAATTGGTTCCACAGTTTCGTAATACGTAGAAAAAGATCTGGCACAACGGACGGTCGAAGTGTTCCAGGCACCCAAGTGGTGAGGGTGATTGTATTCGCGAGCGGTTCGGAATTAATAATTCCTCTTCTCTAACCCAGCTTCATACGTATTTATTTATTTATTTATTTATTTATTTATTTATTTATTTATTTATTTATTGGTAATCAACAGCGTTTACAACACAATTTTACAAGATTATTGTAGTCCTTAAAGCCAAAAATGATTACATTATTTGAATTTAAAATATATACAGGGTGTCCCACGGCGATGCCACATGGAGGAGAAGTACCTTAAATATTGGAGATGGAACATTTTACTGAAATAAGACTTCATTTTAATTTAAAAAACAATTTAAACTGCATTCATAGATTTTTAAATAATTGCCTGGTTGAACCGGGACTCGAACCCGCTATCCGAGAAAAAAAATTAACCTGTATCTTTATCATACCGATCGGAAGGTTTCATCATAAGAATTATTTTTTGTTAAATAACATAGCATGAGAAATAAAAGGAAGACCATGAATTTTAGCCTTTGATGTAAAATTTTGTTCAGAAATCCCGCTGCAACAGAGCTACGAATTGCAGCGGGATTGAAGGACAAACCAATAAATCAACAAACAAACACACTTTCGCATTTATAGGTAATATAAGTAAGGATTAGTAAGGATAGTAAGGATCGGGAAATGATGCGTACTTCTCAAGTGGGTACTCATTAGTAATAGTTCATGTCAGTTGTATGTTGAATGTTAATACGCCAATGTCAGCTTTTCATTTTTCTGAACAAAATTTTACATCAAAGGCTAAAATTCATGGTCTTCCTTTTATTTCTCATGCTATGTTATTTAACAAAAAATAATCCTTATGATGAAACCTTCCGATCGGTATGATAAAGATACAGGTTAATTTTTTTTCTCGTATAGCGGGTTCGAGTCCCGGTTCAACCAGGCAATTATTTAAAAATCTATGAATGCAGTTTAAATTGTTTTTTAAATTAAAATGAAGTCTTCTTTCAGTAAAATGTTCCATCTCCAATATTTAAGGTACTTCCCCTCCATGTGGCATCGCCGTGGGACACCCTGTATATAAAGTTTAACAGAGAATTCATAATACAGTATGATTGTTGATTAAGAGTAGTTTTCAGAATTGAGAGTAAAAATAAAAACAATTAGAATATTCACAATGTGTGTTCGCGTGGATGCGTGTGCGTGTCTGTGGGTGCGTGTGTTAGTGATTGTGTGTGTGTTTGTTTGTGTGTCTTTTTTGTGCGATGTAAGCTAATGATGCCTTTTTTAAAAAGAATTGTATTAACGAAATTATATTCAGTCTATTCTAAGTGTCGTAACCACAAAATTACTGATGGCGACATTATACGAACTCTATCTGACCTTGAGTGAGGAGGTATTACAAGATCGTGACCTGGCTTTATTACAGGTAAGAAAAATAATATTATCTATCTTTTTATGTCACTCGGATATCCGCAAATTTTCTGCCTGTGAAAAACTAAGTACGCTACTTATGTACGTTATTATTTCCGAATTAACTTTGGGCACAGAATACCTGGTAGTACTTGCTTTAGTTACGTTTAGTTTTTGACGACCTCCCTGGCGCAGTGGTGAGCGCTGTGGTTTTATAACTGGGAGGTCTCGGGTTCGATTCCCGGCGGGGGCAATTTAGTAATTTATTATTTCCAAATTGTCTCTGGTCTGGTCTGGTGGGAGGCTTTGGCCGTGACTAGTTACCACCCTACCGTCAAAAACGTGCCGCCAAGCGATTTAGCGTTCCGGCACGATGGCGTGTAGAAACCGATTAGGGGCATGGGTTGAATTTACACTGCTATACCCCTTCCAAGTTAGCCCGCTACCATCTTAGACTGCATCGTCACTTACCATCAGGTGAGATCGCGGTCAAGGGCTATCTTGTCATAGAATAAAAATAAAAAAAAAGGTGTAATAATTAACAATTATTATAATTATACAAGTAAAAAATGCATTATACAAAAAATAAAATTGAAACCTTTGTCTATGATTTCGAAGTAAGTGCTTCTAAACTTATTGCTTAAAATAATATTATAGTATACCCAACCAAACCAAATATATCCCAACATTTTTAATCCTCTGTTTATATAAATTAGACTACATAATCCTAGTGGATTCCTACGAGGCATCGTATTGTAACGCTGAATTTCTTGGTATAATTATGGTAAAATGGTAACCAGCCATTGCCGAAACCTCAAACCAAACGAGACTTGCATGAACGCGTTAAAATTAATTTGGGTTTCATTACATTATTATATTATTACAGAACGGCAATCAGGCCATTCCAAGTTAACACGCTTCCACCTAAATGCATCGTGCCAGGTGAGATCGCAGTCAAGTTCGTTGCAGTCATCGAAAAAAAACTGTTTGCAATTCAACTTGACAAAATAAATGCTTTCGATTTCATCACAGCTCGGTCTGCATTAGTATTCAAAGGTAGGTAAGACGTGACTGATGCCGTCTGGTATGCCGGTATGCAGACTAAAAAGGTCAGTTTAATATAATAATACTTGCCAACGGAACCTTCATAGATATCTTTTGAATTGTGAAGAAAAATACAACAATATAATTTACCTTTTCATGAGACAGAAAATGGGACTTGAGAAAATCTTGTTGTTTCAAAATCGAAATCAGTATGCAGCAGTAAGTCACGTTCCTTTACACGCTTTTCCCATAAGCCTGTAAGAGTCTTTATCTATTAAAAAACTTTTTTAGACTAAAAAGGCCAGTTTCATATTATTATAATATTTACCAAAGAAACTTAGAAAACCTTCATATACCTATATCTTTTGAATTGTAAAGAATAAATATTATAAAATTTTGCCTTTACCATTGAGAGAAAATGTAAGGAAAATAAACTTTATTTGGAGTTCTGTAATTTTTTTTTGGATAGAATTAGAATTTGTAACTGGAACGCTGCAGTCGGAATGTCTTCAAATCCATAATCTACGAGTTACGTTTCTTTACACGCAATCCGCAACCCACATCTAGGCGATACTTTCGATTTCGTGAGGCCGCCAGCGCTAATTAGCATGGCCTCGACGTACGTGCGCCGCGTAGCACGGAGCGGAACTGGCTCGCGCGGGATCCGTCGCGTTCCAAGGAATATATTTTCACTTTCTTTTTAAATTATTTGAGCGTTCTTAATTTGAATCAGTTTATTAATATGATATACGCTACACACCGCTGTACGTAACATTTGAAACTGGTTACGTTCGTCATTATGGCTATCAAAAATAAGTATCGAAATCGAATTTTCACACGACGTGCTAGGCGTGGCTCGCATTTTTTTTTTATTAAGCTTGCGACTGCACCCGCGCCGATTATGGTTTTTTTATGTAGACTAGAATTTTTATTCAAATGAACTTTACAAAGTAAAGTGCTTTTGAATGTTCAAATCGATGTTCAAATCACGTTCAAATGATGAACCACTGCTGGTTTGGAATGCCGTCCAAATCGTGTGGTATCTAACTCAATTAATCAGGGTAAAAAGTACCTAAACTGTTCGCGTGTCACGTCAAGATGGGCTAAGCGGTTAGGCTAATATAAACAGTGATCCTAATATCAACAGTTTTTATTAGAACCCATAAGGTTCTCCGGGATACAGTCATAATACTACATTATAGTCGACCTATCCTCGTATAAATTGTATCTGCCCATGAAAGTCTGTCAAGCCTGTGAAGAACAAAATGAAAACTTATCGTATACTTATAATTTTTTTTAACTAAAATTTTCGCTTTTTACAATAATTATGAAATAATAATATCACACTATCACATCATACTAAAATTATAAAGGCGAAAGTTTGTATGTGTGTATGTGTGTGTGTATGTTTGATACTTCTTCACGCCACAACGAATGAACTGATTTGGTGGAAATTTGGGCACACGTTACATTTTATCCCGGAAAATTAAAGAGTTCCCGCGGGAATCAAAAACTTTAATCCACGCGGACGACGTCGCGGGCATCATCTAGTAAAAATAAATTAAAACTACTACGTAATGTATGCTTCATTAAGATAACAGAACAAAGGTAAGTGACTAACAAAACTTCTTTCAAAAGTATTTTTAGTATTTTGTGGTCTAAATATTTAAGAAGAAAAATAATACTAACGTGTGACAGAAAGGAATATTATCACTACTGAATAATATTATTATATATTTGAATAATAAAATTATTCAAATGGTGAACTGCCATGACATCCGTGCAAAATGCCCGCGTGTATGTGTCAGTAACCTATGAACTTCAATTTTTTTATTTGACCTGTGGTTGTGCGATGCCACAGATATCACACGACCATATACGAATGACAAATGTGGTTTTTTCACATCAACTAAAAATAACTTTGTAAATGTTATCATTTATTCAACTAAACCGATCGACGTTTTTTTTTTCACATGTTGCGAGTTTGATTACATCATTTCATTTCCATATCAGATAGGTACTTAAGTATTTTTATTGTGGCCATTTTTATGAAAAACCCAAATTCATTTTTTTTTTATCGGGTTCTCGCTTGATGTGACCTTATTTAGACCTTTTGGTAAAATGATGATGATGGATTTAACGTACGATGTGGCAAAATTCTCAAGTTGTGCGGGATCAAGTTTTTTTTTTTTTAGTAGTAGTAGTATTAGGAGAGTACCTTACTCTACGCCCCAACCCTAAGAGCAGGGTATGGCGGGTCTTACGAGATCTATAGAGCGCGCTCTGACTCAGCTCAGACTCAAGGTAGAGGTTAAAACGAGACATAAATATGCTCTGACATAAATCTGTCTCGTTTTAGTTCTATCTTGAGTATGAGTGAGTGTGCGGTCTGTAGATTTTAGCCTTATTACCTAGGAGTGGCATGAACTCATGTGTCTCTATTATCATTTTATTTGTTTCTTTTCTCTCAAGAATGAATATTTATGCATTAATTGTATGTATTTTTATTTAGTTTCCATGCCCCCTGCCATTTAGAAAAAATTGTCACCTAACCATGGAATACTTGACTGACCTTTACTTAAATAATAATAATAAGCTCTCTCTGAGAAATAAGCTTTCCCGTTGATCACCTAATTTTTCATTTTTAACCGAGTTCCAAAATGGAGGAGATTGATGGATGGATTTGGAAAATTATTTTTTGTCTGAAAGGGTATACTTCCCAAGTGATCCGAGTGTTATCAGGTCAGGATCTTATGATGGGACCCTGGAGAAATCGAGGGAACTCTTCTTTTATAAGCACAATTGATATACTTTGTAGTGGACTTTGAAGTTGGGTTTATAAAATGAATTTTTACGTTTATATTATACAAATAAATAAATAGAGTAAATCAAAGCAATAAATCATTTATATATCTATTCTAATCGTTCATCAGACATTAACGATAAAATTATTACGTCTACTGCCTTATATTCAGGCTTTTTATTAGTTCGACGGTTGGTTACTGATGCCAGTGGGTGGATGGAAACAGAGAAATTTATTCACAACTGGATTACTAAATTTAGCAGCATTTGTTGGCAAGGACATACCAGGGACAACGAGTTTCATATCGAACTAGTTGTACATGATCGTTTTATAAGAAAACTATAACGAACAATGTTTAAAATTTAAATTCCAGAGACAGACACATATTTTTGTATAATTGATAATATTATACCTAAATTTCATTTAGGTATAATATTAAATTTAGTGCTCTAAAAATAACAGTAGGTATATAAAAAAAATCTTGCTACCTTGAATTCAATGCTGAATTTATACTGCTTTCGTCTATGTTTTATCATTTATCACTAACATGTTAATAGTAATCAAAACCAAAGGGTTCCCTCGGGACTTAAAAAACTTTAATCGCGAAGTTGCGGCCATCATCTAATATGATAGTAAGAGAGAGAGTTTACTTTTTTCTGTTTTTGGTGCAATAATGAATACCTAAATAAATAAGAGACAAAATCTAAAGAAAACCATCAACATTATAATATTATTAATTATTGAAATGGGTCAAGACCCTCAACAAGGAGGAATACGTCGAAACGCGAAAGTGGTAGGTACCTGCAGTAATTATCTCGTAATATCAGTAAGCGATGTAAACTGTCGCAACAAAATGCCCTTACCGCATACTATCAAGGGCTTTATCGAGGAAAATCAACCGTGATGCTTCCAACGCATACTAACAACGTCCTACAGACCGCCTCGAGGCGGTACGTGAGGAGACGGCTGGCCAAACCACGATACTCAATCTCCGACTGACACTTCAAGACCGACACAAAAAACATTTACACAAGGTACAATTACACAAAAAACATTGTGTACCTGAATAAAAAAGTCGGCCAAGTGCGAGTCGGAGTTTCACACGAAGAGTTGCGCACCATCGTACAAAAAGCACCTACTATTAATCTTATTGTATGAAGAACCTCTTTAATTTTTAACATTATTTTTTTTATTATTTGTTGGTATAGCGGCATCAGAAATGCGTATTCTGTGAAAATTCCAATTATCTACCTTTTACGGTTCATGAGATCAGCTCGCTGACAGACAGACTGACAGCAGAGGCTTAGTAATAGTTTCCCGTTGGCACCCTTTGGGTACGGAATTCTAAAAAGGAGAGGTTTTTTTTTTTTTTTTTTAAAAGAATATTAGCCAAACTGAAGTTGACTAATATCCTCCTATCCCCTCCAAATAAGCGGAAAGCTTGTGTTAGGAGTGGGTACGACAATAGTGCAACGGTGGGATTCGAACCTGCGACCTTTCAGTTTTGAGTCCGCACCTTTAACCATTGGGTTGGGCTATTGAGGCTTAAATTAGTTATTACATTGTGTGTAATATTTTAACACACTAAGTAATTCACTAACTGTGGAAGTTGGAATTTTCGCTTTAGCTGACCACAACATAGGGTAGGTATTTTTACAGAAAAACTTTGAAAAAAATATGAAAAGAACATTTTGTAACTATTTTGAATATTGCATGCACAGAGGAGTATGCGATTTGGCATAGCGATTTAGCGTTCCAGTACGATGGCGTTTGAAACAGATTACGGGGTACAAGTTCAATTTACAGTGCCTTTACACTTCTAAGTTAACCGGTTACGCGGCTACCATGAAACTGCAATGTCACTTACCATCAGGAGAGATCACAGAAGGTCAATCTTACCATAGAATTTAAAAATTTATTGTGGTCTAGGTTGCATCTATTGGTGACACTCTCATCTGCTCAGACTCAGGACAAAATATAGATAGATTGATTATGAAAGGAAGTTTCGTTTTATCTCAAAGATCTATCTGGAACTTAGTCAGACAATCGGAAGAACCAATTACATCGATTGCATCAATCATTCAAACTAGGCCTACTTTGAACTGCTAATTCTAAATTCAAATTTGACAGGATAATAGTGTGTATTTAAATGTGTACCTACAGCGTGTATCGAATTTTGCTTATTATAAAAATTGAGTGCCTAAAATATTGTTTTCCGGTGGTAAAATACTATTGCCTTGGCCAATTAACCACATAAATTAACCAATTAACACGATCCAAATTTAATTGCTTCCCTATTAATGACTGTATCTCTAAGAATTTCAAGCAATACATTGTAATCACTCATTATCCTCAATCATACAATTACTTTGACCTTTTAATGCCAAGCTATTATTTCTGTATAATATACTGGTTAATTCTTGATTCCACGCAAACATTCATCGAGTAATATTATTTCTCCAAATAAAGGTGAAAAAAGTTGCCTTGTTTAATTACGGTAGGTCTATTTATTTTAGGGCACCTATTTTTTTATTCGCTTGATTGCAAAACATAGTATAAAAGGCGGGCATAATTAATTTTCTCCCAGTCTAACTTGCACGTGCGTAACGTTGGACTTGCGTTACCACGTGTAGGCAAAAGGCTTGCAGGTTACTTATATTTAAAAAGCATGCCATCTGTCAGAACTCTTCCTAAATAAACTAATACGACTAATATAGGTTTCAAAAAAAACTAAGACCAGCTGAACGTAGTTCATTCGGTGTACAACTAATAAAAGAATAAAGAACAGTTGAAAAAAAAAGTGTTTCCCATATCAATACTTATTAACATTTTTCTTGAGTAAAGTGGTTGCGATTTCAATATAAACTATACAAATATTTACAAAAAAACTGTCCAAAAATGTCTGAAATATACTAAAAAGAAATATGATGAAATTGTAGTAGTATTAAAAAAAAGCCTAAGTCCAGCTGGACAGAGTTTTAGGCAACGAAAAAAGAACACTTAAAGCGAAAATAATATAAATTAATAGATGATGCTCGCGACTGCGTCCGCGTGGATTAACAAGGTTTTTATTCCAGCAGAAACTCCTTAGCTTTCCGGGATGAAATGTAGCCTATGTACTAATCCTGGATATGAGTTATCTCCATTCCCAGCCGAATCCGTTCCAAATTTGTTGTAGCGTGAAGGAGTAACATATCCATCCATCCATACATCCAAACTTCCGGATTTATAATATTAATAGGATTAATTCCTATTTAAATACTCATTAATATTATATTTGAACAGTAAAAATTGCACAGGTGAACAGTAAAATTTGCACAGGTGGTGTGAAAAATATTCGACAAATTAATAAGAATGTTTCGTTCGCAGCGTTTTGGTATTTTTAGAATTTTCGAATGATCTCATAAAGATGTGTAGCCAATATGTACACTGTATAGGCACAAGCCAAAATCAAAAATTATTTTAAACTAGTCGATGCCTTTCTTAGCGAATGTCTACGTCATAATAACTATTTGTATGCCAAATAACCCGATCTGTTCATTGGTTTGAATTGAGCGTTAGCGTTTGAGTGAGCGTTGAGTTGGTCAGTCAGTCAGTCACCTTTTCCTTTTATATATTTAGAAAAATAAGATAAAAACAGTCGCGTTATTTACAACAATATAATAAACAATCGTTAAGGCGAAACGTGCAATGAACACGACATTGAGCCACATACCTGGAGCATCCTGTATAACGTGCTATTAGAAAATGCTACACTTGTATATCAAGGACGAAGCGCTCACGACTCACGACTGCGAGACGAGAGATTCATCAAATTTTTAATCTAAAGCACAATTCACATTGCGAGCTAAACTATCTTCGCATAACTTAGTTTACTTAGCTGACCCAAAAAAATATGTCGCTATAGTTTTAGGAATGATATAATAATTCGCTCTCTAAATTAACATGGCCCGTGCGAGTTTCAACATTCAAATTGTATTTAATTCGCAATATCAATTAATGTGAATGTTTCATGTTAATTCAATTTCAAAATTGACAAAATTGACAGTTTTTGCTGTACCTACCTATTCATAGTTTTTGTCTCAAAGTGTAAGAAAAATTATGTGTCACGACGACGAATACAAACAATTTTAGAAACATTTCAACACGAACAGAAACAAAAGCCAGTCCTCTCTTATTAAAAACGAAAATTGCGCTTTAAATAGAACATATTATATTATTATGCATCCAAAAATTTTTTCGTCAGCCTCAGCGGTTGTGATGCAAAGGTCACTTTTGTTGGTATTTTTTGTATAGACTCCTTTGTTCGGAGCTATTATTGTTATGTACATCCGAGTATAATTTGTTACGTGCATTACATACGAGGTTATTGGTCTCTTTATTATACCTGCCAAAATACATCACTTTAATACCTTTTTTAATGCCAAACTCAAATTCCTTCATTCGGGTCGCTCTTTGGCATACCTTTAACCATTTTAATGTTATACTTGAGGGTTATCTTTATATACATATTAATTATAATATAATATAGTCGGGGATAGTGCAAAACCGCGTAACTAGCATTAGTACATTGAAATCCATTTTCATACGTCTGTGGTCAAATCAAAACCGCGTAAGTGTCCTAACGACTAAATTAATCACTTTAAAAGATGTCTATTTTTATCAATACATAGAACACATGAATTTATACTCTCTGTAAAAATTAGTCCAATAGCCGTAGAAATAAGAAATTTATAAAGTTTTAAACTTCCCCTGTAAAACTGTGACTAGTGTAGATCCGCGGTTTTTACCAAATGTACATACGGGGTTTTGCACTATCCCCGACGATATGTCCAAAATTTGGATAGAATAAAGGGCAAGCAGAGTGAAAGAGAATATAATATGCCGTATTAATTAATCTATGTACATACACCATTCAATTGTAAGACAAGAATGCGTGATAATGTAAATGTAGCAAATGAAATGTTGCAAAATGATTGATATGAAAACTAAGTGCGTTGCCCTTCACCCAGTTACTTCAAACATTCTTATACACTACTGACACAACTACACAAGGTAAATATTATAATAATTCATATTGTACGACTGGCCTGCCTGATAGGTTATCTGGTAAAATAGTTACCAATGTGGATGGAAGGGGAAAATGGGGGGCTTCAATCAAATCCAGTATCTAACTTTTGTTTCAAAGACGACCGCGCCAGAGCGGCCGAGAAAACGCGTTAATTTATGTAGTTATGTTTATGAATAATTATGCCGAATGAAAACGGAGAATCCTTTGTGGAACGCGCATGAAACGCGCAAGTGCGCCGCGCGTGCGCCGCGGCCGACTCGAGCGGTACATCGCGTGCGCGCCGCGCTGGCATTCGCGGCCCGAGGAATTCACACTAACTGCCTATGCCTACAGTAGGATTAGTATAAGATTTAACACGATTGATCGTATTTGTATACTATGACATAAGCGTCAAAGTAAAATGAACCTTAAAATCATTGAGTTAAAGTCACAAATTCAGTACAACTGATTTTAGTTTTGAGCGTTTTCGTATTCGTATACGTAAAAGTATAAGAATGCACGAACGAAATTGAGCTTTAATTCAATGTGGATATGATTTATTTTACTTTGACGCTAATGTCACAGTATACGAATACTATCAATCGAATTAAATCTTATACTAGCACCACAGTATAATGTAGAGGTACCCATAGTCTATAGATACTTCGACTACATAATGTCCTCCCGATCGAATCCGGCCACTGTACCTAGTCAATCTCAACAGTGATTAGCCATCTGCGCAAGAGATATTATAGTGCACAAGAGTTTGCGCAAACACAGATCCACTCTATATTCCCTCACTCTCATAGTCCGATGGGACAGAAATCCGACACGGCCGGAGAGAGATCAGGCGTAGGACCAACAGTTTTGGTGCTAGACTACAATAGAATAGAAAATTTTTTTATTCAAATAACCTTTACAAAGTGCTTTCGAATCGTCAAATGAATCCACCACTGGTACATACAATAGGTATTTTTAATCTTAGAAATATAAAAAACTAACTCCACGCGGTCGACGACGTGGTCAAAAGGTAGTTATTTGATAAAATATAAACTATTTCTATCGTTGTTCAACCCTAGTTCATTCCAGAATACAGGATGTCCTAATTAACGATCGACGTCGTATCAGAAATGTCATGACCAGATGATACATATTTTATTAGATCACAACGCACTGTAGAGTTGCCAGATACGACTTGATAACATCATAATGATTGTACAAATGTACAAATTATGCGTTTTGTACTTTAGCAGTACAATAAGAGCATGTACAATGTACATAATGATTAATGAATAATGATATATTACATTGAAGTCAATCATTTCCAAGACGCTTTAAAGCAATATCGAACATAGATGTTTTTTTATTTGTAAAATCAGCACCTGCTCTCTTTCTTTGTGTATGAGTTTAACTCACACTGCCATACCCTTTAGCAAGTTAGTTTTATCTTGGATAAAATCATCACTTATCACCAGGCGAGATCGCAGTTAAGTTTACAAATTTCAAAAATGCAAATATGTGACTATAATCAAGTCATTATTATGTTGTTTAATTAATTTAATTGTATTAAGATTACTCATTTGAGTAATTTGTTTACTTAAGAGTAGGAAGTGCAATTTGAAACATCAATCAATCGTGGATGCAATTTAATTAAATTAATAATAATAATTATTAATGATTACGTGTTTTATCATTAAGCATTATTGTTATTGATAGAATGAAATAAACATGTTAAAGAAGAATAATTCAAGATAAAATTGTTTTCAAAACGCGTGAAATTTATTGAACGGAATTCTTCAATCAATTTCGCACCCTAGCGGTGAAATATTTTCTTCCAATCTGTCTGAGACATACATAAAGAAATACAGTCAAGTTGAGAACCTCTTTTTTTAAAGTCGGTTGAAAAAAGGGAAATAAATCACTTATTTATACTTGCGAATCATGTAATTTGTACCCTAAGACGGACATAACATGCATTTACGACGCAATTGCATGTCCTTCCTGTTATACAAGCCGAAGCATATTACTCTGCGTCATATTAATGAAGACATTTACCTTATATGATCTTTAATAACTTTAAACAGTGAATCACGCTAACCGCACATAGTTAAGAGCGAAAGTGAAATGAAATGATAATACACTTTACAGTACTCCACGTAAGTTGCAAGAACTCAGTCTAAGATGTTACTCTGGTGACAGATATTTTAACATCATCTTGCCTGGAGCTATTTGCAGCCGTCAAAGAAATAGAAATAGAAATAGAAATATTTTTTATTCAAATAAACTTTTACAAGCACTTTTGAATCGTCAATGAATCTACCACTGGTTCGGAATGCCTTGCGGAAATGCGGAATGAAAGCGCTGGCTGGACATACTATAAGCGCAGTTATGACAGCAAATAAACTTAAGCGATGTCTACTAGGCAATCACGTTGCAGAGGACAATATGAAAAAAACAGCGAATGAAAATAAAAAAATCAATGAGCAACGGTTAGAGGTGTACGCAAGTTTACGTGGAAAATTTAAAAGCACGCATAACAAACGAAAGTGGTTCCGTTTGTTGAACGTTTTTAAGCTAAACTCTAGATAGAATCAAGATAAAGAGCAAAAACGAAGCGTACATTCAACGTGGAGACTAATAAAGGCTATAAAATATACTGATATAAAGGATATATAATGGAAATAATACTAAGGACAAAAACCTGAATCTACCTTGTGGTTTTACTCCTACCTTACCCGACTCATAACTGATGACTATTTGTTAAATTATTAGAAACATACAACTTAATAATTAATCAAAAAGTAATCTATATCCTTATCACCATACATAGTCTTGCACTTGGCTCCAAAAACAATAAGTAACATCAAGGCTGAAACTTTATCATGCTATTATTGTGAGGTATTATGTCAATTGAATCCTTTTTATTTTTGCATCACAAATTCATGACATTTAAAGATTGGACCGGTTTTCGTATCCTCACTTAGATTTTGAAGGTCATGATTTAAACAAAATCATACATTTTGATAAAGTTCAGTATTACAGCATCCGTTATTCCAAACTACATAGCTACAGATGCAATGGCGAGTATAAACTTATTTTATTGTAACTAGCTGGAGATTGACAAAATTGTAGAATATAACGTGAAGCATGTACCCCCCACTTTTACAATGGTGACGTTAGCAAGCAAAACGCATTACCTGGTAATGACGCAATAATACATAAATCCTGCAAGAAACAATTTATGTAGGACACCTGTACCTCGAAGCCCGTACCCCCGATCGACGTCAGTCGTCGGAGATGGCTCCTTTGAAACGATCTATGCACATTACACTACGACACCGGAGCATCATCAGAAGGCGTCTCTACGGTGTCTCTACGTGACGCTATTAAAAATTGTGATAGTGTTATTGATTTTACAACCAAAAAAAAAACATATTTTTCATAAGAAATCATAAACTTAACAAATAATGACAATCGCAGAAACTGCAATTATTTAATCGATAAAACAATAATGATAAAAAGAAGTGGAATTTTCCACTCTTGAAGAAAGTAAACAGGAAAACATACCTACTCGTACCAAAATGCACTTATTTGTCGAAAGTAAAGACTTATTCAAATAGTAAAGGTTTAAAAAGTCTCGTCGAAAGCGATTACCAAAACGAGTTTATCTTATGCAATGATATTACATGTTTTGTTATTTACATTAAAAACATTAGGTAGATATCAAAAGTTTGTCTACAAAAATACTTATCAATGAAAAATGACAACAACTGATATTATCAGTCGTGCAATTAAGTTATTAAACAATTAGGTACTTATGACATGTTGCGCAGATTCAATAAATAAATAAAAAATCTAATGGCACAGAAAAGTAACAAATAATAGAACTCAATGATATTTCCAGATTTGTGCAACTAAAAGTCTGAACCCAAAAAGAAAAGAAGAATATTACAGAAATAAGACAACATAATTGGACGGACATTATGGATTAAGATTAAAAAAAATATGAAATTCAACTAATAAAACAACAAAAAGTAGATTTAGAAAAGAATAACAATGAAACTGCACTGAAGCTTTAAAACCGTACATGCCACGAGTCACTTATGACGCTGATATGTATCAAAAATGGAAACCAGAAATGTACAATAGGAAACAAACCTTTTTTTTAATTCCAAAGCAGCCACTAAATTTTAGAATCAAAATTTCCTACCTACAATTTGATATACATAATTATGGGATCCAAAAAAGCTCAAAAATGAGGTAAAACAGCTCTTTTGGAACAAACGCTCTTAGAGAAGAATTACAATGTACAAATTCTTGGTCATAATTGAGCAACAAAAACTAAGATTTCACTGTGGTATTAGTTTTCAAGTGAACTAGATTCCAGCAGGCTCGATACTTGATATCATGAAGGTTACGCGGGTTCTCACGTACCTATTGGTCTCGGTATAGCAATCGTATCACAAACAACTGATAAGGAGACCGCTTCCGTCGATCGATGCTGTTAAAATTTCACTGTTCCATTTATGAACCGCAATGACATACGTAGTTCGGCAATTGGGTCAATTTGTGGGTTTAACCATAGACAAAATGGTTTCTTTTTATTATCTTTGGTTGAAAGTATTTAAGCCATTTTACTGCCTAAGTTTTTACCTTTAAAGACAAGGAGTTATCAAAAGTTAACTTTTTCATTTATAAATCGTAATAATTTATGGTTTTTATGTTTTTTTTTTGCTTAATTAGTTGATTATAAACTCAATTATAATCAACTAATTAAGCAACATCACCAGATTTCAGTTCACTTATATATCTAACCATTGACAGAATCTTATCATATTTTAATTGGATAGTAACTCCAAATTATTCAATCTTAATTAATAGATATTAACTTAATGACTGTCAATGAAATCTTAATTTTTGATAAAGGTTTAATCACCATGTAACTATGGAAAAAAACATTTATTAGCCTCACCAGGATAGATGAAATCGGATGTATTTAAAATAAGGTACTTAACTTTTTGTTTAGGTAATTGGGAAGCAGCTTTATATGGTACATATGTTAAAATAATTTCTCAGTGAAATCAGTTTACAAAATACGTTAAATCTACGTCCTACTTTAGTTTTAAGTTTGGTAAAATCATTAGAATGATTCAAATAAACTTTTACAAAGTGCTTTCGAATCGTCAAATGAATCTACCACTGGTTCGGAATGCCGTTCCAACCGAGAAGAACCAGCAAGAAACTCGGCGGTTGCTCTTTTAAAAATAAAATGTAATAACAATATTATGTTGTGTACAATAGTAGGTATAGACTGAAATCACATTAAAGGTATTTCATACTAGCCAAGCGCACGTTTCGGAGTTTTAAAAATTTGATTAGATGGCAACATCCCTATTACCAACTTATATATAAAAATAAACTCCTCAATTTAACTTTCATTTCATAAACAGATATCGTGGTAATTGAACAACGGTTACAAATAGACAATGATTACAATGCTATTGTAGAGGAAACGGTTTTTTTTCCTTCAACATTTACCATTTACGTGTATAAATGGATGAGCAATGAATTGTAAAAATGTCGTTTTGAATTGTGTGAAATTTAATATCGTTTTACGTAGATATTGGATACACAGAAATAAAAGTAAAATTTAAGATTCTTAAGTGAAAAAATCTCAATAAATCTCATTCAATGTAATGATTTAAAATAGACAAATTAATGCCAAATCTCTTGACCATTGTAACTGAATAGCCAAAGACAGATTATTTAAAAGTTATCTAGACCAAAGAAGCATTTAAATTGTCAGTAAACTAAAAGTAGGCAGTGGCTAAGTGACGACGTAACAATTAGGTAGCAACTGGCTAACGAAAAGTTTCATCAAACAAGTTATAAATATTCATCGTCTTGTGACTTAATAAAAAATAGAAATCGACTCGATTCCGAAATCGCAGCTCGACATTGCAATTAAAAGTAACCGCTAATGAGAAAAAAGTTCCATAGAGTTCCATACATTATAAAAAATTTCCTAAAAGACCTCATTCGTCTACAGAGGCCATAATTTATGATAATAATATTTCTGTCTCCAACAACTTGTCAATGATAGAATTTAAATGTGCTTCTCACATGTTCGAAGAAACTCGGTTGTACTTCACAGACGAGTTTATAAGTTATTTTAATGTAATGACGCTTTAACTCGTCTATGTAGAGAAACTTTTGTCCAATTCAGATAGGTACTATGCTTACGAGATGGGCTTTAAGCATCCGAAATCAGATTTTGGATTAAGAAACTGAATCCAGAATTTTAAAATCAGATACTGGTCTTGCCACGCATGTCCTATATAAATTGAGATCGTTCATGAAACTACGGAATTTTTCTGACCCGGAATTCAGAACGCTCGTCAGAATCATGATAATATCAGAAATGTTTGTCAAAATCAGACCTGCAGAAATTCAGAAAAGTTGACACATATTATTCTTAAATTGTATGCAATCCTGAGAGTTCTAATTTCAGATTCCGTATATTTCCAGCCAGTCTTATATTCTCTAAACGATTCTTAAGTGTCGAAAGTAAGAATCTTGCAGTAAAATCTAACGAGTGTGAAAGAGCCCAAACGCGTTGTAGTAAAAGCGCATATTTTCAAATTACGCGATCTCCCGTGAGCGAGTCACCGGACTACCCACGCATGCTAAATAAAGAGGGAATTCTTTCACACTGGCGCTGGATACTAGCCATTCCTGCCATCACATGACTATGACAACTATGACACTGATGTCTAGTGAGTAAACTCTTACCTTCATGTCATCGAGCATATCGCACGCTGAGATGATGGAAGCCGTGTCCGGAGTCACTTTTATTACGCCCATCGTGGAACACTTCGGATTGAGAAGATCGCGAGTCAAAAATTAACACGAAGTTTTTACGTGATTTTTTTTTAGTCTCGAACGATTTACTAGTGTTCCTGCGAGTTTTTCCTTAAACTATTATTTTATTAATTTATATATTAGCGAGTAACGCGTGGTTGGTTTTAGGAACACAAGGCGCGAGTCGTACTCACGCAGTGACCGAGCCGCGCGGACTGACGCTAGATTCGCGATTGCTGTGCGACTACGAGTGAAAGGGTCGTGACGTCACAGATAACGCTGAACGCTATTCCCCCGCAACTTGTTGCTATATTTTCCATCTCGCTCGCTTTTACTTGCACTCCGATTGACTCGTCTATCCGTCTCGCTCTCAACTTGACAATTCTACGTCGTCTACGCTTAGCAGTTATCGTTTACAAACACACTTAAATACTTCACGCACAATATTAAAATTGTCATAAAAAATGAGTGCAATTCAAGGTTAGTACTCAATAGGCACAACCGAATGCGCAAAAAAGTGCCAGCTCCCATTCTATTAATTTCGGAAGGTTGCTACGAACGTAAGGCCGTTCGTTCTACATACGTAGACGATGACGTCAGGCGTTGCTACGCGACAGGATATGCGATTTTAAACGCCTACGATTTTGGTAACCTCGTTAATTTGAAAATGAAAATTGGATATCATTACATACATTGGCTATCTCGGGAGTCAGTATCAAATTAATCAAACCAGGATGCGTCTTTTCATAGAATATGTGACAAACAGCGATTTCAAACTGAATTAACAGTTTTTTAAAGGAATACAAGATTAATACCATTTATTGTGACTTGGTCTAATATTTTTGAATAAAATTAAATATAAGTATAAAAAAAAAGACGTGTGGCACTCGGGGACTGCCGCGGTAAAGCTATTGCATAGCATTTTTTATCAACGCCATCTAGCGGTGAGAGGAGTCCCGGGTCAGGTTATTTTCGTTACAGAATTTCTGGATTCGGTCTCCACGCTCAAGGCCCGCGATAGAAGCTATGCAATAGCTTAAAAATATATATAAGTATATATATATATTTTCTAATTGAAAAAAATGTTATATATTTTTTGAATTTTATTCGCTAGCTCTTTCCAAGTTCCAACTGCTTCGTGAATCTTCGGGAGTCACTGGGTATAAAATGGCCTCAAGAATCGAACGAAAAGATATCAAGATGTATTTCGCCTATAAATAAATATCTTCAACTATACTATTCTTCGCTTCATCGCTGGTTACTGCAATGACCTAAAAATGCTCGTTTCTCTTTGTTCAAAAATCTGCAACATTTTCATTTCACATCTTGCTCGTTGAATAGCTTAGTACAAAGCAAGTGTTAGTAACGAATGTTTCAACTGCCCCATTACAAACTTTTGCATTTTGTTCCGAATTGCGAGAACATTTGCCCACAGTGTAAAAGAAGGTACTTTCAACAATAGGTTTTTAAAATGTGTTCTTATACAATCTATTAAAATTAGGGATGTCTATCAAAAACTAGTCAATTATTAAGATGATTCCAATTTGCTTCTCTTATTTTTTGCATCATTATTTTATTTATTTCGCACAAGTGGATTTTGGAATAAAGTGTTACGTTTCTCTTCATTGAGCTATTATATTATATTGATTAGTTAAGTAGTTTATAATTATTATTTAATGACTTTCTACAATGGCGTTACATGGCTTCAGTAACGTTTTAAGAGCGCGTGTAATGGTCTTTAATGCTAAATCTTCAGATGCAGATTTGATTTTTACAGCAGTAGATCAAGTTTTAATTACCCGAAAAAAAAGACAAGCAAAAATAACATCATATTTCCAAGAAGATACTAAATGAGCTTTGTTTGACAAAAAAAAATTGCGAAGTTAGTTCTAATTTTTAAGAGCCAAAATTTTATATAAAACTAGCTTTAACCCGCGGCTTCGCTCACGTTAGGTTCGATTTTTAACCCCCTATTTAACTCTCTTGGGGTTAAAATTTTTCAAAATCCTTTCTTAGCGGATGCCTACGCCCTAACAGCTACCTGTATGCCAAATTTCAGCTCCATCGGTCCAGTGGTTAGAGCTGTGCGTTGATAGATCAGTCAGTCAGTCAGTCAGTCAGTCACCTTTTCCTTTTATATATTTAGATTAGACTAGATGATGTCCGCGACTTCGTTCGCGTGGATTGAGGTTTCTTTCCCGCGGGAACTCTCTTATTTTCCGGGATAAAAAGAAGCCCTTCTGTTATTCCTGACTATAATCTATCACTGTTTCAAATTTCCGCCAAATCGGTTCAGTCATTGCGGCGTGATTGACTAACAAACATACATCCGCATTTATAATATTAATAGGAGTCCTGACTGGAAATTTTTACTAACGTGTATAACGTTAGTAAAATTCCAGTCTAGGCTCAGGAGTAGAGATAAAACCTGTTATGTGTTAAAAGGTTAAGGGCGCAGACCCTCTCTCGAACAGCCATTAGGGCCTGCTTGACATTTCCGAAGTACCTATCAATTGGTACTTGCTACTACTCTATAGTCTACTCTATAGTCTATAGTATAGCTACTGTATCATACAATCCAAGTATACTTAAGACATGCTTAAGTTAATCTGCATGAATTGCAAATACGTATAAACTATTTCGTTAAGAGCCAATCTCCACAAAGATTAACCATCTGCGCGGGAGATATTATAGTGCACAAGGAAGTGCACAAACATCTACTATTCCCTCTATTCCCTCATTCTCATAGTCCGATGGGACGGAAAGTCCGACACGACCGGAGAGAGATCAGGCGTAGGACCGACTGCTTTTCGTGCTCTCCGAGGCACGGGGGTGACTCACCGCCAACAGAAAAACTCAATACATTTTTTGGCCCGACTCGGGAATCGAATCCGGGACCTTGTCATCCACAGTCGAACTTGCTAACCACTAGACCAACGAGGCAGTTGAGAAACGGTGTAGGTACAACAGAAATAACCACATTATTTCTGTAATAGACGTTGCGTTAATTAATATTCTTTATTAATTTTCTAGTTTGGAAAACTGTAATAACAAGCAAGATAAATGAAAACCCTATTCCATTAAGAGAGTGATAAGAAACTATAAGTTCTATTAGACGTTGATTAGACTTAACACGGCTTTGTTCCAGTGTAGGAGGCTAAAGAAAAGCGCTAATTAATTTATAGCCTCCGGACTATTGCCCCGGCTTTAGAAAAGTAGGTACTTTCCGCCTACAGGAATAAACTCTACATTTTATGTAGGTCAAGCATTAATCAACGAAAAAAAAATAAGACCGAAGTTCGCAGAAGTAATTTACATTTTTAATGTAATTAACATTGAACTGTAACGCGTAATTAACTTTATTTTGGCAAACATTACCCCAAAGTCATCCTAGTTTGAGAGTCCGGAGTAATATCTTAAACAGTATTTTAAGGTTCCGTACCTACTGAAAGGGTAACCAACGGAACCCTATTTCTAAGTCTCCGCTGTACGTCCGTTCATCTATCTGTTAGTGGGCTGTACCTCATGATCCGTAATAGGTATAGAGTTGAAATGTTCAGAAAACGTGTATTTCTGTTGCCACAAAAATAAAAATAAAAGGAGAGGGAACCTACAAAAAACGTGTTTTTTTCGGCGTTTTTTCCAAATCCCTATTTTATTTCTTTGGGAGTTAAATCAAAAATCCTTTTTTAGCGGATGCCTACGTCAGCTATCTGTATGCCCGATCCGCCCAGTGGTTTGAGCTGTGCGTTTATAGATCATCAGTCAGTCAGTCAGTCAATCAGTCACCTTTTTTCCCTTTATATATTTGGATTATATAGATAGATATTTAAGAGACTTAACTGCAGGTACTCGTATTGTAATCTGCAAACTGGCAGCAGAGTTCGTACTTCGTAGATACTTGAACGAATTGACACGGGACCTTGGCCGAACGACGAAAACGAAAGCAGTGTCGCGGTAAAAAGTGGGTCACTGCTGAGTCAAGGCGAAGTCTGTTTATAGTGGCTACCTGTGGGTAGTTAACTTGTGTATGTTTAGAACAGCTGGAGTTTTTTTTTTCGGATGGAGTATGCTGCCGACCCTAATGGTCGCTACAGCGTCACCAGACGGGTGGGTAAGCGCGAAGCATCGCCAGGGGAGTGAGCCCTAGGGCTCCAAGACATCGGGGTGCAACATCTTCCTAAAGGTGCCACCAGTGAGGTTCGGACCTTGCTTAGGATGACGTTGGGGCACCTAGAGGCTTCGGCTGCTCATTTATAGCTAATCCCGTCCCTCAGGGAGGACGAAAAGCCGTCGGTTTGGCGCCTGATCTCTCTCCGGTCGTATCGGATTTCCGTCCCACCGCAGGAAAAAAAATATGCTATGTGATGCGAAATCACAACATGTAAAACCGTGTAGATTAGTACCGATTTCACCATAGCGTCAGTGAAGCTTTTAATTGAGGAATAAATTGACAGTTTTTGTATTGAAATTCTGCCAAAATATCAACGCTCCTATAAGAGTTTATACCTACGTTGGCGAAATCGACTCTTAAGTATCGTAATTCAATGTCGTCTTGCGACGCGAATCATGTCGATCAACTTCAAGTTACATCTGCTTGTTTTTGACGATGCGTTGTTACGTTCCTTCGTGGTGTTGTGTTTTGGCCCAAATAACATAATATAATAATTAATTTAACGTGTTAAAAATTCGATAGACTAGCAAATAACTTTCCTTAACCTTAATTACTATTAAATTAAATAAAGGAATCATGTCGCCTCGTACCATATCCGCGAGTGTAGCAAAGCTACAGTTTAGCCATCTTAAAGTTCAGAAATAGGAATAATTATTTTGAGACATTGTTTAGAAGCGCGAGCCGTAGGATTCGAAAATTCATCCATCGCCAGTTTAGTACTTCTAGAGACATGAACTTTTGGCTGAACGACGAACTTACCCACTGTTCCGCATGTCTTTATTTAGAGTAGGTAGTATAGTATACCTACTATACTACCTACGCAGCTACGTCTATTATTGCTGTCTCATTTTAAAGCTTATTTTGATTCTGTTTTCACAGAAAGTATTCTTTTTAAATGTATTTGTTTTTATAATGATAAAACTTAGATGCAGCCAAGTATTAAAAAAAATTGTTTTGGCTGTCTGATTTTCGAAAGTTAATAAATTATTTATATCCCCCTTCTCCTTTAATTCAGTATCTAGTCGACTTGTTGAAGAAATACGCTTAAATTAGGTAGATACATAATAAAATTCCAACGTATAGGACTAGTGTAGTTATTATTATGGAGGCTCAAAGGTTTGTAACATAAGTTATAATATTATAATGCAATTTCTGTATTGTATGATCGTTAAACAGTTGCAGAGCGTAGACTGCGTAGAGAGTCGAACGGGCGGCCCTGTCAAGGACGAACTACATCCGTGAGTGACATAGACAAATAAAATTATAATCCTTAATACAAGTATGCATAAAGCCTTTATTTCAATATAAACATGTGCATATTAATACGTTACGAGGTAATTTGATCCTTATTTAAAAAATAGGAGCGGTAATTCTTTGCTGTGATAGCTCTGAAGTCTGAATACTGGTTTTGGCTCATAAACAACTTAATATTTTTAGGGTTGACAAAAAAGTTTGGTAGTTCAATTGTTTACAGCCATGATTATATTTAATACTGGTACTTTAAAAAACTTGTAGCTTTAATATAAAGGTTTAAAGAGTTCACTTTTCAATGCCGTTGGTTTCTTAAGGTTTCATTGTTTCCATTTTACGAGCTAAACGAGCATATTATAATAATGGTTCACAAGAGCTTTGTAACTGTTTAATTAAAAACCTTTGGTAACCATAAAACTTTTTACAAATTTTCAGTATTTCAGGAATTCTGAGGTATTTTTTTGCACGCCGCTTTTCTACAGTATCTAGTAACTACAGATATTAAACTCTTTCAAGCCGCGGCCTGCAATGTCAGCAGTTTACTAACCAACAGAAGACATTACAATATACACAAGCGTGTGCGCGAACAGATGCACTATTTATTTCCTCACATTCCTAGTGCGATAAGATGGCAATCTGACACGACCGGAGAAATCATAAAAAACCTAACGTGCTCTCTGAAGCACGAGGGTTTAACACCACTAAATTCCCTGACTCTGGGCTGGTAATGAGAACTTCTTCATGATCCCAAACGATGATGAGTCAAACAACATAAGACCACTAGACTTAAGGCTTAAGTCTCCTAAAAATCTGAATTTTTGCAAAATTATCATCAAGATTTTTTGTTTGTTATTAAAAGAGAAATAAATGAAATAAATATTACGTTAGTTTGTAGTGTAAGATTTGAACTTTACGTGACATATTTTTTTTATTTACTTACTTTACTAAATAAAAAAATATGTCACGTAAAATTAATTTTAATAACTTAATAATTTTAATAGTAGGTAATTATACTTTGATGTTAATTTTAATAGCTTTATTAGGCTTTGAGAGAGTTGGCAGCCCTGCACATAACTCACGATTTATTAGTGTTTTCTCCTTGACGTGCACTCTATACAGCCTTAATTTAGCCGGATGTTATTCGTTTAGCGGGGAGTTCTATTGTTCTATTTCAGGGCCGGCCATCTTCTTTACGACTTACTTTAACTTACTTCGTTACTCCCACGCTGTCTCCGTCTTGAACCTAGTATGCTTCTTGTTGGGATTCTTCTATCTACTAGTTCCCTGTAACTTTTATGTTGAACTAGCTGATGCCTGCGACTTCGTCCGCGTGGATTTAGTATTTAAAAATCCCACGGGAACTCTTTGATTTTCCGATATAAAAAGTAGCTATACTCTCCAGGTCCTCAACTATAAGTAATTATGTAAAAAAAATCTATATAGCCTATGTTTTATTCCAGGCTATAAACTATCTCTGTGCCAAATTTCAGCCAAATCGGTTCAGTCATTGTGGCGTGATTGAGTAACAAACATCCAAACATCCAAACGTCCAAACATCCACACTTTCACATTTATAATATTACAGTAGGAAGTAGGATAGTAGGATATTATTTATTAATAGAGATAAGGTTTATTTTTTTAATGCCAGTACTCACTATCTCGATAATCGCGCCCTGAGTGTGTTGAACTTACACTGCGGCCACGGTCCAACTGACAGTCGGCGTCTAAATAGGTGATGGGTGATGCTATCTATTTTCTGCAGTGTTTCTGTCATTCATACCTATGTGATAGACGCCCCACGAAACCGAAGCTGACTGACGTTTTTAGAGTTCTGTACCCGAAGGGTAACTAGCGGGACCCTATTACTAAGCCTCCGTTGTCCGTCCGTCCGTCCGTCCGTCCGTCCGTCTGTCTGTCAGAGGACTGTATCTCATGATCCGTAATAGGTATTAGACAGTTGAAATTTTCACAGAATATATATTTCTGTTGCCGCTGTAACAACAAATAGTAAAAATAAATTAAAAATTAAAGGGAGCTGCCCTATTAGAAACGTGTTTTTTTTCGGCGGTTTTTTTTAATACGGAACCCTTTGTTTGAGAGTCTGACTCGTATTTGACCGGTTATTTAATAACTGCCGGGTAATTGTACTCTTTTATCGTAAAAAAATGTTGCATGTTGGTTTTTTATCCTTTGTTATCTAACCTTTAAAATAGATCTTCTAAAAATAACTGATCATGTTGCTTAACCGCAACAAGTTTACCCACCCATTTATCTGGGAATTTGATCAGAATAGATAAAAATAATATGATCTGACCTCCAGGCGAACTCCTTACAAATAAACAGTCCGTTAACATGCCTTTAACAAATTGTGTCAATCACATCTAGATTCTGATAATTCTCAACTAAGGTCAGGTCCTGTCCGGCATCCTGTTTGAAGGAAACAATGCCGTCTAACGTTACCAGTTTACACAGAATACGCAACAACAGAGGTTACTTACCTATAGTCTTATTTATAGTTCATTCAGCATGTCGATTCTCTAAGAATGATTACATCAGTGTAACGATCGCATGGCATCTGATTGGCTGAATTTATGGCGTTCTTGCTGCATCAATGCATTTTAACCAATAGCTGGAGGGTACCAGCCACTCAGAGGTAATTTTTAACCGACTTCAAAAAAGGAGGAGGGAGGTTCTCAATTTTTCGGAATCTTTATTTTTATTTTTATGTATGTTCCCCGATTATTATTAAAAGACGCCTGGACCGATTTGGAATTTTTTTTTATTTAATAAGGTATATACTTCCCAAATTCTTATATTATTATAAGGGTATAACTTCCCAGGTAGTCCCATTGTCATCAGGTCAGGATCAGATGATGGGATCCTGGAGAAATCGAGGGAACTCTTCAATTGATATACTTTGTTGTGGCGTTTGAAGTTTTGTAAAGATCATTTTTAAGTTTATATTATTAGAGAATCGACACATAGGGTATTTATATTACTGTTCTATGTATATAAAAAAATCTTTATTACAAAAGCTCTTGATATACACGCTGGTGCAGTCGCAGGCATGAGCTAGTTTCACATAAATCTTACTTTCAATTATTATTGTTCCAACAAATAATTAACGAATCGCAAACAAAGTATAATTACCGTGTAAATTATGTACTCACCAATAATTGTATTAGACACTATTTAAATAAGCGAATTACCATAAAATTAATCATCCTCATAGCGAGCCGTAGGAATATTTAAATAGCCTTAACATTGATTTAATTAATACGCCCTATTGTTATCACTAATCAGAGTAATTAGTTATCATTTTCTAGGTCTGTGCTGCTCGTGAGAGGTGTGCCGAGGTCTAAACAAGGATAAACCTTTTAGCGGGGTGGAGGGGAGGGGAGGGGGACACTTATAGCCCCGTCATAGCGTGACTTATATTCTCCTCTCCCCTCCAAATAGGCGAAAAGCTTGTGCTGGTGGGGCTCGAGCTTGCGACCTTTCAGTCCGCAGTTCGCACCTTACTTAAAAATTATACAAAAAAAAATGCTTGTTGTGCGGTAATTTAAAAGTCGAAGAAATATTTAATTTTTTTTTTTAAATATATAAAAGGAAAAGTTGACTAACTGATTGATTGACTGACTGACTGATCTATCAACGTACAGTTCAAACCACTGGACGAATTGGGCTGAAATACAGATAGCTATGAGGACGTACTACGTAGGCATTCGCTAAGATAGGATTTTTGAAAATTCAACTCCTAAGGGGGCAAAATGGGGTTGAAAAATCAAATTTAACGCGAGTGAAGCCGTGGGCAAAAGCTAGTATGTTTATAATAATGCAAAAATGATCACCGTCGTGGCGGATTTCATTACCTACTTGCCTATTCGTAGAAAATTTCGTATTCTGTCAGAAAAACATTACGTAAACAACTTCTTGCCCGGGTGATAATTTTTAACTATTAAGGACCGGTTTCAATGGTTTTACCAACTTAAAGTAAGTAAGTAAGTACCTAAGTAAGAGGGTAAAGATATTTTGGCAGATTTTCAATACAAAAACTGTCGGAGCGTCCAATTTATTCTTCAGTTAAACGTTACTCGACGTCTCATGAACATTTCTGTATTCCGCATGACCTCATTTTGAGCGTGGGGCTTTCAGTTTCAGTTCCATCTTAGGCTCCATCTTCACGGTATCACATCACATCACACTACAATACTATAAAGGCGAAAGTTTGTATGTGTATGTTTGTTACTTCTTCGCCGAACCTTCAATGAACCGATTTGGCTGAAAGGAGGTGGGTTGATAAGGCCCAAAATCCGCCTCTCATACACTCGAAAAAAAAAGTTCCAGATTCCGACAAATTGTAAATGTATTTATATACTTGAAGATATAAACTTTATTTTAATATAAAGTTTAGGTGATAAAAAAAATAGTAAGTTACAGAAAATATTACCCAAAAAGAGAGTGTTTCTTTTACTTTTCTTACATTTTCATACATTTTAGTCGTTTTTTAAGCTTTGATTTAATATTTTAGAATGAGGCGCTCCATGAACCAAAATAAATTAATACTCATATAAAAGCTTATAAAAAGGAGCATCATTATCAGTTACGTTTACCATGGTTCATGGAGCGCCTCATTCTAAAATATTAAATCAAAGCTTAAAAAACTACTAAAATGTATGAAAATGTAAGAAAAGTAAAAGAAACACCCTCTTTTTGGGTAATATTTTCTGTATCTTACTATTTTTTTTATCACCTAAACTTTATATTAAAATAAAGTTTATATCTTCAAGTATATAAATACATTTACAATTTGTCGAAATCTGGAACTTTTTTTTTCGAGTGTATGAGGGGCGGATTTTGTTGCCTTATCAACCCACCTCCTTTGGAATGGAGATAGCTCATATCCAGGATTAGCACATAGGCTACATTTTATCTCGGAAAATTAAAGAGTTAAAAAACCTTAATCCACGGGAACGAAGTCGCGGGCATCAACTACTCTATAATAAAAAAAAGTGTTACTGGCTCCTGGAACATTTCTGTAACATTTTAGCCGATAGCCAGTGAATATCGGCCAATCAGAAACGATTGCAAGTGAGTGTAGCAATCATTTTTAGAGCACGTCTCCTTTCGAATGTGAGGAGTTTAGGTAAATAGGCTCCACCACGCTGACTTACTTACTTACTGACAACTAATCAAAATAGTGCGGTAGTAGTAGTGGTGCGGGTTGTTACCTACGTTCCCTCAAATATGGTTCAGCGAAGCAACGGCTGGATCATGCTCGTGAACGGGTGCCACCAACGGGAATGGGTCTGCTTTGTCTACCCGTCTTAACATGTATTGGATTATATGTACCTATGTATGCATTTTTGAAGCTTCATTGTGGAAGCACTGTATACATAGCATAGTTTTGTTACCTGTTGTAAAAATTTTTTTTTTTTGAAAAGAGCAGCTGCTGAGTTTCTTGCCGGCTCTTCTCAGCAGAATCTGCATTCCGAACCTGTGGTAGATTTATGACGTGTCATAAGAGCCGACATGAAATAAACAAATTTTGAATTTGAATTTGAATAGTATTTAACAAAATGACACTTTCCATCGGCCTTGAATCGGACCGCTGTTATTCACCAGCGCCTGTTATCAGTTTATCGGCTGTTATCAGCGTCGTTATCGAATCACTTTGCATATCTGCCGCACGTTTGGGAGTCATGGCCGGCCGGTGCGGCGTGGGCGTTGTTTGCGAAACCGCATTTTTTATGCTAATTTCATTTTTTTTAGCTTCGCTTGTAGCTGCGGACAATGTCACGGAACCTAAAGTGTTAACTAGTTACTAAATCTTATCTAACTAGACAATAGCGAGTGAGTATCGGCCAATCAGCAGCGATTGCAACTTTTTTTTTAAAGAATATTAGCCAAGCTGAACTTGACTTATATTCTCCTCTCCCCTCCAAATAAGCGAAAAGCTTGTACTAGGAGTGGGTTAACCAATAGTGCAATGGGTGGGGTTCCAACCTGCGACCTTTCAGTTTTCAGTCCGCACCTTTAACTGTTGCGCTATTGAGGCTAATAATTGAATTTTTTTAGCTTTAGAAATTAATTTATTTATAAGTCCGACATTCAAGTTGTATCTAGGAAACTTGATATTTGATTTGTCCTTCAAACACGTCGCAACCAAGCAACGAATCGACGTGATTTTTTACATGGGTATAGTTGAAGACCAGGAGACTAACAAAGGCTATATAAAAGAATCTATATATCCCGGAAAATCAATGAGTTCTCGCTGATTTTTTAAAAACTATATCCACGCGAGCGAAGTAGCGGGCATCGATTACTTATTTATAAAATATTTTTGAAACTGTTATCCTCTTTTTATAGTCACCTTTAGCTTTTTCCGGCATAGTGTAGTTTATTTCTTTTTTACAAGGTTACACCGACATGTTGCGTTTATAATAACAAAACATTGTATTTCTTTTGTTATAGGTTTTCACTTGCTTTATTTTGTGAATGTTGCAAGCATATTTAACGCATAAATTATATTGCAGTTTATTATTTTTTATGATCAGCTTTTCATTATGTTCTGTTTTTAATTATTTCATAAAATACTACGCTTTTAACCTACCATACTAGTACCTAACTACATTTTAATAAAAGTTACCCATTTACTTACTACATTTTAATAAACTACCTAACTCTAGGTTATTGCCGCTTTTTTACAAGTACAAAGGCGTCGTTGTAAAATTGACTGAAATCTCATGAAGATCTTAAGAAATGGTCAAGGAAAATACGCGCTAGTTTACTGTTATCTGTCTTGATTAGTACCTTGTTGTAAAACTGATTGAAATCTCATGATGAGCTTAACGGCGATATCTATTGAGTGTGCTCTGACTTAGCTCGGACGTAAGATACAGTTAAAACGAGACGCAAATATGCTCTCACATAAATCTGTCTCGTTTTAACTCTGTCTTGAGTCTGAGCTTTCAGCCTAAGAAAGGGACAAGGAACTACTCTAAAGACTGATAACAGTAAATTACGCGATCTTTGATATATTTGTAAAAACAAGACTTTCCATTGAAATTATCAGACCCATAGATAGTTAAAAAAATACAATTTCAACTTATTACAAGAAGATAATAAAAACCTGTATTTATTTCACACCACAAGCTGAGTACCTACTTTTGGTAGCGTTGCACTGGTGTAAAAAAATTTTGTGTTTATAGCTACTAATAGAAATATTTCTAATCTATTTATATTAAACTGATCAAATCTTAAACTAATACAGTCAAACCGACGTCAATTTACGCTAGAAAGGTTGTTAAATAGGTGTCTAGTAATAAAATTGGACACCCAAGTGTTGAAGCCTTGAATATCAGACCTCTTAGCCCGCCGTATCGCATTACCAGCCTGCAATGTGGGTTAAGCCCGAAACTTGCTAACTATCGGGTTACTTGAAAAATAAAACAAGGACGAGGATATTTTACTAACGAAACGTGAGCATTTTCCTTCGACAACAAGCAAAGTCTAAATATATAAAAGGCAAGGGTGACTGACTGACTGACTGACTGATCTATCAACGCACAGCTCTAACCACTAGACCGATCGAGCTGAAATTTGGCATACAGGTAGCTGTTAGGACGTAGACATCCGCTAAGAAAGGATTTTGGAAAATTTCAACCCCAAGAGGGTTACATAGGGGGTTAAAAAATCGAACCTAACGTGAGCGAAGCCGCGGGTTAAAGCTAGTATTAAATAAAAATACGTATAAAACCCGATTGCGTTAAAAAAATAATTATGATATACGACGATACACACACAACCATGAGCCGCGTACTTTCGTGAATTGAAAAGACTATACTAACTGTGTACTGTTAGTTATAAGTTTGTCAACCATCGATCAGACCATTAAAACTGCGTCAAATGTTAATGACGCCATAGTTATTACCTTGATAAAGAGTTGCTGGTTTTATTAGGTACATAAAATATTTACCTTTTGCCCGCGGCTTCGCTCACGTTGTTCTTTTTTACAAACCCCTATTTTACCCCCCTTAGGGGTACAATTTTCAAAAATCATTCCTAAGCTGATGCCTATGTCTTAAAAGCTATCTGTATGCCAAGTTTCAGCCCGATCCGTCCAGTGGTTTGAGCTGCGCGTTGATAGATCAGTCAGTCAGTCAGTCAGTCACCTTTTTATTTTATATATTTTAGAAGATTAAGCTTTTTCGCGCGGCTTCGCTCACGTTAATCTCTATTTTTCAAACCACTATTTTACTCTCCTTAGGGGTTGAATTTTCAAAAATCGTCTCGTAGCAGATGCCTACGCGCTACGTCATAATAGCTATCTATCTAAACAGCCCGATACGTTCAGTGATTTGAGCTGTGTATTGATAGATCCTTCAGTCGGTCACCTTTTCCTTTTATATATTTAGACTAGCTTTAACCCGCGGCTTCGCTCACGTTAGGTTCGATTTTTTAAACCTTTATTTTACCTCCTTCGGAGTTGAATTTTGAAAAATTGTTTCTTAGCGGATGACTACATATAGCTATGATGACGTCATCATAACTATATGTATGCAAAACTATATGTAAAGTGGTTTAAGCTGTGTGGTGATAGATCAATCAGTCAGTCAGTCAGTCAGACAGTCAGTCAGTCAGTCAGTCAGTCAGTCAGTCACCTTTGCCTTTTATATATTTAGATTATTTCTCTTAGTACCGATAGAGACAAATAGGCACCTATTACTAGAGTCGAGCTTGTATTTGTAGTCTTAATGCATTTTTAATTCAAGCCGTTCATAACAAATGATAAGAGCGTACACGACCAGTCAAATGATCGGTTTCACGCGAAGCTGTGTAATTTGTCTAACTACTTACATGGAAATATATCTTAAACGACTTGTTTTGATAGCGCCGTGTTTGCGCAAGTTTGTTTTTCGTGTGATGTAACCACAGATATAACGCCCATAGCTTCATGGCCGTGATATGACCATGATATATTATTATGACTCATGTCTGGTGTGAATTCAAATTCAAAATTCATTTGTTTTTACAAGCTTTTATTTAACTTGCAATGTAAGTACGTATGTATGTATATAACTATTTTCCAGGATCCCATCATCAGATCCTGACCTGATGACAATGGGATCATTTGGGAAGTATACCCTTTCAAACAAAAAAAGGATTTTTCATATCGGTCCAGGCGTCTTCGAGTAATCGGGGAACATACATAAAGAAAAAAAAGATACCGATGAATTGAGAACCTCCTCCTTTTTTGGAAGTCGGTTAAAAATGACGAAACGCCATCGAGTTTGGGCTTGTTTGACAAGTACTCTAATCCTACATGATATCTAGGGAGAGAATGTAGCCAGCTACTAAAAGCTTGTTTTTGAAAAATAAATTTTTAAAATCAACTTACTTTAGGTAAAATATTAAAATTTTGTTTAACATTTATAATTTTTGATTACACACGTTAAATTAAATTAGTTTTTAAAAGTTTCCTTATCAGTCGATAACGCACAAACTCTCGTCATTAACTGCAGCAGTACAGTGGCTAGTAATGACGTCAGTGCAAATGCCGCCGTTATCATTTCCATGACATGCTTGCAAAGGTTCGGCATAAGTAACCTCTCTATTTAAGTTATGTTTTGTGAGAAAACTGAAAATAGTTTCTCTGAATCAGTAACCTAATAACGTTTAAATAAGTTACATGGAATCAATCGGCTTGGTATGCAACTAACCACAAGATGGTGTAATAAGTTATTACATTGTAATATTATGTAGCTGCACATTAATATTGTAATATTTTGTTATGAAAAGAGCTGAGAATTAAAAACCTCAGTCCACGCGAACGAAGTCGCGGGCAGCTAGTATTACAATATAACAGGGCGCAAGAGGACATCTATGTAAGGGACGTCTTTAAATCTACACTTTTCTATACAATTAGGTACATTATATTTCATTTGATTTAAAAATATTCCAACCCTGGAATTTCCAGACGATGAAAAACTGTAATTTTCCTTAATAATCTCGGTTTCATTCGTTGAACTCGATCTATTCATTTGTAAATGATCACGTAGAGCTACTAACTTCTCGATGAATGGTAAAATTGAGTGCAATTCATGGAAAAACTTGTAATACAAGGATAAGGAAAGAAAATTTCGATAAAAAAGGCCATAGTCGAGTTTATTTATTACTAGGTAATGCCCGCGACTTCGTCCGCGTATATTAAGGTTTTTTAATTCCCGTAGAGACTCTTTAATTTTCCGGGATAAAATGTAACCTATGTGTTAATCCTGGATATGAGCTACCTCCATTCCAAATTTCAGCCAAATTGGTTAATTCAGTGTGGTGTGAAGGAGTAACAAACATACACACACACACACACACATACAAACGAAATAAACTAAGCGATCATGAACAACCCATTAGCGTCTCACTACTGAGCGCAAGTCTCAGCACCAGCTATTAAAAGTAATTCGAAGTGGGGATTCCCATACATAATTACCAAATTTTTATTTTTCCATTTTTTAGCTATACTTTTGGGTTTAACTTTTTTTTTTATAAAATAAAAAAAAAAAATAAAAATCTTTTATTTCGACCATGAAGATCATAATTGTTAGTAAACACACACTTAAGCTAATGTTAGTATTCATTAAACTATTTTATCCTAAAACTATATCTAAGACAGGCTTGATTAGTCAGCACGTGCACCATAAGACAATGGTTCAGGTACTGACAATCAAACCTGTCGGCAAATGCCCTCAGGATGCCATTGGAACTAGCCCGCACCCTGCGCACCAGGGATGCACATCGTTTGCGCATGGTGGTGTAGAAACAATCCACATGTGCATTCGCGAACATACCCGACGCGCTGCAGAAACGAGGCAGTCCCAATAGCACCCTGAAAGCATTGTTATACTGAACACGCAGGGCATTGTACTGTTTCTGCGTGTAGTCGACCCACAGACTGCTTGTGTAAAAAGACATGCAGTAAGCTCTAAAGAGCGTTACTTTTACAGAGGTCGAACAACGAGCAAACCTGCGAGCGATCATGTTTGCCCTAACAGACAATGCCCTGCGTTCTCTCTCTATATCAGCATCGTCCTTCAGGTCAAAGGATACCACATGACCCAGGTATTTAAACTGACACACCCTCTTTAACGGGGTACCGTATAACTTAATGGGTGGTACAGATGAGGGCAAGGGTTTTCCCTTGGCCTGAAAGACCATGCATTCGCTCTTTTTGACATTGTACGTCAATCCGTGACTTTTGGCGTAGTTTTCACATATACTTAACAGTTTCGCTAAGCCACAAACAGAAGCACTCAGCAACACCATGTCATCTGCGTAACTAATGTTATTGAGGCAGACACCGTCAATATGACAACCGACATGAGTAGTGCTGAGCGCCTCTATCAGTGCATTGACATACAAATTAAAGAGCTTAGGAGAAGTTAAACCTCCCTGTCGTACCCCGCATTCCAACCTATATGGCTGCGAATAAGTTTCAGACCATCGCACGACATTGACCTGGTTGCTATACCAATATTTGAAAATCCTAGTAATTTCTTCGGGCAGTCCGATATTTTTCAGTTTCTGCCATAGGATATCATAACTTACCAGGTCAAATGCCTTGCTAAGGTCCAGAAAACACGCATAAATAGGCGTACGCCTATCAGAATAGTACCTCACAGTTTGCTTTAAACATAATATTGCTGACTCAGTTGACAAACCCGGTCTAAAGCCAAACTGATTGTTATGTAAGAATATATGTTTATCAAGCTGAACGTTGAGCAAACCGTCAAGCACCTTCGCGACAACCGCAGCAAGTGAAATCGGCCTGTAGTTGGATGTCTCAGATATGTCCCCCGTTTTGTTCTTCACAATTGGCACCACCACAGTTCTCATCAGTGCTGCAGGCAAGTATGAATGCGCTATGCATAAGTTATAAAACATTGCAAGTACTCTAGGTAAGTGAGGACCCGCATGCTTTAGATGTTCAATACTAAGTGCATCATGGCCAGGAGACTTGCCACGAGACATAGAAGATATAATCTTATTGACTTCCTTCGCAGTAAATCTGATTCCAATCTCCTGGCCACACGTACACTCATCTCCACTGGACTGTGGTGGTCCCAGCGGTGATGTGACAGCAAAATGGTCCTTAAACATATCTGCTATAAGACTATGATCACTAATACCATTTACGCTCGCTGGTAGGCCAGGTCTACCATTTTCTTTATTGGTTGATTTCCAAAAGTTTCGAAAATCATTTTTCGAATGCTGTTTAGCCAAGATATCCATTTTTATTTGTTCACTGTGGTTCTGACACCACCTTAAGCGAGACTTAAACACACTGCGACTTCGATGCATGTCATCATAGACACTACCATTTTTCGGCTTCCCCCACCAAACCCACATCAAAAACTTTGACCTGGCCTCCCTATGGGCATCGCGCACATACCTGTTCCATCCAGCCACAGGACGCTTCTTACCGTGCGATTTCATAGGGTTAGATTCAGCGGCAGCCACAGATAAAATATTTATAATTTCGCTATATAATTTATCAATACATAATCTGTGGTCGACACGGTTACATACATAGTCACTACAAGAACGAAACTCTTCGGGAAAATCGATAGCTCTTAATTTTTCATGACATAGTTTAGTATATATTCCTATCTCCTCCGCTTTTCTATCTCCCCATAGAATCTCGTTATTCACTTTATATCTACTAGTTAACTTCGGTTTAACAACATCCAAGTTACATTCAATTACAAGCGGATAATGGTCAGACCATAACACATCATACTTAACATAAACTTTTAAAATTGTTGATACAGCGGATTTAGTCGTCACACAATGATCAAGCCACCTTGTCGATCCGTGCGCTTCACTTACAAAGGTGTATGTGCCCGACCTTACACCTAAAAGTTGTACATCTACACAGGACCACTCTAGTTCGTCACAAAAACTAGTCAACTCATCATAAAACCGCTCATTCGGATGCGCGTTAAAGTCTCCAAGGATGTAAACACATTCTACGTTTATACTGTTAATAATAGCACTCACCGAACTGAGGCAATCCGTGAATTCCGTAAGGTTTACCATTTTATCCGTAGGCATATACACACTAAACACTAAAATGGACCTATCGCCCAGCACTATTTTTATGGCACATATTCGTGGATTATCACAAAACACGACCGACACATCTTGAAACACATTTTTGTTCCACAACAGCCCCACACCTCCATAAGGCCGGCCGCACACCATGCCCGCCGTCGTATCCATTGCCGAGGTGCCCGTGCTGCCGAAACGCTCGTCAATCCCGTTAAGAAATTGAATATCGTGTGAAAATAACCATGTTTCTTGAAGTGCAATCACACTCGCCGACTGGCATAACTGCCGCACATTATCAACTGAGCGCTTTATACTCTTACAGTTGAAGCTAACTAACTTACAAGTGAGATTTTTATCCATTGACAGTAGAGATAGGGCCGTTCACGGTATTCAACGCTACACCGTTCGTATCAGTACTGTTAAATCGCCTAAAGTTGACGAAGCGCCTAAATATCACGCCCTCTGGCCACAGTTTTGTATCTAAAAATGTAGTTATTTTTTTTTCTGATACAAAAAATTTGTACGCGTTATAGTCCTTGTTTTCTCTCGAGGAAGAAATTTTTTCGAGTTTAATATTTTCTTGCGTTTTTTTGTAGACGTATTCCGTAATATCCTTCTCCGTCGTGTCCTTATGCACCATAGTAATAAAAATTGGTACTTTCCTGTCCGCAGCCTTAAAGGTACAATTCTCTTCATTGGAGACACCCGCGACCCCTAGATAACGATACGATCTCGTTTTAGGTTTCCGGCGCTGTACAATATTCCACTCGCCTTCTGTTTTAGTCACCTCTGCGAATGACAACGTACCCACTGCCTGGTTCATCGCAGCTACACTCGGCTGAGCGCTCGGCGGCGCGTTCGGCCGAGCGCTCGGCACGCTCGCTGCTTGCGATGACACATCAATCGCCCCGCCCGCGCCCGCGCCCGCGCCCGCATCGGGTAGCTGATCCGTGGCGCGCACGCATTCTCCGTTCGAGCCACTGTTCTCGATCGATCGATGAGATTTGTAACTACCGACTGCACTACCTTCCATATAATTTATGCTCCTATAATTTAAGGAATGATCTCTCGGAGAAGACGCTTCAGCGTTTGTATTATCACTGTGATTCGTAATGATCGTATCATCGAGTTGAGACAGTCCAATTGGCCCACTGTCCCGATAAGCACCTCTTCTCATGTTCACCTTTGCAGCTGAGAAGGGCGGCGACCTATGGCTAAGGTTTAGGCACTCTTTTTTCATTTTTTCCAGCTGGTCAATGGTTACATATGACGACTTTATGTTTTTTATCTCGGCCTGCACAACGACCAAATCCTTTAATAGTTTCGAGACATCAAGGTGATCGAAGGTTATCGGAGGTAATTTATCTAAGTCTCTGGCTACGAAAACTGGCAAAACTTCAGGGTCGGTGCCCTTAAAAAGGCTGATAATATCGTTCAAAAAACGAGTTTCTTTCCCTTTTCCCTTCCTTGAAATTTTACGCAGATCAGATTTTTGGTTTTTAAATCTCCCCTGTATTAAGGCAAAAAAAAAATCGGTCAAGCTGAGATTTAGCCAGTCTAATGAATAGCAATTGATTTAGTAATACTATTTATTCAACCACGGATTCACTTTGTTGAACTGAAGCTGTATCCCCGCATGCGGGAGATCCTCAGTCGCGCTACATACGTCGTTTTCCTTACAGCCTTATAGTGTACTGTAGTTAGATAACCTCTAAGAATCGCGTTGGGCCAATTTCCGTCAGGACGCCTTTTGGATTGGCTTCAGGTTTGTCGGTTTGTGCTCTGCTAATCAGAAGCCTAATTAACAGCAAGTGTGCTAAACGTATGCGTTGTTTGAAATGCATAAACATCGTAATTTGCATCTAAAACATTCATTAGGCTAAACGCAGACGATCCCTAATCATTATTTATTAGTCACTAACTGACTGACAGTTAGTGACTGACAACAGTCGATTTGGAGTCAGGATCTTAATGAGATGTCAGTTATCCTCTTACCTATGTTTGTGTTATTATCTTTAAAAAAACCGATAAAAGTCGGACCGCATCAAGTTAGGGTTTTAAGGTCCCTCAGGAACTCTTAGTTTTTCAGTATAAAAAGTAGCCTATGTCCCCAGGTCCTTAAATATTCCCATGCAAAAAAATCACGTCGATCCGTTGTTCTAGTGCTGCGTGGTTGAAGAACTAACCAAAAAACTTTCGTATTTATAATAATAGTAAGTATAGCAAGCATTATGGTCATATTAAAAACATTTTACTAGAGATTGATATATCGTACTATTACACTATCTGCCGATATAGAAGCATAAATTCACATCAGCTCCTTAGAATAGATTTTAAAAAGTTTACTCTGTTAGCAATGAATGTACTCGTAGCAATGGCTACAATTAAATGACAGCTAATTAAGAGACATAAATATGATAATTAGTTGATAATTTGCTAATTAAAGGAACGTGCGGTTGCGGCAGTTAGTTTTTCTGAAATTTTCTCCACTGAAAACCAGCGCTGCAGCTTGCTGCAGCATGATGCTGAGTGGGGACCTTATTTGATCAAATGCGATTATTTTTTTATTCTAATTGATAAAGAATTGTATCGATCAAATAAAATAGTCTTTCTTTCTTAGTTTCTTTTTCTATTTAATCCGACTGGTGGCAGTTCGATTTCACTTTTGTAGTCGTATGAGCTAAGCCTTAATCAAATTAGGCGCGTCCATACGCAAAATACATCATAATTACAGCCCCGAATTGCAACGATAGTACACACTTGTACTAGGAAATTGGGCAAATTTGAATATTAACTTGTTTTGGAAATTGTTGGCTTAATGAAGCAACAATTGGGTGTGTTCCAACTAGGGTTGCTAGATTTTTTTTCAGAATATAAGGGACAAATAGTTAAATGGGTAAAAAATACGGGATTTCAGTTTTTTACCCGGGACAAATAAAAAACAAAATTATTTAGTGTCTTTTTTATATTTTTCAGAGGATCGAGTCAGTTTAAACATATTTTTATTCGTTTTAACATATCTGCAAAAATCAATACAATTATAATCGTAATTATAAACGGTCATCAACTCGCTTTTTTAAGAATGTTGCTTGTGTGAATACCTGGATCGATTTCATATTGAAAAACGAAGTACAGTTCAAATACGGGACATTTTAAATTATGCCTAAAATACGGGATGTCCCGGGAAATACGGGACATCTGGCAACGCTAGTTCCAACGTACCTAATGGATAATATTATAGGTACCTAAAAATTTTTAAGATTACTTTACGTCTATTAGATAAATCGTACCCTTATTGCAAAAACCAATTATCTGCACCAAAATTTGAGCGAAAAGTTTTTGAGTTATAAGCATTTGAAACTTTAACGACTTAAAAATTAGTTATAATGATGTCCATTTTTAAACAATAATAATTTTTATAAACAAGAAACTATTCAAGAAATGTTAAGTAGGTTAATAATTGAAAAAAACTTACTATTTTTTCAACAAAAAGAAGAAAATAACCGGTAAGGAGCTCACTTAGTTAGTTTTTCCTGAATGTAGAAAAACTACCAAATTTTCAAATTTACCGTTCTGGTAGCTCTAATGGCATTTTTTATTTAATCACTTGTTTTGAATAGCAATAATCATCAAGACAAAAATCGTTTTAGTTCAACTTTAGCCAGTACAGGTGTAAAATAAATATCTTTAGTCGCTTTTGGCTGAAGGTAAAGTAGATTTCATTTAACTTTGTACGTACTAACTGCAGCGCCCTATGGTTTTACCCGAGGAGTTCCCGTTCCCGTGGGAAATGGGCAAGCCTACATTATTTCTTATAATCTCAGCTATCTTTAAAAGAAAGTTTCGTTGAAATCGGTCCAGCCGTTCTAGAGATTAGCTCATTTAAATAAAAAAAACTATTTCGTTTTATTATATTAGAATAACTAGCTGTGCCTTGCGGTTTCACCTACATTTGTCCCGTTCCCGTAGGAATTTAGGGAAACACTATAACTGTAAACTTTCCTCTCGAATCCCTCTATCTACTGATGAAAACTGAATTAAAATCCGTTGCGTAGTTTAAAAGATCTACGCGTACTTAAAGAGGGCCAGACAGCGGGAATCGATTTTGTTTTATACTATGTAAAGATAACATATACAGCAGAGCTAAGTTTGTCCCCCAAGCGTTGCTATATGGGTGCCCCATTGTAGCTTTGAATCCAGGGTTAATCCCAAGAACACTTTGGAGTCCTCAGTTTTCAAAGGTTCATTATTTATCTTTAAATTTTTACTGACAGTTCTCGGGTTAGGTAATAAAAACTCAACACACTTTGTTTTTTTAGTATTTAAAAGTAGATTATTTGCCGTAAACCATTCAGAAACTTGAGATAATGCATTATTTACATCGTCAAAATTGTCTTTTATCCTATCGACTTTAAAATTCAAAGACGTATCATCAGCAAATAGTACAATATCGCAAGTATTGTGGACAAAATGTGGTAAATCATTTATGTAGACCAAAAACATGAATGGACCTAGAATAGAACCCTGGGGTACACCCATTACTGAGGCTGATCCGGATGATTTTACATCATTGACACATACTCTTTGGACTCGTTCACTGAGATAAGACGCAATGAGACTAAGTGCAAAATCTTTAATGCCATAGTGGCTCAGTTTAAGAAAAAGTGTCTCGTGATCAACGCAGTCGAATGCCTTTGACGACAAATCACAGAAAATACCAATGGCACTCTGTGAGTTCTCCCACGCATCGAATATGTGTTGTAACAGCCTTGCGGTTGCATCGGTTGTTGATCGACCCTTTGTAAAACCATACTGCTCAGTGTGTAGGATTTTATTTAAATTAAAGTGTAAAAGCAGTTGGTTGAGCATTATTTTTCCGAATATCTTGCTGAGAGTTGGCAAAATTGAAATTGGCCTGTAGTTATTCGGGTCACTTTTGCTTCCCGATTTAAAAAGCGGTATTAGCTTACTACATTTCATAAGGTCTGGAAATGATCCAGAATCTACTGATTTATTAAAAATTAAAGCAAGATATGGCGCAATAATATCAATTATGTTATGAATTATTTTAACTGATATCCCCCATAGATCTGCTGTTTTCTTATTTTGTAAAGATTTAAATGTTTTGACTATGTCATATGGGGTAACGTGTTCAAACCTAAATAACTTATTGCACTCAGAGACATTGCTCCTTAGAAGACGATAGACTTCTGCTGGCGAGGAATTCAGAGAACTGGTTGTAGTAATTGGAATATTTTTGAAAAAGTTCTCAAATGTATTTACAATTACTGTATCGGAGTTAATTACATGATTATCACTTTTAAGCTCCAATTTATTATTATTATGTACCTTATGTTTACTCATTTCATCGCCGATGATGTCCCATGCTGTTTTAATTTTATTATCAGAATTGGCAATTTTTTGTTTTATGTGAAGTGACTTTGCTTGTATGCACACATTTTCAAACAATTTAGAATAGTTTCTTACATATTCAATAAACGCGGGGGAATAATTATATTTTTTTTCTGCATACAAGTCAAACAGCTTATTTCTACTTTTATAGATTCCGGCAGTTGGCCAGTCACTAAATTTAAGATCTTTAGACAGTCTTTTCTCAATCACCTTACAGATAGAGTTATATTGTGAGCTTAACAAATCAAAAAACTTTTGATTTGTGAAGATGTTCAAAAACCCTCGTAGCCCAGTTATACAGTAAAAGTGAACTTAACTTCTTTTACCTGCAATAATTTTAACAAAATATTGAGTTCATTATTCTGCAAAAAGCAACTAATGTTGTTTAGTTCGTTTTTCTTTTTAGATACATCAGCAATTTCTAGTATATTAATAAAAGCTGAAACCTGTTAACGCAGGTTAACATGTATTAACAGAATAATATTGACATAATGATAAATCAAGCAACTACATCTGAAAAGTATTATAATACAATACATTGTTTTTGTGGTATAGATTTATAAATCTAAATTATTTAAATGAGTTTAGTTCTTTTTTTAAGAAGGTAATTAAATCATACCTGTAGGTAGTTGCTTTTAACTCTAGCTATCTCCGTAAAAAAGCGTCGTAGCAGAGAATGGGTTTTACCTACAGCTTCGCCGTGAGTTGAGGAGTCGATTGATATATTTAACCTAATTTTGGTACAAAAATGCAGATAATCGGTTTTTGCAATAAGGGTACGAAATATAAAGAAGTAATCCTTACTACATTAGGGGTTTAAATATAAAGTTGCCCTTCTTCGAGTAATTCTGGGAACATACATAAAAAAAATCGGATGAATGAGAACCTCCTCCTTTTTTGGACGTCGGTTAAAAAGCTACATCAATCAATGCAAATAGCAAAAAATGCAGATAGCAAATTCAGCCAGTAACTACAATTGGGACTGTAGTCTGAACACTAGAAAAAGACGTGCGATTGGCTTCCGTAATACGATTTTTAGTGACATTTTGCAACCGATCGCGTAGTGATTGCTGTTGCATTGCTACTGCTGTCGCTACTACAAATAGGTAATCAGGTGAGAAGTGACATTTGACAGCAACGATCGCGCGATTTATGCCTGTCGCAAATCTGTTGTGAGATACGTAATAACCCCGCCGGAGTTAAAAACTGAACTTTAGGCTAATTTCTAAAGCCGGAGTCATTGCACTGAATGAACTTCACATTAATTAACCCCTTGCGATAAGATAAAAGGTAAATTAACACAAGTTAACGTTTTATTGAGCTGTCTTTAACCTATATCCCGACGTAGTGTATCGAGGTCGCCTGTTGCTATCGGAACATTGGTAGTGTGTAAAAAAAATATGATAATGTTTATAAATAACAACTTTTAAAATTAAAATTATTAATAATTATTTCTAAAATTAAAACTTGTATATAATATTTACGTATGTTCATTGTTCCACCGTCCGCGTCACACCATAACGAATTAACCGATTTGGCTGATATTTGGAATGGAGATAGCTCATACCCAGGATTAACACATAGGCTACATTTTATCCCAGAAAATTAAAGACTTTCCTCGGGAATTGGAAAACCTTAATCCACGCGAACGAAATCGCCGGCATCGTCTAGTAAACAATAAAAATCTTTAGTCTGTGCCCTGACCGTGGGACATAATTTAAGTACCTATTAAGTAGATACATGTAACTTGTTTGTGCGTTGTTTGGTGTTACAAGTTACAACCTGTGTTTAACTTGCGCCGGGAAGTTAGCCTCAGGCGGGCTCGATAAGCGGGTTTGTTTATTGACAACTAGTTCATGCCCGCGACTTCGTTCGCATGGATTGAGGTTTTTAATTCCCACGGGAACCCTCTTATTTTCTGGTATAAAAGACTATAATCTGTCTCTATACCAATTAAGTCAAATCGGTTCAGTCGTTACGGCATGATTGAGTATCCATCCATACATACATCCAAACTTTCGCATTTATAATATTAGTAGGATTAGTACAATTCTGTTTCGAAAAGAGGTTCCTTGCCGGCTCTTCTCAGCAGAATCTACTTTGCAAGCCGGCGGTAGAGTCATGACTTGTTATAAGAGCCACAAGTTGACTTACATGAAATACTTAAATAATTTTAAATTGAATTGATTTATGACCGACTAACGATTTATAAACCCTGAATGCACTACGCCGCGCAGGCAAAACGGCAGGCGTCAGCTAGTCACGGAGTGAACTTTCTAATTAATATAACTTGAGTTTCGACCTTGCAGTGTCATACGGACTGACAGCCGCAATTGTAGGCGTCAGAAACAAGTAGCGTAATTATATTAATCTGTAGGAGACAAAGGAACAAGTTTAAATGGAAACATTTAAGTTTTTTGTAACGTGAAATTTTATAGCTTTACATTATTAACTTTATCGACAGCAGAATAAGACTACAGTAATAATGTCAGGTTACAACAGGGAATATAGGTTTAAATTGGGCTGGCATATTTAACCTTCAGTGTCTCGGTGTGTAAAGAAAGGATGCTGGGATTGTGACCTTTGCTGCAAGACCATGATTGCCACAATGTGACGATCCTCTGAACCTCTGATTGGCTGAAATTATCGTGTTCTTGCTGCATCAATGCATTTAAGCGGGAGTGTACCAGCCAATCAGAATTGATTGCGATGCTATGTTGCGATCGTTACACTATCATTTTTAGACAGTTCCACATCAGGTTTTTCATAAATGCGATGTTTGTTTGTTCTTCAATCACGCAGTAAGATCAATCAAGGCGGCTTCTATGCATGGATATAATTAGGTATTTGAGGACTTGGAGAGTGCTACCTTTTATCTCAAAAAAAAAAAAACAGTGGGATGCTGCGGGATTTTAAAAAACCAAACTCTACGTGAACTTATTTATAGTTCTTTCAATTCACGAGGGTATATAAGTGGGAGCGAGAGCTTGCTCGTGCCTGACCGCTCCCACCTAGGCTCCTGACAGGCACACACACTTATGCAATGTGTAAACACGAAGTAACTACACGTAAAGCGCCCGTAACTTCGAGATAAACGTACTATAATTATGACAGTAGGTAATGAGCGAGTTTCACGGTCCGCAAAAGTAGTTTTCCCATAATGTTCAACATCTTCGTATTAATTTTTAATGTTTTCACTATAATTGGCGGCCGATTCATAAACAAGTTAAAAATGCGTTAACATAAGGTCAATAGCATCATTATAGTTATTTTTCTTTATCACAATATTGCTACAATAATTGCGCTCGAATGTTTTCACTCGTAGCAATCTCGGTCAGCTTTAAAGGATGATTTTTTTTATTCGTTTTTTTAGTCCATGACTGCGATCTCACCTGATGGTAAGTGACCATGCAATCTAAGATGATAGCGGGCTATCTCGGATATGGCAGTGTAGATTCAAACCATACCACCTAAATCGCTTGCCGGCTCGCCTTTGACAGTAGGGTGGTAACCAACCACCGCTAAAGCCTCCCACCAGAAGAGACCAGAGACAAGTTTAAAAATTATAAATTCCCAAATTGATCTGACTGAAAAGTTTTCTTTATCTTTTTTGTATTTATTGTTCCTTGTGTGTTACAATGACTATTGGAGGCTATATGGTATGGTATTGATCAAGTTTGCGTGCAGATAAATTAACAACACCCTGTATATAAAGCACGGAACGTACAGAATCAGCTGTTGGCAACAAGTTAGGTGTTTTTCGGCAATATTTGATTTGCAACAATGAAACAATGTTTTTACCTACAAATTGGTTAAAATTATCTTATGTTGTTATTTTTTTCGTTACAGTTCATCAATCTTTTAATGATTTAAGTACATTTAAACGATACATTTTTAAACTGACAGTCAGTCGCTGAACAGCGAAAATATGGCGTTGATACGATCATAAAAGCAGGGATTAAACAAAAATCCAGGTAATAGGGTATCTACTGCAGCGATCGAGAAATGCGAGACAACTCCCAAGGTGATTTATCCGTGAAATGCCCCGACCTTGAGAATGGAGCTGAATTACAAACGAAAGTTGCAAAGCACCGGTTTCCCACAAAGAATACTGGTACAATAGGGTAATGGATATCCTTGGTTTTGCGGATTTCAGTGCGAAAATGTTGTTTCGACGGTGAAACTGGTCCGGTGTTTATACTTCGACGACCTCCGTGGCGCAGTGGTGAGCGCTGTGGTCTTATAACTGGGAGGTCTCGGATTCCTGGCGGGGTCAATTTGGGAATTTAGAATGGTCTGGTGGGAGCCTTTGGCCGTGGCGAGTTACCACCCTGCCGTCAAAGACGTGCCGCCAAGCGATTTAGCGTTCCGACACGATGACGTATAGAACCAATCAGGGGTAGGTAGGTATGTGTTGAATGTATACTGCCATACCCCTTCCAAGTTAGTCCGCTACCATCTTAGACTGCATCGTCACTTACCATCGAATAAAAAAACTTAACCTATATATATCTGTTTGTTTCTGATGTTCGTGTCTTTGTATCTGTTGATGGAGGAAGTATAAAGTTGTATAAAGTTATGCTAATTAACTTAACCTATTCATATGAAAAAGTAGTCTTGTACAAGTAAACGGTGTTGACAGGAGACATTTATTTAATGCACCTATCTGAAATCAGCGCCATTTACTTTGCATACGATAGTTGATAAACAGATGCCTTTAAAATGAATCTTTAATGTCATAATTAACTAGCTTTTTCCCGCGGCTTCGCTCACGTTAGGTTAGATTTTTCAAACCCCTATTTTATCGCTTTAGGGGTTGAATTTTCAAAAATGCTTTCTTAGCGGACACCTACGTTATAATAGCTATCTACATGCAAAATTTCAGCCCGATCCTTCTAGTGGTTTGAACTGTGCGTTGATAGATCAGTCAGTCAGTCAGTCAGTCACCTTTGCCTTTTATATATTTAGATTACGATTTACCAGCTGTTGATCTTTTTAACCGAATAAATATAGCGGACTGTATGAATGAAATAGACTTTATTTTACACAAAATAAAAATCAGAGAAATCCTTACTAATATTATAAATGCGAATGTGTGTTTGTTGGTTTGTCCTTCAATAACGCTGCAACAGAGCTATGGATCGACGTGATTTTTTGCATGAGTATAGTTAAGGACATGGATAGCCTGGACCTGGAGCCTGATAGGCTACTTTTTATCCCGGAAAACCAAAGAGTTCCCGCGGAATTTTAAAAACTAAATCCACGCGGACGAAGTCGCGGGCATCAGCTAGTAAACTAATAAACTTAAAAGAATATATAAAGATAAAATTGGCTGCCAGCGTTTCCTGCCACATTTAATTTGAGTACCTGCAAGGCAACAGTAAATGGGTATTTTCTAAGCAAGCACGCTCCAACCTAGACATCATCAGTGATTTCCAGCAATGATTATTGTGTTAAAAATACGTTACCAAAAATAAAAGCACGAAACCATCCTATTGTGATATGTACCTGTAACAAAAAGTATGATTTACTTCTACAACTAGGTACAAAGTTTTGTAATCAAGTCGTGAAAGAAATATTTTCGGCCGCTTATACAAGTATTATTAACGCCTAAACTTTATGAGATACAAAGAGCAAACGAGTCTACATTTTATCCCAAAAGTGATTATTTGTTTTGTAAAAAAACTTCTGAAATGAGGGGCACTACTATAGACACACTTAATAAGTAGAAATAGAAATAGAAATAGAAATATTTTTTATTCAAATAAACTTTTACAAGCACTTTTGAATCGTCAATGAATCTACCACTGGTTCGGAATGCCTTTCCTGCCGAGAAGAGCCAGCAAGAAACTCGGCGGTTGCTCTTTTCAAAAAAATAAAAATTTTACAATTGTTATTGAAACTATGCTATGTATTCAGTGCTTCCACGATGAATTTTCCTGAGTACAATACAAGTAAAAATAAATACAATACAAATACAAATAAATACAATTCAATACATGTTAACACAGGCAGGCAAAAGCAGACCCATTCCCGTTGGTGGCACCCGTTCACGAGCATGACGCATGATCCAGCCAGAAGTAGAAGTTACTATACCTATAGTTAGTGCATTTCATACTATAAACGTAAAAATTCATTTTACAAAACCGATTTCAAACGCCACTAAAAAGTATATCAATTGTCCCTATATTTGAAGATTTCCCTCGATTTCTCCCGGATCCTGACTTGATGACTATATGGGGTCACCTGGGAAGTATACCCTTTCAAACAAAAAAAGAATTTTCCAATCTTCGAGTAATCGGGGAACATAATAAAAAATAAAAAAATAATAAAAAAAATTCGACGTATTGAGAACCTCCTCCTTTTGAGAAGTAGGTTTTTTATGTTTTTAAGTAAAAAGTTTCCGAGGAAATTCCTTCATACAAGGACAATTCCGTTTTTCCAATTTAAGGAACAGAACCCTGATAAAACATGATCCTTTTTTAATATCTCCTAAGCTTGCCAGAAATAGACGGGCGATGTCCGAAGACCGACCAAATTGAATCATGAATATTTATGAGGAATCCCATTTCAAAGCTTATACCGTATTTTTTAGATAAAATTATATTCGGAGGCTGTATAATCTCCGAAAGTTGATTACATTTGTTTAAATAGCAATTTTGTGCTATACAATTATAAATATAAGTTCTTTACAAAGAAAGATAACTGCAGTGTCAGTCTGTGATTGCGAAATAGCTGCTGTATTATTATCACCGTTTGAGAACCTCTCTGGCACCTCTCCCTGATTCAATTCCCGGCGGGGGAAATTTGGGAATTTCTTATTTCTGAACTGCCTCTGGTCTGGTCTGATGGGAGGCTTTAGCCGTGGCTAGTTACCGTTAAAGACATGCTGCCAAGCGATTAAGCGTTCCGGTACAATGGCGTGTAGAAACAGATTAGGGGTACCTATGAGTTGAAAGTACACTGCCATACCCCTTCTAAATTAGCCCGCTACTATCTTAGACTGCAGCGTCACTTACCATCAAGTGAGATCGCAGTTAAGGTATCTTGTTATCGAATAAGAAAAAAAAATACTGAGCGCAGGACTTCTCTCAGAGAAAGGTTGAAGGCCATAGTCCACAACGCTGGGTCATTGATGGGACTGGCCAATGACAGACTTCTTTGCAAACATGAAAAACTCTTCAGGCGTGCAAGTTTCCTCACTATGTATTCCTTCAAATTCAAAATTTATTTATTTCATATAGGCTAACTTGTAGCTCCTATGACACGTCACAAATCTACCACCGGTTCGGAATGCAGATTCTGCTGAGAAGAGCCGGCAAGAAACTCAGCAGTTGCTCTTTTCAAAAAAAAAATTTTTTTTTACAAAGCTATGCTATGTATACACTACAGTGATTTACCGTTGAACTTTTACCGTTGAAGCATGTGATATTTAATTGCATAAATGCTCATAACTCCAAAAGTCAGAAGTGCGTGCCTAGAATTGAACCCGTGATCCCCGAAGTCTGCAGTCCTAAACACTAGCCTAGCACTGCTCTAATAAAGCACTATCTATCTAAATATATAAAAGGCAAAGGTGACTGACTGAGTGATCTATCAAAATCGAATTTAACTTGAGCCACGTGCAAAAACTAGTCTTTAATAAACCTTGTATTCTATAGAAGTTCCTTACAAAGAAAGTCATTAGGAGAACTTATTCTTATTTGTTAAGTTTCGAAACGAGTGAACTATTTTTAAAACTCTGACGATTGGAGCCAGGTTTAGCTTAATATACTTTTATTAATGATCGCTTAATGAGTGAGACAAACGTGACCAACTAAAAAGGAGGGTTGGGCGATTGACCTTTAATATTTAGACCAGAATCTCTAAAAAAAGCCTCTAAATTCACAGTAAAACAGCAGGTTAACCCGAAATCGATACACAATATACAGGCAGGCAAAATCCACACCGGAAGGTTAAAGTGCGCACTTGCAACGACCTTCGACCTTGACCCCGCGGTATTCACCCCCTCGGTTCGCGCACCCCACTTTTGCGCCCCGGTCCCCGAAATACCAGAGTTCACCCGCCTACGATGATGCTTATAGACACAGGCTTATATTTTTGGAACCTATATTGTGGATTATGACGTAAATAGCTGAAGTCTGCGACGCGTGGGTTAAGGATTTTGATTCCCGCGGGAACTGTCTAATTTTCCGGGATAAAATGTAGCCTATTAGGTAACCCTGGATAGGAGCTATCTCCATTCCAAATTTTAGCCAATTGGTTCATTCGTTATGCTGTGAAGGAGTAATAAACATCCATTCATCCACCCATCCTCATAAACTTTCGCATTTACCTATAATATTAGTAGAAAATAGGATTTGAGCAGTTATGTAAGCAAGTTTGTGAACTTCTTCCTAGATAGATAGACTGGGAAACCGTCCACTGATGGACATATCAAAAAGTAAGAAGTACATCAACATTAGCTATTGGTACTTAATAATTTACAGCTCTGCATTATAAGAAAAAACCGCATCAAAATCGGCATCTGAACAGACAGACACACTGATACACACCCCCTTTTACCGTTCGGGGTAAAAAACAACAATCCTTGCTAATATAATAAATGCGAAAGTGTGTTTGTTTGTTGGTTTGTCCTGCAATAACGCAACAGAGCTACGCATCGACGTGATTTTTTGCATAGGTAGAGTTGAGGACCTGGAGAGTTACATAGGCTACTTTTTTACCCGGAAAATCAAAGAGTTCTCGCGGGATTTTAAAAACTCTGCTGGTATTAGCTAGTAACATGGAGGAATCAAATTTATTGTTTACTAGTAATGACTTAAGTTGAAATGTTATTGGTAAAATCTGGGTTTATGTTCAATCTAACGTGCTGTTCAAAACTCAGAGGTAAATTATTGTAATGATGAGATTATTTATTGTTAGCGAGTTGGTGGGAAGTTTGGTATTTAATATTATTTTAGCTCGCCGAAAGGATTCATTGAAGCTTGTAATTTTATTTAGATAAACAAGGTAACAAGGTCGTGTGGCTATATACCTCTCTAAACTATACGAATAAATGAAATGGTAAATGTCTATATTACGTAATTTCGAAATAATTTCTTCATTTTAAAGCTCGTATTAACCTACTAATATTATAAATGCGAAAGATTTTGTGTGTGGAAGAATGGATGGATGGATGCCTGTTAGTCTTCCATCAACTTCCTTCCATCAATTCGCGTAAATGTCTTACGTCATGAACAATTATACTATAAATAAAATACACGTGCAATTCAAGCTTTTTCCTATAAGTTCACGTAATTAAATACGCTTAGATATGAATAAAATTACACCGTATTGTAGTTGGCATGATAATAACTTCATATTAATGCTAGATTTATGCGAGGTTATTTTTTTATATAATAACAATATTTATACGACCACGATCGACGTAACGTGACTGACGTAAATGATGATCCTGTGTAGGGCGAGTCCACACTATGCAACTTATATAATAAAGTACCTACTAAGAACAAACAGCTTAGCTAACAGATGTAAAATTAATAAAAAACCCATAACAAACCTAATATCATAACAACAACGAGTTTGTGAGGATGGATGGATGTTGATTACTCCTTCACGCCACAACGAATGAACCGATTTGACTGTTTCCAGGAATGGAGATACCCACTCCTAGCACACGCTTTCCGCTTATTTGGAGGGGAGAGGAGAATATAAGTCAAGTTCAGCTTTGCTAACATTCTTTTTAAAAAAAAGAAAAGAAAGAAAGATAGCTCATATCCACATAGACTACATTTTATCCCGGAAAATTAGTCTCCTCGAGAATCAAAAAACCTTAATCGACGGACGAAGTTGCGGCCATCATGTGGTAATAAAATATATTATCTAAAAATATGTTCGAAGGTGATACCTGTGTAGTGTAAGAACCACATCAAAATCGGCCCAATGGTAATAAAACCGTAAATGTAATATGTAAATATTTACTATTAGTAAGTATGATGAATTATACCTATACTTTACTACTCTACAGAACGAGTCTTTTCATTTGGTATCAAACTAAATTAATCTATTTCAAGTTAATTTTTTAGCGACGTTAACAAAAGCTATTCCATTTTCCAAAGAACCCTCAAGTTATTCCCATTATTCCTCGCTATTACTCCTACAATTCCTCCCACTTTTTCTCGCTTCTCGATATACAAATCGCTTTGTCTAGCGAGCGTGCTAAAACTATAAACAATCCAATATCGGAGGCAGATGTAGCCGCATCGATTTGTTGGAATCCCCTCGTTAGCTGAGAGATTGAGGCTTGCGGTACTGTTAACCGCCTTTCGGATCGATTCTGAGATATAATTAGTGTTATTTACGCCGAAGTTAATGTTGATCTGTGTTATTTACTTTTGGAATGGAATTAAAATAGAGATATGTTAACCGATTTAAGCAATTCCTTATCACTTGCTTATTTATTATTATTCGATGAAAAGATAGCTCTTGACTGCGATCTCACCTGACAGTAAGTGAGAATGGGGTCTAAGATGGTAGCGGGCTAACTTGGAAGGGGTATGACAGTGTACAATCAACCCATACCCCTAGTCGGTCGGTCGGTCCTTATCACTTGGTGAAGGAAAATATCGTGAGGAATCCCACATGCCTGAGAGGTTTCCATAATATTCTCAAAGGTGTGTGCAGTCTGTTATACGTATTTACCTTCACGATGGTCCAATGGAAATGGAATTGACAGACGTTCCCTCAAATAATATGGTTGAGCAAAGCAACGGCTGGATCATGCGTCATGCTCGTGAACGGGTGCCAGCAACGGAAATGGGTCTACTTTATCTGGCCATCTTAACATGTATTGGATTGTATGCCTACATATGCATTTTTGAAACTTCATTGCGGAAACACTGTATACAATATACATAGCATAGTTTTGTTACCCATTGTAATTTTTTTTTAAAGAGAGCAACTGCTGAGTTTCTTGCCGGCTCTTCTCAGCAGAGTCTGCATTCCGAACTGGTGGTAGATTTCAGGTTTTCCTTACTAGTCCAGTCATTACGTACATTCAAAAAAGAAAATGAATTTGCGCTTCTAATTTTTTAATATGTTGTAGGGGATACCTAGAAAAGCTTAACTTGAGATTGTCGACCAAGCTTTCCTAGGAGCTTTCGCCGCCATGTTGAAAAAAGGGGTAAAATTTGTTTTTCGGCAATAACTCGGCTATCCGATGAGATTTCGAAAATTTTTGTAGGACACTTTTTGTAGCTTTCTTTGTGCTCTACAATAACGCCTGAATCATTTTTAGCGTATCATGCATCGTTATCGAGATATCGATCGATAAAGTCAAAAATTTAGGACACAATTTTTGTTTTTTTCTTTTTTTTTCTTTGGGTCTTAATAAATATGAAAAATTGTGGAATTCAAACTTGTAGAGCATATTGAGACCTACAATTTCCATCTTGGATTTTTTTATGTTGGACAAAAATTACGATCTCCAGCGCGCCGCAAAGTCGGTGAATCCACACTCAGCGTCGAGCGAGCTGCTCGCTCGGTTGTGTCTGGATGTCGAATCGAATGGGAAATTGTTCAGGAAATTGATGGGATAAAAAATAAGTACATAGAGCAACAAATTAAGGATCACACAATAGTAATTTATTAAACAAATAATTTGTTTGTGCAGTAAAAAATATTATTTTTTTACAATACAAAATAAAGAAAACAAAATAAACGGAAAGAAAAATATTTTTTTCTGCACTCGAGACACGAACGATGGACTTTTTTCATGTCTTTTTTCGCTTGGATGGTCCAGGCTGATGATCTTCGTCCTCCGTAAACTCTTCGAGTTGTTGTGTCTGTTGAAACGTTGGAAATGATGCTGATTCGATGAGAGCATCGTCATCATCATCGTTACAGACATCGTCGTCGTCGTCAAGCAAAATGTCGACTCTGGCGACGTTACTGCATGTTTGTCCACTGCAGTGCATGCAAATAACGGAGCAACTGATTCCCGCTTTTCTGCACCCACAGGCGGCCTCACAATTTCCTTTACACTTACAGGAAATGAGCTTTAATAGTTCAGGCGGAGCGGGTTCGGCGGTGCTGGTGATTGGTTCGAGCCCTCGATTGGTCTGTCGCCAACCCCATCCTTGTGGATCCTTGAATTTTTGCCCAGAATATCGGAACCCTCGATTTACACTACGCACAGCAAAAACTCAACACGATACGAAATACTAACTTGAGCGCGCTCGACGCTGAGTGTGGATTCACCGACTTTGCGGCGCGCTGGAGATCGTAATTTTTGTCCAACATAAAAAAATCCAAGAAGGAAATTGTAGGTCTGAATATGCTCTACAAGTTTGAATTCCACAATTTTTCATATTTATTAAGACCCAAAGAAAAAAAAAGCAAAAAACAAAAATTGTGTCCTAAATTTTTGACTTTATCGATCGATATCTCGATAACGATGCATGATACGCTAAAAATGATTCAGGCGTTATTGTAGAGCACAAAGAAAGCTACAAAAAGTGTCCTACAAAAATTTTCGAAATCTCATCGGATAGCCGAGTTATTGCCGAAAAACAAATTTTACCCCTTTTTTCAACATGGCGGCGAAAGCTCCTAGGAAAGCTTGGTCGACAATCTCAAGTTAAGCTTTTCTAGGTATCCCCTACAACATATTAAAAAATTAGAAGCGCAAATTCATTTTCTTTTATTTGCCTTTTTTTCGGACGAAATGACTGGACTATACCGTTGAAGCATATTATGATATTTAATTGCTTAAACGCACATAACTTATATACCTACTTACTATAAAGCAAATGCTACGTTAGCGCTAAAGTAATTACAAGCTTTTGGAACTTAGTATTAGACTTTGAGGGCGAAACACTAGTTAGATTTGAAATAACCTTTTGCTGTTTACTTTGCCAACAAACAAATCGTCCGATAACGCTGGAGCTAAGAGTAAATCAAAAAACACGACCGGCTACATCCAAGTTGCGAGCTAAGCGCGACTCTGCAAAAATTGCAAATGCGCAACGGGACCCATTTCAAAATTACCTCCCATAAAGCAAACGAGAATAAAAAGCGGTCTATTCCGAGCTTCCGAGATAATCGGGAACACTGTTTACATACATAAAGTGGGCCTGCACCGTTGATATAGGACTTTTTTTCTTTTTTTTTTTTTTCTCTAAAACAGGATGTCCCCTTTCATAAAAAGGGATTTTGTTTCGCTATTTTGAATTTTCATTTTATTTAAATTATTTGCCCGCGCCTTCGCTCACGTTAAGTTCGATTTTTGAAACCCCTATTTAACCCCCTTAGGAGTTTAATTTTCAAAAATTCTTAGCAGATGCCTACGTCTACTGTATGCCAAATTTCAGCCCGGTCCGTCGAGCGCGGCGGTTAGAACTGTGCGTTGATAGATCAGTCAGTCAGTCACCTTTACCTTTTATATATTCAGATTAGCGTTGATTGATGTTTTATTTTAAGCAAATTACATTACAATATTTGTCATTTTTATCTAATTTTTATCTTCGAAGGATATAGGTGTTGTTAGGGGTCCGTGAGGAAGAAAAATAGAACAAAAATGTATGTATAATAAGGTTGCTCTATTATTTAGGTATAGTAAATGCGGATCGGTGTCGTCATTCGCACTGTTGTAGTCCTGAAAAATCGATTGTACTCATCTCATCATGTAATGTGCAATTTTTTATCGTTTCTCGATAAGTAAGCGAAGCCAGTCTATATCTTGGATCTCGTATATCAACATGCGTCACCCATTCACCCTCCAGAAAACGTGGGCGTACTACCCCATCTCCCATCCCTCTCTATCCCTCCCACACCCTCTCGCTCCCTCTACGCCTACACTACCATTGACTCCTACACAATTTCATTCACGAACGTTTTGAAGGTGGAAATCTCGTTTTCGATTTAATGTTTCGTTTTTGATATTCTTTTGTTGTTAGTGAAAAGGTCTATTTTGTTCAGTTATTTCAGTTACAAAACCTTTCTGAGGCTTATGATAAATGGTTTAGTTTCTGATAATGCGGTATTTTTAGGATGTTTTTCTTTATATTTGACCCAAATAATGTTGAGAAACAATATTGTGTTTTTGTTTTAGTTCTTATTTGATAAATGGATGTTTACTTAAGTTAGATTGAAGAGCCTGTTAGGAAATTCACGTCAATGAATAAAATAATCATTTATTTCGCGAAGCGAATCTGAAGTGCCAAGTAGCACGAAAAATAAAACGGTTGAAGTGACGAATAGGCGTAAGGTGGTTAGGTGAAAACAAAGCTTTTGAATCTCGCACAAGAAGTCTGCGGGATGCCCAACCCCTCAGCAAATTACGTGTTTGGGTTCATTAGAATCGTGTCAATAATGTTAGATAGATTCTATGATATAATCAAAGATCGAGAAGGAGTATCTAATGATAGAGTAGATAACTGGGTAACAGGGTGTCGGGTATATCATACATAGTCCGACCATATAGATTCACGTTTTTAACCGACTTCAAAAAAAGGATGAGGTTTTCAATGCGGTGTTACTCCATAAATCTGTTAATTCTGGACTGATATTGTAGTATACTCAAACACTCACGTATATAGTAGTCAAGTATATAGTCCGTATATACCAATGCACACTCCAGGCACACATAATGTGTGTTACACAACCGACGTGCTATCCGACCCGTGGTCCTAGCACGACTGACTAATGACTCAAATGGCGCCTGTATTTGTAACATGTTTTTTCCAATATTCACAGACTACCCTCTGTATGCTACAGATATCAATAATTCTTTTTTATTTGTAAGGACGACATTGTCACGTTGATTTATTTAAAGGTCGCAAATCGGTTTCATCGTTTCTATTTAGGCCCGCCCGACTTCAACAAACGTGTACAAACTAAAATTATTTTATACTTGTAAGTGGCGTTTGAACTCGGTTTTTTAAAAAGATTTTTTTATATTATTATTAGTTTTAAGTTTTCAATTTATACCTATCACGGCATACGAGACCGACTCGTTATTCACACAGATAGGCAAAGTTACTTCAGGACTTTACGTCAAAACTCTTGCTGAATATGGTTTACGATATCAGAGACCTTGGTGACATGTCAATAAAATCCAAAGTTGGCAACAATTACTTGACATTGGTAATTATTCCGATCCGAATTGCCTGAGTTAGAGAGGTGGGCGTAAAAGCAAGGAAATTAGCTGTAGGCACAAATTGCACGACATTGGTGTGTAAGGTGGCCTCTAGGGTCAAAGTTGTTATGTAAACACACGGGCTTCATTTCGACACATAATCGCAGCGATTAATTATACTTAACGATTTCAAGAATTTACATAAATTCGAATAAACTGTTAAAAAAACAATCGAGACCTTATATCGCTACTTATATGTATTATAAACTAGACGATGCCCGTGACTTCATCCGTGTGGATCAAGGTTTTTCAATTCCCAGAGGAACTCTGTAATTTTCCGGGATAAAATGTAGCCTATGTTTTAATCCTCGGTAAGAGCTATCTCCATTCCAAATTTCAGCCAAATCGGTCCATTCGTTGGGGCGTGAAGGAGTAACAAACATACACACACACAAACACATACACATACAAACTTTCGGCTTTATAATATTAGTGTGATTAGTGTGAAGTGTGACTAGACGATGCCCGTGACTTCATCCGTGTGGATCAAGGTTTTTCAATTCCCAGGGGAACTCTGTAATTTTCCGGGATAAAATGTAGCCTATGTTTTAATCCTGGGTAAGAGCTATCTCCATTCCAAATTTCAGCCAAATCGGTCCATTCGTTGGGGCGTGAAGGAGTAACAAACATACACACACACAAACACATACACATACAAACTTTCGGCTTTATAATATTAGTGTGATGTGATGTGATGTGATGTGAAGTGTGAAGTGTGATGTGATGTGATAATATTAGATAGATAGATAGACAAAAACTTTATTACACACAAGAAAGAAACAACCTAATAGATTTATAATTTTGATTATTTTTAAGTGTAGGTTAACACTTTAATAAAAAAAATAGAAACAAACAAAATTGAATACATCTTAAAACTAGCATGCAAAGGCGCCCTTATTGCTTACAGAGCAATCTCTACCAGGCAACCATTGGTGATAGGAGAGTAATATTAGTAGGTAAGTAAGGCTCAATTAACTTTGTGATTGTGGCGTTTTTAAACTATAGAAGAACTAGAGACGCCGAGAAAATGTTGCTGTATGTTTGTGAAATATGTAAATTTCTTACAACGCTAGTCTAGCTAGCTAGATAGCGTCCCAGTCGTGACGTCGCGGCAGGGGGTCTCGTTAGAGGCTTAAGCCGTTAATTGAAATCGAACCCCTTTCAGCCCTTGTTGCCAAACTTGCCTATATTGCCGAGATGGTGGTTTTATTTTTAACGAGATGACTTAAACTTCGCACAGATTGGATTTTTATTGTATCGCTCATAGTCTATTACAGCGTTTCTTAACCTGTGGTCCGCGAGTATGTGTATGGGGGTCCGCCGTCTTATCTATGGACATTTATCACAAAACATCACACTAATCACACTTCACATCACATCACATCACATCACATCACACTAATATTATAAAGGCGAAAGTTTGTATGTGTATGTGTGTGTGTGTGTGTATGTTTGTTACTCCTTTAGGCCACAACGCATGAACCGATTTGACTGAAATTTGGAATGGAGATGGCTCATTCCCAGGATTAAAACATAGGCTACTTTTTATCCCGGAAAATTAAAGAGTTCCCGCGGGAATCAAAAAACCTTTATCCAGGCGGACGAAGTCGCGGGCATTATCTAGTATCTAGTATCTAGTCTAGTATCTAGTTCTAGTCACACTAATATTATTATAAAGCCGAAAGTTTGTATGTGTGTGTGTGTATGTTTGTTACTCCTTCACGCCACAACGAATGAACCGATTTGGCTGAAATTTGGAATGGAGATAGCTCATACCTAGAATTAAAACATAGGCTACATTTTATCCCGGAAAATTACAGAGTTCCCATGGGAATTGAAAAACCTTGATCCACGTGAACGAAGTCGCGGGCATCGTCTAGTAAATTAATAAATTAAAGGAAGTCTCGTAAGGATCGAGACTGTCAGTGTCGAGTGAAGTGCAAAGTGAGTACAACTTAGTGATAACATCAACCCAAATATTACTAATTTAGTTGCAAAAAAGCAGCAACTAACTTTACATTGATACAGTACGAGTAGTTTTAATTTTTATGATTTTTTTAGCACCTACTAAAATAAATTTTTCGAAATATATTCCTGTGTTTTTTTTTATCAAGGGGGGTCCTTGAAATTGCGCTTGATTTTCTAGGGGTCCGTGGACTGGAAAAGGTTAAGAAACGCTGGTCTATTACGTTTTATCTATATCTATCTATAAAAAATGTGTCTAAGGGTTCAAACGGGGTCAAATCTTAGATTTTGAAAAAAAAAATCTATTTTGTAGTTTAGTTATCAACTAAAGTAGGTACTCGTAGTTTTTTTTTTTATATTTTTAGCGAGCAACCGAGCAGGCGGGTCACCTGATGTTAAGTGATTACCGCCGCCCATGAACACTTGTAGCACCAGAGGCACCACCAATGCGTTGCCGGCCTTCATAGAGCATGAAATGGCGAAACAATGTTATGTTTAAAAGTTTCAAGTTATTATGATACTGGAAAATTTCTATCAAATTAACAGACAAAGTAATCAGGAAGTTAATATTTCCTGAAAGCCAATATTACCGCCAGTCTTAATCTATCAACGAACAAAGCGACTCCAAACAACCAGTCTCAATCTATCCGCGAAGAAATGAACGGAATAAGGTACATCTGGGCTCCAATATTGGATCGCTTATTGTTTTAGACAAGACGTCGAGCTATTTTTAAACAGGAATACAGAAATTTCCCTTTTGTCAATACTTTTATATTTCAAAAGATTTATATTTGTGGTTGCCGAAAGGACAGACGATAAGCTTTTACCGTAATGAACTGGCTGGTTTATGAAAATGAATTTTCTAAGCAAACTTAGGGAAAAGAGCTTAATTTTCCAACTACAGCAAAATTAAAAGGAAGAGTCATAAGCAGTCTTTATGTGTATGTATGTTTTTATATATATATACACATACACACACCCATACATACATACACACACACACATATATTTATATATGTGTGTGTACGTATATATATAATTATGTGTTAATACAATTGAAGTATATTAGTGATTAAGCTATTTTTTTTCTTAAAAAGAAAATTAGCCAAGTTGAAGTTGACTAATATTCTCCTATCCCCTCCAAATAAGCGGAAAGCTTGTGCCAGGAGTGGGTACGACAATAGTACAACAGGTGGGATTCGAACCTGCGACCGTTCAGTTTTCAGTCCGCTCCTTTAACCGTTGGGCTATTCAGGCTTAAGGCTATTGAACAGTAGGGCTTGTATAAGATTTAATTCGATTGATCGTATTCGATGATAAATTAGCTTCAAAGTGACTGAAATAAGTCGTGCAATTGGTCAGAGTTGGCGTGCAGTCAGTCAACAATGTCCTGCGTTCTTTACCTTTTCTTTTTGTATGAGACAAAAATAATAGAGTCATTTATATATAACATATTACTTCATGTAACTTCTAAAAGTAACAATTCGTTTACATAAGTAAATATTTCAAAAAATATATTATGTCTAACATCTGCCATTTATGATTCTTAACTCGGATAATCAAATACACGTAATTATCAACAAAACTTTATTACCGACCAAAAAACATATTACCCGAATATACAAACATACTTATTGTAGGATGGCTGACGAAATGACGCAGTTAGTGACGTCAGGGGGCGGGTCGTGTGACGTCATCCCCCTCCTCCTACCACCAGGGAGGCTATTGCGGCGTAGAACTCAAATGCGTAGGCAAAATATCCAATTACACCGGATAATGGAATCTGTTCTATGGGGGATAAAAGTCTTATTCGCTTGACACTTATTTTCACGGTTGGTTAGGTCAGTTCTCCCAGGTTGGTTGGAACAAAATACCTATATGAATAGGTATCTAACTGCGTAAAAAGTTTTTTAAAATCGTCCTGGAAAGCTTCACGACAAGCAGATGGTTGTCCCGTCACGGTGCGAATATAGAGATATATAATTTTCCGGAGAACAAGCCAATAGAGCCGCGGCCGAAAACTACGAGCCCCTCAAACACATAGGTAGGCTTCGGCCAAGGCTACAAGTAAAAACCATCTTGAGAATTGAATAATAAATTGAATACTAGAAATAAAAAAGGGTCTAAGTGCCAAAAATTTCATTTCGGTTTTTATTATTTTATTGAACGAGCGAAGCGAGTTCTCTGAGTCAACTAGGGCGCTTGCCTACTAGACAGAGAAGTGTGTCCGTCTAAATGTCTGTCAGAGCCCTATAACTTCTGAATTACTGAATATTAGAACGTGAAACTTGGTTGAAAATTCAGTTATATCCTGTACTTGAACAACAAATACTAAAATTAGATAAATGTTATAAAGAAACGAAATTATTTAATTTTAATGCGCCATCTATTAGCATTATTGTGAAGCTAATAGCTTCACTATAATGCTAATAGATGGCGCTGTGTCAGTAAAACAGTTTTATGTCAACTATTATTTTTTTTATTGCGTCTAATGTTAAAAGTTAATTATTACAATATATAATTAAAACTTTTGGGAATTATGGGATATCGCGAGGTCTCAGTTCGGGGCGAACCACTAGTTATTTAGTATTTGCCCTCGCCAATAACCTAAAATAAGGACTAAACGACTAGCGTTGTAAAGAATTTTATTGTAATAATAACCATGTGAAGTTTAAAATAAAAGAAATATGTTTAAATGATTTATTAATTATTTGAAACACAAATTCTGCTCTTTTTTGTTTTGGTACTTAGAGCCTTTTTTATTTCTGGTATTCAATTATTATAATAAGTATTTTAAAAAGTCAGCCACTGATCGGCCAAAATGGACTGAAATTTTTGGTTGAAGCCGAAGCTTTCTAGCATGCGCCAAAATTGAACGAAGTATTTTGAATGTTAGTGGGCGGTGGAAGAGGCTTGAATGGAATTTTTTATGGCTATTAAACCTTGGGCTGAAGTTTTTAGCTGAAGCTGAAGGTTTCTAGCATGCGCCAAAATTGAACGAAGTATTTTGAATGTGAGTGGGCGGTGGAAGAGGCTTGAACGGAATTTCTAATGGTTATGAAACCTTCGGCTTCGGTCGAAGGTTGTGGCGAGAGCCGATTAATCGGCTTCGACTTTAACTTCGGGATCGGACAGAAACATCACTTAGAATTAATAATTTCTTCGATTGCTGTTGGCATATCTAATTAAGTATTGTAATCGAATTTAAAATTGGCCGTAGTGTAATCTGGTCAACACACTCAGGGCGCGAATCCCGAAAGATGTGGCTTCAAATCCTGGCTTCGGAAATTTTGATAGGATTTTATTATAAAATTTCCTTTAAGTGTAGGTTCACAGTTCAATAAAAAATAAAAAAGTATTGTATTTGTACAGAAAGGAGAAAAGGTCAAATGTTTGCACAAAAACCTTTACACAAAAGCATTACAGCAGAAAATAATAGTGTCACGAGTTCAAAATTTCGGGACACTACGTAAAGAAGTGTTTATGTTAACGAGAGGCGTGACAGACGATTTCATTGTCGCTCGCTGTCGCCCACGCGACGAAATCACAGCAAAAAGCTTTGATAGGCCATTGTTGTTCTACCACTTTAGAACTTAGATAAATAGCTACCATCTTTCTTGATTTTCGCTTTTCACACACTAAAGTCTCAGATGATAATGTAAAAAGGCTACGGCGGCGAATCTAGAATTAGACAAAATTCAGGAGATACTATAGTGCACAAATGCACAAACCCAAGTGCATAAGCCTAACGGTTAAAGGTGCGGACTGAAAACTGAAAGGTCGCAGGTTCAAACCCCACCCGTTGCACTATTGTCGTACCCACTCCTAGTACAAGCTTTCCGCTTATTTGGAGGGGATAGGATGATATTAGTCAATTTCAGCTAGGCTAATATTCTTTAAAAAAAGAAACAAAAATTGATGATGTGATGGCAACACTACTCTGGATTGAGAGAGTCAGTGGTGACTGATGCTGATCTCTGTAGAACGTGCTCTGTCTCAGCTCAGACTTAAGATAGAGGTTAAAACGAGACACAAATGTGCTCTGACATAAATCTGTCTCGTTTTAATTCTGTCTGTAAGAGTGAGATCTATAGATTTCAGCCTGAGTGAGTTACAGGTGAGAAAAAGAGTGATTGAATACCTATATGACTGTCTCACTTATTTTAATTGGAAACAATAGGCGATGTTAAGTCAATGTGATTTTCATGTTTTTAGAGTTCCGTACTCAAAGGGTGGCAACGAGATCCTATTACCTACTAAGACACCGCTGTCCGTCCGTCCGTCCGTCCGTTGGTTGGCGGGTTTTTTGAGTTTCCATCGCATGCGTCCGTAAAATCTCAAAACCTATTTTACAGACAATACAAAATAAATTCAATGTAGTTCTCTAAACTTTAATCAAAGAATTAGTTGTGTAAACCGTCCTTATTTACTTTTGTTTAGAGTTTAGACGTCACATTTGTGTTGTGATAGTGCCGAGACGTTATTTTTATCGATAGTTTTAGTAAAATTAAAATGACCTGTTACAGTCTTCATGATAAAATTGATATAAGTTCAATAGTTACAAGTTACTTCATTAAGTTATATCTGTGGCTTGTATTACTAGTAATTAATGTATTTTCAACTTTAATCATATTTATTAAATAAGAACAAACATATTAGGAGCGGTACTTATCATAAATTAGCTTCTTTATTATGTACAATTATTATTGTTGCTAAGCATACACTTCTAATTAAATTAACATATCTATCAACTTTAAATAATTATTCTACTTTACAAAGCCGTTGAGGATATAAAGAATTACGTTTATGTTGTATGTTGACACATCTGTAATATGTTTAACATTTACATTATAACCTCAATAGCTAAACGTAACTCTGAAAGGTCCATATAGAGAGGATTTTTAAAGATACTAGAAAAAATCTTTCTAAGCATTAGAATTTATTTCATAAACGTGTGAAGTGTAGATAATGTCAAATCAATTTCATTTAGTGCAAGAGTCAGGCTTTAGATACATCGGTGATAACCTGTGATCTCTCGTCTCTTAGCTATGGCGATTGCGAGTGCATTATACAATCGCTCCTTTCTCTCCCGACTCTCGTGGTAAACTAACCAAAGCAATTTTCTGATGACAAAATCGGTGTGGATATATTAAATTATTATTATCAATAGTGTGGATACAATGTTTCAGGTATTGTACCGAGTGCGACAATCCTTTCCCTTTTCTTGAATATTCTATGAATGTCACTATTATATACTGTAATATTCTATGTCACTCTCAAAGCCCTAACTAGTATTATTGGTACTTATATGAAAAACTCATATCAATCCGTTGCTACGTGATTGAACAACAAACCTGTACCTAATGAGAGATAAATGATACGAGAAATAAGGGATATGAGATAAAAAGGATATGAGAGACAAGAGATTTGTGCTAGGATTGGTGAGATAAGAGCTTTTGACTCTTAGATAGACTACTCTTACTACTCTTGTGCTTGACGACAATCAGTACTGGATAGCACTGCTGAGGTCTAGATTGGAGCGCGCTTGCCTAGAAGATGCCTATTCACTCTTGCCTTAAACTTACTCAAATTATAGTTAGCAGGAAACACAGATGCTGGAAGAGTGTTCCACACCTTAGCGGTTCTTATCAGAAACGTTGAATACGAGTAGGTTCGTACGAGTAGGTGTAATGATTTTTTTATTATTAAGCTATTGCATAGCTTCTATCGCGGGCCTTGAGCGTGGAGACCAAATCCAGAAATTCCGTAACGAAAATAACCTGACACGGGACTCCTCTCACCGCTAGATGGCGTTGATAAAAAATGCTATGCAATAGCTTTACCGCGGCAGTCCCCGAGTGCCACACGTCTTTTTTTTATTATTTTAAATTTTAGGATATAAATCGATATTATCGTGGCCGGTGCGTCACATCGGTCACATTCCTAGTACCGGGAGGTGGAGGCGCTATTTCGGGCACTCGTTTCGGCCGCAGGGCTTATTCAGTCGCAAAGCCCTGTCTGCTCTGAAAAGCTGTGTTCTGTTTACCTATTTGGATCGTAACCAAGTATTCATGTTGCTAATTTTCCGTACTTTTGACGACCTCCCTGGTGCAGTGGTGAGCGCTGTGGTCTTATAACTGGGAGGTCTCGGGTTCGATTCCCGGCGGGGACAATTTGGGAATTTATAATTTCTGAATTTTCTCTGGTGGGAGGATTTGGCCGTGGCTAGTTACCACTCTACCGACGTGCCGCCAAGCGATTTAGCGTTCCGGTACGAGGGCGGGTAGAAACCGAATATGAAGATTGGGTTGAATGTACACTGCCATACTCCTGCCAAGTTAGCCCGCTACCATCATAGACTGCATCGTCACTTACCATCAGGTGAAGGTCATGGACTATTTTGTCATCCAACAAAATAAACTTTTACCATAAACTTTAACAAAGGGGCAGACCAAAAAATCCTGAAAATGTGAATTAGCCTATGAATATCAGACTTTTCCAGCAAAAAGGAAACAGCCCACTGCCACTGTATGAACGGATCCTTCTAAGATATTTCAAAAATATTTCCTCGAAATTTCAAATCTCTAGGTTCGCAAGAGTGGAATAATAAAGTTTTTACAGGCATACATTACTTGAATGAATTTATCTCTGCGCTCGTAGTTAGTAAGCTAGAGCAACGTAAATGTGAATGAATAATTCATGCATGTAGGGAATGTTCAGCTAGACATGTGAGACGTTCATCGATGTGTAAGAAACATGTTCCGCGCAAAAACTGGGATTTAATAGAACAGATTGCATTTATACGTATAATGTGCAGTATATTCGTAGTAATTTTGATGACCTTTTAATTAGGTTTTTGATAATGCTGAAACAAATAGAGCCCAGAATAGTAAATTAAGGAAACTCAATTTTTGTTTTAAGTCATAAATAATGTTTACTAACTAAAGATTCAGAAAGACTTTTTTCGTCTAGGGAACAGAGAACTTTCTTGAGTTGTTTGACGTGCGCTATAATTTGTCTTTGCCGGTCGGATGGTAGCTTAGTTTCGGCCAAACCCATACCAGAAATCTATTCTATATTACATATAATAAAATTGTAGAAAAGTGGTGTCTGTACAATGGAACTATATAAAAAAAAGTAGCAGGGGTTGTTATTATATCGATGCCGAACCCGAAATTGTAATTAATTTTTTTTTGTCTGTTTGTCTGTGTGTTTGTGCACGCTAATATCAGAAATGGCTTATTCGATTTAGATACGGTTTTCACTAATATATTGTAGTAAGCTTCACTTAACATTTAGTGTTTATTTCATGTCAATCGGTTCATAAATAAAAAAGTTATGTCAATTTAAAGAATCACGGCGAACATTTTTAACGTACAGAGTAAGTACGTACTACACGCCTCGCGCCTGAGCGTCCGTGGCTATATAAAGCGCGCTGAGAGCCGCGCCCCGAAAAGTCACTATTCCACGCGAACGAAGTCGCGGGCACAGCTAGTATAATATTATATTCCCAAATTCTCCCACCGGGAATCAGACTTATTCCCAGAACCTATCACCGGAAAACGTAACTTTTGAGTTAACTTTTGCAAAACTTTGTTTTACAAAGCCCAATTACTTCACAGTGAATTACGACAGTGCACAAAAACACATTATCGTAACTCGATTTTCATAAGTATCAATATCGATTTAGTTAACGCCGCTTGCTCAGTGATTTTAATTGAGGCAGCCTATGTAAAGCTTTATTATAATAGCCTATAATGATACGAACCAAAATGCAGTTCCACTGTAAAGGCTTCATCACACCTAACGCGATAACGCGCAACAGGACGCAGTGACCAGGGTCGACTAAGATAACGCACTGGAAGATATTGTATACGAATTTTACATTCAAAGCTTATTTAAATTTGTTTCAGTTTTTTGCTTTATTTATAGCTCGTATTTCACTTAGTTTAAATTGTTTAAATACCAATAGTTAAAAAGGTATTAAAACCAGTTCAGTATTCTAGCTTGTTTTTATATTATATATTGTTGCATATTATACCTGTCTAGAGAGCTGGTAAGTTAGTATAAAAAGAAAGCTGAAAGTTTTTTAATACTTTTGCTCGGCTAAAGCTTTACTTCACAGTGAATTACATACTTGGCAGCTGATGCGTACTGAATTCACAAGCAAGGCAGCAATACTACTTTAAAATCACGTGAAAAACTAAATTTTTTATTGTATGATTGAAACGATCGTCAGTAGGTTAAAAAGCTCGTTTCAAATTCAAAATTTATTTATTTCATGTAGGCTAACTTGTAGCTCTTATGACACGTCATAAATCTACCGCCGGTTCGGAATGCAAAAAATTTAAAAAAAAAAATTTTTTTAACAAAGCTATGCTATGTATACAGTGCTTCCACAATAAAGCTTCAAAAATGCAAAAATGCATACGTAGGTACACCAATCCAACGCACTTGTCACACGCGGTTGGTGTGGCGAGGCCTTACCGTAATGCCTACGCATATGTATGTGATCTTTCTAAATTCGGAACGGCGCACCTTAATTTGAAAATGTCACCTTTGCAATGCACGGCATATGCACGTGGGCATTTATATGCAGATTACAATCTAATATCTATTACATTTTAGCCAGATTATAAGGAACATTATTTAAGGCTACACTTCACACACGCTTATCGACTTATCCATACAATTTCTGACGCTATATCTTATTGGGCTGTTACAATACAACTTTTGCTATGCAAACGACCGGCTAACCCGACAAACAAACATTCGAATCGAAGAGGGAAGCCGCAGGTCTGTAAAACTGGTGTAGAAAACTGTATTACACTAGCTTTTGCTCGCGACTTTGCTCACGTTAAGTTCGATTTTTCAAACCCCTATTTTACCCCCTTAGGGGTTGAATTTTCAAAAATCCTTCCTTAGTGTGCGCCTACGTCATAAAAGGAAGCAACTGTAAAACTTTCAAGTTTCTAACTTCAGTAGTTTAGGCTGTGCGTTGATATCTCAGTCAGTCAGTCAGGACTTTGAATTTTATATATATAGATAGATATAGATTAGAACACACTATGTAGGTACAAGAGAGGGATAAGAGGGGCTGCTCGCAGATGTCGCATACAATATTATGAAGTTCTATTCTACAGCGAACGGGGTAAGCCTTACATAGAGGCGCCATCTGGTTTGACGAAAATAACTTAAAAATTGGATCGCGAACTTCCTCTCAAAAAAGGCGCTAGCTGGCGCGGCGTTACAAAATGCACTTTGAAAGCTGTAACTTTTTACTGAGATAAACTAGAAACCTGAAAATTTCAGAGCATTAAGAGATCATTGATATTTCTATTCAGTATAAATTTCAACTTAGTACCTCAAGCCGTTTCTGAGGAAACACGCGGACAGACAGACGGACAACCGAGCGAGCGTTTATGGGTTTCGTTCTTTTTTGGAACCCTAAAAAGTGCAGAACGATTTTAAAAAGTCGATTAACCTGAAGTCAGAATCTGAAAATTCATTTTTATTTTGAGTTTGCGTATTATTTCGTACTTACTTATATTTAAGTTTTTTCATTATAGTTCCCTGCTCCATTCAGCCGCACCGCATATTAAATAGAGGCCGCCTCCCACGCACCGTCACAAATAGAACCCCCCACCCCTATCCAGGGGGAGTTGCAGTTTCAGACCCGGGGGAGTGAAGGGGTGAAGCTACATTGTATGTTGATAAGCTTACATTCCAGTTGACTAGTGTTTGAACAAGAGATAATGGTACTGAATGACTATGTAGTTAAACCTTTATAAGTAGAGTAGAAAATGCAATTTTTGGTAGTCCATTATTAGAATACTACTTTTTTTTATTATTTTTTTTTTATTCGATGACAAGATAGCCTTTGACTGCGATCTCACCTGATGGTAAGTGACTTTACGAAGTTAATGACGTTATACCTATGTATTTCAATAAGTGTGCTTTTGAGATCTATAATCTAAATTCGTTACTTCGCTAGTTATAAAATAGAATTCCGAATGAAATTAATTTTTACGGTAGAATCAAATGTTTTGCATTAACTTAATTTTTTTTTTATTTAAATCAGTACCCGATTCTTTTTTTTTCCACACGTTCATCCGTGTGGATTAAAGTTTTTTAATCCCCGCGAAAACTTTTGAATTTTCCGGGATAAAATGTATTATGTAGTATAATTTTTTTGAAAAGAGCAACTGCTGAGTTTCTTGCCGGTTCTTCCGGTGGTAGATTTGTGACGTATCATAAGTGCTACAGGGTAGCCTACATGAAATGAATAAATTTTGAATTTTTATGCATTAATCCTGGATAAATCAGATTATTAACTTTTAATAAATCCAAAATCTACGAAGATTTGAGTATCTTTAAGGCAAGAGTCATTGATTGATCAGGCATCTTCTAGGTAACCGCGCTCCAATCCAGACTTCATTGATTTCCATTAGGCATGATTGTCATGATTCAGCCGCATCGTGCGCGACGAATGGCGGGTGACAAAGGTCGGCGCATCTCTTGCGGGTCTCATACAATGCGGTCAGGTGGAAAAAAACCATAAACACGTTTTGTCATCACGCATCTACCTATGCCAAGGTCATCCCTCAGGCGAAGGCCACAGCTAATTAAGCTAATTACCCAAATTAACGCCAATCAATACATCGCAAACAAACCCAAACAAAACACAGTTTACTATAGCCACCTACAAGCGTAGGCTTATGTTATGACCATAGACCTATAAAGTTATAGACTCGTGTGATAAACATCCGCGCGGTGCAGTGCGACGATGTTTGAAATCCTATCCTACTTAATTTATAAATGCGAAAGTTTGGATGTATGGATGGACGGATGTTTGTTACTCAATCGCGTCACAACGACTAAACCGATTTGTAACAGGGACAGATTATAATTTGGACATGGCTTCTTTTTTATCCCGGAAAATATAAAGAGAGTTCCCATGAGAATTAAAAAAAAACTCAATTCACGCGAACGAAGTCGCGAGCATCGACTAGTGAAAAATAAATTGAATAAATACACTTTAATTGTACACCACTTAAAAACCAACTAAAGAAATAAACTCAAAAAAACAAATGAAAAAGTAAAACTGGTGTTCTTGCGAAATGATGATCTGAGAGAAAGATTTAAGGTGAACCGACGTGAAACGTACCTACATACAATTTCAATTACAATCAAGTAATACATTAAGTACGGCTTCAAGTTACTCATCGTGACATGGAGAGAGCTATGGTCGGTGATCTAACATCAAATCAGTATTCAGGGAGTCTGTAGATGAAACTATATGTAGTTCAATGGTAAAGTGGCAATGCTTGAAGTTGAAGTGACAATGGCAATCAAAAGTTGGGGTCCCAGGTGCTGCAATAGCGACCTCGCAGCGGAAAGCGCGATTGTGCGTCTTGACATAGTTATTTTTTGCCATCGCCTGTCTATACGTTTCTCTGTCTGCGTTTCTACTACCCTTGACATTCATTGATGTCCATACAGCCTCACAGTGTTGAAACACACCAACCTCCGTAACAACCGCATTCTAAAGTACACTCTATTACACGCTCGTAAGGATGAAATTCTTCTGATTTATTGTTAGCTACGGATCCGGGTTGGAACAAAGGCTTTAGTGACATTTACGCCGCTGCAGATGTCCAGTCGCGTACGTTAAATACCTTGTTTCAAATAAGGGAGGTCGCCCACGGTCACTTTTTGCAGCGATACAGTAGCGATACAATCGCAAGAAGAGTCGCGATGCTGTCGCAGTTCGTATCCTTTGTTACCACGATTCTGCATCGCTACTATCTTGATATAGAATCGATACAGGGTTTGGCCACAACAAGCAATCGATAGTCGGTCGATTGATTGATATATACGGATACTGGTCAATGAAACGTTGATCGATCATCCATCGATGTCGAACGACAATTAATCGATGTGTTTGTGGGCTCTAAAATATCAAAATTCAACGCTGCCTCCAAGACTATACTGCCATCGGTCGACTCGAATGCAGGAGCGATGCTGTTGCTGAATCGATTCTATGCGATTGTATTGATACTGAATCGCTTCTGTAGCGCGTTGCAAATATGAACTGCCAAAAGTAGCGATAAAGTAGGTAACACACTACTGAATCGCTGTAAAAAGTCGCTACCTCCTTAACTGTTAAAACGATTGGCAACTTTATGACTGTCAAATACAGCGCTGTGGTTGCAGTAAAATGGCAGCTACAGATTGCAATCATCCCTGATTGGCCGACACGCTTTCCTTATTGATTAAGAGTTTGAATTTTCGAAAATCCTTTCTTAGCGGATGCCTATGTCATAATAGGTTCACGTTAGTAGCAGTTAGTCAGTCAGTCACCTTTTCCTTTTATATATTTATAAGAAGAAGATAAATAAAAAACCTAATTTTCCTAATCGATCAACACGACATGACATGTTAATTAAACGGAATGGCAATTATTAAACGTTAATAAAAGCAATTATAAAACAATATAATTTTTGTATAGGTATAAAAGTCGTAAGAAACCGTTGAAACAATGGTGTCTTCACGTTCATAGGAACTAATTCTGAGAAATAATTAATTAAAAGAAGTTTCCCCTCGCGGGCCCCATAGAACGAACTTTGTTTGATTGTAAGTTATTTGAATAATTACACGAAAGTATGTACGTACCTAGTATAAAACTTTGGAAAATAAATATTTTACGGATTCCGTACCTAGTAGTAGTAGGTACGTGCCTATATCGCATTCTTAATAAAACAACGACAGAGTAAGTTTGGCAAACGAGTTATAATTAGTAGTTCCAAATACGATAGAGAGATACCTAGGTCCCTTGATTTAGGTTCACTTCGAGGCCAAGTGATGCGATAGATAGATAGGGATTAGGCGAGCGAAGCGAGCGCCCGATTTCTATTATTATTCTCGATATGTCTGTATTACTACGAAATCCATATATCCTGATATATACGAATATCGATGCATTGAGGACCTTCTTTGCGAACTTCTGGCTTTGCGCTTTTCTAAATTACTCTTCGGGGGGTGGGGGGATGGGGGGAGGATAAACAAACCTGCGTGGATTTGAATGATTTAATTTCGATCAGGGTTACAGTTGACCTTAGGCATATGTAATGAACAGTAATGGTGATGATTGAATGAATGAATTATTATTTCAGCCAAGAACATAATTATTTTCTTTCACGCAGAGTACTCGTAGATAATGTAATGTAATATAATGTAATGGGTAATAATCCCATGTGTGTTTTCGAAAAGGCAAATAAGGCATGTATGTAAGAAGCCACACCTCGAGAAATTATAGGTTCTATTGCAATTGTAAATTGATTTCAACACGTCAAATTATTTGCCAATTGCGTAATAATCGTGGCAACAGTAGTATCACAATATTTGTATGCAATGTGATGGCAATATTATGTAAGTATTTATTTTGAAATCACATTCCTTACTCATTTTTGTTACATTTATGTTTACATAAAACTGACTATAGTGATCTCACCAATTTTCGGCCACAGTGGTCAATCTCAATAGAGACCAGCTAACTAAGACAAAACGCAAGCATTTCATCGTAAAAATTAAGATATCTATGTAGTAATGTTAAATTCGATTTTTTCAAACCCCTATTTAAAAAAATCCTTTCTTAGCGAATGCCGACGTTATAATAACTATCTGTATATAAAAAATACCAAAGTTAGTCCACTTCAGATGTAACCAGACCTGTGTATTTTATTTTATTCAAAAGAGGCAAACAAATATTGCCACACTTGTAAAAGTAGACATTCATTGATTTATTACGCCATTAAAATATTTTCAGTTAAAAATACATCTAAATAAATTGTTGAAATGTTAATTTAACAAGCAAACTTAAGACAATAAAACCCGGACAGAATGGCGGACCTTAGCGGCGGACAATGAAAATCGAGTTTACTTCCTATTCCACAGCCGGCGCCGGACTGCGTTCACAATTAGCTTAAAAGCTCCAGAGCTTTCCACTGATCGAGCGAGGAAGCTTCTAAATAAGGTTAAGTTTTTAACCCCCGACACAAAAAAAAAACAAAATTAAAATCGGTTCATCGGCGCCCTGATTACGTAAAAATTTGCAGCAGCAACAGCAATAGCAACGCGGTAGCAATCACTACGCGATCGGTTGTAAAATGTCACTAAAAATCGTATTACGGAAGCCAATCGCACGTCTATTGCTCACCTGTCGTTGATGTTTTAATTTTTTACACATAGACTTTTAATATTTTCAGGATAAAATGTAAGTATACATAACTGCTCGTAGAATTATCTACCGGAATATAAAAGCCTCCAAAGATTAGCTCAGACTACGCAAAAAAAAAATATTTATTTATTAGGTATACTAACAATATACATATTCTACATTCAAAAACAAACATACAATAGTACATTGTTACCTTAGGGATGAAAGTAACTTATTTAGTCCCGAGACGGGGTTTGGCGCCCGAGCGTAGCGAGGGGGCCTATAGTTCGAGGGACTAAATAAGTCTTTATCCCGAGGTAAACACTGTGCTTTTCATTACGAATATAAGGAAAGTCAAAATAAAAATAGAAATTAGCTAAAGAAAATTGAGTGAACTTTATTTTACATAAATCAACAACTTTGATGTCTATGAATGTCTATGAATCAGTTGTCTTTACTTTATGAATAAAGTCTATCTTTCTTCTTGTCTATGGATGCACTCGGGTATGTCGTGTTTCATTTGAATTCCAATAAAAATGTGACAACTAGTTTTTTTTAATTATTTGACAGCTGTCAGTTGAAAACGATTCTCCCTAGGGCTGAAAAGTATTACTTTCAACCCGCTTCTCAGGCAACTTCAGACCTACTTTCCGTGTATGAGTAATGAAAAAACATAAAGCGTAGTGTTCGAGTTATGCTATCCTTCAAATCATAATAATTTTATCAGCTTAATAGGAGGCAGTTATTTCAAAATTATAGACAGACACTTCAATTTCTAGACATACGAGGCGATTATCGCACGATATATCAATGTCAGACCAATTTACAAGTGAACCAAATACAAAAAGCACCTAAAAACCCTATACCCATTTTGGTGATGTAAAAAAACCGGAGCCCTTTCAAATCCGCAAAGGCCGTCGACTAGACGAAAGGTATGGCTGCCTTATCAGTCGTTAGGCATGTTATCAGTGGTACCGGTTGACGTATGTCGCAAGTAATAAGCGGAAATTCGCATACCTTACCTTGCCTACCATAATATGGTTAAGTTTTTTTTATATTAGATGACAAGATAGTCCTTGATTGCGATCTAACGTGATGGTAAGTGACGGTGCAGTCTAAGTTGGAAGAGGGCTAACTTGGAAGGGGTATGACAGTGTACATTCAACCCATACTCCTAATCGGTTTCTACACACCATCGTACCAGAACGCTAAATCGCTTGGCGGCACGTCTTCGGCGGTAGGGTGGTAACTAGCCACGGCCAAAGCCTCCCACCAGACCAGAGACAATTCAGAAATTATATTCCTCAATAGCCCCCGCCGGGAACTGAACCCGAGACCTCCCATTTTAAGACCACAACACTTTCTACTGCGCCAGGGAGGTCGAATCGGTTGCTCGTGAACTTCAGCCTTTCTATCTCCCAATATACATATATTATGTACCTATCTGTACTATATCAATAATTTTTAAGCAACTGTTAGCGAAATCTTCTAGTAGTTCCATATTACAATTTAGCTCTTTTTAAACGAAACATAGTATTTACCTACAGTTAAAGGGAATATTAAAAATTGCGTATAAAATTAATATAATGATAAAAATTAAAAATTAAAGTGATATATGTACGTCATGTACCCTATTGGTCAGTCAGTAACACAACAGTTTTGTTGTGTTACTGACTGACCAATAGGTTGTTGGAGGAAATTAATAAACAATTAATGTAACAATCATGTTTATTAGCAATCATGTAGATTTTATGCATGAAGGAAGTATTTTTCCGTCTTTTATCTCTCACTCTTGTGACTCAACTTAGTAACATTGTTGTATTTATTAAATGTAAAATAATGCACGCATTATATACCATTTGTGTGAAACATTTTAATAATATTATTAATAAGTTAATAACTTATAATATCGCACAATATCTAGAGCACTTAAAAGGGATAAAACTATGTGGAAATATGAAATCAGCATCAGTTATGTAAGCATATAAAATTTTATTAGTGTTTTTTACAATTCTAATGTTATTCTATTCGAAGTGTATACAAATGTACTAACATAGACTTTCCGGCATAATTGTACTACACTCGAATAATATTCTACTACATATTTACTATTAGAAGCGATTCCATATTTTTCCTATAGGTATTTGTCTTTGTACTGTTTGACAAATAAAATATAAATCCATGAATCCAACTTGAGAATGTTATGGAAAGTTCAAGAATTTATATTCCAAAAAGTTAACCGCGGCATTCACGTTGTACTACTACTACTACTACTACAACCACTAGTTTCCGCCCGTGTCTCTACCTGGGCTGAAACTAGTGGTTGCAGAGTAGTAGTGGTAGAGTAAGAATTTTAAAAATCCAACGAACATCAAACGTTTGTTTTTCCGGGGTAAAAAGTAGCCTTCTTTATATTGGATGACAAGATATCCCTTGACTGCAATCTCACCTGATGGTAAGTGACGATGGAGTCTAAGATTCAACACATACCCCTAATCGGTTTCTACACGCCATCGTGCCGGAACGCTAAATCGCTTGGCGGCACGTCTTTGGCTATAAGGTAGTAACTAACCACGGCCAAAGCCTCCCACCAGATAAAAGCCTATGTCATTCTGCAAGTCCTCAACTGTATCCATGCAATAATTCACATCGATCTGTTGCTCCGTTGCTGCGTTGAATGAAGGACAAACCAACAAACAAAAAATAAAACTTTTGCTTTTTTAATATTTATTACCTACTTATTCTAAACCACAACTTACTCTAAAACAAACATATAAAGGACGTGATCAAGAATACCTATCTCTAAAGAAGAGATTTCCTCCAGAAACTCTTGGTAGAATAATATAGGGATAGTTAGTGATAGTTGAAAGCGATAAAAAGGGCTAGGTCATTCTTAGTCTATCTTTGCAAGTCGATGATTACAGTAGAAGTTGCTCAATTGACTATTTCCGAAACGCCAGATGACGTACTGAGTTCGGTTTTTCTCGATAAAAGAAAAAAGAAAAAAGGTAATGAGACGTCCTTTCTTTGTAATGTTTGTACTATTGAGTGAAGCTAGGTCCCCAAGTCTTTATGAGTAACTAGACTAAAGAATTCCCGCGACTTCGTTCGCGTGGATTGAGGTTTTTAATTCCCGCGAGAACTCTCTTATTTTTCGGGATAAAAATTAACCTATGTGTCATTCCAGACCACAATCTATCTCTGTGCCAAACTTCAACTAAATCGGCTCAGTTGTTGCGGCGTGATTGAGTAACAAACATCGCATTTATAATATTAATAGGATAATATAGTAGGAAATAGGATAATAGGATTTAGGACTTGTCCGTCTGTCTGTCTGTAACAAAAAAAAAAAGATTCCGACGAATTGAGAACCTCCTCCTTTCTTGGAAGTCGGTAAAAAAAGGAAAATTATATATTCTTATGCTAGGTACTTATTTAAAATCTTAAGTGGTTTGTTATTATTCACAAGTGTCACATTAACGTAATGAGTGCACTTTAAAGAAGTGTGCTGTTTTCGCGCCATCATAAAATTGGTCATCACAATATTGGCAACAACCTTATCAAAATGGGGTGATTGCGTAATTAACGCTATCTTATCGGTTGCCAATATAATAAAATCAGAATTAAACACTTCATCATAATAATTAAATATAATGTGACCAATGTCCGTTTTCACGAACGTTTCCTATCTTGTACAATTCTGTCAATTTTGTTTTCACGAACTTTTAGGGAACACCTGAAGGTGGAAATGATATTGGGTAAAGAGTTATATTCAGGGGCTACCTATGTAAAGAGACTCCTACTTAGGGGATGATTTGGGTATGGTTGGTGACAATAATATAAAAAAAAAATACTTTTTAGAAACTGACTTCAAACGCCAATGCAAAGTATAAAATAATTTTAGTTGAAGTTGGGCAGGTCTAAATAGAAACGATGAAACCGATGCGAGACACTAGCGCGACTTCAACCTGGGTTTTCTTTTTATTTTTGTCTGGTGGGAGGCTTTATCCGTGGCTATTTACCACCCTCCCGTCAAAAACGTGCCGCCAAGCGATTTAGCGTTCCGGCACGATGGCGTCTAGAAACCGATCAGGGGTATAGGTTGAATTGACACTGCTATACCCCTTCCAAGTTAGCCCGCTACCATCTTAGACCGCATCGTCACTTACCGTCAAGTGAGTTCGCAATCAAGAGCTACGTTGTCATCGAATTAAAAAAAAGTTCAGTCGCTGGTAGAAATCCGTATAATGGCCATATCAAACGGCCTACATCCCACGTAGTGTCAAAAGCTGCACACTTAATGCAGCACTAGCGGTAAGTGCTGGCCGTTAGCACAGAGTAGAGCGGCCGGCGGCCTTGCCACGCCTCGGCTAGCTATGCACTGAAGGGCTTAGGCTACACTGACAACGGTAACCGTGCGGTTTCTGTAGTTAAAAAAATTTATAAATATGGTACAGCGCTAAATCATATCCCACTAATATTTATTAGTCCGCTTCCTTCTTAGACTGCATCATCACTTACCATCGACCGTGAGATCGCAGCTAAGGACTATATTGTCATCAGATTAAAAAATCTGTCATTTAGTATGGACAATATGTGTACAGTGGTATAGAGTCGTCATATCATAACGTTTTTGAAAGTTAATTTCCATAATGAAAAAAAGATTTTCCTACAGATAACGTTAGCATGCAAAGTGACACCCAGGTTTGAGATTGAAAATCGAAAATTTGTCATGGATAAATAAGTTTGCACCACCGCACCGGAGTTCAACCGGATTATGGTGTAGTCTAAGCCTAATAATATATTCCATTTTATGCATACACGCCAAGCACAGGTCAGGTCTATCGCCCGATACGTGGATTTTAAAAAGATAATATTATATGTGTGAATGCATTTTTCTATTCGCACACACACAAGAATAAAAGCTTAAAAACTGTTACTCGACTGTGGAAATTGGATGTAATTTCTGTCGTATTAATTTAGTTCGTATAAAATGTAACTTATTTTATCCGGACTATCATAACCGATTGACACCTATTTCATCAAAATCTGCTAAATAGTTTATTCGGTACCAGCTGATGCCCGCGACTTCGTCCGCGTGGATTTAGTTTTTAAAATCCCGCGGGAACTCTTTCCGGGATAAAAAGTAGCCTATGTCACTCTCCCGATCCTCAACGTCGATCCGTAACTCTGTTGCAGCGTTATTGAAGGACAAACCAACAAACAAGCACACTTTCGCATTTATTAGTAAGGATTAGTAAGGATAGAACATTTTCCATAGTTGGGTTACAGTTTTTAACCTTTTATCCTTGTTTATTGAACCCATACCACTTATTAGTTTCCCAGTTTCTACACGCCATCTCAATTCGCAACATCCTACCGGCAAAGAGCTTTGACGGTGTTAAAAGCAGCTATAGACATTACTGATTGAGGAAGGTTGAAACCTTTTCCTTCCATTTAACTTTCATAATACTGGGTTGCGTCGGTCGATATTTTTTTAAATAATATCAGGCATCAGCCAAGCTGAAGTTGACTAATATCCTCCTTTCCCTTCTAAATAAGCGGAAAGCTTGGGTTAGGAGTGGATACGATAATAGTGCAACGGGTCGGGTTCGAACCTGTGACCTTTCAGTTTTAAGTCCGCACCTTTAACTACTGGGCTATTGAGGCTTCAAATACTCCTATTTGATTCTTTGAATAATATTAGGAGTTCGTTATGATTTTCGATTGTTCGGTCTGGAAACTTTTGAGTTTTTATAAGCTTTTATTTACCTTGCAATGTATAACGTATGTACATATGTACGTATGTTTGTTTAGGGTCAAACCCTGCGAGCTGAAAGGTCGCAGGTCCGAGCCCTTTGCACTATTGTCGTACCCACTCCTAGCACAAGCTTTTCGCTTATTTTGAGGGGAAAGGAGAATATAAGTCAAGTTTACTTGGCTAATATTCTTAGTTAAAAAAAAGACGTGTGGTACTCGGGGACTGGACATTTTTTATCAACGTCATCTAGCGGCTCACCGTAGAGGAGTCCCATGCCAGTTTATTTTCGTTACGGAATTTCTGGATTCGGTCTCCACGCTGGCCCGCGATAGAAGCTATGCAATAGCTTAAAAAACAGTTTTTTAAACGGTAACACATTAGTACGACACTTGGAATAAGGGTTTCCCCTTAGTTTAGCAAAGCCATCAATTCACACGACACAGCAATTTGCGTGTATGCGATAAGACCGTACACTTACACGCAGCACATATGTACACACGTGCAAATTATATTATGTGTGTCAAGGCACTCTGCGAATTAAATTTAATATGGCCTACACATTTTTTTTTTTTCATTAACATGTCATTATTTTGTGTGACGGCCTAAGAAACATAGAAGTAATTGGTTACTATGGTTACTATATTTGGCCAGCGGTTATGAACCTACTATTTTTGAAACAAAATATTTCTTCTATCGCGGGCCAGCGTGGAGAACGAATCCAGAAATTCCATAACGAAAATAACCTGACACGGGACTCCTCTACGGTGAGCCGCTAGATGGCGCATTTTTTATCAACGCCATCTAAATCAAATCAAAAAATGCTATGCAATAGCTTTACCGCGGCAGTCCCCGAGTGCCACACGTATTTTTTTTATTCCAATTGATTATACGTTTAGACTAGCACTTGACAACGATCACACGGATCACACCTTCTGGTAAGTGAAGTTTCAGCTTAAATTAGTGCGTGATTGCCTAGAAGCATGCTAGGCTAGGTGGATCCCACTGACGTAACGGACGGAAGGACATCGGAGGCTTAGTAATGGAGTCTACCGTTCCTACTCTGGGTACAGAACTCTAAAAAAAGGAAGTCGGAAAGGCAGTCCAAATTTTGGCGATGTGCTACTGTAGAGAAGGCAAAACGCTGAATGCGTGATCGTGAAGTTTCATCCACATAGCGGTGCAGATCGAGGCGATGGTGAAACTAAATTAAGTAGTGCTACCACTAAACTTTGACATAGGTTCAAGGGAGAGAAAAGCCAATTGAAAAAATGCTGGCAGCACATTGACAGTTCCTCTGTTTCTGGTTGCTACAAATGCCAAACGGCATAGTTTATACAAATAAATAAAATTGAAGTGTCTGGAACGAAACGACAATGATCTATAAAAGCTTCTTATGCAACGCCCGTCAATCACGTAACATCGCGGGCCAACCTACAGCCAGCGCCATCTATTTTAAATGGTGACATTACAAATGTTAGTGTTACATTTATTAAAATTGAAGGGTCTGTTGGTTGCCGCTGATCTCGGAAACGGCTGGAACGATTTTGACGGGATTTTAACTGGTAGATAGCTGATATTATCAGGCGTAATATAAGCTACTTTTTTAATCGACTTCCAAAAAAGGAGAAGGAGTTGTGTTTTTCTAACTCTATATATCGATATCTCCGTGCTGCAGGGGTTCTGCCCAATTAACTGTGGGGATTTAGGAACTGTCGATTGTGAATTGAAAAAGCGGACGAAGTCGCGGGCGTCCGCTAGTAATTACATAAAGTGGGTAAGGTTAGGTTAGTGCCAGTTTGATGATTTTCTAGTATCGAGTTATTATAACGTCATGCGTTCAGTACGCGTTTCTTTACGCGTTGCGTCTGGTGTGAATCGTACGTTAGACGGTACGTTAGTAGTTACTATGGCAAAACTGACTGACAGAGACTGTGGTCTAATGGACCTCAAGCTTTAGATAAAATCATACCTCCTGTATTGCATACAGTATACAACCAGTCACGAGTAAACTAGATCCGTCGGCCGTTTGTCACTTTGTTCAAATTATTTTGTCCACCGCGACGGCATTTGCTTGATTTATATCTAGCGTAGTATTTAGCGCAATATGGTAAATAGTAAACAGGACATTTCTAAATTATCTCTGCATTTGCACAAACCGACACGCAAATTGCAGTTTTCGCGATTGCACATGCAGTCTGTCGGTGCAGCTATTTCACCAGCCGTCCTAATCATTTTATCTATATACGATTTAAAAAAAAGTTCTTTATCCAAATAAACTTTTACAAATCCCTCCAAGTTAGTCTACCATTGATACGGATCTCTTTAAAAAATGTATACATGTTTTTCATAACGTTTAGGTATCTACTACCCTAAAGAGGAAAGAGACACACATCAAAACATTATTATATCTACCTATCTCCTTTCTAACTACTTTTAAAAATACTCTAAAAAAATTTATGTATTATTTTCAAAATTCAGTAAGTACGTACATACACAAGAATTCTGAAAACTCGAATTTCTAGACAAGACTTAAAAAAGTAAATCACTCAGCGGGAAATGCAAAAATGCAGAGTTATACTTGAAGGTTCTGTGCGTTGGTTATATACTCAAAGGTCTGTACCTTCAGAATCAAATTCAAAATATAATTATTATAGAAAAACTAAACTGTATAGCTACTTAATACAGCACACTGAGCACATTACACTCACCGTTACCCGTCAGAGCGATATTGACACGGACGATTTACCTGAAATAAAAAAAAATCAATTAATACGATAATTCAAATTCTTGGTCATGGAGTCTGTGCAAAAAAAATTTAACGAAACTTTTGATAGGCACAAGGGCTGGCTCGGGCGGAAATGCAGTAATCTTGGCACCATTCCACGCAAGCATGATTTGTAGAGTGATTAGATTTACTTAGCTATAATATTTTAATAACTTGAAATATAAAATAAGTCAAGACTCTGTGTGTGGTTCTTCGCAAGAGCAGCTTTCCGAAAACTCAGTAGTTACTCTTTTCATATAGCAAATGTTATAATAATATGTAGCTATACCTATCCATGTAACAAATTATAGCACTATCTTGTGGGAAGTTAAATGCAGAACCGATTGCTTCTATTAAATGCAACTTAAGTTTATTAACCGTGTAATAACAGTAAGCCGGACTTGAAAGAGGTGACTATACATTTCTACGATTGAACCGATTTGGCTGAAAGGTACAGAGATATATTATAGGAATAACACATAGGCCACTTTTTATCCCGGGAATTAAAAAACCTCAATCCATGCGAAGGAACTGGCGGGCATTAGCTAGTCAAAAATAAATAGATACTACACGTCCACGTCAAGTTGGCCGTCGTCGACTATTACAAAATAACGTCATACCGTACCGTTGACAAGAAAATAATATTTGTATTTTTTACTGTAACCACAACTATGACGGAAGTTTTCTTCTCAGGCAATGATTGTCATGGCAATGACCATCTTGAATGTTGAAAGGCGTAATTTTTAATTTCTTAGTTTTTTCCGCTTGAAAAAAGTCATTAATTAAGGTAGTTATTAATAGTCTAGTAATAAATTAATACTCTAGTTTTCCTTTTTTACACATCATAGAAAACGATACGCTAACAATAGTAACAAAACAAAAATAAATAAAAAAGAAGTGTGGCACTCGGGGACTGCCGCGGTAAAGCTATTGCATAGCATTTTTTATCAACGCCATCTAGCGGTGAGAGGAGTCCCGTGTCAGATTATTTTCTTTACGGATTTTCTGGATTCGGTCTCCACGCTCAAGGCCCGCGATAGAAGCTATGCAATAGCTTAATAACTAATTTAAAGTTAACAAAAACATTCACAACGTAACAATAACAGAACTTTGAAAAAATTTGCTAGTCACAATCGTGAGTGGTACGTTGCTATCTGTACTAAGCGGGTCTGACTTGAGGTGCGGTGCGGGGAAGCGCGAGGCGAGGTAGCGGCCAACTTGTCGTAGACGGGTATTAGATAGAGTTACATGTTACATGTACATACGGGTGAGGTGTAATATTTCGCATGCGCGCTGATTGACATCTCCCTTGAGTGCTGCGAATTGGTTTAGTGTCGCCTTTCGCATTTAATTCACTTTGCGGAATATTTTTAGACTAAATTTTTTCCACAAGTGATTTTATCTTTTTAGGGTTCCGTACCCAATGGGTGTCAACGGAACCCTATTACTAATTCCCCGCTGTCCGTCCATCCATCCGCCCGTCTGTCTGTCAGCGGACTATATCTCATGATCCGTAATCGAAAGACAGTTGAAATTTTCAGAGAATGTGTATTTCTGTTGCCTGTTAAAAATTAAAGGAGACTCCCCAACTTTGTCTTCTAGTTTACTCTTTAGTCTCTGGTATACTCAGCCTGCTGGTAATTCTACCCAATCCCGAATTTTATAGACAGAGATTTCGTTATAGTTCCTGTGATTACATGATTAACGAGTGGTAACTCTCTTTTATATAGGTATATAAAATCTAGAACCCATAGATTAATCTCTAATTTCGTGGCTGAAGTGTGGCTCAATTTGGCCGTAGTGTAACGGTTAACACACTCAGGGCGCGATTCCCGGCGATTCCCGGATTCCGAGATGTGGGTTCGAATCCCGCCGGCCTCGGAATTTTTGATATGTATTTATAAATCTATTAGGATATTTCCCATAGACTTATTTTGATTATGGCGGCAAACCTTTAGTTACATTATGATCATGTCTTTGTAAGTGCTTCATTGATCTAGTATCGAGCACAATGCTATTTATACTCCTTGTTATACATACGAGTACAATGCATTATTAATTCGCACCTTTGTATCGCTAATTATCGTAAGCATCGACCAATAATTCCATTTGCACCGTGCGTGATTTCAAATAATAATATGTACTGTATTAGAACATTAGTATACGATGAATTGGGTATTTTACTGGTTGAAATGTGGATATTCATTAATTACATTCGAAAATGTAACATGTAAGAATAACATTTGTAAAAACATAAAATAAATCGGTCAAAAAACAAATAAGTTACAAGCTGTTTTACTGCGCCTGCATCCGTCTCTTTCTAAACAGATATTTTGTATGGACAGTCTATGGAGCTACTGAATTTGTGACGCCACATGTCAGTAGCGCTCTCTCTGTCTAACAGGACACTTTAAAGCTCTATATTTTCGAGACTACTAAAAATATTAAAAAAAAAACGAAAATGACATTATGTTTTAATATTTAAAAACTTTATTTTAAATATATTTTAAGGATGTTCAGCGCAGAAATGTAGCTAGTATTCTTGGCACCATTCTACACGGACAAGATTTGTATATAATATAATAGTACGAGGGAGTTACATATAAATTCTAATGAAAAAGAAAATTACCACTTTAAAAATAAATCTCATCCATTGCACTTTAACTATGCGACCGTTATCAGCCAGTCGAACACATTGTTCAATGGATTATGTAACGAGTTTCCAGCAAGCCGCCCCCAACTTTCTTATCAGTGGGTCGCAGAGGACACTGAATGAAATAATGCCACCCAGTGCCCCACTTCCGAGATATTTTTAGAAAACTCATGTCAAATTACACTACTTAGAGGAGATCTCACAAGAAAAAACACAACTAGACAATACAGCATCGTAAAGTCGATATCTCCTGAGGATGCTTCGGTGTCGGGGCGAAACGTGCGTCGAGAGTAGTATAAAAGTCTTGTGAGTGGTGGTGGCATTGCTTGTTTGGGAACTTTGCTTTCTTGCTTGGTTGGGGAGGTAAGCGGTGCTTAGCTTGTAACTGCATGTTTGGTTTTTTTTCTGTTGGCGGATAAAATAATTCTAACCTTTTCTTGCTAACCATGAACTTCCGCAAAGTAACGCCTGATTCTATCCAATACCTCTTTACGAAACAAACTCCGCTAAGTATAATACGAGCTAACCTGACGAGTTCGGAGGAGTTCCTGCAAGGAATAAGGATATACTCATGAGACTTTCATTTTCAAGCTCAATACTTGCTCAGTGGTATTGATGAAGAGGCAACTTAATAAGTACTAGTATAATATAATTTCTTATTCCTTTTAATGTTTGTACCAGGCTGCCTCCGACCTCCTTATCAGTCCTTCGCAGTTCCCCAATGAAATGAAGCCTCAATGGAATAAGCCCACGTCTTTGTCCCACTTTGAGATGTTTTTGGAAACCAATTTGGCGAAGTGTTTCGTCGCCTTTGAAAATTGGTCTCTAAAATTTAGGACTATGTATTTTCCAATTTAAGTTGTGATTACATTTTGGATTACGGACCGTTTTTCACACCAAGTTCTTACTTATCCACTAACGGCTAAGTTACCGTTAACCGTTACCGTATTGTTTATACAAGATTCTTAATCAACACATCCATGCCATGAAAAATTTCCTCAGCTAGAAAAAACTGACATCACTGAAATTTATTCTTGACACTGACAAGTGTGGATAGCGTCGCGTATCGGTGTGAGCTGACCCTTGTGATAAAACTAACACTTAGGAACTTCTGCAAAATAAAGTAACTTGGCGTTTTGTTTAACAATCAGCGCAAAGTTTTACAAGTAGGTATTCGTGATTCGAGTTTGAAGAATTTCCTCATCTATGCAACTTCGCGGAAATTTCCAAGTTTTTCTCGCAATTTCCGAAAACTGTAAAATAAAATTGACCTTCGACAAGTCACTTGGATGTTGTGAAGTTTGCGAAACCCTGCGGGGCTCTTGTCCAAGGTTTTAACTTTGCTAGAGTTCCGAAAAACTAATTTATCGAAACTTCAATACGGATGAGAACACACTTTTAACCAACTTCTTTTTTCTTTTTATTCGATGACAAGATAGTCCTAGACTTTGATCTCACGGTAAGTAACAATGCAGTCTAATGGTGAGATCTATAGAGCGTGTTCTGAGTTAGCTCAGACTTAAGATAGAGATGCAAATATGTTCTGACATAAATCTGTCCCGTTTTAACTCTGACTTGAATCTGAGCTGAGTGAGAGTGCGGTCTATAGATTTCAGCCTAAGATGGTAGCTGGCTAACTTGGAAGGGGTATGGCAGTGTACATTCAACCCAAACCCCTAATCTGTTTTCACACGCCCTCGTGCCGGAACGCTAAATTGTTTGGCAACACGACTTTGACGGTAGGGTGGTAACTAGCCATGGCCAAAGCCTCCCACCAGACCAAAAACAATTCAGAAATTATAAATTCCAAAACTGCCCCCCGCCGGGAATCGAACCCGAGAGCTCCCAGTTATAAGACTACAGCGCTCACCACTGCGCCAGGGAGGTCGTCGAAAACATATTATTCGATTTCAAACTAATCTTGCTCTGTAATTACGAAAACTACTTATTAAAATACAGTTTATATGTAATCGAGATTAACTGAAACCCGTTCTATATGGGTTTAGCAAACATCAAAGGTAATTTATACCTAGAAAATGTTTTGAGGGTGTCGCAATTAACATTCTACTCATAAAATCTACAGGGATCGGCCTAAGCTAGCCTGTAGTAGCTTTTACTACTTAATCACATGTAAATTATTTAATTACTTTTGAAATTTTGTAAATCCTATTAATATTATAAATGCGAAAGTTTGTATGTCTGTTACTCAATCACGTCGCAACGACTGAACTGATTTGGCTGAAAGGCACAGAGATAGATTAAAGTCTGGAATATGGATGTTATGATTACTCGAAGACGCCTGGACCGATTTGGAAAAATCTTTTTTTGTTTGAAAGAGTATACTTTACAGGTGGTCCCATTGAAATGATGGGATCTTGGAACAATCGAGGAAACTCTTAAAATTTTATAAGCACAATTGATATACTATGTAGTGGCGCTTGAAGCCGGTTTTATAAAAATAATTTTTACATTCATATTACACTAGCTTTTGCCCGCGACTTCGTCCGCGTGACTTAGGTTACTGTTTTCCCGGGATAAAAGGTCACTTTCCTTGCCATCAAAAATCCGTTCAATACAAAATGTATGAGAAAATGAAGTTTTCCCATATTTTTTTTTTCGTGAATTTTTCCGATATTTTAAAAGTTATTCTGCTATTCGGGACGGAGACAAATACAACAAACCAAAAACCATGAAAATCGGTCTAGCCGTTCTAGAGTTATAAGTGTTCGAACAAACCCAACTTTGTTTTATAGTGTACGGGATAAAAAGTATCCTATATCCGTCTCCTGGTTCTCAGCTACCTCCCCGCCAATTTTCAGTCAAATCGGTTCAGCCGTTCTTGAGTTATAAATAGTGTAACTAACACGACTTTCTTTAATCTTTTATATATATATAGAAATATAGATATAGATTTATTTGTAAGTAGTAAAGATGTAAGTTTAATTTAGATACAAGTTTTTTTTGTAAAAACTAATCGTATGCATGTTAATTAGAAGTTTCCTGGTACCTGCCGAGCGCAAGACAAATTGCATGGGAACCGCCTCTGAGAAATGGTTACGAGAAAATAATCATCCTCTCTCAAAGGGCAGACGTTTGTTATACATCACACGTTTATTATGCTCTATACAATGTGTATTGGCGACGGGCACGTCTATCATTTACGTCTATTATTATCTATTGTACCTATACAGTGTCAATATTATGGCTGCAAGAAATCGAAGTTTAATTTATAACGATCAAATTCATTTTCATTTGACGGTTCGAAAGCGCTTTGTAAAAATTTATTTGAATAAAAAATTATTCTATATACACAATTGGACTGAAAATAAAGATAACCGGTCAAATGCGCGTCGGACTCGCATACGAAGGATTCCGTGCCAAAAAACGTAATACTAAAAAAGTGGGAGGTTTCGGGTTCGATTCCCGGCCTGGACAATTTGGGAAATAAGTTTTGAAATGATTCTTTTGATCTGACCTGGTGCTAAGTCTGTGAATTTTGATGAAAATTGACTATGCAATAGCTTATACATCAGAAAAGGGCACAAGCTACATTTTGCCCTGGAAAATTAAAGAGTTCCCTCGGGAATCAAAAATGCCTCAATCCACGCGGAGGGAGTCGCGGGCGTCATCTAGGCTATAAATAGTATGCTTAATAAGAGGCAGTTACTTCGAAATTACAAACAGACACTTAAATTTTGTTTATTAGTATAAATAATAATATGATTGAATATCTCTCTATAAAATAATTTCCCATCGATAAATTGCCTCAGGCGTTGGGCAAGCGAGGAGCGAGGAGCGAGTCGCGACGAAAGCCAAATGTGCAATTATTTATAATTTCCATATCGGCTCTAGAGTTGTGTGGTACATGTACTAATACTGAGTACTATTGAAAATGATTTACCGACATTGAACGAGAACGAACTACTCCGTATGCTCAATAAATAGTACATCGTTCTTTTAATTTTAAATTTTTTATTGAAGTGTTAACCTACTCTTAAAGAATTTTTGATATGTATTTATAAATCTATCGTTCTTTTAGTACTTAATCCATTCACTTGTCTCAAAACGAACAGGAAACAAGGCATCCTTACTAATATTCTAAATGCGAAAGTGTGTTTGGTTGTTGGTTTGTCCTTCAATCGCGCTGCAACAAAGCTACAGGTCAACGCGATTTTTTACATGGGTATAGTAGGATTAGTAGGACAAAGACTACTTTATATCCTGAAAATTCAAAGAGTTCACTCGGGATTCGCGACAAGTCGCGGGCATCAGCTAGTCAGACAATAAAGTACATAATTCATTTAGTACTTCGTTCCATATGGGCCTATTTTTAGTCTGTAATTCTGTCACTTAGCTCGGAAATAATACTAGAAGTTCGAACTAATACAGTCTATTGAATGTACTAGTACGGAGCGCTCCTTTTATTGACCGAGCAAGAACAAGCCTAAGCCTGCTCAGGCCCGCCAATGATTTGCATACCTTTCCTACATTGCGTTGCGTTCGTACTATCGCAAAATCTTAACAACAAATCGACACCTACTTAGAATTAAATGTCTATTTGGAATGGCTACAAGTATTCTGCTTTGTAGTTTTAAGCGAATAAATAATTTATATATTTATTTACATATTCTAATTAGAACGGCCTAAAAAAATGATCTGGCACATCGGATGGTCGAAGCGCTCCAGGCACCCAGGTGGTGAGGGTGAAATTGTGTTCGGTGGCGAGCGGTGCGGAATCTTGTCATCGAATAAAAAAATCTAGGTAGGTACACCTTTAAGAACTACATAACTTTGAAAGAGTTCTCCGAGCTCAAAACAAAACGTCGTGATCAATCCGACCCGAACAGCTTGCGCAAGCGACGATCCTTGAAACTACACCGTTCGAAAGTATCCGAGGCAAATGTTACAGTTATGATGGCATGTTCAATGTTCATACTATAGTTAAACGGACTGGCTTTTGATCGCGACTTCACGTTATCAATTTGTGTAAATTAAACTAGTGTTAGTTAATGCACGCGAACGAAGTCGCGGGCATTAGGTAACTTCTTCTTCATCGACCGATAGACGTCCACACTCCAATGCTGGACATAGGTCTATTGCATGGACCGCCACAGGTGGTCTTGCGCCGCCTGAATCCAGTGGCTCCATGCGACTCGTTTGATGTCGTCGGTCCACCTAGTGGGGGGTCTGCCAACACTGCGTTTCCCGGTGCGGGGTCGCCACTCCAGCACCTTGGGACCCCATCGGCCATCAGCTCTCCGAACTATGTGCCCCGCCTATTTCCACTTTAGTTTCGCAACTCGCTGAGCTATGTCTCTCATCAATCTCCTCATTTCTGATTTGATTTCGCAGGGCTACTTCGAGCATAGCTCTCTCCATCGCCCGCTGAATGATCCTGAGTCTTCTTATGAAGAAGCTCTTCATAAGAAGGGCATTAACTAGTGTATATATACGCGTCTGCCTGTTATCTTTCCACGCTATAATTACTATAGACGAATTTTAGCACAAGGATAGCTTGAATTCGTGAAATACTTATTTCAGCACAGAGACAGCTTGAACCCTTGAGATACTGTTTGTTCCGAGAGATCATAAACGGTCGGAATCGAGGGCAGCTGGTCCTGCCATAAGCCCTCAGGTTCCCCTGCGTTCCGTGCTGGCTGCAGCCTTGACCCTGACAGCGGTGACGTCACAGCCAGAGGTGCATGCATGTGCGCGGTAATCAGCCCGAAGCCCGCCCGCTAACGTGATTACCGAGAGTGCTTCACGGTGTCACATAGCTATGCTTGTTACTTACTGGCTGATACGCGCGACTTCGTCTGTGCTCAGTTCAAGCCCTTTGTTTTTTTAGGATAAAGGTTGATGAGAGTCTCTAGGTGCTTTTTTTATTTGATGACAAAATAGCTGCGATCTAACCTGATGGTAAGTGGCGATGCAGTCTAAGATGGTAGCGGGCTAACTTGGAAGGGTTACAGCAGTGTAAATTCACCAATCGGCATCGTGCCAGAATGCGAAATCGCTTGGCAGTACGTCTTTGACGGTAGGTTGGTAACTAGCCACAGCCAAAGCCTCCCACCAGACCAGTCTAGAGACAATTCAGAAATTATAAATTACCAAATTGCCCCGCCGGAAATCGAACACGAGACCTATACACATAACTCCGAAAATTCAGAGGTCGAACCCGCGACCACCGAATGGAAAACCGCAGCCCTAACTACTAGCTTCTTATTGGTTATATTCTATTTCTGCTGTTCATACAAATCAATCTCATTAGTTGCAACAAAGTATAAAGTACGTAATGAAGAAGTGCAGTTCCCGAATGCACTGGCAAGGCCGCGGTCTTCGCCCGGCCGCGCCACAGCGGTTTGGCGCTTGCTCACATTCCTCTCACGTTCATAACTGCATATGGTGTGGAGATTTTTTTTAAAGAATATCAGCCAAGCTGAACTTGACTGACGTTCTCCTCTCCCCTCCAAATAAGTGAAAACTTGTGTTAGGAGTGGGTACGACAATAGTGCAACGGGTGAGGATCGAACTTGCGACCTTTAAGTTTTTAGTTTGCACCTGTAACCGTTGGGCTATTAAGGATATTAATTTTCGAAGTTATGTGTATAGGTCTCGTGTTCGATTCCCGGCGGGGCAAATTGGGAATTTATAATTTCTGCATTGTCTCTAGACTGGTCTGGTGGGAGGCTTTTGGCTTTGGCTATTGAGGCTTAAAAAAGTGTACTCAGTTTTTATTTTAGTCAGGGTTCCATGCTTTAGTACTACTTCCATGCTCCAGAGAGACTCACCTAGAGACATGACAGCGTCACGCGAGCGCGTCACGCGGGCCGCGTGTCAGCGAGCGTGCGTCAAATTGTTTGTCGGCGAGGGAAATTACCGCGACACGTGCCGGGACGAAGGGACGAAGGGAGCGCTCTGATTTGACACGCACATTACCGCCGTGTTGCCGCGACGGGACAAATCCCTTCCCTCCTCTAAATACTATCCTTATACTAGTAATAAATAACATTTAAGTGTCTTTTAGGGTTCCGTATACAAAGGGTACAAACAGGACTCTATTACTAAGCCTCCGTTTTCCGTCCGTCCGTCTCGGGCTGTATCGACGATCTAGGAGGAGGTTTTTTTTATTCGATGACAAAATAGTCCTTGACTGCGATCTCACCTGATGGTAAGTGACGATGCAGTCTAAGATGGTAGCAGAACATTCAACCCATACCCCTGGTGTAATTCTACATGCCATCGTGCCGGAACGCTAAATCGCTTGGCGGCCGTCTTTCATGGTAGGATGGTAACTAGCCACGGCCAAAGCCTCCCACCAGACCAGAGGCAATTCAGATATTATGAATTCCCCAATTGCCCCCGCCGGGAATCGAACCCGAGAACTCCCAGTTATAAGACCACAACGCTCACCACTGCGCCAGGGGGGTCGTCAGTATCCCTATACTAATAAATAACATTGATGTGTTTTAAAGGTTCCATACTCAAAGGGTGGTAACGGGATGCTATTACTAGCTAAGCCTCCATTATCCGCCGTCCGTCTGTTACAGGCAGATACAGGCATACAGCCCGACAGTAGGTGTTAGATAGAGGATGACAGAGAATCGAAGAGGAGGATCTACCTAATGACGGAACAGAAAACTGGGTAACTTTTATATCCAGATGTGTGCAGGCTTTGCCAGGATGCGGTGGAGACACCGCTGCACATCATCTGTTACTGCCCTGCTATAATGCATAAACGTAGCATCCATCTGGGGAAACATATAGTTCATCCCGAGGAAGCTATACTCATTCCAGCCAAGAAAGTGCTGCTGTTCCTGGCGGCAACGAGTATCGGCGAGGAAATATGAATAGTGGCGAGCACAATAGATCGGCGACGGTCAACGTGCTACAGGGCCTCGAGACCTGCATAGCCACAACTCAAGAAGATGAAGATGAACTTTTATATCGTATATAATCCGGCCATAGATTCATATTATGTCGGGGTGTTTTAAACTTCAATTTAAACTTGTTATTTCAAATCATTCAATCATTCGTAGAAAACCACTCGACGCTACCTTGCCAAACACCAATGTCAAGTAGATTGAGATAATACTTACTTAGTTTTGCGAATAGTAAAAAAAAATAAGTTTCAAAAACATGAATAGTTTGCGGTTACATTAATTGAATTAGTTGTGCGTTTCAATACGCAAATAAAGCGTAAATACTCTGACATTTTATAAACACATTATCAACTCTGCAGTCTGCACACACAGATTAGTTAAATTGCGTAATTTGCAAAGGGCAGCTGGCCAAATCTGTAGATAGTAGAAGTTATGTGAAGTTACAGACAGCCTCTTTTAAGATAAGCCACGGGATTGTGTAAGAAATCTGTATTCATTTGACACCTTAAAACATGTGTTTGATATACAATATGAATTGATTGAATATAAATGTAAAAATTCTTTTTACAAAACCAACTTCAAACGCCACTACAAAGTATATCAATTACACCTATAAAATTTGAAGAGTTCCCTCGATTTCTCCAGGATCCCATCATCAGATCCTAACCTGATGATAATGGTACCACCTTGGAAACAAAAAAGAAGGAAAAAAAGGAGAATAAAAAAAAAAAAAAAGATTCCGAAAAATTGAAAACCTCCTCCTTTTTTGGAAGTCGGTTAAAAACGGTTAAGTGTAAGTCGGATCCGCACATGAAGAATTCCGTATCATCATACAGTGAACAAAAACAAAAGTTTACTGTATTGACAGTGGAGAGTGACACTCTCTTTAATTTTTAACTCTATTTTTTATTATTTGTTGTTATAGCGGCAGTACAAATACAATATATTCAGTGAAAATTGTAAGTAGACAGACAGACAGACGGACATGACGGACGGACGGAAGGACAGCGGAAGCTTAAAAATCATACGTTTTAAACGTGTCAAATAAATACGTTTGTCTTACACAATCGCATGGTTGATAACAAGCAAATTATTATTGAAAAAAAATGAAAACCGACTGCATTATAGTACATTATGGTACAAGTGTAAAAGTTGGTGATTACCGCTGAGGCGCTATTGAGACCCGAGACGTTAGGTGAGGGTCTTAAGGTAGCCGAGGAAGGTACGTAATCATCAATATACGTATACACGTGTATCATACGACGTTTTTCAACACACTTGTGAAGAAAATAATACTAAAATAGTATATTATGGTACAAAACAGTGAAAACGAGTTGTGAAAATTTTATTGCCTTTAATGGCCATAGACTAAAAGAATGAGGTTTCCTTTTTTTTGGCTTTTCTCGGATAGCCACGTACAAAATGGGGAATTTCAAGTTTTCTTTATTACAGAAAAAACAAAAGTTATATTTGAGTGACAGTTTTATTTATTAAACACGTACAAGTTGAAATTATCTATTTAAATAGGAAGTTGTATGAAATGAGCAAGCAATAGGTATCTTAGCAATAGGTAGGATCTTTTTTGTAATAGAAACTTTTTTAAGAAAAAAGCAACTCAATCAATAAAATTAAAAAAAAATTCTATAACTCACATTGTGAAAAATAGTAATAAAAAGTCACAGTTTGTGTTATAGGTGTCATTGTGTGCCTAGTTGCGGTGAACCGGGAGCCACTTTATGAGCAAGTGTGTTGAAAAAAAAATTATACATCCAAATCTGTTCAGGCATTTAGAAAGAAGTTATGGTGGAATGAAGAAACTCAGAAATATACTTTTTTGGGCAGTCATCAAAAAAGCTTAGTGGCGGGCTCATACTTGACACTTAATTGGTGGAGAAAGTAGAATATTAGTCACTTTCTTGCTTAAGTTGGTTCTTCATCATTTGCTGTCAGTTCATAGCAGTTATTTAAAGAAAACATTGCCAACTTAATTCACAATCTTTCGTCGTCGTAATTAAAATGTTAAATGAATCGAAAATTGCAACAAAATAAATATGTAGAGCTGATATTTCTAAATCTTCGAAGGCCAGCTAACAAATCCCAGTTATAGCCTAGAAAAAAACTAGCCTCACCGTTCACTAACACATCTTATATTACAATATGATGAATCATTACATTAATACCTTCCGTGTAATCAAACAAATTACATGACAACCTCTGCAATAATTATAATAAAATCGTATAATTGAGCGATTTCGAAACTTATTCTAACGGTTTAGGCTTTATATCGCATTGTGTATAATAGGCCATTTATCTACTTGCATTTTACGATGTATTTGACATTTTCAAATGCCAACAAAGCCAGTTATATATTTTGCGTGCCTGAAACAAATAGTGTATTGCCAGGTATTATTAAATCTAGGTATACCTGCAAGTACTAAAAACTTTTACAATTTTTACAGGATATTAGCTATATCAAACTTAGCTAATACTATTTTTTCCCGCGGCTTCGTTTGATTTTTGAAACGCCTATTTACTCCCTTAGGGATTGAATTTTTAAAAATCCTTTTTTAGAAAAGACACTTTCGTACTTATAATAGTGTCTTATGGGTCTAGTGGTTAGCAAGTTCAACTGTGGATTACGAGGTTCCGCGTTCAACTCAAAAGTTAAGACAAAAATATATTGGATTTTTCTGTCAAGAAATTCTCAGTAGTACTAGCTCGGAGTTAAATAGTTGGTGGTGAGGCACCCCCGTGCCTCGGAGAGCAAGTAGTGCTGACTTATCGGATTAGAAGAGTGAGGGAATAGAAAGTGCACCTGTGTTTGCGCACACAACTGAGCATTATAACATCTACCGCACAAATGGGTCATCTCTGTGATTGGCCGCCGTGGCCGAATTCGGTCGGGAGGACATTATTATTATTAGTAAGGATAAGCCCACGATAAACCACAAACCCAGTATAAGTTCTTGTATCAGAACTTCAGAAGTAGGTAGCGGGCATTTCCCCCACTTTCCCGGCGCCCGAAATGTCCCTCAGAGCCCGCATGTTATTTTATTACTATCAGGGCGAACGTGGAGCGAAAACTAAGTTTCCGACTACAAAAGATTCCATCTATTGTACATGTATGAATAAAATATACCTACAAGTACATATTCATACAAACGTATACCCAAATAAAATCTTGTTCCATTTCAAAAGGACTTTTTCAGGGTTCCGTTTAGGAACTACCGGGCTAACGGACTACAAGTCTTTCTATCCGTCGTGTCTTAAATATTCGGTATTTTTTGTCTCGCTTTAACTCTATCTTGAGTCTGAGCTAAAGAGCACGCTCTATAAATCTCACCGTCTATCTGAGTATCCGTAGACTTACAATTACAAGGACAACTAAATCACAGCGTATACTAATAGGCATAGTTACTTATGGTAGCCCGCACATCTTATCCAACTAAATCGTCGATCGTTTCTTTGTCAAAATCGTTCTCTTCGATAGTCGGCCAACTTTAAATTGTACCTATATCTGCAGTCGCTCTAAATCTGTCATTTAATATGAAAAGCCAAGTTAATTCGATACTACTAAAGACATAACACAGAATAACGTATACATACCTACGTACCTGCTACGTACCTATTTAAAAAGTTGACTTGACACTTTCAGAGTTTGATAAACCATAAACACGACAAATACATTAGCGATAGATTAGGTATAAAAAAGTCGAGTTAACAAAAGCTCTTCTTGTGTTGGATGTTCGTGAAAAATGAAACATCATGTTATCAGGGGTTATCGAGAACATAATATTTTCTTAACATCAATAACCCGTCGTGGTAACATCCCATCGCAATTATTTAGTGACCTACTGGGATGTTTTCCAATCAATTGCATTTATGTAGTGATGTACCTTTTCGAACATCGATAGCTTATTTTTAAAAAGTAACTATGGTCGCATCTGAATGAGTTCTGAATCAAGAGTAGGATTTTTGTTTTGCTCTATCGTGTGCTTGTTCAAAAAGCCGATAGATAGTTAAATTCTTAATTAATAAATATTTATTCATTATATTTTCATCACAGTTCCATAAGCTTGCATAGTTTCTAATACATACAATAAATAATATAATTATTATAAGAAGTGAAAAGTAAGTTGTTAGATTTTCTTACACTGTTGCGACGTAAGAGGCGGAGACAAGTTGAGCTCGCAAGAGAAATCATATAGTGCACATGTATGTTCAAAAACAATAAAGGTACCCTCTTTTACTTCATTCTCATAGACCGATGGGAATGGGATGGCAATCCAACATAACCGAAAAAAGATAGGCGCACGATCGGCAGGTTTTCGTTCTCTTTGGAAACTAAATACCTTGTTGGCCGACCCGGGATTCGAACTCCGGACCGCATATAGAACAAGTTAGTAACTAGACCAATGAGGCTAGTTATAAAGCGTATAAAGAACAACCTTAAAACGTAACTTTAAAAGATACCCAAATCGCCAGTTAAAAAGGAGGTGACTTTTAATAAACTATCGATAACATTGCTGATTAGTGTGCACGTCCCTTCTTTGCTCTAGGGTACTAAATTAACACCCGTATATCCGGTCACTGAACCTCGACACCACGCGTCTGTGTGCTCCGATCAAATAGAAATTTTCATTCAGCTTACCAGGAACACTAGAAGTAGAAGTAGCTAGCTTTTAGCCCGCGGCTTCGCTCACGTTAAGTTTGATATTTCAAACAGCGATTTTACCCCCTTTGGGGTTGAATTTTCAATAATCCTTTCTTAGCGGATGCCTACATCATAATAGCTATCTGTATGCCCAGCCCGATGTGTCCAGTAATTCGAGTTGTGCGTTGATAGATCAGTCAGTCAGTCAGCTTTTCCTTTTACAAATTTTAGATTAATGGCGGTTTTCTATCTATTCTATCAACATAGAGTACGTAATAGTGGCCAAATGATAGTCTTCCGAATGGCTCCTATTAGGTACACACACCTAATAAAATATATCTAAGCGTCTGGTAACACCGGTAAACTTTGTCATAACTTATCCAGCGCGAAGGTGTTGAAGATTGTTGTTTATATGATTTATCTGTAGTAAAACTACATCATATATCATAATGTTGACATTATATTACACTAATATTGTAGTGTGTGTATCTCTGTGACCCAATAAAACCTGCGTAGGTATAATATTATATGTACGTGTAATAAATTATCCATTTCTATGAAGTAAGGACATCTGGGGATAGAAATAACTCTGATAACTTAGAAATTTCCAATTTGGAAAGATTTATTGATAAGTACTTTATGTTATGCGAGTCTGACAACAGTTTTTCTATGAAAACCCAAGGGGAAACCTTGGTTGGTGAGATTTTTAGAAAACCTTAACTACTTGTTTACTCTTACTAATATTATAAATGCGAAAGTGTGTTTGTTTGTTGGTTTGTCCTTCAATCACGGTACAACAGAGCTACGGATTGACGTGATTTTTTGCATACGTATAGTTGACCTGGAGAGTGACATAGACTTTTTATAAAAGTAACCTATAATATTATAGGCCACAAGTAAAGCGCCTGTAACTTAGTGAGCTAAACGTACTATAGATATATATATAAGTAGGTACGTCGCGTCAGTCTGTAGGTTATACCTTGTACGGTCAATTTGACGGCAGTTAAACGTCAAAGGGGGTAATTAGGTATAATCGCAATGTTTATCGTCATGCCGCGCGATGAACATTGATAGCAGAGACATCATGACTGCATCATTGTTGTTCTAACTAAGCGATAGGTTCATTTGAACTGACATGATACATGAGGAAGAATAGAAATAGCGTAGATACCTATTTCTTGTACCTACCTATTACTATTTCTTGTACCTACCTATTACTTGATGACAACAGTTATTTCATTCGATGGATGGGCGATGGAGAGAGCTATGCTCGGAGTATCCTTGCCATATAAAAAGATACCGGCCAAATTGATAACCTCCTCCTTTTTGGAAGTCGGTTAAAAATGAGGAGATCCGAAAAAGAACCAGAGTTACTGATATGTCAGCTTATCGAGACGCAATGCTCAAATGGCAACATGGTTCGAAGGACGGCTGTAATTTGGGGTAAAATAATAATAATGTCCTCCCAACCAAATCCGGCCACGGCGGCCAATCTCCACAGAGATTAGCCATCTGCGCGGGAGATATTATAGTGCACAAGTATGTGTGTATACACAGATGCAATCTCTATTCCCTCACTCTCATAGATGGGATGGAAAATCCGATACGACCGGAGGGAGATCAGGCGCGGGACCGACGGCTCTACTGCTTTCGAGGCACGGCGGGGACTCACCGCCAACTTCCTAACTCGGGGCTAAAACTGAGAATTTCTTATCAGAAGCTACTACACATATAATAAAAATAGATCTAGACTAGATACGACAAATAATGAAGAATAATGTACGGCTGAGGTGAAAATCCGTAAGCCTATTACATATAGTTTTGTTTCACAAATATTATGTATTTGATGATGCCCGAGTTTTCTTCAGCGTGGATTAAGGTTTTTTGGATTCCCGCGGGAACTCTTCAATTTTCTTCACACACACACACACACACACACACACACACACACATACAAACTTTCGCCTTGATAATAATAGTAATATTACAATGAATCAGCTGTTGCAGAGGTGCTAGAAGTAAAGAACCTGATGTAAAATTACGATAAAAAGTTGACTTCACGTCAACGAACTAATAATTATAGTTGAACCGTAAAACTTATCGTCCCCCCGAATAGGTGTTCTTTCAGATAAGCGTGTAACTCGACTTGTAGTTGTAAATTATGTTTTAATTTTACGACTCGTTTCGTTAGCGATTGCAACTCGCAAGAGAGTTAATTTAGTTGCGTCAGTTGTTTTGCTTTTAATTACTGTGTCACTGTTACAGTAATGATTAACTAAGCTTTACCAAGTAGGTATTTAGAGTACCACAGATGTGATACAAGAACCTCTATCAATATGGGATGTAGTCAGTCCACCTTTTTTTTTTATTAACGAGGCGGAAATCCTCTAGAAGATACACCACATCCTAGGGGAGGGTTCGGGTTTTGCGGGATTTTTCCACTTCTTCTTCTCCTTCTTTATCAACTAATGGAAATGGACGTCCACTGCTGGACATAAGTCTCCTGCATGGACCTCCACAAGCCTCGGTCTTGAATTTTCATTACTGTCATGTCTTTACTGTCAAAATCGGTTTACGCGTTTGGTCTCCAGAGCGCCACAAACATACATACATACATAGACTGATTAACAAATTACTCTACTTTGCATCGCGGAGTCGGGTAAAAATCGACTTAACATGAGTAAAGTCGCGGGTAAAAGCTAACAACCTGTATAATCTCAAAAAAAATGGAAGCCGCGCCTATATATTTTAATGATATGATGTGATGTCACATTTGTTATGTTAAATGTGACATCACATTATTATTTTATTTTGACCATTGACATAAGTAGTAGATAATTTTTTTGACAGTAAATTTATCTTATTTTATTTTTAAAAAGTATTTTGTACGTGGTAGATTTTGTATTTTTTTTTTAATTTATGTAACATTTTTGACATTCGTAAGCGCTTTTGTAAGTCAGAATCGAAGAAATAAACAATACAATACAATTTCTATTTTTCGACCGATTCTTCGGTTCTCAGAAGAAACCCGTGTCCGGTAGCGAGCCGTCGATATTGGGGTGAACGAACGTTGCTATGAAAGCTCGAGGTTACTGAAGGACGTCATTATCTACGTAACGGTTTGAAGCGTTTTCAATTAACCAGTAGGGCTAACATGCGCGCCGCGAGAAAATTTTGTCTATACTCTACTCAATCTCTGTAGAGATTCACATAGAGATTACGATAAAACGAGTAGACAAAATTTTCTCGCATGTTAGCCCTACTGGGGACTTGTCGAACGGCAGTATAGTTGGGAGCAGCCGATAAATTATTATGAAATGAAATTAACAGCCGTCCTCGCGTATCGCATTCAAAGCTCGACTGTCGCAATAGAGAATGTGTGAAGACAATCACTTCACTCGAATTGTGTAAATTTGGTTTACTATTTATGTTTCATTAACATCTATGGCTGAAGGTTGATTCAAATGACGGCTCCTAAGGCGTCTTACTTGCGTCTTATAAGAGTTACATACAATATTTTTTGTCGATGGTAATGAGTTTGCACTCGACCCCGAGGCTATAGCACTATAGTGACTTTTATTTATTTATTTATTAGACACACAACAGATACTGACAAGACAAAACAAATAATACAGCCATGATTATAAGCTAACCACTCTCCACAACGTGGATTTATGACGTGTCATAAGAGCTACAAGGTGGCCTACATGAAATAAATAAATAAAGTTTGATTTTGATTTTCAACAATGTGTCTACATATAAGCAGCAAATAGTGGGTATTCGGGTCAGCGAATAGTCCTACGACATCGTCAAGTCGCAGGAAGCCACTGGATACAGGAGGCACAAGACACATGTGGAATACAGGAGCTCTATGACGTCTTGAAGAAGAATAATTACGAAAATCATATATCATGACGTCCCAAAAGTTAATTTCTCCGAATTACTAAATGAAAGATTAACACACTTCTTCCGCTGTAACTTTTACTGAAAGACGTATTTTTTTTTATTCGATGACAAGATAGCCCTTGACTGCGATCTCACCTGATGGTAAGTGACGATGCAGTCTAAGATGGTAGCGGGCTAACTTGGAAGGGGTATAGCAGTATAAATTCAACCCATACCCCTTATCGGTTTCTACACGCCATCGTGCCGGAACGCTAAATCGCTTGGCGGCACATCTTTGCACGTATTTATTGATTTCAATCAATTTTAACAGTGCACAGATCTAAAACTGCTTGAATTCGATTTCCATCCAACCCGCCCTTAATACCGTTGAGAAATTGTGGTTTAAATATTTATAATTTCGCAAATATACAACTTTACAAGTAATGGCAAAATATCTAGATCTATCATACACTGGCCCTACCTGCTCCGAGCGGTCAATAATTATTCTGATATATAATTTAGTAGTCGATACAAATTACCGTTTACCTAACCTAAGGACCTGGGGACTTATGGCAGATGTGGGTCGATGGAAATTATTTTAAAGATAAAGCCATATACATACTCTCGTCTACACTAACATCACTAAACTAAACTAAATTAGAAATTCAGCTTAAAAAGAAACGATGAAACTGATACGCGATGCTCGCCCGATTTCAACAAACGTGTCTTTCATGTGCCATCAGAAGGCGAGCGTCGCGCATCAGTTTCATCGTTTCTATTTAAATACGCTTAACTTCAACAAACGTGTGCAAACTAAAATTATTTTTATACTTTGTAGTGGCGTAAGAAGTTGGTTTTTTAACAATAATTATTTTGTTATAGAGGCAACAGAAAAATACATTCTCTAATCAACTGTCAACCTATTACGGATCATGAGATACAGCCCGCTAACAGACAGACGGACAGACGGACGGACAACGGAGGCTTAGTAATAGGGGCCCGTTGGTTACCCTTCGGGTACAGAAACCTGAAAATATACCAAGTGCTACTTAGCCAGACTTGAGCACTCGTTATATTTTAGTCAGGTAAAATTTTCTAAGAGTATGCCGAAGGTTTTTGCTAGTTCAATCGCGAACTCATAACAAAATAGCAAACTAACATTATGTAACTTTCTATTTGATTTATGAAATAGGATTTACGCAGTGTTTCGAACAACGCTACTGACAGCAAAATAAATCTCGCTTAATAACACCCGCGTCATATATATCTCGGAGCGAATACAGCGTAACTACATTTACTTAACTAAATATTTGTGTGTTCGACCTTTATCCAGTCGCGTATTTTCTTACCCGGCACGCCAAAAGGAAGGGTTATGATTTTAGCAGTCTATGTATGTATGTAATTTACGTATGTCCCACCATAACGCCTCACATCGATTGGTCATAATGATCCGAGTGACAAAGGCTGCAGTTCGACGCGTATTTTTTTTTATTTTTTTTGTTGTATAAGAACAGAATAAATATGACTTACATTATATTAAAATGTTTCGCAGTCGGGTTAATTTTTTTTAACTTTAATAATAATTAACGACCAAATGTCGCCAAGGAGACTAATCTCCAACTATGCGGAAAGTATTATAGTGCACAAGTTTGTGCGCAAATAAAGATGCACTCTCTATTCCCTCACTGCCATAGTCTGATGGGACGGAAATCCGTTACCAGAGGGAAGTCAGGCGCAGGATCGATGGCATTTAACGTGCTCTCCGAGGCACGGGGACGACACACCGCTTACTTCCTAACTCCGGGCTTGGCATTTCAATTTTATATTTTACTAGTTAGCCCACGACTTTGCACGCGTGAGTTGAAGTTTTTAATTCCCGCGGGAACTCTCTTATTTTCCGAGATAAAAAGCCTATGTCTTATTTCAGACTATAACCTATCTCTGTGCCAAATTTCAGCCAAATCGGTTCAGTCGTTGCGGCGTGATTGCGTAACAAACATCCATCCATGGATCCAAATTCCAAACCTTCGCATTTATAATATTAATAGGTATAATAGGATGTGTGTAAGAGTGATACCCGTAAGTAGAAAGTATATTAACTGTAGTTTAACTGAGGGGGAAGAGTGTGAAAGTTCAGCATTAGTTGCGGATTTAACTTCGCCTAACTCCGGGCGGGCAAGTTGTAATTGCTTGGGGACTCGCGAGTCGCGACACATATTTGCGATCGCTTTTACTTTCTTGCCTTTCTTCTGTTAGGTATTGCCTTTTTTTTAATATGTAGTATACACTATGTAATAGGTGAGTAGGTTACTACGTACAGCGACGACATCAGACCAAAGAAAAAAGGGAAAGGGAAAAGGAAAGGGTGCAAGACCGAGACCTGTGGATCTTCATACAAGAGACCTTTGTCCAGCGTAGAACACAGAATAGTGTCTGACTCTAACCGGCTAAAACACGTACTGGCTCCCTGACGATCCCAAACTCGTCTTCAGTCTACGATACGGCAACTCTGTTCTATCTCTTTTTCTTTTTTCAGATTGTCTATACTTCATCGCCTATTGGCCGCTAGCCCGCTATACAGGATGGCTTGGGCGGGCGCAGAAGCTCTGCCAGAATGAGGTTACGTCCTAATGCTTGAAGAAATCGGAGGCAACGTCTCCTTAAGGGCGCCGTCAGTGAAGTTCAGACATCTGCTTACCCTGACGTTGGGGTGTGTCTACGTATACAGGACGCATGGACTTGGGTTTTAGGGATTCACAGAAAAACAACAAGAAACCCTTATATATGGTCTAAAAATATAAAAGGAAAAGGTGCCTGACTGACTGATCTATCAACGCACAGCTCAAACCACTGGACGGATCAGGCTGAAATTTGGCATACAGGTAGCTATTATGACGTAGGCATCTGCTAAGAAAGAATTTTTGAAAATTCAACACCTAAGAGGATAAAGTAGTGGTTTGAAAAATCGAACTTAACGTGAGCAAAGCCGCGGGTTAAGCTAGTTCAGTATATTTCGCCAAGTCTGTCTTTACTTTTATTACTGTTGGTAGTAAAAAGCTGTAATTTGGTATAGTTATACATGTACCTATTATCACGCCTACAAAGTTATGAATTAAAATCTTGAAATAAGTTTTCTCCCCTACACGTAAACGGGTGGCTTAAACTCGTCTATCTACTGTGTGGAGTGTCGACGGATAGGTTTTTTTAAAAAATATGGGGGTATGTTATGATTTTTTTACGATTAGGCAAGCCCAAATTAAAAAGGAGAACTCGTTCAGAAAAAAATTAAGCCTTATATGAAAAGTCCATTAAGCCTACATTTATTAAGTGAGCATAAAATGACTGAACGAACTGTTATTATCAATTAAGTTGAAAAGCAGACCTAATGGATTTATTAATACTCCTTTTATTATACCTTCCCCACCCCATTCCACTTTTCCATTCCTACGTCGCTTAACCTTATCCCGTCAATTTTTGCTGCTACTAGAAGACGTAAGCGAATGGCAGAACATTCAGAACTTACGTCTTCCTGCGATTGAATATTTCAAGTTTCATAAAGCAACCACAGTACAGTCATGAGCAATGAACAAAAGCATCAATAGGCGAAATGTTAACTGAAGAAAAAATTGATTAAAATCTAAATATATAAAAGGCAAAAGTGACTGACTGACTGACTGATTGACTGACTGACTGACTGATCTATCAACGCACAGCTCTAACTGCTGGACGGATCAGGCTGAAATTTGGCATACAGATAGCTATTATGACGTAGGCATCCGCTAAGAAAGAATTTTTGAAAATTAAGCCCCTAAGGGGGTAAAATAGACATTTGAAAAATCGAACTTAAGCCGCGTGCGAAGCCGCAAGCAAAAGCTAGTACTTAATAAATTAGATTCGATTTATAACAACACACACATACACACTATTAATAGAAATACAAAAGTAACTATAGTATATTTGACACTTTTTCGCCCCTAAACCAAAGCCTAAGCGGCTGAGAATTCGACGTAATTTGGCAAAGAGATAGCTTGGATCCTGAGAAAGAACGAAAGTACCTACTTCTTATTTTGGAAAATGAAAGGGTTCACCCGTTTTTTTTAATCCCGTGATTTAAAAAAACAAATAAACGCGAACGAAGCTTGTAAAGGCAAAATTTTCCTCGAAAATAAATGGTAGACGTATTTACTGCCTATCTATATAATTACACAGCGGTTAAATCACATCAGCGAATGGCAGAGTGTCGGGATACGGTTATGTTAAAATTTGAGAGGACTATCACAAAATGACACCAGTCTGACATAGGGTTGTCACGAACTAATATATTTTTGTCATGTAACGGGAAAATGTTTATCCGTGTTATTTTTTAAGGTAGACAAAAGTGTCCTTCAGACGTAAGTTGTTGCGTGGCTTTAGTTTTAAGCTATTGCATAGCTTCTATTGCGGGCCAGCGTGGAGACCGAATCCTATAACCTGACACGGGACTCCTCTACGGTGAGCCGCTAGATGGCCCAGCAAAATGCTATGCAATAGTTTTACCGCGGCAGTCCCCGAGTGCCACACGTCTTTTTAAAAATTCCGTAAGAACTCATTGATTTTCCGGGATAAAAAGCAGCTATGTCATTCTCTAAGGCTGAAATCCATAAACCGCACTCTCACTTAGCTCTGATTCAAGACCGAGTTAAAACGAGACAGATTTATATCAGAGCATATTTGTGTCTCGTTTTAACCTCTATCTTAAGTTTGAGCTGAGTCAGAGCACGCTCTATAGATCTCAGCATATATCCTTAGCTACATCCGTGCTATAAATTAAGTCGATTCTGTTGCGGCGTGATTTAAGGACAAACCAAAAAATAAACACATTTTCGCATTTATAATATTAGTAGGGATACTCTATTTCGTCGTTGCAAATTTAAACCCTCCTAAGTGTCTTTTGGTCGAAAGGTGTTTTGTAAATAGATGAAAAGCATTTTCAAAGATTTACTGACTGAAAAACTCTCATATGAATATCTTTACAATGACTTGTGATTTTATGATTTTTTTTACCTACTTAAGATTTTTTTAGAGATATAAGTACATTTTTTTTTTTTCAGAAAATTTGTTTTTTATGATAATGATAGACGCTTTTATCACATAGGAGATATTAAATTTTCCACGACGATTTGTTGGAGCGAGTTCGCTCGTAGGTGGCAGCCCTGTGGCGGGGGTTAATCGACGCGGCGGTAATCAAGCGCGCGCCGTCGCGGCGCCGGCCGAGACGCCTGTTGAGTTTCACCCCCGCTACGACCTACGGGCTACGCCGCCCGCCCCTACGCCGCACGTAGCCTATTCACCTACATCGAACAACTGTTGCCCGCGCCTTCTTACGCCTAGAGTCTAGACAAATACTAAAGCTAGACAAAGAAATATATAATCACACTTCACATCACATCACACTAATATTATAAAGGACTGCCTCGTTGGTCTAGTGGTTAGCAAGTTCGAGTACGGATGACGAGGTCCCGGGTTCGATTCCAGGGTCGGGCCAAAAATGTATTGGGTTTTCTGTTAAGAAATTTTCAGTACTAGGAAGTCGGTGGTGAGTCACCCCTGTGCCTCGGAGAGTACGTAAAGCCGTCGGTCCTGCGCCTGATCTCTTTCCGGTCGTGTCGGATTTTCCGTCCCATCGGATTATGAGAGTGAGGGAATAGAGAGTGCACCTGTGTTTGCGCACACACTTGTGCACTATAATATCTCCCGCGCAGATGGCTAATCTCTATGGAGATTGGCCGCCGTGGCCGGTTTCGGTCGGGAGGACATTATTTTTTTTTATATTATTATAAAGGAGGAAGTTTGTATGTGTGTGTAAGTGTAAGTTACTCTTTCACGCAAAAACTACTAGACGGATTTGACGACAAACGAGTCGCAGGGAGCTACTGGACTCAGGAGGCGCGACGCCAAGGCATGTGGATGTCCATGCAAGAGACCTATGTCCAACAGTGGACGTCTATCGGTTGATAAAGAAGAAAAGAAGAAGAAGAATTTAAAATAAAACAAATTTTTGCAAAGAACGATAAAAAAATATCGTGGAGTTTCCATACGCAATACACATGTCTTAACAAAGCGTTCACAGCACGATGGCTATTTATCACGAATCGAGCACACAATTAGGTCCAAGGGGGTTTGTGGGGGGTGTACATCTGTCTCTATTATTTTTACTTAATTCCATACAATTGTGTCGCGAGTGGGCGACAATCAAGCGGAATTGATGTTTATATCAGGGGGTGACGTCAAGAGACCACTTGACACCGATGACGTCATACATGTAATCCAAAACTTGTTTTATATTCAGTACCCACGCATCTAGGCATTGAATCTTTTTGGATCTGTAAGTCAATATAATTTTATCTTGCTAGTGCTGATTCCCCCCTCCCCTCCAAATAAGCGTAAAGCAGCAAGACTAGCATAGGCGGGAGAAATTTTATCCCCGGGAAAAGGATAAAATGTTTATCCCCTCGCTTAGTTTTATCCACCCGTCGAGCATGGGCACAGCGGTGGAAATAACACTCAGTGGATATACTTATAGGAATATACATCGCCTTCTCCTCTGTCGCCATGCTTTAGCATAGGGAAAAGATAATTTTATCCCCTGTCAGTGGATAAAATCGGGGGATAAATTTTTTATCTCCTGCCCATGCTATGCTGGTGTTCGGAGGGGGTACGACAAATAGTGCATTGAACCGTCCACCTTTCAGTCAATCGTTGAGCTATTGAAGTTTTTAAAGTAAAATATAAAATATATAAATCGTTGAGCTATTGAAGTTTTTTAAAGTAAAGTAAAATATAAAAAATAAATCCTACCAATATTATAAATGCAAAATTTTTGAGGATGGATGAATGAATGGATGGATGGATGGTTCATGGTTGTTACTCCTTCACTCCATAAGATAATTTGGCGGCGGAATATCCTTAGTTCCTTACTTATATCATAAATACAAAAGTTTGTTTGTTTGTTGGTTTGTCCTTTAATCACGCTGTAACAGAGCTACGGATCGAGTTGATTTTTTACATGGGTATAGTGTAGGACCTAAAATGTGACATAGGCTACTTTTATCCCGGAAAATCAAAGAGTTCCCGCGGGGTTTTAAAAACTAAATCCACGCGGACGAAGTCGCGGGCTTCAGCTATTAATGAAATAATTATGAAATGTTTCATTAATAAAACACCTTTTAACATTATAAACACGTTTTCATTCTATTATCATGCAAAGTGAGTTTTTCTCCATTTTTTAAAACTGAAAACGGACGTCGTAGCGTCGCACATTGTGTTATTTTCCCTCAAAATCGGACATCCCTTTTTTATGATACCAATCGAAACTTTAAGCTTTTTTTAATGCTAGAGTAGAACACCCAGAAGTTAATTCTGTTTAGAACCGGAGTTATAATTTTTTTTATGGTTACCAGAAAAAAACTAAGAAATGCTGTAACTTTCTATGTAACGAAAGTTTTTAAGTTTCAATTATAGCATGCTATAAAATCAATTAGGTGCTATTTTTGGAAACATATAATTCATTTCTAAGTGAACAATAAAGGAAGATATGTTTTTTTTAACTAATTTTGAAATTAATTTTTTTCTCATCTTTGTATAGATATTAGCATCTAATTTTCACATATTGTATTTATTAGTGCTATGTTAACCCGCCTGTATAATATCAGATACGTAACACTTAGGACTTCGGAGTAATATTTTTTTTTAGAAAATTCTGTATTTTCAGAAAAAGGCGAAATAAAAGAATTGCATATGATATTTATACAATTATTTATAGGTCAAAGTGGCATTATATACAGGGCATTTTATAAGCTAAACAAAATAATTTTAGTATTAATAATAAAGTTAATATTCTTAATTTTGTGATTTTTACATTTTAATTTGTTTCTCATAAACCATTTACGATTAGCAGTAGATATCTATCTGAAAACATACCTCATAACTGTATTGTTACTAGTAAAAAAAATCACACAGAAATCTATGAGGACATTGGAGATATGAGATTTTACAATTTCAATGATATTAGGGTTGTCACAAAGATCTTAATTACAAATGTACGAGAGAAAATTCTAAAAAAGTGGCTAAAAGAAAGAATTTTTATCCGACTGTGGAAACGGAGGGTTATGTTTTTCAGGGATTATTATTGAGTTGCATAAAATGAAATTTTTAAAATTCAATTACTCCGAAGTCCTAAGTGTTACGTATCTGATATTATACAGGCGGGTTAACATAGCACTAATAAATACAATATGTGAAAATTAGATGCTAATATCTATACAAAGATGAGAAAAAAATTAATTTCAAAATTAGTTAAAAAAAACATATCTTCCTTTATTGTTCACTTAGAAATTAATTATATGTTTCCAAAAATAGCACTTAATTGATTTTATAGCATGCTATAATTGAAACTTAAATACTTTCGTTACATAGAAAGTTACAGCATTTCTTAGTTTTTTTCTGGTAACCATAAAAAAATTTATAACTCCGGTTCTAAACAGAATTAACTTCTGGGTGTTCTACTCTAGCATTAAAAAAAGCTTAAAGTTTCGATTAGTATCATAAAAAAGGGATGTCCGATTTTGAAATAAAATAACACAATGTGCGTCGTTTACATAATAATTAACTTTCAGTTGGATGCTAATTAAATTATTTTACTAAAGTTGACCCGCGACTTTCTACGTGGAAATGGAAATAGATCCTTTGTTCTTGTGCAAGTTTTGAATAATTATATAAATTATGTATACATATTTTTTGAATTATGCTTATATAGGTAACTAGTAGGGCGCGTGGGTGCGCGGCCCGCTGCAGCGGACCGCGGTTTTTCTGCTCTTAGACTTTCAGGGCCTGATCATTTTCTACCACAAAACCACTATTCCAACTTTTTAAGATAGACATCGACGAAATTTGTGTGGCCGCCATCTTGAATCCGCCATTTTAGTGTTTTTTTTCTGCTCATTGCCAACTGGATGAAGTTTCTAGTGATTTTTGTTTGGGCACCCTCAACCTGTCTTCAATACCCTGACCGTGCTCCTCGCCCGTCTCCGAAATCCTCAATCATCAGCTCTCTCCATATTTTTCCTTCAAATGAATTTATGTCTTCTTTACGAAACCGTCAGAAATTTTTAAAAGGAACCGTACCAAAGCCTTTCATATATTTAGTATGAAAAAAAAAAATCCGCCATCTTGAATTTTTTTCTATTCATCACGTAGAACATCGGGTCCTGATCATCTTCTTCCAAGAAACTACTCTTCCATCTTTCATAGTCTCCGAGATAGACACCGACGAAATTTGTATGGCCGCCATCTTGAATCTGCCATTTTGGAGTTTTTTTTCGGCTCTCTGCCAATTGGATGAGGTTTCGAGTGACATTTGGTTGAACACCCCCCACCTATCTTCGATACCCTGGCCGTGCTCCTCATCCGTCTTCGAAATCCTCAACCATCAGCTCTCTCCATATTTTTTCTCCAAATGAATTTTTGTTCTCTATACGAAATCATCAGAAATTTTGAAAAAGAATCGTATTAAAGTCTTGCATATATTTTGTATGGAAAAAAATAAATTCCGCCATCTTGAATTTTTTTTCTATTCATCAAGTAGACCTTCGGGTCCTGTTCATCTTTTTCCAAGAAACCACTCTTCCACCTTTTATAATCTCCGAGATAGACACTGACGAAATTTGTATGGCCGCCATCTTGAATCCGCCATTTTGGAGTTTTTTTTCGGCTCTCTGCCAATTGGATGAGGTTTCGAGTGACATTTGGTTGAACACCCCCCACCTATCTTCGATACCCTGGCCGGTGCTCGTCACCCGTCTCCAAAATCCTCAATCATCAGCTCTCTCCATATTTTTCCTCCGAATGAATTTTTGTCCTCTATATGAAACCATGCTTGAAAAAATTTTTTTTCATACAAAATTTTACAGGAGAGGTGATCAATGAGTGAGTGAGTGAGTGAGTGAGTGTGTCAGTGAATCAGCACGAGTAGCTATATATATAGTAACTAGTAGGGCGCGTGGGTGCGCGGCTCGCTAAAGCGAACCGCGTGTTTTCTGATACCGACTAAATTTCTATGGTCGCCATCTTGAATCCGCCATTTTGGTCCGCCATTTTTTCAGCTCACTGCTAATTGGATGAGGTTTTGAGTGACTTTTGTTTGAAGACCCCCCATCTATCTTCAATACCCTGACCGTGTCCCTCACCCGTCTCCGAAATCCTCAATCATCAGATCCCTCCATATTTTTCCTCCGAAGGAATTTTTGTCCTCTATACGAATCCATCAGAAATTTGGAAAAGAAACCGTATCAAAGTCTTGCATATAATTTGTATGAAAAAAATAAATTCCGCCATCTTGAATATTTTTTTATTCATCAAGTAGACTTGCAAGTACTGATCATCTTATTCTAAAAAACCAATCTTCCATCTTTTATACTCTCTGAGATATACACCGTTGAAATTTGTATGGTCGCCAACTTGAATCCGCCATTTTGAATTTTTATTCAGCTCCCTGCTAATTGAATGACGTTTCGAGTGACTTTTGTTTGAGCATTCCCCACCTATCTTCGATACCCTGGCCGTGCTCCTCACCTGTCTCCGAAATCCTCAACCATCAGCTCTCTCCATATTTTTTCTCAGAATGAATTTTTGTCCTCTATACGAAACCGTCAGAAATTGAAAGACTGAAAGGGTTCCTTGAAAAGGAACCCTTTCAGTCTTCATATATTTTGTACGGAAAAAAAATTCCGCCATCTTGAATTTTTTTCTTTTCATCAAGTAGACCTTCGGATCCTGATCATCTTTTTTCAAGAAACCGCTCTTCCATCTTTTATAGTCTCCGAGATAGACACCGACAAAATTAGTATGGCCGCCATCTTGAATCCGCCATTTTGAGGGTTTTTTTCGGTTTTCTGCCAATTGGATAAGATTTCGAGTGACTTTTATTTGAACACCCCCCACCTATCTTCGATACCCTGGCCGGTGCTCCTCACCCGTCTCCGAAATCCTCAATCATCAGCTCTCTCCATATTTTTGTTCCGAATGAATTTTTCTCCTCTATACGAAACCGTGAGTGAAAAAAAATTTTTCCATACAAAATTTTACAGGAGAGGTGATCAATGAGTCAGTGAGTCAGTGAATCAGCACGAGTAGCTATATATATATTAATTACTGTTAACTTATTAATGTTCGGAGGGCGACGCAATGTGTCACAACTTCACAAGTTACTTAGTACGAGTGTCTAAGCACTGACTTGTACTTAGAGCCTTTGTACTGAATGCCATAAAGACAATTTTAAATGAAGTAGTAAGCTGATGCCCACCCTTCGTGTGGAATAATATGTTTAATATCCTCGGCAACCTTTTGATTTCCCGAGATAAAAAGTAGCCTATGACAGTCTCAAGGTCCTCAACTATACCCAAGGAATATAAATACCTTATTTACTTACTTAATTATTTATTAAAAAGCTATTATTATTATATTACAAACAGACACTTAATTTTTTTTAAATATATTTTTAGCGAGAAGGCAGGTCACCTGATGTTAAGTGATTACCGCTGCCCTGTGAACATATGTAGCACCAGAGGCACCACCAATGGCTTTTTAGGAATTTGTTGGTCCGCCCCTTGAATAACCCCATGTTGTAGTGGGAACAGCGTCGCAGGAAGTTGGTTGTATAGATAATTTGCTGGCAGAAAAACAACTACATATTTTAACAGTTTTGTGTACTTTTTCAATTTAATACAGTTGAATAAATATTTGCTTAAATTCGCGAAAAACAATACGTGAACAATACAATGCCAAGGTGACATTATTTTTCAATAATTTACCTAATTTTAATTATTGCGAGTAATTTTCAGTAGTCCCACAAATAGTGTGACCCTCTTATAATCCTAACTAAAAAGTGTAAAATAAAATATTAAATTTAAAAAATAAAAAGGCCGACTGCGTAAATAAACACTGAAAAAAAAAAACAATTCCAGTAATTTAAAATTTATTTTTTAAATTTAATATTTTATTATACTTTGATTTCCATAATTTGTCTGGTCTTTGGCCGTGACTAGCTATCCTACCCTCAAAGACATGCCGTGAAGCGATTTAGCGTTCCGGCACGATGGCGTGTAGAAACTGATTATGGGTATGTGTTACACTGCCGTACTCCTTCCAAGTTAGCCCGCTACCATCTTAGACTGCATCATCACTTACTATCAGGTGAGATCGCAGTCAAGGGCCATCTTGTCATCGAATAATAAATCTATATATATAAAAATGAATCCCTATTTCCTTGGTCATCGCATCACGCGTGAACGGCTGGACCGATTTCGCTAATTCTTTTTTTGTTGTGTTTGTTATTGTCAGGAGAAGGTTCTTATAAAAGAAAAAATTAAGAAAATTGCGCGAAAAATTAGAAAATTTAAGAAAACTTAACCACCATATTAAATCATTTCTAATGTAACCGCTTTTACAATTCAAACTTTTTTGATGTAACCTTATGGCGTTTGACATAACATTGACAGAATGCGTGCTGCCAATTTCGTCAAAGAGTTTCAATATTCATAGTTAAGACAGGACAACGTCTGTCGGGTCCGCTAGTAATAAACAAAACGACTTATGACATAATGTATTATAACAAGTAACGAATGGTCTTCGGGTTTTTACGTCTCATTGTATGTATTATTCACGAAGCTGCTCATCGCCCGGTAACACCGGATAACAATAATGTCGTAAATTAATAACGTTTAAGCCATTAGCGACAAATAGATACACTATCTATGTATATCTATACACAGGTTCAGAACTATTTCCTGTATGTTTGTCCACACAGGCTAATCTTCGGAACGGCTAACACAATTTTGATGGAACTTAGATATCCATGAAATTCCGCGAAATAATGCCTGCTGTATTTTTTTTTAATTTTATTAAAATGTTACAATAAAACTTGTAGCTAAACTAATCTAACTAAATAAGTATAATTACTTCCTATGAATATTATAAATGCGAAAGTTTGGGTGTATGGATGGATTAATGGATGTTTATTATTCAATCCCGCCACAACGACTGAACCGATTTGACTGAAATTTGGCACAGTGATAGATTATGGTCTGGAATAACACATAGGCTACTTTTAATCCCGCGGGAATTAAAGAACCTCAGTCCACACTGCATAAAATGTAGCCTATGTTTTAATTCAGGCTATGAACTATCTCCATTCCAAACAGCCAAATCCGTCCAGTAATTTTTGCGTGAAAGAGTAACAATCATACACACACACATACAAACTTTCACCTTTATAATATTAGTGTGATACTAAGCAAAAATTTACGTAGTGTAAATAGTATAATGCTCGGGCTCCACCTGCGCCGTAACGCGAAAATTAACACGATAATAAAGGCATTACGCAGACGAGGCCAATATTTTACTGCGTTAAATGTGTTGTAACATTACGAATGACGTTAGACGCTAAGCGCCAATCCATTTGAGAGCAGCCTTTAACACTAATATTAATGCAGATGGAGCAGTAGCATAAAGGAGTCTTATCAATAAGTTGAGTCAAGGTAACAATGCACCATTCATTATCGTTATCATAAAAGCTGTAACGTCAAGGTGAGCCGCCATTTTCCTTCATCCGATTAATGGGAATTATACAAAATATTTAATACTGTGCTCACATTTCTTTTAATTCTTAAAAAGAATATCAGCCAAGTTGAGGTTGATTAATATCCTCCTCTCCTCTCCAAATAAGCGGAAAGCTTGTGCTAAGACTGGGTACGACGATAGTGCAACGGGTGGGGATCGAACCTGCGACCTTTCAGTATTCAGTCCGTACCCTTGTTAGGCTATTGAGGTTTTAATCATAGTTTAATGATACAGGGTGTTGGTAACAAAATTTCCACAACGTTGTAACAGGTATCGGCGGTAGGTACCTGTGTACCGAAATACAATTTTCTCATAAGCCGTGCCTTCGTCAATCGGGCAGATGTAATATCCGGCGGCGAGTCTCCCAGGGCACACGGCCCGGATGTATTATAGCCTAGCGAGATGAAACAATGTGTTACGGAAAAATTCCCATAAAGCTGTACCTACCTACCGTCTTCTTTCTACTGGACGTCTGATTTAAGACTACACCAGACGATCTGATTTTGATGAATGATGTCAATAGGTTTATGTATGATTAACACTTGATTTGCTAACCCTATACAAATGACAGCTTAATTATTATGGATCAATTTGAAGCGCCACATTTGACATACGAGTGTCTCGGGAACTAATAATATTATTGCAAATGGTGCACCGACCACCATAATTAATCTACGAAATCCTACAACAACAAGAATGAAATCATAGGTCAATGCGCCATTTGCAATATTACCTATTAGTTCTAGAGCCGCTCGTATCTGCTTAGTCGTAGTATCGGCATAATGGCGTCAATCAAGTAGGTCCATAACCAGGTAGGACAGTAGCTCCAGTGTTAAACATTAATTAATTATAAAGCTCACTGTTCAGAACCCTCAGTGCGCGAGTATGACTCACGCATTGAAGGGATAAATATTAGTATTACTTTAGCATTCTCTATGGTTCACTACTCTGTACATCGTAGGAGTAAACAACTTTTTTCATTGACTGGAGTCAACAAGGAAAAATACCTTTGATCAGTTATAATTTTGTGTTCAATTTGTTCTATTACTTCTGACAAGGCTTACTTGTTATAATTTTAGACTTACCTCGTGTTTCAGTACTCTGCGTTTCTACGACGAATCCATATAGATTGGCTTACCTGGAAAGTGGAAACAAAGAATAGTTATTATATAATTTTATAGTCTACCTAGTTTGTTAGTTTTATTTACAAAAACAACAATTTATATAAAGTTCTTCATTTCGAGTAGACTAATGGAAAAAATCTCAGTTAAAAGAAAGCTAATAAAAGTCATATTTCTTATTAAAAAAGCCACATAGTAATGTATTCTTTTATGTGACGGCCCCATCTTGGATATACATAATATACTTAACTATTTTTTTCTGAGTATTATTGAATTAAAAATTATAGTGACAATACGATTTTAATATTTAAAAAAAAAAGACGTGTGGCACTCGGGGACTGCCGCGGTTATCAAAGCCATCTAGCGGTGAGAGGAGTCCCATGTCAGGTTATTTTCGTTGCGGAATTTCTGGATTCGGTCTCCACGCTTAAGGCCCGCGATAGAAACTATGCAATAGCTTAAAAGGTAACATAAAATTTCAAAAAAATTGTACCTACGTAGGTAACCAAATGTCTCGCATTTGTGCATCCAATCTTTAATGTTCACATAATAAAATTATATAACACCAACAGCAAAAGTATGAGGCAGGTTGCCTCATATTTTTGGTGCGGCTTAATGTTACAGTACATAAGAGTGTGGTTAACCGAAACATACACAAGGTAATCGATATGAAAACGATTGGATATTGTATTACAAACCTTTGATTAGTTTTGTCTAGATTACGAATAGGTATCTACCACTAATGTAGGCATAAATAAAAGATGAAATTAGGTATAGGGTTTTCGTTTTAAGAATCATTGATTTGTGAACAATTCGAAGCAATAGTTTCAGTCTACGTTCTTCGAATTCCGGGGAAAATTAGGAGAGTCCATTCATAACTTTGGGAGGCCACATACGATCAAGTTTGCCGTCAAATCTGCATGATGCCGCGTCAAGTCCGAGGCATGCTTGACGGTGTGTGACTATCAATTTGCATGGCAAGTCTGCCGCGGACTTGACGGCAAACTTGATCGTGTGTGGCCTCCCTTAGCGATATTGGAATCTCGATCTCTGTAGAATTGAAACCATCCAATAAAATTTAAAAAGATTAATTAATTAAAAATATTTTTTGCAATAAACATTGTATTAACATTCCAAAAGCATGAATACACATCCATGACTAGAAAATAATATATCGGCCGTGGGATTGCATTATCTAAAACTGATATAGTACGTTTATCTCACGAAGTTACGGGCGCTTTACTTGTGGTTACGTCGTGTACATGCACATTACGTAAGTGTCCGTGTCTGTCAGGAACCGAGGTGGGAGCGGTCAGGCGCGAGCAAGCTCTAGCTCACACTTATACAGATACGACACACACACAACCATGAGTCACGAGCCCTTGTGAAATGAAAGAACTATAGCTACAATAGACCAATGGTTAAAGGTGCGCTCTGAAAACTGAAAGGTCGTAGGTTCGAGCCCCACCCGTTGCGCTATTGTCGTATCCACTCCTAGCACAAGCTTTTCGCTTATTTGGGTGGGAGAGGAGAATATAAGTCAAGTTCAGCTTGGCTAATATTCTTTAAAAAAATGCGACGTAATCAGAGATGAATATGATTGGCTGAATTTATCATCATGCATTGTGACCAATAGCGAGGCGAGAGTATACAAGCCAATCATATCAGGTCATTGCGATCATTACTCTGCCGCAATAATTTTTAGACAATTCCACAGCAGAGCCTGAACAAAACAGTGCTAAAATACCTATTCTATTTCCAAGTAACTTAGATCCTACGCAAAGCGCCTTGAAGGCATTTTAAATCCTTAATGAAATCGCTGAGTAACCCATTTGCTCGCTGACCCAGTTAACCGAGACAACAAAACAAGTATCTACCTAACGAGCTACCTTTACCCCGACTTAACATCGTCTCGTCGTTGTACTGTGGATATATTTTGACTGGCTCGTTCGTTTATACGGGGCCTTATTATCAGCCTGCGGATTATTGGGTCCCGGGATCTATTCCCGCGTTGCAATAAAAATTATTTTCAACCGATAAAAAAAGGAAGGTATAAAGTCATCTGTATAATTCTTTTTTTAGTGTAATTATCGTCCAGATATTTTCAGAAGCAGCCCGAAATCGGAAGTGGGCGGTTATACCGCCATGTTTCAGAGAGCCTTTGTTCTGGCGCCTAACCCCCGATAGTTATTTTGGATTGTCGTCTCAGCAAACTTTGTGAGTGAGGGAATAGAGTGCACGAAACACACGTGCACTGTATTTCCTCATTCTTATAGACTCATAGTATTAGGCGTACATACGCCTTATCAAATTCGGTTTAGATTTGACGAAGTTATGGAGCAAAATCAACAAAAAATTTCATCCCTTATCCCGGATAAACCTCATTGTTTAATAGGATAAAAAGTATCCTATATATCGATCCGGAATATCAGCTATATCAAATTTCATTCAAATCCGTTCAGTAGTTTTTGACAGACAGACAAAAAATTCAAAAAAATCTGTTTTGGGTCAGTATCGTTTATAAAGCATCCTCCGATTAAAATTTTCAAAATATATTTAATATACAGAATTAGTCCCGTTACAGTTTAAAAAAAAAAAAAAAAGAATATTATCCAAGCTGAAGTTGACTAATATCCTCCCCTCCCCTCCAAATAAGCGGAAAGCTTGTGCTAGGAGTGGGTACGACAATAGTGCAACGGGTGGAGTTTGAACCTGCGACCTTTCAGCCGTTGGGCTATTGAGGCTTCAAAAATAGTTTTAGTATAAGTATAGAACTATAGATAGATTATATTATTTTCATTGAATTCGGAATGACCAGTATTCGCATTCAGTACTCTATGAACGCCAGTGTTTACTTAGCGAACCGTTTCAAATGGACCGTTTCGCTAAGAGGAGCGAATGGCCCTAACCCTTATAACCTTCATCGATATGCTCTGACCAAATGTTGATACTACTTAACGGTAAATACATAATAATATAATGTAGCTATAATATAGCAGATTACTCTGAATAAAGGTCAAAACCCTGAATTTTGAAACTTTGTAGAGTTGTTGTACTTTTCTTTTTTTCTTGTGTGTGTGTGTGTGTGTGTGTGTGTGTGTATGCGTGTGTGTTTGTATGTGTGTGTCCCTACCTCCAGTGACAGTTAGGGCTTCGTTAAGTTATATTAAGTCGATGTATCATTAAGTATGTATGTCATTCATTAACGGCAGGATCTCCGAAAACAGCCTGTTTTTGATTCAATAGTAAACAATCAAATATTCTTTGTTTTGATAAGTTAAAAATATATGTTGTAGTTTAATACACGTTCTAAATTATTTTACCGTTCAAAAGTCCATATTTTGAACTTCACTCGATCAAAAAATATTGCGAAAACAGTGTAGTTTTTAATTGTTTTTCAGGTTGTATTTATAGTACATATATCAAAGTTAAACTAAAAAAGAAAATGTCAAAAAATAGGCAATAGCTTTTAGAAGAATATTTTACCGTTAATTTTTCTCTAAAAAGTTTTCTTTTTTTTTATCATGACTGTTTTACTTTTTTTATAACAAAGTGGCTCGTGCACCTCACTTCAATTGCTTGCAAGTTACTGCGGCCGAAGATCGTGCCCTTAAGGTGGCTGACTGACCAACTGACTGAATGATTTATAACGCACAGCTCAAACTACTGGACGAAAAGGTAGAAATAATAATTTATTAATAAACCTGAGTAATAGCATTTGCTTAGTAAAAATCTTATTAAAAAACGAACTATAAAATAGAACCTAAGTTAAATGAAACCTATTTGCATACCAGAAACGGATATGAGCCAAGGAAAAGTAAAAGAAAAGCAAAAGCGTGTAGTTTCTATGAGAAACCGTAAATAAAATTCATATTTATAGCTCTCTCGCTCCCTCTAACCCCGCGTACTATAACCGGGCGCTGAATTTATAGCGCCATCCTTCAGGATATGAAATACGGTTTCATTTAAAAGGAATCCAATCAAATGCAATATTGCGTTTACATGAAAATATATTGTCAGTCAACCGCATATAAAATTTAAACAAGTGTTTATTTTAAACTGAATATATTAAAGCTGTGATAGACTAGTGGTTAAGGCTTCGGCCTTGGAGGGTCGCGGGTTTGATCTTGACGCACATCTCCGACTTTTTTGAGTTATGTATTTTTAACCCCCAACCCAAAACCGACGGGGTGTTATAAGTTTGAAGTATCTGTGTGTGTGTTTGTATGTTTGTCTGCGGCATCGTAGCAGCCGAACACAATCGGTAAATGTACATTCAAAACAAACCCTAATCGGTTTCTACACGTCATCGTGCTGGCACGCTAAATCGTTTGGCGGCACGTCTTTGACGGTAGGGTGGTAACTAGCCACGGCTAAAGCCTCGCACCAGACCAGACCAGGGACATTATAAATTCCCAAATTGCCCCCGCCCCAAATCGAACCCGAGATCTCCCAGATATAAGACCACAGCCCTCACCACTGCGCCAGGGAGGCCGTCAAAAAAATCTATGCTAAAACAATCAAAATAACCTTAAGAAGAAAATTGCATCCTTTTATGAGTAAGGTACGTATGCACCGCGGAAAAATGTAAAAATCCTTTTATCTTAAAAGCTTTCAGAATGCAATGGTTATAGTGCGGTGTGCGGCGTAAGTTACCGATTCTTCGGCGCATGTTTATGGTGTTTTTATTATCGATGCCATAGAGTAAATAGAGCGGCATAATGCGCTACACAGATGCGCGAGAAATATTGTCTGATATATTTTGAGGTCCTACGGATCTCCTCATTTCTGATTTGATCTCGCAGGGATACTCCGAGCATAGCTCTCTCCATCGCCCTCTGAGTGATCCTGAGCCTTCTTATGAGGCCCAGAGTTAGCGACCATGTTTCGGATGAGGAGATCCGTAGGAGAAGCAAAGTCACCGACATAGCTCTGCGAGTTGCGAAGCTGAAGTGGAAATGGGCGGGGCAGATAGTTCGAAGAGGCCAACAGAAGAATACGGCTGGGTTGGGCAGCGTTTGGAAAATTAAGCCAAGTCTTCTCGTCGTCAATACCTCAGTGCCTGAAGACAAAAGTATTCAATCAGTGTGTCCTTCCCGTCCTCACTTACGGCGCTGAAACGTGGACACTGACAAAGGGCTTAATCCACCAATTTAAAGTCGCTCAGCGAGCTATGGAGAGGGCTATGTTAGGAGTTTCTCTGAAGGATAAAATTCGCAATGAAGAGATCCGTAGGAGAACCAAGGTCACTGACATAGCCCAAACCATCAGTAAGCTGAAGTGGCAGTGGGCAGGCCATGCTTGTCACAGGAGCGATGGCCGCTGGAGCCGAAAAGTCCTGGAGTGGAGACCGCGAACGAGCAAGCGTAGTGTGGGGCGCCCTCCAGCAAGGTGGACCGACGACTTAAAGAGAGTGGCGGGAAGTGGCTGGATGAGGAAGGCTGAGGACCGGGTGTGGTGGCGCTGTTTAGGAAAGGCCTATGTTCAGCAGTGGACGTCCGCAGGCTGAAATGATGATGATGATGATGAGATAGTTCGAAGAGCTGATGGTCTTCTAGTGTATGGAGTTACTCGCTTATGACGTCATAAGCTAGTAGCGCTTTCTTTGTCTGACAGGAAACTAAAGCTCTATTTTTGAGACTAGTTAAGATATAAAAAGACGTGTGGCACTCGGGGACTGCCGCGGTAAAGCTATTGCATAGCATTTTTTATCAACGCCATCTAGCAGTGAGAGGAGTCCCGTGTCAGGTTATTTTCGTTACGGATTTTCTGGATTCGGTCTCCACGCTCAAGACCCGCGATAGTAGCTATGCAATAGCTTAAGAAAAAGAAAAATTCATTTTGTAAAAAAAAATTTCAATATATCACTATTTGCCGCGCCGCAACGCCCCATGTGGCATCGACCTGACTAAGTCTGTATGTGTATTACGTACGTAGAAGTATAAGACAATTGGACTCTTATTATGCTGTCACAAGCGCATCAGCAGTCACAATGATGAATGATGTCTCAATTCATCACGATGACGACAACTTCAGGCGCCAGCTTTTCAACACCACTAGGGCTAGCATGCGCACCGCCAGAATTTTTTTTCCATAATTTAATCGTGAATTCCTACGACATTTCACGAGTAAATTGGTACACAAAATTTTCTCGTGGTGCGCATGCTAGCCCGCCTGGTATCTGCTATAGTAAGATAACTTTTATAAGGTATTAGCTGATGCCAGCGACTTCATTCGCGTGGATTTAGTTTTTACAATCCCGCGGGAACTCTTTAATTTTTCCCCCATTACTTTTTAATTTATCTGTTGTTATAGCGGCAATATATAAATACGTATTCTCTGAAAATTTCAACTATCTACAAATTACGGATTATGAGATACAGCCCGCTGACAGACAGACAGATGGACGGACCGACAACGGAGGCTTAGTAATAGGGTCCCGTTATCACCCTTTGGATACGGAACCCTAAAAAGTAAGTTAAACTATACCTACTTAGAAAAATCTATCAGTGTCTCTACTGTATAATGACTTAATGAGTTACATAACGCAATAATATATTTATGTAGTCAATACGGATTGTAAGTACGTCACGTACCGCGACCTCGTGCAAGGTCGCCGCTAAACTTGTTAGCGACCCCCTCGACCCCCTCAACCCCCTCGACCCCTTCAGCCCTGCGGAACCCCCCGCACAGACTACGACGCAATCTATTCTGAGCTAAATAACTGCCCCATTGGTTTAGTGGTCATATCTTGTGGGAGCATGAAGTTTTTTTTACTAACTTTTGCCCGTGGCTTCACTCGTGTTAAGTTCTACTTTTCAAACTATGAATTTTCAAAAATCTGTTCGTAGCGAATGCCTATCTCATAATAGCTATCTGTATGCTAAACAGCCTGATCCCTCCAGTGGTTTCAGTTGTGCATTGATAGATCAGTCAGTCACTCACCTTTTCCCAGTATAGTATATTAAGACTAGCTGGTGAACGCGATTTCATCTGCGTAGATTTAGTTTTTGAAATCCCGCGGGAACTCTTTGATTTTCCGGGATAAAAAGTAGCCTATGTCACTCTCCAGGTTCTCAACCCATGCAAAATATCATGTCGATCAGTATAATATCAGTAAGGATTAGTGGAATTAATAAGATTTGTAAGAATTAGTAGGATTAGTAAGATAAGTAGAATAGTAAGATAATGACTGTGGTAGACTCTTTTGACAATTGGAAAGCATTTTTTTTTTAATAAAGAATATTAACACTTTGTAAGTTTATTTGAATAAGAAGCTTGTTTTTCTATTCTATTCTATTGGGGAAGACGACAGCTACGATAAGTTAGCAATCTGCCGGTATATATTGTGATCGGTGCAGTGGCGGCGGGCTTGCATCACGGGTTGCGCCAGCGCATTCCGCGCGCGGCCTTGCGGTGCGGCGAGAGGGAGCGCGGTGATCTATATACCTATCACTTACTTGCATTACGACTACTTACTTTATGTGGCCCAGTATTACCAACCATACCGAAACCTTTTTTATCGTTCCATACCCGAAGGGTAGCCTTGAACGATTCAGAAAGGACTTGCCTTTATGCAGATTTAGCACTGAATATATTCTGCCACTTTCTGCGAAAGGTGAGGTAATCACGTACAGCACACTTTTACTCACTTCCCCACACTCTTGTAAATACTTAATGTCTCTATGAACGCACACTAACGCAAAAGCTGTCACAGTAACAAGCTGAACCGTACGTTTGTATATGTACTTCGGCAGAGGGGAATGCGTGCGCTTGCCAAGTTCTGGCTAAATGGTCGAAAGGTAGCCCTATTACTAAGCCTCCGCTACCCACCAGTCCGTCTGTTAGCGGGCTGTAGCGATGATAGAGGATCGAGGAGGAGTACCTTTCTTTTTATTCGATGACAAGATAGTCCTTTACTACGATCTCACCCGATGGTAAGTGACGATGCAGTCTAAGATGGTAGCGGAAGGGGTTCAATGCCCCTATAATCTGTACACTCCTCCATGCCGGAACGCTAAATCGTTTGGCGTACTATATCTCATGATCCGTAATAGGTAGACAGTTGAAATTTTCACAGAATGTGTATTTCTGTTGCCGCTATAACGACAAATAATCACAATAAATTAAAAATTAAAGAGGGCTTCCCTACTAGAAACATGTTTTTTTTCGGCTTTTTTTGTTCGACCTTAACAATCGCTGCTAACATGGTACGGAACCCTTCGTGAGCGAGTAAACTTGGCCGATTTTTTAAAAAAAAAAGAAAATTATCCAAGCTGAACTTAATAACTTCCAAATAAGCGGAAAGCTTGTGTAAGGAGTGGGTACTGGGTACGACAATAGTAGAACGGGTGGGGATCGAAACTGCGGCCAATCAGTTTTCACTTCTCATCTCTAGGATACTGAGGCTAAGATGTATTACATATAGATGTTGCTACGTCTGCAGTTGCAGATGCTTGCATCAGAACGCTTACAACACACATTCCGAGAGCGGCCTTGAGGATTATCTCTTGCCTGATACATATTAGAACCTCTTGTTAAATTAGAGAGTACCTATCTGATGTAATATGACCTAGAGTCTAGACTAGACGGTGCACTAACGTTACTTTTTATATTAATAGTAATCTAGTTGATGCCCACGTCTTCGTTCACGTGGATTAAGGTTTTTTATCTCCACGGGATCTCCCTTATTTTCCGTTTATGTGTTACTGGTTGATGCCCGCGACTTCGTACGCGTGGATTGAGGTTTTTAATATCCGCGGGAATCCTCTTATTTTCCGGGATAATAAGTAGCCTATGTGTTATTCCCGACCATAATCTATTCCTGTGCCAAATTTTATCCAAATCCGTTCAGCCGTTTTTGCGTGATTGAGTGAAAAACATCCAAACATCCACACTTTTACATTTATAATATTACTAGCTTTTGCCCCCGCGACTTCGTCCGCGTGGAATTAGATTTTGGTCTGGAATTTTCAAAAACTGTGACACACGTACTTCTTTATTTTTAACTGAAAGCTCAAATACCAACTTTGATGGAAACAGCTTGAAAAATGACGGAGTTTCATATAAACTTCCATCCCCTATTTAAACCCCTTAGGGGTGGAATTTCCAATAATCCTTTCTTAGTGTGCGCCTACGTCATAAAAGGAACCAACTGTAAAAATTTCAAGTTTCTAACTTCAGTAGTTTAGGCTGTGCGTTGATATCTCAGTCAGTCAGTCAGGACTTTGAATTTTATACACGGTGAAATTTCATTGGTTGTACTCCCTGGAAGAGGTGAATGTGCTCATGAAACTGAACAACTTTCCCCAAGGAACATAGGTCGAAATATGAAAAAAAATTTGGACCTCCCATAGTAAATCAATCAGCTGATCGTCAAGTTTGTATGGAGGGTCCAATTTTTTTTTTCATATTTTGACCTATGTTCCCTGGGGAAAGTTGTTCAGTTTCATGAGCACATTCACCTCTTTCAGGGAGTACAACCATTAAAATTTCAACCGGTATATTATATAGATTAGGATTCCAGTCTATAATCGACCTCTCTGCCAAATTTCAGCTAAATCGCTTTATATTAAAGAAACTACCTACCTACATAGTCTATCTCCCTATATCATATTATCAACTAAATCTCAAACATATGGAATCAAGTAATCTGTGCGACCTCACCGCTTAACTAGAGTCATGAACTTTACAAGTTTAAGTTATTTACTTGCAAGCATGCAAATAAGTACCGCGGGCAGGGTTACCCTCAACTAAGCTACAAATTCAGGATAGACGTCAACTAACAACTTTAAATCGCTAAATCTGCTATACGCAATTTTTTTCTGGTGGGAGGCCAAGCGATTTAGCGTTCCAGCACGATGGCGGGTAGAAACCGACAAGGGTTATGAGTCAAGGACTATCTAGTCATTAAAAAAAAACACAAACTCTTAACTAAATTGACAGATCTAAATGTAATTCGCGTGAGCTTTACTTGTGTTACATGCACATTGCGTAAGTGTTCGTGCCTGTTAGGAGCCTAAGTGAGAGCGGTCAGGCGCGAGCAAGCTCTCGCTCCCACTTATATAGATACAACACGACTCGGCGATTGTGATATTGGCGTTTAAGATCGTAAGCTATTAAATTTTTTCATCTCATTTAATTTCAAAGGGAGATACTATACCTTTATATCCGTGTAAATCTGCAAATGTAGACTCCCTACTAATTGATGCTGGTGACTTGTACAGCTCAGGTTACAACTTCGTAGTTCGTAAGCGTTTGGGAATTTATTAATTTATTAGATAATCTTGCATCTGTACTCTGCCGACTATATTTAGATAAACTGAGCATTTGCCTATTGCTACGAGTAGGTATTTATACGGAACTTTGTTAGAAACTTCCATTCTGACCGTTATAGTTCGATGTAAACAAGTGACAGATTAAAAAAAGATTGATCTTAAATGTAGCAATTTAAAAAAACTCTAGTAATTTTCCGTGGTAGGTGACGCTGACGACAGTAATATAGGAAAGAACCACAAAAAGTAGGTAAAATGTCAAAATACATGTCGTTAAAAGTTATCACGATTATTATCAAAATAATTATGATGTTATTTAATTTTTAATGGCTCCAAATGGCTGCAATAAACCACGGCCACAAGTATGTAGACTTTACCGTACATGGAACATGAACGCAGATTTATAAAACGATCAAAGATAATAATAATATAACAAGCTATAATTAAAAAATTAAGAAAACACGACTGCCCAGCCAAAAAACGAACTAAAATGTTAAATACCATAGTCCATTACCTTTGCAATCTTGTTTAACATTTTTGAATGATATTTTTTTGTGACTCACTGAATATTGAATTATACTATTTATATATTTTTGGAATCTATTCATCATCTTCTAAATGATGGTTATAGTATATGTACTTATCTTATTTTCGATTTTTTTTTCAACTTTAGTCTTTAATGCGGGACCATGGTCACCCCATAATTTTTTTTTTAATTTTACTAGCGTATGTCACTTGGAATAAGCTAAGGATTCTAACAATACCTCATTCATCAAAATCGGTTCAGGAATATAGAAGTTATGGTGGAATATAGAAACTCACATACATACATACATGAACCCTGAAAACAATAACTACTCCTTTTTTCAGTCGTATAAAAATACTTTAAAACGTAGCTGTCTAAACGTATGTGTTAATTCACGTTTTGTCCGGGAAAATTAAGCATTTCCGCGGGAATTAAAAAACCGGACGAAGTCGCGGGGATCATCTAGTAGGTACATAATAGTTCACAGCTTTTCTATTTTCTCCAACAAAAATAGAGTCAATTTTATAAAATCTGTATCGGAAACGGTTGGCAGATGGCGCCACGATCGATAAGCAACAGGTCATCACGATACATATCGAGACCACAACGCACTTATTCCCACTCGATAAAGGTCATTTTCCTTTAACAATTACTTTAACATTACGGTAGTGCTAATTTAAAACTTATTGCGTAGAAAATAAAGTCCAATTGGATACTGTGTATACATTGTAGCAAACAAACAATATTGTTTCCCTATTATATTTTATTTTCTGTGTCATTCATTTAATTCTTTATTCAATAAATAATGGATTTATTTATAACCAGCTCATTCTCACGATTTTGTTCGCCTTCGATTATAGCTTTTCAAAATTCCGTGGAAACTCATTGAACTTCCGAAATGAAAACGTATTCTCGAAACGCTGTCGTTTCGAGAATACAAATTGATATTTATATGCCGGCATCAGCTTCTTAGACTGTATCGTCACTTACCATCAGGTGAGATTGCAGTCAAGGACTATCCTATCATCGATTTAAAAAAAAGAATGCCAGAAAAAAATCATATTTCTCCCGCGCAATAGATGAAATAAAACGTGATGAGTGTGAGCTACCTCCATTCCCAGCCAAATTGGTTTATTCGTTGTGGAGTGAAGGAGTAACAAATACATACACACACATACACATACAAACTTTCGCCTTTAAAATAATAGTGTGATGAAACAGTATGCTCTCTTGACTTGGGAGCTAATACAGTAGCTCCAAGTATGCAGAGTGTTTTTTTGCTGAACCGGTGCAACAGTTTTTGTGCCGCGTTTTTGCGACGAAGTTTGCAGAAGTCATTGACGTTCGTTTTCATTCTACTACGGATCTAAAGAGTTTTTGTCCAAACTTGTCAAGTGTTTTTTTTTTTCAACACTTTGAAGGACGTGAGCTCGTTCAAACGACCTTGGCATCAGTGGGGTTAGTACGAGTTGATACATCTCGATGACGTTCATAGATTTCGAGCATCGAAACACAGTAACGTCAGACTAAAGTGGATCTCTCTGATTTTTTTTTTTTAATTATTTTAGTATTGGCTTACGAAATACGAATTACGAAAGACACGCCTGTTTTTTAACTGACTTCCAAAAAGGAGAAAGTTCTCAATTCGTCGGAATCTTTTTTTATGTATGTTCCCCGATTAGGTACACGAAGATGCCTGGACCGATTTGGAAAATTATTTTTTTGTTTGAAAGGGTATACTTCCCAGGTTATCCCATTGTCATCAGGACAGGATCAGATGATGGGATCCTGGAGAAATCAAGGGAACTCTTCAAATTTTATAGCCACAATTTATATACTTTGTAGTGGCGTTTAAAGTCGGTTTTGTAAAAAGAATTTTTACGTTTACATTAGATAGCCCAAATTTCTAGACAGAAAAACGCAATACATTTTTTGGCCCGACCCCGAACTTGTAGGGAGTCAAGAAAGCGCCTGGGAAACACGCCAAGAGCAAGTACGGCACCCTGATTACGTAAAAATTTGCAACAGCAACAGCAATAGCAACGCGACAGCGATCGGTCGCAAAACGTCACTAAAAATCGTATTACGGAAGCCAATCGCACGTCTATTGCTCACGTGTCGATACTAGCGCCACTCGCGATAGGACGGCAATAGATGTAAACAAAATACACAGTTTTTATCGTCGTCAGTGGTTGAATTATTATATTTTTTATTTGTTTTGTGTTGTGGTCTGTGCTAAAACCCTCTCGAAGTATTTGGACTTCCTTTCTTCTCTATCAAGCATCTCTAAATAAGAAAAGTACATTTTGCAATAGGCGAGCAATAGACGTGCGATTGGCTTGCGTAATACGAATTTTAGTGACATTTTGCAACCGATCGCGTAGTGATTGCTGTCGTGTTGCTACTGCTGTCACACTGCAAATTTGACGTTTGAGAAGTGACGTTTGACAGCAGAAGTGACGTTTGACAGCAATGATTGCGCGATTTACGCCTGTCGCGAACCTGTCGCGAGATACGTAATAACCCTGCCGGGCGCCCTCCCAAAGCTTCGGCTCACATAACCGCGAGGTTGGAGGGGCCATGGGTGGTGGCGGGCCCGACCCGGGAATAGAACCCGGGACCTCGCGAACTTGCTAACCACTAGATTTACGAGGTACCGATTAGAATGTTGTGTGAGTAACTTTTAAAAAATTGCGTGTCGGGTTATTACGGTGGTCGCGAGCATGGCGGGCCCAAGGCCGCGCATTGTGTGCTGCTCGTCTCGCCGGCGACACTGACACTGTATCAAGCCTACTGGCTTACTGTGACACGGCTGTAGGGCTGCCAACCATCTATCATCACTAGCTTTAACCCGCGGCTTCGCTCACGTTAGGTTCGATTTTTTAACCCCCATTTAACCCTCTTGGGGTTGAAATTTTCCAAAATCCTTTCTTAGCGGATGTCTACGTCCTAACAGCTACCTGTATGCCAAATTTCAGCTCGATCGGTCCAGTGGTTAGAGCTGTGCGTTGATAGATCAGTCAGTCAGTCAGTCAGTCAGTCAGTCAGTCAGTCAGTCAGTCAGTCACCTTTGCCTTTTATATATTTAGACTAGACGATACCCGCGTGGATTAAAGTTTTTTAATTCCCGCGGGAACTCTTTGATTTTCCGGGATAAAATGTAGCCTATGTGTTATTCCTGGGTATGAGCTATCTCAATTTCAAATGTCAGCCAAATCGGTTCATTCGTTGTTGCGTGAAGGAGTAACAAACATACACATACACACACGCACACACACACATAAACATACAAACATTCGCCTTTATAATATTAGTGTGATCAACTCATCAATGGCTCACTACAAGGTCAGGTTCCCTCTCAGAAAAGGGTTAGGCCAGGGTGGAGGGCTATGGTCTATAAACATGAAGTGATCTAATTCGCATTGGTGAATTGGAAGACTTCACACATCCTGATGGACTTTCACGAGTGCAGGTTTCCTTATGATGTTAATCCCGTGGTAATCCTCTGTTCTTTCAGGGATGAAAAGAAAACCTTGTCACTCTATGTAGCCTTGTCTATACCCATGTTAAAATCACGTCGATCTGTTGCTCTATTGCGGCGTGATTGAAGGAGAAACCAATAAACAAATACTTTCACATTTAACAATAGGGTAGTGATAAGTAGGGATAAAAATTAGAATGAATGTGCAGCTTTTCGATTCAACCAGCCAGAAAGCGGTAAAGAGAAGCTGAACAATATTTTATTTTCCGCAAAGATATAAAATACTGTTCACTTATTTTCCTTTTTCCATCTCTGATCTTAAAATACTTACTTAATTTTTTATACAAAAAGTTGCCAACCCTATGTGACAGTGCGATGTCAACAAATCACGGCACACTTTTCATTTTTATTGATGTTTGACATTAGTAAACACATTTGGACAGGTATGTCTATTTGTTTTTTTACTTCAAAATGTCTACATTTTAGAACCTTAGTACATTTATTTCTATGTGGCAAAATAATAATAATAACGGAGATTAGCCATCTGCGTGGGAGATATTATAGTGCACAAGTGTGCGCGCAAACACTAGTGCACTCTCTATTCCCTCACTCTAATAGTCCGATGGGATGGAAAATTTGGTCCCAGGTGGTCCCATTGTCATCAGGTCAGGATCTAATGATGGGATCCTGGAGAAATCGAGGGAACTCTTCAAACTTTATAGGCACAATTGATATATCGACGATGGAAAACAATAAGGGCGTATCCCCTTAAAAGGTCGTAACTAGACTACGTATAAGGTAATAATCAGCTTTTTTTTCTGCGTCGATTGGTGTAGGTCTGGTTGCTCTACGATGACATGAAATTCAAAATTTAGACAGTAATTTGAAAATTGTGTTTAATTTTTTGGGTGTAACTGCCCATAAAACAGCGTATTTATACTGTTTGGAAATACGGCTAGCAGCAGTTTGTGTTTTAAATTAAAAGAAATATACGCCGTTCCTGTTTATATGCACCACAGCCGTTACGACCTTTTTGCGGGATGCATTTTTTATAACTCCTTGCTTACGACATTTTAGCGGTTTATATTTTTCTATAGCGAAAGAATAACTTCTGAGATACTACAATTTTATGGGTGATTGAAATCAATCCAAACCATTATAAAACCATATTACCAGCATAAATATTTTATATTATTTAGTTAATACGAATCATAGGTCCCGCCATTTCTGAAATATACCGGTTTTTCCTAAGATACGCCCTAGGCAAATTACCTTAGTCGCTGCGCGGACGCCGTAACGAAAGGTTGTGTATGTTTTATCTTAGTGAAATCGTGTTGCGAAAACTTTGGAGTGTATAATTTCTCTAAATCACGGTATGTATCTATAGTTTTATTTACCTAGTGATAAGTTCCGTGATACTTATGTGTTTTTTAGACAAAATCGAAGGATAATGTTTGTAAACAAACCTTAAAAATCAGTGTTCTATTCCTATTTAAAATCGCTTTGCGTTGTAAGATTTTGGAATGTAATGTTTTGTCATGAACTTTTACTACATTTGCAATACAAATCACAAATATAAGAGGTTTTATTATTTACAAACATTCTCTTTGATTTTGGCTTAGTATAGTAGGATGGGTGAGAAAGGCGGAGGACCGGGTTTGGTGGCGTTGTCTCAAAAAGGCCTATGTCCAGCTGTGGACGGATACGGGCTGATGGATGGATGGATGGATAGTAGGTACCTAGTTATAATAAAAAGTAATCAGTGAATAGTTGGTAGCTGATTAGATAAAACTACAAAAATAGGTGTACCCTACTTAGGGGCAACCATTCTTTTTGAAGTTTACGCAGGCTTGACTTACCGTAATGCCAGCCAAAGACGCTCAAGTAGACTTGCGCAAGTCTGACTTTGCGCAAACTACCAAGTATAGAATATTGCGCAATATTTTATCTAGATACGCTCAAATAGACTTGTACAAGTCTGAGTTTGCGTAAGTTTACTTGAGCGTGTGTTGCTGGCGTTACGTTTCGTATGTTACTGTAGCAGCAAGAGAGAGCAGAAGTTTTATTTCAGTCGTGTGGTCTAAAGCACACTCGTTTAATTTTTTTTTTAGATGGCCAACCGACGAAAATGGAAAGATGATCTGAAACCCACAAAAAATGTCGAACAAATTTACATAGACGGAAAACTGGTTAAGGAATCTAAGAATAAAGAAAGAAAACACGATTGTATTGAATACGATTCGAAGTTCCAATATTCTGGTTCCAAGGATAGCGATTGTCTAGCACGCTTACCATTAACTCCTCACCTAAGAAAACGTAATATTGATTCGTTAACACCCACTTTTCGCAGTCCAAATTCCTATATATATTAATCCAATTTAATAATGTTATTTAACTTTAAATACCTTTTTAGTGTTAAAGTTGTTGTTGACTTTGAATGTTATTTTTGCTATTGTTTTTTTATGTTTTTCAATGTCTTTAAGGTACATATTGAAGTCCATTTTCAACAAATTGTGTGAATTTAAAATACCCTTTATCACATGTAACTTTTTAAAACTTCAATAAATTTACGTTCAATCAAGCTTACGACATTTTATTGAGATCATTGCGTTTCTAGAGGTTTCACATACGACCAATTTTCTAACCATTGTATGAATTATGAATGTGTTTACACCCCGTTTCTAAAAGTAAATCAAAACAATCCCTACGTACGACCTTTTTGAGGTCGGTGAATTACTTAACATTTTCTGATTCAGTACAAACATCATGTCGAGATACTACGTTTTTGACGTCTGCAATTTCTGTTTATAATGGTTGTAACTTGAATAACTTTATTCCTAGCAATAGGAAGTTATAAGTTTGTAGTGCACTCAATACAGGTTTTTATTTTATAGTAATGGTGTAAAAATCATGTTCACACGATTTACCGTTAAAAAGATATGAATTAATTTCCATATTTTTATCTGTTTTTTGGCTCTGGTGTAAAGTTGGGATTTCGCGGGTTACGCCCTTATTGTTTTCCGTCGTCGATATGTACTATGTAGTGGCGTTTGAAGTCGGTTTTGTAAAAAGAATTTTTACGTTTATATTACATGTCACTACGTTATGCACGTAATTCATAGTGAAATACAAGTACTTACAAGGAAAATAAAGCAAATTGGAAAACCACTCACTGTTTACCAGTGTTCCGATGAACGCAGTTTTGTGCGACCTTGTCAATCGCGATGACGTCACGTCCGGCGGCAGTCATCGCCGGACCACTGAACAATGGCGGCCAGGCGCAGGAATTAAGATTGCCGACCAATTACCGATAATAAGATCGACGATAAAAAGTATGCGCGGAAAGTTTTTAGCGGTTCAATACACGCTTGGCATCGTAACGAACGCGTTTGTGTGAGTCGCGCGATACGGTCGCCAAAACGACGACCGCTGCTAAAGGCATCGTGTCTGCCCCCGCACCCTGATTACGTAAAAATTTGCAACAGCAACAGCAATAGCAACGCGACAGCGATCGGTCGCAAAACGTCACTAAAAATCGTATTACGGAAGCCAATCGCACGTCTATTGCTCACGTGTCGATACTAGCGCCACTCGCAATAGGACGGCAATAGATGTAAACAAAATACACAGTTTTTATCGTCGTCAGCGGTTGAATTGTTATATTTTTTATTTGTTTTGTGTTGTGGTCTGTGGTAAAACCCTCTCGAAGTATTTGGACTTCCTTTCTTCTCCATCAAGCATCTCTAAAGAAGAAAAGTACATTTTGCAATAGGCGAGCAATAGACGTGCGATTGGCTTGCGTAATACGAATTTTAGTGACATTTTGCAACCGATCGCGTAGTGATTGCTGTCGTGTTGCTACTGCTGTCACTACTGAAATTTGACGTTTGAGAAGTGACGTTTGACAGCAGAAGTGACGTTTGACAGCAACGATTGCGCAATTTACGCCTGTCGCGAACCTGTCGCGAGATACGTAATAACCCCGCCGGTCGTAATTCTGTGATGCGATTCTTTAATAAATAACCGGTCAATTGCGAGTCGGATTCGCATACGAAGAGTCAAGGAAAACCGCCGGAAAAAGCACGTTTCACGACCCCTTTAATTTTTTATTTATTTTTATTATTTGTTATAGCGGCAACAGAAATACACATTCTCTGAAAATTTCACTGTCTACTTATTACGGATCATGAGATACAGCCCATTGACAGACTGACGGACGGACGGACAGACGGACTTAGGGATGAACTAATCGACGAACAGCGGAGGCTTAGTAATCCCTTCGGGTACGGAACCCTAAAAATGATTGCTACATGTATTGTAATTTGTAACGATTACGATCGCCACTGATTGGTCGATACTCAATCGCTATTGGTTGGAATGTATTATTGCAGAAATACGTAGTGGTAATAGGTAGACAGTTGAAATTTTCACAGGATGTGTAGGTATTTCTGTTGCCGCTATAACAAGTAACAACGAACAATAAATTAAAAATTAACGGGGGCTCCCCTACTGAAAACATGTTTTTTTTTTCGACGTTTTTTGGTACCCTTCTTATAAGAACTCGACTCCCATTTGACCGGCTATTTGCCATTTTATTACGGATCTCTAAAAACCCATTAAAATAGCCAATAATGAATTGTAATTAAGCAATCAGTCAGACAATTACCAGTAAGTACGCTATAGGTAACCTACATAAGGGCCTGTATTATTATAGTCATGTGTAAACGCGGCAGGTAGTTCCACACGAACTGCGATTTGCTAGGCTCACAATGTAAACAAATACTAGTGATGTAACAATTTATTTTTCTATCGATATACAGCGAGTAAGGGACACCATAACAAAAACTTTGTGAATGTCTATAATGAAATTACAAATGACATTCATATTAGAAATGATGGGTTAGTGACATACTTAATAATTTTAGAGCACGCAATGTATTGCGAACATTGAACGCTGATGCCTGCACTCGCTTTAGGTACGGCGCGTCACAAGCGGTGGCGGTCTACATCAGAGGCGCGAATTATATTGCTGTTTTGTGTTAAATATTGCCCTTTTTCGTTTTTTTTTTAAATAAAAATCAAGGTCAGATAGGTTACACACACGAATCCATTTTGTAATTAATCTAAAATTAAAAGAAAAAATTGTTTCAGTTTTCGTCACTGTGTCCTTTACATTCTGTATTTTGCGTGATTTTCACCAATCATACCTAAATCATCCCCTAAGTAGGAGGCTCTTTACGTAGGCCTACAGGTAGGCCCTGAATATAATTCTTTACCCAATATCATTTACACGTTTAGGTGTTCTCTAAAATGTGTGAATGCAATCCCTTACCTACCTACCCAATGTCATTTCCACTTTTTCATATCCACGCTAAAGCTTCGTGAATATATCTCTGACCGTGTTGGATTCCTCTCCTTTATAAATTGAAAATAAATGTTTACGCTAATCTCTGTGGTGATTGGCTGTCGTAGCTATTGTTACCCGTACTATTGTAACTAGGCGTCATGTCATTACTCGGCGATGGTTAGTTTGGCCCTAAAACCCATCAATTTTGCACCAGTAGGGTCTCTTATTTACCTATATCGCAATTCCATAATTGATCTTGCTTGTTTTTCTTTGTTACGGTACATCACTAGTTGATACTGACCCATTTATAAAACGGTTAAATGCAAATTCTCCACAAATGTGCAGTAATTACAGGAATTAACCGATTTATTAAATTATTGCTACAATTCAAATTGCAGACTGCTAATGTGCTAATTTCGCCCCTCTTTAGAATAGCAACGCAACCTCGCAAGCATGTGGCCAAAGTTGAACATTTTAGCAATTTTAGCAATTTTAGCGTGGAATGGTGGTGCATGTGACGTCACGCGTCCATTTTTCAAAGTTTTTAAAAAACCCGTGTAACTATGAACTCCAGACAGATTTGTTTTTTGACCGATTTATTTTCTGTTTTCAAGTCGTCGCGTCGGAGTCTTTCTTTTTTAAATTTTTTATGTGTGTTCCCCGATTAGGTACTCGAAGACGCTTGGACCGATTTGGAAAATTCTTTTTTTGTTTGAAAGGATAATATACTTCCCAGGTGGTGTCCCAGGTGGTGGTCAGGTCAGAATCTGATGATGGAATCCTGGGAACTCTTCAAATTTTATAGGCACAATTGATAAACTTTGTAGTGGCGTTTGAAGGCGGTTTTGTAAAAAGAATTTTTACGTTTAAATTATTACGAATCTTATTCTTACTTGCATGTTACATTTTCGATTGTTATTAATGAATATCCACATTTCAATACCTCATCTGAAAGACTTACGCGAACTTTGTTGTAATGTACGTTATTTAGCAATCAATACTTTATTAACTTTGGTTTGGTTTCGTTGCTGCTAAAATTAAAACATTCAAATTAGAACTGCCACAAGTCATGGCCTGTGTATCGGTACATTCTAGTACCATTTAAAGAAAATCCTAACCCAACAAATCCATCACCAACTTGGCTCGGATCCAGGATACTTTGACGATAGCAGGCGAATATAGTGAAGTCGCGTGACAAAAACAGTTTTGAGTTCCAAATCCAGCCCTCAAACGATTTAAAACCCTATTTTCTTAACTTTAAGTTCACTATTGTATGTGAGATGCGTCGTACCCATGGATAAAAGCGAAATTTAAACCTTATGTGTGTCATCATAGAATCTAATATGGCTAAAAGGTTGAAGTTGATAAGAGAACTCGTGACCTACCACACGGTCTTTCAAAATGTGACGCTGATGATAATATTTTTCGAGTTGTTTCCTATAAGAGTTAACTCGCAAAAGCAATGGTAGAGAGCTGGTAACATTGAAAGTCCTATTATGCGTGATGACGTTTGGGTTTATATCTTTGTTTATATGATTAATTTTTTTTAACTCTCTTCTCTTCCCTCCTACATAAGTGAAGGCTTATGTAAAAATAGTGAAGTAGTGAGGATCCAACCACGGTTCCGGTTCTTTTACCGACTTCAAAAAAAGGAGGAAGTTCTCAATTCGACGCGTAGGTATTTTTTTTGGCAATTTTACTCAATAACTCCATCAAATCTGGACCCATTCCAATATTTTTTTTGTTTGAAAAGAACTGAGCCGTGGTCTTATAATTGGGAGGTCTTGGGTTCAATTTTCGGCAGGGACAATATATAGATTGATCCTATGCTATACAGTATAGCTGCATAGGATCAATCTACAGAAAGAATTTTTATTTATTTTATAGTCCATACCTTTAACAATCTGTTGAGGTTCAAAGACAGAGAGGTTAACAGTATCAAAGTTATTACCAGAGCACACAAGTATTACCTTTGATACGGTTGTGTCATAGATGACAAATGCACGTACTCTATTATTCACTGATTTTTTCCAGAAAATTACCCAAACAATGAACTGGGTGTACCTACCACATGGCGGTACCTACTTTGTGCGCAGGTAGTCATGTTTACAGGTAGGTTGGTATAGTTTGAGGTCATGAACTCATGACGCTATTGTGCATTTAATATATTTAACTACTAGCTGTTGTCCGCGACTTCGTCAACGCCATTGGCATAATAATAGTTGGACCTTGGGTGTAACGCAAAATTCACGAAAAAAGTGTCATGAGAAAACCTAATTAATATACGAGTGTACATGTGTATTTTTATAAACAAACTAATACATTGTAATTCATGTCTTAGGCCATTATTATACAGCCTAATTTTGGTTGCAATAATTTGCGTCAACTGATGGTCGATTGGAAACCTTTTTCGCGTTTTGGATTTCTTTCGGTTCGGACAATTTTTACCGCTGACCCGAAGTCCATTATTATTATGTTAATGGTCAACGTATAAAAAATATTTTCAGAAACCAACTTCTAACGCCACTACAAAGCACAATAATATTTTTTGTTTGTATACGTATGTTGAACACGTCTCGCGTCGGTTTCGTCGTTCTATTTAAGCCAGAGCTAGGTGTGTTATCAACACACTCTAGCGAACTTGAAATCATGATTACGTTTATCAAATAATCGATAGTGATTCTATGGCTTACTTTAACAGCCATTGTTTAGGCCACCTCACTCGATTTCGAATCACGTCCCAGGTTCAAATCCCGGGTCAGACGAATAAAATTCTTTCGGTAATGTGACAGGAGAACGCAAAATATATATCGAAACGTATACAAATTGTACTCGTAATATGATAAAGGTCTTTACCTTGCAGCGTTAGAAAGGTCTTCAAATTATATTGTATTAGTAATTGGAATTTTAATTGTATCATTTCCAAACCGATAATCGGCATCGGTTTCAACCATCAGAATCAAATCTATGCTGATTGCGACTGCGAGTGCCTTACGCAATAACCACCCGGACAGCTTTCGAGCGGATCCTTTAATTATTAGTTTCGTAGCCAATCATAAAACGGTTAATTTATTATAAGGAAGTGTTAGGGCAGTCAGAGGTTTTAGGACTTAGAAATACTAGAAGACAAGAATATATTGACTTATAAATCTCTTGAAACTAAAGCTTGGTCTGACGTAAGTTAATGAGCAGAGAAAAGCTTCCTAACGAACGTGCAAAATTTAAATTTTGGTCAGGATGCCACAGGATGATGAGATATTTTGTTAATATGCTTTTGAGAAATAAATAAAATATTATTATATTATTATTATTATTATTATAAGAAGCGAAATATTTGTTTGTTTGTATTTCCGAAAGATGTACTTACCTACTTATTTCATCTATCAGAAAAACAAATAATCTTACTAATTATAATATTATACCTAAATGCCAAAGGTTTTTGAGAATGGATGGATGGATAGATGGTGGATAGATGGATGGATGGATAGATGGATGGATGGATGTTTGTTGTTGGATGGATGGATGTTACTCTTTCAAGCCACAACGAATGAACCGATTTGGCTGCAAATGGAGATAGCCCCTTCCCAGGATTGAAACATAGGCTACATTTTATCCACAAATATGATAGAGTTCCCGCGGAAATTAATCAAAAAATTAATTAATAATTAATTAAAAAACCTTCATCGACGTGGACGAAGTATTAATAGGAATAAATTATTTAATTAACTTCGCACACTTCGGTCAAAATGTCAGTATTAAAAGTTAATAAATTTAATGAGTTAACATCATTAGAATCAGCAGTTTTTTCTGCGTCGTTTGAGCTCAGTTTCACGCAAATCGAAGCACTTTTTTGGCGCTTCATTCCAATTTGAATTCGGGTATCATTTTTGGCATCACGGTGTTAACCGACAACCGCACATGTGTTTTTGGCCACAGAATATGATATAATATGGCAAATTACCATTGTGCTTATATGGGACTTTAAATTGGGACCATTTGTTACAAAACAGACTCCATTAGGATCGCTGTACCATAGAGGTGGTGTTGCAATACATTGATGGAGTAACAACATACAAGTGGTTTGTGGTCAACACAAGGTAACACAGTTTACACAAATAAATAAAACGCGTGACCTATGACAGTTTAGCATTCATACAATAACCGCTTGCCTTTTGACCTCCACATCACTATCAATAGCAATAACGCCTGGAATTTCGGCCACCTTCGGCCAAACTTCGGCCACCTTCGGCTTAAGCGTCGGTTTCGCCTAAATGGGCCGAAGTTTTTGGCCGAAGCCGAAATTTCCCAGCAGTTCGTTTCAGGAACATTGGACTACAAATTACAGCCGAGGTTTTTTAAAAAAAATTCTTTTCAAAAAACCGACTTCTTACGCTACTACAAAGTATGAAAATAATTTTAGTTTGTACACGTTTCTTGAAGTCGGGCGGGCTTAAAAAGAAACGATGAAACCGATACGCAATGCTCGCCCGACTTTAACAAGTTCATATCTCTCATGTACCTACCTACTATCAGAAGGCGAGAATGTTTTCAAGGCGCACGACTAAATACATACAACGTTTTTCAATTTTGTTTTGCAGAACTTTGACTAAGGGCTTGCGTAGGCGAGCGACGGACAGTTCGCGGCGTACCTAATTTTATTGTCTATCAAAATAATAGCAGGTTTTAAAACTGCGTCAACACTCAACGCACAGACTTATCATATTACCGACTTAAGCATTAGTAATGGGACGATGGAGTATTTTCCTGCGCGGAAAATAATCTTAAAATAAAATTCTATAAAATAAACCGCCTAGAAATAGACTCGTAAATTAATAATAGAGTAGGATAGTACAGTGGGGTTAGTATAACATTTAACACGATTGATCGTTTATCGTATTCGTTTACTATGACATTAGCGTCAAAGTAAAATGAACCTTAAAAATATTAGTTTAAAGTCACAAATTCAGTACACCCGATTTTAGTTTGGAGCGACTCCGTATACGTAAGAGTATAAGAATGCATGCACGAAATTGAACTCTAATTCAATGTAATTATGGTCATTTTACTTTGACGCTAATGTCATGGTATACGAATACGATCAATCGAATTAAATCTTAAACTAACCACACTGCTTAACATTTGTAATTTGCATGTTTTGTGATTATATTGAAGTGTCTCGTCAAACAGTCAAAAGGTGTGAACGAAACGCTCAATAAAGAATAAGATTTATGATTTCGTCACCTTCTACGGCCTTCTATGCATTCTGTGTAGCGTTGCTCAACGTAGCCCTTACTTCGGTTCTGGACAAAGAGTGGGCAATAGCATAAGCGGAGCGTTTAGAGGAGCGGGGAATTAAAAATGTACGAAATTTTTTATAATTCAACTAGACGATGCCCGCGACTTCGTACGCGTGGATAAAGGTTTTTTTTGATTCCCGCGGGAACTCTGTAATTTTCCGGGATAAAAAGTAGCCTATGTTTTAATCCTGGGTATGAGCTATCTCTGTTTCAAATTTCAGCCAAATCGGTTCATTCGTTGTGGTGTGAAGGAGTAACAAACATACACACACACACATACACATACAAACTTTCGGCTTTATAATATTAGTGTGAAGGAGTAACAAACATACACACACACACATACACATACAAACTTTCGGCTTTATAATATTAGTGTGATGACAAGATAGTCTTTGACTGCAATCTCATTTGATAGTACGTTAATATTACGTCTAACCTAACTCAATTGTCTAATTCTACTTTACAAATTCCGCTGCTGTTATTTAAATCAACTTCTGACTTGAAAGAAATGAGAAAAAATATAATCAATGTGAATTATGAAACGTAAGCAACAACGCTGTCTTAAGGCGAAGTATTCCAGAATTTTATTTTATTTCTTGGTAGTTGGTATACAATAACAGCTATGACTTAATTTTGTGTAGTGAGTGATTATTTAATGGAATTCATAAACATCTTGTAACATCCCGTAATTAATTAATGAATGAAATATTCACGAATATATGCACGATGGGTTCCGTACCGTACAAGATCCATACACAGTTTATTGTATGGAGAATGGAGACCTCCTTAATTTTTAACTTAATTTAATTTTTTTTTGTAATAGCGGCAACAGAATTAAACATTATGTGAAAATTTAAGTATCTACCCATTACGGTTCATGAGATACAGCCCGCTCAGAGACGGACGGACGGACGAACACCAGAGGCTTAGTAATAGGATCCCGTTGACACCCTTTGGATACGGAATACTAAAAAAATACGAGTACCACGGTAATGTTTTAGTTGGGACTGTCGATATTTCGATCCACTAAAGTCTAAAACAATTACCATAGCACGTACTAGTAAAGTTTTATCACATTAAACCACGAATCAAGTCTAAAATCTTGACCTACTGTTCGAAAGTAAAGGTGAGAATTCGCCTTAATAACTAATAGTAGAACAAAGAACGCCGCTTTAATAGGAAAAATTGCATCGCAATCAAGTTCCCACCACGCTGACACTCCGTAGCACAAGAAACTGGGAAATTATTAAACTCTGCGCAAAGGAACCAGATGGAAAATATTATTATAGAGCAATCCACTTGCAATTTTAGCTTGTATTTTTACCCGTAGACAGCCAGCCTTTGACTGCGATCTTACCTGGTGATTAGTGACTATGCAGCGTAAGGTGGTGTAACTCGGAAACCTTTTTTTTTTTTAATTTATTTACACCAACAACTTCCATTTACAAAAAGTCAAACATATTACGTTATATATCAATATGGTTGTCAGTAATAGGCGTAAAAGAAAGAAAATTATCAACTACACTACTTTAAATAATAACCTTACTAATATTCTTACTATGCTTACATATTGTAAGTGCAAAAGTTTGTTTTTTGTTAGTTTATCGGTTTGACCTTCCATCACACCGCAACAGAGCAGCGGATCGACCTGATTTTTTGCATGTATAAATCGAAGCGCCTGAAAAGTGACATAGGCTACTTTTTATCGTGGAAAATCAAAGAGTTCCGGTGGGATTTTTAAAAACATCTAGTGGTATATACTTTTCCCTTTTCTGTACTGACTGTATAATTGTATTTCCGCTACCAAATGCCCCAGCACTTTACGCCCACGTCGAGCGCGCGACATCACGATTATTCGGATATAATGCAAAAATCGTGATTCGCACCGAATTAATGCACATGCTCGTTTTATTGGCGTTCATTATTTCAATAAGCGACAAAACCGGCGACATTCGGTGACGAAATCATACACTTAACTATTGTTGTAACTAATGTAGTTAACAACATTTTGTTAGAAAATTGCCTCAATTTATCCAAAAAGTGTTCAGGCTGCCAAAGCAAAAATCCACGATATTCCATGTTCCACAGCGTAGAATTCGAAAAAATTTGAATAGAAAAAATGTAGGTACGATTACGAAGTTTTCAAAACAGATTTTCCTTGTCAGTCCTTGACTGAATCTCACCTGATGGTAATTGACGATCTAAAGATCTAAAATGGTAGCGGGCTAACTTGGAAGGGATATGGCAATGTACTCATGCCCCTAAACGGTTTCTACACGCCATCGTGCCGGAACGCTAAATCGATTGGCTGCTTTCTTTGATGGTAGGGTGGTATCTAGCCACGGCCAAAGCCTCCCACCAGACAAATATAGTCAGATCCAACTAAAACACCGATCGTGGTGATCGTACCTGTTTAACTCATATTTTGTCGTACCACGAAATAAGCATTAATTCCTATCTTCGTCAATTTTTTTGATTTTGGTAGGTATAAGTTTTTGTGGAAACACTGTGTGCATAGCATAGTTTTGTTAACCATTGTAAAAAAAATTCTTGAAAAGAGCAACTGCTGAGTTTCTTGCAAGCTCTTCTCAGCAGAATCTGCATTCCAAACCGGTGGTAGATTTATGACGTGTCATAAGAGCTACAAGTTGGCCTACATGAAATAAATAAATTTTGATTTTTTTTTATTCTGATTCTGATTCTGCAAGGCACGTGTGTGAGTTTGCAAATCAAAAGGAACGAGTCGATAAGGTGTAGTAATTTCACGAAATGAAATACGTTGTTAATAATGAGGCGATTTGGCTTAAAGCGCATTTTAATGGTGCAATAATGTTGTTCTCGTGTTTGCTGTAATGCTGGCGATAAATATACTGAGAACGAAAATGATTGCCCGGAGTTTAGGAGGAGAAATGCGAAATGTTACGTGGTTTGCGATGAATTTACTTAGATTCGCTCTGTACATCACTGTGTGTAGCAGTGATTGTCCAGCGGTTAGGTTGGGTTAGGTGGTTAGGATTGCAGTCTAGGGGCAATCTTGCAGATTCGGTGGGGTTGGGGGGAAGGGGTGTGCGGGGGCGAGGGGAGGGAGGTGGAGGTTTCGTACGTTCGATCCCGAGCATGCACTTCTGTCTTTTCAGAGTTATATATAGGTAGGTAGGTAGGTTTAAACAAACATAATGCGATCAACAAAATCATAACCAGTAGGGTTAGTGTAAGATTTAATTTGGTCGTATTCGTATTCGATGTCATTAGCGTCAAAGTAAAATAAACCTTAATAGTATTGTTTTAAAGTCACAAATTCAATACAAACGAGTTTAAATTGGAGCGTATCCGTATACGTAAACTTATAAGTATGCATGGACGAAATTGAGCTCTAAAACTATACGATTATGGTTGATTTTAAACTCCATAAAAAACCGCCTAGAAAATAGACTCGTAAACTAGTAATAGAGTAGGATAGTACAGTGAGGTTAGTGTAAGATTTAACACGATTGATCGTATTCGTATACTATGACATTAGCGTCAAAGTAAAATAAACCTTAACAGCATTGTTTTAAAGTCACCAATTCAGTACAACTGATTTTAATTTGGAGCGTATCCGTATACGTAACCGTATAAGAATACAAGGACGAAATTGAGCTCTAATTCTATACAGTTATGGTTGATTTTACTTCAACGCTAATGTTATCGAATACGAATACGATCAATAGAATTAAATCATATACTAGTCCTACAGGTATTCATCAGTTATATCGGCCCTTAACTTTTAGCGTTAACAATTATATTTAATTAAGTACCATTTTATCACCGTGCAAACAAACCGTGGAGCGCGAGCCGTATTACATAATATTACAGTGTAATAACAGTTAAATAGTATAGTTACACTGTTTTAGTAAATAAAGACAGTGAAGTAATATTAGAACCTTTTAAAGTAAATAGGGTAAACGCCGACGGGTTCTATTTTTAACCTACTTCAAAAATGGGCATTCAGCTATTCAGCTGTTGAAAATAATAAAAAATATAGTATTTCTAAATTAACCTAATTTATAGTACCTACACAAAAAACCTCGCTAGCATTTGAAAAAAAAAATAATTTCATGTAGGTCAACCCATGTCTCTTATGACGTCGAGACTCGAGACTACCATAACAGATTCCAACATAATAGAAACGGTTTAAATTTAATATAAAATAAACCGTCCAGTAGTTCCTATTATTGTCGTACCTACTGGAAATTGCTAGCGTGTCATTGCAATGCGTAGGTACCTACCTACCTATAGTTCTTTCAATTCATGAGGGCACGAGGCTCATAGTTGTGTGTGTGTCGTATCGTATCTGCATAAGTGTGAGCGAGAGGTTGTTCGCGCCTGACCGCTCCCACCTAGGCTCCTGACAGGCATGCACACTTACGCAATGTGCATGTACACGACGTAACCACAAGTAAAGCGCCCGTAACTTCGTGAGATAAACGTACTATACCGAGAGTAATTGACGTTTTGTTTTTATAGTAAAAAAGTAATTTTCGAGCAAGTGGATAATATTATAATTTTATATTAAACCACGCCATTTTGTCTATTTACACCTCAGAGCATTTATTAAATGCTCCAAGATTTACACTATGCTGCTGTGATAATAATCTGCATATTCAATTAAATTGCGATATTAAAAGCGGGTAGCTACGTCCCTACAACATAAATCTTGGGTTACACTTACAAAACCTCTACGAAAGTCACTACTAACCGTTTACTGCCAGTTGGCAGCTACCTCGCATCGGTGATGATAGGTACCACTAGTACCCTCAAGGATACTCCTAGAGGTCACAAGTGGCACTAGATGCTATCGCTTGTACCCTTAGTGGTACCTACTAGTGGTAATAGGATTTTCTTCAACCAAAAATCGCTCAACACGTCTAACGAAGTGGGAGACTTTGGCCGTGGCTAGTTACCACCCTACCGTCAAAGATTTAGCGTTCCGACACGATGACGTGTAGAAACTGATTCGGAGTATGGGTTGAATGTACACTGCCATACCCCTTCTAAATTAGCCTGCTACCATCTCAGACGGCATCATCACTTACCATCAGGTGAGATCGCAGTCAAGAAGTAACTAATGACAAAGTTGCTTGGAACCAAACTGCTTTGCTTCAGCTGTCCACAAGATAGCTACATATTGTAACATTTTTTGTTTTGGAAAGAGCAACTGCTGAGTTTCTTGCCGGCTCTTCTCAGCAGAATCAGCATTCCGAACCGGTGGTAGATTTTCGACTTGTCATAAGAGCCACAAGTTGGCCTACATGAAATAAATAATTTTGAATTTTGATTGTTGTCATCGAATAAAAAAAAATTACGTCCAAAATCTGCCCTCTGCTCGTGGATAAGCGTCTTGGATAAAATGCCTTGTTTTATGTACTGGTTGCACAATGTACTATATCTCGGGCGTGTAACAACAACTCTATAGCGGTCGTTGAACCTGTCTCCTACTTGTATTGCAAACGCAAAACAGGTCCTAGGCAAAGCGTGCAGACTACTGTAGACAGGTAAACGGGAGCTACCTACTACCGACCGAACCACGTGAGTAGATAGCCCCAACAGAGATAAACCTTCAAAGGAACGTGCCCAATTTATACCTATTCCTTTATTTTATCATCTTGTGACAACTGACAACCGTTGAGCTCTGATTATTATTTACCTGATCAAAGCCTGGGTTGTATATTATAAAATAAATGAAGTATAATATTTATAAATTCCTTTTATTTTAATATAGCTATAATATGATAAATTTAAATTAACACTAATCTGTTTCATGATGCTTTTTTTTAAAGCAATACTTATGAGAATTTCCCAAAAACATTATCAAAAGCCGACAAATTAAAAATGTGAAACGAAAACATACACAACGCTCATCTACAACCTTGTGCTTGTCCACTGGTTCAGTTCGCGTACTAACTCTAAAAATTCAACCCCTAAGGGGGTAAAATAGGGAGTTAGGAAGTTGGCGGTGAGCAACCCCCCTTCCTCGGAGAGTACTTAAAGTTGTCGGTCCTGCGCTTGATCTCTCTCCAGTCGTGTCGGTATTCCGTTCCATTGGACTATGAGAGTAAGGGAATGGAGAGTGCACCTATGTTTGCGCCCACACTTGTGCACTATAATACCTCCCTCGCAGATGGCTAATCTCTGTGGAGATTGGCCGCCGTTACCGGATTCGGTCGAGAGGACATTATTTTTATCAGTGTATCTATCTATCACATGACAGCTGTGTCGAGCTCCCTCTGCTGGGTTATCTACTCATGTCTGCCGACATCAGCCTACAACAAGGGTTTTCCCTTTGTCGGTTCGTACAAGTGACATTGACCCCCGCAGAGGAAAGGGCTTTGAAGTTGTTAATCCAAGCCCAGCATGAACAAACGAGAATATTAATTGACTTGATTAAACTCGCAACACAACGGGCTAACTTTGTTTATTATAATCATTAATATCCATTCCATACCTTGTTTCGAATAAACTTTAATACAATTACCACAACAACAACTGTATTTGCTGTCAAAAACAGTTTATCTGGGGATTGGTGAAGCAACGTGATAGTAGATTTGTTAGGTGGAGGCTGCTACGGGATTGTATAACAAGGGTAAATTGAAAATTTAAAACACCAGAAATTAATAGTAGATTGTTACACAAGGGACGTAAGTAAGCTATTACAGAACAAGATCCAATTTGGCGCCAGTGCGAGCGCAGCTCGCATAGGGCGCTAATGGATCGCGTGCACCCGAGATATTTAGTCACACGAGCGAGCGCAGCGAGCGAGGGTGAATATAGTTCGAGGGTGTAATAGCTACTTGCAACCGAGGTAAGCATTCTACTTTATATCATTCTTGCGAGGTAACTTTGGACTTATCCGGCAAAAGGTTTTGCATCATTTGTTCTGCTTCAAGCAAACAAAAATCAGGCTCTCCTCCTTTTTCATCATCTGATGAAGTGATTGACATTGTTGTAAATAACTTAATCCCTTTACGAACAAACTTCACAAACTTTCAGATCAAATGAAATGCCGCCATTTCCATTCTTTTTTCGTAAATAGTTTTCCATTTTTTTTTTTACGGCTCTGAGTTCCAAGGAGTTTTGCATAGTTTGAAATGTATGGAAATTAAATGCCGCCATGTTCAGTGTTTTTTTTTTTCAGTAAAAAGTTTTCTTACCATTTTATAAGAAAAGAGATTGTTTACCAAGGAGTTTTGCATAGCTTGAACTGTAATGTGAACATTACAATTCGAGCATAGTGCGACGTAATGTTGCCTTGAATTGCAAACACCAACTTACAAGGAGACTTTCCACCATAGTAATCCCTAGTTACTGAGCAAGTATGATATAAAAAAAAATGTAATTCGCCATTTTGTGGTGGCGGCCATCTTGGATTTGAAATTTATCATAGGATTCTACTAGTCCAGCCCTTTCGTTTGATATATTGAGGGAGTTGTGAAAAAATATGTAATCCCTCATTTTGTGGCGACCGATTTTTATCAATCATAGCTAAGAACGACTAATTCACCAATCAAACAAAAAAGCAAAATCCAAATCGGGATCGGGGATCAAAAAAGAGTTCCCGCGGGGTTTTAAAAAAATAAAATCGACACGAACGATCAGCTAAAGAAATAAATAATTTTGAATTTTTCATTAGACCCGGAAGAATATACCTGCCTATTCGCCTGAGTCTGGCTGCTGAGGCCGCGGGGTCGCACGTGTGCATCGTAATCACATTACACGCTCACATAGTATATTGCCAATGCGCTGTTTGTTACTATTTCTCGCTTCGGTGTCATTAATTGCAAAAATTGACGAGTCTGACTCTTGAGAGTCCGTAGCCACAGAAATATAATAATGTCAGCCCGACCGAATCCGACGGACAGAGGCTATTAGCCATCTACATAGAAGCTATACACACGTGTTGCGCAAACAGAGGTGCACTCTCTATTCCTTCACCCTCACTCAGTGTCACAAATTACACTTTTTACTTGTATCTCAATCGAAACTTTATAATTGTGTTGACAGATGGCGCTAACACTGAAAACTTGGAACACTATTCCAGCACTGTTTTTGGACAGTTCCTTCCTTCCTTAAACCTTCTGGTATAATATTGAGTCTTTTGTACACAGTTTCGTAACTAAATTGACAGGTCTAAATCTCATGCTATCCTTTTCATATGCGGAAGAGGATAGCACCTTTACACAGCTGTTAATTTAGTTTAGAAATTGTGTACAGCAGAATTATCCACATGCCACATAATCGTATAGAGCTTTTGATGTTAAAAAGTTTTTCAGATAGAATAGATCCGTTTTTGAGTTTAAACGAGACCAACGAACAGAAATTTATTTTAACAGATATAGATTTTCCAGTAAATAACAAGGTATATTCATATATTCAATGTCAGACTGTTGCTGACCATTGCTTGAGAGACACTCAAAAAAAACCGATAAGGTGTAAATTCACCTAAGCAGACACGGAGACCAACTATAAGTATTGTCATAGACTCAAATAAAAACACCCACCTGGCCTGCGTAAAACTGTGTCAAAAAAGGTCGAAAAAGCTGAGTGTCGCACTTGAAACAAACTAGAATCGAGATAGCAAAGTGTTGAACAAACACCATGCGCCCTTGAGCCTATCCGCCTACGCAGGTATCGATTTTTCACGCACGTCGCAGTGGATACAATAAGGCTTCGCCGTGCATTTCCATAGACAAGTTACTGATGTCGCAATCACAGACGTTACAATCGCCCGTGGCAACTTTTCGCAGCGATTCAGTAGCGGTAGCGGTTTACGACCTCCTAGGGAGGTCGAGGTGCGCTGTGTCTTATATCTGGGAGGTCTCAGGTTCGATTCCCGGCGGAGACAATTTGGGAATTTATAATTTCCTCTGGAGACCAACCGCGTGTATCGATTTTGATGATTCTTATGTCAATCGATTCGTATTAATCTTAGAAGTGTCACTAAAGACATGACAGTAGTCAAAATTCAATATGGCGACCACCAGACACTATATTGTGAGAAAGAAAAAAATTAAAGTCGACGAACTATGTTAAGTGGGGTATCATTGAATAGGTATTTGAAAATTATTGTTAGGTTTCTTAGATTATTATTTTTCATTTTGAATGACCATTTACGATCTATGTCAATTTAAATTTGTAAATTTTCAGTTGATTTCCTTTAAAGCAGTCTGGTTTTTTAATCTCTTTTATTTGCTTGTTTAGGCATAGATTCCTGAGCCTTTAGAAACTTTACAATAGCCAACATAAAATATTCCTTATTCAAATATTTACTTCACTTTTTCAAGTGGTATTGAATCTACCTCTTGACAAAGTTGATACTGGTATTTTGTCATCGTCTAGACTCCCAATGGTTAGATTCACAATGTTGACATGAGATGCTTGACCTAGACACGCATCTCATGTCAACATTAAGTCTGTTAAGTATTTACAACAACAAGGTTTTAACCCTTTGAATTTTGTTAATCATAAACATTTAAACTGTGAACCCCTCTGACATAAATTGTGAGTTGGAACCAGTGATAGATTCATTTGACGAATCGAAAGCACTTTGTAAAAGTTTATTTGAATAAAAAAATATTTTACTTTATTCTATTCTATGCATGCAAATTCCTTCACAATGTTTTCTTTCAATATAACGAAAATTTTTTTGGTCAAAAAAATATCTGTAGCAGCCCTGAGTTAGCAAGTTGGGGTGTTCTACTCCTTGCCCCATACAGTCTCCTAGGGAGTAACGAGAGAAATCACGTGCGAGGCGCGTTGCCTCGTTGAACTATGACACTTGTGCAATATAAAACCTCCTGCGTTGTTGAAAAGTCTCCCTTTTTCCGTCGCTCGTGGCTGAATCTCAACTCACAAAACATCAGACAACAACTAACAGCTATAAAACCTCCATGGTAAACTTAAATCTTTTTTATACAAAACAATAAAATCAAACGAGCGAATAAAAAAGAATCAGATGTTTTAACGTTAACACTGTGTAGAGTAATGTAATGTAAAGTAACATCAGTAAATTAGCATATTAAATTCACTATGTTATTAGGCAAGTGTTACGAGCGAGACCGGCGCGGTGAGTGCTAAGCTCCACTACAGTTGATAGGCACTTACGTAATGTATCTCTCTATGCATCACTTAGAGATTGTATTTTTGTAACGCAAAATGTTACTCGACCTTTTTCCTCTTTCGCAATTTATGTTACATACCGATAATTGAAGATCGACCTCATCATTGCTTTCAAATGCAATAATAGATTTCTTCGAATCATCGCACGTGACCGGTAGTGTACTTGACGATTTCTTGTCCATTCTATCTATCTTATGCCCGTTTTCACCAACAATACATAAATCATCCCCTAAGTAATTAAGATATAGTATATGTATAAAAAGAGGTGGATATGTAGCGTGCGGTAAATGAAGCGCGTAATGGCAGATATTTGTCGTAATTTGTCATGTCATTTAACAATGAAGTACTCTATTATACTCTTCGTCGTTCGGAACAATTTTTTCGCTTGTTTTGTGAGTATATAACTCATCCCTAGTAGAATATCATAGCTATAGAGTCTCTTTCGTAAGAAGCTTATGTCATTTCCACCTTTAGGTGTTCCCTAAATGACAGAAAGGGTCATCGAAACTACTGGATTTTTTTTTATTCGATGACAAGATAGCCCTTGACTGCGATCTCACCTGATGGAAAGTGACGATGCAGTCTAAGATGGTAGCGGGCTAACTTGGAAGGGATATAGCCGTGTAAATTCAACCCATACCCCTAATCGGTTTCTACATGCCATCGTGCCGGAACGCTAAATCGCTTGGCGGCACGTCTTTGACGACTTTAAAACCTAAATCAACGCCTGAGACCACACAACGCCTACATCATCACTTTCCATGAAGTGTGATAGTGATCAAGCGCGTGCCTATAATAATGTATTAAAAAAATGCGGATGAAGTCGCGGGAAAATAATGGGTATATATTCCCTAAACCCTCTAGATAGTACGCGAAGTAAATTTCAGCAAGATATATTTGAATAGGGTAATATTTTAGACCTGGCTCCAATGTACTTAAACCCATTTAAATATTCAACGGTGGAATCTCAAATGTAAATGAATTTCGTAGATTAAGTTTCGGGAATCTTCTATTCATACTTATCCACCCAGATTACTCCAGCTCTCGAAAAAGATTAACTTATTGTAAGAACGATGGCCTGTAGCAAGAAATCAATTCGGGTTCCGTTACAAAATGTTAGAAAAGAACGGTCTATTTCCAAGATATTTTGATCAAGATTCAAGATTGTCTGGTGGGAGGCTTTAGCCGTGGCTAGTTACCACCCTACCATCAAAGACGTGCCGCCAGGCGATTTAGCGTTCCGGCACGATGGCGTGTAGAAACCGATTAGGGAGTATGGGTTGAATCTACACTGCCATACCCGCTCCAAGTTAGCCCGCTTACCATCTTAGACTGCATCATCACTTAACATCAGGTGAGATCGCAGTCAAGGACTATCTTGTCAATGAATAAACAAAAATTTTTCTATTTGTGAATCTAGCATTTGGTGTTGACACAAAAGGGATGAAAAAATTCTCCGTCTCTTCCCGTCCATACAGAATGAAAGATTTGCTCACATAAAACTTATACTAGACCTTATGCTTATTTGATTAACAACTAAGTAATACCATATAACCACTTCTTCTTTGTCTCGTTCACATTCACACCTTCAAATCAAGAGTGGAAAATAGGCATTTTCTAGGCAAGTGCATTTTATCTTAGGCTGCATCTTCACTTACTACTTACCAGATATGATCGCAGTCAAGCGCTAGTCCATGTATTAAAAAAAAACCAATCGAGAGCGAATTCTTTTATGTTTCTTTTTTAATTTCCCACACGCTGCCCAGCCAAATGAAGTGCGTTTCATTACCAAGTTAAATCGTTTCAGTTTTTGCGAGTTCTCTATTCCATAGCCCGTTAAACCTTTAAAGTTGATTAAAAAATCATTGAAAAAAATCTTAATTTTTACGTAACCTCAAATAGAACTGGGCTACTGAATTAAGAAATATCTGAACGAAATACAAAGTTAGTTAAGTCGCGAACAAAGCTTCAGATATAAATTCAAATGAAGCGAATTATAACGTGAACTTAGGTCACATTATGAACAAAAGTGTTACAAATCCAGTCTATGCAGACCAGACTATGAGACTAAACGTCGATAGAACTCTTGATAGCGAAGAGAAAGGCACCGACACACGCCGACTTAAATAAAGCGTTTTGTAACAAAGTTCTGGTTTGCGTAACATTCGGTCTAATAACTTTCAAGTTAACTCGACTACGAGGCGGCGAGCGTGGAAGTTCGTCTGTCCGGACTCCGGACGGTCAACACGGGGTGAGCCAATTTTTAAAGAACTTTTTCCCCTTACTAGCTCAAAAAGGGCGCCTTTGCTACCTAAAACCAGTGAGCAAATAGATAGATTAGGGGTATGGGTTGAATTTACACTGCTATACCCCTTCCAAGTTAGCCCGCTACCATCGTCACTTACCATCAGGTGAGATCGCAGTCAAGGGCTATCTTGTCATCGAATAAAAAAAAAAAAAAAAGATAGATAGATAGATAGATCATTTTTACTCACTCAGTGAGAAAAAGTGTTGTCTCAAGAAAAATTCAACACTTTTTCTTACTGAGTGAGCAAAAACGACTTTTGCTCACTGGTTTTAGACACCAAAGGCGCCCTTTTTGAACTAGTGAAGTAAAAAGTTGTATGTATCACACGATAGCAAAGTTTTTGTTTCGTCTGCCTTTGAAGCCCGCACTACACTCAGGATTCTAAATTAGAATCCTTCGCCCGCTCGGGGTTCAAACTAGGCACTCGCAACAAAAATGATCTTTGCTATCTTGTTGAACAAATAACTATTTCCTCATACATATTCGAAAAACGAAAATTGGCTTTAAGTAGCGAGAGACAAATTCAATTTTGTTCTTATGGGAGTTTGAGATTTCTATCTTCTGATTGGTCCGCGTTCGTGCGCTAGTATGAGTTTATTACTAGTTAGGCCGGTTACGTCTTGATTAGAGTTTTGTGTTTGATTGCCTGGAGCACTTCGACCATCCGTTGCTCCAGATATTTTTTTCCACGCACTACCAAATTGTGGAATCATCTCTCTTCGACAGAGTTCCCACTTAATTACAATATAATATGGGGTTATTCAAGGGGCGAACCAATAAGGTCCTGAAAAGCCGGCAACGCATTGGTGGTGCCTCAGATACTACAAGTGTTCATGGGCGGCGGTAATCACGTAACACAGGTGACCCGCCTGCTCGTTTGCTCGCTAAAAATATAAAAATCCGAACTACTCACTCGAAAGAAACGCTTTAATTCAACGTTTCTGATAAGAACCGCTAAGGTGTGCAACACTCCAGCATCCGTGTTTCCTGCCACTTATAATTTGAGTACCTTCAAGGCAAGAGTGAATAGGCATTTTCTAAACGCAACCTAGACCTCACCAGTGCTATCCAGTATTGATGTTACGTTCCCTCAAATATGGTTGAGCGAAGCAATGACTGGATCATGCATCATGCTCATGAACGGATGCCACCAACGGGAATGGGTCTGCTTTGACTGCCCATCTTGACATGCGTTGGATTGGTGTACCTACGTATGCATTTTTGAAGCTTCATTGTGGAAGCACTGTATACATAGCATAACTTTGGTAAAAAAAAATTTTTCTTGATAAGAGCAACTGCTGAGTTTCTCACTGGGTCTTGTCAGCAGACTCTGCATTTCGAACCGGTGGTAGATTTATGACGTGTCATAAGAGCTACAAGTTAGTCTACAGAATTTGAATTTGAATTTGATAGTCGCCAAGCGCAAGCCTATTTCGGATAAAAAAAAAAGTGGTCTCACCTGAGCAACAGCGTCCAGCGCCATCCTCTCGATGTCCACGTGGTAGTAGTTGAGCTGCGGCGCGTGCCGCCGCCGCGGGCGGATGTCGTCGTAGTAGGCCACCACGTCGTTGATGGACACCACCGGACAGTCGTCGGCCGTGCTGCAGCCGCTGCTGACGCCGTCCACGCCGCTGTCCGAGTCCCCCTCCCCGCCGAACCCCTCCTTGGAGTCCCGCCGGTCCCCGAAGCTGGTCTCCGAGCCCTCCTGGTACCCGGACTCGTTCATCTCGTCCGGGGTGACGATCTCGGGTATCTTCGTCATGTCGTACTCGTAGCCGACCTCGTCGTCGACGTTCGTTTCGTCAATGTCGGCCATTTTGGACGATTTTGGAAACAATATTCTCGTTTTTAAATCTCCACTACATGGTCTGTCTCGCGTTAAAACTGTAGAAGACCTGAGGACAAAAGTATCTTATTATTTTCTATTCTGATAAGCCCCATCTAGGCCTAGCAATATGAGTCAGATTTCCGTCCCATCGGACTAAAAGAGTGAAGGAATAGAGAATGCACCTGCCTTTGTGCCACTTGTGCACTATATTATCTCCCGCGCAGATGGCTAATCTCTATACAGATTGGTCGCCGTGGCCGGATTCAGTCGGGAGGACATTATTATTATTACTGGTCGGGAGGCAAATCTTCGATTACACAAACGAGTTTGATAATAAGCAGTAGATATAGTATAGGCCATAAGTAGTAGGTATATAGGTGTTTCGATTCTCGCTTGACTTTCGCTCTCTTCCAAATGCGACCGACATATTGACCTCGTCTACGCTCTAGACGCGGGAACGGCACAGGTTTTTAGGGTTCCTTGTCTCGGAATTAATATTTTATGAAGTAAACTAAAATAATCTTTTTTTTAAAGAACCTTTGTGAACATTATGGACCAAGGCCAAGCTGAACTTAACTAATATTCTCCCCTAACCTACAAATAAGCGGAAAGCTTGTGCTAGAAATGGGTACGACAATAGTGCAACGGATAGGGTTCGAACCTGCGACCTTTCAGTTTTACGTCCGCACTTGTAACCGTTGGGCTATTCAGGCGTCAAACTAAAATAATCGCTACTATCCTTATCCTTACTAGAAAGTGTGTTGTTTATTCTTCAATCACGCATTATAATAGAGCAACGGGGTGACGTGATTTTTTGGCATGGGTTTACTTAGTTGAGGACGTGTAGGGCTGACATGCGTGCCACGAGAAAATTATGTCTACCCATTTACTCCTGAATTTGATTGAGATTTCACGAGAAAATAGGTAGACAAAATTTTCTCGTCGCTCGCATGCTAGCCCTACTGGAGGGTGAAGTAGGCTACATTTCATTTTTGGAAATTCTAACTTAACGCTGACAGAGTAGAGAGCTTGTTTAATTTTTAAGACAGCTAGGGAAAAATAGATTATAGGATATTTATGACTTGATTAAAGTGTTCGTGATTGATGTGAAGTTAATAAGCTGCGGAACCTTCGAGCCATGAGTCCGACTCGCGCTCGGTCATGTTTTTTCACCAATAAACAAGCATTCCTTATAAATTGGTGGTATTTTATAACGACCGGTTCCACCGCGGCAGGTGTAAGCCTGTCGCCGGAACATAGTCTATACTGTAACACTAACGTTGATTTAAAACAAACGAAGATACACAGTTCCTTGGAAATATTACTGAAACTGTTCCCAGCTTATTTACCCGTGTACTGCAAAGCCTAAAGGAAGGGTTATTATTTTAGCATGTATGTGTCTGTTTACGTATGTTTTACCGTAACGCCTAAACTACTGAGCCCATTTAATGAATGAGATATCGACTGTCGATCAATTCTTATTATGGTCCAGTTAACATAGGCTAAATTCTATAAAAGCGAGGGCGAGCCCGTTGGGTTTTAGTGGGTATTTTGGCAGTGCCAACGAGTCCCACGTACCCGCCTGATGTCAAGATGGGCGGGATGCGTAAAGGCATTTCCCAACGTTAAAAAAAGGCTAAATTTTGTATACCTAAAATGAACAAAATAATATTTATTTATTTTTGAAATAAATAAATATAAGTAACGTCATCGCATAATTGTTAGCATCGTATAGTTAATTATAATAAGATTTTGAACTGGCAACTGGTTTAAATAGTGACAAAAATCTGCGATATATTAATGAAACATGATATTCTATAATTTCCCTCGACGCACGTGAAAATTAAATATAGACTTTCTAAGGTAGCATAAAAGTTTTTTTAATAAGCGGTAACTAATTGAGGTAATTTATATCAACATAATATGATTAATTAATTAAATCATACAAAATGTTTATTTTAAACTGAAACGCCTAATCTCTCAGTCTTAAAGTATTCTTCGATGAATCGAAGACGAGCCAAGCGTTATTTCAAAAATACTTGAAGCACAAATCAATGTCGATCGTGCCTATATTTATCGCGAACTTTCGCGTCTCTTTTCTATTTACTTAAAAAGTAATATGTTTTATAAAATAATACTCAGATTAAGCTTTTAGGCAAATTACGTACTCCAAATAAAATTCAACTACGCCAACGCCTCAAGCTGCAGACATGCAAGATGAAAACAAATCGCTCATCTTGACTAGATAGATTAGATTGCACGTGTACATCTTGGAATTTGTATATCAGTAACAATTAGCTGAATAAGGCTTCGCAAGTGGACTATGTAACATAAATAGACTCCGGGCGAACCGGCGACACGTTACCTGCCCGTGGCGTTGTTTGTAAGAGTTCAGTAAGTAAATAAACCTTACAGCTATCTTGTTATGATGAGCGCAATATATATCTATTACATGTGCAAATGTATGTCTTATTAGCGCATTTGCTGATGACGTCAGCTTTGATTTACGAGTAGGTTTTTTAATGAGATAGGCTTGCGCTTGACGACAGTCAGTGATGGAAAGCATCGTCTAGGTTGGAGCGCGCTTGCCTAGAAAATGCCTATTCATTCTTGTCTTGTTGTTACTCAAATTATACCTACGTGGCCGGAAACAGACCTAGCCACCGAGGAGTACCTAGCCACTCCCTATTAACCAGAACAAAAAATGGAATGAAGAACATTAGTACTTTTTTTTAAACTTCTTTAAAGTTCTATTAAGACAAGAGATTCTGTTATCGTTTTAAGCGCGGTTTTTTCTCTAGAGGCCTATCCGTATACATCGATGGTTTCCGCGGGAATAAAAAAATTAACGTGAGTGAAGTCGCGGGCAGAAGCTAATATATTCTAAGTAGATACATAGAATACTTAGTAATAAAACAGAAGTTTCAGTATAAGTTTTTTAAAGCAAAATTAGTGTGTGATAACGCAAAACATACAAATTGATAACCTCTTCTTTGTAATTGGTTAAAAAAATTCCTACAGTAAAACTTTGAGATAGCGAGCGTATATGACGCTCATCTAATTTCCATAAATTCTACATTACAATTTATGCTCAGTTTGTGCTCATTTGTGATAGTTAGGCTACTTTACATAGGAGTCCATTAGGGGTCTCATAGACGAATTGTCTGCATGCATCATTCAATTTCGTTAATCGTTATTCATGAGTGACGAATGACCGATTTTTTCTTAATGTTATATAAACAGCCACTGTATTAGACTTCCCAGAGACAAATGGCAAAGCGAATTTAGGAAAAATAGTTTTCTTTCGGTAATTGACTTCGCGTTTTTAAATATGTAATATTGTTCTTTGTTTAAGTTTTTGAAATTATTTTGACATTTTAAACTTTGTGTGTGTCAACCTTGAATAAGTTTTACATTTAATTGTCTTTATGTATTGTTAAGTAGTATTAGTGAGCTACAATTTTTAGTTCACATAAATTAAATAAATAAAAAAGAAAAAAAGGAACTAGATGTTAGTCAATACTTTGGCGGTCAGTTATGTCAGACACTGCTGTGACTACCTACATACCATCTTAACCCATCCTCGATTGAAAGACGTATGCAGCGGAATCTAGGAAAATCATTTACTTATTTCATGTAATCGTTTCATGCAGTTTCATTATCATTAGTTGTAGATTCATTATATTCTGATAGACCCCTTGATTGATTGATTGAAGTGGAACCGATCGTCTCATGCACCCCTTATGGACTACATACGGATACCGAGCAGGATTTTAGCATTTTAAACAAAATCACAGATCCGGTTAGCGCTAGGTAAAACTTTTTTTTTATTTGTTCCATATTTTTATTGTACTCTTTTATATAATATTCTATTTTATCGTTTTAATTTTTTTACCTTAATCGATGACATGTTTGAGCACTGCTAATGGAAAGCGATGATGTTCATTCCAAATAAACGTCAATATGATTACCAACCAAGAAATCTTAAGGTTCCCTATCCGAAGGGTAATCAACAGGACCCTATTCCTAACCCTCCGCTGTCCGTCCGTCCGTCCGTCCATCCATCCGTCTGTCTTCAGCGGGAACTGTCTACCTATTACGGACTCATGATCCGTAATAGGTAGACAGTTGAAGTTTTCAGAGAATGTGTATTTCTGTTGCCACAATAACGACAAATAACTAGAAACGTGTTTTTTCGGCGTTTTTAGTACGGAACACTTCGTATGAGAGCCCGACGCGCATTTGACCGGTTATTTGCAGATGTTCCTTAGATTTTAGTAACGACACAAGATTTAATACAAATTTTGTGGAGTTACACCACCAAAATGTATTTTAGGAACGCTATCGATTTAAGGGTATCTAATCCTAGATAGCTGGCACCAGTTTTCTCAGATCCCTCACGTTTGACCCGCCCACCCGTGGGTTACTTAACTTCATGGAAAATTACCTGTAATAATCAATAACAGCCTCGAGATGCAAGCATATTAATAGCTATAGCACAGGATACCTAAAGCTACAGAGTTCTACATATTCAGACTCTATAGAGCTATAGTGATAGCCTAGTGGTTAAGACTATCGTCTTATATCCGGGGGATCACGAGTTCCACTCCTGAGTTTTCGGATTTAAGTTTTAAGCAATTAATTAGCAAGTTTGGGAGGTCTCGGGTTCGATTCCCGGCGGGGGCAGTTTAGGAATTTATAATTTCTAAATTGTCTCTGGTCTGGTCTGGTGGGAGGCTTTGGCCGTGGCTAGTTACCACCCTACCGTCAAAGACGTGCCGCCAAGCGATTTAGCGTTCCGGCATAATGGCGTGTAGAAACCGATAAGGGGTATGGGTTGAATTTACACTGCTATACCCTTCCAAGTTAGCCCGCTACCATCTTAGACTGCATCGTCACTTACCATCAGGTGAGATCGCAGTCAAGGGCTATCTTGTCATCGAATAAAAAAAAAAAAAAAAAAAAATTAAATATCACATGCTTCAACAGTGAAGAATAGTATCGTGAGGAAATGTGTACGTCTGAGTGACTCAATTGTGAAAAAATTATACGAATACGTACCTAATGTTTTTTAAAAGGAGCAAAACAAATGATCAAGTGAATTGAAGCTACACTATGAAGCTACATTAAAAAGCTTAAAATAATAATATAAAAAAAATCTTTGTATTATTAAAAAAATGGTAGACAAGGCAGAGACAAACACGAAACACATTATAACATTACAAGTTTTCGTTTTCACAGCCCGTTGAGCCTGTCTGCCTGATTTGCGCGCTGATCGCCGACTGTTTTTATATGATAATATTCCTCCTACAGCTTCTCTGATCTTTGAATAACTCGGGATAAAAAGTTGGCTTTGTCTGTTTCAGCAGAGGAAGAAAAGGGTAGCTTGTTTGAATAATAAATCAAATTACGCTAAAGATATTTCTAGATCGTCACTAGGATCGCAAAAAAAAAATTTTTGTTGAAATCGGCGAAATATTGTATGTTATTGTTCTGGTTCGCCATACTTTTATATTTCTACTAGCTGATGTTCCCGCGAGAACGTGAATGATTGTATGGCGTGATTGGGTAACAAACATCAATACATTCAAAATTCGCATTTAAAATATTAGTAGGATAATCAAAATACGTTTACAAATTAAGTGTAAAGCCATCCATCACGTCTTTCCGGACGAAAAGTGATGCTCAATTTAGATATACTCCTTTAAGTAATCTCTTGTCTGCCGCGTATCCTGTAATGCAGTAAAAAATCAGAGTTCTATACGGAATTATTAAAAAATCCTATCTCATGCGAAAAAGTCATGGGCTGACTTATCTAGCATGGACTGACAGCATAATACAATAGGTATAAAGATGTAACAAACCACGCGATGAAAAGTTGCCTCTACATTATCTATTCCCTAATAAAAGCCTTTGTGAAACACAGCCGTCAGTGTATTTTTATTTATGCCACTATGATAATTTCGTCCCTCTCGCACTCATACATAAAAGCACTCCATCCCTGTCCCTCGTATAGCAACAGGTTGCCCCATTCCAGTGGCCCAGATTTTGTGTCAAGGACACAATCTTGGGGCATATAATGTGATGGCAAGCAACAAGTTAGTGTAGGGTTACCGGAAGAAGCTTTACCGTATTTAATTTAACTGTAACTACAAAATTATTAGAATAACTAGTACTAACACATAGTCAAGTCAAAATAAACGCAAAAAAATATATTGTATGACTTCATTTATCCACCTCAGTCTTCTTGATATAAATCATTTGATTTTTCTTAAACAAACAGCGAGCACTATAGTACCTAATTGTTTATTTTTGAAGAATATCCTTCAATAGAGAAAGTAATGAGTAAAAAAATACAACCCTCTGGGGAAATTTCTTTTCTCCAACCATGGGTTGCCTGGAAGAGATCGCTTCTTAGCGATAAGGCCTCCTATTTTATACTCTATTTGGCCGATTTCACCGACTAAAATGTCTTACCCATCGATGTATATGGATAGACCTCTAGAAGAAAAAAAAACGCGCTCAAAAAGACAACAGAATCTCTTGTCTTTAAAGAACTTAAAAGGAGTTTTTAAAAAAGTGCTAATGTTCGTTATTCTATTTTTTGTTAGGACTCTGAAAATCAAAGATCAAGGAGATCACCGACAAAAATCAGGTTTGAATTTGATCCTATTTAACATGTATTCCATCAAAGAAGCCAAATGCGTCACATAAATGACTTAGTCGACATTTCTCGTAGGCACTCGGTCCTGTTATCTGATGACCCTTAGTGCCATCAGCGAGAGTTATTTGTCCCTTTCATTTTTCATTTGAAGAAAAGCGAGGTCAAACGACCTGACGGGGCCATTAATAAAGAGTAATGAACGCCAGCATAAAGTTTTATGAAAGAGTAGTAAACTTATAAATATTCTTTTGTTTAAAATGAGAAAACTGAAATAAATATTTTCTTGGAAACGAAGTCGTGAACTGGATTTTATAAGCGTGGACTTATGTTAGTCCACGCTCGGCGTAGCCACATCATCCTAACCGGTACTAATGCATTAAATCTCAAAACTAAATTAAATTGAGTGTCTGATATTCCCCTTTTCACATTGTTCTTGCAGCAAAGTATTGAGATTAGTTAAGAGATTTAGCATATTTTTCTTTTTTTTTTTTTCGTCTTATATTATACTTATGTTATATCGTCAACTTACTAATATTATAAATGCGAAAGTGTGTTTGTTTGTTAGTTTGTTGGTTTGTCCTTCAATCACGCCGCAACACAGCAACGGATCGACGTGATTTTTTGCGAGCACAGTTCTGTTGAAGACCAGGAGAGTGACATAATTTTTGTTCCGGAAAATCAAAGTGTTCCCGCGGGATTTTAAAAACTAAATCCATGCGAGCGAAGCCGCGGGCATCAAATAGTTCATAATATTGACAACCTAGATAATTGCACTTATTATTTACTCTGTCGATAGAAGCAGCTACAAGCGCAAGTATTTGGTACACAAAACGCGAGTTGTATTTCGTAAACAAAAGCACGTTTATGGGCCTAATTACTCAAAAAGCGACTTTATTTCCAAACGACAAAGTTCATTATTCAATGTCGAGGGGCGACGGCAATTTTTTGGCGTTTCGCCACATATCTCACATGCGTGAGGAGACTGTAGTTTTCACAGATCTGCAGATACTCGGTCACATGCAGTATGGAGTCAACAACACGTCACATAGGCTAAGAGACGGCGCGCATGCAACACTCAAAAGCACAGTAAGTATCTAAGTTAGTGTATACACTAACTTAGATACTAATTATTATTGTTACAATTCAAAAATTCAAAATTTATTTATTTCATTTAGGCCACCTTGTAGCTCTTATGACACGTCATAAATCTACCATCGGTTCGGGAATGCAGATTCTGCTGAGAAGAGCCGGCTAGAAACTCAGCAGTTGTTCTTTTCAAAAAAAAAAAGTTATTTTACAATAGGGAACCAAACTATGCTATGTATACACTGCTTCCACAGTGAAGCTTCAAAAATGCAATACATATAGGTAATCCAACACATGTCAACATGGGAAGACAAAGTAGACCCATTCCCGTTGGTGGCACCCGTTCACGAGCACGTTGTTGTAATGCTATGGACTTCTCTCTGAATTAAATGATTATTTATTTATTTATTTTATTTTAGTAACTAACCCTTGGTTGGAACGCGCGCGGTGTGCGGATTGCGGATGGAAGATAAAGCTAGTTGGTATTCTTTACGGGAAGACGGATTATTGCAGTCATGCCGACTGTGCGGACTATTTGTAATGGTTTACGTAATATTCTTTATTAACCGACTTCAAAAAACAGGAGGTTATCCGTTCGACACGAATGTTTGTAATGGAATTGCAAAATATTCACCTATAGTAATCACAATTACATGTAATCTATTAGGGCTTCCAAACGAATATACAAATATGTTATAGATGTATGTATGTTTTTATGTACATTTGTCCACGTAGTTCTCCGAAACTACTAAGCGAATTATGATCATTGTTTTTACATAATATACTTCAACTTAGGAAACGTCAAAAATTTCCCCCTTTCCCTTTGCGGTTATTCTTTATTTCGGTGTGATTTCGGTATTTTAAAGTCTTTTAAATTTTCTCGGATTATAGATTGTCAATCGATAGACGTCCACTGTTGAACAAAAGTCTCTTTCATGTCCGGGGTCTTGCGCCGCCTGTATCCAGCGCCTCCCTGCAACTCGTCTGAAGTCGACACCTAATGCGGTGCGGGGACGCCATTCCACCACCTTGGGACTCCAACGTCCCACCCATTTCCACTTCAGCTTTGCGAGTCACTGAGCTATATCGGTCGGATATTATATCGGGAACGATATTACAGCATTTTTAATACTTTTTGAAAACAAAAGCTTATGAATTATAATCTGTTTGAAACTCGGCAGCTGGCTTAAAGACGGGAGGACGGACGGATCATCGCGTTATGAAACACGGATAATCTGGACATTGTACTCGGCGGGATGGAATATTGTTATATGCAGTTATGTTAAAACACGGGCTAAAGTAAAAAGACCACCCGCCCTAGCCATATTGCTTCCCAAAGGTTTTTTATCATGATTCCCTTTTAAAAAGATCTGACGTGCGATACTGAGTAGAAACATAAAATAATGGTTTGACACAATAAAATCGCGAAGTTAGGTCTAATTTTTAACCAATTTGCATTTATTTTCAATGTGATGCATATTACAGAGCCAAAATTTTTATATAAAATTACTATACCTACTAAGAGACGATACAATCATTTTTTTTTATTAATATCTGAGGAGTTATTAGAATACATGCTGTATTTGGGACTTATTACACTCCTATTCCGCGCAATACGCTAGCACCTGTCGCGTTTCGTTCGAGGTTTCGGATATACTTTTCTTTCATCGCTTAGTCACGATTGCGCGAGTGAAATCTGATTTTTTCTGGCATTCTCCGCAGTGTTAAACTCACTGCACCCTATTGGCGTCATATTGCGATGTTCACGATGTTATGATCTCATATTGCACAATACGAATACAGCTGCAGTTATACAAGTGCTATAAAATATAGCGAAGTGAATGAATGGTCGGATTCAGGGCTGGCACATCGCCAGTGCAACAAGTGGCCTTCAGGGGTCGTCTGCGGGTCAAGTGCACGTTGTGTCATCCGGTCAAACTTTGTCTCTAATGACCGGATTTTGAGGTGATCATCAGTACACCTGTATTTTTTGGAATAAAATATGTAAAAGCTAGACCTGTGATTGGCTAAAACTATACGTTTTAAACCAATAGCGAGAGAGTCCTAGACAATTCAAATTCAAAATTTAAATTAAAATTATTTATAGTCTGATTTTTAATTGCGTGGAATTCTGACGTATCTTAATGTTACCAAAGATTAAAAACATCCCACAAAAAAGATAATAAAAAACTTATAAAAATAAAAATCAATTGCCGCACATAGATATAATATGACAAATGCCTGACAGATAGTTCGGGGTAAAATCGAACTACAGGTGGTAATACTGTTTTTCATACAAACAACTCGCTCTATTTACAAAATGACAGCTGTCAGAATTCCACCGAATTAAAAATCAGACTATAAGTATTTCATATCCAATTTGTGGTTATGACAAGTCGAGACTCTACCATCGGTTCACAATGTTGATTCTGCTGAGAAGAGCCGGCAAGAAACTTACCAGTTGCTCTTTTCAAAACAAAAATTGTTATAATATGTAGCTTAATACCTATCTTGTGGACAGCAGCTGAAGCAAAGCAGATTGCTTTCAAGCAACTTGGAATTCATTAACAGTGTAATAACCTGAACTTATTAAATGTGTCTTTCCACACTGTATATGTGTAGTGGTAAATCTACGAATTCTTCCGTCAATCAGAGGTGATTGCGCTCGTTACACTGATGCAATCATTTTTAGACAATTCCACACCGGGGCTGGCACAGCGCCAGTGCAACAAGTGACCTTCAACGGGTCTTCTGCCGGGTCAAGTTCACGTTCTGTCATCTGATCAAACTTTGTCTCTTGTAACCGGGCTTTCACGCTAGCATCAATACAGTTGCTGTACTATTATCACATCACACGTTAGTGTGATAATATTATAGAGGTGAAAGTGTGTATGTGTGTGTGTGGATGTTTGTTACTTTTTCACACAAAAACTACTGGACCGATTTGGCTAAAATTTGGAGTGGAGACAGCTAACACCTAGGATTAACAAATAGGCTTTTTTATTCCAAAAAATTAAAGAGAGAAACCTTAATCCACGCGGACGAAGTTTCGGGCATCGTCTAGTAGAATATGATGCGTGAAAGCTAGTCGAAAACAGGGCTGGCAAACCCGTGCAACGAGTGGTCTACATGGGTCGATTGCAGGTCAAGTGCATGTTATCACTGAATCAAACTTTGTCAACAGTTTTACTAGCCACAGTAACAAAACTAGCAAAAAAAATCTTCGATAGAGAACCAGAATACTCTACATTTTGATGTCTTCAACACTGTATTTTCATAGTGAGAGTTCGGGGATGAATGGAAGGAAAGAGAAAGGGTGAATGGGGGTTGGCACTGCGCCAAGTAGGTGCAACAAGTTATCTTCATGGACCATCTGGCGTCGACTGTCATGACTTGTAAAGAGAGTTACGAAGTGTTATTACCTACTAACATTTAGTGACATTTACTTTTCTTGGTAGTTTAAGAGGCCGATTATAATATGTTTAACTAAGACAAACAGTTCAGCTGTGAACTAGTCCTGCAAACACTATGAATTCCGGTATGAGTCGCAACTCCAGCACCTTGGGACCCTAACGACCCTCAGTTCATCGGACTACAAAATTATGTGCCTAGCCCATTACCACTTCAGTTTTGCAACTCGCTGTATATCGGTAACTCTGGCTCTCTTACTGATCTCCTCATTTCTGATTCGATCTCGCAGTGTACTTGCAGTATAGCTCTCACCATCGCCCGCTGAATGATCAATGGAAGGGTTATGGCAGTTTTTATTAGATTCCCGTTAAGGATTTATTTAAGCCATTGGGACAATGCGAGGGTCGCATCTCCGCGGAAAGAACAAACTATAGCTAACTCTGACAATCTCGCTGGCGCAATGATGAGCGCTGTGGTCTTATAACTGGGAGGTCTCTGGTTCAATTAATGGAGGGGGCAATTTGGAAATTTATAATTTCTGAATTGTCTCTAGTCTGGTCCGGTGGGAGGCTTTGGCTAGTTACCACTCTACCGTCAAAGACATGCCGCCAAGCGATTTAGCTTTCCGGCACGATGGCCGGAATGGCATGGGGTATGGGTTGAATGTACTCTGCCATACCCCTTAAAAGTTACCCAGGTATCATCCTAGACTGAATCGTCACTTACCATCAGGTGAGATCGCAGTCAAGGACTATAAAACATCATCAACTATAAAAAAATAAAAAAACTAGCCACTTGGGCGGTGTTATCCTCCAAGATAAAACAATTCAGTGATTCTGTATCAGGGATTAAAATCCAGACACAAACTAAGCACCAAGTTGAAGTGACAAGACCCCGAACTAAGATAATCTTGTGAGAAGAGAAACAAACTCTAAATAGCACTTGAATATCAAACAAGAGTTTTGTTTGCGTAAACTCTTAGCGAGGAGCACCCATATTGTGGAAACTTAAATATTGAGTAACGTTAGGACGTGATAGCGACCCGAAGCAACCTCTAAAGTTTTTGGTCTAAAACAAGCCATCGCCAATAACACGAGTATATACCTATTCGGGGGCTGATGTAAGGTATGAATTGATATGTACCACTGTATATCACTATATTGTTACCACTGTATAGTCACTATACACTATACTATAGTGTATAATGTATATATTGTATCAACTATTACCGAAACACATGCATATATTATCTTATTATTCGTTTTACTTCTCTCTTTTATTAAGTTTTATTGAAGTGTTAACCTACACTTAAAGGAAATAACCTAGTAGATTTCTCTCTTGCTATTAATGATCCATCAAATTCTGTCTCGGTCAGGTCACGGCGTCACTGAAGGCTATGCCTGAAAATCAGCCCTGCAGCCTTAATACTGCAGCTCTATGCTGATGCAGTAGCCTTTTCAGCTCTAACACAATACATATGTTTATTTTTTAATGTAATTTTTAGAATAGAATAGAATAGAATATAGATCTATAGAGTGTGCTCTGGCTCGGCGCCGACTTGGTTTAGAGTTGAAACGAGCCACAAAAATATGCTCTCACATAGATTTAGAATTTAGATTAAATAGACAGGATTTTCAGGATTCAAATGTTTTCGCTAAGTTTGCCGATCAAAACAGCCGAAATGTCGTTTTAATTAAACCAATTTCAATAAATAAAAGGATGATATCCTTTATCTATATATATAAAATTCAAAGTCCTGACTGACTGACTGACTGACTGAGATATCAACGCACAGTCTAAACTACTGAAGTTAGAAACTTGAAATTTTTACAGTTGGTTCCTTTTATGACGTAGGCGCACACTAAGAAAGGATTATTGGAAATTCCACCCCTAAGGGGTTTAAATAGGGGATGGCAGTTTATATGAAACTCCGTCATTTTTCAAGATGTTTCCATCAAAGTTGGTATTTGAGCTTTCAGTTAAATATAAAGAAGTACGTGTGTCACAGTTTTTCAAAATTCCACCCCAAAATCTAATCCCACGCGGACGAAGTCGCGGGGGCAAAAGCTAGTCCCTTATGAAAATCGGTATCAATTTTAAACGTGAACCTAACACGAAGATAATAAACAGAAGTAAAAAATATGTATTGGCATGAATGCTGATAACAGATCATTACTTTTGTTATTTAAATGTGAAACAGCCAATAAAACATACAGCACTATTAATATACTCATTGTTCCATGTCAGCTCGCCGTAATTACACGGAGTAACCCGGCGGTAACATGCTGAAATTGGCCAATTACGTACAAACAGCTCGCTCATGCTCAGGCGAGCGACGATCACAGCTGTAACAATAACATTTACGATCTTCACGCATTTGTTGACATGTCATCATTGTGGTGGAGTTTGGAGGGTCCAAACCACAGCGAAGGGATGCGGGGAGCGGCGAGGTGAAATGAAACACCTTGGTTCTTGTTTGAAGCGCGGAGATGTGATCGCTCTCAAGTCAGCGAGTGAAGTGCGTGACTGGACCCCAAAGTGGGCTATTTTTATTTGCTTGGGAGCGCTCGCAACTCGGTATCTCGCAACCGTTTATTTAATATGTTAGAATAGTACAGCAATACATAAACAATGGATATGAGTGAGACAGAGCTATAAAACAGTATAGCATTATGATATGAGCGAGACAGGTTATAAAACAGTATGACATTATAATGTGAGCGAGACAGGTTATAAAACAGCATAGCATTATAATGTGAGTGAGACAGATTATAAAACAGTATAGCATTATGAAATGAGCGAGACAGGTTATAAAACAGTATAGCATCATAACGCATAAGGCGTGTGAGCGAGATACAATTACTCTCTTAACATTACGTTTATACAACATTAATTTATTAATTTACTATAGCTAATTAGGTCATTATCTGACAATTATAAAACAAAACAAAATAGCCTTCCTATCTACGAAAATAGCTTAATACCTATGAAAAGTTAATAAAGGAAATCAAATATCCTAGTAAAATAATTATTTATGTAAATAAAGAAACTAATTGCTAGTAATGAGAATCGAATCTGATCGACGATTTAGTAGTGATAAAAATCACTGTTCTGCTCCGATTTAGTCAATCTTCAACAGTCTCCCCCTCGTGCGGAGATGCAGATCTGGAGCACTTTACTTTGAGGCAGAAGATTGAGTTATTCTTATTAGACGTGAAGCGGGTCTTTCCAGGATGGCGGCGATAGTGCGAACGTCGACTATTCGTATTCGCCCGTCTGTGCCAGGGTAAGTCCGTATAGTGGTTACCGTATTCTTGATGATAGTGTTTCAAGAACAATTGAGTGATTGGATGTTTTCCATCGATTATCATTGGCTTTTTGTAGGATGAGCTTATATCACTGGCGGCAAATAATGTAGTTGCCCGATGCATGACGTCACCTTGCAACACGGCGGTGAGTCTCTTTAAGCGGGAATCTCGGTTGAATTGTTTATTTTCTCGTAGATTCTGAAGTTCCTTTCTGAAGCTGTCGTTTTGTATTTTCATGGTTATTTTAATTTTCTCAGCCCTTTCGAAGTATTTAATTGGCAGTCTTTGAATATCAGCTCTTGGAGTTTGATTTGAAGGCGATTTTTGAAGTTTAAATTTATTGCTTTTCTGAAGGTTTTTCGTTGTCTTTTCAGTGGTAGTGAAGTTCTTTAAATTTTCGTCGAATACAATTCTTATCTCTTGTTTCTGAGGGTGTATCACGGCAAAAGGTGGTAAGTACAAAGTTCTAGGCGTGGCAGGTTCGTTGGTGACTGGTTCAGCGTACCCACTTGATAATAAATTCTTTATCTGCTCGCTGTATTTAATTTTGAATTCATAATTTTTCTTGAATTTGTTTTCTATGCCTTGCAATCGGCGTAAAGCGTTGTTTCTATTGGGCGGCATAGTTTCGCTTTCGGTTCGCCATAACAATCCACATTCAAATTTTCCCTCAGGTAATCTTTGAGTCGTTTTTTCTAAGATTGCCAAGGCTCGTTGCTCTGGATCGTTCACTGGTTTCTTCGGTGTTATTCCCAATGAATCCAAGCTGAAATAATTCTTTATTAATTCGTCTATGTCTTCATTCTTCTTTTCGAAAACATGATTAATGAATAGCACGGGTTTCGTAGTTTGAGTTTTGAACCCATGTAGAATCCATCCGAGGCTCGTTAGGGACGCTACTGGTTTCGATGGATTACCAGCCTTAAGGTTCCTTGTTACTATGAGGTGCCAATTATCTTGGCCTATGAGTAGCTTGGGTGGAGATCCATTATATATGAGTTGATCCTCTATGTCTTTCAAATGAGGGCAGTCCTCTATATCTTCTTCCCTCACGGATTGTGATCTCAAGTTAAGTTTGTCTATAGTATGCGCTTGTATATTTTCGTAACTCCTTGACAACAAACCTTTTATTCTTAATTTGATATGCTTTGATTGTTCTGTTTCTACTTGATGGCCTCCGATCCCTTCTATTAGTAAGCTTCTGCTTGGACCCGTGGCTCCTATTTGGTCAGCTATTTCGTCTAGTAAAAGCGTCACTGTAGAACCTTCATCTAATAGAGCCATTATTGTGGTTGATCCTTTTGGTCCAGTTAGTTCCACTGGTACGATCTTTAAATATGCTCTGGCAGTGCCTATGTGGTTCACTGAGACTATCTGGTTTACTACCGGTTTGGGGTTATCTTGGTGCAGGAGTTCGTGATGTTTCCTTACACAGCCCTCTTTTCCGCATGGCTTGGCTTTGCAGACGAGATGTCTGTGGTTCTTTTTTAAGCACATGAAGCACATGTTGAGCTTCTTGACTGTCTCCCATCTATCCTTTACTGTTTCGTTGTTAAACCTACTGCACTTTGTGATTTCGTGAGCTTGTTCACATACCGGGCATTTTTCGTTTATCGATGCGGTTGAAGTTGCGAGTACTATCCTCATCTCTTCTTCAAACTCACGTTCATAACTTGAATCCGAGTCGCTATCATCGTGCTGGGCTACGTGGACTCTCGCCTTACGGAACGATTGATGTTTTGAGTTCTCTGTTTTGACTCGAGTTCTTTCGGTCAAGCTTGGTTCATCAAAGTCGTTTGATATTTTTGTTAGAAACTCAGCCAACACATTTAGCATTGGTTCTCTCTTTCTATTTGCTTTGAATTCCTGCCACCGGAATCTGACCAAAGTATTCATCTTGTCAACGATCTTATCTGATATCTCTGTCGAATATAAGTATTCCAGTTGGTCCAGTTGCTTGATGGTGTCTACCGTGTTAAATACTGCGCTAGCGAATGCGCCTATGCCTTTCAGATCTTCTGACATACGAGGTAGTTTATGAAGTTCTGCTATCAGTCCTTTGATGATATATGTTGGTTGACCGAATCTTCTTTCTAGTTCTGTGAGTATACTTTCCGGCGTTGCACTTGTATACAGCAGTGATTTGACAGCTTCTTTGCCTTGTCCCTTAAGAGCTTTTCTTAACCTTGAAATATTTTCAATATCAATGAAGTACGACGAGGTGCTCTCGTAGTGCTTTATGAAAGGTATCCAATTGATGGGATCTCCGTTGAAAATTGGAAGGTCACTCATGTAAGCGGGCGGCTTCTTTGGCTTAGTGTCTTGATTCGACTGCTTCATAGCTTTCGATAATAACTTTGTTAGCATGACAATGCCTTGATTCAGCTCAGTATCTTGCTTGGAAGGTGCTGGCGCTGGGTCCTCTGTCTCGACTTGCTCGACTTCATCTTCGGCGTCGGAGTGGTCGGCGAGTTGCGCTAGCTCTAGGCGAGTGCGAGCAGCGGCGGCTTCAGCGTTCGCTTTTTCTATCGTTTTCTTTTCTAATTCCAATCGCGCTTCTAGCTCGGCGCGTTTAGTTTGAGAGGCGCGTGACCTCGTGGCTTTCTTCGTTTGACTCGTAGAGCTTGTCTTGGCTTTTGCTGTGCTCTCCGTGTCATCTGTGTTCTCCGAGCTTGTAGTTTGCTCGGTGCTAGTGGTTGCTTCTGTGTCCGTGCTCGTGGATTCTTCACTGGACTCCTTCTCCTTAGGCTGCGCCTTCTTGCTTCGGGTTTCGACGGTGCTCATCCTGTCGTTTAGGTCCTTACTCTTCTTGGTCCTAACTTCCCTACAGCCCTACGGCCCTACCTCCCTAGCAGCCCTAGCAGTCCTGTTTGAGGGTCCCGAAAGACACGCTCTCCCAGGGATGGAAATAGGGTAAGGTAGGTGGGAATCGCCCGGCAGAGAGCACAAGTTCAAAGGTGTTGCTCGGGTACGAGGGGGAAATGCTCGCACCGTCAGCGTGCCTTCCAGGAGGCCACCTTCTTGCTTGCACCGTACTGGCGCGATCAGACTGTTACAGACTTATAGCCAATGAAGGCAAGCTGGCAGTACCGTCTGGTATACTGCTCCCGCCGTTAGGCGTTTAACTCCCTGTTCACCGTTTGGCACCGTTAGGTGGTGAACAGAAGAGCAGCGGTAAACCGCTTAGAGTTCTTCAACGCGACGAAGCGATCTTCCCAACAGCCTCGCGGTCTTCAGCCACGCAGAGCGTCGCCTCAATGCACCCGCAGCGATGGTCGATGTCCTCTTCGTGGTGTTGTAGACCCTCTGGAGTCTTCTGCGGCGTGACGAAACGATCTTCCCAACAGCCTCGCGGTCTTCAGCAACGCAGAGCGTCACCTCAATGCACCCGCAGCGATGGTCGATGTCCTTTTCGTGGTGCCGTAGACCCTCTGGAGTCTTCTGCGGCGCGGCGAAACGATCTTCCCAACAGCCTCGCGGTCTTCAGCGACGCAGAGCGCCACCTCAATGCACCCGCAGCGATGGTCGATGTCCTTTTCGTCCGCTTGGCAGCCCTCTTGACGCGATCTTCGGAATGCAGCTCTTCACTCGAAGTATCTTCCCGGCCCGCGGAACTCGTTCCGAAGCTGTAGGTTGATTCTTCAAAACTGCCCGTTGATCCTCGCTGACTGGTAGCTGGTCTCCCTGGTTGGCTGGCTCGCTGGATCCGGTTCGAAGGACCATGCACTGTGGTGGAGTTTGGAGGGTCCAAACCACAGCGAAGGGATGCGGGGAGCGGCGAGGTGAAATGAAACACCTTGGTTCTTGTTTGAAGCGCGGAGATGTGATCGCTCTCAAGTCAGCGAGTGAAGTGCGTGACTGGACCCCAAAGTGGGCTATTTTTATTTGCTTGGGAGCGCTCGCAACTCGGTATCTCGCAACCGTTTATTTAATATGTTAGAATAGTACAGCAATACATAAACAATGGATATGAGTGAGACAGAGCTATAAAACAGTATAGCATTATGATATGAGCGAGACAGGTTATAAAACAGTATGACATTATAATGTGAGCGAGACAGGTTATAAAACAGCATAGCATTATAATGTGAGTGAGACAGATTATAAAACAGTATAGCATTATGAAATGAGCGAGACAGGTTATAAAACAGTATAGCATCATAACGCATAAGGCGTGTGAGCGAGATACAATTACTCTCTTAACATTACGTTTATACAACATTAATTTATTAATTTACTATAGCTAATTAGGTCATTATCTGACAATTATAAAACAAAACAAAATAGCCTTCCTATCTACGAAAATAGCTTAATACCTATGAAAAGTTAATAAAGGAAATCAAATATCCTAGTAAAATAATTATTTATGTAAATAAAGAAACTAATTGCTAGTAATGAGAATCGAATCTGATCGACGATTTAGTAGTGATAAAAATCACTGTTCTGCTCCGATTTAGTCAATCTTCAACAATCATTGATAAACTCTTCACGATCGTCGTTAAGGAAAGATTTGATTACATTAATTGGCTTATTTGATCTAGGATTCCGTACCCGAAGGGTAACCAATGGGACCCTGTTAAGCCTCCGCTATCCGTCCGTCCGTCCGTCTGTCTGTCAGCGGGCTGTATCTCATGAACTGTAATAGGTAGACGGTTGAAATTTTTAGAGACTGTGTATTTCTGTTGCCTCTATAAGAACAAATAATAAAAATAAAAGGCTCCCCTGCTATAGAAACGTGTTTTTTCGGTGTTTTTGGTAAAGCGTCGTATGCGAGTCCGACACGCATTTGATCGGTTATTTTTTGTTTTAACGGATATTTACTAAACAGTAACCTAAGCACGAACATTTTAATCTTCGAATAGTAAAGGTGAAGTTAACGTCAGCAGGAAATTAACCCCTGACCTCCCCCCGATGCAAAAACGACGGGGTATTATAAGTTGAACGTGCTTGTGTGTGTGTTCAGGAAGTTCACAACCTTGTAAAGTTGTACCCCCCTCCGTTTTACCACCGAATTTCGAAAAATCGTGAGCGAGGGCACCCTCATGTGGTCAACCACATGAGGGTGCCCTCACTCCAACCCACTCGTACGAAACGCTTTACTTCAACGTTTCTGAAACGAACCGCTAACCTTCAAGACAAGAATGAATAGGCATTTTCTACGCAAGCGCGCTTCAACCTCATCAATGCTTTCCACCATTGATTGTTGTCAAGTGCAAGTCTATCTCATAATAAAAAAAAAGGAGTAAGTAGGCATTACTTAGGTAAAGTCATAATTCATACATATTAAGTATAACCGTGACGAATCAATTACAATACAACCTACTATATCTATAGTAGGTTGTGTTGTAATTGAACCTACCGTAAATTTTTTTGTTGCGGCAGATTAAAAAATATACAGGGTGTCCCACGGCTATGCCACATGGAGGGGAAGTACCTTAAATATTGTAGATGGAACATTTTACTGAAAGAAGACTTCATTTTAATTTAAAAAACAATTTAAACTGCATTCATAGATTTTTAAATAATTTCCTGGTTGAAGGAAGGATTTAGTAAGGATCGGGAAATGATGCGTACTTCTCAAGTGGGTACTCATTAGTTCATGTCAGTTGTATGTCGATACGCCAATGTCAGCTTTTCATTTTTCTGAACAAAATTTTACATCAAAGGCTAAAATTCATGGTCTTCCTTTTATTTCTCATGCTATGTTATTTAACAAAAAATAATCCTTATGATGAAGCCTTCCGATCGGTATGATAAAGATACAGGTTAATTTTTTTTCTCGTATAGCGGGTTCGAGTCCCGGTTCAACCAGGAAATTATTTAAAAATCTATGAATGCAGTTTAAATTGTTTTTTAAATTAAAATGAAGTCTTCTTTCAGTAAAATGTTCCATCTACAATATTTAAGGTACTTCCCCTCCATGTGGCATAGCCGTGGGACACCCTGTATATTTACTTACTTTAATTATCCTCGAATACAGTTTATTATAACTTTTTATTATTTTCAACTTTAGGGAGTTAGACTTAAATATATATTTGTGAAATGATTAAGTATATTAATTTTATTTATTCAAGAGTTAAACAAGAATGTGTGTTTGTTTGTTGGTTTGTCCTTCAAACACGTTTCAGCCGGCAACGCATTGGTGGTGCCTCTGGTGCTACAAATGTTCATGGGCGGCGGTAATCACTTAACACCAGGTGACCCGCCTGCTCGTTTGCTCGCTAAAAATATATAAAAAAAAACAAATAAGGATTGGTATTCGTCGGAATGCATCGCGATTTATCGAACTACTCGGCCGCACTTGCCGCTATAATATGAATATTCACCGAATCACGATGTTATTTAAAAAAAAAAAGACGTGTGGCACTCGGGGACTGCCGCGGTAAAGCTATTGCATAGCATTTTTTATCAACGTCATCTAGCGGTGAGAGGAGACCCGTGTCAGGTTATTTTCAGGCTCAAGGCCCGCGATAGAAGCTATGCAATAGCTTAAAAAAAATATATGTAGCTGCAATATTACTATGGACTATGGTCATAATGTCACGATACCTACTCCGCAAATATTACTATCGTAAAGCATCATATTTATCACCTACCATGACCATTGAATGATGTTAATTAAATATCAACCGGTGGTATTTTGTATTCGAAAGCCGAAAACATCAATTATTTAATTTGTCGAGGTTTCTTGATTACTACTAACGCTAGATACCGCCTTCGACTTCGTCCGCGCGTATTTAGTTTACATAAAATCCAGTGGGAAATCCATCGAACTATGAAGATTAGAAGCGCAACCATCGACGCACCATTTTTAGTAAGCCTTTAAAGACCGATTATGAAACGTAATAATCAGTACCAGTAACAGAAAATAAATTCATGTCACTCACACATCCATTGGTTGCTTTGAGTCTGCGTTTGGATTGGATCTTTGTTAGCCGTTCTAAGCGTTATAATTCGATAGTGTAGCCACGAAAAAAGTCTCCCACCAAAACAGACACAGTTATTTCAGAAAATATGAATTTCCAAATTGTCCCCGCCAGAATTGAACTGGGGACCTCCCAGTTTAAGAATACAGCGCCATGGAGATCGTCAAAATCGGTTCAGCCATTTAAAAGATAAACCTACACAAACAGATAAGCAGACACTTCTGGGTATAGTACGTTTATCTCACGAAGTTACGGGCGCTTTACTTGTGGTCACATTGCGTAAGTGTGCCTGCCTGCCAGGAGCCTAGGTGGAAGCGGTCAGGCGCGAGCAAGCTCTCGCACACACTTATTCAGAAGCGACACGCACACAACCATGAGCCACGCGCCCTCTTGAATTTCAAGAAGTTATAATTCTTTTTGGATTATGGCATTGACAGACATTTCAATTGTATTTATTTGGATAGATTCCAACAAAAACCTATGAAAATTGATACCGGTTTCTACATTACTTTGTAACTACAAAGCAATTGAGTTCGTACGATATCTATATTCAAGTCTTAATACCACCGTATTACTTACTACTCAGGGTCGTGACCTTTTCAATTAATCGTCGTAATTAATGACTGGGGTTTTAGGTTTAGGCTGAATATATAGAGCACGCTCAGGGCCTATAACAACTTTCTTTTATGTTTTTCTTTTTTAATTTGGTTACCTTATTTTATGTATTTCGGAGAAGTTTGGATTAATATTCATTACGAGTGTACGTACCTGAAATAAATTAATTTGAATTTAAAGTAGTATTATTTCAATTTATAGCCTCAATAGCCCAACGATTAAAATTGCGGACTAAAAACTGAAAGGTCGCAGATTCGATGCGAACCATAAAGCAAATGCTATCTAAATTGTGAAACGGATGGATGGATGGATGGATGGATGGATGGATGGACGGATGGATGGATGGATGGATGGATGGATGGATAGATGGATGGATGGATGTTTCTAACTCCTTCACGCTACAACAAATGAACCGACTTGGCTGAAATTCGAAATGGAAATAGCTCATACTATATACATATAATAGGATCAGCACTTACTGCATACATTTTATCCCGGAAAAATTAAAGAGTTCCCGCGGGAATCAAAAAACCACAATTGAAGTGGACAAAGTCGCGGTCTGGTTTCCTATAACATTGTAGGTAAGTTGAATGCAAACTCGCAAATACATTTGTTACAAAAACACTGATTAAAAGTAATTTTAATCGCTTAATATCTGTAAATAATTTGCGCCGTGCAAATTGGCAAAATAATCGCGTTTTTATAATAATTATATTTGTGTAATACTTTGTTACTATACGCAAAGCAACAGACCAACTCGTCGAGGGGAAAGAAGGGATACGCAACGCCGCTGTCGATGTGATGGACCACTGGCTCTCAAAAGACTTTAATTGTTAAAAGCTTTACATAAATATTCTAATCTCTTTTTATAGCATTATGGGATGAATATATAATTGTTTGTAAGTCAATAAATTATAATATCTTCCACATGAAATGCAACAGGATAAAACGTGATTTTTATACGAGTGCCTGAAAAAAGGAGTATATTTTTATAGAAATTGTGAAGTTGGAAGCTATGAAATCAGCTCGGCAGCTGTTGGACTCTTTCTTATTTGCGAAGTCTTGGGTTCAGAACCTAGCCGCTGCTGGCCTTTTTCATAACTACCAGAAGCTACTACTTCTACCAAAAGCTTGTCTTTAACTTGAACGAAAAAGTTAACTACTAGTTGTGATCAGACAAAACAAACTCTGTCAAATCTTTGTATAGAGAGATCAATATCTGATAATTTTCCATTCAAAACTCGCAATTCTAAACTAGTTTCTTCTCAACCAAGTATCAGAACTTACGGTATCAGACAGCTGGTGAGCACTTAGGTCTCCTCTTAGCTGTGTTACTCGACGGGTAGTGTTATAAACATTTAACTTATGAACTACACCGATACCCACGACTTCGCTCCGTGGATCAAATTAAGTAAGTTAGGTACAAGAAGTTTATTCAAATAATATTATTTTCTATGTAAAATACATCATTGATTGAATGTACTCATAGGAAAAATAAGTGACTTCATGCGCGAAAATTCTTTGATTTTCCGGGATAAACAGAAGCCTATTTTACTGTCCAGTTCTTTAATTATACACATGCGAAAAATCTCGTCGATCCTTAGCACTGTTGCTTGTTGATTGAAGGACAAACCACCAAACAAACACACTTTCACATCCTCACTATCCTTATCCTTACTAATATTATAAATGCAAAAGTGTGTTTGTTTGTTAGTTTGTCCTTCAATCACGCTGTATCAAAGGTTCGACGTGATTTTTTGCATGGATATAGTTGAGGATCCGGAGAGTGACATAAGCTACTTTTTACCTCGAAAAATTAAACGGTTCCCGCGGGATTTTATAAACTAAATCCACGCGAAGTCGGGGCATCAGCTAGTTTATAATATCAGCATAAGGATGGTAAGGATTGGTGTGAATGTATAGAAATATTTCAATTATTATCAAACCGTACAGCGCTGGGTAGCCTTGGCATTTTTAGTGAATGTTTGAACAAATATGCAAGCCATTTTACACTGGCACTCAACATACATGTATTGAGGTAGGCGTGTTAGGAACGCCAATTATATTATAATTTGTAGGATACCTAGTGTTAATCTAACTATGTTGTACGCTAAACTTAATTGACAGAACTAATGTATGTATATTATGTACATTATACATACACTATAGTCTATAGCAGATAAACCCAAAAGAACAGCTGAAAAAGCTAGCATTATTATAAAGGTGTGTGTATTTGTTACTTCTTCACGCCACAACGAATGAACCGATTTGGATGGGAATGGAGATAGCTCATACCCATTTTATCCCGGATAATGTAATATTATAATAATCTATATTATATAAAAAAATTCAAAGTCCTGACTGACTGACTGACTGAGATATCAACGCACAGCTTAAACTACTGAAGTTAGAAACTTGAAATTTTTACAGTTGGTTCCTTTTATGACGTAGGCGCACACTAAGAAAGGATTATTGGAAATTCCACCCCTAAGGGGTTTAAATAGGGGATGGAAGTTTATATGAAACTCCGTCATTTTTCAAGCTGTTTCCATCAAAGTTGGTATTTGAGCTTTCAGTTAAAAATAAAGAAGTACGTGTGTCACAGTTTTTGAAAATTCCACCCCAAAACTTAATTCCACGCGGACGAAGTCGCGGGGCAAAAGCTAGTGTAATATAATAATAGTAATATGAATAAAACAAAAAAAAAACAATTCGATCAAAGCTTTTTTGAATAATTTTAGCCAGACTAACGATTTGATTTTTATACTTGTAGACGCATCGACATAATGTGTAGATGGAATAGATTAATAACATGTCATTCCAGTTTCTACGTAAATAGTATGAGTACATATATTATGATTCCCTGTCTTTCACTTCAATAAACAAGCTCTTCCTATAAGTCTGTAGATCTCACTTAGTATTACTCAAACTTTGTACCTACTTTAATTTTTGTGTGAGCTGAATAAATGTTTATTTATTTTATTTTATTTATTTATAATATTTTTTAAGGTTATTAATAATATTTTTTAAGGTTGCCTGGCAGAGATGATACCCAATAAAACTGTTTAAATAAATAAATAAATAATCACGAGCGAAGCGAGCACATTGACAGTTTTTTTTAGTCGGTGGCAAGGAACATTAAATGTTTTATACTCTAGGGCCTTGATTGCGATCTCATCCGATGGTAAGTGATGGCAACCTAAGATGGTAGCGGGCTAAATTGAAAGATATAGTTTATATCAAAAAGCAAAAATAAGTAGGAACAGTATTTTAATACAAAATAAAAACTCAATTCGAATTCTGCAAATGGAACGCCACTTTTACCTGAAATTCGGGCGGTTTCATTTGTAGAGTAACTTTTAAGAGTGGAAGTTTACCTACAGTCAGTATTAAAAGTGGTTTTGTTTTGAAACTCTGCTTTTTGGTTAGTCACGATTTATGTTTATAATTATAATAATAATAATATATACCAGGTGGTTCCCGCGGCTTCGTCCACTCGTATTTAGGTGTTGAAATAATATCCCCTGGGAATCAATTAATAGGGAACTATCCTAGGCCTGTCTAGGGAATGCAAGCTATCGCTATGCCAAACGCCACGATAGTTTCTAAAATGTCTCTGGTCTGGTCTGGTGGGAGGCTTTGGCCGTGGCTAGTTACCAGTGGTAACTTACCACCCTACCGATGGCGTGTAGAAACCGATTAGGGGTTTGGGTTGAATTTACACTGCTATACCCCTTCCAAGTTAGCCCGCTACCATCTTAGACTGCATCGTCACTTACCATCAGGTGAGATCGCAGTCAAGGGCTATCTTGTCATCGAATGAAAAAAAAAACGTTGTACAATTTGACACGTTTTGAATGGCAGCGCTGCCAGCGTCGCTGCCATTGCGTCCTAATGAAATAGGGCCCTAAATCTTGTCTTAATAAGATATCAAATGAAAAATGACAAAAATGCGACTAAATGCGTATGCGGGCGCATACGTGCAAAAAGCGCTCCCGTTTATATTTTACGCCCTCAGAAACAAAATGTAACTGTTCCAAGGTATACTACTTCGAAGTACCTACTCGAATCCGTTACCAAGCTAAACTCTACCTTAGTCCAATAAAAATAAAGTTACAAATACGGTTTATCTCTAACCGAATATTAAACGTGAAACGAGATTTTGTATCGCAAGCGTTAGTGTATCGATGATTGCAATCGAAAATGATCTGGATACAGTTTTTGTGGTCGCTTTTGGAAGTGGCTTTCCTTGTCTGTACGCATTTCATTTAACTTTAAAGTTTTTAGGGTACCGAAAATAAACGGAACCCAAATTTTTTTTTTATATTAATAATAACACAGGCCTGCGATGGTTTTCCCCTTTAAAAAGTAATTAGCAATTTGGGTAGGTATTAGTTACTAAGCTACGAAAAAAATAATAAAAAAATTCCATCACGTAAGTTTTCTGAGAAAATGAATTTTCATTTTTCTTAGTATTACCGCGCATTACTAGCGTTAACTTCCAATTCCTTTAATAATAGTGTATGTTTGTAGAATTGATGACATTTAAATATTCACCTACCCTCATAAGTCATTGTTTGTCGTGATTGAAATCACATTACAATACATATGTATCAACTACTAGATGATTCCCGCGACTTCGTTCGCGTGGATTAAGGTTTTTTATTCCCGCGGGAACTCTCTTATTTTCCAGAATAAAAAGTAGCCTATGTGTTATTCTAGACTATTATCTATCTCTGTGCCAAATTTCAGCCAAATCGATTCAGTCGTTGCCACGTGATTGAGTAACAAACATACATAGGTAAATAGCATGATTGTGATTTAATTCTGCTACCTCCACTTCATATTTACTTAGGTATTATAAAGCCATTTTTAAACGCAATAGCTAAAGATGGTACCTGTGTTAATTAACTTTGTGTTTTTAAGCATTTATCGGATTCCAAGATCAAAGAAGGCATTTTTCTTGGGTCTGAAATAGGGAAGCTCATGCAAGACGCTACCTTTGAAAAAATCTTGAATAAAATCAAAGATAACGCTTGGAATTCACTTAAAGATGTAGTAAATTTTTTTTAGAAAACAGTAAAAGCCCAAATTATGACAAAATAGTGAGTATTTTACTCAGCAACTTTCATAAAGTGGGTTGCAATATGAGTATAAAGTTACATTTTCTGCATTCTCAAATTGACCCCTTTCCTGAGAATCTTGGGGCTGTAAGTAAAGAAAAAGGTGAAAGCTTCTACTAAGATATTAAGGTCATTCAGAGCAGATACCAAGGAAGGTGGAACCCAAACATGATGGCAGACTACTGCCAGATCTTGAAGAGAAATAAACCTGATAGAAAGCATAAGAGAAAAAGATGAAATAGGAGTTTTGAAGGAAGTAGAAAAAGAAATAATAAGTCTTTTTGATTTATTTAGTCTCTTTAGCGTTATTTCTAAATAATACCATCGGTTTTTTAAATTTTAAATTCGTTAATTTTTGTTTTTTTCTTGAAGTTTGTTAAAATAACCTAAAATATGCATGTCATCTGATGTCATCAATAAAAAAAAATCTCGACGTGCTAGAAAAAAATCAAAGATGTATTTTAGTTTACCATGCCTGGATATTTAAAAAAATAACATAATTATTGAAAGGGGAAAAAAAAAGTTAAATTTCGCAGGCCTGTGTAATCAGAGCGTTTAATTCAGCATGATAAGCTCAACTTTTAAATAATAATAATGACATTGTATTTATTTGATATTATATTAAATTTTAACATTATAATTACTAATCCAGAATACTTATCAAAATTTACTGTATTAAGTATATATGTTAAATGTATTTAGAAGGCTTTGTTTACTATGACATTTAATATTATTAACTTTTGCATAATATTCACGCACCAGGCCTGGTAAAATGTATAAGGCTCGATTTTCCAAACACCAAAATGTAATGTTTGGTGAATAAATAAATTATAACGGGAATGGGTTTGCTTTGTCTGCCCATCTTGACATGCGTTGGATTGTGTGTACCTACGTATGCATTTTTGAAGCTTCATTGTGGAAGCACTGTATACATAGCATAGCTTTGTTACCTATTGTAATTTTTTTTTTTTGAAAGAGCAACTGCTGAGTTTCCTTACCGGCTCTTCTCAGCAGAATCTACATGCCGAACCGGTGGTAGATTTATAACGTGTCATAAAAGCTACAAGTTACCCTATATGAAATAAATAAATGAATTTTATTATTATTATCAACTAGCGGACCCGACAGACGTTGTCCTGTCTTAACTATGAATATTGAATTTTGTTGTTGCCAAAATTAATGATATCAAAAACGTTTTTCCAGTCCCACCGGGAGCATCTAAGAAAAAAAGTCCGCCAGTTCCATCGTTCACTATATATTTCAATTAACAATATTCAGTTTTTTTACATCCTCTTTGACGAAATTGGCAGCACGCATTCTGTCAATGTTATGTCAAACGCCATAAGGTTACATCAAAAAAGTTTGAATTGTAAAAGCGGTTACATTAGAAATAATTTAATATGGTGGTTAATATTTCTTAAATTTTCTAATTTTCCGCGCAATTTTCTTAATTTTTTCTTTCATAAGAACCTTCTCCTAACAATAACAAACACAATAAAAAAAGAATTAGCGAAATCGGTCCAGCCGTTCACGCGTGATGCGCTTACCAACACATTAAGCGATTCATTTTTATATATTAGATTATATCAAACCACCTAATAACAATAGTTCCAAAAACACTTATACTTATTATAAGGATCAAAACAGGCTGTCCTAGCTAGATTTTGTCGATCTGTGTTAAGGACAGCCAGCCCTCTAGAGCCCTCATAAAATATGACACCGTGAGCGCTTATTGCCTAGATCAAAGTTTTTTGGGCAATTACATTACAATCACTGCACATAAATAGCCTCAATAGCCCAAAGGTTAAAGATGCGGACTGATAACTGTAAGGTCGCAGGTTCGAATCCCACCCTTTGCACTATTGTCGTACCCACTCCTAACACAAGCTTTCCACTTATTTGGCTTATATTTTTTTTTAAAAATCACCAAACAAACAAAGACGTGTATTCCGTCGGAGATTAATAAGAATTTTAACTATTTTGTGTGCAAAGCAGAAGCAAGCAATCGAAATAATTAACTTAAGATTAAGTAAATTAAGTTAGCGAGTAATACTTAAGTCTTATCTCATTATACAAGTTATTTTATTATAATTGTTAACGCATTGTTTTTATAGGGTTCCGTACACGAAGGATGCCAGTGGAACCCTATTACTAAGTCTCCGCTGTACGTCTGTCTGTCAGCAGGCTGTATCTCATAAACCGTAATAGGTAGATAATCGGGATTTTCACAGAATGTTCTATTTTCTATTGCCGCTGAAACAACAAATAATTATAAAAAAAAAGTAAAAAATTTTTTTTGCTAGTGTATTTTTTTTAATTCAATGACAAGGTAGTCCCTGACTGCGACCTCACCTGAGGGTAAGTGACGATGTAGTCTAAGATGGTAACGGGCTAACTTGGAACGGATATAGCAGTGTACTTCAACCCATACCCCTAATCGGTTTCTACACGCCATCGTGTCGGAACGCTACATCGCTTGGCGGCACGTCTTTGACGGTAAGGGGTGGTAACTAACCACGGCCAAGGTCTCCCACCAGATACCCAGTTGGAGCTAAAATGGTATACATGGTGTAGTGGCAGTATAAATGGTGTAATAACTGGTGTTAAACCTTGTATAGATAGTTCAACTCATCTTGGCGCGCGACGCCATGTGTGTGTAAAGCCTGTGTAGAGTCAGTAACTGTGTGTGCGTGACAGAAGGACGACTAGGCGACCGCCGCGACATTGCCACACATAACGCCGCGCGCCAAGATTAGTTGAACTATCTATACGATACGGAACTCATCGTGCGCGGGTCCGACTCGCGCTTGACGGTTTTTTTTTAAATTAATTGTTGAGAGTGTTTCGTCAAGCGGTAGGTACCTACTCGTCGGTAGTTAAAATGCCGGGATAAGCAGAGCAGAAAATATTAGTATGCGAGCCTCGGCCGTCGGAGGCTGCAACGCATCTTAAAATAGATCCTCAGGCCCGCCGACGTAATCCAATTTCTAAAGATTTGTTTACGATATTTTTAAGATTATCCTTGTTAAGTAACGTTATATAACACAATTACATAACTTTTTTTTTATATTCTTTAATTACTTCTCGACTCTAATTAATTATAGACGATGGATCAAGGTTTTTCAGTTCCCATGGAAACTCTTAATTTTCTGGGATAAAATTTTGGCTATGTTTTAATCCCGAGTATGAGCTATTTTCGTTCCAAATTTCAGCCAAATCGGTTTATACGTTGTGGCGTGAAGGAGTTTTCACCTCTGTACATCGATATCTCCGAAATAAAAACTTTGCAAGATGCTCCCATAAAAGTTTTGGGTTCCAACTCTTCAATCCTGATGCTGCAGGGGTACTGTCCTCCTAAACTGTGGGGATTTAGGAACTACCGATTATGAATAGTTATATTAGGTATCAAGTAAAGACTACATCATTGAATTCCAGGACTCAACTCCTCAATTCTGATGTTGCAGGGTTTCTGCCCTCCTAAACTGTGGGGATTTAGGAACTGCCGATTATGAATAGTTATATTAGGTACCAAGTAAAGACTACATCATTGAATTCCAGGACTCAACTCCTCAATCCTGATGTTGCAGGGTTTCTGCCCACCTAAACTGTGGGGATTTAGGAACTGTCGATTGAGAATAGAAGATGCGAGCGAAGTCGCGGGTATCAGCTAGTAGATATAATATAAGAGCTTCTAATAGTGTCGCATTGCACCTGTCGATTCCCCCACACACCCCAGCACAAAGGAGTCTTAACATCTCTCACAATCTGCCTCACTTTCACTACACTGTGACGCAATGCCGGCCACTGCCCGGTCGCCTTTGTTGCGTTCTATTCAAGCTTTAAAAATCGGCCAAGTGCGAGTCCGACCTGGCCACGAACGGTTCCGTACCGTATAAGTCTTAACAACGGCTATTTTTGTAAGATCGAATAAAAACAGTTTATTGCATGGAGATTCTTTGACTTTTTCATATGCGTGGATGAAGCTTAAAAAGTAGCCTATTTATTTTATTCCAGGCTTATCTCTGGTCCAAATTTCAGCCAAATCTGTTCAGTAATTGCGGTGTGATTGAGTAACAAACATCCATCCATCCATCCATCCATTCAAACTTCCGCATTTGTAATATTAGTAGGATAGACAGCAGCAATAGAAATACATATTCTGAGACAAGTATCTACCTATTAAGGTTAATGAGCTACAGCAGCCCGCTAACAGACAGACGGATGGATGGATGGATGGACAGCGAAGGCTTAGCATTATGGTCCTGTTGACACCGTTTGGATATGGAAGCAACGCAAGAACGTACAAATTTGGCCAGTCAGAGGTGATAATACTAGCAATCTGACGAATATGCTGTCTACAAATAAAAAAAAAGACGTGTGGCACTCGAGGACTGCCGCGGTAAAGCTATTGCATAGCATTTTTTATCAACGCCATCTAGCGGTGAGAGGAGTCCCGTGTCAGGTTATTTTCGTTACGGAATTTCTGGATTCGATCTCCACGCTCAAGGCCCGCGATAGAAGCTATGCAATAGCTTAAAAAGAAAATATAGGTATGCATTTATATCTTCTCTACATTTAGAAATTTAGATCATGAGTACGGATCCCTAAAAACTTTGTTTATGTTATGCACTGGGTTGTACGAGAATAGTCTGACGTATTACGTGAAGCGGATTATAGCTTACCCAGGACCCTCGCCACTCGATAAATTAGGTTAGGTTTAGGTTTAAAGAATTTATTCTCAAAGAACAGTTTGCTCACTTGCAGAGAACTTAAGAATTAACATAAAAAGTACGTAATTCTTGAAGACGTAAGTATATATGAAAAAACAAAAAGAAAACATTTTTTAGACATGGCACGGTTTTTAGACATGATTTTTTCTCGAATAAGTGTCCTAATAGGCATTCGCGCGATGGAACGAAGCGCAGTGGAACCCACGGCCGTTCGCATCGCTTATTCGCGCGATGATCGCGCATTCTCTGTAGTTTTGTGGAAGGTCTCAAGTTCGGGCGCGATAGAATAGAATAGAATAATTTTTTATTCGAATAAACTTTTGACAAAGTCCTCTCGAATCGTCAAGTGAATCTACCATACGATTTGGGTTACTTTGCTATTGGTTTCAAACTTTTTGTTAGCCCAAAAAAACATTCAAAAGTAGGTGCGAACTATTGTTCGCACCTACTTTTGAATGTTTTTTACTACTGCGTAAAGTTTATGCCGAATCTGTCCTCATTTTTTATCAGATCATGCTTTGATAGATAGCCTGACGGATTATCTAGATAGGTTTCACGGTAACACCTGCGATCAATAACGTATTCACCGTATTCACGATGTTTCAGTGAACTTTTATAAGTAGGTAACTAGCTCATGCCCTCGACTTCGTTTGCGCTTCGTTACTCTCCTATTTCCCAGGATAGACTATGTGTTATTCCAGACTATAATCTATGTCTGTGCCAAAGAGTCAAATCGGTTCAGTTGTTGCGGCGTGACTGAGTAACTAACATCCATCCGTCCATCCATACCTACATCTAAACTTTCGCATTTATAATATTAATAGGATTAGTAGGATGATAGGATTATTGTGATTTTAACCCTCAATAGCCCAACGGTTAAACGAGCGGACTGAAAACTGACAAGGTCGCAGATTCGATCCCCGCCCGTTGCACTATGCCGTACCCACTCCTAACACAAGCTTTACGCTTACTTCGAGGGGAGAGGAGAATGTTAATCAACTTCAGTTAGGCTAACATTCTCTAAAAAAAAAAAAGATTTGTAGATTATTAGGGTGTTCATAATCAGCAGCAGCCCATTAACAACTCACTACTGAGCGCAGATCTCCTCTTAGAGAAAGGTCATGGGCCAGTGTATCACGCTGGCCCAATGCAAACTCAAGCCTCAATAGCTCAACGGTTAAAGGTGCGGACTGCGGACTGAAAGGTCGCAGGTTCGTGCCCCACCCGTTGCACTATTGTCGTACCCACTCTTAGCACAAGCTTTTCGCTTATTTGGAGGGGAGAGAAGAATATAGGTCAAGTTCAGCTTGGCTAATATTCTTTTTTAAAAAAAATTGGTAGACTTCACATTCCTTTGAGAATTTAGAAAATTAAATGGAGAACTCTCAGATATGCAGGTTTCCTCACGTGTTTTCCTACACCTTTGAAGCATATTCATGACACTCTTTATAATATTTCTTGTATATCGTCCTAGCTGGAGTTAGGGGGTTTTCGGTGAGTCACCCCCGTGCCTCGGAGAGCACGTAAAGCTGTCGGTCCTGCGCCTGATCTCTCTCCGGTCGTGTCGGATTTCCCATCGGAGTATAAGAGTAAGGGAATAGAGAGTGCATCTGTGTTTGCGCACACACTTGTGCACTATAATATCTCCCGCACAGATGGCAAATCTCTGTGGAGATTGGCCGCCATGGCCGGATTCGGTCGGGAGGACATTATTACATATTATATCGTCCTATAGACGACTTTTTCTAATAAACTATATTTTATCACCGAAGCAATTTAATGTATTATTATTTCCTGCATACTTACTTGCCATTTTTTCCTTTTATTGGTCGGAAAACTAGAAAACCGGCATTAAGGCCTTGGCATTCCAGTCATATTGGCTTTATCACCCAGACTATTCTATAGATATCTATAGTGCTTAAAGTATACCTGCGAACATTAGGTAATGTATTGTTCGTAAATTTATCAATTCTATGCTACAAGCAGTTATTACCTACTCGGGTCTAGCTACAAATAATGATAACGACCCTGTTTTGTTTTGTAGCAAATATAATATCCTCTCCTTACTCATATTATAATTGCGAAAGTGCGTTTGTTTGTTAGTTTGTCCTTCAATCATGTAGTAACGACGCAGCGATTCGACGTGATTTCTTACGTAGATATAGTTGAGGACCTGGAGAGTGACATAGGCTACTTTTGATTCAAAAACCTTAGGATTCTCGCGGGATTTTTAAAAACCCCACTCCATGCTGATGAAGTTGCGGGCAAAAGCTTGTTAAAGAAAAGATTCCGGCTGAGTAAAGAACCTTCTCCTATTTTAGAAATCGGTTAGTAAATAAAAGAGATGTGACATCATGACGTTTTCACGAAAGTTAATTTTCCTACCTGTGCTTAGTTAAACAACACATATTAAATCAAAATTAAACGTTAGAAATAAACTTTTTAATTGCCTTTTCATAACCAACATGTTACTTACTTACTTATTAAAATTTAAAAAAAAAATTTAGTCCATAAAATTATTATTTTCTTAGTCTGTTTTTATTTTTTGTTTGTTTTCTTAATGAAAGAGAAAAACGCGATTTAAGAATAATCACTTTTAAAAACCACTAGTTACAAGAAACAAATGTACATTGAAGTTACAAGAAAGGAGACATAACTGATTTTTGCTTAATAACAATAATTTAAGTACTTTTTGTTGCCTTTTGTTTTTTTGTCTTTTACTACAAAACATGATTTTGTTCAAAGCGAAGATGATTAGTAAAGGTAGGCTAGTATGTTGCATTCAAATATTTTTAATCAATCTGCATTTCATTTATAATTAATTAGAAATGTTAAATCGATTATGGATTAGTCACGGCCGTTATTGGCTCACGACAGCGATTTTTTTACGCATTACCTACGCTAAATTATCTGTTGCTAGCGTATGGAAATGCGACCTTTGATGCCTGCCATTCCGTATGAAAAGAAAAGAATATTTTTTTATAAAGCCTTATGGTGATATACACGGAAAAAATAGCAGGCTTGAGATTCTTGCCAGCTCTTCTCTTCTTTATAAGATTCTGTTGAGAAAAGTTGCAATTTTCACTTTATAATAATAATAATAATAAAACATTTATTTAGTAGCAAAGCACAACACAACACATTTTAGTAGATAAAAAAAACTTTCATATTACTTCCTTAGTGGGTGCCTGTGTCATACAAGAAACCTAATTTTTTTTTTGAAAAGAGCAACCGCCGAGTTTATTGCTGGCTCTTCTCGGCAGGAAGGGAATTCCGAACCAGTGGTAGATCCATCGACGATTCATATGCGCTTGACAAAGTTTATTTGAATAAAAAATATTTCTATTCTATTCTAAAACAAAATGTCAAAATAACAAGTTTCTAACTAGAGTGGTTTAAGCTGTGCGTTGATAGATTAGTCAGTCAGTTTTGTATAAGTAGTATAGATTACATTCGGCTAACAAGTAGCAAAGCAGTAGCTGAAACAACTTAGCACGTACACTGTACACATCAAATTATCGCGAACCGCGCACGGAAGCATCTGTGAATACGGAACGTTTGTGAGCAATGTGTTGTGTAACATCTAGGGCTGTCAACGATAATTTTACATTAGCTATACTTTAGTCTGAACTGATCTCTATAGTTAATCTATGATTAAGACTGGATTTGTTGTCCCTATACAAACGACATTTTAGTAAGTAAAACGTATTAATTTGCAAGATTTATTAGTTCCAGAGACATTCATATGTGAAATGTGGCGCTTTCAATTGATCCAAAATTATTATGGATCAATTTAAAACATTATTCTTTTTTCACAAAAGTTTGTGAAGTCTGCAAATCAGCCGGCTGATTCTTGTACAAGCTGCAGAATAGAATAGAAATATTTTTTATTCAAATAAACTTTTACAAGTGCTTTTGAACCGTCAATGAATCTAACACTGATTCGGAATGCCCTTCCTGCCGAGAAGAGACAGCAATAAACTCGGCGGTTGCTCTTTTAAAAAAAAAAATTTACAATAGGTAACAAAACTATGCTATGTATACAGTGTTTCCACAATGAAGTTTCAAAAATGCATACCTACATACAATGCATCAAACATTGCTATAGTTTCAATTGTGACATTTGGCTGAATTTATCGCTTTCTGTCTGCAACAATGTATTTTAACAAGTAGTGATTGAATATCACCCAATCAGAGGCGATTGCAATCGTACCACTGTACCTACTAATTGGCCGATGTATTGGACAGTGGCCTAAATCCTCCTCATTAAAGTGGACTGATCATTACGATGGACCAAAATAACTGTCACTCTTAAAGTCCTTTCAACTGTCATAATAGTAATTTGTTCAACAATATAATTATGTAGCAAAGTTCATTTTTGTTGCGAGTGCCTAGTTAGAATCCTGAGTTTAGTCCTAAACAAAACTTTTGTTTCTTGTGCCTTTGAATCCCTTCAAGAAAAAAGTTTTGCTATCGTGTGATACATATAACTTTTCACCACACGAGGAGTAGTAGTATAGTTGTTAGTTTTTAAGATTTTATTCTTTATTTTATATATTATTTTATTATTTATTCTGTACATTATAAGATTATAATGTACAGAATAAATAAATAGTTCAAAAAGGGCGCCTTTGTTGAAAAGTGTTGAACTTTTCTTGAGACAATACTTTTTCTCACTGAGTGAGCAAAAACGACTTTTGCTCACTGGTTTTAGACAGCAAAGACGCCTTTTTGAGCTAGTAAGGTGAAAGGGTAATTTTCCTGAGACTGTGTTGAATTATATTATGTTTGTGTAACAGTTTAGACCGTAACGGCACATAAAAAGTTGTTTGGACTACAAAAAAAATCAGGGGGTTTCCGGCTTCCATGAGACGATCGCTAACCCTGTTACCCAATTAATTTAACAATCTAATCAGTTGCATTTCGTTTCCGATTATATTTTCAATAATAAAAACAAGGCCACCCGATTGAGTGTTTATCGCATATAAACAAACAAAAAATACCAATTGTACAAATAAGTAAGAAAACTTACAACTTTAACTAAAAATTATTGTTCTGATATATTTTTCCAGTAATCCAAACAACATTCCCTGTAATCCAAAGGTAGAGTGGTAGAAAATGCATTAAGACGAGGTTCTGGACGAATTTTAGGTATTTGAGGGGGTGCGGCAGAGGAAAGCGCGCGGTTTTAGTCCCGCCAACCGCGGGGGGCCCCCGGACGAATTTAGGGCGAGCGCGGAATATTAGCTTTGATAGCGACAAGGTGGCGGCAAGAAATGACTCAGTCCGGCTGACAAAACTATATTAGGTCTGTACTGTAACTTATTTTCGTCAATCATATTGTAACGTATATGGCTCGGTTGGTATGGCTACAGTTTATATTCAGAGACAGAGTACAGGTTCGATTCCTAGCCAGTAATGTAACATTGTTTTTTTAATTTCCTTATTCATTTTTAGCTTTTTTTTTACCATAGTATGTATTTCAATATTACTTACATTTTCTTAAGTACATAATTTGAATAAATAGTGTTTTAAGTTAGGTGTTGTATTTTTTAATTTATTACCTAATTTTTTAATCTATATTCTATATATTGATATATTGATAAATTACTAGTTGATGCCCGTGGCTTCGTTCGCGTGGATTAGTTTTTAAAATGAATCCCTATTTCCCTCGTCGAAACATCACGCTTGAACGGCTGGACCGATTTTGATGGGACTTTCACTGGCAGATAGCTGATGGTAGGAGTAATATAGGCTACTTTTTTAACCGATTTTCAAAAAAGGTCTCGGGAAGTCTCGGGTTCGATTCCCGGCGGGGGCAATTTAGGAATTTATAATTTCTAAATTGTCTCTGGTCTGGTCTGGTGGGAGGCTTTGGCCGTAGCTAATTACCACCCTACCATCAAAGACGTGCCTCCAAGCGATATAGCGTTCCGGCACGATGGCGTGTAGAAACCGACTAGGGTTATGGGTTGAATTTACACTGCTATACCCCTTCCAAGTTAGCCCGCTACCATCTTAGACTGCATCGTCACTTACCATCAGGTGAGATCGCAGTCAAGGGCTATCTTGTTATCGAATAAAAAATAAATAAAATGTTCTAATAAATATTTTTCTTACATGTTGTATTTTTTCGCTTTTGAGGTGAAAAGTTGTAAGTATCACACGATAGCAAAGTTTTTGCTTCTTGTGCCTTTGAATCCCTCACTACTCTTATGATTCTAACTTAGAATCCTTCTCTCGCTCGGGATTCAAACTAGGCACTCGCAACAAAAAAACTTTGCTATCTTGTTGAACAAATAACTATTTCGGGCAAACTATCAATTTTAGAGAAAATTTTTATTTCGTCCCATAGTGCCGCCGCCGCACTATGGGACGAAATAATATAAACCGTCTCATAAATGGTTGGGACGAATGTTATGATTCCAAAGATTTTTCCATGGATTAATATCCTCAGATAATAGGACCTTTATGAATAATGTTGAAAAATAAAAATATTTTAGTTCTAGGTATATAAAATTACTAGTAGGGCGCGTGGGTGCGCGGCTCGCTAAAGCGAACCGCGTGTTTTCTGTTCCCCAAGTAGATCTTCGGATCTTGATCATCTTTTTCCAAAACCACTATTTCATCTTGTACATTCTCTAAGATAGACATCGACGAAATTTGTATGGCCAACATCTTGAATCCGCCATTTTGGTAGTTTTTTTCAGCTCATTGGCAATTGGATAAGGTTTCGAGTGATTTTTGTTTGGGCACCCTCAACCTATCTTCAATACCCTGACCGTGCTCCTCACCCGTCTGCGAAATCCTCAATCATCAACTCCCTCCATATTTTTCATACAAATGAATTTTTATCTTCTATGCGAAACCATCAGTTTGGAAAAGAAACCTTATCTTAGACTTGCATATATTTTGTATGAAAAAAATAAATTCCGCCATTTTGAGTTTTTTTCTATTCATTAAGTAGACTTTCGAGTACTGATCATCTTTTTCTAAAAAACCACTCTTCCACTTTTTATACTCTCCAAGATAGGCACCGACGAAATTTATATGACCGCCATCTTGAATCCGCCATTTTGGATTTTTTTTCAGCTCCTTGCCAATTGGATGAGGTTTCGAGTGACTTTTGTTCGAGAACCCTCCACCTATCTTCGAAACCCTGGCCGTGCTCCTCACCCGTCTCAGAAATCCTCAACCATCAGCTCTCTCCGTATTTTTTCTCCAAATGAATTTTTGTCCTCTCTACGAAACCATCAGAAATTTTGAAAAAGAGCCACATAAAGTCTTGCATATATTTTGTATGGAAAAAATAAATTCCGCCATCTTGAATTTTTTTTCTATTCATCAAATAGACCTTTGGGTCTTGATCATCTTTTTCCAAGCAACCACTCTTCCACCATTTATAGTCTCCAAGATAGACACCGACGAAGTTTGTATGGTCGCCATCTTGAATCCGCCATTTTGGAGTTTTTTTTCGGCTCTTTGCCAATTGGATGAGGTTTCGAGTGACATTTGGTTGAACACCCCCCCACCTATCTTCAATATCCTGGCCGTGCTCCTCACCCGTCGCGAAATCCTCAATCATCAGCTATCTCCATATTTTTGTTCCGAATGAATTTTTGCCCTCTATACGAAACCATGAGTAAAAAAAAATTTTTCCATACAAAATTTTACAGGAGAGGTGATCAATGAGTCAATCAGTCAGTCAGTGAATCAGTGAATCAGCACGAGTAGCTATATATATAGTAACTAGTAGGGCGCGTGGGTGCGCGGCTCGCTAAAGCGAACCGCGGTTTTTCTGTCCACCAAGTAGACCTTCGGGTCTCGATCATCTTTTTCCAAGAAACCACTCTTCCATCTATTATAGTCTCCGAAATAGACACCGACGAAATTTGTACGGCCGCCATCTTGAATCCGCCATTTTGGAGATTTTTTTCAGCTCCCTGCCAATTGGATGAGGTTTCGAGTGACTTTTGTTTGAACACTCCCCACCTATCTTCGATACCCTGGCCGTGCTCCTCACCCGTCTCCGAAAACCTCAACCATCAGCTCTCTCCATATTTTTCCTCCAAATAAATTTTTGTCCTCTACACGAAACCATGGGTGAAAAAAATTTTTTATTATGTAAATAAGATCATTCTTATTATTTAACTAGTACTTATTTTTAATGAAATAACTAAAATGACAATAATTATTAATAATGAAATAATTTTAAGTATTATAATTCAATTTTTAGTACTTATGAAAAATTAAATAATTTGATTTTTGACATGCTCTCACGAAATAAATATTATCTTTAAAATACTGGTGTTTCATTTTTCTAGTAGCTTATACATTCAACTAGTAGGGTGCGTGGGTGCGCGGCCCGCTGCAGCGGACCGCGGTTTTCCTGCTCTTAGACTTTCAGGGCCTGATCATTTTCTACCACAAAACCACTATTCCAACTTGTACACTCTTTAAGATAGACATCGACGAAATTTGTGTGGCCGCCATCTTGAATCCGCCATTTATTGGGTTTTTTTCAGCTCATTGCCAATTGGATGAGGTTTCGAGTGATTTTTGTTTAGGCACCCTCAACCTATCTTCAATACCCTGGCCGTGCTCCTCACCCGTCTCCGAAATCCTCAATCATCAGCTCTCTCCATATTTTTCCTCCAAATGAATTTTTGTCTTCTATATTATGAAACCATCAGCGGAAAGGAAAGTATCAAAGTCTTGCATACATTTTATATGAAAAAAAAAAACCGCCATATTGAATTTTTTTTTCTATTCATCAAGTAGACCTTCGGGTCCTGATCATCTTTTTCGATAAAACCACTCTTCCATCTTTTATAGTTTCCGAGATAGACACCGACGAAATTTGTATAGCCGCCATCTTGAATCCGCCATTTTGGAGTTTTTTTTCGGCTCTCTGCCAATTGGATGAGGTTTCGAGTGACATTTGCTTGAACACCCCCCACCTATCTTCAATATCCTGGCCGTGCTCCTCACCCTTCTCCGAAATCCTCAATCATCAGCGCTCTCAATATTTTTCCTCTGAAGTAATTTTTGTTTTCTATACAAAACTATCAGGAAAAGGAACCGTAATAAATTCGCCATATAATTTGTATAGCGAAATAAATTCCGCCATCTTGAATTTTTTTCTATTCATCACGTAGACCATCGAGTCCTGATCATCGTTTTCCAAGAAACCACTCTTCCATCTTTAATAGTCTCCGAGATAGACACCGACGAAATTTGTATGGCCGCCATCTTGAATCCGCCATTTTGAATTTTTTTTCAGCTCCCTGCCAATTGGATGAGGTTTCGAGTAACTTTTGTTTGAACACTCCCTACCTATCTTCGATACCCTGGCCGTGCTGCTCACCCGTCTCCGAAATCCTAAACCATCAGCTCTCTCCATATTTTTCTTCCAAATGAATTTTTGTCCTCTATACGAAACCATTAGAAATTTTGAAAAGGAACCTATTAAAGTCTTGCATATATTTTGTATGGAAAAAAATTAATTCCGCCATCTTGAATTTTTTTTCTGTTTGTCAAGTAGACCTTCGGGTCCTGATCACCTTTTTTCAAGAAACCACTCTTCCATCTCTTATAGTCTCCGAGTTAGACACCGACTAAATTTGTATGGCCGCCATCTTGAATCTGCCATTTTGGAGTTTTTTTTCGGCTCTCTGCCAATTGGATGAGGTTTCGAGTGACATTTGGTTGAACACCCCCCACCTATCTTCGATACCCTGGCCGGTGCTCCTCACCCGTCTCCGAAATCCTCAATCATCAGCTCTCTCCATATTTTTGTTCCGAATGAATTTTTGTTCTCTATACGAAACCGTGAGTGAAAAAAAATTTTTCCATACAAAATTTTACAGGAGAGGTGATCAATGAGTCAGTCAGTCAGTCAGTCAGTGAATCAGTGAATCAGCACGAGTAGCTATATATATAGTAATAATACGTGTACAAATTTTCAAATCAAAATGTCAAGAAACAAAAAAGTTATTGATTTTCGAGACGGTTTATATGATTTCGTCCCATAGTGCGCCGTCGCCGCACCGCTGCCCGCAAGATTCGGAGCAAAGGCTTTACTCACTCTTGCAATGTTGATGGTTCCTCAGAACTGAGCTTCAAACGTTTTTTCCGACTGAAAATTAAATATAACTTATTATAATTAATTTTGAAAAAAAAAAATACTATTGTCCTAAAAAAATGCGCTTAGAAAATGCAAAACAAACACGGTAGAAGAACCGAACCCGTAACTTCTAGCTATCAACTCTCTCCTACACTGACTAAGCCCAACGTCTAATACTATAAACGACGAAAATAAGGTCTAGTATAGCTATACCTAACTACCTAACTATAGATATACCTAACAAGCTAACTACAGTTTGATAAGGCGAACTGTACGACGAACTGGGGTATTACACCATTATTATTAGATACTTACCTTCTTCTTCGTCAACCCATAGACGTCTACTGCTGAACAAAGGTCTCTTACGTGGACTTCCACAGATCTCGTTCTTGCGCCGCCCGAATCCAGCGGCTCCATGCGACTCGTTTGATGTCGTCGGTCCACCTAGTGGGGGATCTGCCAACATTGAGCTTCCCTGTGTGAGGTCGCTAGTCCAGCACCTTGGAACCCCAACGACCTTCAGCTCTTCGAACTATGTGCCCCGCCCATTTCCACTTTAGTTTCGCGACTCGCAGAGCTATGTCGGTAACTTGGTTCTCCTACGGATCTCCTCATTTCTGATTTGATCTCGCAGGTAATTTGAAAAAACCTAATAATTGTGAAGAAATTACGTAACTTACGTAATTTCTTCACAATTATTACGTTTTTTCAAGTAATTGAAAATTGATGATGAAATTGATATTTCATGATCCCTTACATAATGCAAAACCTTTACAAAATAATAGGTAAACTCTATTTAACTTCACTAAAATATACAAAATAGTCTTCAACATAAAACAAAAACAATTTTACTTATTATAATTAATTTTGAAAAAAAAAAACACTTGTCCTAAAAAAAAAACATAAAACCTTTTTTTAGAAAATGCAAAATGAACGTAGTTGAGATTCGAACCTGCAATTTCTAATTATCAAATCGCGACCAAACTAACTGAGCCAAATTTCTACTAGAAAGAATGACGAAAATAAGGTACATTATAGTAAAGTATCACACTACAGTTTGATTAGCCGATTTACGTCACATTGACGTACTGTACGATAAAATTAAAAATAGGTAGGTAGACACTCTTATAACTATCACCATCTGCTTTTGTTGTTTTTATTTTGTTCATTTTCTTTTTCGGACCCATTTTCAAAATTTCTACTACTTAGTACCTTAGTACTTATTTATTTACAACTATATTATGGTTTATTTATTAACAATATATTGTATACAAACTTATAACTAGGTACACTCTATTTGACTTCACTAAAATATACAAAATACTCTTCAACATAAAACAAAAACAATTTTCAATTATTATATTTCGCGATGTTATTTGATAGCCGAGCGAGAGCAGCGCCGCGCAGGTCCACCTAGCAGCACGCCTTAGCGATCACTGTCTAATTGAGTACGAGTGACAAAGAAGCCGCTACTGGAAATAAAACGGCCAAGACACAAATTGTGATAAAAAAAGATTAAATTATAATAGTCGCTGTAAAAAAAATCTAAAACTGCCATTTTTTGTAGTAAAATATGACAAACAAATTGTACTTAAATTTTTCAAAAATTAATGTATGGTAACTGAGAAAAATTGGAATTCATGTATTTGCAGAGGCAACTTTGCAATTTTTTTCTATTGAAAAAAGTTTACGTCATTGTGTTTTGGAAACAGGCATCAGGCCAGAAATATGATCAATTGTAACTCCCTTTTTTTTCATAGTATTATGACCAATAGATTTTGAATAAAATGATCTTCTTTCGGCTCTATTTAGCTGATCACCGAACCTTAAGTCCGCCTTTTGTATCTAATATTTTTTGCAAAAAAAGTGGATAAATAAAAAAACATTCTGAATGCGAAAGTAACTCTTTGTTGTCTTTCGTTGGAAAATGATTTGCAATAATTTTCGAAAATTATTGTTCACGACGATATTTTATTTAATTGGCAATCAAAACAGATTACAATATTAATTGTTAAGCCTAAGCTAATTTCTCAAGCTATTTCATTTCACTCTTATTTCTCTCTCAGTTTTCAGAGTTAAAAGGTCACTTTCCAAGTCCTCAACTATATCCATGCAAAAAATCACATCGATCCGTTGCTGCGTGATTGAAGGACAAACCAACCAACAAACACTTTCGCATTTATAATGAGTAACGATTATTTTGCTTGACGAAAATTGTCAACTGCAAATTATTTTTGTAACTATTTGATGGTTTGGTATAGTACGTTTATCTCACGAAGTTACGGGCGTTTTACTTGTGGTTACGTCGTGTGCATGCACATTGCGTAAGTGTGTGTGCCTGTCAGGAGCCTTGGTGAGAGCGGTCAGGCGCGAGCAAGCGCTCACACTTATACAGATACGACACACACACAACCATGAGCCACGTGCCCTCGTGAATTACAAGAACTATACAATATGGACATGATGTCATTCTCCAGAGAAAACATTTTCAGTTTAACTTTGAGCATTGAATATCAAATTAAAAAAAATATTAAGTTACACGTCTGTATTATCGATTCATCTGCGACCTTGAAAACTCTTAGATATCGGATGATAATTTTACCTTTCAGATTTCTCATGTTTCATATTGAAATAAATAACAATAGACCGTCTATTTTATTTTATGACACAAATATCTTTGTATCGATTTATACAATTTTGCGAAATTATTAATTTAAGCAATCTATAAATAAATATAAATACTGTAACTTTCCTAAATGTAACTTTTTTTACCTTGACCATTTAAATTTTTTACTATACTTACCTAATTGTATTTTGAGGAAAATATAAATTTTGTTAGGTATTGCAAAAGTTTATGGGTTTATTATTTTTTGCCATGCATCGTAAGTACGTGTTCTTTATATTTTGCTGCAGTAGATATTACTTTTATAATTCACCCACTTTACTATTTTATTTTTGAAATTAAATTTTATTAAAAGAAGAAATAATTATAATATAATCAACAAACTTAAAATAATATAAAATTAAACTCTAAATTATAATAATATTATACTACAACTATTTCTAAAATTAAAACTATTAATAATAATAATTATTTCTAAAATTAAAACTAATATAAACCTAAAACCTCATCGATGTCACCGCAGCGCGGCATAGTACCCAAGATGCTGGCAGCATTGCCCCTTTGAATGGCCAAACTAATTCTTTGGCCAAGGTAGCTGCCAGCTCTTGGATCCCCGGTGGACTTTAAATTAAATTAATTTGAAATTAAATTATTTTTATTGGCATTTAGTGTAAACTAAACTGTCAAAAATTAATAAATTTGACAGACGTGCATGCGTCAAATAGAAAATAGAGGAATAGTCGTAGTATATGCGGTTATGCGGAGTGCTGTCGGCCATCCCCGCTCGACTCTCCTCTGTAGGGTTAGTACGCGATTATAATAATATTATACTCGCCAATGGTGATAGATTTCGAGTATTCAAATTTAAAATTCAAAATTATTTATTTCTTGAAGGCCAACCAGCTCTTATGACTTGTCATGAAGACTCTACCGTCCGTTGGAAAAGCAGATTCTTTTGGGAAGAGCATATTTGAAACACTATGATATCGCCAAGGTACTATGTATCTTGACAACCCTGTTTTAAGGGCCAAATTTATTGATACATTTCTAGCCAACGCCCCAAATAGATACTTTTCCAAAATAAATAATAGATTCTTGCATTACATAATTTTATATACATTGTACTTGTATACAAGAATCTGTAGTTATATTTAGACAGTCTAGTCTGTAGTTATTGGGTGTCGATTGGTGTCGATGTTCGGAATTCTATCAACGTTATCGAGATGTGCAAACTCGTACTAAAGGTACTGATGCAACTCTCATTTGTCTCGGATCACTACTAGTTGTTCCTTTACTAGTTGTAACTTGTGATAGTTGTTTCCATTAGAAAGTGTACTTTATAATGTACGAGGTAACATGAATCTAGTCGTTGCAAGATGAGGTAGGTCGGAGCATAATGACGACATCAGACGAGACGCAAGGAGCCACTGGATACGAGCGGCGCAAGAACGAGGCAGGTGGAAGTATATGCAAGAGAGCTATGTCCAGCAGTTGATAAAAAGAAGAAGATAACGTAGTTATTAGCGACGTGAATTATTATTACTAAAAATAATAATTATTAAATTTTTTTTTTGTTGCCATAATTTATTAATGTAATAAACACGATAAACGGAATGTAGTTTGTTCTTTACTAATTCTCCATACAAAGGCATTTCGCTAGATACTCCGATGTCATGTATTTTTACACGACGCAAAATCAATGATGTGGCAAATGTTAGATCCAATTTCCCTAATTTGTTTACAGTTTTAAAACTTGTTTTTGTTAATAATATAGACTAACACTTGACTGCGATCACATCTGATGGTAAGTAAACACGTAGCCTAAGATAGAGTGACCTTGCCTAGAAATAAAAATAATGACTGCATTAAGGGGAAGAGTTTTAGACTGGCCAGTATGTCAAGCTTATCAGAACATAAAATAAAATCTACCTATTTAATCGATTTTCTAGAGCAAATCTGGCTTATAACAAAGAAGTAACCCAAGTAGTTACTATAAAAGAGCACTTGGCAGATAAAAGTTAGGAGTTAATCTCAGCAACTTTGATCATGGATAGTATGTTAACGCTGTATCTAATAGTTTTATAGGTTTTACATGCACTTCATACAAGAACAAAGGCATTGCCTACCTTATATAATTTTTATGAACCGCTAGCTGATGCTTGCGACTTCCTTCGCGTGGATTAAGGTTTGATAATTCCCGCGGGAACTCTCTTATTTTCCGGGATAAAAAGCCTATGTGTCAGACTATAATCTATCTGTGTGCCACACAGCCAAATCGGTTCAGTTGTTGCGGCGTGATTGAGTAACAAACATCCCTCCATACATTTAAACTTTCGCATTTATAATATTAATAGAATAATTGGATAAGTCTTTTTCACTAACTATAGTAAAAAAATTATATAGGACATTCAATTGTTTAACCACTGAATCAATTTTGGAGAAATTTGGCTTAGAATTGTTTGCATTCCAAAAAATACATAATTTTTATCCCGAAAGAAGAAGGTCCCATGAGATTTAAAAAAAAATTTAATACAAGCGGACGAAGTGGCTGAGTACCATCTAATTTCCATGAATGTTAAATTGTGCAGAATGGTGGATTCCTAAATTGTGCCAAACATAATATGCTCGGCACACATTAAAAACAATGTAGCCAACCCAAACTCGATTAAACTCGCAATCAAATAAGGAAAAAACGACCCAGCGATGTTCTTTTATTAAAACTGCTACGGCTATAAATAATGATTATCTGAAAAGCAAAAAACGTCGATGATATAACTCCGCAGCATCCTCTAAACCTGAATCGAATGCCCGAGGCCTGATGAACTACCAATAAAATTTAATAAATCCCACAATTCGTAATCTTACGTTTGTATCCAATCCTTATTTAAAAGGTCATAAGGTTTCGAATTGCACAAGGAATACTGCATTGCAATATCACAAATTGCATTAAGCTTCCAATTTGAAACTATCTAAAAGGGCTTAATGACAAAATTTTTGTTCTCTTCAGCTTGAGAACACTAAACTAAAGTGTACTTTAGATTGTCAACTTGAAAAATTATGTTGAGAGGTTTTGAAGACAAACCTCAAAGTTATCGACTTCTTTTCACATTTTAGCTTTACGCGACTTCGTCCGCATGGATTTAGGTATGTTTTTTTTTAAATCCTATCGTAAGTCTTTGATATCCCGTGATTTAAAATTTCGAATTCCATTGCAAAGTAAAAAATATTTCTTGTTTATGCATGTTTGTTGAAGTCAAGCGAGCGTCCCGTGACCCGTCAATCCAATTCAAAATCGGCAGTTTCGAAATATTCAAGGTTTAGGAGTGCAGTACTTTGCAACATTGGTACCGGGAGTTCATTGATGCAGTCTTCACTTGGTAACAACAATATCAATTTGTAATTATCTCTTCTTTAAGTTAGGTTGACAGTAGGGATTCCCGCATCAGAATTGTTATTTTAGCTTATACGTCATTTCTTACGTCTGCGTTGCCATTTAAAATCGCCGTCGACCTAATCTCGCATTGTCACATTCAATGTCGTGTTAAAAAATATGCGATTTTTTTCCAGGTTTAGGTTTAAAATCAGTTCGTTTTATAAATTGAATCCCTTCTAATTTAAAATTAGTTTTCAATCCCATAACAAAGAAGCTTTCATTGGAAATGCCAAGAGGAAAGTAGGCACATAAATCTCCTATGTACTCAGACGTAGATAGCGACAGCCTAAAATATTCTTGTAATTGGGACGACAAATTGAACAAAAGATGGATATTTGGGCGGCTATAATTAAGTGAGACACTTTACGAGAAAGTTCTCTTTAATTATTTACCGTCGAAACTAAACAAAAGGTTATATAGGGAGGTCACTTGATGGAGAAAATGAAAAATATGTAAACATAAATACAAAAGACAAATACAAAAGTAAATCGTTTGAACTAGAATATAGAAAATTTTAAATCTTTTTTAAGAAAATCCGAAGGCATAAGGGCAAGGGTACAATCATTTTTGTAGCTGGGTAAGCTGAGCAAGGCAGGAAGCATTAAGGCTGATACAATAAGGATCACAACGAAAGGATTAGACATTTTCCTTTAATTGTCTGTACAAGATAAGAGCCTTTACCTCATCTGTAAAAAGACAACAAAAATACAAAAAAAAAAAAATATGAGTATAATAATTATAATTGATAGAAATTGGTGTGTTTCTAAGAGAACATAAATATTCGTATTATTAATACGTGTTCTTAGATGAAACAAGTTTTGAAAATTATTTACGACGTACTTGTTTTCTTGAATGAGCAGAAAGAAAAATTGATCAAAACAACTGAAAGATAACGAACAAAAATGAGACGCCAATTAGGAATAAATATATTATATTGGAAAAAGAAAAATACTTAATAAATGTTTATTTAACAACGTTGTTTCAAATAGCTATCTCAGAATGTTTCCCTATCTTTTACAAGAAGAGGAATATAAACATAAAAATTTCAATAAACAGGTAGGAATAAAAATTGTCAATTATGAAAATATTATTAGAAGTTATGTATGTGTATTATCTAATCTCATAAAATAATAAGAAATTATGTAGTTATATATCTGGATAAATGAATAAATTTTAATCATCATAATTATCATCTCTAAATAAGACAATATTAGATATTGACTGATTGATTAGACCCGTTGCTGTACCGTATGTATTTGAGAATATTATTGTAAGCGCTTAAGATCAGCAACAATTAGGTAATCCTTTCTAATATTATAAATGCGAAAGTGTTTGTTTTTCCTTCAATCACGCAGCAACAGAGGGACGTGATTTTTGCATGGGTGGACTTGAGGACTTGGAGAGTGACGTAGACTTTTATCCCCGGAAAAACAAAGAGTGTTAAAAATAAAAACCTACGAAGTAAGACTAAGACGAAGTCGCGCATAAGGCTAGTATTTAACAAAATTTATCTTTTCCTAAAACTATTAACGAAACAAAACAAGTTGATATCAATTAAAAATATAACTTCTTATAAAAGGCAGATCCAGACTTTGTAGAATTGAAGTGTTTATTCATTTACAAGTACCTACAATAACATTGTTATCACATCATGTTGTTTTTTTTCATGTAATATCATAAAATAAATAAAACAAATTATCGACCCAATCTATATTATATAAAATTCAAAGTCCTGACTGACTGACTGACTGACTGAGATATCAACGCACAGCCTAAACTACTGAAGTTAGAAACTTGAAATTTTTACAGTTGGTTCCTTTTATGACGTAGGCGCACACTAAGAAAGGATTATTGGAAACTCCACCCCTAAGGGGTTTAAATAGGGGATGGAAGTTTATAGGAAACTCCGTTATTTTTCAAGCTGTTTCCATCAAAATTGGTATTTGAGCTTTCAGTTAAAAATAAAAAAGTACGTGTGTCACAGTTTTTGAAAATTCCACCCCAAAATCTAATTCCACGGGGACGAAGTCGCGGGGGCAAAAGCTAGTTATAATATAAATAGAAAAGTATAAACTTATATAAACTTAGTTATAAACTTTTACAAAGTGATTTTGAATCATCAAATGAATCTACTGGTTTGGCACGTTATTCAAATCAAGAAGAACTAGCATGAAATTCGTCAGTTATACTTTTCTAAAAACTAGGCATGGATCTCCTGTCAGAAATAATTCGAGTTTAGGGTATAATAATCCAGCATGCTGGCCAAATGCGTAATGTCGACTTCATACAACTTTAAGAACATTATAGAGAACTCTCAGGTATCCAAGTATCCTCACGACGTTGTTCTTCACCGTTAAAGGAATTTTTTGAAATGCACATAACTTCGAATATTGGAGTTGCATTGCATGAATCAACACACGCCGTGTTGGCATGGCAAAAGCCATTAATCAAAACAACACACACATAGAACAAGGATAAAAGTTTAAAAACTGTAACCCGACTATAGAAAATTGGATTTAACATCCGCAATATTGTTTTTGTTCTATAAAATCCCATAGCCCATGTCACCCGGACCATCATAACGACCATCATAAATCATAAAAACAAAATCCACTCAGTAGTTTATTTGCTATGGTAGAACATTCATAAATAGTCACATACATACATAGACTGCTAGAATCATAACCCATTTTGGCTTTTTGTAGTAAGTCCACTAGGCTTAAAATTACCCATTTTAAATTGCTAATTTTAAAAATATATTGCGAGCATAATACGAAATTCTACAGTTACAAAATGCTTGACTTCGAAACTCATTTCACGGAGCCCGACTCAAGTTATCAGATATGAACGCAATTAAACTTTACTTAAAACAACAAACTGATGTAGGCTTTCAGGTTTTCAAAGTCCCATGAGAATTCGTTGATTTTCCGAGATAGAAGCCACTTCTATCTCGAAAAATCAACGAATTCTCATATAACATCAACATTCTCTCTATATTCTTTTCAGGAATAGAATAAAGAAAAGAAGTGTGCAAACATTTCGTTAAGATTCAAGGCAAGAAAACAATCAAATATTGCAAAATATCGACAAGAGATACTTGCATGCCTGATAGTTCTCTCTAATGTTCTAAGGTCTATCTTTCTTGACAAACATGGCGGAATAAGCCCTTCTCGTTTAAGAGGAGACACCGGCCCAGTAGTAGACTGGCCGTGGGTTATATCAAAAATCAATAGATATAAGATAGTAATCAATGTTTGATCAATTTTGGAAAATTTTGCGTGCTATCTTTGATATTGATATTTTTATTTAATCAGTCCATAACATCCTTTATGCTCACTATTATCGGAAATCTTTAGATATTTAAAATTTGTTTCAATTAATGTAAATTATCTGCGGATCTGAGTTCTATTGGTAAATTCGAGACAAACTGTCTTGGCTCTCGACTCTTGACTCCTTACAAATTAAATAACCGACAAATAGATAACAGTTTTATAACAAGGATGTTATGTAAAAAAAATATCTCATCATTAAATGCTCTTCGGATATTACGCAAATTTTATCTCATCATTAGATAATTAATTATTACTTAATGATTCAAATAATGAAAGTCAAATATTTAGTTAAACCGAGGCCAAAGCTGTGCAATTTTTAACGATCTCGATTAAAATCTGGAGTAATTATGAGATAACTGTTGATTTAACAAAAATTGCACGTATGCAAAATAAAGCAAGGGAAAAAAGTTCCGAATGTGGAACATTATAACATAATAACCTTAAAAAGATACAATTTGAAGGAAAATCAGGATTGCTCAACACGAAGAGATATCGAAGAGGCCTATTTCAAAAATCTGATACAGGCAAAACTGCTTCGAAATGTCTTCTGGTCCGAAATCCCTTTGTGCCTGAATAAGTACCAAAGTCTTAAAATAGTTGTTGTTAGAGAAAACTTATGGATCCGAAACATGGTTGGAACAAACTATGGACCGCTCAGCGGGCGATGGAGAGAGCTATGCTTGGAGTATACATCCATCCATCAAAATCATCATCCAGTTTAACAGGAACAGTACAAAACATACATCTACTTATGGGCATATAATATAATATGGAGATGTGAATCCAACAGACTGTAGTGCGAATTCTCGCACTAACATAAGTAGTTAAGATAAATGATGTCACGTCCAGCTAATTTATATGTCAATAAGGTTCCAATAGTAATTGATTACCCAGAGTTAATATGCTAAACTTTACTGAGAATCGCCGGAGAGAGTGTGTTTCAAGGAATTGCAACATGCCACAATCTCACTATCTTATTTTTCCATTTTCTTTTTCTTGGCTTCGCGTTAGGAATTCTTTGAAAAGCTGGGATTTCTCTGGGGCTTCATTGTTACTTGTTGCAGACCTTTAAACAAAAGTTCCACCTAATTTGCTGTAAATAGATTCGTAGAGGTATCAAGTTTATTTAGTTCATAGGTAATTTTAAATTCAGGTAACATTCATTCGTAGGTAACTTTCCAATTATTATTATCAGCATTTCCTAATAGCAGTGAAACAGAATTGACGAAAACAGCTTACTAATTACACAATTTACTGCCTGCTGCGATTGGATATTCTGCAAATTGGCAAATTGCATTTTTTTATTTTTACTGGGCTTTTTTTTATATACTAAAAACTAGACGTGTGATAGGTTTAAAATAGATAAGGGATCCATAATAAGAACAGGTAGTGAAATTGAATCAACAAGTGTATGCGACGCGACGGGCAGCGTACGGCCGGTATGGGTGTCGGTTGTCGATTCGCCGGCGGTTCTATCGGTACCAACAAACAAAGCAATCAGTGGAATTCTAAGACGGAGGCAACGATCGTGAAAACTGGGCCGGACATGTGAGCCGCGGCCGTGACCACATTACAATCACTTTTCAATTAATAAAGAACTGGGCACCTGCAGACTGCAACTGTAGCTCGCAGCGTCCGAGCGCCAGGCGACCGGTAGTTCTGCGACGTGGGAACGCACTTTGCAGCACTTCGCGCGACGGGTTCGTTTGTTTACGTGTTCGGGGAGCTATATACACACACAGGTCCACGGGAGGCCGGATTCGTCACGAGGCGCGTTGGTTCCGCGCGGCGGTCGGCGCGGCACTGTCTTCTCGCCGCTCGGTGCCAGTCCCTCGACTCGACTCCCGCTGGCGCCGCAAGTGCCGCGACTCGCAAGTCGTAGGCGAGTGGACAATCGCAATTCGCAACTTGCCTACGTAACGTAACTTAACTCCACAATATTTTATAGTTTCGTAACCGTATTACTAGATTACCGAGCGCCGTTCGCGACTAATCGATGTCACGATTCGGGTGCGGTTCTGAGGATAGCTTTTGACTGCTTTTGAGATTCGAAATTGGCTACGTGCATCGAGGGTGCCAATTAGCGACTTCGGGCGGCGTTGCTTAACCTGCAATAGTTTATGATATTTGCAATAAATTCGCAACGCTTACTTCCGATCGATATGCTCATTGGATAATGATCAACCTCATTGGATAGTCCGCGGGATTAACTTCTGCAATCGTATTATGGAGAACCAATTCAAACCAAGGTCTTTGATCGACCAAGATAGAGTGTTGACATACCTTATTGGATAAAATGGGTAAAAGAACTTAGGCTGTGTTGTGGTTTAGTCAATTATGCCAGGTTCTCGTGAAATTCCGCTTCTGATCTTTTATGTTTGAGCCTAAAAAGGGCAAGTATAGTTTAGTGGTTGAGCCACAATATAATTAGGTAGGTACCTATACATACTTAGTAAAACAAATTATATCTCTGTTTTGAGTGGAAAGTGATATTATGTTCCAGATGTTTTTTTAAAGAATAACCTACCTAAAACCTAGTTAGAATAGTTGCTTACCTATTAAAAATACTTTAATATGTACCTACTTTTAAAATGCACAATTGTTTTAATAAGCTATAATAACATAGTCATTCCCATAAATTACAGTGCACCAATTCTTCTTGTCATTTGAGATTCTTCTAAGAAGCGAGCGCATTGCAATCGATTATTACCTATTATTTATTAAAGCATTATTGATGACGATTCAATAGTAGGTACTTGTAAATTGTATGTACCTAATTGCGTCCTCGAATGAAGTATGTAGGTACAATTTTTTCAATTTGATTTTATCTTCAAGTGCAAAGATAGTTGGAATTTTTATAAAATCGTTGAGGATAATAATTACCTAGAGTCTGCGAAATGGCTACAAAGTCCGTTCCATGCAGATATTTTTTTTTATGATTTATGAGAGTGAGAGAATGGAGAATACACCTGTGTTTGTTTACACACTTGTGCACTATTGACTCCGTGTTTCCGCGAAGATTGGCCGTCACGGCCGTTTTCAGAGTCGGGAGCACATTTACATTGCTGAAGCTTGTGACCCATTTCCATTAATCACAGTGTTATGGTAGGTACCTACTTTTTATTCTTGGATAATACTGACTCTTTGTATTCTGTTACCATTTCTACGAAAAGTTTGGACGTCAAATTAATACTGAATTCATCGCATAATTTTGCCTGGGGGTATGTATGTGTATCGGACCTTGACGTGGTATAGTTAGTGTTGAATAAAAAAATCTGTTTTCAAAATCGAAAACAGATTATTTTAATTTTATAATAACACCATCATAAGCTTAGCCCCATGACTGATTATATCGTCACCAGATCGCAGTTAAGGGATAACTTGTAGAACGATCAGTCTTATTTTAGTAAGCAGTAAGCCACTACGTAACAAATTAAAGTAGCTTTATTTTATGTTAATCCTATTATTGAACCTATTCCACATGCGCGATGATGCCTTCAGCGGCCAGAGCCGCCATGTTGGTACCGTCGCTTCGTCTCGATCCAATAAACGTCTACCGCTGGACATACGTGACTTACGATCGCTACCGACCATGATCTTGTGCCCTTTGTATCCAGCGGCAGCAAGCGACTCGCTTGAGAACGTTTTTCTACCTTCAGAAAGAGAGAGAGCCCTCCAGGAAGAAGAGAGAGAGCTCTCTCTTTTGCTTTTTTTGCGTAATTTCCCTTACGGCTCCCTGACGGATCACTCCAGCCAGCCGAACTCACTCCAGAATCCGAGCAAGCTACCCAGGGGGGCGATTCAGACCTGTTCGATAACATACCGTGTCAATACGGTTAGATATCGATCTCGTATAAAAAAATTTTGTCGTGTGATTCAGAGCGTTTGGTTTGAGGATACGATTCGGTATCGACTACGTTATCGACATCGACAAGATACATTCGATTACAAGAGCATTTACGAATTGAAAATATATGTTATCGTACGGTAACAAACCGAATCGATCGATAAATAAGTAACCGGAAGGGTCTGAATCGGGGGGCAGGTCTGCGAGGACTTGTGTTGGACTGCGAGAAAGCGTTGAAGGAGAGACAATGCATTTTAGTCGTCGGTCGGATACCTACATCACTGCATTTAAGCAGTACGTGTTACCTCCATGTATGCTCTGCACAAAGGGCTGTCGGTAATATCTAAAATGAAAAAGTGTTTGTTGAATTTGTCCACTATTGGAAGGAGTTTTCAAACAGTGCGTTTTGCAGATGTGAGGTCGTCATTCGAGCAGTTTGTGACCTTAAAGTCTATGAGGTCTGCGGTGTGCTGACTCCCGTCTATTACGACCTTTGTGATGAGTAACGGTAACTCTGGTTCTGTAATAGATCTCCAATGAATCACTCCTGATTTGACCCCGTGGGAATACTCCGAGCATAGCTCCCTCCATCTCCCGCTGAGTGACCCTGAGCCTTTATATTGGTACTTTAACTTAACGTAGGAGATATATGAGGAAAATGATGTTATTAGAGGCTGGAGCACGGTTTAGGGCGTCGACTTACAGTCGCCTCATGAATATTAAACTTCGCGATAATTAAAAACTCGTCCCATAAACTGGTGGCGCTGTGCGCTGTAGCCTGTAGCCTAGCTTGAATGACTGACGCGATCGATGATTGTGTTTATAACGAAAGCTTTCGCCTGCTACTTCGCTCACGTTAAATTCGATTTTTCAACCCTATTTCACCCCTTCGGGTGTTATTTTCAAACATCCTTTCTTAGCGGATGCTACTAAAATAGCTATCTTTATTCAGCCCGATCCTTTAAGTGGTTTAAGCTGTGTGTTGATAGTTCACTCAGTCAGTCAGTCAGTTAGCCGGTCAATAAGTCAGTCACCTTTTCTTTTAGCATATTTAGACTAACAGACGCTCACTTTATCGTACTTAATACCTTCTAGATGCCACTGAAGATAAAGAACATGAAACACTAATATAACCTACTAAAGTGTTAACCTACACAAAAAAATTCAAAATTATATTGGTAAACTTGTAGCTCTTATGACACGTCATGACTCTACCATCGGTCCGGAATGCAGATTTTGCTGAGATACTTAAAGGAAATATCCGAATTTTTAAATAATTCAAGAATATGAGTAGGTATACTTAGCTAATTCTTTCCCCAAAACTTTGAAATGATGTTATGCAGTAAACGCAACGAGTAACAGTAACAGTTGTTGTTTTATCAGCAACTATGTAATAGCAACCAAAGGAAAAAGATAACAACACAAGATAAAAATGCAATTTGACAACAGAAATGTTGTAGGTTTGCGTAGCAAGGTGTAAACGTTGTGACCTTGTAGTCATACTAATTACTTTTTTATGTAAGTAGGTAATTTTCTCTTTCCGTCAACGACCGTCCGTCTACGGAAATACGAATAGCTGTAGGCTGTAGCTTAGCTTTTTGTCTTGCCCGACGCAGTGTTGATGGCAGTGGTAATAAATAATTTTGAATAATTTTAAATCTTGGATTAATATAGTTAAATTGACATTTAATCAGATTCAAACGCATTTTTTTTTTTTAAAAGAACATTAGCCAAGCAGATATTGACTAATATCCTCCTATCCCCTCCAAATAAGTGGAAAGCTTGTGCTAGGAGTGGTTACGACAATAGTGCGACGGGTGGGATTCGAACCTGCGACCTTTCAGTTTTCACCTTACCTTTAACCGTTGGGCTATTGAGGCTTTAAATTGCGCGCATTTTTCAGAGCGGATAATAATTGCCACCAACTTATCTGTTCAGGTGGACAAAATTAAAATTATGTACCTACCTACTAGTTATTTTAAAATATCATTACGCTCAATTCCGCTGTTCCATACATGGTCTTGACGCTATCAGTTCTTTCTAGGGCGAGTGCCGTAAGTACAAAGTTATGAAAATTCAGTACCGGTTTCCTCGTTTCGTCAAGTAGCAATACTAAAGCCTCCACTAGCGACCCCGTCAACTGAACAGTAGGGTTAGTATAAGATTTGATTCGATTGATCGTATTCCTATTCGATGAAATTAGTGTCAAAGTAAAAAGTAAAGTTTAAAGCAGTGGCGTAGCGTGCCTTGTCGGGGCCCCGTATAAAAATTTTTTTGGAGGCCCTTATATGGAGGTAAAGATTTTTCACAAAAGAAAAAAAAAAGGAATTGCTTTATAGAATTTTGTCATTTGTAAAATAAAATAAATTAGAAAGTTTTTATTCTTTTTCCTTACACACTTTGGGGGCCCCCGTGGCCCGGGGGCCCCGTATAATTGATACGGCAAATACGGCGGTAGCTACGCCCCTGGTTTAAAGTCACAAATTCAGTACCACCGAGTTTAATTTGCAACGTATCCGTATACGTAAACGTATGAGAATGCATGCACGAAATCGACCTCTAATTCCATGCAATTATGGTCCATTTTACTTTGACGCTAATGTCATCGAATTCGAAAACAATCAATCGAATTAAATCTTATACTATCCCCACTGATAAGTTAGTGGATCTGATAATTACAAAACCACAGCGCGCGGCCATCTTGGATTACTCGTTGATGTCTAATGCTCACTCAAAGCGGGATTTAATAATATACCCTTTGATCACGTTACGTCTGAATGACTTCGCTAATAAACGAATTAGCGGTTTGTGTCTTACTAAACAGACTTGTTTATGAAATACTTACTATTATCCTATTAATATTATAACTGCGAAAGTTTAGATGTATGGATGGATGGATGGATGTTTGTTACTGCATCGCTCACGCTGCAACGACTGAACCGATTTAGTTAAAAGGCACAGAGATAGAATATAGTTTGGAATAACACATGGGCTACTTTTTATCCGTGAAAATAAGAGAATTTCCAGTTCCCAAGGGGATTAAAAACCTCAGTCCACGCGAACGCAGTCGCGGGCATCATCTAGTCTAAACTAAATATATAAAAGGAAAAGAAGAAAGGGTAGACCATTCCGAAGGTGGGAAGATGATTTGAGGGAAACAGCAGGAATACTGTGGAAGCGAAAAACTCATGAACGAGAAGCATGGAAAAGCCTACGGAGGCCTATGCTTGAAAGCAAGACAATTAATTAATTATATTGGTGTCTTTATATTGTTAAAAAAATACTATTAATATAGTAGATATTACTTGATATTAGTTTAAAATAGTGAAAAAAAAAATTGTAACTAAAGGCTTATCTTATACATATCTTGTACTAGCTTTTGCCCCCGCGACTTCGTCCGCGTGGTAGTATTGGGGTGGAATTTTCAAAAACTGTGACACACGTACTTCTTTATTTTTAACTGAAAGCTCTGATACCAACTTTGATGGAAACAGCTTGAAAAATGACGGAGTTTCATATAAACTTCCATCCCCTATTTAAACCCCTTAGGGGTGGAATTTCCAATAATCCTTTCTTAGTGTGCGCCTACGTCATAAAAGGAACCAACTGTAAGAATTTCAAGTTTCTAACTTCAGTAGTTTAGGCTGTGCGTTGATATCTCAGATAGTCAATCAGGACTTTGAATTTTATATATATAGATTATAACACTATGGCAACAGATTCGAAATAGCGAGGTAAAGTATTGCCTCGAGGCCGTGTTTATTGAAAAAGCTTGTCTTCGCCTCGGGGGCGGCGTGATAACCCCATATGCAAATAGCCGCCCGCCGGGACCCCGCGGACCCGCTGGTAATGAGTATTTTGACACCACGGAGGCCGCCATAGCTCATCGGTTTGGGAGGTACCTAATAATAATGTCCTCCCGACCGAATCCGTCGCGGCGGCCAATCGCCACAGAGATTAGCCATCTACACGGGAGATATTGTAGTAACTCGTGCACTCTCTATTCCCTCACTCTCATAGTCCGATGGAACGGAACATCCAATGCGACCGGAGAGAGATCAGGCGCAGGACTGACGGCTTTACGTTCTCTTCGAAGCACGGGGGTGACATCGCCAATTTACCAACTCCGGACTAATACTGAGAATTTCTTGACAGAAAAACCCATTACATTTTTTGGCCCAACCCGGGAATCGAACCTGAGACCTCGTTATCCGCAGTCGAATTTGCTAACCACTAGACCAACGAGACAACTGCCTCTGCCTTTAGGAGGTAAAATGGGTCTGAAGAATCGTAAATTGTAGATCCTTTGACAATCTTTATGACGACCTTACTGGCACAGTAACAAGCGTCGCCTGTGGTCTCATACCTGAAAGTCATCGGGTTCAGATTGGCCAACATGTAGCTCGACTTAGGACAAGTCAAGACCATCGGTTCGGAAAGCAGAAACTCAGCACTTGCTGTTTTCAAAACAAAAGTGTTACAAAATGTAACTCACTTTACTAGATATCTTGTGGACAGCTAAAGTAAAGCCGATTGCTTCCATGCAACTTTCATTAAGAAATTCACGAACTGTATAATAACCTTTACTTCTTTTGAACTGTTCATTGTGTAATGAATAAATCTGCCAATTCTTTCGGAATCAAGTTACAAAAGTATACTACTTTACCCCACAAAGGATTTCTGCACTTTATTCAGACTACAGGATGGTGAATTGCTAGTATATGACGGTAACTAGTTAATAGATTACGTTGTGTCCTATCCAAGTACTACTTCTTTCTTTATAGGATGTCAATAAATAAGTATACTTACTTACTATTTGTTTATTTACCTTACCATGTTGTGTTCACTAGGCAGAGGGGTGATTAGTTCCGGTCCTATCCACCTTCAGGGTTGAGGCTCGCCGTCTAGACATTGGCTGCGTCGTGACCTATATATTGATTGACCTCTGACCCAGCTGTGAATGTGGTTCGATTTGGTTAGCGGTAAATGCGTGCTGTATGTGACATTCTCATGCATGCTTTAAGAAGTCCAATAAAAAATGTCTATAAATATGCCTACCGCTGTCCTAAGTTTAGCTCCGTTCAGCTATAAATTCGCTGTTATGCGTTGACTGTAGGTAGATAAAGCCTTTGCTCTTCAGAGTCTTGAAGTCTGTTGAGTTGGCCTACATACCTACTTACTGAAGAGCGAGAAAATAGTGATTGGAAGATGACTTACAGAAAGTGGGAAACTGGCATCATGAAACAAAAGGGATAAGGACAGAAGAAGATGAAAGAAAATAGTAGGTAAAAACGACCTCCTTAGCGCAGTAGGGTCTTATAGTAGGGTCTCGAGTTTGTAATATGGGAATTTATAATTTCTGAATTGTCTCTGGTCTGGTGGGAGGCTTTGGCGGTGGCTAGATAACACCCTACCGTCAAGGACGTGCCGCTAATCAGAAAGTTGGGTGAAGAAACAGATTAGGGGTATGGGTTGAATGTATACTGCCATACCCCTTCCAAGTTAGCTCGCTACCATCTTAGGCTGTATCGTCACTTACTATCAGGGGAGATCGCAGTCGATTTCGAGTGCGATCGAAAGGGAGCGATTGGCTCCAGTCCCTTCATCTTCAAGTTGAGTCTCACCGTACATCAGCAGTGTCGTGGCCCATATCCACTGTCACCGCGACCTCTGACCCAGCAGTGAACGTGGTTCGATTCGGTTAACGCTAGAAATGCGCTCGGTAATGCGTGCTACCATCTTAGACTGCATCGTCCCTACTATCAGGTGAGATCGCAGTCAAGGACTATTTTGTCGTCGAAAAATAAAAAAGGGGACGATTGGCTCCAGTCCCTTCACCTTCAGGTTGAGTCTCACCGTACATCAGCTGCGTCGTGGCCTATATGTATCCACTGTCACCGCGACCTCTGACCCAGCAGTGAACGTGGTTCGATTCGGTTAGCGCTGGCAATGCGCTCGGTAATGCGTGCTGTGTGTAATATCATGCGCCGCTCGGCCCGCGGCAGGTAAGGCGGTAAGGCCCACTTTTACTTTCAGTCACGACGCACGGCCGATGACTTCTAGCCGCATTGTACCTGTATCGTATTATGTTACTCTTGTTATACTACTGGCGTGGATGAACTTTATAGACAGGGAAATTATTTATGAATTCATAGGCACAAATGTTTCACAACTTGTGTCCCTGAATTCAGTAGGCAATAACAATAATAAAAGATTATTTAAAAAAAAGCTAAAAGATATATTTATAAAGCATATGTTATAAGTATTAGTATAAGTAGTTACGTCTTTTGTTTAAATATAAGTAATCGTATAAGTATATTATATTTATTAGTATAACTAGTTTTCTTTGTAAGTATATATAGATATTATTAATTGTATGGCTATTGAATTTTGGAGTTTAAATGTGAGAGCATCGACCGTCAACAAACTGTCCTGCAGTTTGACGGGAGCATTTAGTTTAGTATAGAAATATTGTCAACTGTTTAATAAAATAAATAAATAAAAAAAAAAAATGTATTAGGCAACATTGCAGACAATTTTATCCACGATAGTAAATTATGTCTGTTTTGGTTGCATTTGAAGACCTTGAATCCGGCCACGGCGGCCAATCTCCAGGGAAATTAGCCTTTTGCGTGGGAGATATTATGGTGCATAAGCGTGTGCGCAAACTAAGGCGCACTCTGTATTCCCTTACTCTCACAGTCCGATGGGACTGAAATCCGACACGATCGGAGAGAGATCAGGCGCAGGACCGACAGCTTTACGTGCTTTCCGAGACAAGGGGGTGACGCACCACCAACTTTCTAACTCCGGGCTAGCACTGAGAACTTCTTGATAGAAAAACCCATTTCATGGCCCGACCCGGGAATCGAACCCGGCACCTTGTCACCCGCAGTCGAACTTGGTAACCAACGAGGCAGTTCACGTCACGCTTCCCTACTGAAAGGATAGCCCCTGCTTTAGCGTTAGCGATCTTAGAAAACGAATAATTGGTAGTCGACATAACCAAAATGCTTTATCTCACGTCCTATCCTTTCAGTAGGGAAATGTGATGAAAAAAACTTTGGGAACCCCTGCTCTACAGCGTTAGCAATCATGGAAAGAGAATAGAAACGACATGTTTATAATACGGCTAGGGCAGATTCGGTCGGGAGGACATCATCATAGGTAAGCTACAGTGTTATGCAAAGTGAACAGACACACAGCTATGCGGCTATTTGCAGACGGCGGTCGTTAAACAAAAACACATGCTGCTTACTAACAAGTAGCCGCTTCGAGCACTAACAACTTCCTTAACCTAATGTGAGTTTTCCACTGAGGGGAGTAACTAGTACCCCGGTACTTCTTTATCGACGTCCGTCGACGAAAATCGAAAGGTCGACGATCGGAACCCCAGCCAATGCACTATTGTCGTACTTACTCCTAGGACAAGTTTTTCGCTTTTTTGTAAGTTGGAGGGGGAAAGGGGAAAATTAGTTATGTTCATCATGATAATAATATTCTTTAAAAAATTGTTTGTATTATTCTAGTGATTCTAGGTATACCTATATTTCTTCCTTGATTTCTTTGTAAATTGGAACGTAGCTTAGGTAAGACTTAACAGTAGGTACCCATTGACCAGACTATAGGTACCAATAGGCACAGTGACTGGATAAGATGTGCGGGCTATCATGAATCACTATAAAGTATGCTCTGCAATTAAGTTGTCCAACTTGAAATTGTAAAGCTGCGGGTACTCTTACCTACATTCCAATTTACAAAGAAATCAAGGATACCCTAGATAATAAACAAAAATAATGACACTATCAAATTGAAAATTGACTTGACACTTGACAGCTTGACAGTGACACTGACAAGTGACATAATTGGCAAAACTTTGTTTTGTTTTTGTTTAAATATATCTAATTATACCTGCAAATGTTAATCTGAATATTTTTGAATCTAGGCATTTAGCCAATTTAAAATTAATAGATGTTATAATTTAGTTAAAATAAAGTTCATAGAAAACTGTTACCTACAGAAGTCATTCGATACGTAAACAAAAAACAAAGAAGCTGTCGTCAACACATTCACGTCATGCTTTATCAGTGTTTATCAAATTCACTAATTACAATTGCAGATAAGGCGGGTTACTATTGTTTAATTTATTCTTCTGCCCCGCATTCACTGGGAATAACTTAAGCTTAGCCATGACGACGTTAGTGAAAAAGGTTACAATACTCAGAAATTTAGTGAAAAATGTCAATAATTGTACTAAAAGATTCTCGTCCCACTTTACTTATCATCCAGACAATGAAACGCCGGTGGAAGGTATGTTTTATAATGTAATTTTTAATATTATAATATTTTTCAAGTAAACACTTTTAGGTTAGGTCTGAACTCAATTTGATTGATTTTTATTTATAAAAACTGCTGAAGAAGTGATTAGGAAGGGATAACAGTTATGCGACAAAAGCAGAGGCAACTTCTAGGTATGTTATCCCTGTGTGACCTGAATTGCACTTTATTGAGTTTTTATATGATTTTTTAGAGTTCATCTTCTGTACCTATACTATTATGTCTTCTGTGGTTATAGTTAGAATTAGATTTTTATGTATTAATTCCAGGTGAAACAACTAAGATGAATATGATGCAAGCTATAAACAATGCAATGGATATCACCCTCAAGAATGACTCCAGTGCAGTGCTGTTTGGTGAAGATGTGGGCTTTGGAGGAGTTTTCAGGTGTGCTCTAGGGTTACAGGTACAATATGTTTTAGCAATGCTAATATAGGTATCTGTATGCATTTAAGCAAACCAAATTAACAATAATGCATATAATAATATTGTACTAGATGATGCCTGCAACTCGTCTGTGTGGGTTAAGATCAGCTGTGATACCACATGATTTGGGAACCTTGTATTATTACCACTCCATTATAATTAGCTGCAAACTTCTTGACCATTAGGTGACGTAGTGGGGGTCAGTTGGCACATTCAGGCAAGACAGTTGGAAGCAAGGCTCGACTGATCTACCAATAACACGCTTGATACTATACTTCTCTCCGTCGCACCCCACACTTACCACAAATGAGACTAAAATGCTTGTCAAGGTCATTTCCTCAAGAAAGCCAGTATACTATACCTTACATTATGTTTTGTTTCAGGAGAAATATGGCAAAGAGCGTGTGTTCAACACACCCCTGTGCGAGCAGGGCATCGCAGGCTTCGGCATCGGACTGGCAACGGCCGGCGCCACGGCTATAGCGGAGATACAGTTTGCTGATTACATCTTCCCAGCGTTTGACCAGGTTTATGTTACTAGCTGGGCAAATAAAGCAAGCAAATATTCCGGTTCTTTAAAACTGATCCGGTGTAGAGGTCAGTCAGTCTTCAGCAAAGTCCTTGAAAGATGTACCTGAACCACGTGGTCTATAGCCTATGCAGTGATCAGCTATTCTTCACATAATCCCTGACCTAAGAAGTACTCCAACTTTTCTTTCTTTCTTCAGGCTTTTCTAATTTGGAAGTCAGGATTCCAATACCATGTACTATACTGAATTACTCTTATAAAGGTTTCTTCCTTGTATGTTCTAGTGAAAGTCAATTTTATGCTGTAGTCCTCCCCAATTCTCCAAAGCTTCTTGTTCTGAGTTTCTATTGAAAACAAAACCATTCCAAAAATGTTTCCGATGCTAGAGCATCTTCAAACATGTGAAGAGTGTGTTTGATATTCCTAGCTTTATAGCTTATACTTTCTACATAGAAGGTGGTACATAGTAAATTCTGTCATTAATCTTTTTTGGCAGGTTTACAACAAATTTTTTTTGTACCTTGCGTAAGTGGTAGATTCACTTGACAATTCCAAAGGACTTGAATAAAAATCTTTTCTATTCTATTATGACGTAACGCATACTTTCAAACAGTAATTAAAATGTTCCCATTGTAGCTAGTGAACGAAGCAGCCAAGGTTCGGTACCGGTCCGGGGGGCAGTTTTCGTGCGGGGGCCTCACGGTGCGGGCCCCCTGCGGCGCCGTGGGGCACGGAGGCCTCTACCACTCGCAGAGCCCGGAGGCCTTCTTTGCGCACGCTGCTGGACTTAAGGTAACTCCTAAAGTCGATACAAAAATACCCTGTATACTATTGTTGTACCTAGTCCTAACACAAGGTTACCACTTCTAAAAACAAAACCAACCACATTTTTTATTTAAGTTCAGCGTTGTTCCATGCAGTCTGAACGACAGAAGTAATAGTTCAGTACGATTGATAGAGTAGAAACTTGAAAAATATAGTCAAGTTATCTTACCCGAACCACTGGCGAGGGTAGATAGTAAAATAATTAGAACCCTATACAAATATGCCAACAGGGGCAAAGTTCCATGTATTCTGCTAACTCTACTAAGGGTACAAGACTAGACGCATGGTTATGACTTATGGCCAAGCGTTTAATCCCTGAACCATATTAACGGTGTTTATGGGTTTTCCAGGTGGTAGTCCCCAGGGGTCCGATAACCGCCAAAGGTTTGCTGCTCTCCTGTCTCCAAGATCGGGACCCCTGCATATTCTTCGAGCCTAAGATTTTGTACCGCTCGGCCAGCGAGGACGTGCCTGTCGACAGTTACACGCTGCCGCTCGGGAAGGCGCAGGTTTTGAGGGAGGGTATGTTGCAACCCTTACTACCTTAGCCACAGGAAGAGATTTAATTTCAATTCACACATGTTTTTTTTTTGTTTGAGCAATTGAGGTCTTATTTCAAATTATTTATTGGTAGCCGACTACTGGGCACGGGTATAAAGCTTCAAGTACCCAGCATCGTTCCGTCTCAACAGGCTAAAATAGTGCAAAGGTTTAAGAGTTATGCGATAGAAAGAGAGGCAACTTCGACGTAAATATCACTGTAGGTACGTTAGCGCTGTGCAACTTAAATTGCACTTTGTGTATGGTAGCAAGAGTTGCTATTGCTGTCGCTTTGTACCTGTAACTGTGTGTGCGCGAGCAGGTGACGCGGCGACGCTGGTGGCGTGGGGCACGCAGGTGCACGTGCTGCTGGAGGTGGCCGCGCTGGCGGAGCAGCGGCTGGGCGTGCGCTGTGACGTCATCGACCTCATGTCCATCCTGCCCTGGGACCGGGGGACCGTGTGCAACGTGAGTGTGTTGTGTGTGTGCGCGTGCAGGCGACGCGGCGACGCTGGTGGCGTGGGGCACGCAGGTGCACGTGCTGCTGGAGGTGGCCGCGCTGGCGGAGCAGCGGCTGGGCGTGCGCTGTGACGTCATCGACCTCATGTCCATCCTGCCCTGGGACCGGGGGACCGTGTGCAACGTGAGTGTGTTGTGTGTGACGTCACCACTTACCTCTTAGAGTTGGACTCCTGTGGGAACCCTTTCGCAGGCCTCCTCTCAGACAAGAGTTATACGCCATAGTCCACCACGCTAGCCCAATGTGAATTGGTAGATTTCACACACCTTTGAAAACCCATTGTTTTCCGGAATTAAAAAGTACTTACTTATGCCATCATGCTTCAGGTCCTCATCTGAAATCATCAGATCCGCATGCAAATAACCACGTTGATCGTTTTCTCGTCTCGTCTTTCGCATTTGTAATAAATCGATATAGTCTAGATATCACAGTAAATAACTTTACTATGTACTAATTTGTATATGTTTTCAGTCAGTGAAGAAGACCGGGCGGTGCCTGATAGCGCACGAGGCGCCGCTCACCGCGGGCTTCGGCGCCGAGCTGGCCGCCACCGTGCAGGTTCGTTGAAAAAAGACAAAAAAAAGCCATTCAAAGTACTGACCTACAAGTCTCTGATCGCCACGTTGGAGGAAAAAATGGGAAAAACTTTTGGGAACACTTTTTTTTTTTTTTTGTTTCTTTATTTATTTAGGGGCTTTTGTACCTTAGTACATGTCAGCTCCATTATAATCTTATTACACTTATATATACAAAAAATACAAAACTATTATTAATAATAATACAAAATAAAATAACTAATAAATCAATCACAGAAAAAAAAACCATATTGTGGTTATAATCAAATCAGCCTTATGGATTTGAATAGAATTATAGCATTTTCGGATGCTGGACGAGCGAGTATATTTAAAAACATACCCGTGTCCAGTCTATTCAAATCCATAAGGCTTACAATTTCCTCTCGCCCCGACTGAAATCGGACACATTCCATCAACAGGTGATGAACATCCTCTATTAACTCGCCTCTCTGTGGGAAAAACACTAAAAAAAAAACTTGAGAGGTGTCAAGGGACACCCGGATGGGACGAAGTTCAATGCGAAATAGAAATGAAAATATCTGGCTTGCTTTCTATAAGAGAAAGAGAGACAGACAGAGAAACATGCGACGCCGCACAGCTTACAATAGCTTACTGACGACCTCCCTGGCGCAGTGGTGAGCGCTGTGGTCTTATAACTGGGAGGTCTCGGGTTCGATTCCCGGCGGGGGCAATTTAGTAATTTATTATTTCTAAATTGTCTCTGGTCTGGTCTGGTGGGAGGCTTTGGCCGTGGCTAGTTACCTCCCTACCGTCAAAAACGTGCCGCCAAGCGATTTAGCGTTCCGGCACGATGGCGTGTAGAAACCGATTAGGGGTATGGGTTGAATTTACACTGCTGTACCCCTTCCAAGTTAGCCCGCTACCATCTTAGACTGCATCGTCACTTACCATCAGGTGAGATCGCAGTCAAGGGCTATCTTGTCATAGAATAAAAAAAAAAAAAAAAAAACTATAGCAAAAAGTGTCGTGACAACTTTTCGTAAGAATTTTTTCCGTCTAGCCCCCTTTCACAACGCGCGATAAGGAACTTCGTTCCAAAAAACCCTAAAATGGACATGTTGAATCCAGGAGGAGTGTTTCCTGCACCTGGAGGCGCCGGTGGCGCGCGTGGCGGGCTGGGACGCGCCCTTCCCGCACGTGTTCGAGCCCTTCTACCTGCCCGACCGCTGGCGCTGCCTCGACGCGCTCGCGCAGCTGCTGCACTACTAGCGACTGACTCACATACAAAATAAAATGTTTACAACACTCGCTACTTCATTGGTTTTACTGTTCCTACTGTACACTTTAGGAACCTACTACCCGTTCACTTCAAATTGGCCGCTACCTCGCGTCGTCCTTCCCGACACCGTAGAGATCGGTTTACACTTTACCGGCATGTCGACTCTAAAAAATGATTGCATCAGTGTAACTCTTGATTGACTGAATTTATGGCGTTCTTGCTGCATCAATGCAATTTAACCGATAGCGGGAGGGTACCAGTTAATCGTTTTTGATGATACAATCATTTCTAAGAGAATCAACAACAGTTTCGAACTAGCAAGATAATTTTAAGAAAGTTTGTTGAAGTTATGCTTCCTTTCAAATGTTATCATTTAGGTATATTTCTTAACAACAGAATTAATCGGCGGTTAATTCTAATTCAATTTTGTTTTTTTTTTTTCAGCCAAATCGGTTCATTCGTTGTGGCGTGAAGGAGTAACAAACATACACACACACACACACACACACATACACATACACATACAAACTTTCGGCTTTATAATATTAGTGTGATTATTTTATTAGTTTTAAATTACCAAAACAAATACAATTTGCTGTTACATTACTTTAAAGCAGACTTAGATAAAGAAAATCCTGTACTTCAATAAAATTATTCAAATACAAACAGGTTTGATAAATAAAACAACTTCTTTTACTAACATTATTTTATTGAAAGTTAAAATCGAAAATCAATCCATAAAAAATTAATTCTATAAAATAAATCGAAGTTAGTAGCAGGTAGGGATTACTTAAAATAAATGTCACGAAATTTAAACACGCAGCTATAGAATAGAATAAAAAAATTGTGCCATTTTTTTTATACAAAATGGTGAAATTACACAGGCTAAGAGTAAAGTACCTCCACAAAATTATATAAGTACTTAAGTTTAAACGAATTTGTTCCAAAATAACGTTAAGAATTTTAATATGCATTTCCAATAAGAAGATCAGTGGCGACAAAATTCACTTAAGATTATGTGCTTATAATGAGAATTACGGAAATAATAAGTACACGCACTGCACTCAATTAAATTAACAGATCTACAACAAATACTAATCTTTTAAACAGGGAGAAAGTTGGCACTTCTTATTTAAACCTGTCATTTGAAATTGTGTAGTTAAATTAGAATTGTACTTAAAAATTACAATTAAATTCTGCTTTCCAAAATGGTGATAGTCTTGACTTGCTATTTAAACACTATAAGTTGACGTAGATGTAAAATAACGTATATTAGAATTGAAAAGTTATTCGTAATAAATTTTCACAAAGTACATCTGAATTGTCAAGTGAATCTACCACCAGTTCGGAATTTAAATTACTTATTAGTTAAATTACAGTAAAGCTCTTCTTATTTGAAATGCAAGGTAATTATGAATCTAAAAACAGAATTACAAAGTTCATTTTGTGATGTCAAATATTTACAAGTCCTAATCTTATTTATCTTTAAGGGTCGAGACAGATGGACCACATTTGCATTGCAAGCCATTTGGAATATTGGCTAAAATCTTATGCAGTAGACAGTACTAAAACTGCAGGGCATACAGTTGCGATGCAATATCAACTGCAAAAACGACAATTTTGCAGCTGGCTTGCAGCACAAAGCAGTTCGCCTGTCTAGACACTTATTCTAGTACAATCGGCGTGAGAACATAAGTCAAACAATGTTTGCTTGCATTGAGATAAGTGTCTATTAAAAGCTAGTTCGCAAACCAAACAACGACCCACAGGGATTGTATTATGCAAATAATTTATATCAAATGTCCTTTCTATTACAATATTAAACTTACAAAACATTAACTCTGCACAAGGCATACCAGTGGAGTGGCGACAAGGCGCAATCTCTCGATAATAACAACATAACCTCAGCCTTATTGCTCAGACATACAGTTGAAAATAAAACTAAACTTTTTTTCATCTTACCAATTTGAACTGTATGTGTAAGCTGATAAAGCTGTTTAAGATATCATTAAAAGACGCTGCACCTCGGCTCCATTAGCATGCTCTGGCTTAACAATGAGCATTATCCAAAACCTTAACATGAACTTTACACATGACAATGTCTAGTCAGCTTATAGTAGAAGCTCTTTTTTGTGCTTCAACCACATTTCAATATGTCGTCTTATGCATAGGCTCTTTAAGTTTAAATAAACAAATTCTCTTACACATATCTATATTATAATAAGAAAAAAAGAATTAATAGTTATAACATTAAAAAATTAAGGTCTCAAATCTATACAGTGTATTTTGACTTTTCTCAGACTAACCAGTTTTTCGAAAGTTGACTTAACAATGTCAAAGTATGCTTTATAGATCTCAGTATAAGAACACAAAAATAGTATGTAGTTTAACTAGTTACAAACTAAAGGCATAACATAAATTTTGTACGCAGCAATATAAAAATCGCAATAAATATACCACATATTGAGAGAATCAGTATAAAAAATGCTTCTGAAAGTTTTTGTTAACCTTTTTTTTTTTGTGAAAATTATTCGTCCCAGGAACGTTGCGCCCGGGAAGGCTTCAGATATGGCCCAGAAGAAGGCGAGTAGGGAAACCTCTGCATGTATCGCTCCAGACGAAGATATTTGACGGTTATCAAGCGACCCTCGTACCACCAGCCGTGCAAGCTCTTGTAGACAATGCCAGCGTCGTTCGGAGTCGCACATTTGACGTACACGCAGCAGGAAGTTCGCTCCACGTCGATGTGAAGGATGTTGCAGCGTTCACACTTCTCCAGAATTGCGTCTTGAATTACGGCCCTCAAATTCGGATTTGTGTCGTTTTTCTCGAACATGTGGCGGATCTTCAAGCACGGCGTCGGCGATACTGTGAGATTGTTGACCGAGCCCTCCTGAGTTTCGAAAGCTTGCCCTTGCCACGACGTGCTGCGTTTTGGACTGCTCGTCGCTATCCATCGCCAGACTCTACAATCCTCTCCGTCAACCGACTGCACCTCCATCCGCACCCTACTTTCATTCCTCTGAATAAATTTAACAGCAGCATCCCAGGTAGAAGCTAACTTTTCTCTATTTTGAGGAGATATTAAAGTATCCCTGACATGGTCCACAGATATGTAAGGCTCCCCACTGTCCTCGGTCTCTTGAGATATCACATCAATAATTTGCTCCACCATAGAGTAAATTTCTTCATTCTTCTTTTTTTGATAATTGATGTAGAATTTGTAAGCCCTTTGCAAACCTAGCATCAGTACGGCTAACATGCCAATAATCATGAAGGTTGAGCCGGCAGAATATAAGGTGTTGACAAATAAACATGAGATGGGAGTGGAGGGATCGGTTAGAACCAATGCGATGCTACCTTTGGGGCGTTGTTGTAGAACCATGTCTGTAGAAGTGAGAGGGGAGTATTCTATGTCCTTTGTGTACAAGTTTTTGAGCTGAACGACATTCACCCCCCAATGTGGGTTATGAACCAACAAGACTTGTAAATTGTTCAGATCAGTTCTACATTGACCGACATCTATAGTCTCGGCTCGAGCACTGGCCATGTCTATTATTTCCCTCTCTGTCAGATAGGGCAAAGCTCCAGGCTTGCCACATTTATATTTCACTGCCCGGGAAGTAAGTTCTGGATGAATAACTTTAAACAGATCTTTTGCATAGCTAATTTGACCCTTAGGCACACAGTTTATGCCTGGCCGATTCCCCGGTATATTCATTTGACATATTGGTATCACACTGTTCTGGTCGTCTACAACTGAAGTGATATCATTTTTCTTAACTATGTACATAAAAAAAACACAAAAAAAAAAAAGTGCAACAAGACCAACTAAGGCAAGAGACACCATGTTACTTTTCAAGAATTTTCTGTCATTGCCTGACTTGTAGTCAACAATATCAGATCTCGCTACACCAGTGACGTAGGTCCTCCTAGGAGTTAATGTACTGCCATTAGTATCTCTGTCTAAGAATGAAGTTGGTTTGGATGGCTCAGCTTTAAGTGAGGACAAGCGTCGAGTGAAATTGCTTAAATATGGAGATTCAACTTCATCTATAGTGGATGTGGATGGTTGGTAAGTACTAGTGGTGTAGTTGGAGGAGTAATTGGAAGCGTAGTTGCTGCTCGAGGGACGGTCGGCCAGGGAGGAGGTTAAACCCAACCGAGATCTTATGGAGTTCAAATGGTCAGAAGACAAACTAGATCCAAAGTTAGAAGTGTGAGAAACAGAGGGACGAGAGAAAATTGACGGCTTGGGTGGGCTGGTAGAGGCCTCATTGGCAGGTAATGTGCTAGAAATGTAATCGCTGGATCTAGAATTGCTCCTGAAGGGTGTGGAGGTCTTTTTATCGCCGTCCACGTCACTGTCCGAGCCAGTCTCGTAGTCGTCCTGATCATTGGCGTACGTGCGAGTCACTCGGCGCGTGGTCACCGTTTCCACTTCCTCGCGCGTACGGACGGGCGACTTCTCCTCATCGGACTCTGACCCTTTGTCGGCATCACGTTTAATCGGAGAGTCCTTCTTTACCGGTGTACGGCGCGTTTTGGTGACCGGAGGCAGCATAGAAGCGCCCGTTGTGGCGCGACGACCTCTTTTCTCCCTCGCACTGCTGTTGTCTATGTCGGACTCCTCGCCGCTGGAATACCGTGCGAGAGAGCGTCTGCTCTCGACCTTGCTGTCGACGCTGTTCCGAGGCTTGCTTTTGTTGTCCAGTACCATTTTCAACTTTTTCACGAGCAATTTTCTCGTGGACGCGGTTATCGGCATCACGGGGAACCCATGCTCGGCTAGTTTAGTGCGGAGCTCCGCGTCTGACATTGAATCGACTTGATCGGCCATTGTGAAATCTGCAAGACACAAACACTTTTAACACTAGCAACCGATTAAAAACTAGAACCACTAGCTCAAATGAAAATTGTGAAAAGCGACTCGTTTTACCTTTTTTATAAAATGTGAACACAAATATTACGTCAATTTCTAAAATACAAATTGCACCGGCGCGTCATCTCGCACGCGCTAAGCCGTTAACCACAGACAATTTGTTAAAATCGTAGATTATAATAGGGCATAGGGATGTACCGAACGGTGGACCGGGCGATCTTTTAAATCGCTCGGTGTAGAGGTTCCGATATATCGAATTCAACCGATGCTTTGATATTCGATCAACAATAACATGGATATTGTACAGATGTTTTTAATATTATGAATTAACTAGAATTATTTCACTTTTTAATATACTACAAATGGCGGACTGAACAATTACTTTGTTCCACTGAACTGCATTGCAGTCCGTGCACCTTATAGTGCGCCTTAGGCATTCCCGACGTACGGATGGGTACTATATTTTATGTGATAAAGCTTTTCAAGCACCTGGTTGTGAATTAAAAACCAACAATATTTATAATTAAATAAGTAAAAAAAAATTAAGTTGACTGAGTGAGTAATTAGATTGTAAGTGTATAGACTGCAGTGTAGTTCAGTGGAACAAAGTGGGTCCTAAAATATCCATGTTTTTATACATAAAACAAAATTTTTGTTTATTTTGCATTTACCATTCCCTGCAATCTTTGAAATTTAAATTGAATAATCAATGAAGCAAAAAAGAACATATTCATTGTGATTATAAAAAAAGAAGCTTTTGTATCCACAGTCCTCCTAGTTTATACATTAAGGCGATACAAGAGCTTATTTCGTTATTTATATACATATAAACTAGTAGGGCGCGTGGGTGCGCGGCTCGCTAAAGCGAACCGCGGTTTTTCTGTCCACCAAGTAGACCTTCGGGTCTTGATCATCTTTTTCCAAGGAACTACTCTTCCATCTTTCATAGTCTCTGAGATATACATCGACGAAATTTGTATGGCCGCCATCTTGAATCCGCCATTTTGCAAAGTTTTTTTCGGCTCTCTGCCAATTGGATGAGGTTTTGAGTGACATTTCTTTGAACACCTCCCACCTATCTTCGATACCCTGGTCGGTGCTCCTCACCCGTCTCCGAAATCCTCAATCATCAGCTCTCTCAATATTTTTCCTCCAAATGTATTTATGTCCTCGATACGAAACCATTTGAAAAGGAACCCTATCGTAGTCTTGCATAATATATTTTTTATGAAAAAAAAAAATCCGCCATCTTGAATTTTTTTCTATTCATCACGTAGACCAATGGGTCCTGATCATCTTTATCAAAGAAACCACTCCTCCATCTCTTATAGTCTCCGAGATAGACACCCTTGAAATTTGTATGGCCGCCATCTTGAATCCGCCATTTTGAAGTTTTTCTCAGCTCCCTGCCAATTGGATGAGGTTTCGAGTGTCTTTTGTTTGAACACTCCCCACCTATCTTCGATACCCTGGCCGTGCTCCTCACCCGTCTCCGAAATCCTCAACCATCAGCTCTCTCCATATTTTTCCTCCAAATAAATTTTTGTCTTCTATACGAAACCATCGAAATTTTGAAAAGGAACCGTATTAAAGTCTTGCATATATTTTGTATGGAAAAAAATAAATTCCGCCATCTTGAATTTTTTTTCTGTTCACCAAGTGGAACTTCGGCTCCTGATCATCTTTTGCCAAGAAACCACTCTTCCATCTCTTAAACTATCCGAGATAGACACAAACAAAATTTGTATGGCCGCCATCTTGAATTTGCCATTTTGGAGTTTTTTTTCGGCTCTTTGCCAATTGGATGAGGTTTCGAGTGACATTTGGTCGAACACCCCCCACCTATCTTCGATACCCTGGCCGGTGCTCCTCACCCGTCTCCGAAATCCTCAATCATCAGCTCTCTCCATATTTTTCCTCCGAATGAATTTTTATCCTCTATACGAAACGGTGGGTGAAAAAAAATTTTTCCATACAAAATTTTACAGGAGAGGTGATCAATGAGTGAGTGAGTGAGTGAGTGTGTCAGTGAATCAGCACGAGTAGCTATATATATAGTAATTTGAAAGGCATTTACGTACCAAATGGATAACGAATAATTAAAGTGAAAAATAATTGTGCCTAACATCGATACATCACTACACATTACATCGTAAGAAACATCGGTGTTTTAATCTGTTTTATTTGTTTCAAACACTCAAATATGGCAAGTGAGGTAGGTACTTCCTACTTCCATGGTTTGAAATGGTTTTATTTCAAACAACAAACCACAGCAACAAACTTTTTGTTGTTTCATATTTACCTTATCTGTGGAACGCATCAATAGGTACCTACCTAGCAATCAAATCCTACCGGTAATCGGTATCGGAGTGGCCAGTGGCGGCCGGCCGCGGCACTATGTAAGTAGGTAGATACACACAAGCATAAAACCGGCTAAGCGCGAGTTGGACAGTAAACAGGCGGATCCACATACACATACGAAGGGTTCCGTACCATCTTACAAGATTTAACACCAGTTATTTATTAAGATCGAGCAAAAACAAAACTTTATTGTATGGAGACTCTTAATCTTTTTTTTTTTTATTATTTGTTGAACGACAATATAGGTATTCTGTGACAAGTACCTACCCATTATGGTTCATGAGATATAGCCCGTTGACAGACACGGACGGGCGGAAGGACAGAGAGCGGAGGTTTAGTAATAAGGTTCCGTTGGAACCATTTGGGTGCGGAACCCAAAACAAGATTTGAAACTTCAGGTTCAACCTTACCTATAGCAGAGAGTAGAGACTCTTAGGTAGATATTTGAATCCCGGTACAACATGGCGTTGAATAAGGTTGCCTGGCCTGAATTTGATGCAGTTTCGTAGTGGTAGCATTGATTTTGTTTTTGTAAAAGATTCCTTACATTTTCACGAGTTCCACATTTTGGAAAAACTAAAATCATTCTTCTTTGGGTACCTACTTATAAATATCTCGGAAATAATAGTTTTCTGTGCTCGTATCAGATCTAACCATAAACAATAATTATGTAAGTAGTTAATGGTATATTAATAAATATAATTTTTTTTTTTATAATTGTTGTACGTAGGATAAATAAATATAATTTTTTTTTTTTATAATTGTTGTACGTAGGATAAATAAATACGAGTTTTTTTTAATAAGTAGGTATATTTCACATTTAAAGGTACATTCATTACAAATACATTTCAAAATGTTAAAGTTAAGTTTTGTCACAGCACATTCAGATCGAAGAAAAATCTAAGGTCCATTCAATTACAATGGGTTAATAAATACATCCACCAATCGGTATTTTTGATTCGGTCGAATATAATCGTTTACTTTATATTATGTACAGCTTGCCAAAAAAACTCTAAAAACGGGACTAATTTTTTTTCTTGAATAATAAAACTATTAAGTTCTCAAGTTCTGTCATTCAATGTTTAGAAATCCGTAACTAATAAATTATTTATTTGGCGTCAAATTGTCTAAAATACTCAAACTCAATTAAATATTAAAATAACTATGTGTAGTTGTGGAGTACCTACAACTGTCAAGTACAGGTAGTTATTTTAATCTATCTACCAGAGATGATTTTTGAGTTGCTAGATTCAAGATAAATAAGCGATAGTGGCGCCCTTATTTTTTCTACTGTTTTTGTGCCAATCTTTATAAATATTTTATTAATAATTCATTCCAGTTTGCAGAATCTTCGGCGTGAGTCTAGCTCGCAATCGGCTGTTTTTTTTTTGTAGTTTCGCTCGTTTATATTAGTAACTAAATACCTATTTAGCCAAAGAGGTATGTTTCATTATAGCTTTCGTTCGTTTCACTTGTTTCTAGTACATATTATAAAAGCTTTGCTTAAAAGTTAGATAGGACCTTAGAAAATATAATTTACCTAATAACTAAGAGAGTCTGCAAAATACCAGCATGCTCTTTTAATTAATACAACATTTTTCCTCCATTAATGTACTGTAAATAAAATTTATTCATAAGTACAATTACATAGCCAGCACGTACCAAATGGCGCCGAGGAGTGTTTTCAATTATGTGAAAGTAAATCGTTCAGCTAGATATTAATTAAAAAGCGAGTTTGCTGGTATTTTGGATAACATTATGTACACATATAAGTTATTTAAGGGTAAAGGGTAAGAAAATAATTTTATACTACTCACTATTTAGGAATATTTACAAGTATAGACATTTATATTTAAAATAATACATCGATTTCTGTAAAAAAGTAACTAGACTATATCGAAGACTTCCCTAGCAAATATTATATGTAACATTTATACTTATTATAATTTAGTAAGAAGTTTGGAATTCAATTCCTGGTTAGTTGAATTTACAAATAATTCCGAGCCCTTAGTTCTTTTTTCTAAATTAGATAAATTATAAGCGTTTTCTACCGATAGTACCTACTAAGGAACATTTTCCTGTCAACAAGAGTTCCCGCATCCAACCTTTTTCGGGACGCAAAACGCATAAAAAAAATTATTAAGAATATGAAAATCTTGTAAAAAGTTACACAAAATCGCTCAACCACAAAAGGGTTTTGTAGATTTCATCTTTTATTTCAAAACAAAAATATTTTACATAAAAAATGTAGCGTTCTACGCCAGTCTTCATTTTTTAAGCTTACTCCACGTTAAGCCGCTTCCATGGCAATAAAAAGGGATACGCCCATTCGTCAAAGAGTTTTTGGCACTGACTTCTATAATCTATGGCTTAACACTGACTGACTGTTCCTATAGAAATGACAGCTTATTAAAATTACGGATCAATTTGAAGCGCCACATTTGACATACGAGTGTCTTTGGAACTAAATATTATAGGGATGCAGCAAGTACTAAAAAGTATCTACTACCAGTTTTCTACTAGTGCCCTCACTAATTTTAGTTCCTTGGACACTCGTAACTGTTTACAGCGCCAAAATGGCGTCAAACAAGTAGGTCCAAAAAGGGTTAATTGTAGTTTTATGGCCAAAGTATGTCCATCTACGTCCATTAATGAAATAAATTATTATAAGCCTTTTATAGGCATTAGAGTTGACCTCATAGATTAAAAACAAGCACTATTTTGTAGCATTTAAATTGCATGCGGAAGTGGTTTAGAATTTTTTATATTCATATTTTACACTATGCTTCGTGCCTTCCCAAAATTATCGTGTCGAAAGAAACATAATTTTTGTCATACGACTTTACATGGAAAGATCCTAACTATAAACTTTTTATTGAAGTGAACGCGGCTTTACATGAAACTGTTAAGTACAAATAAGTTAACGTAAAATACTTAATTACATACACAGTACAGACGTACAAACACCAAACAGACATTCCACTATTCTATAGTCGGATAAATTGTATCTATGATCTTTTACGGCTCTTATTAATTACCTAAGGATATCGCGAGATGTAATAATAATATAATCATTATTACGTAATACTTATATATTTTTATTGGTATTTTTTACGTTTTAATATAATATTATATCGTAAAAAAATGACCAAGTCTTACAAGTTTCTTGTCAAATTAATTAACACATACAATAGTTGTTGTTCTGAACTGAAGAACATTTTAAATGTTAAAAATTTATATCTTGCATCTTCATTTTATGACATTTTTTACCGTCTGCAGTTAAGTACATCAAATGTCAAAACCAGCCACTTCATACCTTCATATATAAGAGGCTCATCTTAAGATATTGTGATAATGTACGGAAGAGGACAGTTTGTAAATGTTCTCATTACCTAGATAAATGTCGCAAAAATGTCGAATATTATTATTTGTATTTAATAATAACAAGATCTTTTTGCATATTTTACGTGATCCTTTTGCATGAAAAAAAAAACCTATTATTTAAGTTTCATAGAAAAAATAATTAAGTACTTAAGTATATTGTATATTTTTTGTTCTTACTTTTTATCGATAAAACTGAAAGAACAAAAATGTAATGTAATGATTTTAGGGTGTAATCACACCTGGCTTATCGAAAGGTACGCATCAGTTTTCCTTTCTTTTTTTTAATTTTTTTTTTTAACAATTGTAAAAAAAAATTTTTTTTTTTTGAAAAGAGCAGAATCTGCATTCCGAACCGGTGGTAGATTTATGACGTTTCATAAGAGCTACAAGTTGGCCTACATGAAATAAATAAATTTTGATTTTGATTTTGATTTTTTGATTTTTCCTCTTCATAGAAAATATCCATGTTCATCAACGGTGTGATTACTCCCTTACTCAACTCCAAGAACCTGCTTGTAAATTCTTCAAAAACATACGTACAATTGTACACATACAATCTCAGGTTTTTTAAATACTTAATAGTATAATATAGCCATCAACTATTATCTTGTGTAGTAGTTTACACTATGGGTTGCCACCCTCCAAAGCCTTCCTCCAGCTGTTTTGCAACCGCTAAGCAAAGTCTGTCTTGATATGGAGCGGCGATTACCTGTAATGAAAATGGTAATCATGGGGTACATTATGGTAATCGTGGGGTACACATGGTAATATATGGATAAGTACAGCTGCGCAATAAATACTATAATAAGAGTTTAACACACGGTTATTCCAGAACATTATGTAAACTTCGTAATATAAGGTTAATACTGGTAATCATGAGGTACATTATGGTAATCGTGGGGTACACATGGTAATATATGGATAAGTACAGTTGCGCAATAAATACTATAATAAGAGTTTAACACACGGTTATTCCAGAACATTATGTAAACTTCGTAATAGAAGGTTAATACTGGTAATCATGAGGTACAGTATGGTAATCGTGGGGTACACATGGTAATATAATATGGATAAGTACAGTTGCGCATTTAATACAATAATAATTAAGAGAAGAGATTTAATATAATAATAATTAAGACAGTATATAAACTTCGTAATAGAAGGTTAATACCGTTAATAGCCGGAAATACTATAGCACATTACACCAGGCCAGAGAGCAATAAGGCCCCCAACTATACTGACTTTAATAAGTATATATTTTTATATTGATGCGTCTTGGAGGTAAAGTCTGTAAGTCTAACTGTAAAGGTAACATGAAAATAATTAAGTCAATCCGTTACTCCGTTGCTGTGTGACTAAAGGACAAATACACTTGCGCATTTATAATATTATTATGACATGATTTATTGGATTACAATCAATATTTCATCTGTTCATTTATGGTACAAATTGTAACATCAATAAGGAAGGAGCGGAACGTGTATTAGGTATTATTCGGGGACTGACGGTAATTTCAGGGTACAACTAGTAATAACGGGTCTGTATAGGGGACTTATGGTAATCCCAGGGTACAAATAGTAATAACGGGTCTGTATAGGGGACTTATGGTAATTACAGGGGACAAATGGTAATAACGGGGCTATAGTCACCTGGATGGCCACGGGTAGCCCCTGGTGCATGCCCACGGGCACGACGGTGGCGGGGAAGCCGAGCACGTTGAACAGCATGGAGTACATGACGCCGGACGCGCGCAGGAACACCTGGTGGTGGTAGTGCGCCAGCGAGTTGTGCGCGGGGTACAGGAGCACCCCGTCCGTGCCCAGCTTCTCCTACAATGGGGCGGCTTTATTGATGACTTATGGTATGCCGTGAGTGTCGCTGCTCTAAAAATGATTGCCTCAGTGTAACGATCGCAATGACCTCTGATTGGCTGGAACCCTCCCGCTGTTGGTTAAAATGCAGCAAGAACGCCGTAAATTCAGCTAGTTAGGGGCCATTGCGATCGTTACACTGATGCTATCATTTTGAACCTGGGAGCCGATGTTACCGATATAGCTCAGCGAGCCGCGAAGTTGTTGAGGAAATGGGCGAGGCATATTATGTAGTTCAAAGTGATGTTCGTCGGGGTGTTGGAGTGACGACCCCATACCGAAAAGCGTAGCCGTTGGTAGAGCCATCACCTGGTGGACCGATGATAGACGAATCGCAAGGAGTCACCAGATACAAGCGGTGTAAGACCGAGGCCGCGAAAGTCCAGGCAAGAGGCCATTGTTCAGACTGCTGAATGTCTACTGAGACATTTAGGTTCGAAACAGTTTCTAGAATTCCGCGAAGTAACGCCTGCCTAGCCAATGTTAAGAACTGGCTGATGCCCGCGACTTCATCTGCATGGATTTAGTTGTTAAATTCACGTGGGAACTTCAATTATATCCATGCATAATATTACGTAGCTCCGTTGCGGCGCGATTCAAGGACTAACTAATTAAAAACACTTTCGCAAGTATAATATCGAAATTAGTGAGGTCAACACGCACCGTCAGGATGTGCTTGAGGCTTGCGGCGCGGGCGCGGTGGTGCGGCAGGCGGCGCCGCGGGATGAACAGCAGCTTGTCGCGCAGCAGCGCGAAGCCCAGCGCCTGCAGCGAGCGCGAGCCGCTGCCCGAGAAGTACTTGATGATATTAGTGAGGTCAACACGCACCGTCAGGATGTGCTTGAGGCTTGCGGCGCGGGCGCGGTGGTGCGGCAGGGCGGCGCCGCGGGATGAACAGCAGCTTGTCGCGCAGCAGCGCGAAAGCCCAGCGCCTGCAGCGAGCGCGAGCCGCTGCCCGAGAAGTACTTGATGATATTAGTGAGGTCAACACGCACCGTCAGGATGTGCTTGAGGCTTGCGGCGCGGGCGCGGTGGTGCGGCAGGCGGCGCCGCGGGATGAACAGCAGCTTGTCGCGCAGCAGCGCGAAGCCCAGCGCCTGCAGCGAGCGCGAGCCGCTGCCCGAGAAGTACTTGATGATATTAGTGAGGTCAACACGCACCGTCAGGATGTGCTTGAGGCTTGCGGCGCGGGCGCGGTGGTGCGGCAGGCGGCGCCGCGGGATGAACAGCAGCTTGTCGCGCAGCAGCGCGAAGCCCAGCGCCTGCAGCGAGCGCGAGCCGCTGCCGAGAAGTACTTGATGATATTAGTGAGGTCAACACACGCACCGTCAGGATGTGCTTGAGGCTTGCGGCGCGGGCGCGGTGGTGCGGCAGGCGGCGCCGCGGGATGAACAGCAGCTTGTCGCGCAGCAGCGCGAAAGCCCAGCGCCTGCAGCGAGCGCGAGCCGCTGCCCGAGAAGTACTTGATGATATTAGTGAGGTCAACACGCACCGTCAGGATGTGGCTTGAGGCTTGCGGCGCGGGCGCGGTGGTGCGGCAGGCGGCGCCGCGGGATGAACAGCAGCTTGTCGCGCAGCAGCGCGAAGCCCAGCGCCTGCAGCGAGCGCGAGCCGCTGCCCGAGAAGTACTTGATGATATTAGTGAGGTCAACACGCACCGTCAGGATGTGCTTGAGGCTTGCGGCGCGGGCGCGGTGGTGCGGCAGGCGGCGCCGCGGGATGAACAGCAGCTTGTCGCGCAGCAGCGCGAAGCCCAGCGCCTGCAGCGAGCGCGAAGCCGCTGCCCGAGAAGTACTTGATGATATTAGTGAGGTCAACACGCACCGTCAGGATGTGCTTGAGGCTTGCGGCGCGGGCGCGGTGGTGCGGCAGGCGGCGCCGCGGGATGAACAGCAGCTTGTCGCGCAGCAGCGCGAAGCCCAGCGCCTGCAGCGAGCGCGAGCCGCTGCCCGAGAAGTACTTGATGATATTAGTGAGGTCAACACGCACCGGTCAGGATGTGCTTGAGGCTTGCGGCGCGGGCGCGGTGGTGCGGCAGGCGGCGCCGCGGGATGAACAGCAGCTTGTCGCGCAGCAGCGCGAAGCCCAGCGCCTGCAGCGAGCGCGAGCCGCTGCCCGAGAAGTACTTGATGATATTAGTGAGGTCAACACGCACCGTCAGGATGTGCTTGAGGCTTGCGGCGGCGGGCCGGGCCGGGGTGGTGCGGCAGGCGGCGCCGCGGGATGAACAGCAGCTTGGTAGCGCAGCAGCGCGAAGCCCAGCGCCTGCAGCGAGCGCGAAGCCGCTGGCCCGGATAGTACTTGATGATATTAGTGAGGTCAACACGCGACCGTCAGGATGTGCTTGAGGCTTGCGGCGCGGGCCGCGGTGGTGAGGCAGGCGGCGCCGCGGGATGAACAGCAGCTTGTCCGCGCAGGCAGCGCGAAGCCAGCTGCCTGCAGCCGAGCGCGAGCCGCGAGGCCCGAGAAGTACTTGATGATTATTATGAGGTCAACACGCACCGTCAGGATGTGCTTGAGGCTTGCGGCGCGGGCGCGGGTGGGGCGGCAGGGCGGCGCCGCGGATGGGGACAGCAGCTTGTCGCGCAGCAGCGCGAAGCCCAGCGCCTGCAGCGAGCGCGAGCCGCTGCCCGAGAAGTACTTGTATGATATTAGTGAGGTCCAACCACAGCACCGTCAAGATGTGCTTGAGGCTTGCGGCGCGGGCGCGGTGGTGCGGCAGTGCGGCGCCGCGGGATGAACAGGCAGCTTGTCGCGCAGCAGCGCGAAGCCCAGCGCCTGCAGCGAGCGCGAGCCGCTGCCCGAGAAGTACTTGATGATATTAGTGAGGTCAACACGCACCGTCAGGATGTGCTTGAGGCTTGCGGCGCGGGCGCGGTGGTGCGGCAGGCGGCGCCGCGGGATGAACAGCAGCTTGTCGCGCAGCAGCGCGAAGCCCAGCGCCTGCAGCGAGCGCGAGCCGCTGCCCGAGAAGTACTTGATGATATTAGTGAGGTCAACACGCACCGTCAGGATGTGCTTGAGGCTTGCGGCGCGGGCGCGGTGGTGCGGCAGGCGGCGCCGCGGGATGAACAGCAGCTTGTCGCGCAGCAGCGCGAAGCCCAGCGCCTGCAGCGAGCGCGAGCCGCTGCCCGAGAAGTACTTGATGATATTAGTGAGGTCAACACGCACCGTCAGGATGTGCTTGAGGCTTGCGGCGCGGGCGCGGTGGTGCGGCAGGCGGCGCCGCGGGATGAACAGCAGCTTGTCGCGCAGCAGCGCGAAGCCCAGCGCCTGCAGCGAGCGCGAGCCGCTGCCCGAGAAGTACTTGATGATATTAGTGAGGTCAACACGCACCGTCAGGATGTGCTTGAGGCTTGCGGCGCGGGCGCGGTGGTGCGGCAGGCGGCGCCGCGGGATGAACAGCAGCTTGTCGCGCAGCAGCGCGAAGCCCAGCGCCTGCAGCGAGCGCGAGCCGCTGCCCGAGAAGTACTTGATGATATTAGTGAGGTCAACACGCACCGTCAGGATGTGCTTGAGGCTTGCGGCGCGGGCGCGGTGGTGCGGCAGGCGGCGCCGCGGGATGAACAGCAGCTTGTCGCGCAGCAGCGCGAAGCCCAGCGCCTGCAGCGAGCGCGAGCCGCTGCCCGAGAAGTACTTGATGATATTAGTGAGGTCAACACGCACCGTCAGGATGTGCTTGAGGCTTGCGGCGCGGGCGCGGTGGTGCGGCAGGCGGCGCCGCGGGATGAACAGCAGCTTGTCGCGCAGCAGCGCGAAGCCCAGCGCCTGCAGCGAGCGCGAGCCGCTGCCCGAGAAGTACTTGATGATATTAGTGAGGTCAACACGCACCGTCAGGATGTGCTTGAGGCTTGCGGCGCGGGCGCGGTGGTGCGGCAGGCGGCGCCGCGGGATGAACAGCAGCTTGTCGCGCAGCAGCGCGAAGCCCAGCGCCTGCAGCGAGCGCGAGCCGCTGCCCGAGAAGTACTTGATGATATTAGTGAGGTCAACACGCACCGTCAGGATGTGCTTGAGGCTTGCGGCGCGGGCGCGGTGGTGCGGCAGGCGGCGCCGCGGGATGAACAGCAGCTTGTCGCGCAGCAGCGCGAAGCCCAGCGCCTGCAGCGAGCGCGAGCCGCTGCCCGAGAAGTACTTGATGATATTAGTGAGGTCAACACGCACCGTCAGGATGTGCTTGAGGCTTGCGGCGCGGGCGCGGTGGTGCGGCAGGCGGCGCCGCGGGATGAACAGCAGCTTGTCGCGCAGCAGCGCGAAGCCCAGCGCCTGCAGCGAGCGCGAGCCGCTGCCCGAGAAGTACTTGATGATATTAGTGAGGTCAACACGCACCGTCAGGATGTGCTTGAGGCTGCGGCGCGGGCGCGGTGGTGCGGCAGGCGGCGCCGCGGGATGAACAGCAGCTTGTCGCGCAGCAGCGCGAAGCCCAGCGCCTGCAGCGAGCGCGAGCCGCTGCCCGAGAAGTACTTGATGATATTAGTGAGGTCAACACGCACCGTCAGGATGTGCTTGAGGCTTGCGGCGCGGGCGCGGTGGTGCGGCAGGCGGCGCCGCGGGATGAACAGCAGCTTGTCGCGCAGCAGCGCGAAGCCCAGCGCCTGCAGCGAGCGCGAGCCGCTGCCCGAGAAGTACTTGATGATATTAGTGAGGTCAACACGCACCGTCAGGATGTGCTTGAGGCTTGCGGCGCGGGCGCGGTGGTGCGGCAGGCGGCGCCGCGGGATGAACAGCAGCTTGTCGCGCAGCAGCGCGAAGCCCAGCGCCTGCAGCGAGCGCGAGCCGCTGCCCGAGAAGTACTTGATGATATTAGTGAGGTCAACACGCACCGTCAGGATGTGCTTGAGGCTTGCGGCGCGGGCGCGGTGGTGCGGCAGGCGGCGCCGCGGGATGAACAGCAGCTTGTCGCGCAGCAGCGCGAAGCCCAGCGCCTGCAGCGAGCGCGAGCCGCTGCCCGAGAAGTACTTGATGATATTAGTGAGGTCAACACGCACCGTCAGGATGTGCTTGAGGCTTGCGGCGCGGGCGCGGTGGTGCGGCAGGCGGCGCCGCGGGATGAACAGCAGCTTGTCGCGCAGCAGCGCGAAGCCCAGCGCCTGCAGCGAGCGCGAGCCGCTGCCCGAGAAGTACTTGATGATATTAGTGAGGTCAACACGCACCGTCAGGATGTGCTTGAGGCTTGCGGCGCGGGCGCGGTGGTGCGGCAGGCGGCGCCGCGGGATGAACAGCAGCTTGTCGCGCAGCAGCGCGAAGCCCAGCGCCTGCAGCGAGCGCGAGCCGCTGCCCGAGAAGTACTTGATGATATTAGTGAGGTCAACACGCACCGTCAGGATGTGCTTGAGGCTTGCGGCGCGGGCGCGGTGGTGCGGCAGGCGGCGCCGCGGGATGAACAGCAGCTTGTCGCGCAGCAGCGCGAAGCCCAGCGCCTGCAGCGAGCGCGAGCCGCTGCCCGAGAAGTACTTGATGATATTAGTGAGGTCAACACGCACCGTCAGGATGTGCTTGAGGCTTGCGGCGCGGGCGCGGTGGTGCGGCAGGCGGCGCCGCGGGATGAACAGCAGCTTGTCGCGCAGCAGCGCGAAGCCCAGCGCCTGCAGCGAGCGCGAGCCGCTGCCCGAGAAGTACTTGATGATATTAGTGAGGTCAACACGCACCGTCAGGATGTGCTTGAGGCTTGCGGCGCGGGCGCGGTGGTGCGGCAGGCGGCGCCGCGGGATGAACAGCAGCTTGTCGCGCAGCAGCGCGAAGCCCAGCGCCTGCAGCGAGCGCGAGCCGCTGCCCGAGAAGTACTTGATGATATTAGTGAGGTCAACACGCACCGTCAGGATGTGCTTGAGGCTTGCGGCGCGGGCGCGGTGGTGCGGCAGGCGGCGCCGCGGGATGAACAGCAGCTTGTCGCGCAGCAGCGCGAAGCCCAGCGCCTGCAGCGAGCGCGAGCCGCTGCCCGAGAAGTACTTGATGATATTAGTGAGGTCAACACGCACCGTCAGGATGTGCTTGAGGCTTGCGGCGCGGGCGCGGTGGTGCGGCAGGCGGCGCCGCGGGATGAACAGCAGCTTGTCGCGCAGCAGCGCGAAGCCCAGCGCCTGCAGCGAGCGCGAGCCGCTGCCCGAGAAGTACTTGATGATATTAGTGAGGTCAACACGCACCGTCAGGATGTGCTTGAGGCTTGCGGCGCGGGCGCGGTGGTGCGGCAGGCGGCGCCGCGGGATGAACAGCAGCTTGTCGCGCAGCAGCGCGAAGCCCAGCGCCTGCAGCGAGCGCGAGCCGCTGCCCGAGAAGTACTTGATGATATTAGTGAGGTCAACACGCACCGTCAGGATGTGCTTGAGGCTTGCGGCGCGGGCGCGGTGGTGCGGCAGGCGGCGCCGCGGGATGAACAGCAGCTTGTCGCGCAGCAGCGCGAAGCCCAGCGCCTGCAGCGAGCGCGAGCCGCTGCCCGAGAAGTACTTGATGATATTAGTGAGGTCAACACGCACCGTCAGGATGTGCTTGAGGCTTGCGGCGCGGGCGCGGTGGTGCGGCAGGCGGCGCCGCGGGATGAACAGCAGCTTGTCGCGCAGCAGCGCGAAGCCCAGCGCCTGCAGCGAGCGCGAGCCGCTGCCCGAGAAGTACTTGATGATATTAGTGAGGTCAACACGCACCGTCAGGATGTGCTTGAGGCTTGCGGCGCGGGCGCGGTGGTGCGGCAGGCGGCGCCGCGGGATGAACAGCAGCTTGTCGCGCAGCAGCGCGAAGCCCAGCGCCTGCAGCGAAGCGCGAGCCGCTGCCCGAGAAGTACTTGATGATATTAGTGAGGTCAACACGCACCGTCAGGATGTGCTTGAGGCTTGCGGCGCGGGCGCGGTGGTGCGGCAGGCGGCGCCGCGGGATGAACAGCAGCTTGTCGCGCAGCAGCGCGAAGCCCAGCGCCTGCAGCGAGCGCGAGCCGCTGCCCGAGAAGTACTTGATGATATTAGTGAGGTCAACACGCACCGTCAGGATGTGCTTGAGGCTTGCGGCGCGGGCGCGGTGGTGCGGCAGGCGGCGCCGCGGGATGAACAGCAGCTTGTCGCGCAGCAGCGCGAAGCCCAGCGCCTGCAGCGAGCGCGAGCCGCTGCCCGAGAAGTACTTGATGATATTAGTGAGGTCAACACGCACCGTCAGGATGTGCTTGAGGCTTGCGGCGCGGGCGCGGTGGTGCGGCAGGCGGCGCCGCGGGATGAACAGCAGCTTGTCGCGCAGCAGCGCGAAGCCCAGCGCCTGCAGCGAGCGCGAGCCGCTGCCCGAGAAGTACTTGATGATATTAGTGAGGTCAACACGCACCGTCAGGATGTGCTTGAGGCTTGCGGCGCGGGCGCGGTGGTGCGGCAGGCGGCGCCGCGGGATGAACAGCAGCTTGTCGCGCAGCAGCGCGAAGCCCAGCGCCTGCAGCGAGCGCGAGCCGCTGCCCGAGAAGTACTTGATGATATTAGTGAGGTCAACACGCACCGTCAGGATGTGCTTGAGGCTTGCGGCGCGGGCGCGGTGGTGCGGCAGGCGGCGCCGCGGGATGAACAGCAGCTTGTCGCGCAGCAGCGCGAAGCCCAGCGCCTGCAGCGAGCGCGAGCCGCTGCCCGAGAAGTACTTGATGATATTAGTGAGGTCAACACGCACCGTCAGGATGTGCTTGAGGCTTGCGGCGCGGGCGCGGTGGTGCGGCAGGCGGCGCCGCGGGATGAACAGCAGCTTGTCGCGCAGCAGCGCGAAGCCCAGCGCCTGCAGCGAGCGCGAGCCGCTGCCCGAGAAGTACTTGATAATCTCCACCACCAGGTTCTTTTCGTGCTGAAACAATAAAAATACACAGGTTAAGACATTCCTTCCGATGTGACAGAATAGGTACCTTTCACAGCACGATCATTCTTTATGCAGACTATATTGTATAAATAGACAGGGTGTAAGGGTAAAAACATGCCGAAGATGCCTCACTGCGATACCTAACTGTAACGCTTGGCGCCATCTAGCGGACTAAGCCAATATTTAGTATCTATTTTTCTAAAATTCTAAGTATGTATTTAAATATATATTAAAAGTTATATAAATAAATAAATATAATTTACAAAACATTATAAAATAAATTTAAATAAAATCTTAAAATACAAACATAATACTTAAACTTAAACGAGGGTCGTACGTAAAATGTAATGCACCGAGACTCGATTACCTGCAACGGTTGGTGACGTTTTTCTTTTCGTCTCTGCTGGAACGTAACCTACTGCTACTTAAGAAACTAAACTTTTACAATTTCGGAGACATTTTAATTTCTACAAAAGAGGATTCTTATAAAGAGTGATTACCAGTGCCTGATTATTTATTAATAAAAAGGAATTACCCCAATATCGGGTGAGTGTTGTGAATTAACTCGATGTTCGCTAGGTACCTACACATTAGATTCCATCTTCATACATTTCATTAAAAATGCTGATTCATTTTCGAATGCTTGTTCTTTATATTTAAAATCTTAAAAATCTTAATAACCTTTAGATAGCCTAACAGTCTATAAAATGTTTAACATGATTATTCTGTTTAGTATGGAAATTTAACGTGTCATGTCACATACTTAGCTAATAGTAAAATTTTGTTACTTTCTAGAAAATTATATCCAAAATCCTTTTGAATAAGAAATAGTTACCCTAAGATTATTATTGATATTCTGTTCTTATACTAATTAACTTTGTAAACGTAAACTATAAAAGGAATTACCTATTATTACCTAACATATGTTGCATTCGACCATTTTGCCTGTACAATTATCATTTAGTTATCGCGTCTTCTAATCTGTAATCTGTAATTTTGTCTAGTTGGCCTCATCATTGATCACTATTTAATGCTTAAAATCGCCTATGCCATTTCATCTCGCCGTCATGCATCTTTGGCCGAAGATCAATGTTGTAGTCCAACTATGAAAGCGGACAAAATCTAAAACGCCCACTTTCGACTACATTCCAGGGTTCGTTCGTTCGTACCTTCTTTCTTCCTGCAACAACCTCGACCTGCGCTCATTACTTCTGGCGCGAGGTACCCCACTACACCTGGAGTGGACGAAGACTACTCGGCGACGGCGAGCACTACATATCAGGGCAGTGGCATTTTTCGATCTACTTAAATAACTACTTAAAGACTGTATAGTGCATACCTACCTGCGACCCGGCTCTCCGCGTGTTCTGATTAATTAATTTAGATATTTTTTTTATACTTCTAATTTACCCTCGTTAATAGAAAATTATATTCAATTGTATTCGTAATTATTAAATAGTTTCTTTCTAAACCTAATTCTTTTTGTCCGACCCCTAAAACGCGACAATGGCGCCCACCTTCATATGTACTATACAGTCCTGAGCAAGTTTTGAGTAGGCTCGAGGTATTTTGTAGTTATCACTGGTGATGGTTGCATTTAGATATTAGATTAAGTTGTTTAACTTGTATGGATGACTATGCAATTTTAATTAATGTACTGCTCTAATTTAAAACTCTAACCTAAAACTCTAATTTTTTTTTTTTTTTTTTTTTTGCTCAATATCTAATAATTTTAAATCTAATTACTGACATACAAGTTGAACCTAGTTAAGCTGATTTAGTATTGTATCAATCAACTAGCGCTGTAGCTGATCATATTGTACGCAATCGTTTTAATTTGCAACACACACTCAATTGTTTTGTTATTAATTCCACTCAATTTTTTCTTTTCTTTTCGAAAAATTAATAATGTCGTTCCCAATAAAATATTTATCTCTGCAAAAGTCTGAACTTGAATATGAGGTTGCCGTTCGTGGACTCACACCTGCGGATTCCGTAGCGGAACTACGAAAACAAATTGTAAAAATTTCTGTTTCATTACCTTCTGAAGATATACTAGAATCACATTTAGACCCAGAAAGTGATTTAAAAGCAGTTAAAGAAACTTTAAATAAGTCTCAAAATAATCTTTCAATTCTAAAAAATAAATTTGATAAAAGCTTATATGCTAGAACCGAGACTATACTTAATCACGTACATCATAGAATAAATCGTATAACACCAACAGAAGATATTCAAGAAATGTATAAAGCATGCCGTTCCAATTACAAGGCTCAATATAACGATATACTTTCCTTGAAACCAATGAGTTGCCCTTTACCACCTGATATAGCTACCCCTACCGAAATAGTAACAGCTCCTATTACTGAAAGAATCCTTTCCTGTGATAAAAACATAGCTAAAGAGATATCTAAAATTAAGTTTTCTGGAAAAACTTGTGTAAGAGCATTCATACAGAGAATGGAAGAGTTTATTCTATCTAGGGATATATCGCGTAGTAAGGTCATGACGTATGCTTACGAATTCTTCACTGAAGATGCACTGCACTGGTTTCGCTACACGAAACATAAAGTAAATTCTTGGGATGAGCTGGTACTTTTACTAAAACAAGATTTCAGTCACAGTGACTACGATTACAGACTTCTCTCAGAAATTCGTAGTCGTACTCAGGGCGAGCACGAAAATATCACCATTTACCTATCAATAATGCACGGAATGTTCTCGCGGCTAAATAATCGTCTCCCCGAAAGTGAACAACTTGAAATTATCCTGCATAACATACGACCTTGTTATGCAAGTACACTCGCAGCTTCACCTGGCGTAAAGGACATTGAGACACTAAGAAATGTTTGTCGCAATTATGAAAGCATTCAGTCACGACTTAAACAATTTCGTGAACCTCCTAAGGTTAATTCAGAAACACTTGCACCTGAATTTGCCTACAACAAACCAAGTACTTCTGGTAACACTAATTTAAACTATAACTACAATAAGAAACCTAACCATTATTTTAATACTCATTCTAATAACTACAATAAACATTACTACTCACAACATTATAATTACCAAAATAAAAATCACAAACAAGGCCACTCTAGTAACACAAACAACACAAACACATATCGAACTAATACCACTAACACAGAATCATCAACACCTAATCAAAATAAAAACTTACCTGTTACTGCTGTCTCTTCTGAACCTACAAACGTTTTTTGCCCTAGATGTAGGAACAATACTCACTCTCTGAAGCAATGCAAGTTACCTCATTTCCCCATATGCTTCAAATGCGGAAAGAAGGGAATTCGCTATCCGGAGTGTCAAAATTGTCAGTCTAATGAACCTAATACAAAAAACTAGGCAGTCTGGATTGTCGATTCAGTGCAGATACTAATCGTACTAACAATTTCAATGAATCTGAATGGAAAGAGTGGTTAGAAACTATCTCTAAATATTTTTCTTGCTACACTGTCTCGTCAATCCAAAACTCTAATATCAACTCACGTCCGTATGCCTTGATCGAGATCAACGGTCTACAACTGACAGGCTTACTCGATTCTGGTTCATCTGCTACAATATTAGGTAATAATTCTCACGAAAAGTTAACTAAATCTGGATTCAAACTAAATAACTGCGAAAATCTACAATTCGTTGCTGCGGACGGTGTGAAACTAAAATCTATTGGTTTTATTAACTTACCGGTCTCTTTTGCTAATCAACTACACATTATTAAAGCTCACGTAGTTCCTCAAATCCTAAACGACCTTATCCTAGGTATGGACTTCTGGAATACATTTAACCTATTTCCTAAACATATAAAAAATGTTGTGTTGAAACAGCATGATGTTACACTAGCTGAACTATCACTTAATGAACATAAACATCTTTGCTCGTATGATCACTTAACTCCAGCTCAAAAAGTGACAGCAGATCACATTATATCAGAATTCCGCAAAAATTCATACGAAGAAAGAGGTTTAGGACGTACATCTCTTATCACTCACACTATTGACACTGGCGATGCTACTCCTGTCCGACAAAGGTACTATAGGATGTCCCCAGAAAAAACAACGACTTCTTATCGAACAACTAGATGAAATGGTGAAGGAAGACATCGTAGAACCTTGTGATAGTCCTTGGTCGTCACCTGTTCTGCTGACCCCTAAGAAGAATGGAGAACTTCGATTCTGTCTAGACAGCCGCAAGTTAAACGCAGTCACTAAGAAGGATGCGTATAGTTTGCCTTACATTTCTGAAATCCTGGACAACTTGCGTGATGCTAAGTACCTAAGCAGTATCGATTTGTCCAAAAGCTTCTGGCAGATCTTAATTAAAGAAGAAGATAGATGCAAAACTAGCTTCTATATTCCTTCTCGTGGCACTTACCAATTTAAATGTATGCCATTTGGCTTAACCAATGCACCAGCTACACAGCAGAGGTTAGTCGATAGTTTATTCTACGGCCCTGAATTTGAGCACATGGTATTTGCATTTGTCGACGATATTATAATAGTTTCGCCTACTTTTGAGAAACATATATCGCTTTTACTACGCGTTCTAGAAAAACTAAAATCTGCGAATCTAACCATCAACTTTACCAAAAGTCAGTTTTTTAGGCAACAGCTAAAATACCTAGGTTACGTAGTTGACTCTAATGGCCTACATGCTGATCCTGAAAAAGTTCAAGCTATTGTTAACTATCCAACTCCAACTAATCGAAAGGAACTAAGACGATTCTTAGGTACAGCCTCATGGTACAGAAGATTCATTCCTAATTTCAGTTCTTTAGCTGCACCCCTTAATAAGCTGACCTCACAAGGCAAAAAACGCACCTTCATTCTTGTGGACTTCTAAAACAGACGAGGCCTTTAAAAAGTTAAAGGATTGTCTCATTTCTGCGCCTGTGCTAACTTGTCCTAACTATTCTGAACCTTTTGAGGTGCATACTGATGCAAGTGATTATGGCATCGGTGCGGTTCTAACTCAGGTGCAGAATGGTGACGAAAAAGTTATAGCGTATATGAGTAAGTCACTATCTGATCGCGAACGTAATTTTAGTGCTACTGAGCGTGAAGCGCTGGCAGTTCTAACAGCCATAGAACACTGGCGCTGTTATTTGGAAAACGGTCGTAAATTCACGGTCTACACCGATCATGCTGCCTTAAAGTGGTTCATTAATCTTAATAACCCTACTGGCCGATTAGCTCGTTGGGGTGTTCGATTATCAGCCTACAACTTTGAAATAAAACACCGTAAAGGCTCTGAGAACATAGTACCTGATAGTCTCTCACGTTCTGTTCCAATAGCTGCTATAAATGACGTTGCTAATTCATCTTCCAACACGTCAGATCCTTGGTACCTTAATATCTACAATGGATGTCAAAATTCTCCAACCTCTTTTCTTAATTATCGAGTATCTAACAATAAGCTTTACCGCTATGTAAAAAGTCTAAATCCACTAACAAGAGAGTTTGAATGGAAAGAAGTTATACCTGCAGAGTCTAGGACTGAAATTATTTCTAAAAACCATTCAGAACCCACTGCTGGTCATTTTGGCGTCTTTAAAACACTAAAACGACTAAGTCTTAGTTATTTCTGGCCTGGTATGCATCGCGATGTCACTAATTTTGTTTTAAATTGCGATACATGCATTGCCCATAAACACCCTAATCATACAACTCTTGGAGTCATGGGTAGACCTAAAATCTGCTCAAGGCCTTTCCAAATGATTAGTATTGATCTAGTTGGACCTCTACCAGCCACTCGGAATCAGAATACATTTTTACTAGTTGTAGTCTGTTGCTTCAGTAAGTACTGCTTATTATTTCCTATAAGACGTTCTACTGCTAATATAATTGCTCGTCTTCTAGAAGAACAAGTGTTCCTTGTACATGGTATTCCCAGTACAATTCTCATGGACAACGGGAAGCAATTTACTGGCAATATACTACGGCAGTTATTTGATCATTATAAAATACCCAATATCCTGTACACACCCAAATATACACCTCAAGTGAACTCTGTAGAACGCTACAATAAAACCATAATGACTTCTGTATCAACCTTTATCGAAAACGACCACCGATCTTGGGATACTAATATACCTAAGATACAATTCGCACTCAATAGTTCTGTTAATGTAGTTACTAACTTTACACCATCATTTTTAGTTTTTGGTCGAGAACTTATAAGCTGTGGATCTCACTACGTAGATTCTGAAACTACATCTGCAGATGACATAGTTTTTATACCTAGAGACGAATACGCCGAAAATTTAGGAACGCTGCGCAAGGTATTCGATAAAGTACAGTCATCACTGCTAAAGGCTCATTCTCGTAGTACTGTTAACTACAACTTGCGACGCAAATATGCAGAGTTTAATCCAGGCGATATAGTTTGGAGACGCACATACTATCAAAGCGACAAAGACAATAAATTCGCAAAGAAACTCGCTCCTAAATATATAAAATGTCGTGTCATTAATAAAAAATCACCCTTGGTTTATGACCTAGAAGATCTTAATGGAAACAACTTAGGGACTTGGCACATTAAGGACCTTAAGTTGACAAATCTTCATTACTAAATTAAGCTATACTTACTACATAGCCCTAAATAACTCCTACTCCACTTGTATTACAAAAGTAGTCCACTGTAATTGTAAATGATGAAACTTCTACGGTTAACTACAAATTAAATACTACTATTTTCTAACAAAGTTATAATGTCTTACGACCTAAAAGTAAGATATTTTGTTTTGATATCCTGACGACCTAAAAGTTGAGGTATCTTATATTTTCTTAATATTATTCACTGACCTAAAAGGTGAAAAATATTAACTTAACCTGTTATTTAACTTTACCAGATCATCATTTCAAAACTACAGTTCTTGGACAATTATCTGAACATCTACTACTTGTTATGTGTGAGTTTTTGTTGCTGATCACAAATACTCTGTATGCTAGGACGCAGCGACACTGCTGTAAAGTGCCGTTGCTATATTTATTAGATTGATGGATGAACATGAAGGAGTGAATGAGTGAATAATGTGAGAGGAAGAATGAATTTAGAGACATATAACTTTTAGGTTTGATATACAGTTGAGTACGGATTTCACTAGGTAAAATCCTTACCTAAAAAGGGGGATATGTAACGCTTGGCGCCATCTAGCGGACTAAGCCAATATTTAGTATCTATTTTTCTAAAATTCTAAGTATGTATTTAAATATATATTAAAAGTTATATAAATAAATAAATATAATTTACAAAACATTATAAAATAAATTTAAATAAAATCTTAAAATACAAACATAATACTTAAACTTAAACGAGGGTCGTACGTAAAATGTAATGCACCGAGACTCGATTACCTGCAACGGTTGGTGACGTTTTTCTTTTCGTCTCTGCTGGAACGTAACCTACTGCTACTTAAGAAACTAAACTTTTACAATTTCGGAGACATTTTAATTTCTACAAAAGAGGATTCTTATAAAGAGTGATTACCAGTGCCTGATTATTTATTAATAAAAAGGAATTACCCCAATATCGGGTGAGTGTTGTGAATTAACTCGATGTTCGCTAGGTACCTACACATTAGATTCCATCTTCATACATTTCATTAAAAATGCTGATTCATTTTCGAATGCTTGTTCTTTATATTTAAAATCTTAAAAATCTTAATAACCTTTAGATAGCCTAACAGTCTATAAAATGTTTAACATGATTATTCTGTTTAGTATGGAAATTTAACGTGTCATGTCACATACTTAGCTAATAGTAAAATTTTGTTACTTTCTAGAAAATTATATCCAAAATCCTTTTGAATAAGAAATAGTTACCCTAAGATTATTATTGATATTCTGTTCTTATACTAATTAACTTTGTAAACGTAAACTATAAAAGGAATTACCTATTATTACCTAACATATGTTGCATTCGACCATTTTGCCTGTACAATTATCATTTAGTTATCGCGTCTTCTAATCTGTAATCTGTAATTTTGTCTAGTTGGCCTCATCATTGATCACTATTTAATGCTTAAAATCGCCTATGCCATTTCATCTCGCCGTCATGCATCTTTGGCCGAAGATCAATGTTGTAGTCCAACTATGAAAGCGGACAAAATCTAAAACGCCCACTTTCGACTACATTCCAGGGTTCGTTCGTTCGTACCTTCTTTCTTCCTGCAACAACCTCGACCTGCGCTCATTACTTCTGGCGCGAGGTACCCCACTACACCTGGAGTGGACGAAGACTACTCGGCGACGGCGAGCACTACATATCAGGGCAGTGGCATTTTTCGATCTACTTAAATAACTACTTAAAGACTGTATAGTGCATACCTACCTGCGACCCGGCTCTCCGCGTGTTCTGATTAATTAATTTAGATATTTTTTTTATACTTCTAATTTACCCTCGTTAATAGAAAATTATATTCAATTGTATTCGTAATTATTAAATAGTTTCTTTCTAAACCTAATTCTTTTTGTCCGACCCCTAAAACGCGACACGCGGTCGCGGTTTAGCTCGCTACCTCGATGTCACCTTCATGTAAAACAAATGCATGCAAACATACAAGCACGAACATGTCAAAGGATACCTCACTGCGATACATCGCGGTACAGTGAGGCATCTTCGGCATGGTCGTGCTCGTCTGTTTGTATACATTTGTTTTAAATGGAGGTGACATCGAGGTAGCGAGCTAAACCGCGACCGCGAGGTATCGCAGTGAGGCATTTTTGACATGTTCATACTCGTCTGTTTGCATACATTTGTTTTAAATGGAGGTGACATCGAGGTAGCGAGCTAAACCGCGACCGCGAGGTATCGCAGTGAGGCATCTTGGGCATGTTTTTACCCTAAGGGATGGAAGCTCTCCCGATGTCTTGCAGTGGATGATAAAAAGGTGAAGGGGCGATAAGATCGAAGAGCTCTTGAGTACACTATATCCTATAAAACACCGATAAAACTGGCAACTTTTCAGCGGTAATCGGGACTCTGGAGTTTGCCTACAAGTGCCAAACGATGTAATGCCGCAAGTTGGTATTTAAAAATGGTACAGCAGGGGTCTAAGGTTACCTTGGGGTCAAGCGGGTCTTGCAGCATGTTGGGGATGTCTTTCATCGCGAAGAACTCTGACACCGACATCTCCACGGACTCTTCCAGTTCCAAGAATTTCTCCTGCAACAATGACACGAGCGTTGCAGTAACTTGCATATTAGTTTGTCTAAAAAGATATTTTTAATCCCGATTACAACAAAATTTCTTACTTTCAAGAATGACTTTAACAGTAGGCTAACATGCTACGACAAAATTTTGTCTACACTCGTAATCTCTATGTCAGTCTCCATAAAGATTCACGAGTAAACGTGTATAATTCTTGTAATTCACGATGGCTCGTGGCTCATGGTTGTGTGTGTTTCGTATCTGTATAAGTGTGAGCGAGAGCTTGCTCGCGCCTCTAGACCATGCAAAGTGGAAGAGACTTGCGCATTTTTACCGCATAAAGGTCGTAGCCCACTTACACGACACCGCTCCCACCCAACCAAAGTATGAGCATTCAAATATTCAATCGTGCTGTGGAGGTGCACTTTACAGTAACAACACAAAATAGAATACAGCGCGCGGTACCGGTACCGCGCGTAAACTGTACCACTGTAAAGTGCACCTCCAGAGCACGATATTAAGTCCATATTTGAATGCTCATACTTTTTTTGGGTTTTTTTGGGTTGGGTGGGAGCGGTATCGTGTAAATCGGCTACGACCTTAAGTCAAGATAAACTTTTAGAGGTAGAAGAATGTTTAAGAGGAACAAGAATGTTTAAGAGGAAGAAGAATGTTTAAGAATGCCACTCACGTCGCACAGGGCAGCGCCACACTTGCCGTGCAGGAAGCGCGCTGCGCGGCGCACGGCGGCCTGCGTGGCGGGGTGCACGGGCAGCAACGCTATCGACTGCGTGGCCTCCGTCATGTGATATATCTGTTAACAAACAACAAACGATATTTATCGCTCATTTGCGACAAGGGTGATACAACTCAAAATTCACCAATTTTAGTGTGAATAATTTATACTTTTTGCTATAAAAACAACATTACGCTAAGCACAAAAAATAAGAGCGAGAGAGGTTGTGACTTAATGCTCTGTCGCTTTGTTGGCCGCTGTATTGTTTCGAGACCGCAGCATCCACAAAACATTACTCTCTAACGAGAGAATTCTCGATTTTGAATTATGTCACTCTTGTCGCAAATGAGCGTTATGGCTTCGCTCACGTTAAGTTTGATCTTTCAAACCCGTTTTACCCCATTATGCCCGAGCTCCACCTGCACCGTGACGCGTAAATTAAAATGATAATAAAGGCATTACGCAGACGGGCCCAATATTTTACTGCGTTAAATGTATGGAATTACGTTAGACGCTAAGCGCTAATCTATTTGAGCGCAGCCGTTAAAACTAACATTAATGCAGATAGAGAAGTAGCATTAGAGGTTGAATTTCCAAAGATCCTTTCTTAGTAATATCTATCTATCTAATAGCTATCTGTGTTTCAGCCCGTTCCGTCAAGTGATTTGAGCTGTACGTTGATAGATCAGTCAGTCAGTCAGCTTTTTTTTCATATGTATATTCAGATTATGTAAGAATGATGAAGTCTATACAAACTTAGCAGGTACCTATAATGATAATACACAATCGACAGTTACTAAATCACCACGGTTTAAATTAGGCAGTTTCTTGCAGCATCAAGGTTGAAGAGTTGGGTCTTGGAGTTCAACTTTATAAATAAGGGACCTCACCCTCAACTGGTTGACTTGCACGGGCGTGTGCAGGTTGAGGCGGGGCGCCTCCTGCGCCGCCATGACGGCCAGCAGCAGGGGCAGGTCCTCCGCGTAGCGCGCCATGGGCCCCACTGTGAGGAACTTGGGGTAGTTCTCGTCAGTCAGCGTGGGGATGTGGCCTTCGATTGATATGATTCCTGAAAATACAAGTGTTTGATTAATTTTGTCGTTTATCGACTTTTTTTTTTCAGTTTTTATTACCCGTTTCATATAGGATGGAAACGACCAGTATGCTCAGGCGATTATTTTACTTCAATTTGGGTATCCTCACCAGGCGTGGGCTTGTGCCCAAAGACGCCGCAATAGGCCGCGGGGATGCGGATGGAGCCCGCGATATCCGACGACACCGACAGCGGGGACGCGCCGCACGCCAGCAGCGCTGCCTGGGGAAAATAGAGACTCAGAAAAAAAAACACGGCAGTGCTACCTGGGGCAAAGATGTACTCCGAAAAAACACAATAGTGCTGCCTGGGGAAAACATGTACCTACTCAGAAAAAAAAGAAAAGGAAATTTAATTCTGGACTTGGAAACCGGTATTTCAAACCAGTCATTAAATGTTAGGTTTACCTACTGGCTGGATAGAGTATACATACATCTCACAGTCTGTACTTGAACCCTAACTACAAAAGTTTCTTACGATCAAAGTATGTAGTAGTTTAAAGCATTTTAAAGTCAATCCATTTTTGGCGTTTTGCTGTAGTGCGGTTAACAGAACTGTGGCGTACCGCACCGCTCAGTGTGGTATTACCTTAAGAGCCAGTTTTCTCTCAAAAACTCAGAGCTCTCTTAAAAGAGAGTTATCTTTTGCATCCTTCTCTAATACTTTTAATGATTGTAAATGTCTCATTATATTTTTGACCAGTGACTTGACACTAAAATCACTAATATTTTATACATATTTCTAAGTTCTTATGCCTAGTTTATAATTCAAAAAATTGGAGTGACCATATTTCTCTATCTAAAACTTATATGATAAAAGAAATGTCTAAGATATCCGTAATTTTATTGTACAGTATTGTATTGAACCACTTAGGTCAAAAGTATACCGAGATTCTTATAAAATATTAGAATGTGCGGGAGAGAGGGAATGGCTCTTAAGATACAAGATTGTAGATCTTGTACACGAGTAAATAATGTAGTTCGCAGATGCGTCAATTTACTTACGATCTTGACCTTCGCTCGAGTTTTATTTGTACACTTTATTCTCATAAGCATAGTAAGTATTCTTTGCTACATAAACACAGTATTCCTTACTAGTTACTACCAAAAGGCAATAAATACAAAAATAAATTAAAGATTCAAGTACCCAATCCTAGCATTTCTTTTTTCTCTTTTAGCTGTATTTGAGTAGGTACCTATTTTTTTTAATGATATATTTTATTATCATGTTCAATGACATTGCATATCTACCTATTTTAATTTACTCAATCAATAATATTTTTGGTCCATGATATTTTACAGAGTAAAACGTTCTGCAATACTTTTTTATTTAAAAAAAAAATGGCCAAGCTGATGTTGCCTGATATCCTCCTATCCCCTCCAAATAAGCGGAAAGCTTGTGCTAGGAGTGGGTACGACAATAGTGCAACGGGAGGTTCGAACCTGCGACCTTTCAGTTTTCAGTCCGCACCTTTAACCGTTGGGCTATTGAATTTATTTGCAGGAAGGGATGTTATCTCATCGCAACCGCCTTCATCACTACTTCCATTAATAATTTCCGTCGCCAGCACCTCCTACTAATAGTCACGACCATCCAACAGCTACTGACCCTGATACCTAGGATTTTGAGGCCCGACACAGAATCGAACCCGCGACCTTATCCGCAGTCGGACTACTAATACAAAGCATACAGCATTTTGCTGAGTCGGGACCTTTTTTCCGGGTTGTGCCACACATGACTTACAATAGTTGATCCGGCGCTTCTTCTGCTTGACGTCTTTTATCTTTAACTAGAAGCCCGTGCCGACTTCGTCCGGGTTGAAAATTTAAATATTTGTTTTTATGGGACTGATCGCACAGAGCTTCTTATAGAGACGATTGTAAAATAAGATCACCAAAGGAACCACAGGAACCTTCCGCGCTGAAACCCGCCACCGTGCACCGCCGCGCCGGCCGGCAACATTTCATTATTTTGTCGCCCGGAAATATTAATTTTCCGATAACTCCTAAGATATTTATTTAAACTGTATAGTGTAAAGGGCAAATATGTTCTACATTAAATACTTACGATAATAAACATATTTATTTAGATATAGATTGATATTACATTGGTTAAAGAAACTTCGAAAATAATTCATTATTTTTAATCAAAATTTAAAAAATAGAAATGGTTACTATAGAAGAATATATCTTTAGAAGATAGACATATGCTATCGCGGACTTTTTTTTAGAACTTTTTAAGAGGAACAATTCACCCATACATCATTTTCATCCAATAACAGTATATGACCCAGCGCACGCCTTGAAAACGTTTGAGTCAAAAATTTTTCCGACTTCTTTAATAATATCTAGCCATAATACATTTATGTGCATAATATATAGCCTATAACCATCTGGAATAATGTACCTTTGAAATGGTGAATGAATTTTTGAAATAGGTGCGGTGGTTCCAAAGTTTGCTCCGGACATACATACAAACTCACAAAATTCGCGCTCTTTCTTTATTATAATAGTATAGATGTTCAAGTGGTGGAGGCGCCGGGACAACCTAATCTAGGTATACCAATTGGGTGATGTGTGGCACAATGCATTAAATAAACGCTTCTTTCTTTCTTTCTTTCTAATATGATTGGTCGCCTCACCTCTCCGCCCGAGGAGCCGCCGGGCGTGGTGCTGAGGCGGTAGGGGTTGTTGGTGGCGCCGTGCAGCAGGTTGGTGGTCTCCCAGCCCAGGCACAGCTCGGGGCAGTTGGACACCAGCAGCGGGATGGCTCCGGCGCTCTTCACCAGGCTGACGGCGCGCCCGTCCTTCGGCGCCACTCGCCCGCGGTGTTCCAGGCATCCCACCGAGTTCGACATTCCTGGAAATTAAGAATACTAACATAATTCCAAATGTTCACGAGTTTCAAGGTTAACTTTGAGTTAAAAATAGTAAGTACGTTAGTGAACAACAGTAAGATATATTCTCTCATGCCATTTAAGCCTGGCGTGCCCAGTTAAAATATATGCCGTCTACTGTATTGCTATATTACAAATGATGTCGATAGTAAAATGTCATAATTAACTATTACAATAAAAAAATAACATACTTAAATCAATAAAAATCTCAATTAAAAAGTGTTTGTGTCAAATCTTACAGTAATTAATTAAAAAATCTTAATACATTTTTTGGTTAGGTTTCCTACCATATGTCCCGAAAACAACACTTCTGTGTGCTTATATATTTCTCTCTCTCTCTCTCTCTGTGTGTGTGTATGTATGCAAGAGTGTGCGTGAATTTAAAAAAATAAAAATCATTTAATTCGACCATATTTGTTAGTAAAGAAAACACACTAAAACTAATGTGAGTGATCTTAAAAAAAAATTTGAATGAGATCATTCTAATAAGACGATATAACTAACCACCAAGCGAGCAGCTCTCCTTGACAGTGAACGGAACTCCCAGCAAAGGCTTGGAGACCATGAGCTCGTCCATTTCCCCCTTCAGCCTCACTTCCTGCAGCATGAGGTCGATCTCCTTCGCCTGCTGCACCGCCGTGCTGAAGGTCTCCTGTACCACCGCGTTCAGCAGCGGATTCACTTCCTTTATCCGCGCTATGAAGCTGGTCACCACCTCCTCACTGGTTAGCTGTGAATAGAACTATGGTTATAGAGACATGGTTATTGCGATTAAAAATCTATGTAACTGAAAAAGCTTTAGAACGTCTAAATGGCGAGTGAGGTCGGTAGCACAATCCACCGAGAACTGAGAGATAGACGCAGTCAAAATATTCCCGTTCTATATACCTCATTATTGGATTGCCGTCCCATCGGAGTATGAAAGTGAGTGAATGCATACGCAAGAGATATTGTGCACACTTGAGTATAATATCTCCAGTGGACTATAAAAATCATTTACTGCGCTCGCTACTTCATGTCGCGAGATATAACTCTTCAGGTAACATATATCAATACCAATAGTTCCAAAGACACTCGTACGTCAGAAGTGGCGCTTTACATAGTATCGGGACAGCAAATCCAGTATTAATCATAGATTAATTATAGTGGAACTGGTGCCCTCCCATACAGTTGAAAGTGCTGATGTTCGTTGGGGTCCCAAGGTGCTGGAGTGACGGGAAACGCAGTGTTGGCAAACCCTCCACTAGGTAGACTGACGACTTCAAACGAGTCGCAGGGAGCTGCTGGATTCAGGCGGCAAGAGACCTTTGTGAAGCAGTGGCTGTCTCCAGGCCTTACCTTTCCGCTCCGGATGGCAGCAGCAAGCTCCGCCGCGCTCAGCAGCAGCAGCTCGTTCTTCACGGGCGGCACCCGCAAGTTGTCCTGCTTGCGCCAGTGCAGCCAGAACAGCGGCGCCAGCAGGAAGTTCAGCACCCTCAGGATAATGCCCACTATCCGGACACCTACCTCCATTCTGAAATAAAAATAAAGAATAAAAAGAAAGAAACGTTTATTTTACCTCATTTTACCTACCTAGATTAGGTTGTCCGGGCGTCTCCACCACTTGAGCATTAAAAGCAAAAGACGTGAAGCAGAAGAAGCGACGGCACAACAAGTCATGTGTGGCACAACCCGGAAAAAAGGTCCCAACTCAGCAAAATGCTGTATGCTTTGTACCTGCACAAGAACATACAGCGCTGATTTTCAGCCAGGACCCTCATTTAAGTGAATAGAATATCGTTTATTCATCGATATTACATTATACATAAGAAAAATCCCTCATGCTGAAACCTATAGACCGCACTCTCTCAAACTCAAGTCAGAGTTAAAGCGAGACAGATTTATATCACAACATATTTGTGTTTCGTTTTAACTCTATCTTAAGTCCGAGCTAAATTAGAGCAAGCTCTATAGCAAGCTGCAGTTTTCTCTACACAGAAAAAACCGCATCAAAATCGGTCCATTCGTTAGGGAGCTACGAGGGAACACACAGACACACAAACTCTTGTCTGAGGGGAGGCTTGCGCTCAGCAGGGAGCCGTTAGAACTCTAGCAACTGCTGATAATGATGATGTATGAATTAAATATTGGTATTCATATATCTTCATATATCGTATAAATGAAGCTTAAGACTGTATAACTGATTTATAGAGCGAGCTCTAACTTGAGAATAGAGTTACAGCGAGAGACAAAAAATATGTCTCTGAAATAAATCTATCTCTTTTTAACTTGTTCTTTAGTCTGAAAATGGTTACAGTGCGATCTATACATCTGTCTTAGATTATTTTGAATCTAAGGCTGAAATCAATATAAACAAACAATAACAAATCGAATGAGAACGAGCCAAATAAATAATATAGTAATAGTACTACTAATTGCTTTTTTATTACTGAACGTATTAATTCCAACAAATAAATTTGACTGTCCTATTTTTCTGTGTCTATGAAGCTTGAAGTGCCGTTCACTAAACACAAATCAAGAGTGAATAGACATTTCCTAGGCAAGTGCGTTCCATTTTAGGTTGCATCTTCACTTACCATCAGCTATCAGATGTGATCGCAGGCAAGCGCTAGTCTTTACATAAAAAAAAAAATCTAACATTCCAGTACAACCTCATTTTACATTTGTAAGCTTTTTAAAGCCTTTTTAAATCTCAATTTAATTTGGAAACAATTCAATTCGCTACAATATAATCTCTTTAATCTCTTCTATCCGATGAAAATTCGTTTTAATCTTGCTCTCTTATCTCTCCTAAATTTACTTTGTTTCTTGTTTTTCGTATTAAGCTGAATAAATATCATTTCTATTTAATTGAGGATTACTGTTCGCTGAATACAGGCGGCGCAAGACCGAGCCATGTGGAGTCCAGCAGTAGATGATTAAATAAAAATAAAATAAAAAAGCCTTTTATTTATCCTTAATCCTTAGATCCAGTAGATGATTATCAGTTGTTTAAGAGAGAGAGGATTTACAAACCAATGTTACTTATTTAAACGTTCCATTATCGGTAGATAGAATCAAGGAAAACAATATTAATAATGACCTACGCCGATTTTGAAATCTGTTGACCTTCACTTAACCGAATTTCGGTTACAGTGGCCAATCTCAACGGGAGTCTAACCAGCTATGAAGGAAATATTATAGTGCACAAGTGTGGGAGCAAACACAAGTGCACTCTCTCTTCATCACTATTAGCTGAATTAGCAAGTCTTTAGACAAACGAGGAATTAGATAAAATAGAAATAAAGGGATCATGAAATATTTTATTTTATTCGATGACAAGATAACCCTTAACTGCGATCACACCTGATGGTAAGTGACGATGCAGTCTAAGATGGTAGCGGACTAACTTGGAAGGGATATGGCAGTTTACATTCAACCCTTACAACCCTAATCGGTTTTAACACGCCATCGCATCGTGCCGGAACGCTAAATCGCTTGGCGGCACGTCTTTGACGGTAGGGTGGTAACTAGCCACTGCCAAAGCCTTCCAGAAATATAAATTCCCAAATTTCCGTCGTCAGGAATCGAACCCGAAACCTCCCAGTTCTAAGGCTGAAATCTATAAACTGCACTCACTCAGCTCAGATTCAAGACAAAGTCAAAATGAGACAGATTTATGTCAGAGCATATGCTCTGTCTTGTGTCTCGTTTTAACCTCTGTCTTAAGTCTGAGCTAGGTCAGAGCACGCTAGAGATCTCAGCATAAGACCACAGCGCTCACCACTGCGCCAGAGAGGTCATCATAAAAATCGTGGCATTCAAATTCAAATTCAAATTCCATTTATTCCATGTAGGCCAACTTGTAGCTCTTATGACACGTCATAAATCTACCACCGGTTCGGAATGCAGCTTCTGCTGAGAAGAGCCGGTAAGAAACTCAGCAGTTGCTCTTTTCAAAAAAAAAATTTTTTACTCGTATCATCCATCAGACCCTTGGATTTACGCAGGTAAGAAGAACGTCTTTGGATTCGGTTGTAAATTAACAAACAAGTTGCATCCGACGTTGTAGAAGGATCATGCGGTACGTGCTTGGAGTGATTAATAATGAAATTACCCTAAATTATAGTCAGTTGCCTCGTTCCTGTAGAGGCTGCCAAGAAAATGTTAGAGATTCAATGAGTATTCTAAGGGAGGTCGCCCACGGTGAGTTTTAGCAGCGATCTGGTTGTACCTATTTATCTGCTGAATTACAAACAAATGGCCAAAAGTAGAAATTACCTAATTGTATTGTTTCACGATACTAAATTTTCTTTTTCTTAAATTCTTACTAATATTATAAATGCAAAAGTGTGTCTGTTCGTTGGTTTGTCCTTCAATCACGCTGCAACAGAGCTATGGATCGACATGTTTTTTGCATGGGTATAGTTGGGGACCTGGAGAGTGACATAGGCTACTTTTTATCCCGGAAAATTAAAGAGTTCCCGCGGGATTTTAAAAACTAAACCCATGCGGACGAAGTCACGGGCATCAGCTAGTATATAGGTCTTTTATGTATATTTATATACATAAAAGACAAAGGTGACTGACTGATCTATCAATGTATAGCTCAAACCATTGGACTGATCGGGCTGTTTGGCAAATATACAGTTAGCTATTGTGACGTAGGCATCCGCTAAGAAAAGATTTTTGAAAATTGAACCCCTAAGGGGGTAAAATAGGGGGCAAAACCTAGTGATATAATAATAATAGAGAGGGCTGTTATAAACTTACGAGTCCGCAAATAATCGGCTTGTATTGAAGCCTTACTTACGCGATTAGGGCCTTGAAAGTGATCATCCCTTCAATATTGTTTGTCTTAGAATTTCTTACGAGTCACTAATAAGGCTATCTAGGTACTATCTGGTAGTTAGATACGTAATTTTTACACAGTTAATAATAATTTATTTGTTACTTACAACAGTTCATAAAATACTCAAAGGCGCACAAGATACAATGTGCAAAAATATTTTCAAAAAAAAAAATCAAAATTATTTTTTTCATGCAGGCCAACTACATGACAAATCGAGACTTTACCACCGGTTCGGAAAACAAATTCGGAAATATTAATATTAGTTAGGTTACATTTTGCATACCTAATACCTAGGTTAGTGCTGAGTTTTCTGGACGTTCTAATCAGTACCTATTTTCTTTAAACCAGTTTAGTTCGGATTTTAGGTATGTTACATATCTCACTAGAGTTATCAGTTGGATTTTTTTAATAAAAGATAAGTACGTGGAAAAAGTCAAAAATTCAAGAAATATGGCAAGTTTGACGGATTTTTTCATATGATTTGCTATTTTATTAACCGACTTCCAAAAAGGAGGAGGTTATCAATTCGGTCGGTGCCTTTTCTGATCAAATTAATGTAAAAAAAATATAAAGGTTGAACCTACTTGAATTTCATATAAATACAGTATTACCTTTATTTATATGAACCTTTATTTAAATTTTGGAATTAGGAATTATGATGGGCGAAAGTTAGTAGGACGTTAAAGATGTAGGGTAGGTATAAAGGGTATCTTTAATAGATTAGACCGAATTTTGATAAAACATTCCCAATGACGCAGTATCTTTGACGTATATTGTGGTCAATCAATTAAGATCTAAATGGATGACACTGTTTTTAGACTTTTTGGGGCTCACAATCCGTGGAGGGAAAAACCCTAATAAATATTCTTTTCATTTTAACCCCAGACGCATATCTTTATATAAGTTATCAGTTTAACGTGGTTATCTAAGTGTCTGTCTGTTTCCTCGTAGCTCTCCAACGAATGGACCGATTTTGATGTGGGTTTTTCTATTTGAAAGCTGACGTGATCGAGAAGGTTCTTTGCTATAATTTATGAAGCTCTATGCTGGCGGTTGAAGATTATCAGCTCATTTCCTACTCGATTAAAGGGTCTATAATAATAGAATAATCCATATTTAGAATATTATTCATGTTGAATTTTACTAATAAGCTAACGCTTGTGGAAGGAGTGGATACGATGATAGTGCAACGGTTGGGGTTCGAACCGTCAACCTTTCAGTTCTAAGTCCTCACCTTTAACCGTTGGGCTAGTGACGCTCTATCAGTTTTCTACTTTAAATCTTTTTGTTTTTTAAATACAGTAAGGTCTGATTTCACCAACGTAAAATAAGTATTTATTTATTATTCCGGGTGACATAGGCTAGTAAAATTTAATAAATGATGGGGTGACCACGGTCCTGCATTAAAGATATATATTAAAGATATAGTATAGTTGAAAAAAAAAATTCGAAAATAAGATAGTAGATAATCATCATCTAGAAAATGACGAGTAGATTCCAAAAATATATAACACTATAGTTCAATATCCGAAGATTCAGAAAAAAAGGCCATTCAAAAATGTGAATAAGATTCCAAAGGGCTGTGGTATTTAAATTTTTAGTTCGTTTTTGGCTGGGCAGTTGTTTTTTTTTTTTATTATAGCTTGTTATAACAACGATAAGGATATCGACTTACCTGTAACCGGTTGAATTTGTTCTTCCCGTGAACATTATGCCCAGATCTCTACAGCAATAGAAGAGACGACACTCCGATGAAAATTAAAGTAAAACAGACGAGTTATGTAAAAACACTTTAAAACACGATATTATAAGTAGGCAATATTCTTATCCCGGTTGGCCGATATTAATTTATTCCCGATATTAGTCATTAATTAATGTATAATGGTTATTTTAAAGCACGCCGCGAGACGAGTTTTCGATTGCGCGAAACACGAGCAAATATATCGAAACCAAGGATGGCAATGGACGTGAGTAAACTCGCCGATGTCGCACAACTGACTGGCTTTTCCTACTTGCACCGTATAGTTATAAACTTTTCAACCATTCCACACACCTTTCAACAGTTTTCAACCTAATGCTGTGGCTACATTATCGGGATTCGGCGAAAATTCGCATTATCGCGACAAATATGGACGACGGCGTAGTGGTGAGCGTCGTGGTCTTATAACTGTGAAGTCTCGGGTTCGATTCCCGGCGAAGACAATTTGGGAATTTATAATTTCTAAATTGTCTCTGGTCTGGTGAGAGGTTTTGGCCGTGACTAGTTAGTTACGTGACGTGCCGACAAGCGATTTAGCGTCACGGCACGATGGCGAGTAGAAACCGATTAGGGCTATAAAGGAACACTGCCATACCCCTTCCAAGTTAGCCCGTTACCATCTTAGACTGCATCGTCACTTATCATCAAGTGAGATCGCAGTATCTTGTCATCGAATGAAAAAAAAGGCGAATAAAATTCGGGCGAACACGAGTCCGTATTGCGGCACTGTCGGTAATATAATTAACAAGTTGATTGCTAATATCTAATGTAGACAAGTCACAAATTTTCACATGATAATGTAGCCGCAGCAGACATAGAATAGTAGTCGTTTTCTCCTTGAGTGGAAGAAGAGATATGCTCCTGCCAAAGTATTTGACCACTGGATCCAAAAATAAATGGAAGTCTTTTCTAATGTTGGTAATGCACTGGTACACTTTCTGTTTATTACGTAGCGATGGGTTATATTTTAACAGTACAACGCAATAACATAGGATAAAGTCTTTGATACATGGCATTTTGGTGTGGCATTACGCAAAGCTGTAAACCCTTTCTGAGTTACGGGCGAATAAAATATTACGTTCGTATATTTTCTTGTCTGTGACACCATTACCTTTTTACATTTTCTTGCTGGAATTCTATTTTCAAAAGGAGAGTTACGATTCTTATGTGGAAATGTTCGTCCAACACTGGATATTAGACCTTTTCGAGGTAGCACCAAAAAAACAGGGGCTTCCAACTTCTTCACCACCACCTCTTTGCCGTCTTGTTGACATCGCTGATCCAGCGGATCATCCTTCAATACAATGACGGGGATGGTCATATCTGCCCCATGTCATGGCCGTAGTTTCTGCGACCGATGTAAGCTGGCCATTGCTACTTCAATGAACTACCATTGCTACTAAGAATAATTTGGATCCTTTTAAGAGACACTCAAGACAGCTCGCCCATAACGCTCCGAACGACTTAAAATTTATTTATAGGTACACGTTTCTGCGGTGTATTTAAATAATCAACCTGCTTAGAGGCCATTAAATGGTCATAATTGAATTTTTTACAAAAAAGTATTGCTTGCTTTATTCAGGATCTCTTTCGAGAGATTCTAGCCTTACGCTTTATTAAAGTATTGTAAAGTCTAGTCTAGATAATGTATTTGAATTTCATTCATAGGGTTGTACTTACAAACTAGACTAGACGCAAAAGTGTTTTTTCATTCTATAAGCATGGCCCGTAAGATAATTATAATACGGTAGATTTCGCTGTTTGCTCATAATCCGTCATTTACTAGTTCAATTAACATCAGATAGTTTTTAACAACAATTATTATGTTACTATATTACCTACTTGTGTTAGGGTAATAATATCTGTATTGAATGAGAAAATTATGCCCACTCACAAATGTGTCACTCAATGCTTTCTACCGACTAGGAAATGCGTTATAAAATATGGAGAACTAGAATGGAATAAAGTTTCCCTGCCATCTGAGCGGATCTAACTGGAATAGTTAGCTTGCATTTTGCATGCGCTTCAACAACAAGGTAACTTTCAATGAATTTTTGTTTTTAGAATAGAATGACTTTTTATTCAAATAAACTTTTAAAAAGTGATTTCGAATCGTCGAGGAATCTACCACTGGTTCGGAATACCGTTCCAACCGCGAAGAAACAACAAGAAAATCGGCGGTTGCTCTTTAAAAAAAAAAAATTGTAATAACAGTATCAAGTTGTACAATTAATATTCACATAACATGTTTATGTATTGCTGGAGCGAGTTATATCCACGCTTTTTATCATTTATGTAATCTTCAATTGTATAATATGCCTTCTTCAATAGCTTCATTGATTCCTTAAACTTCATAGAATAGTTATCTATCTTAGATATAAAAATCAATTGCTTGCTGTTCGTTAGTCTGGCTAAAACACAACAGTCTGAAAGATTTGAATATATTTGAATATATTATTTGAAAATATGGAAAACCCAAAAGGACAGCTGAAAAATCGAATAAAATCTCTATTGGTAATTTTTAATAGGAATCACCGCTCCGGATTGCTTTTAATAAGGAGGGAACGACGCCGCGGGTACAAGCTAGCAAAGTATAGCTGATATTGGCTAGTAGTAATTTAACGCACATAACTTCGAGCTGTCAGAGATGAGTGCATGGGATCGAGCCCCGAACACCTCTAGGAGGCCGAAGTTTTAACCCCCAAGCTATCACTGCTTATTATTGTAAACTTAATTTGCACCAAATAAATTTACTTAAAATTATTCATTAAGTTCAATAACGACTCTAGAATCGAACCCGGAACTGTTTTACTTTCAAGGAGAGTACGTGGAGCCGAGATTAATGTGGCAGGTCAACGAATCAGAGATGATTTCATTTCGACAACTTATTAATACTTTTCTTGCAGCCTTGCACCTTACACTTGGTGAACCTTAACGCCACCAATAAAGGATTTTTTAAAATATCTACTATATCAATAAAATACCAAAGATGAATAAATAAATGTAACTTTTACTTAAAACCTTCGCATTTAAGCTACGGAAGCATCTGTGTACGCATACAATTATTTATTTACTGTCCCTACTCCCTACGCTTTAAGGAAATGCAAGCGTAAGACGATTAATAAATAATTTTATTATTAATTACTATTTAAACGTGTTATGCCCATTACGTTCATACACGTTTACGCAGATTATATTAAAATTTATCCAATAAAAAGATTTTTGCCACGGCGGTGTCTAGATCTTATTTTGTAAAAATAAACTTTAAACACGTCATACAGTAATTTTTAAATACGCAATATTATAATGTCAACAAAACTCAACAACTCTACAGTAAAAAGGACTGAATGGATTCGGAAATATTATAATATAAAAAAAATATTTTTAAAAACCAGATTTCAAACGCCTCTACAAAGTATTAAAAAAAAAAATTAGTTTTTACACGTATGTTGAAGTCGGGTGGGCCTAAGTAGAAAGGATGAAACTGATGCGCGCGACACTAACACCACATCGCAGCAGCAGTACTTTATGGCGTCGACTTGAACAAGCATGTCTATTTTGCCAAAAAAGTCTACTTTCACAAATTTATCTACGGTCCCTGACGGCAGCGAAAAAGACCATCAGGGGTTGTATAAAATTGATTGATAGTGCGGCGACTGCAATTGCTTCTAGTTGGCTGAATTTATGACGTGCTTGCTGCACCTTCTTCATCAACCAATAGACGTCCACTGCTGGACATAGGTATCTTGCATGGACCTCCACAGTCTTGCGCCGCCTGAATCCAGCGGCTCCCAGCGACTCGTTTGATGTCGCCGGTCCTCCTAGTGGGGGGTCTGCCAACACTGCGCTTCCCGGTGCGGGGTCGCCACTCCAGCACCTTGGGACCCCATCGACCGATGCTCTTCCAACTATTTGACCCGCCCATTTCCACTTCAGTTTCGCCACTCGCAGAGCTATGTCGGTGACTTTGGTTCTCCCACGGATCTCCTCATTTTTGATTTGATCGCGCAGGGATACTCCGAGCATGGCTCTCTCCATCGCCCGCTGAGTGATCCTGAGCCTTCTTATGAGGCCCATAGTTAGCTGCTTGCTGCATCAATGCCGTTTATCCAATAGCAACAGACTACAACCCATTGCGATCGTCACACTGTGCCAATCAATTTTAGACAATTCCACGGCTGGTCGTGATTTGCTGACAAGATATCTTTTCCGAATATTTGTCACAATTTTTCGCCTTGAAGTTGCGACATTGTACATCTTTAGATACGGTAAATAGGTACAGGTAGTCTTCTGAATATATAAAAGAATTGACTGACTGACTGATCCATCAATTCACAGCTCCAAACTGGACGGATCGGGCTGTTTGGCATATAGATAGCTATTATTTCGTAGGCGTCCACTAACAAAGGATTTTTGAAAATTCAACCCCCAAAGGGAGTAAAATAGGGTTTATAAAAATCGAACTTAACGTGGACGAAGCTGTATGCAAAAGCTCATCATAATATTCTGCAAGATGGACCATTTCCATGTAGAAATGGTTAGAGACAGAGCTGTCAATTTAGTTTAGAGATTGTATAAAACAAGAATTAGCACCAATTTTATGAATACCATTCTAGAGTTTAGTGTATTCTTAATTAGAGATATATCACAAAATATGCATAAAAAGAAATATGAAAATAAAAGACAAACTTACAAAATAAAAATCAGTGTCAGGACCCACAGTATTGTATTGTCTCCTGTATGAAAAATAAAACAATTAAAATAAAGCAAATAAAATAATTATAATAACATTGTTAATTAATGTTACTTAGCTACAGGTTGTTATACAAACAAAATGACATCAGTGTTTTTAAGTTCCAGTCGTATACCTCCTTGTGTATAAAGTTTTAGCGATTAAATAATATATTTAATAAGAATAATTTATATCCACTTCCTAATTAACCTTATTGAAAGTATCAACCTAAAGCTGGGATTACATTATGAAAATATCGGCGCGAACTCAGGGTGCGAAATTGATTTTCGTCGTTTCGACGAGACAATAATATTTTGAAAACATTTTCGCGCGAAAGTATTTTCGCGATGCTTCAAATTAAGAAAAAAATACAAATACTTAAGCAAACTTGTTACTTGTAATACGAGATATTTATTGAATTAAATTTTGCGACATTACCTATTTTAAAACGTAAAATCGCGCGGTATTGTTACGTACGAAAAATACGCGAAAAGCGAAAATAAAATAAGTAGGGAAGTTCCGTGAGACGACGGTTTTTGCGAATCGCGATTATATTTTCGCAAATGTAATATACAAAAAATATATAAAGATGCAATTTTTACTTACATTTTTGAAAAGTTGTGATCCTGAAAAAAGAAAATGCTTTATCAATAAGCTATATCAATAACACAGAAATCCAGTCTAAGTTCACAATTAAAGGTTTTTTTGGAGGACAGATTCCATTTAAAAATAAACTATATTACCAATCGGCCCACCGCTATTATAGCAAAATATCAAAGGTTCAATGAACTTCGAAAGGTGAAAACTGAAAATAAATCGATTACTCCTACCTGTGCTTCGCAAGTTCTGCGCAAATATATGAATAACCAGGGGTCACAACTCAAAAACTTGAAGTTCACAACTGTATTCGTAAAAACCTGTTGATTTTCAACTGTTTCAATGGGCTTTCTTCATGTATTTATCACTGAAATTAAATTCGAATTCAGAAACACTTTCCCCGAGAAAACTTGCCTTGACATTTGGTTTTGACTGATGACAGACGAATTGACATTGACATTCTCGTGTTATCCTTGACATTGACGGTTTTGACGATCGCCATTGATGGGAAGCGATGGGGTCAGATGTTTTTTTTTTTTGTTAAGCTGATCGTTCACTGGTCTGCAGTAACCGAGCGGTGTACATAACTTTTTTCTTATTCTTACTAGATGTGCCTTCGGCTTTGCCCGTCTAAAATTCATGTCAAGCTTCGACTCTTATTACATAAATGCTTTTGAATTTGATGAATATATTAATTTCACTTTTCAGACCTCAATATTAGAGCAATGATAACTTCAACTTTGTGCTATGTGCGCCAAGCAAATAAACGTATGAATAGGTACGTTAGTACGATTTTTTAAGAGAACATATTTAATAGCCATGAAAACTACCATGCTTCGTTCTGTTATAATACGGCAAGAACTAATTAATTAATGTTAATTAATTAATGTTATGAATGCAATTCAAATTTCAATTCTTTTGAGTTTGATAACTAATCAATTTTCTCCATAGTTGACCTTATAAACCTTACCCTTTTATAATTTATTTAAAAAAAAAATACAAAATCAAACAGATGAATGTTTGAACTGATTTGTTTAGATGATTGAATTTATTTCAACAGTGTAGTAGTATGTACAAATCATAATATTAAAAATACTGGATGGGTTTTATAAAGTGAGAGACAAAATTTGTGAGAAACATTTTATTTGCAGTTGTAAAAACTGTACAAATCTTAACAAACTTATAAATTATCATCTATTATGGACCTTCGCATGGCACTGCTGACGACAAAAGCCACATTTAACGTCGCGCAAAGACTACTTAGAAATTTACATTCAATTCCTACTCAACATCAGTCGTTTTAATCCTTTTAATATTGACCAAAGGTAGTCTAAGAAAATAATGATCTTATGGCTTTTGACTTCATTTTTGCTTTTTTTAAAGAACTTTCACTCACTTTTACACTGCTTTCAAAGAGTACACAACTAAAATATAATTGGGAGTGTTCGATTATAATTTGTAATGGATAATTCAATCTTTTCTTAAGTCTAAAATATGGTAATGAAAAGATGATTATGTATTTACACACCCAAAAGCACCAGTTTTGACACAATGTTCCTAGTATTTGATCGGTTTATCTGGATTTAGAGACATTTTTCAATTTTTATTGTTTTTATTATTGTTATCCCCTAATGAACTACTATTTTTTTCACAATTTTCTTAAATTTTATACAGGTAGGTATATTTATTTCCTTTAACTTCAGTAAAATAAAATAGAAAAATGTCTCCTGTCTTTCGTTATTCATAAGCATCCCTTATTAATACACATTAGTAACCAGTTCACTAATAGGATTAAAACAAAAATATAAAACCGATTAAGTCTAGTTAAAGGAAGCAAGTTTACAGATAAAATAATAGGTATATATTATTAAATTAATCACTATGTTAAAATAATGGCTTTAACAATAAAAAGGTCAACAATTTAAAACTGATTTATATACACTAAAGCTAGTTGGTTGGTAATGATATATGTGATTCATAAATTGAATACATTCATAAGAACTCAACAAGAAAAAAAAAACAATATGAATAATGAAACACATTAATGTTTGTCCTTAATATTAATAATTTGACATTAATGTAATAATTTACAATAAATAATATAAATAATTTAAAGAATAATACATAAATGTCAAAACAGTCAAACAGTTCAAATGCAACCAGACATTAAAGACAATTATCATTTAAATAAAATGCAATAATTCAATTATAATATATTAATTAGTATGAAAAATAAGAATCGGAAACGAAGTTGCAACAAAAACGAATAGTAAATACTAATTTTAGAACATTTCTAAAGAACCATTATTCATCAGTAATCTCAATTTTATATTATAGAATATATTAATTTTAATATAGTCGCATTTTAGATGTTTAAATGATATTACTTACTTATATTTTTTATTAGCTTTAACTTGGAGTAAATTTTTTTGGAAGATTTAAGTATCAAAGATTATTTTGTCACATATTATTATACTATCAAAATATTTAGTGTAAGGTCACTTTTCATTAATAATAATTTAAATTTTAACAATAATAATTTTTGACTGAGCAATCTCTTGACATTATTATAATACAACAATTTCGTAAAACTCGTCTAAAATATACATAAAAAATACCAAAGATTCGGATATGTCTCTTATATTTTTTTATGTCGACTATGAAAATGTAAAGTTTGTTATTGGGTTTCCAAGAAAAAATTAAATAAACTTGAGGGGCACATATTATATTACATTTCGTTGTAATACAACTCAGACAATAAATAATATATATCTAGTAACGCTCAACAACTAAACGCTAACTTTGAGAATGCGCAAAGTGTTATGAAAATCTGAATCCAATTGATAGTATGGAAGCTTTAATACATTAATCAAGGTATGATTCAATTGCAAATTAGTATCCGAGGGTCTATTATAATAACGCCTAAAACAATATTACTTCAAAATTGTTTTGACATCTCAAAACAATCATACTGTTTTAAACGTTTATTTTATTATTTTATTTTCTGAACTTTTCTTTCATAGTACTCGTAATATCTTGACATAATAATGTATAATACTTATAAACTTGACATGTAATGTAACTAGAGACATATATATATAATTTAATAAAATATACTTGTCCAATAAGTAATAAAACTCATCAAGATTGTATGTTTGCAATCAATGAATTGAATATTTGCATGCTATCTAGTAGAATATGAAGGTCATATTCAGCAAATAAATTTCATTTCATTTCAATTTCATTTCATTTCATTTCATTTCAACGTTGGTAGTATAAGCCCAGTAAGAGCGCTATTGCAGCACTATTACCTACTGCAAATTAAAGGCGATTACGAGCGTTACACATGCAATTATTTTTAGACAATCCCACGTTTGTTCAAACAAGTCAAATATTCGCTTTACAAGCACTTCAATCCCAATGTCAAAATTGACGGATAAACGAAAAGTACGTTAAAAATGGGAACACTTCATTTTAAGGCCCAAGAGACGGGTCTGCCCGCGAAATTCAAATTTAATTTGGTCAAAATAATGAGTTTTACGTGAGCTACTCACAAATTAGTCATTATTTTGATTAATATCTTAAACTGGATACTTTCACGTAAAGATTAGTATATAAACCTGTGAAGATGATACTGCCATTATCGCAATTTGAATACCATAAGCCTGCTTTGTCGTATTCGTTTATAAATGGCGAAAAACCAAATTAAATTTGAATTTCGCGGGCAGCTTCGTGTCTTGGACCTTAACAAAGTGTGCATATTAACTTTATATAGCTACACTCTACGGAAGTAGTATATTCGGTAAGTTCAGAACACTGCACGCATTGCCCTATTCACATCAAAGTTAGCGGTACACGTATGGTACGGAGACCCGTTGGGCCGTGCCGCGGTCCGCTACATACTACGACATCTGTATGTAATGTAACGGCGGTACGGACCGCTCAGATAGGCCGCGTGAAGTTAGCTGGGAACATGCCCTTTTCATTGGTCGATTCCTTTATACCCATAAGCCAGCCTTCCTCCTAAAACGGAAAGAAAAAGATTTTTATCTGTAAAATAATTCATGAAAAAACAGACGAAAAGTCAAAATTTATATTGTTTATTGCATTACATTTGTATGCACAAAATTGTTTATAAAATGGAAAAATTCAAATTTTTTCAATTCAAGGCAACAAAAACGTCATCAGTTTTAGTATTTGACAACACTTTATTGTCTGACTATTAGTATTGACTATTGTCTGGCGGGAGGCTTTGGCCGTGGCTAGTTACCATCCTACCGTCAAAGACGTGCCGCCAAGCGATTTAGCGTTCCGGCACGATGGCGTGTAGAAACCGATTAGGGGTATGATGATATACCTCTTCCAAGTTAGCCTGCTACCATTTTAGGATGCATCGTCACTTACCATCAGGTGAGTCAAGGGCTATCTTGTCATCGAATAAAAAAAACACTCGCTCAACCTGTGGCCCACAATATAGCCGTTACTACACAATACACAATAGTAGTCGTGTCGTGAGGAAACCCGCACTTTTCTGAGACTTGTACCGTTGACAGGTTGCTGAAAAAAAAAAAAAAAAGAAAAAAGAAAAAAAAAAGCAACCCACCTGTTCGTCGGGGTCGTCGTACTCCACCACGCGTATGATGTCGCCCACCTCGAAGGACAGCTCGTCGCAGTCCTCGCGCGTGTAGCGGTACGTCGCGCGCACGCGGTACAGCGTGCCGGCCGGCAGGCCCGCCAGCGTCGCCCCTGCCATGTGCAGAAACACACCGTATAGCAGGGGAAATAAAAATCTTCTCTTAAATCAAAATTTCCCTATAACCTTGAAATTACTTGTAACATTTTTTTTTTTATATGAATAGCGGGCAAACGAGCTGGCGGGTCACCCGATGTAAAATGATTACCGTCGCCCATGAACACTTGTAGTACCAGAGGCACCACTGATGCGTTGCCGGCATTTCAGGAACTTATTGGTGCGCCCCTTGAATAACCCTGTATTGTAATTAAGTGGGAACACTGTCGAAGGGAGACGATTCCACAATTTGGAACAAAATAAGTTACTTTCTATTGACCTATCACCCGCACCATGCCACATCGAAAAAAAATTGTAGTTTAGTTTAACCTACCCTCAATAACAAATAAAATAATTTATTGTATAAAATATCAGGCCAGCGTGGTGAACTGTAGGTGGTTTAGGTCAAAGCCTAAACGTTTCTCATTGGGAGATGATGATTTGATTTTTTTATATTTGAGAATGTAATGACCTACACTTTAGTCATTAATGACGAATTAGACTTATCTTTAGGTGACTATTTACTAAATACGCGTAAGCATTAGGTATTTATTTGTTATTTTTTTCTGACTATGTTAAGTAATAGTTTAGTGATGTTTCAATTTGACTGTTATGAATTATGAAATTTTTTCATTCTTTTTGTACGTTTTTATTTCCCACACGGGTGTAGGCAAAGAAAATTGCCCTTCCTATAATATTAGCAATTAAGGTTTTATTGGGAACAGATTAAAAAAAATTTGTATTAAGAAGTGTCCTGGTGGTTCTATAATTCGTCTCCAACCAATGTTCAGCTATAAACTTCTAGGTTTTTAACTAATTTCTAATTCTAAGCCCAAAAGCTTTGAAATATATTTCAGATCATAGCGTAATACCTAACTACTTATTTCTACATTTCAGTTACAAAAATTTATAATAATACAAATGGAAACGGCGAGTTTAATTCGTTATTTTTTGTATTCAATGTATATAACAATATATGTAAATGTTAACTATTTACATCAATATAAATTAAATTTTGTTTATTGAAATAGGTTAATAATAAGCAATACTGAACAATCAAGCCAAGCGTTAGAAAAAAATCTGTCAAGCAAGCCATTCCGTAGAATATTTACAAAATAGTCTGCAGCCTGTAAAAAATATATATATATATAACAACAATCATAACATAATACAATATATACAATCAGAATGAATAGTTGATAATAATATAAACAATTCAATTTTAATTATTAAAGTATTTAATAAGAAAATTAAAAAAAAACCGACTTCAATGTATAGATGATGTATTAATGAGTTATGCACTACAATGTTTAATGTAGTACAATAGGTGCATCTGTCAAAAATCATAGTCAACGACCAAGTAATTCTTTAGGAAATCATATAAATATAAATATGTGATATAATAATAATATATAATATAAATAAATACTATGTTAAGGCCAAACGTTTAACAGTAAGACATTACGATGTTAATGACAAACTTAATGATTACTAATATTATAAATGCAAAAGAGTGTTTGTTGGTTTGTCCTTCAATCAAGCAGCAACGGATCGACTTGAATTTGTGAACGAGTATAAGTTGAGGCTTAACATAGGCTTTTATTTCGAAAACACAGAGGGTTTCCACGAAATTTTGAAAGAATTACTCCACGCGGACAAAGCCGTGAGCGAAAGCTATATATTAAAAAGTAAGCAAGGAAATGAGACTGCTATGCGTTGTTTTACATATGAATGTACGAGTATGTTTAAAGTTGTATGCACGCAATTTCATGGCCGGTGAATGATCAGCTTTAGGATATGACAATTAATTTCTTTAAAATGGGGAAGTGTCAAAGTCATTGCCAAATATTTTTGTATTGAGCGACGGTAATTTATGAGCTTTATGAATTCCTTATTTACATTTATTTTTGTATAATTTTTCTGCTACTGATTTATTATTATACAAATACTATTTATGTCACGTTAATACCATAATATAAATACAAACTTATAATGTATTTCAGGTGAGAAGACCTATATGTACTGTATAATACATTTATAATTTGCTTTATAATTTTGTACTTATAGAAATCGCCACTTCGAATCACTTTTAATCGCTGCTTTTAATGGATGGTGGGAGCAAAGCCGCGGGTAAAAGATTAATATCATGTTAAAGTATAAATAAACAACAAGGCTGAAATCTCATTCATGTACATAATTCGTCAAATACCTAGTCGTTAGACTTATTATGCATATTTGTACATTTTATTTTTGTAACTTATTTTCAGTGTTAAGCTGATTAAATATTATTTTTTAATTCATTTCGTATTTTAAATACTTATCGAAAATATTTTGATTTATTGAATTTGCTTCCAATTTTTTATGCTACTTTTAACTTATTAAAAAAAAAATGTTTTTTGTTGTTGTCGATCTAGAGAAATATTGTCGATGGTCTTCTCATATGAAATGAGCAGTGCAGATACACAAACCACCTCCACCACAGACTAACTCACCGACAGGTATATCGTACACTTCCTCGGCTTTGGGAACCTGGTTGACCTTGTCCGTCTCTTTCTTATCCGTGGTGTCGTTGCGCGCGTCGTCGTGCTGTCTCGCTTCCTCGTTGTTGTTGAGCTTGGGTACTGCGCCCGGCGACCCTGGGGAAGGCGAGCTACTCAAGCCACTACTGTGCGTACCATTTGTATGTACAGTGGAATGGGGTTTACTATAACCATTTTGGGGGGTGTGGGGGGATTTTTTACCCAGTGCTTTAACGTATCATAGGCATCACCAACTAGCGTACGGCATTATCATTACAAAAAAAATATGTAAACGATGTTTAAAAAACTGAGCGTATATACTGTTAGTGACGCGAATTCACAAGATCTACCAAAAATCAATATCGCTTAGTTATCGCTAAAGAAGTTTTCACTTTGCAAAAAGTTTGATGTGTACTATTGAATAATATAGTAAGTATTAAAAAAAGGAGGCAATTAAAACCATAAAAACACTATTGTGAACGCGAGTACAAAATTCTTGTAAATTTTACAGGTCTCAGAACGAAAGTTTAGAATACAAATTATGGCAAAATCATAAAAAAAGTCAATGCGAGCACAGCCAACGCAACTTTTTAAGTACTATAGAGGGAAGTTAAAATAAAGTTAAAAAAGTGCATCTATTACAACATTTACAATTAGGTAATGTTTCGCGGCTTTTCAATATAGCTCCATACCTTAATTATTTGCTTACCTTCAAGCCAGTGTACTTAGGAGGGTTGTAATGTTAACTTACCGACAGGTATATCGTACAATTCCTCGACTTTCTTGTCCTCTGTGGGCGGCGCGGCGGGCGTCACCGGGGGTGAGGTGGAGGGGTCGCGGCGCGCGGGGGGCGAGGGGTCGCGGCGCGCGGGCGGCGCGGGCTCCGGCGTCACTTGTCCCCCCGGGGACGCCGTTCCCCCCGGCGGCGTGGGGGACGCGTCGCCCCCCGGGGCAGACGGCACGGGGGAGGGCGACCCCGGGGTAGAGGGCGGGGAGTCGCCGTTGAGCGCGGGGGAGGGCGGCGCTAGCACACACAAGCACACGCTCACACACATGCGGTTATTAGTTCACGTAACTTAAAGCCCTAACTCACATTTAAATAACGATGCATTCTGCGAAGTGTTGCACTCGTGATCGTGAACTGTAGTACTATTTTCAGAACCGCCGGTTCAGTTAATATTAATAATTAATTAATAATAACTTAATTAAAACTTTTAATAAATGGTATTATCAGTATGTTTAAGTTGAAGTCAAGTATGAAATTCACACATCTATAGAGCAACTCGAATATTCAGTGAGTTCTTGAAAACTATTATTTTTACAAAATGGGAAAACATGGTGAATAATTCAATTAGCTTAGCTTTCAAATAGAAAATTAAGATTGTAGAACTTAAAAGCCAAAGAAATTCTGACAGTACCGCTGAAATAGAATTTTAGGGTACTGTTAGTAAAAAACGAAAAAAAGATCGACATAATTTTTAACATGGGCATAGTTGAAGACCAGTTATCCAGGGAAAACAGATGGTTCCCGAGGGATTTTAAAAACCTAACTCCACAATCATATCCAAATATCATAGAGGTCAGTGTAAAAATAAGTAGTTTTCAAAAATACAAATTTTCCACAAATCAAACACTACTCCACACACACGCGCACACACACGATACATTCAACAAAGACACACAGACTATCCCTACAGACACACAGCTAGTTTACTCACTCTGCACAGTGTTGGTGGGCGAGGCGGCGTTGCCGTTGGTCGCGGGCAGCGCCTTGAGCGTTGGCTTCTTGTACGAGCCGCGCTGGCTGTCCATCGCGAGCTTGTCCGTTATCGCCTCCAGCTCCGCGAACACCTGGAAAATACCATCATCTTTTTAGGCAGCAGTTGGTAATGTTCATCATTATCAACCCATTGACTTCTTACTATTGATCGCAGGTTTCCTGTTAGAGAAGGTCTGAAGTTCGAGTCAAGTCAGTGCACACACTTTAGGTTTCAGGCTAAGTGTTCACGAATCACGGTCTTTGCTGCTCTTTGTAGAGCGAGCGCAGTATGTTATGAAAATGCAGTACCGATTTCCTCGTTTTCAGTTTCCAGTTGATATTTTTCAATGCAGACTTAGTTTTTCTTTTTTTAATTTTGCTTGTTTTATCCCGCAGATAGTTTTTTTTTTTAATTTTGCTTGTTTTTCAACGCAGACGAAGTTTTTTTTACAATTTAGCTTGCCTACCTTGGAGCTCTCGGAATGGAACAGCTGCTCCGCGCTGAACAGCGTCTGCAGGTTGTTGACGTAGAACAGCACGCGCGAGTCGTACAGCGCCGGCAGCTCGTCGTGCAGCTCCGAGTTCAGGATCTCGTATGTGCGTTTGGCCTCTTCCAGCTGCTCCCGACCTTTGGTTACCTGGAATGGAGAGTATTAAAATCATCCCTAGGAGCTTCAATCGGGGAGATCAAGAGCTTTAGCAGCATCTTCATCGTTGGAGTAGCATTCAAAGTCGAAGAGAAACTCCTTCACTCCTGGACTTTGCACGGATTTCCACCGATTGCTTCCGTCATGAGATAAACAGACCAAGTGAAGTACAGCGGAAGTACATGAATTCACGAAGAAACTGTAAAGGTAGACTTTTCAACCCTCGCTTCAAGCGTCATTCCCCCGCATCAATGACGCCACGACTCCACGGTACTATGCACTATGTAAAACGTGGGGAAGCCATTCGACCCTAGCGCCACTGACGCAGAGACCTGATCGAGATCAGAAGATATTGGATCTCTATTAGTCCGGGATTACTTCTATCCTCTACAATATGATAATTACAGCCTCATAAGGAGGCTTAGTGACTACTAAAGGGCATTTTAATTCCATTGAATCTCTACTGGTCTGGGATAACTTCCATTCCTAATGATTCCCGATCACTAAATTAGCTCAGGTTACAAACCTTAACGTCGTCTCTTCTTTTGGCCGCGTTCGCCTGCAAATTCTGGAAACTGTGCCTTTGACCATCGTAGTCCACTAGCTTCCGACCTCGTTTCTCGATCTTTTTCTGAAATTGGAAGAATAAAATATGATAAACTGCCTAGTTCCCAACAGTACCTCACGGGAGCTGACATGCATATTTGTGATATTTATCTTTTCATTTTTTTAAGGTCTTCAAGACAGAAATTCTTCCATGATATTCCGCTTAGAGTCCATTTATGGTGCACGTGGCTCATTTATCTGGTCAATAATAATGTCCTCTCAGTCGAATCGATCGATCGGCGAACTGTCATGGCGGCCTACTTATTGGAGACGGGGTACGACCGAGAGCTCATCAAGCCTAGGGATGTAACTTGACTCTGGGCAGTTACTGTCAATTTACCTCCGATCCGGGACTCCAACTCAGAACCTAATGATCCACAGCTAACAAGCTATAACCATTAGACCGAGCAGTTTGTTCCTTGTGTAATGAAATAGGTATAATCGGCAGTATTACCCTAACTTCCGGGAACTGGTTGGTGTAGGTGTTGAGCGGGATGAGCACTTGGTCGCCGAGCTTGTGCGAGAAGTCCTGCCACAGCATCTCCATGTTCTGTGCCTGCACGTACAGCAGGTCGTGGCCAGACCAGCCGCTCTCGTACACCTCCGTGATCGCCTCCATCAGCGACTTGGACGCTGTTTGAACCGCTGGAAGGAACACACCACAACTTACGTCCTATGTACCACTAAATGTATCTCGACTCACGAAGGATTCCAATAGCCGGTACTCACCTGGGAGTTCATAAATTACATTATACTAAGGACACATTTATTAAACATATTAATGGACGGTAGCAGATATTCAATATGGGTAGACTAATAAATTAGATGAATTACTACTATCCAAGGGACTTACAGAGTACATACATTCAATATAATAGGTAGCTACACTAATTTTGTAGATGAACTATATCACGCAGGCAATAATGACAGACGATAGGATTTAATAAAAAATTTTACGCTAGCACACATGTGCTTTTTACGACACATTATCTCCGTATGACTTTTTCGGCCTTGGCTAAAAATATAAAAATATGCGACTGAATCATTGAACATGCTTTCTCCACTCGAATTTTTTTATTTATGCTTTACTTTGAAGAAAATTTTCTGCCAATAAGCATTGGGCCAGCGTGGTTGACTATGGCCTATAACTTTTTTCTGAGGACATCTGCGTTCAGTAGTGAGTTGGAGAACTTTTGTTAACAATCATGGAACAGTTCAGGAGCCCTCACTCGGGAAAAAATTCGAGAACAGGTCAACGTGTGAACAATGTATTAAGGGAATGATGAGGCAGACATTAAGTCTTGGGAAATATAAATAACTGCACTTAAAGGAGTGTATTCACCTCGTATGCATCTTATGTAGTTGTTGAACTCCTTCTGTAGTCTGGTCGCCGTCTGGTGCTGCCGGTTGAAGTTCTGCAGGTGCTCCTCGAAGATGTCGTCCAACGTCCGGTCTACTTTGCCCAGGTTTTGCAGCAGCTGTAAAAAGGAAACCACTCAGTTATATTTAACGTACATAAACGCTAATTTTTTAAATACGATTCCTAGAAAAGGCTCCTAAGAAGTAAACCACGCTAAATCAGTGGAAGAACTTTGTGTAATGCATTCAGTTTAAAGTTAAGTAAGAATATTATTTAAACTTTACATTACATTCATAACTGGCTGATCGTCGGACGTTGTCCTATTCAAACAATAGATTTGTTTATGATTGTTTTTTGAATTAGTGAAATGTTTTTGGGAAATAAACTATGTCTCATAATATAAACAATGAACGACAACCAATCAAAATTGAGGAAATTTTAATTTATATGTCGAATGCGTCTTCAAACTCTGGGAAGAGCGTTGAAGGGAAGAACTTCCTTGGTTGACTGCGCTAGTGAAATAAGTGTTTCTACATCATAACATGTACCAAGTAGTGTATGTATTAATAACTAAGTGCGTAGTTATGAAATGTTTTCATGGATGGACAAGCGTTTGGCTTTTCTCTGGCTGGTGGCTTTTTATCAAATGCAAATAGTTAAGATACCTTATGTATTGTTGGGTCATGCGTAGATTGCGTCACTAGTCAGAGTAAACTGCGGCTAAGTGGGTGTGACAACTGTGTCGGATTTCAGCAAGTGTCTCGCCTTGCGCAACCTGCGCATGGTAATGTAACGCTGGTTTGCAATCAGCTTACAGGGTTACCGACTTCCTTGTAATTTCAGTAGCCACAGTGGTTGAAACTGCACAATAGTCGACTTTACGGGGAAGTGCAGTGGGTAAAGCGAGCATACAGTTTCGGTTCACACTGCCCAAAACCCACGCTACACCCAGATTAATGATGTAAGTTATCGTTAAGTAATTACTTAAAGAAGGCTTAAAGTTTGCATTATAGTATATCCATCATTATAGTTTGGGTATTTATACTAAATAAACATAAGTAATTATTTTAAGCCTTATTAAATTGTTTAGATTTTGCATTACCAGAAATGAGAAACACCAAGAAAATAATACTGATATATTTTAAGTAAACATAGGCCAGAGGTACTGCCAAATATGTCCAAAGCTACAGGAACCTTAACATCATAATGATGTCACTAGCATAATCCAACTCATTATTATTCCTAACGGACTATTTGTGTTCGCTGGCCGACTTATTATAAGCCGGCAAGCTAAACTTGGTAAATTCATAAACGGAAAAGGGTGGACACAGAGCGATTCAAAATACGCAGCAGCTTTGCGAGGCAGCGCCACTATGGGCTTGCCTTGATCAGTCAAGTCAAGTGCAAAGCATCGGCCAAGGCTCCCACGCTTTGGTACCCTGTTAATAGAACAATTTTCAATAAATTTTGCTAATAAAAATCATTCTAGCATAGATTATTAGCGGTAAGATTGCTTTGCTTTATTGGATTTGCTTCTAAAACATTCTAATGAAACAACATTAGAATTAACAAGTCATTGCCCCTGAATTCCAAGAAAATCATGGCAATCAAATATGAAATCTAGTGCTGAAAAACTATCCAGATCATATTTTATACTAGCCTTTTGTTTCAGGTAGGTAGGGTACAGGAATTAGTGAACCTATATTTAAAATTCTTTCACTGGTTTCGAATGGCTATTTTTAGTGAACCCACGCGAACTTAGTAGAGTGCAATGGTTCATAATACATAGAACAACTGTCATGGATAATTTATGGTATGGTAAGGGCAACGACATAGCATTAAGAAATTCATCAGTATTCAAACTGGCTGCCGATCCATGTGCAAGTGTTAATGTATTCGTTATAATGTTAGCAAACAATGCAGAGATTGTCGCAAGGTCGGCACTGGCTTGGTGGCATGATAAGTCGGCGTTCCGTGGAAGCGAGGCCGATCTTAAACTGGTATGTGCCTCATTACTTAATTCATTCAGGAATGTGGAATTTGCATTGTATCGTATCTTTATGAAAGTGGAAATATAAACATCAACACGTAGCTTGTGGTGAGGACAGGTTTTTAAGCTTTTAGGTGATTTAAAGACAGCGTTTGCAAAGAATTGATTAGGTGAGATGGCTGGAAATTAACTATTTGATTATAAGCATACCTAAATAGCTCAAACTAATAAATCTTATAGCTAAAATTATTAAAAATCACTTATTTAATCCCAATTTAGCAGATGGATAGTCTGGCAATGAAAACTTTAAAGAATACATGACTAAAATATGATAGGTGAAACTAAAATGTTACTAAAGGAAGCCTATATTCAAAATTTTGGGGGTTACTGGGGCTTCAAAACAATAGCTAAAATCTAAATTATGAAGTGAATTTTGGTATCAATTCAGGGAATGACAGACGTACTGTCATGCGCGGCTTGAATCTAGTAGCGTTCTTTGATGTCGTCTGTCCACCCAGTGGAGGGTTTACTAACGTGCACTTTAAGATGCGAGACCGCTCCTGTGTAGTCAAACCCAACGTTTATCGCTTCTTGCAACTATGTGTCTCACCCGCTACTCTAGATTGAGCTATGTCGGGTATTTCACTTGGGAGTATGAGCTTCTACGAATAAGATTGTGACACGACGACCGATCGTGGTCGTGACAAAGCGTAGAGCGCAAGAACATTACAAGAACTATCAATGAAGCATAGATCAAGGAACTCCTCAAAGTGCGTCCATTACACGACGGGAAAAAGAACAAGAAAGTCCGGCTCAGTGTGGGACATAAGCTGTTGATCCGATACGTTGTCGTTATGCTAATGCGATGTTGTGTCATCGACCGGTCATTCTTTCCTAGTGTGAACTTCGCCAGCCGAGGCGATGCAGTCTTATTAAGAGATCGTTAAATGCGCATTGTTTTGCAAAGAGTTTGACTGATAAAATTCAAATTGATGCTAATATGCTATGATGCTGTGCATAAACATGTAAATCTCGTGCACGTGCCATACCAAACGATTTTTTGAAGAATATTGGCCAAGCTCAACTTGACTAATATTCTCCTCTCCCCTAATGATGACAATGATAAAGACAGTGATGATGATGATGCCTGCCTATCATACTAGTACTAATATAGTTCAGTATGTAATACCAAGTGACTAATCTACTCTGTTTTAAATTCAGTTTTGATATCTAAAATATCTTTATGCTATGAGTAGGTACTTCGAAATATGTAAAATCTTGTCAGAGCATAGGTATGTATCTTTACATGATATCGTATTTTGAAACAAAGTTCACTGTACACTAGGCACTTGAAATCCTTATCTACGCCACAATATTATTGTAGATAAATAATACAGATAAAGGGGATGAGGTATCTGAGAAGTTATTAATCACAATTATTTGCGGATACTTGGTCCTTTCTTGGAGACCTTGAACCAATTAGGAAGTTTAACGGTTTAACGGGAACTAAACTAGGAAGTTTTGGCCGAAATGGAGTTTCAAGAAAGAATTTTTAGTTGCAGTAAAGTTAGCTGTAAATATTAAGCTAAATACCAAACAAAACAAAGGTTAGATAGAACGTGACACTCATTTAATAGCTCTTAACAATCTTTAGTGAAGTCGACAGCAAATATCGAAAGGTTTAGCAAACATGTCAACTTAAACTACAGTAGTATTAGAAATGGAAAAAGTTTTGGTAGAGCATAGAACTTTGGCGCAGAGATAGCTTTCATCCTAAAAAAAAATAGAAAATGTTTTTATCCCGACCCAGTGCAGCCTTTCCCAGGAAAGAAGTGCTTTATATGCATCTTTCATCCGATTAAAAGATGCAATAGGCTACTTTGTAGGATAAAACTGTTAACTGTTAATGGGAAGTTAAATAAATTCTATGAATCTATCGCAGTTTAACTCACGAGCAGTTGATGGAACAATAAATACTATGCCTCTATCTGGTGATAATTAGCTAAAACACCCTGCTAATAAGAGTTACGGCAATTGTAAATATGCTGCTCCAAACGAAGATGCGTGCAATGAAACAATAGGTTGTAGCAAAATGTATGAGACCTCGGCCCAAGACAATCGAAAATGAAAGGAGTTGTGGCGGACGTGACGCGACGTACCATATATGGACGTTATGATAGGTTGTCATCGCCTAGCATATTCGCTCATGGAAGTAGTACTAAAGCGTGGAAGCCTGACTACTAAATATAAACAAATAATTTTGAAGATGGTAATGCGAATGAGAATCCCCATGGAAAAAATCGCAACATCAGCTCTTCATTTATAAATGTAGTTTTTAGCTTTTAGCGACCTTTAATATTCTACCCTAGAATTCATTTTCTGAAAGAGCATACAATTAACTATTATATTGTATAAAATAAATAAATAATAAAAAGAGGATAATTAATGTTTTTATTGGAAACACTAATATAAATAATAATATTTGAAACTATTAAGTCGTCGTATATTTATTTACATGTGAAGAATGAAATTATCATAATCGTTCGAACAAGTTTCGTAAAAATTTAGACAGCTTAAAATAGATTTTACTTTAATGTAAACAATGAGCTACAAGCTATATATTTGAAAACGATTACAAACATAATTGAAATAACAGGTACAATGTAATGGATACAAATAACTTCAACTATGTAAAAACTGGAAAGGATGCTGAAGATTACTGTAATAAAACACATCCTTTATCAAATGTTATGTGCCAATAAATAAACGTCGATTACCGGAAAATTGCGAAAACAATCGGAAATTACAAAATTGCTAAAATACCAAGGCTCATTGATGTTAAAACAGTGTAAACATCGCAAATAAAACTAATTTCACACTACACAAAAAAATATAGTAGCATGAGCATTTAAAGATAACTTTTGCTTCCCGAAGCCGTAAAACTTGACTCTATTTCAACTTAACGTAACTTAGCTATATGTCAGGAGTCAAGACATTGTTCAGATCTCTAGAATTAATGTTTTTCATAGAATATCAGCTTCAAAAATGGCCGCTCTATGATTTAATAATTCAGTGCTCTTTCTTAACTTCTGGCATAGTTTTTTTAATCGTAGCATCTTTCAAAAGATAGAAAGAGGACACTTTCAGGATTTTTAAAGAGAAACTATATTTTTGAAATAAGAATGAAACTTCAATGGTAATAAATAATTTTCAGTAAAGAATTAAATATCAGTAATACATATTGATAAATCAGAACTTGTTTAAATATTTGCCATCAAACAAGCATACTAAAGGGATTTGTATACAAAGTAAATCGACCAATTACGCCTACAGTAATACAGATCATTAAATTGAAACAACGATTTAGCGTGTTCACGCCAAGATTTCAATCTTCTCAGCTAATCGTGATAAAATAATCGTATTAAGTTACTATTTAACTCTTCAATAAGACTAGGGAATATATTCTTTCAGCTTATTATGATAGCAGTTTTTAGAATATCTTTTTATCGAAAAAATTGATGCCTAACTGTTTTCTATCTCATATCGACTTTTGAAGTAACGACCTAAAAAATATATTTTTAACTAGCTTTAACCCGCGGCTTCGCTCACGTTAGGTTCGATTTTTAACCCCCTATTTAACCCTCTTGGGGTTGAAATTTTCCAAAATCCTTTCTTAGCGGATGTCTACGTCCTAATAGCTACCTGTATACCAAATTTCAGCTCGATCGGTCCAGTGGTTAGAGCTGTGCGTTGATAGATCAGTCAGTCAGTCAGTCACCTTTGCCTTTTATATATTTAGATTATATGAAAGCCATTGCCTTTTATAACCATAGTTTTCAAGTTGTGGCTTACCAATTTACGCGTTAAATTAGTCGGAAAAATAGATAAAACAAATTAATAACAACTAAAATTAGTATTCAAGAATGAATTCCAAATACTAGAAAGGGCTCGTCAAGTGCAAGGAGAAAGCTAGGAAATAGAAAATAAGATAAATCATGCAGACATGCTCGTCCTATAAACCTGGATGCCGGTTGGATGCTCGTTGCTCAGTATGCAATAAGCACGGGAGAAAGTGTAAACTTGGCAAAGTGTTATATCAAACTGGCCGGATCGAATAGATTACGTGTTTGTATGAGCCTTCTTTTTTATTTGAGGTTATTCAGGTTTATTTTACGTCTGATGATGGCAGAATGTGTCGGCCGTACGAGTAAATATTCAAAGTCATCACTATCATCATCTTAATAGTCAGATTAATCAGCGTGTCGATTCTCTAAAAATGATTGCATCAATGTAACGATCGCAATGGCCTCTGATTGGCTGGTACCCTTCCGCTATTGGTTAAAATGCATCGATGCAGCAAGAACGCCGTAAATTCAGACATATTGTTATGCACTTGCTACGCAACCCACGCAGCGCTGGCGGCTGCATTTGGTGCATATGCGTTCTAAATATAGTACAAAGATAACTAACTCTTTTTGTGTCGTTATCGATATTTCCTCCGAGTACTCCAAAGCATGCCCATACAATTTAAAATATTTATTTATTTATAAACCATGCCATGCAGTGCAGGGTTAATAAGAACTTTTTCTTTTTTTTTTCAGTAATATTAGTCAAGCTAGACAATAGTTATATGCCCCTCTCCCCTCTAAATAAAGCATGTTTAAGGAGTTCTTAATACAAGAGTGCAACGTGTGGGGATTGAATCATGGATCTTTCAGCTTTCAGTCCGCAAGTTTCAGTTAAACCATTACATTGGGGTCATTGATTATCTAATTAGTCTTCGATATGTTATGGCATTGCGTACAGGTTGGTTAAACGTAAAGAAAATCACTTACATCAAGCTGACGAATTACGATATAGCTGTTACAAACGCACTCGCAACAAATCTGAGGAAACCTAGACTTGCATGATCGCATGCCGCTGAAATTGCTAATTCTTTCGCATACCCTACCCATATCTTAGCGCAAGCAGCGTTGGTCAATCTATTTTTAACGCTGCAGTTATTTCTTGAGCAACATTTTTATTACATATTCGTTGAGGCTGTAAAACATTCAGGTAGAGCGATAACGCATTTGTGAACATTTTATGTTTGTCAGTAGGAGTTCAGCTTTATTTGGTTTTCCGAGTCAAATTGCCTATCAATATTATTGTCGATAAATCTTAGGTGTCTATAGCTCAAGTGTTCAAACATTAAACAAAAAAATACTGTTCAAAACTTAAAGATCATCTAATAGAAGCTATAGTCCTCAGTAATAAGGTGTAAAAGGGTGTAAATGATAGAATGACCCAAGTAGGAGAAGGTCATAAAAATTTACAAGTTGTACCTACTGACTTGAAAAGAAATTAAAAAGGCTGAGAGAGTGAGCCGTGTTTTACTTAAATGAACAAAAAAACATTTATTTTAATCCTGGAAAAACAAAGGGTCACTCTTTATGCCTTTTAAGGATAAAAAGTAGCCTATGTCTCTCTCCACACTATAACTATGCAAAAAATAGTGTGGTTCGTTGCTATATGATTGTAGGACAAACTAACAAACAAACACACATTCGCAAATTTTATATTATCAGTAAGGGTAAGACCACTATACTATACCCGTCTTCCGTCATAGTAGAACTTCGTAACTTGACTCCTGACGCGACTGATTTGTGAATACATGAAACACGACCAGCCATGAACATAAGCAACATCGATGCAATTAATGGTTCTATATCGGTCTAATGGTACTCGCACGTCCTGTCCATTCAATGTAACGTACACACTATTAACTGGCGGTTGACTTTGTAAACACGGCTCATTACGACTCAGCATAAACATGCATAAACACTATGACTGTACCTACTGACATGCCAATTTACAAATCACATTTGAAGGGTAAGGGTTCCCCCTTACTCATAGATCATAGTCATCCTTGCTTACCTCCTTACAATCGTTACTAATATTACTAGTGGTTCGCCCCGAACTGAGACCTCGCGATATCCCATAATTCCCAAAAGTTTTAATTATATATTGTAATAATTAACTTTTAACATTAGACACAATAAAAAAAATAATAGTTGACATAAAACTGTTTTACTGACACAGCGCCATCTATTAGCATTATAGTGAAGCTTATTATTATTAGCTTCACAATAATGCTAATAGATGGCGCATTAAAATTAAATAATTTCGTTTCTTTATAACATTTATCTAATTTTAGTATTTGTTGTTCAAGTACAGGATATAACTGAATTTTCAACCAAGTTTCACGTTCTAATATTCAGTAATTCAGAAGTTATAGGGCTCTGACAGACATTTAGACGGACACACTTCTCTGTCTAGTAGGCAAGCGCCCTAGTTGACTCAGAGAACTCGCTTCGCTCGTTCAATTAATGCGAAAGTGTGTTTGTTTGTTGGTTTGCCCTTCAATCATGCCGTAATAAAGCAACGGTTCGACTTGATTTTTTGCATGGGTAGGTATAGTTTAGGACCGGGGGAGTGACACAAGACTTTATGCTGAAAAAACTGGTCTCAATAAAATTGTAATTGTAATGTGTAAGTCTTAAGTGTACCTATTTCATTTGTATTTATACATGTCAATGAATAAACCATATTCTATTCTATTCTAAAAATCTAGATCGGTTCAAATCTTCCCAATAATGGGTCCCAAACCCCCGACTTTCAAGTCAACATTATTTAACAGAATCCTAGATTACTAGACTGTTTTTAACCGACTTCCAAAAAGGAGGAGGTTATCAATTCGGCCGGTATCTTTTTTTTTTTTTTTTTTTTTTTTTTTTTTCTATGTATGCCCGCCGATTACTCCGAGGTTTCTGGACCGATTCACGAAATTTTTTTTTTAATCGACAGAAAAAGCTTGCGAAATGGTCCCATAATTTTTTTTACCTTCAACTCCTCAAGCCTGATGCTGCAGGGGTATTTCCCCCCTAAATTATGGGACCTTAGGAACCGTCGTTTACGAATTGGTATGCTTGGCCTAAGCATATACTAGATCCTAGAGCTCCAGGTCCTACTCCTCAATCCTGATGCTGTAGGGTACTGCCCACCTAAATTATAGAGATTTAGGGACTGCTAATCATGAATTGTTATTGTATGTAATAAGCATATACTACACCATTGAGGTCTAGGTTCTAGCTCCTGAATCCTGATGCTGCAGGATACTGCCCACTTAAACTGTGAGGATTTAGGAATTTTCGCTTGCGAATTGATATTGTTAGTATCAAGCATATTCTACATCGTGGAACTCAAGGTCCTAGCTCTTCAATACTGATGCTGCAGGGTTACTGCCTACCTTAACTGTGAGGATTTAGGAACTGTCGTTTACGAATTGATATTGTTGGTACCGAGCATATACTACATCATAATGCTCAAGGTTCTAGCTCCTCAATCCTGATGCTGCAGAGTTGGAGGAATTACGAACTGACGCTTTCGAATTGATATTGTTGGTACCAACCATGGACTACATCATGGAACTCCTAGTCCTAGCTCTTGTGTATTGTTAATAAGTACTGTAGGTACCAAGTATAGAACTACATTAGCACCGTAGCGTCGGAGGGAGGGGAGAGAGCAGGAACAACCTACACTAAAAAGCTTAAAATAAAAATTCTTTTCAAAAAACCGACTTCAAACGCCACTACAAAGTATAAAAATAATTTTATTTTGTACACGTTTGTTGAAGTCGGGCGGGCTTAACTAGAAACGATGAAATCGATGCGCGACGCTTATTTTATGGTGACATATAAGAGACACGTTTATCGAAATCGGGCGAGCATCGCGTATCGGTTTCATCGTTTCTATTTAAGCCGCCCGACTTCAACAAACGTGTACAAAATAAAATTATTTTTATACTTTGTAGTGGCGTTTGAAGTCGGTTTTTTGAAAAGAATTTTTATTCCTTTTCTGTTTTGATAGGCACTGAGTTACAGAATCAGCCCCTAGAAGCTTAAAATAAAATTTCCACTCATTTAAAATGTACTCATGAATTAACGCAGTTGGCAAATAGGTAAACCTAATTCAACCTGTTGCATTACTTGCACGAACGAAACGCGTCGAGAGTAAATACTGTAAATAGCGGAGGAACGTGACTGCGGGTCGGTTTGTTTCATAACAATGAAGAATTGTAGATCACAAGGATGCAATGCAAAACCGCAATTCGCAATCCAGTGTAATACGAATAGCTTATTGAGTAGGTACACTGTACACTATAGTTGGACTAGTTAAGATAATAATGGGTATTTTTTAGGAAATAAGGCATAATAATTTCCAAGAATGAAGAGAAGCGTCAAACTTTGTGAATAAAAGACGGGAAAGGGTATACTTTCCAGGTGGTCCCATTGTCATCAGATCAGGATCTGATAATGGGAGAAATCGAGGGGGAACTCTTCAAATTTTATAGGCACAATTGATATACTTTGTAGTGGCGTTGGAAGTTGGTTTTGTAATAAGAATTTTTACGTTTATATTATGTTGTTATTTATTGAATTCTCACAAGAGCCCTTGCAAGAGCCTTAAATCCTCAAAAAACAGACAGATTTTGTAATCGCCAAACATCAAGACTTCGAGAGTCACACTAATATCAAAGAGCAACTTATTGCTTATTTAGGTCAGAGCTAAGCCTGACGAATGGTTCGCTAAAATCGACAAAAACACCGGCAAACATTTAACAGTTTAATATATAACTTTGCGTAGGTAGGTACTTATATCATAAAATTAACCTACTAAGGTATTGATGAGATCCAGTCTCCGTTAAATTTAATCAAATGCGCATAAATAAATACTCATGAATGAATGAAGAAGAATTCAGATTTTGATAGACACTATAATGGTATATCATCGCCAATATAGTACACGACGACCTCCAAACGAAAAAATACCAACAGCCGCTCTATCTTTTAGATAAATGTCTGCAAAGTCACGGTATCGCGCGCTACTAATTAACTAATTAATTCAAACAAAACATAAATCAATCCAACCGAAGACAAAACTAATGAATTGATTAATGAACTAGCACAGTATTTGCGAATAGAAAAGCTTGAGGCAAATAGAAAAGGAAAAGTGGAGAAAAAAATAAGAAAGTTGTTTCAACCAAACAAGTAGTACTAAAAAGGATAGTCGTGTATCCGAGTCTGGTTAAAAAAAACTATTGGACGCATAGGAAAAGAGCTGGTGAATGAATTGTTTATATTGTTTTGTATCGATAAGCTCTAGGTCTAGGGTTCCATATCCTACGGGCCAAATAGAGTCCAAATAATATCACTCTGCTGTTTCTCTACCAATCAGTCCATGTTTGGCTATTTGGTGTAGAGTGCTGACCCTAAATTGATTTTTTTTATTAAATTAGCATTCCCCACATGAAAAAGGAACCAAAAAGAACTTCCAGTAAAGTGTGCAGTTTAATCAAACATTGATATCTTGAATACAGGAAGTTAAAGAGAAATATTTCAAATTAGAATATTCAAAACAATATAAATAAGTACCTATTAGTAAAATAGTACATATGTGCTACAGCATATATCTTTGAGTATTTAGCGTGTACATTGTACATGCAGCAGAGTATTCGATTTTATACTAGAGAGTAAAGTACTCTATTTTTCTATCTTTATTAAATATACACCTACAGATAGGTTCTTCTGCATTGATAAGTGTATTAATTACTACAACGGACCATACACAGGCTCTCACACTACAGTAACACAAACAGTTTCACTCGCCACTAACAGATGCTCAAGCTCATTGTTAAGGCGACAATACACTCATCAGTCAAGTAGCATGGCGGTGTAAGTCTATTATGTGTTCAGAATGAAACGGTACCAATGTTCGCGGTTTCAAGGTCAGATTAAGTCCAGAAGTGATTTAGGCTTATTTGTCCAACGATTCTTTCACCGTTGTACGTTATGCACTAACTTTACATACGTTGTACGTAAAGTTCTATGTTCTTGTTTGTCATATCGTTCTTGTTTTCTAAGCATTGCTCTCATGACAGATTTTATTCATTTCTGAGGCTTTAATATGCCTAATCAGATTCGCCTAATATGATATGTTTAAGATCTTATTCCGACCTAAGCTCATATCTTATATAATATTATCAAATAAATGATTTCAACATTTTTATTGTTTAAAATGGTTTCGACTTCTCTAGTGCTTGGGTGTTTAGGAGACTTTTATAGAGCAACATAAAGTTTTGTCTGGATTCCGAATCTTACATGTTTTATGTTTCCAGATAGTTTCTTTTGAGTATTTAAGTGATCAGGCAATAGTAATTTTATTACGGGCGATAACAAAACCAATAAACGAAAAGTAAAGAAACCATTCGGTAAGACAATCGGGGGAACGAGTTTTTTTCGTTATTTCGTTAACAGCGTGGGATGCAAAAAAGTGAAAGAATAATTTTTAGCACTGACGTCATATCATCCTAGCAGCAACGACAACTCTGTAATAAGAGCGGCCGATTCAGAAGAAGACTAATGTTAGATAAAATAAATTGGTCACCAAAGGCGTCCACGAGCAATAAATAATATTGGCAAATATCCCAATAATAACTATTTAAAATCAATCAATACGTCAATGCTCTTCCGTCTCGGCTGGATGATTTAGATTGACGGCCATAAAAAATACTCCTAATAGTATGGAAATCTTATATTTATGTTTCTATTGCCAGGGCAGACACGAAATTTATAGAAGCAGAGATCAGTTCTTGTTTTCGGACGCAGCATAGAGCTTCCGAAAAGCGAATAAAATTCGCAAGAACGCCAATCGCCGCTGCTAAAAGCATCTAGTCCACTCGGGCCGTACGAAAAGTGCTAATCTGAAGATTATTATTAACGAGAAGCTAAGGAAGCTTTACCCATAACTGTTACCTTCTTTTCTTGTTCGTTCAAAACAAGTGCAATGTAGACACAATATGTTTTTGGACCTTAAAAAAAAAAAACAGGTAACTTGTCTGCATAATGAAGCTAATTTTCCAACAATGAATTCTATCATACTAACCATAATACCATTTTGATTCGAGAAGATACCTGTGTAAACGGCCAGAAGATGGGCAGAGATGAATGATGAATAAAACATCATAAATTTTCAACAGTTCCTTCTTATCGTCTTTTAATGTAATCATCCACAGGTTACGAATGTAATAAATGGATCAATGCAAATTATTTTAAAACCATCACATTCAGATTTGAAATGCATTTCATAAACGAATCTTCAGTCATTGACGTCAATGACGGATGTTGTAACTTTGTAAGATTATGCACACACAACACACCATAACACTCGTATACGATTTCTGTAGCATTGTTGTAAGTTACGTGTTTTTTTTATAAGCAACATTTAATTCCTTATTTTACTTTACCTATCTCCGACATTAGTTCTCCAATTTTCTGTTGCCAGATAATGCAGTTAATTTTGTTGTACGCAATCTCTAAACTGAACTAAATTGATCGATCTAAATCTAGAGCTATCATTTTCCACGATGGGGAATCGAAATATTTAAGGGAAAAGGTGACTGACTAACTGACTGACTGATCTATCAACACACAGCTCAAACCACTCGATGAATCGAGCTGAAAGGCATACAGATAGCTACTATCATGTAGGCCTAAGCTAAGAAAGAATTTTTGAAAATTTGAAAAATCGAACTTATCGAGAGCGAAGCCGCGGACAAAAGCTAGTTATGAATATAATAGCACGAGTTTTAGATCTATCAATTTACTTTAGTTTAGAGATTGTGTACAATTGAATTAGCTACAATAACTAGTAACATCTTGTTATCATAACGCGTGAATCGTTTCTATTAGCGTGAAAAATCTTTTAATCTTTTTACAATTAACAATTTTTTATGATTTGACAGATACAAATTTTTGTGTTAAATTATCATATCAATAGCAGCTACTTTGGGTTTATAGAAAAATTTATTGATTGCTTACGTAAATTCCATTACTTTCAAGCTACTTTCAACACGTATATTTAAACCATTTATAGACTTGACAGAAAACATAAATGGTCATTGATCATGCAATGCGATTTGTAATATTTAATAGTGTATTGTGGTTAACTGGGTGTTTCAAACAGCGTTATCTGCTATCATGTGTAACACGTGAAATACAATATCTCACGGACGACCTTGGAATACGATATGGAAGTGTTAATTATGCGTAACTACGGTAAACTCTGTTTACTTCATACAGCTAATAGAGTAGAAGAACCAACATTACGTTGATGTGACGTAGCCATGAGGTGTAATCTTAGAAACGATATAGGAAACAGAATTGTAAAAGCCAGTGCGTTACTTAATTTTCTAGCGAAATGATAGATAGCCTGATAATAAGTAAAAAAGAATTAATTTATTTTATACAATGGAGGTGGGAGAAATTGTAAGGGAAAAAGAATATGATGATGTACATATCAAAGATACATATTTAGAGTAATTTATACTTCTTATCAAGTATCTGAAATATATGGCAGAATAGATCAAACAGTATATAAGTATTATAAAAGTCGAAACTCTGTGTACACAAGCCTTCACCTTCCTTGACTAGCAACTGGTTATTCCACATTTCAGGAAAGAGTAGAAACTGGCTTTCATAAGCATAAGCAAAAATATATAGAGATTTCCTGATTTGATTTGGCGTCTGAAACTAGGCCAACGCAAGAATAGAAATAGGAAGAATACTACGAAAAGAACCATCAAGAAGGCTTGGTATTGATAACAATTTGGAAGGAGAATCGTATTTTGTGCTTCTTGAGCCTTTCTTTTGACGTGAAACGTCTTTAAAATCATACCAAAACACACGGGTTCCATTCAGAAAAATGTAAGTCTTAGAAACATGAACCCAATGTCATTATTTAGAGTATATAGTCATCTCGGTGCAAGACTTTGAGTTTGTATCGGGGCCGGGTGGGGCGGGGGAGGGGCACTGCGTAGAATAACCGAAACTCGCAGATATCGGACGTTTCACGTTAAATCTAACGGCCGTGTGCACCGACACAGCTCCACCCGTTTTTTTTTCATTAACTCTTACTGTAATGACAAAATTCGATAAAGAATTCCGGACTATTCAGAACTCATTGAAACCTCAAACACTTTTATTATTCAAGTCGTTTTGCGACGAGCCTAAAACCAATGAAATACGAAATCGTCGGAGAATGCCTCGCAGCATTTAGGTCGCTCGGTATAGCTCACATAAACGTCATATTTCCCGAATTACTATTTACACACGGTCCGTCCGTGACCTATATAGCGTTTCTGTCGATGATGAGTTGACGGATTTCATCTGCTGATTGTTTAAAGATTTTTCTAATTACGTTGTTTCAACTGCTCGATTTTTTAAATTACTTTGACTTATTATTATTTGCTTGACTTGACTTAACTGCCTCAATGGTCTAGTGGTTAGCATCTTTAACTGCGGACGACTAGGTGCTGGGTTCGATTTCCGGGTCAAAAATATGCCTATTTGGTTTTCTGTCAATCTGTCAAGAAATTCTCAGTACTTGCCTCGGCTTAGGCACAGAGCACGTAAAACTGTCTGTCCTGCGGCTGATCTCTCTCCATTCGTGTTGAATTTGCTTCCCATCGGACATAGTCCGAGTGAGAAATTTGAAAGTTCACCTTGTTTGCGCATACACTTGGGAACTATAATGTCATCCATACAGATGCCGCCGTGACAGAATTCGGTTGGGATAACATTATAATTGCTAACGCTTATTTATGTAGATTAAAATGAAAATTTCGACTTATTATACTCGTGCCCCGGCCAAGTTAACGAGAAGGAGGAGTTTCAATCTGAATTAAGAGTTACGACGTCACTCACAAGTTACAATGCCAAGGCAACGACGAATATTTGATATAACTAACACAAGTAGGTATTTAGGTAGGTATGTACGTAATGAACGACGCCGTAAGGATGTTTATTGTTTGAACCAAACACCGGTCATGAGCAGATAATTACCTAGTTTACGTCTCGCAAATGCGGGCGCATCCGTAGAAATGCGCTTTAGGAAATTCGTACACGAGTCACGTAGTAGTGCGAAGTTGTCCATTGACTAGCCTGCCACACAAGTGTATATGGAAGGATTCGTAAATCGGAAAGTTTTATTAGTACCTAAGAAAGAATAAATACGATTGCAGTGTACGTAAAGTTGTTTATGGATCCATCGTCGCGATTTTGTTGTTAGAGTAAAATTGTGCATTTTCACGGTTTGAGGACTTCAATCTACTTTATTTTTTTTTTAAAGAGCAATTGCTGAGTTTCTTGCCGGTTTTTTTGGTTGGAACGGCATTCTCAATCAATGGTAGTTTCACTAGACGATTCGAAAGCACTTTTGTAAAAGTTTATTCGTTTAAAAAACCTCTCTAATCTATTCTAGTAGCAGGCTAACTTGGAAGGCGAATGGCAGTAAATTATTATTAGTAATTAATGCCTATGAGCATGAAGTTAGCATTTAGCCAGGCATGTCTAGTTGGGAAAGGCCATGTTCAACTCGCTGGTCTTATGCGATCGAGTAATCGCGAAACGCGCGATTATCGCTAGACTAAAGTTACGTCCGTGAAAACCCTTAACTTAATGCACCGGGTCAGTATCGTTAGTAAAAAAATACAAGCTAAATGTACGAGTACAATATATTTGTATGTCGGTAATTTGAGTATTGTGTATCGAAAAGAATAAAGCCTATTAAGTTCGATAATAATATAATAATGAAACTTGTTATTTGTAAGGCTACACATACGTTTACCGGCTTATTAATTCAAGTATGAATGATGTGAAACTTAAAAAAAAGCTATTTTAGGGGAGAGTGGGGTAATCTGATCTTTGATCTGGCTGCTTAACGCAGTGGAATGATAATCTGCTGGATACAAGCGGCACATGATCGGTCTCTTCCTTCATCGGTCCCTTATCAAAAACCCATTTTTATCGGTTGTGTCGAAGAGCCTAGACTAACTTCCTTTTTAGGATATGTCGAGATCGGTTGAGTGGTTGAGACGTAAGAGATAACAGACAGACAAACGAACTTAATATTATAATATGTAGTTAGGTATGTAAAAAATGCTTAAAATGCCATTTGAAGCATCATTGTTGGTCACTTACTCAAGTTACACCGGCTACAACTGGACAATGGGCATCTGTGATCTATTATGCGATTACAGCTTTCGGCACTTTAGACTTTACCGTTATAGATATAAGGGTTACAATAAACAAATGCTTAATACCACTGATGCCATGTCAAGGTTTACAGGCGTTAACAATGTCACGCGAAGAATTTAGCTAAGGTGTTTTAGTAATTCTACGTATAACATATTTAACATTGATAGTGATAATAATTAATTAATAACATAATTAGTTAGCATAGATTATGAACAAGGGTTGCCGCTCTTGGATTATCTGAATCAATTAACTTTAAATAATTACATTACTGTCTCACACAGTTTAAATGAATGAAAACTGAAATATTGACGATAATAATATAGCGAAAGCTGTAGTATGTATGAAAACATTTGTCATTGTAGAATGTAGAGCCTATCCTAAAACTAATCCTATCCTAAAAGTTAATAAATGCCGGGAGCATTTATTAACTTGGAAACTTGTAAGTACATGGTTATAACGTTATAACAGTTAATTAATGAGAACACCGTTGTTGTACATTACGGAAATTATTAATACCATGATAGTCCAAGTAGGTAGAAGCTTCAGTTACCCGATAAACCCCTTTCTTGTAGTACAGAAAAGTAGAGATGTAACAATTATAATATGCTAAACGAATAACTACAAATACTATGAAAAATGTTTCGGTCGGAACTTCAATTTAAAGCTATCTCGGATCCCCACAGTCCCTTCGTAATTACAGTCTATTCAACGATATCGAAATATCGACAGTCCCATGTTCCTAACCAATGAAACATTTATCTGTTAAGTACACTATAAACAAAAAGTTCAATCTAAGTGAAAGATTATACACACAAGAAAAAGTAAATAAGAAAAAAGCGAAAAGCAAGCCCAATTAAAAAAATTGACTATTTAGAAGGCCAAGTTGAACGTAATGATCGTGTGAAACACGCGGAGATCGGCAAACGGAAAATAGAAAGCAAACGGAAGATGTGTGTTGCGCGGCGCATACGCAGGTGGATCCGGGGGGAGGGGGAGGGAAAGCGTGCGAGCAGGACAAGCGATAGCCGGAACAGAATTAGCGTGTGGACACACTAGCGACGTGTGAAGACATAGGTACCGACAGACTCGGATCAACAGACAGGAGGAAAATCGTCTTCTTTGTACTGACTGGAAACTAGTTTTTTATTATTAGAACTCGACTTTGATGGTATTGTTAAGAAATATGTGTAATAATAATATGCATACGTATTACATTATCACTCTTAGCATTACACTTCGAAAAATTCCATAACATCCATCGTACTTGTGATTCTAATTGGGATCTTCGATGTACTCTTACTGTACTTACCGTGTTTTCATATTCTTTGGATGAAATTTTCTCCGCTTTTGGTTAAATGTTTTCACTTACAACAATCAATCCGAAATTCTGCCATGGCAGCCCATCTCAACGGAGGCGGTGATTATCCAATTTCGTAGATTTTATAGTGCAATAGCGTTTGCGGAAACACAATTGTACTATCCATTTCTTTTCCGTTGAGGATTGCGTTGCAACGCAAGTTAACTTTCATTCGGAAGGGCCAGGACAAAATCCTCAGCAACAAAAAGTCCCTAGTGTGACCTTAAGCTTAACGAATAAAGGAAAGGGACGGACCAACTTGAACAGCCATAGAACATAGAACTTCTCGTTTTCCGAGAAACTAGAGAGATGTATGGCCTCATTGAAGAACTTGTTATTGATACGACAGCAATGCCGCTTGAGTAAACAACGTTTTTGTAATTAGATGTAGGTCAAGCCAGCGAAACCGTAAAAAGATTTACCCGGCCGACCGGTTAGGTCAACAATGATCTTGAACTACCAAACAGAATCTTAAACGAATAAAAAATGCCCATAATGAGGAGCAAAAAGTGGCGAAGGTTATGGTGAGTTATATAACGAATAGAAAAGTAATTTATGAAATAGACGTAGATAGAGTAATTTATGAATACTTACTAATTATCATTATTGCCTTGAAATATGATACTCATGTTGACTAATGGTTGATAAGTAAAAAGTTTCAGGTGAAGGTTGTAGTAATGTCTTAAGTAAATATTGAAATAAATGGAATTGAATATAACTGGAAATCATGGACATTTTACCATCATAATAGGAGGAGTACGAACGAAAAATCTTGAATGAATTAACAAAAAACGATGAGGTGACCAGTAAAAACTGTCAGACTAAAGTTATGGTAAACATCAAGGTTCACTGATTGCACGCAGAGTTTTTCTTAGCATTCACATAAATACCTTTATTGCACTTCAGGGTCAAAAGACCTTGAATCGACCGTGATGACAATTTCTATTATGCAAGTAGATAAAAATTTACATTTAAAAAAAATCTTGTTAGATTCAAGGTTATTATTAGCATATACGTAACAACCGTTTGCAATTATCATACGATGTAGATTAAACATCCCAATTTCATAATAGGCCTCCGAGATCACGTCTTTGCCTTAGTGACATTTGCCGATCTATTTAGCTCATAAGGCAAGCCACACACCTACTCAGAGCATCCAATGTTCTATTTAACAGGTTTGTATAATTGGTATGTCTTTACTGCTGACGACGATGCTGTCTAAGATGGTAATTGGCTAACTTAGAAGGGGTTTCATAGGGTAAATTAGATACCCCCTGTATATCCCTATCAAAAAGTAAGTAGTTATTAAAATGTCAAGTGGGAGCGGCAGACTTCACACACATTTGAAAACATAATAGAGAGCTCAGTGACCTCACTAACTAAAAACTATTTATTTACTTTTATAAACCTAACACCAAACCTAACCCACACAACTCCAAAAACTTGAGAGGTGTGCGCTGGTATCTTCATCCCGGAACCCCTCTTAAAGAAGGCCTTTAGTGAATAAAAAAAGGTCGGTAGGTGTGTGGCCGCTATAAGGCAGATACGCCTTTGGCTTGGGTGTCTCGGACGTTCACTCGCCGCATTCCTGCGTCTGATAAATATATTACGAAAGCCCAAAGCCGAACAAGTTAAGGCTTTTGTGACGGTAGGACCAATAGTTTTACTAGCACACTTACATAGGAAATCAAACATAAGTTAAACGAAATTTTGAAAAGCTACAGAAGAAAAGACTGATATTGTAGATTGACACTATCGGGCTAGCATTTTACGACCTTTATGGGCTTTTAATGTGCGAAATACAGAACTTCTTCTGTACATCCATACAAATATTATTATTCCTCTTTTCAAAGCTCAATCGCGGAACCGATTTTGGCGCAGCTAGCTTCTTGCATTATAGAAACTGACAGAGGCTATTTCTATCTCAGAAAATCAGAGAGTTCACAAAGGATTTTTAAAATCCTATATCCTCGCGGAAGTTCGTCATAGTAGTTGTAGTGTTAAGTTCAATAACTTCATAATTTCAGGTCTCAACTCTCAGATCACAGTATTACATTAATGTTAAAATTGGTTTCATGATCGTTTCATCTAAATTAATATAATCATGACCGTTTATAATAACTCCATCTGTATATTTGTACGGATTGATTCATTCGTTATTAATTTTGCAATAAACGCCGGCTTAGTCCAGAAATATATTCACATATGCGTAGCTCTTGTATCTTGACCTCGTTTCTTTTTTAGATCGAAGCAATGCTTGTCCAGTTTCATTTCTAATAGTCTTAGTATTTTCTTCAGAATTTCTTAATTGTCTAAGATTTTTCTTATATTTACCCACATTTCGTCTTCGACATCTCCATCCATCCAGAGGACGCAGGATTTAGTTTGGTGCTCTATTCTAAAAATTGATACAGCTTTGATGCTGGGTCAGCTAAAGATCAGACCAAATCCGATTGGGCCAAATTAGAATTTATTTAAAACGAATTAATCAGAATACTAGACCTTGAGCTAAACATGATATACCTTCATTCCCAAAAATAAAAGTGTCATATTTGTTTGGTCACATTGTTTAGTCCAAAAGTAGAGAGTTTCATATCACCAAAATCACGTAGATGCCAAGAGACGCTAAGTTGAATAAGAATGTAACGAAGAACGAATGTGAAAGAAATTTTTAAATAAAGCGAAGACAATAACGTCATTAGGGATTTGACCCAAAGTAGCGGAGATTACCGAATTTTTAAAGTTCATGACGATATAAAATGACAATAACTACGAAAATAGTTAGCTACAACTTACAAGAATGCCTGCTTTACAACTCGCTTGAAATCATGAAACCCTGCAGTTCCTCTTTTGAATCTTTTTTTTTTTCAAATTAACTTAAAAGTGTTTTTGAATAGTCAAAATTGCGATTCGGACAACTCGCCAGTTGCACTTTTCCAAAAAAAAAAAATACTTTTTAGCCATGCTCATTAATCATATTTTACTGCAGTCTCACGCAATTATTTACACGATTAGCATTTGCAATTTAACAATATCTATATTTATCTTGCACAGGTAAATGCAAGATTAGAATAATAGCTCTTACTCTAACCCAAATATCCAGCCGGCATTGCGACCTTGTTTTCATTTTCGTTCAGGCACCGCCTCGTGGGCCGAAACGGATTGGAAGACACCGATAAGTGACATAATACCCACGCTATAAAAATAATGTAAATGGCCGGCGAGTCGTGACTCATTCGATTCAAGTCGATCAAGAATAATGCAGCGTTTAATAAGCCATTACTGGGACTAATTAATTACTTATTAATGTCGACGATATTAGCACTCAACAGTATTTATTTACGAGGAACAATAAACTTCTTTTTGCTAGAATCCGCCGAACCAGGGGGCTGATTCTGTCATCCAGTGCTTATCAACGACGATACATTTTTTATCCATTGAAGGTTTAAAGAGAAACGTCATTCACTTATTCATAATAAACCTTCAATGGATAAAAAATATATGTCAGTAGCTTTTATTTTTTGATAGGCTCTGAGTAACAGAATCAGGGGGCAGAAAAAAATCTGTATGGTACAACGACTCACGCTGTGCACTGTCGTTCTTCTAGTACTAGAAATAAAGTACTACCAACACGCGTCAGCACCAAAATACATTTTACGAATACGTATAAATTACAAAGGCTTGCAATAATGCATTGTAGAGTCAACATCTCCTGAATATACTCGGGCGTCAGAAAGAAGTAAAAAAAAAAAAAGTAAACCCAAGGTTTCGATCAACTGATTTAGTTAATATTGGTCCTATAGATTTAAAAACAGGGTCATATTACTGAAGTTTTAAATCGTTATCTAATTCATCATGTATTTAGGTTACTCGCGTTGAAAGAAAATTTTAAGCGCAATTAGTAGTACATTATGAAAGGAGGTTGCTGCTAAAATGAATTACACTCAGCATTTCTAAACTCATCTAGTTTCAACACAGAGTGGGCGTGCAATTGAGCCATAAAATGAAATAGGTGGTGTTTAATGAAATTTAGAGCCGGATGAAAGTTCACTGCGTACAAGATTTTTCAATAAAATTAATGTTTGCTTAAGATGTAACAGAACTGAAAAATATTGCGTTGTCTTATGATTTGTGGAGTCGGCATTTCAAAATTCAATCAGTGTAAAATTGTGTTGACGATACAAATTAACTATTCATAGAAATGTTGGTAATGGTAAAGAAAAAATCGTGACGAATTACATGCTAGAGAGGTTAAATCCATAATGTTTTCAAAGGTGAGTGGAAGCAACTAACAAGCAAGTTCAGCGTGTTGGAGTCCGGCCTATATCCTTACCATTCTGAGAGGAGACCTACGTTCGGTAGTGGGCTACCGGTGGATTGAAATGATGATGATGATAATGATGATAGAAATGTTTTGATATCTTGCTTAAATATCAACTTCTAGCATTTCTAGCTAGCAAGCATAACTAAACATATTCGTACCCGTACGTAAATAAAAAAACATATCATTAAAACCTTTTGTCGTAAAAGCTTAACAAAGTATCTTTTACAATGATACATAAGTGATTACAAAATAAAAACATTTGAAGCCCCGGATTCCACTGACCCAATCAGGTAGAATGCATTTGAAACGCAACATACCTATAGCTGGATACAAAATGAGCATAAATAACTGACGAAACTTGTTTGGTTAGATCCAGTTACCGTTGTATTGACTTTGGACACGCGGGCAACTAGTTGTTAAGAAATTTTTGTAAGAATTGACAATAGAGTACAGAAATTTTCTTGAAAAGATATTGTCTATAATGTCTTCATTCATTTGGTAAGATAAAAATCCAATTAAGGAATATATCCATCTTTATAGGCCACTAGCTGATGCCCGCGACTTCGTCCGCGTGAATTTAGTTTTTAAAATCCCGCGTGAACTCTTTGATTTTCCGGGATAAAAAGTAGCCTATGTTTTAATTCAAGGTATAATCTATCACCATTTTGAATTTCAGCTAAATCGGTCCAGTAGTTTTGGCGTGAAAGAGTAACAAACATACACACACACACACACACATACAAACTTTCGGCTTTATAATATTAGTGTGAAGTGTGAAGTGTGATGTGATAGTGTGATGTGATAAAACAGAACTGTGATTAGGATTTCAGCTTACTCTTCCTAAACCCTTTCTAGAGGAGACCCGTGTCCAGTGGTTGGTGGGATAGTGATGGACTGAGATGAATTAATGAGAATGTGACTGCAGACCGACTCTATGACAGATAACTTAAACAGTTGGCTCTAAATGGAGGAAATATTCCTTGAGAAACCTAAAAGTGCACTAAGGAGGAATTAATTCAACGAGTCTTAAACATGTTTTTAAACTTGAATACAGGTGGTAAGTTGTGGTACCTAATCAGTTAGTACTGCAAAGAAGATTTTTCAAAACATCTTTATAGAGATGGACAACGTTAACTGTAAACAAAAAGAATTTCTTTTAGACGATTTTCGGGACCTGTCTAAAAAACATCGAATGTTAGAGTTCAAGAAGCTCTACACAGACAAAGTCACGAGTACAAGCAAGCAAATAAAAGATAGGTAGTTGAACTTGAAACGACACAATAATATTAATTTAAATGAATACCGATCTTGGACGATAGCGCCAATAACGACAAACAATAAAAGTGGTTGCCAAAATTAAAATCAAACAAAACCAAATCGAGTCCGATCGAATTAACGCATTGCCAAAATCGATAAATAATGACGCAAACGATTATATTAATGTACAAAATGAAGTTTATAACTCGAAAGCTAATTTGCGAAGATGTCAGATATTCTTTGAGGAACCAGTTATATTATTTCAGTCATTTCAACTCATCGCCGGCCCAATTCTGAGCACAGATCTCCTATCGAATGAGAAGAGTATAGGCCATACTCTAATGAGAAGAGTATAGGCCATAATCCACCACACTGGCCAAAAGTGGATTGGCAGACTTCAAACACCTTTAAGAACACTATGGGGAACTCTCAGGTATGCGAGTATGATCCGATATTTCCCCTCACTATTAAAGCAAGTGATATTTAATTGCCTCGCACTGAACTCTGAAAAGTCAAAGATACGACATCTTGAAACTCTAGTCTTTCACCGTTTACTGCTCTTTTGAGATTGTAGAAAAAGAAATTAAAGAATAAAAAAGTATTGTTGAAGTTAAAGAAGAAATTTAAGAAGAAAGTAAATAAGAAAATAATAGATTCATTTTAGGAAAGAAAATTACAAGAACAATGAGACATGTAATCACAATTACCAATCCTAGTTGATTATATAGAAATTGTGACGTTAGCAGTTAGCACCAATGACGACATTAAAGAAATTAAGTAATCACAAGAAATTGTTGAAGAAAAGACATTAAAACCTATGCCCCTTTTCACTAACGTTCCCTAACTACGGGCTATCTAAGCTAAATGACCTTTCTGTCACAATATATGTATGTTCAATATCGTTTTCACGAAACTTTACGGAACACTTAAAAGTGAAAATGACAAGGTAGGGGATTGTATTTTAGGGGCTATCTATGGCCAAAATCCATTATGAGTTGAATGGATCAGCCAACTATAATTCATTAACGCTTGCGATCATCATTTGATTAAAGTGAAAGTTTATTTTGTACAGGTTATGCCCTGTATGTGTATGACTAACCATAATATGATATAACTTGAATTTTAATCATGTTCGCTTAAATAAAATTCTTTAAGTTCATGTAAGTGGTAAATTAAAATCTCCTTTGAATACATACGTCTTTAATACAGCCAATGAGCTACTAAGTAATAAACTCAGGATTTTTTTTAAATGGATGGAGTATCGAAATGAAAAATCTAAAGTACAAGTTACTGAGGTAGGGTACTGAAAAGAATTCACAGATTATCGTAGACAACTTATAAATTGACACAGAGCTTTGGATATTCCTACACATACTAACATAACTTTGTTTTATTTTAACTAATTTTTGGCATTTCGTACGTGTGTTGTTTTAAAAACCACCGTGGGTTTTTTTTCTTTTTTCTCTAAACTTTATTTTCCTGGCATGAAAACTAACCTATGTGTCACTCTGAAAGTTCTCAAATATATTCATGCCAACGACCACGTCGATCCGTTGCTCCGTGATTGAAGGACAAACCAAGAAACAAACACGCTTTCGCATTTATAACATTAGTAAGGATTTCAGGCTCCCTGATTATTTATAATCTTCTAATACCAATAATTTTGGTATTTACTAGCTCTCATGCTTAGCCTAGTTTGACAGCTGAGTTTTAGAACAATTAGTTAGACCGGCCGGCGCTTTTTTATAAATTAAAGCGAGGTTCGGCTCAACGACATCGGATACAGCATCCAGCTCCTCAGACGGGAATAGTCGCATCCCTGGCCTGGCTACCGTCCATATTGTAAAACGTCCCCCAAATGCCATAACTCCATTTAATCTTTCTACGAATCTCAATCTTGACTGGTCGTATTTAGGTCGAATTCTCTTTGTGCTTGTGCTCAGATACGGCACTCTGAATCGTCGGGGACGGATATAAGCCGCGTCTGCGCCGGCCCTTACGTAATTTTTAGCTGACGACGAGCTCAATACGTCACTGCGACGCTTCCGGATGACGGATCGCTGATTCTGAATACAAGTGTCTTAGATTACTGCATCAAAGGGTGCAAGGTTAATGGGACCTTGAACTGGAATGGTCTTAATTTACGATAGTGGCGTGGAAAAGAACGTTTTCCATCCTTGTATCTTCTTCTAAATATATAAAAGGAAAACGTGACTGACTGACTGATTGATTGACTGATCTATCAACGCACAGGTCAAACCACTGAACGGATCGGGCTCTTTGTTATACAGATAGCTATTATGACGTATGCAGTATGCATCCGCTAAGAAAGGATTTTTGAAAATTCAACTAAAAGGGGTTTAAAAATCGAACTGAACGGGAGCGAAGGTGCGGCCAAAAGCTCGTTATAAATAAATGCGAATGTAGCTCTGTCTGCTTGTTCCCTTTTCACATCTTAAGCGCTGAATCGATCTGGACGGAATTTGGCAGAAAGGATAAAGCATACCTATTCTTTATCCCAGAATATCAAGGAGCTCCCACGGATTTAAAAAACCTAAATGCTGACTAAGTCATCACATCAGCATTAGAAGGGAATCAGCAGAAAATGCTTAAGAGATGAAGGTAATTTTAGTGTTTCCAAGAAATATTTCTTCACAAATAACGAAAAAATCAGTGATAATAATTTCTGGACTTTTCTTAATAGTTTTCTTTAATTGTGTATATTCAGATTAAAATATTCAAACATAAGTTTTATGGAAGCTTGATTTAGGTACGAAAACACTACCGACACCAAATAAAAATTCCTTAACAGTTCAAAAACCCGATTGAAGCCTACTATATCGCATATTTTTTAGTTTTGAGTTTGATAAAATGGCTTGAGATAGTCGAAACTTTCACCTTACTTTCTTTTGCGGTTATACGATCTTCACTAACAGCTTATATAAAACTAAGATTTCTTTGGTTATCGCGTGTAAACATTGGTTTAGCAATATTTATCGGTCTTTGCCCATCGATATTTAGATGGACAGTGGCTATTATCTTATTAGGTACTCAATAGCCTAAATGGAATTCAACATTAATATCTTAGGCTTTTAATTTCGTATCGCACCCACGATTTCTAATTTGCTAAATGTTGTATCTAAGCATTGTATGTTAATATCTATACCCTATTCCGCAACTTAAAGATTATTTATTCATCAACGACCGATTAGAAATATAAAATACTAGATGATGCCCGGGACTTCGTCCGCATAGATTGAGGTTTTTTATTCCCGAAGGAACTCTCTTATTTCCCGGATTATTAATTAATTTGGAAAATTCTTCTTTTGTTTGAAAGGGTATACTTCTCAGGTGATCCCAATTCCCATGGTCATTGGTTATCTGATGATGGGATCCTAGAGAAATCGAGGGAACTCTTCTCTCTTATAGGCAAACTTGATATACTTAGTAGTGGCGCTTGAAGTCGGTTTATTAAAAAGAACTGTATATAGAATATATATTGTGACCGTGCAAGAACAAGTCTACTCTCAACTCTCAAATACTTAAACATGTTTAAGTGTAAAATGAGCTGCTACCTTCCTAATAGAGTTAGCACGAGCTACACGCGTCGCCGACAAAAATGGACACTGTCGCTCGGTTATGCATCATGTGTTAATTATGGCCTAACTTACGAGACTACTTGAGTACATACGTGGTATCGCCAATTCCTTTGGTTAATTTTGTACACAAATTCAGTTGCTTTGTACCTGATAGTGCCCTGAGTTTGTTTTGTGTGTTTTAAGCGATTAAATATCACCTGTTTTAGCTTCAAATGGTGAAGGAAAACATTGCGGGAAACCTGAATGCCTGCTAAGGTGTTTCCAAAGATCTTACAGAACATTAGGAGGCATGCAAGTCTGTCAATCTGTTCTAGGCCAGAGTGGTATGCTAATACCTAAACCATTGTAATCATAGACGGTATATCTTTCGAGGACGCAAAAAGCTATTTTTTATCTCAATCATGGAAATCCTATTGAAGTTTTATAAAAGTTAATTCCACGCGGACGAAGTCGCGCGCATTCGCTTGTTGTAAATAAAACAAAACTTATATATTGGGAGATATTTCATTTTATCGACACTTCTCAAGATAACATACCTATATGCGTTGTAAGAACGTTTTTAAGGAATTTACGTGTATTTAGCTTCAAAGAAGATTTTTTCCGTCATATATACCTACCGAAACCAGTTCGCATGCGACTAAGTTTGGAATAGGTCCAAAAGTATCATATTAGTCAGTCGGGCCTGTAAGGTGAACGGCCAGACCCACGCGTAATATTAAATGACTGACCACTTCTTAATATGGCACAGTGAGGTTTAACATAACTAAATAATATTATGAGGAAATCAAAATAACTATTACGTTAGTTTTTAACATTTCATCACTCACATATAGGCCCTTACATAGCTCGACGAGTCGCGAAGCTGAAGTAAAAATGGGTGGGGTAGATAGTTCGAAGAACTGATGGTCGTTCGGGTCCCAAGGTACTGGAGTGGCGACCCTGCATCTGAAAGCTCAAGTGTGAAGTGTGAAGTGTGCAGATCCTCGACTTGATAGACCGACGACATCAGACGAGTCGCAGGGATACGGTGCAAGACCTGTGGAAGTCCGTGCACCAGACCTTTGTCCAGAAGTAGACCTCTATCGGTTGATAAAGAAGAAGATATAGGCCTTTATTCCTCGAGTGGAGTACAAGTGTTGTCGCATGAAGTTCTAGTACAACGGAATATGCAGTTGATCAGCATTTGCCATGCAATGATATACTTAATGCATGCAATTGCAATTTTTCTGTCAGCTTGCAGTTTCGAATGCAATCCCTTTGTCGAGACTATAAGACTGTATCGAGGTAAGATCGTAGACACTTGTCATGATATCGCATTAGTATGTTAAATATAAATGTAAATATAATACGCAATATAAAAATAGAAACGTTCCCCTTGTTTTGTTCGATAGCAGGTATCGCTTTAAGATAAAACAGAAGATCGAAACCAAACGAAACTCAATAACTAACAGAAGATAAGAAACTTTGAATAGAAATAGAAATAGAAATATTTTTTATTCAAATAAACTTTTACAAGCACTTTTGAATCGTCAATGAATCTACCACTGGTTCGGAATGCCTTTCCTGCCGAGAAGAGCCAGCAAGAAACTCGGCGGTTGCTCTTTTCAAAAAAAATAAAGATTTTACAATTGTTATTGTAACTATGCTATGTATTCAGTGCTTCCACGATGAATTTTCCTGAGTACAATACAGGTAAAAATAAATACAATACAAATACAAATAAATACAATCCAACACATGTTAACACAGGCAGGCAAAAGCAGACCCATTCCCGTTGGTGGCACCCGTTCACGAGCATGACGCATGATCCAGCCATTGCTTCGCTCAACCATATTTGAGGGAACGTAACAACCCGCACCACACGACACCACCACAGAAACTTTAAAGAGAGCATGACATACTTAGGCTACCCATGTTAAGGCATCGAATTGAATACTAATATTAAACTACTCATTTTAAGACATGACTGAGACAAATAAAGTGGAAACACCGTGGAACAGAATACAATAAAATCATGTTACACAGGATAGTTATTACTGTCTTATGAATCACTGGAGCGAATTATATCCACGCTTTTTTATCATTTACATAGTCTTCAATTGTATAATATGCTTTTTTCATAAGAACAGATTTAATTGATTTCTTAAACTTGTGTAGAGGCAAGTCTAAGATTGACTGTGGAATTTTATTGTAAAACGTCACGCCCATTCTCACAAATGTCTTTTGGACCCTCTTGAGGCGCAGCCCAGGAAACATGAGCCTATTTGGATTTCTACTTGGTCTATCGGACAAATCACTCTTTTTTTTGTAACTCAAAATGTTTTGTCTGACAAATATTATGTTGTTATAAATATATTGTGAAGCTACTGTAAGAATGCCTATCTCTTTAAATCTCTCTCGAAGGGAATCCCGCGGCCTCAAATTATAGATTGCGCGGACTGCCCTCTTCTGCAAAACAAAAATTTTTCCAATATCGGCTGCCTTACCCCATAGTAAGATTCCGTATGACATAATACTATGGAAATATGCAAAATAAACAATTTTTGCAGTTTCTATGTCAGTCAACTGTCGAATCTTCCTAACAGCGTAAGCAGCAGAGCTAAGTTTGCCAGCAAGCGTTGCTATATGGGTGCCCCATTGTAGCTTTGAATCCAGGGTTAACCCCAAAAACACTGAGGAGTCCTCAGTTTTCAAAGGTTCATTATTTATCTTTAAATTTTTACTGACAGTTCTCGTGTTAGGTAACAAAAACTCAACACACTTTGTTTTTTTAGCATTTAAAAGGAGATTATTTGCCGTAAACCATTCAGAAACTTGAGATAATGCATTATTTACATCGTCAAAATTGTCTTTTATCCTATCGACTTTAAAAATTAAAGACGTATCATCAGCAAATAGTACAATATCGCAAGTATTTTGGACAAAATGTGGTAAATCATTTATGTAGACCAAAAACATGAATGGACCTAGAATAGAACCCTGGGGTACACCCATTACTGAGGCTGATCCGGATGATTTTACATCATTGACACATACTCTTTGGACTCGGTTGCTGAGATAAGATAATAAAAAGAGATGAGATTTTGATGCTATCATTAACATGCTTCCCGTAATATATTAAACTATATTCAATTACTATAGAATTTTACATCACACACTGATGGGAAATGCCCTCAATTTGTTTTTTATAGAATACCAGACAAAACTAGGTATCAAAATAAAATGAAACATTATCAGCAACATGTACGGCACAGCAATTCATTGTTTCGATAACGGCGATCGGAATAAATGGAAACAATGAGCCGCAACTGAAACAGAGCATTCTGAGACAGATAGTGAGTGCTATCGCAGCGGAAATGTTTTTGTACTAAAACGTTTAACAATTACTAACAATAATTAAGATGGACGGAGCGCATAGTTCGAAGGATCGGTAGACATTGGCATTTCACCGATAACAGTAGGTCAAAAGACGTCAACGTAAGTGGCTGGGAGTCTTTGGATACAAGCAGCTCAAGATTGCAATTTGCGGATGTCCCTCCTAGAGACGACGACAAAGATCAGCAGCTACTCGTACTAGTAATATTAACAACTTCACCATAATTGATAGTGCCGGAAATAAGACCTAACCGAGAAGGCGAAGACATGCTGCCAAACTTAAATATACATAATTGTATAAGTGTGAATCAGCAAATCCTATTTACAGCACGAGCGAATCAGGGAAGCAATTTACATTAGCTGATTTTCCATCCTGTGTGGTAATTTGGTATTGTTTTGGCTTCGCGCAGGCAATTAATTACCCAAACTGTATAATTCAGTTGTGCTCATTAACTCATTTGACTTTATGAAATTAAAACTCTGTTAGAATTGTTTGGGTATTTAAAATGTCATTGAGCATCATATACTATCATCGCATTTGTTGTTTTCGAATTTTTTTTTACTTTTTCTATGATAACTGTGTACCTACTGTGTGTACGTGTGGAAAACTGCAAGCCTATTTAACGGGTTGCTATTAATTCACACTAATTTTATCAAAATTCGGTACAGTACGAGCAAATTACAGCTGCAAGATAAAAGTGCTCGACCTGCTTTAAAAGGAAACATTTGAACAATAACAATTAAAATCTTATTAATTCGTCTTCTAATCGAAGACTAAAATACCTAATATTTCAAGGTATAATTTACTTCTGTTATGTTGTAAAAAGTCGCCGAAGCATCTGTATATATGCAATGTTTGTCGAATCTCTATTCATAGACATTAGACACGTTTAATATGTTAAAGACAGTATGTTTATTTACCGTAGTCTTTCTTGTCGTAAAGTTAAGGAAACAGTGACCCATATAAAACATACAAAATGTAAGAAAACAGTGCACTGTGAAAATTTATGGGCAGATTTTATCTGCCTAATGCTCTGCTGGAAATCTCCATTTATCTTGAAAATTAAATCTTTGATACGGTATTGCTCGCTACGTTAAAATTACATAATGGACTAGTACGGAATGTCTAATTTCATCAGAACTTTATTGCTAGAAGCAATAATGCAATAATAATGTGTTTGTTACTAGGTTATTGATTATAAGCCCCGGTCTAGATTATAAAACGTACGCTCGCCTGAAGGGTTGCCATACTTGTAACAAATGACTGGGAATCCTCTGTCAGTATCTTCCGGTCTAGCAGTTTTAACAAAAATCTGAAGACCTAATGGTCTAATTAAATAGCGTAAGAATAATCTATTCCCACGGGTTAGGTATGTCTTAGATACGCCAGTTTCGATTCTAAAGGTCAGCATTACATTAAATTTTCAGATAACCGGAATTTAAAAAACAAATTGTGTTTATAGAAGGAAACTAATAACTGTAAATGATGCAAATGAAAATAAAATAAGAATATCAATTATGAATGGCAGAAATAAGTTACATAAATAGGTAAAAGTTGCTTCTAGGTAGTAGGTATTTGAAGATCTGCGACCTTGTACAGTTAACCACGCGATTGACGGTCTTATGCATTGCAATTTAGCTTTTAAACACACAGCGCATAATAACTGAGGCAACCACGTCATGCTGTGGGAGACTGTAATCACCGGAGATTCATCATTGAGTTGTCGTGCTCATCTTATCTGATAAAGTCCGTGACAAGGTCAGGTTGTACAGATATAACAATACGCCATCTACTTGAAGTAAGATTTTAAGAAAGAAAAATTGGAAAATAACATACCTTTTTTCAGAGAACGATGATTTAAATATATGAGAGAAATTCGACGATTACCTGAAAAAAGAAAAACAATTCGATTTCAATTTTCGACAACTCTACACAAAGATACAAGATATAGTACAACATCTCTAAACTAAATTAAATAGTAGAAATCCAACGCTATCTTTTACCGTAGGAAGCATTAAGAAAAAGACAGCATGAGATTAAGACATGCCAATTTAATTTAGTTTAGAGATTGTATAAAACAGTATTAATCACAATATCAACTTAGCAGTCATTATTGCTTATAAGCTGGACAAGGAAAACAAGGAATATGTGCCGCGGATTGATAATGAGCGTTATGATAACTAACGAAGTTACGAGTTAAGACCGAAGTGGGTGACCAAAATTGACAATGCTTAGAAAGCCAAAGCGTTTCGTGTTTGCGAAAACGAACACAACCTTATTACTAGCATTAGGAGAGTTCCTTGATTTTAGAAGCCGAAAGTAGATTAAAATTTAAAATCCACTTGAGATTTAACCTAAATTACAAGCACACGTAGGTTAAAATTAAGTAAATCAGTAAATACTAACCAACAAGTTGTAAATTGTAATGTCCGCGACGACAATTCCAGACAGGTAGCTAAAGGCCAGCCGAGAAAGTACAAGAGAGGAAAGTGCGTGGCAAAAACACGCCCGTCCACCTATTGGATCGGAATTTAGCGCGGCCCGGCGAGATACCGCAAACAAAACGATTGAGATACAGTGGGTAACTTTGAAAGGGCTATGTAGGCTCCGGTAGATAACAGGGAATATTATGCGTGTTTAAATTGGGTTTAAATCGCTCATTTGCCGTAAGAATTTTCTTTCTTGGCATTTATAATTTGAGTACCTTCAAGGCAAGAGTGAATAGGCATCTTCTAGGTAAGCGCGCTCCAACCTAGACCTCTTCAGTGCTATCCAGTATCGATTGTCGTCAAGCGCAAGCCTATTTCAAATTAAAAAAAATGTTTTATCTCGAAAATTTGATAATGATTTCTTTCAAGCTCTATGAAATTACATTAGTTGAAAAGTAAACTCGCAGAAGAGTTTATTATAAATAAAAAACTAAGATTTTAGTAGTATTTAGAATTCAGACACATTTTTTGAAAAAAAAAAAAAAAAATCGTGATTTTTGAGATAAAACAGTTTTGCATCAAACGGCTGTAATATTTCTATCTGTAATGTGTATCGGCACATAATCTAAATCTAAATCATCTGTTTTTTTTTTAATTTATTATCAACGTAAATAAAAAGCAAAAATTTTAAAAGTAAAGTTTTAATATAAGCTAAAACATAACAAATAACCGGTCAAGTGCGAGTCATACTCGCGCACTGAGGGTTCCGAAACTATTGACCAATGTATTAATTAGGTACCTACTAATGACCTTCTAAACGTCAAAAAGAATCAAACGAGTCGAAACTCGATGGGGTTACGTCGTTTCATTACAGAGTTCCCATAAACGCCTTTCGGCTTCATCATCAGAACCTGCATATCATTTAGGACTAGAGAACTTGTCAAGACGAATTAAAAAGCCCAAACTCGATGGGGTTGTGTAGTTTTCTCACAGAGTCCCCAATCTCCATCTTTCATCACATTATTTGTCTCGTTGGTCTAGTGGATGTAGCAGTAGACTGCAGATGACAAGGTTCCATTATACCTGTACCTCAGAGAGCATATAAAGACGTTGGCTTTACACCTAATCTCTCTCTCTGATTTCCGTATCATTGAACTATGAATTGCCTATTACTACTATATTATTTTGGGGTTGATACAGTATTTTGATAATACAAAATTATAAAAACAATTTAATTTATTCATTAAGTTTATCTTACCTATAAAAAATGTGAGTAGGAGATACAAACTTTGGAATTAAAGTGACCTAACTCAAAAATTGCAATTTGTGGGAAATGAGCAAGACTTCAAAAAAGTAGTGTTGAGTAAAATTGAATGTATCTCTGCCAATAAAACTATTAAAAAAAGTTAATTATCTTAATACTTAATCATCTTATACGTATGGATTGGTAATACATATTATATTAAATGTTAAATACATTTTACAACAACAGAAGTTACAGGAATTTTGAGTTAATTCTAAAGGTGATATATAAACATAGCAAAGCTTGACATTGAGCTTACCACACAGTGATTTGAAAATAATGCCTCAGCATATCAGTTTAATAACATTTCTTTGACTGCAATTGGCACCAATAGGCATTCAACATTTTATCCTAAAAATATATAATGTCTCAAGGTAAACACAGAATGTATATGAGCTTGTGACACAATCCTAAAAGTTGTAGGTTCTCTGGGTTGTGTGGAGGTACAGATATATGTATGGATTCTTCATAATCAATATTATCCATACTCAAGGAACCAAATATCAACAACAAAAAATTGACATTGTGCTGCATTTACTTCTGAATATATTATCTCTTCTAGCAGCAATCCAACATGCAGTGCAAACTCTAGTAATAGTCTGGTAACCTGAAATAAAAATAATTACTGTTAAAATAATATAAGTAACTGGTAAATTGGCAAGCTAAGATTAAACTCTTAACAAATCCTACATCAAACCTTTCAACGAGACAAGTCAGGACATGTTAACTTGTCATCGTACTAAAGTCTCCTATAAGTGTGGGGAGCGCACTTGCAATTAGCTGGCAGCAAAAGTAGAATGTGCTTCTATTAATATATATATAGCTACTCGTGCTGATTCACTGATTGACTCACTCACTCACTCATTGATCACCTCTCCTGTAAAATTTTGTATGAAAAAAAATTTTTTCAAGCATGGTTTCGTATAGAGGACAAAAATTCATTCGGAGGAAAAATATGGAGAGAGCTGATGATTGAGGATTTCGGAGACGGGTGAGGAGCACCGGCCAGGGTATCGAAGATAGGTGGGGGGTGTTCGACCAAATGTCACTCGAAACCTCATCCAATTGGCAGAGAGCAAAAAAAAAACTTCAAAATGGCGGATTCAAGATGGCGGCCATCGTCGGTGTCTATCTCGGAGACTATAAGAGATGGAAGAGTGATTTTCTGGCAAAAGATGATCAGGAGCCGAAGTTCCACTTGATGAACAGAAAAAAAATTCAAGATGGCGGAATTTATTTTTTTCCATACAAAATATATGCAAGACTTTATGCGGCTCCTTTTCAAAATTTCTGATGGTTTCGTATAGAGGACCAAAATTCATATGGAGCAAAAATATGGAGAGAGCTGATGGTTGAGGATTTCGGAGACGGGTGAGGAGCACGGCCAGGATATCGAAGATAGGTGGGGGGTGTTCAAACAAAAGTTACTTAAAACATCATCCAATTGGCAGGGAGCTGAAAAAAAATCCAAAATGGCGGATTCAAGATGGCAGTCATACAAATTTCGTCGGTGTCTAACTCAGAGAGTATAAAAGATGGAAGAGTGGTTTCTTGGAAAAAGATGATCAAAATGCAAAGGTCTACTTGATGATGCGAAAAAAATTAAAGATGGCGGAATTTATTTTTTTCATATAAAATGTATGCAAGACTTTGATACGTTTCTTTCCGCTGATGGTTTCGTATAGAGGACAAAAATTCATCTGGATGAAAGATATGGAGGGAGCTGATGATTGAGGATTTCGGAGACGGGTGAGGAGCACGGTCAGGGCATTGAAGATAGGTTGAGGGTGCCCAAACAAAAATCACTCGAAACCTCATCCAACTGGCAGTGAGCTGAAAAAAAACACCAAAATGGCGGATTCAAGATGGCGGCCAAACAAATTTCGTCGGTATGTATCTCAGAGAGTATAAAAGATGGAAGAGTGGTTTCTTCGAAAAAGGTGATCAGGACCCGAGGTTCTACTTGATGAACAGAAAAACCGCGGTTCGCTTTAGCGAGCCGCGCACCCACGCGCCCTACTAGTTACTATATATATAGCTACTCGTGCTGATTCACTGACTGACTGACTGATTGATCACCTCTCCTGTAAAATTTTGTATGGAAAATTTTTTTTTCACTCACGGTTTCGTATAGAAGAGAAAAATTCATTCGGAACAAAAATATGGAGAGAGCTGATGATTGAGGATTTCGGAGACGGGTGAGGAGCACCGGCCAGGGTATCGAAGATAGGTGGGGGGTGTTCAAACAAATGTCACTCGAAACCTCATCCAATTGGCAAAGAGCCGAAAAAAAACTCCAAAATGGCGGATTCAAGATGGCGGCCATACAAATTTCGTCGGTGTCTATCTCGGAGACTATAAGAGATGGAAGAGTAGTTTCTTTGAAAAAGGTGATCAAGGCCCGAAGGTCTACTTGATGAATAGAAAAAAAATTCAAGATGGCGGAATTAATTTTTTTCCATACAAAATATATGCAAGACTTTATGCGGCGCCTTTTCAAAATTTCTGATGGTTTTGTATAGAAGACAAAAATTTATTTGGAGGAAAAATATGGAGTGAGCTGATGGTTGAGGATTTCGGAGACGGGTGAGGAGCACGGCCAGGATATCGAAGATTGGTGGGGAGTGTTCAAACAAAAGTCATTCGAAACCTCATCCAATTGGCAAGGAGCTGAAAAAAAATCCAAAATGGCGGATTCAAGATGACGGCCATACAGATTTCGTCGGTGTCTATCTCGGAGACTATACAAGGTGGAAGAGTGGTTTCTTGGAAAAAGATGATCAAGACTCGAAGGTCAACTTGGTGGGCAGAAAAACCGCGGTTCGCTTTAGCGAGCCGCGCACCCACGCGCCCTACTAGTTTTATCTATTGTCAAATGATTATTTAACTGGCCTGTCCAAAAAATTATAATGCACGCCAGTTTTGCAAGTTACTTAACAAATGCCTTTGCATAAATTAGGCTTATCTCTGATTATATTATGATATATTGTTGTACAACACATAAATTATCTATACTTCTATATAATATTGACATGAAGAATACCTATTTAAATAAACTTGTTGAAGGAATTATTATAATGGTATGGGACAAAATTTAGGTTAGCATTATTACTAATTAAAACAGTAACAATAACAAGCTAGTTTTAACTCGGTCTTAAGTCTGAGACTGTCTTCTATAGATAGGCATTTCTATAGTTAGATAACTGCATGAATTTGGGAGTTGTAGTTTGAGTTTCCCTTTCTAATGCTTCTTTGCGAGAGATTAAAATAAATAAGTAGGTACTCACCGACATTGGTGATGACGTATTATCCATTGGCGATGGAGTATTGTCCATTTTGATAATGGGTTTAATTCACAAAGTTAAAGTATATGCATTAAGTCTCTGTCTCGAATACGAAGTTCACCTCCATACAAAGTTAAAAGAAAACACTGATTCAGTACTAATATTGTAAAATGTAATGTAACTATCCCACATATAAAACAAGAAATCAAATGTTATTTGTCTCCAAGAGAATATAAACCATTTAGTATGCTTATTTGTGCAAACTGCTATTGAACTTTTGTTTGTTTGAATTTGGCTTTGAAAGTTTGAATTTTGAACCAACTTTGAACACCGTAGACAGCTGTCTACGCCTCTATGAAATCTATGCTATGATTAATACCTACTGGACTGGCTGTCTCTGCAGGTACCTACCTACCTAGACCTACCTACCAATGATTAGATACCTTAATAGTTATGAATCAATTTGAAGCACCACATTTGACATACGAGTGTCTCTGGAACTAATAATATTGCAAATGGTGCACTGACCGCCATAATTTTATTAACTAATATAAATAGTGAATAAATAAAAATGAATAAGTAATAGTGGAGAAATAAATTAAAAGTAATTGCATTTATCAATGCAGTGTCGCTAACTTTGTTATACCTATACAAAAGTTAGCAACAAATCAATACTTTCATAGATTAATTCTAGAGGTCAGTGTAAAAAAGTTGTAATAATAATCTGTAGTAGAAAAAAAAATTCTATTAGTGTTCTGTGAATCTGTAGTTGTGACAAGTGACATGTGGACGTGACGCGTAAAAAGTTAAGCTTTGAACAAACTAACGGACACGTAAGCCGCGGCTGGATAGTAAATTTCATTGAACTTTAGACACTATATCGGGCGTAGTCGCGAACGTAACCTTTGGCGATCCTTGAGCGTTCGGATGTCCGATAGAAATATGGGCCTGCTGATCTCAAACGACTGTGCACACTTGTCAGTCGCAGCTATAGTCGCGGCTTGCGGACGCATCCGATAGTTTGCTTTAGCTTTAGCGTTGCAATTAATTAAAAAGCCATAGTAAGTTATCGTTTTTTTTTTTGTTTTTTTGACTGTTTTAGGTACTATTATATGGTTTAGAGGTAGCAAAATCTCCGTAATTTGCAAAATTTTAATACTGGTGTTTGTAAAATATAACGGGACTTACTATGAAACTAAGAATTAGGTGTGGAAAGAAACGATTTTTGGAAGATGTCCCTTAATTTGTTTTAATAGTGAGAAAGCCGTGGTTTTAAAGCTGTAACTTTTCACTGAGTTAAGCTATAAGCTTGATATTCTTAAAACACTACGAGACCATTGAACTTTATATTCAGTATAAATTTCGACTTAGTATCATAAGCCGTTTTCGAGAAAAACGGTGGTGACACACTGACAGACAGACGGACAACGGAGTGATCCTATAAGGGTTCCGAAGTTTTTTTTCGGAACCCTAAAAAGGGGTTTAAAAGTGATTTTAATCTCCATCAGAGCAGAAGTTCAAAGCATTTGAAAAGTTGGAAATATTAAAGCTGAAATGAGAATTTTCATTGTGGCTGAAATAAAAAGTGTACTCGACTAGGCAACAGCGATACACGAAACATCTGTTGATGATAAAATATGAGGTATAAACACGAGTTTTTAAAATGTAGTGAGGTTTTACACGTGTAAGAAATAATAATATATGTATTATCCATTAGAAATAGAAATAGAAATATTTTTTATTCAAATAAACTTTTACAAGCACTTTTGAATCATCAATGAATCTACCACTGAGGGGCTAGACAAGTGGCATTCGATTCGAAGCGATTCGATTTCCTAATTCGCAATCGCTTTAACGAAAGCGAAGTTCGACTGCTAGACAAAGTTACATGTGATTAGCGATCGCCTATTCCATTCGTCTTTTCGATAAATAGTAACTTTTGTCTATGATCTTTCGTAATGAAACGTCAAATTCGTGCATCTAATTTTGAATGTTGGTTTGAGTGGTTTTTCTTAAGTGTGAAAGTAGAGTTTAATTTACTTAAAAACTATTGATTCGTAATATTCAGACTAATTATATTTCTTGGTAAATAACAAAGTGCTTTTGTGTGTACTAAAAAACAAATATGTAAGTAGGTACCTATGATTTCAGCTAGACAAATAAAATGTTAGAGAATTCTTTCGTAGTGCTTATTGCTGAGCCTCATTAATACCCTGGATGTTTGTTATTGATACCTTGAGTAGTTAATAGGTACTATCAACGGGCCTTTGTTCATGTCGCGCATAGCCAAAGATTGTTTATATTAATCGTTGTATATAGGACCTTTGTGACTATTTCGGCGTAGTCCAAGCTAATTTGTGTTTATATTAAATACTAGTGGTTCGCCCCGAACTGAGACCTAGCAGTATCCCATAATTCCCTAAAGATAGTTTTAATTATATATTGTAATAATTAACTTTTAACATTAGACGCAATAAAAAATAATAATAGTTGACGCAAAACTTTTATTGATACAGCGCCATCTATAAGCATTATTGTGAAGCTATTAGCATTAAAAATTAAATGATTTCATTTCTTACCAATATTTATCAATTCAATTATCATTATTATTGTTCAATAATAATGCAAGAAGCCAATAACAATCTCTAAATATTTCAAAAAACAACTAAAATTAACAAAACAATGCTATTTCTTTCGTTTTCTACAGGGTCTTGGCGTTCGCTACGGTTTCCATCAATAAAATCGACAACTATCGATAACGCTTGTGAAAAATGCCACTTGTCTAGCACTTGTCGATTCGTTTTTATTAGACCACGTGACATTTCGATAGCTAATGTCAATCCCATACATTTTTCGACATTTCTACTAGCGATATCGCTAATGGAATGTAACTTTGTCTAGGCCCTCTGGTTCGGAATGCCTTTCCTGCCGAGAAGAGCCAGCAAGAAACTCGGCGGTTGCTCTTTTCAAAAAAATCAAAATTTTACAATTGTTATTGAAACTATGCTATGTATTCAGTGCTTCCACGATGAATTTTCCTGAGTACAATACAAGTAAAAATAAATACAATACAAATACAAATAAATACAATTCAATACATGTTAACACAGGCAGGCAAAAGCAGACCCATTCCCGTTGGTGGCACCCGTTCACGAGCATGACGCATGATCCAGCCATTGCTTCGCTCAACCATATTTGATTAACATTAACAATTAGTAATAACAACAGTTCTATTGAATTCAAAGGTAAGCAAACGTGAAATAGCAATAATGTGGTGTCGAAAACCCTAAACGGAGGAATCGATTTCAATGTTTTAGCCAAATTTTTTTTAAATAATTTTGAAAACGTTCCTGGTTCCATCGTAAACTTCCAGAGTGAGCTTGGATCGCTGGAGTCATGAATTTGAAGTGAGCTCGGATGGCTGGAGTGGTGAATTGGAAGAGAGCTTGGATGGCTGGAGTGGTGATTTTGGCGGGCTTTACACAGTGTTGGATGTGTAAACGAACCATTATAGAGTATAATGGTTTGTCTGTGGTTACTTGATAATCTTTGCTCCTGTTAAACGTCAAACTAAGTTTCTACGTTCTCCTTGCCTACGACTGACCACCGGCTAACGTGTGTTTCTTTGTGCTCCCAATAAATCCAATTCAATCTTTATAAACTCTTTTTCTTTTACGGCCTAAACCCTTCACAAAGTGTTTCCGCACTGGCTTTGCAAGAAAGGAAAAGCAAAAGGCAGAAAAAATTGTGAATTATCATTCAGTGCAAAACACGTACCTAAAGTGTGTCATACTATATCGACAACGCGATGCGTGAGCGGTCAGATTCAGCATTTTTTTTAATAATAGACCGGAACGAGTCTGTTGTATGCTATCAGCGACAACATACAGTCCATCACTTCAAATCACCTGTTAAGTGAATTTTTACCTTTCCACTTTAGCATTACAGTCCAATTTGATGGCTGTATCGAATCGCATTAGCATCTTTTCACTCCGTCACCCGCTGTACCAATTGGCAAGCGCCATAGGAAGTGGGCGAAGATTGTGACGAAACGTGCCGCAAACTATTAATACGGATTTACGAATAAAAGATTGGATTTACAAGTAGCAATTAGTAAGCTTTGACCACAACACAATCAAGGAAACCGACTTGTGATCTTCGCTAAAGATATTATTGCTAAAAAGCAAAAAATCCATGAACCAGTGCAGGGACTGAATCCATTCTAGATAGCTTTCAGGTGTTCTAACAGGCTGCAAAATGCTGCACCAATACATATCTATAAAATTGTCTGACAATAGTTAGGGGCTCAACTCAAATGTTTATGACGAAGTGATCGTGAAGCTTAATTTCTTGCAAGCATGTATACTGGTCATACATATATTGGGCACATGTTGATTGGAAGTTACATAATTTGGAAAGTAGATAATAGGAATAAACTTTCAATTCATATTGAAGTGCGCCTACGCCTAAGTAGTATGTAAGGCCTTAAGGTGTTATATTTGACCTTACGCCTTCAAAGGAATGTATTATAGAGGTGAGCATGTGCAAGAATTCAGTAAAGGTTGATATTGACTTTTACGCATGCTTAGGAAAAGTGCAAGAAATGCGCGTGAATTATCTTTTCAAAATTATTGTGATACTTGCCGTCCTTTAGTAGATACACTTGGCGCAGTGCAATTCTTATAGTTAAGAAAAAATTAATTTGAAGATGTGGGACATGTCGAAATGGAAAGTCGCGAACTCGGGACAGCTGGCATCTCAAGAACATTATTCACAAGTTGACAATTAGACTCACTTACAAACTGCGCAAGTGCGAAGTATTAAGGTAGCCCGTTAGGACTATGGCCTAAATCCTTCGCACTCGACAAGACTCGAAAGACTATCCTTCTCATTCGAGAAGAGACTTATGCCCAAACCCAATGTTATTCCTTATGTCATCCGGCGATGGGAGGAATGACGTCAAATTGAGATGCCATTACACGCAGATCCTAAATTATTAGTGAGATGAAGTTATCTGGGATAATTACTTGAAAATGACCAGTCACATATCGAATATGATAATTAAAATAATATGTATTAACAGGGACCCTTCTTATGCCAACGTTTACGTCGAGACGAGCAAATCTCAAACGCCAAGAGATTATCCCCTACAAAGCAATAAAGCAGACAGTTTTCTCTGCATAAATCAGTGGCTATTAAGCAATCAGCCTAACGAAAGTGCTACTATATCGCAGTGGGCGGGGCGTGGGAGAGTCAAGTTAAAAGCTGTTCAGTGTGGGTGCGCAAGGACAGGGCCCACACAATGGACTTAACCGATGTAAAGTATCAACCATTAGAAGCCTATACTTTTCCTCGTTAATTATTGTCTTCTAATCATAGCTAAATTAGCTTCGAAAAAGCTTGGGGTGCTCTGTCTGGTGGGAGGCTTTGGCCGTGGCCAGTTACCACCCTACCGTCAAAGACATACCGCCAAGCGATTTAGCGTTTCGACACAATGGCGTGTAGAAACCGATTAGGGGTATGAGTACACTGCCATACCCCTTTCAAGTTACCCCCTACCATCTTAGATTGCATCGTCACTTGCCATTAGATGAGATTGCAGTCAAGGACTATCTTGTCATCGAATAAAAAAAAATAAGTGGTACTTTGTGCCCGAGCATAGGCTCCTACTCTATAAAGCGTAAGTCCACCGAGACATGGAGTACAGCTCTCACCTTTGGGTTGGAGCACCCCAATATCAACTCCTTCCATTTGACCGGATTCAAAAGCAGGCAGTTCGGCTTGTAGACAATCCCAAATTAACCAACTCGTTGGAAAACCTGGAGCACCGCAGAGATGTCAGCTCAAAAAAAATCGAAACTGTACAATGTTACGATTTCCCAATCCTTATTTTATTTTGATAAACTAATTAAGCGTGGCATACACGATTTAAATAAATTGGGCCAGGTCAACAGCCTAGTTGTCATTTTTTCCAAACACCTGCCTCGTAAGTGTGCCTAAATAATCAATAACAAAACACGTAACATTTAATTGTTGCAATCATCACTTAGCATGATTAATCAATTAACGCACTTGCGCGTAGCGTTACGTATTTCGGAACAAGTAATAATTCATTCTTAAAATTGCTGTGATCGATAATAAAATTCATTATGGTATGTGTCGTAACGCCTGACGTAATTCCTAGTAGGAGGTTCAATGAACTTACTGCTAAAAGGGATTAAGCTTTCCAGTATCGTACTGTATCGTTTTGTGGACGTAATCAAAATATTATGTAGATGTTAATAGCAGTCATAGTATAGTTCTTCTTTATACTGAAATATTTTATCTCGGAAAAATAAAGCACGAGATTAGAAAAAAAAAAACTGACGAAGTCGCGACCAAAAACTAGTAATGCGATGAGTTAATCACGTTAACGATACCGATGGATGCTCTAACAATTAACAGTCAACATTACGCGTTACCAACAACTGATTGCATGTAGCAGGTGTTTGGAAAGTAGTTGTTGATAATAATTGGGCCAACGTCCCGACCTGATTTGTAACACAGTCGTGTGTGTAACGTTTAAATGCTTTTCTGTGCTAAAATTGGAACCGCGATTTTATTACGTCACGCTTTAAGGCTGCAGTTCCACGAGGTATGTTTAATCGCTTAATTTTCATAGCTTCGGTCATTGAATGAACCCTTTTCCACGGCTAAGCAAGAGTTAAGCTACGGAATTGATCCTATTGATGGGTTTCATTTTCACGTCACGTAAAAGGAGTACAGATCACAATCCTATAGTGCAGTGCACCCCATGCAAATGAAGTTTGAGTCTATTAGAATATTAACCAATCAAAATCAAAGAAATTTTACAGATACGCTCTAGAAACTTTAACTTTTGAAGGGATTTTCTTGTAGCAGTATGGCAAACTATGAAGACCTTTCTGACGATGGGATGTGGTCTGGACTGTGAACAAACATGTCATCATCGACAGAAACTCAACAACTTTTCTCAGAGAAGGGTTATAAGGTCATAGGCCTACGAAGCTAGCCCAATGCGAATTGGCAGATTTCATACTCCTTTGAGAACATTATGGAGGGCTCTCAGGTGTGCAGGTTTTCTCACGTTTTCCTTCACTGTTGAAGCATGTGACATTTATTTGCTTAAATGTACATAGTCAAACACATCCCCCCCCCCCCTTCTACGGTACGAATCGACTAAATCCGATCGTCTGTAAAGGTTGTAACTATTAGTTACTCTGGGAAATACTTCGATCACAAAATAAGAAGGGGAAAGACCAATCATAAGGTAAAGCTATACGAGTTTTCAATTGATAGTTTACATGCGAGCTTCTACACGAAGACACTTAAGTAACTGTGCGTGTTCGTACATCTGGGACATAGAAAGTGTCATCTTGACAAAGCGAAAAATGGCCATATCCGTCTAACTACTACAAGAACCAAGAACGTAAGCATCCATTTGCATAACAATTATTTATAATTATAACTAGAGAATATTGGTAGAGGCACTAAGGTTGGGAGCGTACTATGACTGCTCCGACGTTACTTTTGAGGTGAAAACGTGACAGATCAACCATCCCCACTATGGCGTAAGTCCTTCTCATTCAGAGTGGACACCCGTGCCCAGTAGTGGGCGGCCGATGGGTCGAGATAGTTATTTCAACATATAAAAGAAAATGTGACTGACTGATCTATCAACGGCCAAATAAAAGAAAATGTGACTGACTGATCTATCAAACCACTGAAAGGATTTTCGAAAATCAACCCAATGGCGGTAAAATAGGGGTTGGAAAAATCGAACTTAACATGAGCGAAGCCGCGAGTAAGTCACTATATAATGGAGTAGGCTTAAGGTAAGCTATACATAATACGGTCGTGCATACTAACTACGTTCTCACGACTTGAAGGGTCACTACAATACAACCAACTGTTACAGAGGTTATTGTTTTTTTAAACTTTCAATGGTGGACAAGTGCAGTTATTTTCGACTAAAACTTGCCGTTATGGTGAAAATTAATGTACTTGTTATATGAACATAATGTCCATTTACTCCTTTTATTTATGGTGTTTACATAAATTAATGTAATTCGCAGAAATTCAAACAAACTATAAATAATCCAGTCCAAAACATATCCTAAACCGTTAGCAGGTACCTATGGGCCCCATAAGACTCAGGATAGCTCAACGGGCGATGGAGAGATTTATGCTCGGAGTATGCCTGTGAGATCAAACCAGAAATGCCGCGATCCGTAGGAGAACCAAAGATACCAACATTGCTGATGTAGTCATAAAACGGAAGTGGCAATGGGCGGGGAATAGAGTTCCAAGAACTGATGGGCATTGGAGTCTCAAGGTGCTTTAATGGCGACCCCGTATCGGGAGGCGCATCAACCCATCAATCTCAGGCGAGTCGTGACAGCTGCTGGATGCAGGCGGCACAAGATCGTGCTCTGTGGCGATAATTTCAAAAGATCTTTGTCCAGCGGTGGACGTCTATCAATTGAGATGATGATGATGACTTAAATATTGAATGCAGAAGTTCACCGATATAACATTACGCAAACAGGAAATTACCATTCTTATGTTATTTCCAAACCATTATATTTTATTTATCCTTTTAGATATGTAGTTATCAGTTTCCTAAATTTAATTAGAGTTATTGTACTATTATTTCTATCCATTATATTTTATTTATCCTTTTAGATATGCAGTTATCAGTTTCCTAAATTTAATTAGTGTTATAGTACTATTTTAATTAGACTTGCAACCAGGGGGTGGTATCCTTAGTACAAACACTTTTGAACGTATAAAATTTGTAATTGTGTGTGTTGCGGAAATATAAGTGTGGCCAAAGGAAGCAAAGGAATAACTTTTTCTTTTTTGCTATAGCAATACTTGACCATCGTGACTCAAAACCTAGAACCCAGAGTCGTAAACCTTCTACAAAAAAAAGGTAAGTTCCATCTTGTCATTATTAATGTCAATTGTCAATGTCATCTAGGCCCACTGATTCCTGTGGTGTCACATGTTGTGATGGTCGATTATTTTAATTGTTTAAAATATGTGCTGTGTATTGTGAAAATTGAATCGAACATTATGTTGTGTTGAGTTGTTTTATTTTGGATATTGGACCATAGTTGTGCGCTTGAGATTACTCGCCATAGCGAAACTTGTTTTTGTTTGTTTTATTTTGGATGATGGACCATAGTTGTGCGCTTGAGATTACTCGCCACAACGAAACTTATTTTATTTTGGATATTGGACCATAGTTGTGCGTTTGAGATTACTCACCACAGCGAAACGTGTTGTTTTATTTGGGATATTGGACCTTAGTTGTGTGCTTGAGGTTACTCACCACAGCGAAACGTGTTGTTTTATTTGGGATATTGGACCTTAGTTGTGTGCTTGAGGTTACTCACCACAGCGAAACGTGTTGTTTTATTTGGGATATTGGACCTTAGTTGTGAGCTTGAGGTTACTCACCACAGCGAAACGTGTTGTTTTATTTGGGATATTGGACCTTAGTTGTGCGCTTGAGGTTACTCATCACAGCAAAACATTTTATTTTAATTTTTTTTGAACTAAGTTGTGTGCTCAGTTATGTCTACAGACAGTTATAGAAAGTGCGCTAAATGTGGTGCAACTCCCACTCAGGATGGCATTGTGTCATTCCACCGATTCCCTAAACCTGGAAAAACTAATGTTGAAAGGTATGTTGACCATGGTAATTTTCATCTAAGTAATTTAACACTTCAGCACTGACACTGACTATCAGGCAATAATCATCATCATCAGCAATCCATCAACAACTCACTATTGAGGTCCTAGTTCACTATGCTAGACCAGTGCAAATTGGCATACTTCACATACCTTTGAGAACATTATAAAGAACTCAGGTGTGCAGGTTTCATTAAGATATTTTCCTTCGCAGTTAAAGCATGATATTATGATATCGATTTTGCGCTTCCCAGCATTGATTGTTAAGTAATAAAAAATGCAAAAGAATTATTAGTACCTACATATAGTACGAGTACATACAGAAATCTTTTGTATGATTATCTTTTTTTGAATGTACGATTTTAAAATGAAATTCAGAAAAAATTATTTAAAACGATGTGTATAAACATATTTATTAAGTCAAGTTTATTACAAAGTTAATGATTTTCATAATGACAAAGTCATCAGAACATTTAGATTGATTAGAATTGGCTTAGCATCCAGTTGCCAAAAAGATAGTGTAACTTTAAATTGTAAAATGTCCATTTTGCAATGTTAATTTTAAAAAGAGCAGTATCTACTTCCCGAACCTGTGGTAGTTTTAATGTGTCATAAGTAACAGGTTGGCCTAAGTGAAATAAATAAATTTAAAAAATTTTGTATTTAATACTTAGATGTTAAATCAACTGATAATTTTTTTTTATCTTCATATCACTATAATTACCAATTATATAACCAAATATTATTAATAATTTCAGATCAAGAGCTTGGGCAAAGTTCTGCTGGCCAGAACAAGACTGGTCATCAGTGGAGGCTTTAACTCAGCTTTTCAAAAGCAACAAAGTACTGTGCAAAAGGCATTTTCAAGATCATTGTTTTACTGATACTGATAAAAAAACCTTGGGAAGATTTACAGTACCTACTGTAACAATAGATGCAGCAAAAATTACGGAACCGTTGCAAGATGAAGGAGAGATTCAAGGGAGACCTAATATTGAAACAATTACTGTTTGCGAAGCAGGATCATCATCTCAAATTGACTCAAGTTATTTATTAGTTCAGCCATCAAACGCAGGTATGAAAACTAAGAAAAAGGGTATTTTGAAGTCATTTGATGTGAAAAAAATTAAAGATCTCACCCCACGGGAGATAAAATTATACATGACTTGCAGAAAAAGTCTTAAAGAAATCAGCCGATTAAGAAAGCAACTAAGACACAAAAAAAAAACTGACCAAATTGAAAAAATTTGTCAAAATGAAAATGTTCTTAAGTTAATTGATATGAATTTGAGTAAATCGTTCATTACATTACTGCAAAGCCAATTGCAAAATTGCAAAAAACCCAAAAAAGGGAGGCGATACAGTCTAGAACAAAAATTATGTCATTGACATTATATAAAAAGTCTCCAGCATGCTATAGACTATTAAGAAGGATGATGGCACTACCATGCCAGACAACATTGAGAAAGCTATTAAATAGGATACCTTTAAAACCTGGTATAAATCATCATATATTTGACAGCTTAAAAAAAATGGCTGAGAAAAACATTGATGAGGAAAATCTGTGTATTTTATCTTTTGATGAGATGGCATTAAGAAAGCATTTATATTACAATGAAAAATTAGATCTAATTGAAGGCTTTCAGGATCATGGGAACCATGGGAGAACCGAACAAATTACTAGTAATGCGTTGGTGTTCATGCTGTCAGGTGTGCGAAAAAATTGGAAACAGCCAATAGCGTTTTACTTTTCTGGAAAATCAGTCACTGGAGACAGGCTTTCTGTTATCATTAAAGAGGTATGGCATACCTTTATAATATATACGTAATTTAAATTTTAAAGGCCTGAGAGAAATAAAAAAATTTGCATTTGTGAAAAATGCTTATTTTATTTAAATAAGCCTTTTTACACAAAAATCATACTTTAGATTACCTTTATGATTTAAATATACTCAATTTTGTTTAGAAGATATTACAATTTTTCCACAAAGCATGGATGGTTATATGGTTTAGATTAATCTGTAACTTGACATTGTCCCAATGAGGTACTATTATAACCTAACTTGCCTACTTCTATTTACTTTCAACATGATTTCAATTCACATGATGTTAAGTTATTTTAGTAAGGTTAGAAAAGTAAGTTTGAGCAAGTGCTCAACATTTTATTTATGAACATGAAATAAAAAGAATAAGAAAGAAAAGGAAGACGTCTAACCTTAATGATGATTGTCTTACAGATTTTACATGAATGCTGGAACACAGGATTAACTGTGGTAGCTACAGTGTGCGATTTATCCAGAGTGAATATAAAGGCTCTCGATAACCTTGGCTCAACAAAGGACCAACCATACATAATACATGAGGGTCATGAAATTGTCAATATACTTGACCCGCCACATTTACTTAAATGTACAAGAAACCTATTTATGAACCACAACATAGAATGTACAACAAATGTTCAAGTGGATGGTAAAGAAGTCAGAGGTACCTGTTTAGAATTATTATTAATCTTAATTAAATAGTATAGTATCATTTATATTCTTTTCTAGGTTTATCACACTATTTACATATGTATTATATTATGTATATGAAAAGTAGTGTATGTGGCTAATTCTCTTGTACACAATCTCTAAACTATACTATAGCTAAATTTGAATCTTTAATGAATAAATCTTTGTAAACAAACCATAAATCTCGGACTAAACATTTTGTACAACCACAAAGAATTAGACAAATTATTCACATCCAGGATGCAAGCTATCTCTACAAAATTTCATCACAATGACAGATACAGACAAACACCATACCATTACCAGGTTATGCATTCATAATATTATAACTTATTTGTATATTATATTGCTTTACATATGGTGAGCTAGCCTAAACCCTTCTCTACCTTCTCAACTGCGGGCCAATAATGGTTTGATGATAAAATCTTCTAAATATATAAAAGGAAAAGGTGACTGACTGACTGACCTGTCAATGAACAGCTCAAACTACTGAACGGATTGGCCTGAAATTTGGCTTACAGATAGCTTTTTTATCATAGGCATGCGCTAAGAAAGGATTTTTGAAAATTCAACCTAAGGGTGTTAAATTGTGGTTTGTAAAATTATCGAATTTAACATGAGCGGTGCCGCAAGCAAAAGCTAGTATATCATAATATTATGTCTCATAGTTATTGCTTATTTTATAATTATTATTTATTGCAGGTGTGGCAAAATGGAGCCATGTGCAGCAGTTTTATGAATTAGATAAAAACAACCCCAATTTTGTCTTTGCACCAGCATTAACAGACCAACACTTGAAACCAAATAGCAAACAAAAGATGAGAGTATATCTGGCTGCTCAGGTGTTCAGCCATTCTGTTGCATCTGGACTATTGTGTAAAATTGGAAACAGTGAGTAATTAAATTAATATTATAAATGCGAAACTAACTAATAACTAATATTATAAATGTGAAAGTTTGTTTGTTTGCCTTCTATCAAGCTGCAACAGAGCAGTTTGACTTGTTTTTTTTTCATGGGTATAGTTGAGGATTAGGAGAGTGACATAGGCTACCCTAGGCTTATCCTTTATCCTGGATAATCAAAGAGAGGGATTTTAAAAAATTAAGCCACACAGGCATCAGCTAGTTTTCTACAAATTAAGATAATCACAAATTAATGAACATTTTCTATGGAGATTGATAGTTCGTTCGTAATGAATAAATGACTCCCTCTGGGCGTAACTAATTGACAGTATTCTTCCCCATTTGATAAAGATTTGCCGTTTTGGTATAGTTACTCATAGTAATATTTAAATATGGCTAGGTATAATAATATAAGGTGAAAAAAGATGTTTGAATTTTCATTTCTTGATTTCAGATGAACTTCCAGCTGAAGCGCAAGCCACAGCTACGCTCTTGGACAATTTTGACCAGTTGTTTGATGCACTTAATGCGAATACTCCAGACTTACGAAGAGGGAAGAAAACCTCCACAAATATTTCAAATAACTCAGTCCATTTAGACTTTTTTAAAAAAATGCGAAAATTTATTTCGAAATTAAATTTTATAGGCTCTAATTCACCTCCACCATCACAAATGGGATGGATACGAACAATGAATGCAGTGGAAAGGTTGTGGAAGAATTTGCAACCGTTAGGAATAAACTCACTTTCCACACGACGCCTCAATCAAGATCCACTTGAAAACTGTTTCGGTTGTATTCGTTATCACTGTGGTTCTAATAATAACCCAACGACAGAACAATTTATTTCTGGAATTAAAACAGCCATTCTAAACAATTTGAGATATACAAGCTCAAAACAAAATTGTGAAGAGGATATATCAATTCTTAATAACAATTTAAAAACCTTTTTGCTGTCCACAGAACTGCCATCAGTTGATATTTGTGATGGTCAAACAAATATTGACTTAGAACCACTGATTACGGATGCAACCGAAGCTATAGAGCAGGCATCTGCTGAGGCTCAAGCGTGTGCTTATGTGTGTGGTTTCATTTATAAAAAGTTGAAAAGTGAATGCAGTAATTGCAAACAAATATTTTTAAATGAAACCACATCACATGAGCCAGTACATTTGTTCACTTCTTTCAAAGAATATGACACAATGCACAATAGCCTAAAATATGTTAATAATAACTTTGTGCATTGTGTCGAGATTTGTGCTTCAGTTGTGAACACAATTTTAACTAAAGAGGCATGGAAAATAAATATTAAAAAAAACATAATGTCTGCTCTATTGCAAGTGGATTTTGATTTTTTAAGGAATTGTCCAGCACATTTTGCCATTAACAAAGAACATATTATGATGTCCACATTTTATATATGTATTAAAAGACATCTTGTTTTGAAAAACAGACAGGTTGGGCAAGAAGAAATAGCGAAATCCTTACAAAGGAAAATGACTATACTAAAAAATAAATAATTTAAAAGCAAATTCTATTCTTTTATTTTGATATTACCAAATTTTTAAATCCCAAGCTTATAATTTCAAACAAAAAAGCTAAAAATTTGCGATTTTAATGACAAAATTGTCATTTTGTCATAAAAATCATGAATTTTCTTTCCTTTAAAATTTAAAAATAAATTAAATAAAGTTTATTACATCTTTTAAGTTAAATATAATAATTAAACTTTATTTAATTTATTTTTAAATTTTAAAGGAACTATGAAATGAAATTGAAGGACTATAATAGATCTTAAATTAAAAAACCCGCCATTGCTAGTTCCATATTATTCTGTGCGGAAAAAATGGCGCTAGTAGTATCGGTGTATGTCGCAATTTTTTTTTATGGAGTTACGCTTCTTCTCTCGTAAGAGAGTTTAGTGTTCTGTGCTTGCAACGAATAGTATATTCGGCAGTATACCGAATACCGAATATTCGGCGAGGCCCCTGACCGAATAGCCGAATATTAGGCAAAAGTATTCGGCTGGATTTTAGCGCCAAAAACTTGTACAGACGTGATTGTTTCGCGTTCCTTTGTTTTGTTCTAATATACTCATCGCCCGCGCGCCCGCTGTTGCTCTTGTAATAGTGTGAAATTTAACAAATAAACAATTAAATAATTACGAACGTACTTTAATAATAAAAAAATCGATTATGGCCTTTAAAAAAAAATCACCTATATGGACATACTTCGAGGATGATGTAAATGATAATATATAATAATAATCAATAGATTTTAATTTTTCATTTTACCAATTATTTCTCTATGACAAAATGTATTATTTAAGTATTCGGTATTCGGCCGAATAATATGTAGATATTCGGTATTCGGCCGAATATAATAAAAGCAGCCGAATAGGCCGAATACCGAATAGTAACCGAATATTCGTTGCAAGTCTAATTTTAATCAATTTTTTTTATTAAGAAATAGGCTTGATGGCGGAACACGTACTGCTCAAATGCAGGGGTGTATCCGACCAACGTGACAGATACATTGGCTCTCCAGCAACTCTTCCTGAAGTCCTCGCCGACCTGGGGGGCCTGCTCGAATTTTGGAGGGAGCTCGGCTGGCTGGAGTGATCCGGCAAGGTGCCGTACCAGCGGGACCACGCAAAACGGGAGATTGGAGTCTCCTTGCGGACAAGAATCCCAGGAGTTTGAAGATGATAGGCTTGATGATAATTAATCAACAATAGAAGCCACTGATGAATTCTAGGTCTTAGCTTAAATGTATAACTTGGCCTTTTTGTTTTCTGGTGGGAGGCTTTAGCCATGACTAGTTACCACCCTACCGTCAAAGATGTGCCACTAAGTGATTTAGAGTTCTGGCATGATAGCGTGTAGAAACCGATTAGGGGGTGTGGGTTGAATGTACACTGTCATACCCCTTCCAAGTTAGCCTGCTACCATTTTAGACTGCATCGTCACTTACCATCAGATGAGATCTCAATCAAGAACTATATTGTCAAGGAATAAGAAAAAACTTACACAATATTTTATCCTTGAGACTTATAGTAAATATGATAAATAATAATATAATGCGTATACATAGTATTGTTATTTGTTAGCCATTGTTATGTAATTTTTATTTAAAGTTTAATAAATTCATAAAAATCAGATGAAATCATGATTATTCAAACATGACATGCACAACAGTACCGCATGTATTGCATTTTAAGTTTAACTTGAGTTAGTTACCCATTCAGGTATTGGAAAATTTTGAAAGGGTTTATATAAATGAATATATATATAATAATAAATATATATCAAGTTTTTCCGTGCTTTACTGACCTATTTAAAAAACCTTAAACATCTACTTTGTAAGTATGTTTAAGTAAATCAAATAAATTTCATTTCTGTTCATTTGATTTGTTTACAAATGTGGACTAATATATTATGTTGATGCCTAAAACTTTGAATGTGTGGATTAAGGTTTTTTAACTCTCTTATTTTCTTGTATAAAAAAAGCCTATGTGTTATTCCAAACTCTAATGTATCTGTGTGCCAAATTTCAGCCAAATCGGTTCAGTCGTTGCAGCATGATTGAGTAACAAACATCCATACTTCCAAACTTTTGCATTTATATTATTAGTACGATTATGCTTAGAGTAAGGTTTAGTATATGGTGTGAGATAATTTTTCAGAATGCTCGTTGAGTCTTAGAAATATTTGGAAGTTAACAAATGGGCTGGCTGCCAATTCAGGTCATTATCCTAACGTATGTGTAAATGTACATTTACTATCCCTACATCTATACTATTACTCTGCATGCTACTACTATTGTTATACATATAACTGTCTGTTTGTTTGCTACCTTTTCACAGCTCAACTGCTGAACTGATTTTGATAAAAGTTTGTACGGAGATAGCTTGCATCCTGGACATAAGCTACTTTTTAACCTAAAAAACCAGAGCTCCCACAGGAGTTCTAAAAACCCATACAAACATGGTGTCTTACAACTGTTTACATTACACACAGAAAAAATCTTTCACATTAGTGGTATTTGATTTGATTTCGAAATTAGTATCATTATGAATTTGTTACTTTTACTGTATGATTGTTCTGTGCATATTACGTAGTGTAATCATCAAACAAAAAACTTTATACAAATTCAGAATAAAATTGAATCAAATATAAACAAATATTTTCAACCAAACCAAATACAGGTTTTTAAAAGACTGACTAGACAGTCAGTCAGAAGGGCTGAAATGTTTTTGATAGGAATTTCAAAAGTAGGTATGACATTGTATAAAAATTGAGCCAGATTATTATTTATCTGACAAAATTCAAGTTTGCATGGAATTTTTGAAATACCCTAAATTATGCGAACAAAGTTATGGGGATTAACTAGTATTGTAACAGATAGTAACTCTAGGAGTGTAAGTAGGGCACTCAAAGCGATCCCACAAAAATAGAAGTTTGAATAACGAATGCACAGACAGCAAGCTATCTGTCTCCAACGACTTGCTGCCGTGGAGTTATTTATAAAATTGGGCACACTACCCCAGATATTGTGAACACCAAACGAAACTAACGCATTCATTTTGAAATAACACTGAAAACCACGGTTATCGCATTCTTGACACGACATTAACTACTTTTTGCACCTTACTCCAAATATATCACAACTGTGGCCTATAAATAGGTGTAGACTTTACCCTGGAGAGATAAGCCTGAGATCGACGTTCAAGTAAACTCGCATAACTGAGTCAGCTGAGCATATAAACAATGTTTAAAGACACCGAAAAACGTATTCATGTTCCACAGGTTTAAGAAACGAGCAACAGGTGAAAAATGACCTGTACTTTACCCACCTATGGAAAACCAAACAGTGGCTATCGGAGAAGGCTTAAAGCAACGCCTCTCCTCATTTTAAAACCCACTTTCACACCACTTGCGATTTTGAACACTTGTACCCGACGAGACACACAAAACTCTAAAAACAAAAAACTATAAATACCTTTTCCTTTGCACGTCCAGCATGTTTTTGCACTGATTTCGCGATTAACGCACCTTTACTCTCTGCCATTTTTATCACTATATCATTACAGACAGTCTTTATTTTCGAAACACTATCAATCTGCAACTCAACTGTGCGGTCGTAATTTGCTGTCACACGTCAAATTCCTAGTGCCGTAAAATTGAACTGGCATGACGTGAGCGATGAGCGGTGAGCTTTCGCATACGGCCCGGGTTACCAACTCCTGAAAACAATTATCCCCAAAATTGAGACGAAGTTAATTACATCCAACAATAGAAACTTTCAAAAGTTCACTATCTATAGGTATATGTAATTTTACGCTTAATTAGGGTAAAATTTAGTGATGGTACCTACAGATAGTAAATAATAAACTCGGCTGAAGAACAATTCAACGTTACGGTGCTTATTTTTAATGGGAAAACTACGATAATCTACAAATTGAATATAGATGAACTTGTGGCTCTAAACATAAAATATTATATAATAATTTTATCTCTGGTTCGGAAAGGAAATTCTGTTGAGAAAAGCTGAATCTACCTTTCAAACTCAAGTGTTCATAATCTAAACTTGTCAACATTTTTGCTTAAATTAAAAAAAAAATTAATCACAAAAGGTACCTACTTAATTATTACCTATACTTACACGTTTTTTTTAATAAGACATAATTAACATCTTAGATAGGAAGTTTTTTGACTCTGAAGTTTCCACTTTGGTCAGATTGGTTTAAAAATAAAATACCCCACTGTTTTATTTTTTAACAATAAAAAAAGCTTTTAAATTATATAATATTCATAATATCTTAATTATTTATTTTTTTGCTGGGATGTAGTATATGTATGTAATATATTTGGTACATACGTGTTAAGATTTATTATATTATATTGAATAAATAAAAGGTAAAACTTAACCTTAAATTTAAAAAAATATATATATTGGGGCCCTAACGAAAATAAAAAAAGCCGGACAATTACTGCCCTAAAGTTAGGGTTCTCAGCCTAAAGCTAGCAACACTTTTTACTACAAAGTGATACGTAGTATCTATAATAATCTGTAACCAAGTGCTATATAGTTACAATAGATGGCGCTATGATAATTTTCCAAAGTAATTTTTTCTGGCTTCCTATATTCTTAATGTTATTGGTTGATTACAAATACCTATTAAATAAATAATATTTTTATATTAATCCTTGGCTGTGGCCTGTGCCTTGGCTAGAACCAAGAACCAAGAACCCACAGCCACAGAGTACTTATACATTGAAATTATATACAACCTACTGGTATCCAGAGCTGTGAAGTGTGAACAAGTAGAAAAAAAATTAAGTTTCTTTTTCTTCTAATTTTCTTTTAAAAAAAGAAAACTAGGTTTTTTCTGTTTACAAATCCAATCGTTTTGCTTTTTTAGATTTTCTATTTTTCGCAGATTTTATCAGCGTTAAACTAACGTTAACATCCTTTTCAGGGAATTAGTCAACTGAATGAAACTATAATACTGCTTTTATCATTTGAAAAATGGTAAGTAAGCGGACGTTATCTTTTACAAAATGTACTGTCTGTTAGTACCTATAACTTTTATTTCTACTTATTATGACTTTTAGGAGCCCAAAAATGAGTTACAGCGCAACGCTATAGCAGAGGCACGTCGTAAAGAGTTGGAAACTTACCAGCGGGCGCTCGATATACAATGGTTGAACAGCCGTATGGAGGATGGAAGGATGGGGCGATGCCTAGCTCTCATACAGAAGGAGGCAGAAATGGAAAAGGATTATCAAGAGGTAAGACCTTGCTTCTCATACTAGTGAAATCCAGAGTGTACTCTGACTTGATCCCAAAATCCATAGACCGCACTCTCACTTGGCTCAGACTCAAGACAGAGTTAGACAGGGTTTGAGCCTCACCCTTGAGCTTTGGCAAAAAGTATTTCGTCATTTACCTATGCTTACAATGTTATTTCAAATTGCATTGGTTTTCGGCAAGCTGTCTATGAGTATGAGCAGAGATTTTGAATTTAATTTTTTTTATTACAAGATAGTCTTACGCTTGATGACAATCAGAAGTACTTATGAGGTCTAGTTTGGCCTATTCTCTCTATAGTAGCTGTTAAGAGATATGCTTACTTCTCAAGAATACTCTGTATTTATTACAGAGAACTGATCATGCAGCAATAGTCAACGCAAGAGCCAGAAAAGATATCAACCTAGGCATAGAAGTGGCCAAAGTCCGCAGGGAGGGCGATTGTGAGCTGTTGCGGAGACATTACCTCCGGGAGCGAGACCCAGGGCTGCGGCAGCTGCTGAAGAAGCTGCAGGCCGGCTATGTGTGCCGCGACCTGCAGCAGCAGATTCTACACAACCAGTACAAGAGGCTGCAGGAAAAGGTTAATTTACTTTATTATACTCAATTGATGAAGGAGGATATTGCTTATAATTTTAATTTATAAAGAAAAATAATAATCCACAAGCCTCCAATGTGTGTTCTGCTTATAAATATGAAATATGTTTATTGTTGAACTTCTCCAATGTCCAGGTTGAAGAGAATCAGGCAAACCGTGTCCTCTCCACTTGCCTTTACAACGAGCATGAGGCCAGGGATCACGATGAGAAACTGAAGCAAGAAAAGAACCGGCAATATTGCAATGAGTTGCAGCAACAACTCGTGAACCGGCAGCAACAGCGCCAGTGCCAGTATGAGGAGATGCTTATTGAGAAGAAGATGCTGGAGGAAGTTGACAGGACCCTCGCTGACGAAGACCAGAGGTCAGTTTACTAATCCACTTCAATGGAGCCTCATTGGTGCAGTGGCTTGTTTATTTGGTCATAGGTAATGGTCTGGAGGGCCAAAGAGCAATTGGATCTTTTGACATGAAATTGTCAGTAGGCCAGAGTTGAGAAGTTGACATTATTATATCATTGTGTTTCAAAGAGCATGCAAAGATGTACAACCTGCACTTAATCTTTTCTGTAGCTGAATTGGATTTCTTTTTCTTTTCTATTTTCTATTCTAAAAAGAATATAAGCTATGCTGGACATAAAATAATTATTCCAGATAAACTTAATCATCTTTTAATAACATGTGATTTTCCATGGTCATTCTAATAATTAATTACATGTGTCAACGTCAAAGTGACATTTTACAACAGTTTACATCACAGGTAAAATATATAGCAGCAAGATGATATAAGGGCCACTTCAAAAGAATCAAGCCACCTCATTGCACAGTTTTTTCTTCCACACCAGACAGGGCTTCATGGTAATATGTACGTTTAGTGATATAAATAAATAAATAAAACTTAACACTACTGACCTAATTTAATACTTCGTTACAGAGAGCTCCAGCACAAACGCGAACAAACGGAGAAGATGCGACAAGAGATGAAGACGTTTCAGCAGGCGCGGGTAGCGTGGAAGGAGAAGCAGAAGGCCATGGTCGTACTAGAAGAGAAGCAGATAGAAGAGCAGCAGCGAGCTCTCTCAGACAGAAGCGCAGCCATGTGAGTAGTCCTTTGCCACATGCCCATTTTCACCAAAGTTTTACAGGCTACCTTTGTTATGATGCTTTCTGTCAAATTCGTTTTCACTGACCTTTAGGGTAGATTTAAAGGTAAAAGCGACATTGGGTAAGGGAGCTATTGACTATTTCAAGCCTCAATAGCTCAACGGTTAAAGGTGCGGACCGAAAACTGAAAGGCCCCACCTGTTGCACTATTGTTGTAACTCGTACCCACTCCTAGCACAAGCTTTTCGCTTATTTGGAGGAAATAGGAGAATATAAGTCAAGTTCAGCTTTGCTAATATTTTTTTTTTTAAAAGATTTACGTAAAGACATCTTAGGGGATGATTAAATTATGGTTGGGGAGAATTTGTATAAGTGTGCAACTAAACGTCATATTCGCAATCGATAAAATTTACGATTTTATGATGTTTGTATTGCAGAGTAGCAGAGAGAGAACGGAAAGTAAGAGAAAAGGAAGAAATTAACAAGAAAATCACCGACAAAATATTAGCTGACGAGGTGATGTATTACGTTTATTATGGGAAAGTTTCACAATGTTAATATAATATTATGCACATAAATTATACCTACATTTTTTTAAATCTATCGAAAAAAGGAACTAATAGAACAACAGATCATTAAAGTTGATAGTTTTTTATAAAAATGCATTACTTTGTTGAAAGGCAGCCCCACAAATCATAAAATCTTGCCGGCTATTAGCAGAATTTGTTTCCCAAACCAGTGGTAGAATCCTGACTTGTCATAAGAGCCAAGTTGGCTTTATAATTTTTTTTTGAATTTTCTTTTTATAGGCAGCCCGTCAAGAACGCGAGAATATAATAAAGCTTCTCCAAGAGCAAGAGTATTTGGAGAAGAACGTGAATGACGACATCGCGGAGCGCGCCAAGAGCGAGCGCGTCAAGAGCGACACCAAGCACGCGCTGACGTCACAAATGCAGAACAGAAAGAGACTGCAGGCCGAACAGAGAGAGAGGGAAGCGGAGTTCAGGAAACTGGTGAGTTAGTTTCCAAGGGATAATGTTCGGAAGTATTAAAAATATCTTATTTCAGCAAAAAAAAAAAAGGATTTGGTGGGTAAAATTGTTATTTCGATTTTAAGTTTTAAAATTCACGCAAAAACGCTCGAAGGTGTCATGGCGTCGTTCGTGACGTCACTTCTGTATTTTTCACATTCGTTTGTCAAAGTTTGAAGTAAGGTTTGACGTATCGCTCTGATTGGTGTTCAATCCAATATGGCGGATTGCTGTATTTTATCGTTTAATTTTACCAAAATAAATGTCGATCTCGCTAAACACTAGCTCCTCGTGAACTCCGCGAAGCCCTTTTGCAAAACCAGTGTTTTTACTGTTCCCATCTGCTACAAGTAGGATGAAAAAACCGAACTTCCAGGCCGAAGCAAAAATGGCAGCCGACGAAGCGAAAGAGAGGGAGAAGGAGCGCAAGAAGAGAGAGAAGAACGAGCAGTACGCGCAGCAGCTGCAGAAGCAGATACGAGAGAACGCAGCGCTGCGGCAGAAAGAGCGCGAGCTAGAGGACGGCCGCGCGCGACACGTGTGGGACTGCGACGCGGCATGGTATAGAATAGAATAGAATAGTTTTTTTTTCAACCTCGCTGACGCAGTGGTGAGCGCTGTGATCTTATAACTGGGAGGTCTCGGGTTCTATTACCGGCGGGAACAATTTAGGAATTTATAAATTCTAAATTGTCTCTGGTCTGGTGGGAGGCTTTGGCCGTGGCTAGTTACCACCCTACCGTCAATGACGTGCCGCCAAGCGATTTAGCGTTCCGGCACGACGGCGTGTAGAAACCAATTAGGGGTATGTGCTGAATTTACACTGCTATACCCCTTCCAAGTTAGTCCGCTAACATCTTAGACTCCATCGTCACTTACCATCAGGTGAGATCGCATTCAATGCTTTCTTCAATAGTATATCTTGTATAGTAGTCCTATCCCTGTTAATATTACTTTTTTTTCGATATCAAAATAACACTTGACTGCGATCTCACCTGATGGTAAGTGACCATGATGTTTAAGATGGCAGCGGGCTAACTTGGAAAGAGTATCAGTCAAGTATAATATCTCCGGATGGCTTACTTCTGAGGAGGAGCAGTTTTGGTATCAATTAAAAAAAGATAATGCAAATCACGGAGATATCGTTATACATAGGTAAAAAAACACAACTCCTCCTCCTCCTTTTTAGAAAATCGGTTAAAAAAATAGCCTATGTTATTGCCGGTAAAATCACACATTTATCAGTGATAGTCCCATCAAAATCGGTGCAGCCGTTCCTGAGATTTGTTGTAACAAACAAACAGACAGACAAAAATTTTAATTTTTTTTTAATAATACATACCAATGGTTGCCTGGTAGAGATTGCTTTGTAGCAATAAGGCTGCCTTTGCATGCGTAGTAGAAATAGAAATAGAAATAGAAATATTTTTTATTCAAATAAACTTTTACAAGCACTTTTGAATCGTCAATGAATCTACCACTGGTTCGGAATGCCTTTCCTGCCGAGAAGAGCCAGCAAGAAACTCGGCGGTTGCTCTTTTCAAAAAAATCAAAATTTTACAATTGTTATTGAAACTATGCTATGTATTCAGTGCTTCCACGATGAATTTTCCTGAGTACAATACAAGTAAAAATAAATACAATACAAATACAAATAAATACAATTCAATACATGTTAACACAGGCAGGCAAAAGCAGACCCATTCCCGTTGGTGGCACCCGTTCACGAGCATGACGCATGATCCAGCCATTGTTTCGCTCAACCATATTTGAGGGAACGTAACAACCCGCACCACACGACACCACCACAGAAACTTTAAAGAGAGCATGACATACTTAGGCTTAGTTTTAAGTTTTATTAATTTTTGTTTCTTTCTTGTGTGCAATAAAGTTTTTATCTATCTATCTATCTATCTACATACATATGCAATTAGTAAAAAGCTGTTGTTTTGACATTACAAACAGTTCAATTTTATTTATATGTGTATAGACTATAGACTATAGAATATAGATATATCAATATCTCTCGTCAGGCAAAAAGAAGTAGCCGCGGAGAGGAAGAAGATCATAGAAGACCACGCGCCCCACGTGCTGGGCTTCCTGCAGGCCGGCGTCCTCGCGCCATCAGACCTGCCCGCTGCCAGGCTCGGCGCCAACAGGCACCAACACCTGGCCACGTTGGACATCGAGGCGTTGGCCACCACCAGTCGCCCCAAGAGGTTCTCCAAGTGCAACGCTCAGTGTCGAGTTCTGAGAGAGTATTGATACAAACCTTTCGACCGTTCCGTAGAACAAAGTCTCATCTGCTAAATTCATGACTTGAGATTTGAGCCTTGCAGGTGAGACTTTGTTCGACGGAACGGGCGCTTTGTTTTTTTTAAAAGTTATTTTGTATTTTTAACAATTTTGAGCTGTGATGGCTTATTAAATTTGTATTTCATAAAGACTGAATAAAGTTAACATTAATAAATGAAAATAGTTATTTAAGTATTTTTACAATTATACCATTTTTGTCACCAAATTTGAAGGAGGACTCCTATAGAATAGAATTTTATTCAAATAAACTTTTACAAAGTGCTTTCGAATCGTCAAATGAATCTACCACTGGTTCGGAATGCCGTTCCAACCGAGAAGAACCGGCAAGAAGCTCGGCCGTTGCTCTTTAAAAAAAAAAAGAATAATATATTGTCTATGAAAGATTATGGTAGCTAATTTCTTACAACATGCAAACTGGGTAAGAAAAAAAGCATAAACAAAAATTCTGTAGCCAAGGTCTCCGTCTCCTGTCGGAGGGGCTTTTGTATCAAAAAAAAAAAAAAACTGGGCACAATGCTTTAGGAGACTTAGGGCGAGTACTTGGCTCCAACAGGCACCAACAAGTGTTGGTCACACTCGACATCGAATCTCAAAAAAAAAACTATCTGTAGTTGTCCTCTGTATTTACCCAACTGTTACTATTTGGGTTACTAGATTCAAGATAAATTAACGATAGATGGCGCCCATATTTTTTTTTTTGCCAAACTATAATGACTGATTTTTTTTTTTATTTCATAAAGACTAAATGAAATTACTTAAAATTATTAATATTTGTACAATAATAATGTTGAAACTAATTTGATTGTTTGTCAATGTTATGAAATTAGGGTTAGATTGTCTTACTGCTGGATAATGTATTGAGAATGAGTGGATGAATTAGATGGATATTTGTTAATAAAATGAGTAAAGACTGATTAAAATTAATATTTATTGTGAATGTTGTTTTAATTATACTTTTAAGGCTTATTTACATACACACAAGAGTGAAAGCTAATAAGCTATTGTCAAAAGTAGAGTAAAATCGAAATCAAAAAATCAAAATTTATTTATTTCATGTAGGCTACCCTGTAGCACTTATGATATGTCACAAATCTGGAATGCTGATTCTGTTGAGAAGAGCCGGCAAGAAAGGTTTTTTTATAAGTGTGTGTACCACTGAAAAAAAATCAGATAAGGAAATACATAATTAAGAATATTAAAGCACAATAAGTTTCCCTAGTTATTTCCACTGTATTGTAAATATAATATTAAGGTATGATAATATTGTAATTTGGTCAATGTGTAGGCACAGTCACCCTCCTTTATTTAGTGAGAGTCAGCATTTTCGTGTAATAAAGAATTGGAGTTGCCAAGTCAGCGGGTCCCGGGATCCGGATAAAAATCTCCAAATACCAACCCTCCTTACGTCTAATTGTCGCTCCATCTGTTTTAATTCCGGCTTATCTGCCTCCACCCTTATTTAACCCCTTACCCAGATAGAGTTTTGTATTACATCGTTATAATATTCGTATATTATTTTAATCTGTAGAGGATACCCATTTGGAATCGTGCTATGACGTCATATTAAAACTAAAATGGCGAGTAGTACCTATTCATAATAAGTATAAAATATTATTTTTCCTGCAGGACATGTTATGTAAATGAAAGGAAATAAGTTCATAAGTACTTCAATTTATTTCCAAAAATTTTATACCGGAATTTTTAAATTTTTATAAAGTTGTAGTAGGTAAGTACATATTATTAATTTTTTTTTAAGTTCATTTGGTGAACGTACAATAAAGAAGAATAAGAATATTGCTTTCATTAATTATGAAGAAAGTGTTCTATTTTTGTTCTCTTTTCTTCTTCTGTTTCGCTTTCCATTCTTCCACGAGGGCTCTAAACTCTTGGTCTTCTTGTCGCCGTTTTCTTTCTATCTTTCCCCATCGAGTCTTCTCTGCGTACCATTTGAGATACCTTTGATAGTCCTAAACAACAAGTTTATGTAAAATTATTACTACTAACCTTAAAACATATTTTATGAAGCTGTTTTGAGGTAGCAGGTACCTATTATCTGTGTAGGTAATACAAAAAAAACCGCATCAATATTGGTCCAGTAATTTTTTAGTAGTAGAAAATGCTGCTTCAATTCCGTCATGGGTAAAAATACAATAATCTATCTCATTATAAGACAAAAATCCTAATTTACTTACAACTTTTATTTCACTTTCGTTTGATAAAATATATTCGTAAACAGTTTGAGGAGTCAATCCGTAAGCTGCTATCCTGCAATATCAATCTAACTTCAGGCAAAACAACTCAAATACTACTGAAACTAATTAATATACCTACTTAGTTGAGGTAGATAATAAGTTCCGAAGGTAGAAACATGGCGCGGCGTGGCGGCTTAAGTCAGTTAGTACACGAACTGATTATATTTGAAGAAAATAGATTGCTAACTTCTTTGTAAAAATCAAATTACGCTAAAACTGGTCCTAGATGGCGTTAGTAGGACTTGCAAGTTACATTTTATTGTGGTATCGACGTAATATACCTACCTAGTATTTTATTGCTCTGATTCATTAAATTTATTTATTTCTAGAATTAAAATACAAAATTTTCATAAGATCGTATAAAAATAGAAAATTATAGTTAGGTATTTTAAGTGTTCTTCGCGTAGGTACTTAGTTTATTTGAAGTCCGGTAGATAGCGTTACATCCAAAAGATATAATATTATAAAGCGAGTACATACCTACATAATATTTTTACTTAACATTAGATAGGTATACAATAAGTACCTATTTCTGTTTATGTAATGGATACACTTACTTTACTATTCGATCAGCTGTCAGAAATTCGTCCAATGCTTTTACGAGGTAACCGAATGAATATCCCTGAAGAACATGAGCTAGACTGTGAATGTCCAAGTCTGGTGGGACTACACGGTTGCTGAAAATGACAGGAAAAAATATTTATATTTTAAGGATAGAGAGTTACTCAGATCTATAAGTACATTGTTTAATGAATCCTAGAAAATTTAGCAGTTCTAGGTATTTTCGACCGAGATTACGCTGTCTATAGATTGAGAAAGCAACACGAAAGCAGAATTGTCTTGGTAATACAAAGATATTTTTGCCGCGGTGCCACCGGTGGTGTTTCTGTAATTTTGTTCACGTTCATTGAAACAACATACTAGGGTCTGCTCATTTTAACCCTTTCGCAAGTCTAAAACAAGGGTCTTCAGGTCCATTTAATATTACGACAACGATGTTAGATTTCAAGTTGGATAGGTAGTCGAAATCTATCATGGTTGTCGAGATATGTAAACTGGTACTATCCATCCAACTAATATTATAAATACGAAAGTTTGTGAGGATGGATGTTGTTGGAATATAGCAAAAATCCAAGTCTTTGGTACAATAGTCTGTGTTGTCTGTGGCTATGATTCATTCCAACACCCACTCTCTCGATCATTCATTTTTTTCATTTGTTTACCTACATTTCTTGTACGATGTGTTCTGAATTTTTATTCATTATAAAGCGGACAGTCGAACAGTGCACACGTCTTTTCTTTTCTCTTCCCTGCGACCCTATATATACCTACAGGTTATGGGCCCAGGCTACATTGTTAAAAAGTGCTTGGTTCAAAGTTAAAATCAGTGTGTTAAAATTAGTAAGTTGAAATCAGTGTGTGTGAAGTGAATAGTGATTATTTTTAAAATATGGAGTCGCGAAGTAAAAGGAATATTCAACCGTTCAACGGAGATCGTTATAGCACGTGGAAGTTTCGCATAAGATCTCTTTTGGGTGAACTGCAAGTGTTAAATGTTATTGATGGAGAAACGCCGCTCGATCCGGACGAAGAATGGTCGAAGAAAAACCTTATAGCTAAAGGTACAATAGTGGAGTACTTAAGTGATGCATTTTTAAATTTTGCTAAAGATTCTGCCACGGCAAAATCCATCATGGATGACCTAGACCGAATTTACGAGAGGAGAAGCTTGGCAACACAATTGGCACTCCGTAAAAAATTACTTAATTTAAAATTGCAACCGGATGTGACTTTATTCAAACATTTTAATGATTTCGATAATATTATCACTGAATTGATTTCCGCGGGTGCAAAGTTAGACGAAATGGATAAGATATCGCATTTATTATTAACACTACCCACTTCTTATGATGGTGTAATTACGGCGTTAGAAACACTCGGAGAAGAACATTTAAATTTAGCATTTGTCAAGACCCGGCTTTTAGATCAAGAAGTCAAAATTAGAACCACTACAACAACCGAACTTAAAATTTTACATACCTCTTCAAGAAAATTTTCACGACGATCTGGATTTGATAAAAAGAAATCTTATTATAATACACAACCTAAGAAGAAATCATACCATGGAATTTCTAATCACAAAATCTCGAAGTTATATTGTGATCATTGCGGCCGGAGAAATCACGAGTTAAAAGACTGTATTTTCTACAAAAGAATGGCGAAAAATGGCGGTAACAGCAGCGGTAGTAACCAGCCAATTGCAAACACAACGATGAACGACAACAATCATACCGAGGACAGTTTCGCTTTTATGTTTTCAAACTGTAAGTTTTTTAATTCTATTTCTGATAGTAAAAGTATTTATTTTCTTTTAGATTCGGGGGCAACTGATCATATAGTAAATACCAAGGATTACTTTTCATCATATTCGGAATTCACAACCCCATTGAAAATTGGCGTAGCTAAAAATAGTACTAGCGTTTCTGCATTTGGTAAAGGAAAAATAAATGTTATTACTAATTTAGGTTACCAAGGTACAATCGAAAATATTTTGTATTCACCGGATGTTCCATATAACTTACTATCGGTAAATCGTATTCAAGAAGCAGGTATGACGATTATTTTTGAAAATGATCAGGCGCATATTTCCAAAAATAACAAAATTTTAATATCTGGTGTGCGTGATTATAATCTTTTTAAACTGTGTTTTCAAATTAATAAATCTCAGTCCCTATTAAATATAACTAAGAGCTCCGATTCTTATAAGTTATGGCATCAACGACTTGGACACATTAACGTACAGAAATTTAACACTCTGAAAAATTTTATTGACGACTATCATATAATTGATGATATTATTCCCAGTAATGAACTCTGTGAAGCTTGTGTACTTAGTAAACAGTCACGACTACCCTTTGCGAAGTCAAAAGATAAATCGATTCGAAATAGACCCCTTTTCATTGTACATTCCGATGTTTGTGGCCCAATAACGCCAGTTACCTTCGATGATAAAAATTATTTTGTTACTTTTATTGATGACTTTACCCATTATACAGTTGTTTATTTAATGCATGCTAAATCAGAAGTGTTTAAATGTTTTAAGGATTATGTTGCAAAAAGTGAAAATTTTCTGAACTCTAAATTAGTTAGTTTATACTGTGATAATGGCCGAGAATACCTTTCAAATGAGTTCAAAGAATTTTGTGTTGACAAGGGAATCATGTATCATTTAACGGTACCTCATACCCCACAGCAAAATGGTGTGTCAGAGCGCATGAATCGTACGTTAACCGAAATGGCTCGAACATTGGTTACAAGTGCGAAATTAAATAAAATATTTTGGGGAGAAGCTGTTTTAACAGCCAGCTATATTACAAATATGCTACCCACTAAAGCTTTGACAAATAAAACACCATATGAAATGTGGCATGGTAAAAGGCCGAAAATTAATCATTTAAAAATGTTTGGCGCTACTGCATACGTACATAACAAAACACGTAAAACTAAATTTGACGAAAAATCATTCAAGTCAATATTAATTGGTTACAATCCAAACGGGTATAAACTATTTAACGTTAATAATAACGAGGTTTTTATAGCTCGCGATGTTACATTTGATGAATTAAATTTTGAGCAAACTCGACCTGTACGTAGCATTAGTGAAAACATTGAAATTCCCACAAAAATTAGTAAACCTGACTTTGAATCGGTAAAACTAATAGAAAGTCAACATCAAGATTCTTTGAACAAAAATCCTGAAAACCCCTCAATAGATAGTTCATCAAATAGTAATCTAAGGCGTAGCGAAAGAATTAGTAAACTACCGCCTAAAGATTATATGCAAATGAACGACCCCGATTTATTTTTATCACTCGTATCTGTAAATTCGTTGCCATCGTCATTCAAAGATGTTTTTAACAGAACTGATACAGATAAATGGTTAAAAGCCATACAGAGTGAAATTGAGTCACTTCGAAGCAATAAAACATGGGATCTTGTTGAGATTCCTAAAGATGTTAATATTGTTAGTTGCAAGTGGGTATTTACTATTAAAAATAATGAATCAGGTGAACCCACACGGTATAAGGCCCGCTTAGTAGCTCGAGGTTTTACTCAACAGTATTTACAGGATTATGATGAAACGTTCGCACCAGTTGCTCGGATGACTACATTTAGATTTATTTTGGCTTTAGCTAATCAATTTGATTTACTTTTACATCATATGGATGTTAAAACCGCGTTCCTCAATGGTATATTAAAAGAAAATATTTACATGGAAGTACCAGAAGGAATTATCGCTAAAGATAACCAAGTATGTAAATTAAATAAAACATTATACGGCTTAAAACAATCATCCAGATGTTGGTTCGAACGCTTCGATCATGCTCTTAAGGATATGGGTTTTAAAAACTCTGAAGTTGATCCGTGTTTATATATTTTAGATCAACAATGCATGGCTAAAAATGTATATATAGTTTTATACGTTGATGATTTAATTATTGCAACTAAGAATCCGGAAGTTTTACAATTTTATAAAAATAATTTAATGAAAAATTTTGAAATGTCAGATTTAAAAGATATTAAACTGTTTCTAGGTATTAGAATTCAAAGATCGAATAATAAAATCTCTTTAGATCAATGTACATATTTACAAAATGTCTTAAATAGATTTTCTATGAACGAATGTAATCCCTCAAAATCACCGTTTCCTTGTAAATTAGACTTTTTAGCATTGAACTCTGATATTCAATGTGATGCACCATGCAAAAATGTAATAGGTTGCCTTATGTATGCAATGCTATGTACGCGACCAGACATCTGTGCCGCTATTAGTATATTGAGCAGATTTCAGTCTAAAAACAATATAGATTTGTGGAAATGTTTAAAACACCTTTTACGTTACATTAAAGGTACAATTAATTTAAAATTGGTGTATGAAAAATGTGATTATAAGCAGGTAATTACTGGCTATGCGGATTCCGATTGGGGAGGCGATGAAACAGATAGAAAAAGTACAAGTGGCTATATATTTAAGGCCTTTGATAATTGTACAATTTCGTGGAACACGCGAAAACAAAATTCTGTAGCCGTCTCTTCAACGGAAGCTGAATATATGGCTTTGTTTGAGGCTGTTAAAGAAGCAGTCTGGATAAGGTCATTGCTTAATAGCATCTCTTTTCAAATAAATGGATCAATAACCATATATGAAGACAACAACAGTTGTATCCGCATTGCTAATAACCCTGCAAATCACAAAAGGTCTAAACATATAGACGTTAAATATCATTTTATAAGGGAAAAAAATCGCTAATAAAATAATAAAGCTAGAATCTATTTCCACAGGAAACCAACTAGCTGACATGTTTACAAAAGCGATACCCTTCAAGAAATTTATTGATTTAAGAGAAAATCTAAATTTAAGTTAAATGAATGATTGTTATTATTAATAATTAAAATATGTTTGATTACTTGTATTTTTGAGGGGGACTGTTGGAATATAGCAAAAATCCAAGTCTTTGGTACAATAGTCTGTGTTGTCTGTGGCTATGATTCATTCCAACACCCACTCTCTCGATCATTCATTTTTTTCATTTGTTTACCTACATTTCTTGTACGATGTGTTCTGAATTTTTATTCATTATAAAGCGGACAGTCGAACAGTGCACACGTCTTTTCTTTTCTCTTCCCTGCGACCCTATATATACCTACAGATGTACATATACGGATGGATGGATGGATGGATGATGGAGTTTGTTGCTCCTTCACGCCGCAACGAATGAACCGATTGGCTGAAAGCAAAGGAGATAGCTCATACCCAGGATTAACAAACTACATTTTATCCCGGAAAATTAAAGAGTTTCCACGGGATGCCTAACCCCTTAATCTCTTAATAAGGACTCACTTTAAAACCCAGTGTTGCAAGATGAGATGCACAGCGGAGTAGCTCGCGTCTGGTAACAGCAACACAGCTGGGAACTTGTTCAGCAACTGTTTACTTTTCGTCAACCAAGGATCTGTGCAAGTGCCTGGCAATGGTGGTAAAATTACATGCAACTGTATGAAATTACACGCAACTATATGAAATTACAGCGTTAGTATACCTACCTTTTTTATTATGAGATAGGCTGATAGGATTAACGACAGTCAATGATTGAAAGCATTTATGTGGAAAGGTTGGCGCGCGCTTGCCTAGAAAATTCCTATTTACTCTTGTCTAGAAGGTATTCAAATTACCTATTAGAAAGTGGGTAAAAGCTAATCTTACCTATTACGGTTATATTGTCATGATGGTGAATTTTCTTGAATAGCTTTCGTAGAAAGAATCGTTTTATGATATCAAGATTTTCGTTCTTCTCTTCAGAAGGAACCTGTACATTAAATTTTTATTATATTGCCATACAAACATAATAATTCGACCGTAGCAATTAACATAGTCGTATGTGAAAAATCACTACTTTAGGGTACGGCCGTTCAAAGTTTCAAATATGTGAAAAGTGAAGAATAGTCAATATACCTAATTTTTGCACTTGCAAAAACCAAAGATGGTTGGTTGATTTTAAAAGTTTCATAACTGGTGGGGGCATTGCTATTTTTATTCTAAGACCTTTAATGCAATAAAATGAAAATCGTTAAAATGTAGATCCGACACTGTTAATTGCTACGGTCGAATTTTAATTTATATAACATTAGATGATGCCCGCGACTTCGTCCGCGAGGATTAAGGTTTTTTGATTGCCGCAGGAACTCCTTTAATTTTAATAAAATGCCTAATCCTAGCTATGAGCTACATTCCAAATTTCAGCCAAATCAGTTCATTCGTTGTGGCGTAGAGGAGTAAAAACATACACATATATACACATACAAACTTTCTGCTTTATAAAATTTGTGTGATTTTCTATACTAAGAATTAAAGAAAAAGTTATACTTAGAAGAAAATAAAGTTGTTAATATGACGTAGACTCTACGCTCTAGTTATCTACGTCGCTCGTAGAGAACTTTTAAAAACTTGTACGATATCAGAGTCTACGTGGAATTTTTAGCATGAATTAACCTTTCTATAATAAAATCTATGGACATCTTTGATAAATATGACTGACGGTTGCGTCGCCCTTGCACATATGGCTACAGAGTTTATCAGCCGCTGCAGGTAATTCGTAGTTTGATATTCCTCTGTCACCTGTGTTGGGTCCAATTCGTATAATACTGCATCTAAAATGAGGCACAGAATTAGAATTAATACATGGAATTGAGTAGACCAGTATCTTATGCTATACCCTAAAATGCGCCTACAAGATGCCTACCTAGAGTAGTTGTGCCAACAAACCAGAGGCGTAAGGGCTTGCACAGACAAGACTAGTAGGTAGTAGTAGGAGGATAGTACCTACGAACTAAGAACTTTTTGACCACCTCCCTGGCGTAGTGGTGAGCGCTGTGATCTTATAACTGGGAGGTCTCGGGTTCGATTCCCGGCGGGGGCAATTAAGAAATTTATAATTTCTAAATTGTCTCTGGTCTGGTCTGGTGGGAGGCTGTGGCCGTGGCTAGTTACCACCCTACCGTCAAAGACGTGCCGCCAAGCGATTTAGCGTTCCGGCACGATGGCGTGTAGAAACCGATTAGGGGTATGAGTTGAATTTACACTACTATACCCCTTCCAAGTTAGCCCGCTTCCATCTTAGACTGCATCGTCACTTACCATCAGGTGAGATCGCAGTCAAGGGCTATCTTGTCATCGAAAAAAAAAAAGAACTCTATCATGCCATTTCCACAACCTACACAGTCATCGTAATCTAAAAGGTTTAAAAGGTAAGGTCGCAGGTTCGAATCCCACCCGTTGCACTATTGTCGTATCCACTCCTAACTCAAGCTTTCCGCTTATTTGGAGGGGATAGGAGGATATTAGTCAACTTCAGGTTACCTAATATTCTTTAAAAAAAAACAAAAACACTTAGGTTCCTTGTGAGCGCTATGCGATAGAAGAACCAGAGTTATCGAGCACCATTTTCATGACAAAAATTTTCAGTACTTAATATTAAAGATTACTTGTAGATGATTTACAATAAATATACCATTTACAGTAGCCAGGACATACACTAAAGTTTTTTTCCCACTGTTTCTTGGCCCCACCAGCAGAATGCGTTTGGAACCATGAATTACTTCTCGACAACGTTCCCACCAAACAGCTCTCGTCTCTGCACCATAGTTGAATGCTGGTCTGTGATGTACATACATAGGTAAAACACGTAAAACAGCGCCAAAAAGTAACTTAAATAACTTAGTCTTATTATAGTTTTATTCTTCTACACAGGCCACACACGATCAAGTTTGAATCACAAGCCCATTAATAATATTTGGGCTTTCGAAACAAGTACCACTACCACCCCTGGTTTCATTAAATGGCAATTCCGACTAACCTTAGCATACATCTTATATTGTCTCCAGCAAAATTTGCATCCCCTAAAAAATCTGACAAATCTTTACGTGGATATTCTTTGAGTACATCGCTCACTGCTAAATCCTGAAAAATTAAGATCCTAAAATTTTTTAGTCAAGGTCAGGTTAAAGTAAATTGAAAAAAATCTGTCAGCTTTGCACAACATAATAATACTTACCGTTAATTTTTCATAGGTATTTTCATTTATTGTAACTTTTGTTTTGCGTTTCTGCTTCTTTTTACGCTTTGCCTTTTCTTTTATTGCCTCTGGCATTTCTTCTCCATTTATTATATAATCTTCCCTCAAAGCTCTTTTAAGCTGTTTTAATTCTTTTCTGAAATCAGTAGTTAAGAATTCTCAATAAAATAAATTTTATTGTTAAGTAGAGTTCTTGAAATAACGCTCACCTCATATCCAGGTCGACAGTTTTATTAACTTCTAGCTTTACCTCCATACATAAGTGTTCTTCGTCAATATTCCTCACGAATTTTTCTTTTACAGTAACACATTCTTCTTCATCTAATTCAAGCCAATCTTGTTGATATTTTTTAATTGCCTTTAAATAAATTAAATTATGATTACAGCCTTATTTTAATAATATACTACTGATTAAAATATTACTTACTATAAAAATAACTGGACTAAAATATCTCTACCTATTTGTTAGTTTGATTTGTATCTATTTCTACCTGTATTAAAGGTTCAGTTTTCTTTGAAGCAGGGTATTTATATCCTGGATGTAGCGTTGGGTTTTTCATCATTTTTTTCAACAATTCGGCTTCCAATTTTTTCTTTTTCATTGCCTCTCTTTTCAATATCATTTCTTCTTCTTTGGCTAATTGTTTTTCCAATTTCATCTTAAACAAGAACAATATTGAATGAAATATTGTGCCATAATTTATGTTCAAAAAATACCTTCTTACCTGCACTGAAGTTTTGTTTTTGCTTGCTGTTTTATTTTCCAGATAAGCTTTATATTTTTCTTTCCATTGCAGAGGTGTTGGAACTTCTTCTTTTATAATTAATGCAGATCCACCTTGTTTTTCTTTAGGAATATCGTAGAAAAACATTGCTTCATTATACCTTTATACAAATATAACCATGGGTCTTTAATATGATAGTTTTAATAATAACACCATACTTGTAACTTCGTTACTTCTCTATGCTTTTATTTGTAAATTACACTAATTACCATTTATGAAACCAATCTCTTATATTATCTCTTATATCTTCTGCAATATCTTCACGTTTTCTCTCAAAGTAACTTTTTTTAAATTCGTCACCATAGATTTTTCTTTGTTCTTCATATTCCTTATATAATTTGAAATGCGTTGCTTTTTTTCGTATCTGGAAAGACAGTTTTTAAAACCAACATAGATCGACCATTCAAAAAATAAATTATATGCAGTATATTGAATTATTATTTACATATTTATGTTTACCTCTGTTTCTTTGCAGGTTTCTTCATAAGAGGGTTTATTACACAATCTCAGCTGTAATAGTTCATCTCTTTTACAATTTTCAATCTTTTTCCTTTTTATTTCAAAATAAAATCTAAAAATAAAATATGATTTTAGTTACAAGCGTAATCTTGGAATAGCTGCTGGAACTGCACGTTGACACTTCTTTCGCTCACCTTAAACATTTCTGGATTAGCTTTGCACCATTTTCTCTTATCTCAATTCTTGCTGTTGGATTTAAAGTACCCAGTAGTTCTTTAGTCCACTTTTCTCTTCTTTGGTTTTGTCTTGTGACCATTAGCGTTACTTGTCTGCAAATCACCTAAGTTCTTAGATGTTGCTAAGTTTTAATCAAACAATATTTGAATTAATATGAGAAACAAACCTAGCTTTTTCGTGCGCCTGAATCATAGCAACTTTTTGTTTCCTAATTAATGTTTCTTCCGATAATTTCTCTTCTAATTCATATACCTTGGTTAGATCCAACTTTTCAGCTGCTTTGTTTTCTATGTCTGCAGTGTCTTCCCACCACTTATCTTCATACAAGTTTACCGAAGCGTCATCTTCTTCTTGTTTATCTATTTAACGTATAAAAAGAAAAGTTAATGTACCAGTTATCGTAAGATTAGGATATAAGTATTTAAAATGAACTTCCATTTTATCACCTTCTTTCTTTTCTCTTAATTCCTTAGCTTTTTGAAAAGCTTTTATTACAGCCTCATTTATTTCTTCAGACCTTTCATATTTTGCAGGAATATTAGAATATTCTACATCATTTGGAGTGAGTTTATGATCAATCAAGCCATTATTCAAGAATTGAAAATATGCACCTTCTAGCTTTCGCAACTGTTCTTTTAGTTCTAGAATCCTAAAATAATTTTTAATGTGTTATGATAATATAAATGTTTTGTTTTGCGACTTTCTCTACTAAATTCATATCATTACCAATATTATTTTCTATGACTTTCGTTTACCTGGCTACTGTTGCCTTGACAATATCAGCTATGTATACCGTTTTCTGAACTTGAAGATTCTGTTGTAGGCACTCTAATGCATCATTGTAACACGTTATATATCTCCCAAGTATCCCTGTTAAGCGTTGAGCGGCATCACAGCATTGCTGATCATGGACTTCGGTTTCCTGAAACAGGCAAACACTTTTTGAAATCGGTACCTATACTACGTTCTAACGCACCAACAATGCGTTTCTCAGTGCGAGGTGGCCGTTTCAGGACCTTCAGACCTCAAAGACTATCTCTTCCGACGCTGGTTGGTTAGGGAATAACTATTTAAAAAATTAAGACTTATGAACAACAGTTACCTGAAACTCAGAATCAAGTTCAGTTAACTTTACTAAGCTTGCGAGAGTCTTTTTCCATTTGTTGAAATAGTAATCACTTGACATTTTGATAAGATATAGGTTAATTGTTACTTACGAGTAAACATTTCTAAATCATATTTTATATTCAAGAGGGCTTCGGTAAACGAAAGTGAGAAGGTTTATGTAAGGATGAGTTACATTTATCAAATGAAATAGGTAGGTAGTATAACCTATAAGATGAAAGAGGGAAAACTATATTCAGATTTACCGGGACAAAACCTATTTAGCCCACCGTACCCTGTCTGGAAGGTGTTTTATCGTTGGGCGCGCAGTTTCCGGTCGCCCGTCGCGGCGGCCGCCATCTTGCCGGAAGTAGTAAAGCCTTCCGCGCCTTCCATGAATGTCAGCGTGTCGTTTACGTATCTCTTTATCGCTCGAGCGCTGTAAAGCGCTTTGTCTGTCCGTCGTAAAATTGTATTGTTGTGATACGTCGAGCGCTTTGGTACTTCCCAAGGTGTTTTATATCGTACTTAGGAGTTAGGGGTTCGTTGATGATCAATATTAAATGCTTTAAACAAGCCTTTGCACGCGGCTTAGTTCGCATGATACTCTGATTACACCCACCAAACTTTTCGGAACTCATCCTACTAGTATTATAAATGTGAATCACGCTGCAACGATTTTGAACCGATTTGGCTGTTTGGCACAGATACAGGGTTCCAAAAACAAATCGTGCCAAAATTGTGAAGTTTGTAATACCAAAAGTTATTTCTGCTGTCGCGTTGCTTTCGCAATCTACGGATGGTGTGGTTTTGTACCGCAAAATAAAATTATGTTATTCAATAAGGTGAAACACAAACCAGCTACCGTAAATTTCTCGTCAAAAGCTTAAAAGTGTACTTATATTATTTTTCGATTATCGTGAAAAGCTTAGAGTGTTCAAAGTACCTAATCACTTTGATGTCCCGAATATTAAAACCTCGCCGCAGAGGTAATCGACACTCTAATGGAATTTATGGCTCCATGAGAGGCGATGGAAAAATTCGATACGCTCTGGGGACGAGTATGAAAGGAGCGAAAGCAAGTTAGAACTTAGAAGCGCGATGAAAACTAATATTTATTGACAAAATCCATACCAAAAATTGGTATCCACGTATTCCTAGTTAATAAGATACAAGTTATTCATTAACCGACTTCCAAAAAAGAAGGATGTTCTCAATTCGTCCGAATCTTTTCTTAGATTGTTTTATGTTCCTCGATTACTCGAAGACGCCTGGACCGATTTGGAAAATCCTTTTTTTGAATGGATATTCTTCTCACGTCTATCTGACGATGGGATCCTGGAGACATCGAGGGAACTCTTCAAATTTTATAGGCACATTTGATATAAGTACTTGGTAGTGGCGTTTGAGGTCGGTTTTGTAAAAAGCATATTTACGTTTATCTTGTTTATTTATTCTGTACCAAAAAAACTTAGACCTAGGTATACAAGGACAGCTTCTTTGAACCCAACAAAAATATTTCATACTTGTGGCACATATTTTTATTTATTTAGATCACAAAAATGCAAACGACTACATATGAAAATTTCATGTTTCTATTATAGATTCAGGAGTTTCAGCTCGACTTATGAGTCACGACACGTTCTTTTACATAGGTAGGTATGAAAACTGCCGAACTTTCAAATTGAAAAGATGGTATTAATATTTATGAAGTACCTAGACAGCAAATCGACATCGCGTGGATGTATTCCCTGTTCGAATACACCGTACGCTGCTGTATTTTATATTTTTCGGCAACACCGCATTAAGGAATGTCCCAGAGCGTCTGCAATTTGACACCATAAGTAAACTAGAGGTATGTTCTTATCCTTCGCGCCTTGGTATGAAATCGAGTTTGGCGTTGAGTGAAACGCGGATGTTGGAAAAGTACCTATTTACAATCCAACAGGTATAGGTACTTGCGAGGTGCCAATGCGTATGACTGTGCATTTATAAAGGCAAGGTATTTACACATGGCAATATAATTAAGGTATTTCTTAATGATAACGTCGCCTTTGCAATCAGCTGCTCACAAGATACCTGGTGTAAAAATAATTTTAAAGTAATGGTTGTCCAGTCTTAGGTGCTTTCTCAGTTGCTGCGTGATTGAAGGACAAGCCAACAAACAAACACACTTTCGCGTTTAAAATTTTAGTCGAATTGTCGATAAAGCTATAGGTAAATACACTGTTAAGAGTAGGTAACTGCCGAGTTTCTTGCCGTCTGCTCTCAGTAGCTTTTGAGTCTTCTGCTTTTCGAAACGCTCTTGACTTATCAATAAGAGCCACAAGTTGGCTTACGTGTTTTTTTTTTAAATTACTTAATAACAATTGCTGTATTTAATCGGACTATCTTGGCAAAGTCTCTGCTGTAGTACAAACAGTTTCTTTATGTTTCTTTCGGATGACTGCTATGCTTTCGCGATGGAAATCTCTTACAGCCCTTAAGCATTTAGTTTTATATGCTAATTATATTAAAAAGGCAATATAATAGCAATAAACAGAGCGGGGAGACGCGCCGCCAGGGCCTCGCAGCAAGCGTCGGTCGTTTCAAATTAACTTAGCTCGTAAATTGGCCACGCAAACAACTTTCAAATTGGCCCGTAGAGGCGACGCTTTCGCTAAATACCTATAAAAATGTCTGCCCTCCGTGAAATATTGTGACTAATAATATGTCGTAGGTCACAAGCGGGAGCGATTTCTCCCTTTTTGAAAGTTGTAAATATTTCTTCATACGCAACCAACCATATTTTTTACTATTTTACTAATCTGCAACCTTTTCTGCAACTTTATTGTTCGTTGGGCACATTTCGGCTGATACTAGGCTCGGCGAGATAAATTTTACACCGCCTATAGGTATAATACATGCACCGACTTACGCTGCGCTAAACATCGCCATCGCGACAGCACCGCGCTATGTGCTGCATGCTGCCAATAGACAGCTACACGCACATTCATGGTTCACACCCAGCTATTACTTTATTCCTACTCAGTACTTCGTTTCACATACGTTAAAAGGGGGCAATCATTTACACAAATAAAATTTTATTGCCTATGATTTCAAAATACTTATTTTAGGTATAGGCATCTCGAATAATTTGGTGAACGATAGCATAATTCTAACACATGCGTTAAAATTCTTGTTTGTCTAGGTAAATATTTGAAAAGGCTGAACCAATTTTCAATTCGAAACCACTTAGGTACAGTCGTGACCTAGTCAAAGAAAAAACAAGACCAAGAAAGCTCAAAGCAATTTTATTGCTGAAAGCGTGTATCTCGCCGCTCGCGCCAAGCGTTGAAGTCTGTATAAATTGCAGCACTTACCGCGTCGCAGCGGCACATTTCGGCTGATACCGGCGAGATATACTTTATACCGCCGCCCGCCTCGCTGAAACATCGCCATCGCGACAGCGCTGCGCTATCTGCTTCGCGCTGCCAATAGACACACATTCACACCAAGCGACTACTTTATTCCTACTTTGTACTTCGTTTTATTAACGTTAAAAGGGGACAAACGTCTTCACAAACACATTCTTCATACGACTGTCTGAAAAAAGGAGTATATTGTTTTCAGGGTTCATGTATGAATGTGAGTTTCTATATTCCACTATAACTTCTATGCGCCTGAACCGATTTTGATGAATGAGGTAACGTTAGAATCCTAAGCTTATTCCGGGTGACATAGGCTAGTAATTTTTTTTTTTAAATTGTTGGGGTGACCATGGTCCCGCATTAAAGACTAAAGTAGAAAATAAAATATTCGAAAATAAGATTAAGTATGTAATCATCATCTAGAAAGTGATAAGTAGATTCCAAAAATCTGTAGTATTTAACTTTTTAGTTCGTTTTTTGGCTGGGCAGTGGTGTTTTTTTTTTTTAATTATAGCTTGCTTAAATCTATTTCATTGTAGCCTTAAAGGCTTAATCTCAAGCAAACCTGTCGCTACTAAGCAATAAAATCTATCCCGCAAAACGAGATGATTCGATCAAAATAAATACTGCGCGAGTTAATCTCCCCTCCCGCTCGCCGGCCGTATATCAGAGAGGGACGACGTTTTTACGAGCTCTTAATCAAGAAATATACGATTGCAGCACGATTAAAGAGCGCTTACAGACGCGCTAATGCAGTCGTTACAGTTACACTGCCTTAGTCATTTTATAAACTGCCTTTTATAGAAGTGTAACGTTACAATCTAGGTACATATCCTAAAATATTCAAAGCCTCTTGTACGAAGTTCAAGCTAGTGAGTGGCAGTAGCCCAACGGTTAATAATGCGGACCGAAGACTGAAAGGTTGGCGGTTCATTCCGTTACTCGGAAAATGGTGAAATATTTAGGCCCAGTACGTACTATCGTAGAAACCTGAGGAGGATCGTCTATCACATGTCGCATGATTGTGCGTGCGTTCGTGCAAGCGTGCGTGCGTGCGTGTGTGTGTGAAAACCATACTTTTTTTATTTTTTATAAAGAATATTAGCCAACCTGAAGTTGACTAATATCCTCCTATCCCCTCCAAATAAGCGGAAAGATTGTGTTAGGAGTGGTTACGACAAAGTGCAAGTTGCAACGGGTGGGATTCGAACCTGCGACCTTACAGTTTTCAGTCCGCACCTTTAACCTTTGGGCTATTGAGGCTAATGTACTTACATATACTTTGGCATTGATGCAGTGTTTTATTGATTAATGCAGCTAATATACAATGCGCCTGCTGTTCTTTGAGAACGTTGTAATTATGTATATATTGGATAGAGTCAGGCGTTACTTTGCGGAAGTTCATGATTAACAAAAAAATGTTAGAGTTATTTTGCTGTAATCCGCCAACAGAATATGTATATTATACAACAGAATATGTATCAGAATATGAATTATGTATATGTTATACACAAGTCATTTTTCCGAAGTCTTCCTTTCCGTCAACAGTTAAAACGGACAGACTCCAAATCGAAACTCCTCCGGGGACAAAACGATACGCTTTCCGCCCCCGACGGATGCCCGGCCTTGTGCCTATCTCCTCGATTTACGACTTCCCGGGAAAAAAGTGGCCTCCTCCGATGCTCCGCCGAGATTTGTGCGACCGACATATTTCACACGGCGGAAATGACGCAAGCGACTGCTGTCGGATTTGTTATACGAGTGTACGATACGAGTTAAAGGTTTAACAGTGAATACAGCAGAGACTAGAACGTCTCGTAGCGACTGGTAAACCTCAAAACGAAATGGCGCGTAGAAACAGATTAGTAGTTTGGGTTGAATGTACACTGCCATACCCCTTCCAAGTTAGCTCGCTCTCATCTTAGACTGCATCGTCACTTACTATCAGGTGAGATCGCAGTCAAGGAATAAAAAAAAACAAAATATTACATTCTTGCAGTATCACTCGACGTCCCGAGTGACACGTCCGGTAGGTATCCGACTATTTGTTGCTTATGTACACACAATTTTTATTGGAGAGTGGCTGATTCTTAATCATTGGGTATTGAATCATGAATGTATATATATTTTTTATTATCATTATCTGTTGTGTGTCTAATAAATAGCGAGAGAGTACCAGCCAATAAACGGTGATTGTGATAATTACACTGTAGCAATCACAATTCCACACCAGGATTCTAGGCGTAACCGGAGTCAACAGCTAGTTTGTTTCCGAATAAAAAAGGTTGAAACTCTTTACCGCATAATTCAAGGAGCAAAATGTAAGCATGGTGGGATAAGTAATAAAATAAAAACGAGTCACAGTAGCGCTAACTGGCGGCAGCGCCGGGCGTGTTTTATGAAGGAAGTTGTATATCACGCGATAAATCTCTCGGACAGGGCCCCGTATACCCCGGCACACAAATGACGACGTTTTTTGACAGAAAAGTAAAAAATAATATTTTATTAAGACACAGTATTCAGAGAAGTTTCTTCCTAGCTGCCTATGATCTTCTTCATAGACGTCCACTGTTGGATATATGTAGATCTTGTGCTGACTTTCATGTGCCTCCGCCTTGTGCCGCCAACGTTGTGTGTATCCAACGAACCATTTGATGATATCGGTACCAAACAGGAGGTCTGCCACTACTTGGCAAATATTTTTTTTTTTGCAAAAAAAGAAAAATCTCAAAGTCAAAGTCAAAAGTCATTTATTGCATTATATCTCTGTAATTTTTTTTTATAACAATCATTGTAAATACTGAAATGCAATTAATAAATTAACATCATCTCGTAGAATTAACTAATTCGCGGCCAAAGTTCAAATAATGACTAGTTGACAGTTTTGACTTTTGACAGTTCCCGTCAAGATTCGAGCGTGTCTTTGAGAAAGTGCTAAGCCATAAGTTTTGTAGCGCGGTGCACTCTGACGGGTGATATATTGCGGGGCGCGCCGCGAAGAATCACAAGCTGACAAATTCATTCCCCACTTGACACCTCACCCCCTCCCGCGACCTCCCGCCCCCCTCCCGCGCACGCGGGCTGCTTATCTGTTAGTTCTGTTACATAGTTTGAAACCCACTGACACGTATATTGTACCACTGCGCTACGACCTTTATCCTTGCATGTCAGAGGGGACATGTTCGATGGTGTAAATTATACATTACTAGTTGATACCCGCGACTTCGTTCGCGTGGATTGAGGTTTTTTATTTCCGCGGGAACTCTCTTATTTCCTGGGATAAAAAGCAGCCTATGTCCTATTCTAGACTATAATCTATTTCTGTACCTACCTTTCAGCCAAATCAGTTCAGTCGTTGCGACGTGATTGAATAACAAACATCCATACATCCAAACTTTCGCATTACTATAATAGGATTATTTTTATTATATCCTCAGTCTCGATCTCGATGGTCACAGATAAAATGTGAAAAGTGGTCACGACCCGTGGTGGGGGGAGAGCGCTCTACAGATATAAAATAATGACGTCAACATGGGAAATAAAAGCAAACTCCCCGAAAATAAAAAGCAACAGAGCGTCGGCTGGCTGCGCCTAACTGCGGCCCTGAATATTCATAAAGATAAAGGGAATTTATTCCCTCGTAAACGAAGAAAGTTGTCTCATAGAGTGATATGATTATGGGGCATCTCTATGTTGTTGAACAAGTGTTGAGCTCACAATCAATAAAATGTCTTTGGACAGTATTAAAGTAAGTCGGAAGCTCAAACTGTAGACGTACCTATCTAATGTATGTAATTAAGTACCTAACAAGCTTTGACCCCGACTTCATCCGCGTAATTTTCAGCTTTCTAGGTCCTAGGCTTAGGCTCCTGGACGTTGATGAGTCAGTCAGTATTAAATCATTAATAACAGATACTATTTTATGATCCGTATCCGCGGATATACATTTTTAACGATCCCTCACATCACTAGTTAGTAGGTATAAATATATTTAAATAATAGGTATAACTAGATTTTACCCCCGCGACTTTTTCCACGGGGAATTGCAAAAATTGCGAACTTTCGAAAACTGAGAAACAAATATTTCTTCATTTTTTACCGAGTTTCATTGATATAACTTGAAAAATGGCGAAGTTTTATACAAACTTTCGCCCTCAATGACACAATGTAGAGAACATTATAAAGGGAACCGTAGTGCAAAATTTCAGCATTTGACATTTATCATACCATCACAAATCCAATATGGCGATGAGAATAATAAAAAAATCAAATGTAGAAAAAAAACTACGTATATAGGCAGGTACGTAGGTATTCAATATTTTATTCGCACTATGATTTCTTTCTCCAGAACATACAACCTTCGCAAATCCAATAAACCACTCCAAGTGAGAGTTGTTCGAAAATCCTGCTTAAAAATTAAACCACACAAAAAGAGCAAAAAGAGTGTAAAAGTTACCGCATTAACAAGCCAAAGTCGATGTCGGAGTAATCCTTGCCCCGGCCGGGTGATGAATGGGCGACCCCTCCGCTCGCACCCGACCTAACCCCATAACTCACCCGGGGAAGTAACCCGGGGATGTTTTATTACCTGATGAAAATATCCTGTCCCGTTTTCAAGCAGGTCCCCTAAATCTGATACGGTTTTCAGGTCTGGATTTGCGGTTAATTCGTTATATTGTATTCACCTTCAACCTGCAAATTGTTGAGTTCAATTTGTGGGTTTTCTTTTTTGTTGTACAATATAGCATAGTAGTAGTAATTACAATAATATTTATTACATAAGTTATTACTTCTTTTCCAAGCATATTTTATCTTTTATATTATAGTACCTAAGGCTTGCAACTTCGTCCGCGTGGATAAAGGTTTTTAATTTCCCTGGGAACTTTTTAATTTTCCGGAATAAAATTTAGCCTATGTGTTAATCTTGGGTATGAGCTATCTCCATTCCACAGCCAAATCGGTTCATTCGTTATGGCGTGAAGGAGTAACAAACACACACACACGCACACACACACACACACACAAACTTTCGCCTTTATAATGTAAGTGTAGTAGGTATCCTTATTCCTTGCTCTATCTTTTTTTATGATGCTCCTGTTAGTAACACAATAGCAAATATGTGTTAAAAAGAATTGCTCCAAATATTATATTTCTAAGGTACCTAACCTAGGCTGTGAGCGCAACTCGCAAAATCAGCAGAATGAAAGTGTAGAACGAAAAAGATAGATGCATATTAAAATGACTGTAGGCTGTATCTTTCTAAAACAGAAGCGAAACCATAGCAAAGGCCCCTATTTTAACGCAGATATTAAGCTATAGAAAATAATAACAATATTTTGTGGCTCGGTGCAAATCACCATAAATCAATGTTCATACGATATCCAATCCCTTACGTCCGGTTGCTTCAATATTACTATGACGTGATGATAGCCTCAATAGGTTTAGAAAGAAAGACAGTACCTATTCATACTGTCAAGAAAATAATATTAATTTTTTTAAGAAAAAAATATAAAATTACGTTGTGGAAAATAATTTAATAAGACAAACATGAAACCTAAACCGACAATTTGCATAAATAATGGGCCTTAAAGTGCATAATCCACGTCACTGCTACCTAGCCCTCCAGTATAGGCCACGTCAGTAAAATGATGTCTTACTGCATTGGTAATGAGAGTAATACTACAGTAGTGAAATGCAATGTCTCATTTTCAAACGATGAAATTATATGCTTGCATACGGATGGAGGTGGAGTCCTACCTCAGTCTGTCATTACAAGTTATTGATTTCTTTATTGTAAGAAAGAATTTTTAAAAAGTATTGCAATTTTTTTTAAAGAAAATCACCCAAGGTGAACTTGACTAATATTCCCCTCTTCCCTTCAAATAAGTTATAGTCTGGCTTTGGCTGTGGCAACTTATTTCTCTACTATCAAAGACTTGCCACTGAGTTATATGCTGGGATCTATAGAGCCTGCCTATAGTCTGCCTTAGCCTCAGATTCAAGATAGAGGTTAAAACGAGACACAAATATGCTCGAAATCTGTCTCATTTTAACTCTGTCTTGAGTCTGAGCTGAGTGAGAGTGCGGACTATAGATTTCAGCCCTAGTGTTCCGGTACGCCGTAAGATCGCACGTAGGAGCCAATTATAAGCCCGTCACCATCTTAGCATCGTCACTTACCATCAGGTGAAATCGCAAACAAAGGCTATTTTGTCAAAAATAAAAAAAAAAATCAGTGTGTCAGGGCTTTCTGAACTACATTTGACAGATAAGCGATCACGTGACTAGAGGTAGCTTCGTCTACTGGAGAGTAATTTGAAACTAATTTTCAAATGCAAGGTTGCACGATTTGTATGAAACTTCCTATCTCTAGTTGGTTATCTGTCGTTCCGAGGACAGATAGCTAGACGCGGCAGGATGCATCGATGTAAAGATAAATAAATCGTTGTTGATAAGTAATTGAAAAGGAATTAAAGGTAAAATATAGATTTATCTACGTCGCTGAATTGATAGAAAAACAGGTTATTGACAACAACCGCACCTAAGTCTATTAAATTCTCTAGGTAAAAAAATTTCAACAAGCACACTAGGTAGGTACTAATTTACTGTGATGGCGGTAGAAATCAATAGTAGTTGCTTTGTAGCTGACATGATAATTAGAAACGCAAGGAAAACGACATGTGTTTCTTTCTTTGTACCTATACTGTATTGGCATTTAATTGAGCATATAAATTTGGCCTATCGAGGAATGTAATTGATAAATAATAGACATAATAGACCTTGAGGTGATCTAATTACTTACCCATGTAGTAGTTAACAGTAATTAAATAATTAGCACATTTATTGTGTACTTAGTTCTAATTATTACGCTGTGGCCTGTGAAAGTACCTATACCTAATGTTGTAGTAGGTCTGAGTATATTCTGTGGTAACTCGGGACAGATTTGAGTATTTGACAGATGTCTTTGATTGGTTGTAGTCGGTGGAGGATAGAATTTACTAATCATTACTAATTAATGGATACCTATTGATATTGATGCATACCAATGGGTGGGAAATGGGAATCAAAACTGCGACCTTTCAGTTTTCAGTCCACACCTTAAAGCGTTGGGCTTTTGAGGCTTCAAATTCAGGGTATTTTGTGAATGAATGACAGATGACACATTCAAAACTCTAGGGTATCACTGCTCATCGGCTTTGGACTACATAATAATATAAAAGTAAAAATTATTTTTACAAAACCGACTTCAAACGCCACTACAAAATATATTAAAATTTGTAGAGTTCTCTCGATCTCTCCAGGATCCCATCATCAAACTCTGACCTGATGACAATGGGAGCACCTGGGAAGTATACCCTTTCAAACAAAAAAAGAATTTTCCAAATCAATCCAGGCGTCTTCGAGTAATTGGGGAATATACATAAAAAATAAAAAAGATTTTGACGAATTGAGAACCTCTTTTTTTGGAAGTCGGTTAAAAACGGCCACTGCTATCAATCAATTCAAGATCATCACGAGGCCGCACCATCTTCAAGGTAGTGATACCTACCAATAGTTCCAAAAATTATAGGGTCCTAAAAATGTAGCAGTAATTCGTAACGAGAACCAAGTTGCAGGTTGTGGGCATTCACGCGAGCCGCAACCACACATTAGCCCGCCGCGCCATTAGGGCTGCCCACATCTAACGTGTTATTTGGACTGCCTTTAATGACGTTTAATGTACGCCGTTTACAAATAATAGTGTTGCGGCGTTGATGTATGAAACCCTGGATATACAACGTGTAACAAAAGGGGGTATCAACCCTGAAGGAGGCGAATGTGCTCATGAAACTGAACAACTTTCCCTTAGGAACTTTCCCATAGGTCGAAATATGACCTCCTTCAGGGTTGATACTTGGTAACGATAACGAGATGATAGTAATGATTTACAAAATATAGTGAGAAAATATCAGTGATTTTTGGGTCTTTAATTAATTTCTTTTGGGTCTGTAAGTGGTTAAAATGGACGCAGATACGCAAAAATGATTCAACCCAAAAACCTTTATCAAATTTATTACACACATAACGTAAAAGAATAAAGTTGACTTTTCAATAACCGTTAAAGTTAATTTTTATTACATACAAGGTCACGAAGGATTGTTCGTCTCAAGCTCTTATTTAGATAAGCCATAGAGACACGAATAAGAAACTTTGATTTTAATATGAAAAACACTGCATACAATAAAGAAAAATAACGCGTTTAATAATACATATCTTGAAATTAAGAAATGTTACTTTTTCTAAAGAAGTGTGTATCCTTGGTTTTCGTATCAATACTGCCTGTAGGGGAGCAATTTGTTATGATTATAGGTCTCAGTTGACGTATTGTAGACATTATGTACCATCATCCGTTCACTCATCAATTATATTGTTAAGAGCCGGAACTACCTGGTACAACATTTTTTCTTTGAAATCGTCTGATGTAAACCGGGCTTAAATAACAAATGTTCAAAATCTACTGCCGCATTCTGAGCCACTTATCCATTCTTAAATAACACTTTAGTATAGGTTTAAAAGTTTAGCCTTACCATTAATTACATACAAGCATTTGTCTAACGGGAGACTTTGGCCGTGGCTAGTTACCACCCTTGACCCTACCATCAAATACGTGCCGTCTAGCGATTTAGCGTTCCAGTACGATGGTGTGTTACAACCGATTAGGGGTTTGTGCCAAGTTCAGTAGAGCTACGAACTTTAGTTAGTCGTGTGCTGTTAATTCCATACAGTAATAAAGTTAAAGAAGTTAAAGAAGAAAACTGTAAGGTCGCAGGTTCGAATCCCACCCGTTGCACTATTGTCGTACCCACTCCTAACACAAGCTTTCCGCTTATTTGGAGGGGATAATAGTATCAGGTTCTCTTCAGATTTCTAATATTTCTTTCTAAAAAAAAAGATATTAGCCAATGGTGGTAAAGTTGCACAAAATAAATCCACTTAATCCACTGTAAGTACTTTGAATAATAGATTAAACCTTAAAAGTATTTAATAGCTCGTGTGTCGAATTTCACGCATTGTGCCATCAAAATAACTACAATGTGAACGGAATATTTGGAACATGCTGTAAAGCCCCACCTCCAAACATCCGGCTCGAATTACCACGCCCCATCAAATGTGAAGGAAAACCGCCGAAATTGGCCGCGACTCATGACTGACAAAAGCGCATCACGATAAACAGCATAAATACAGCAGATGCGGTAAAATGCCACCGTTGCAAGAAATTAGGTCGCGTTGGTAAGTTGTGCGATGCGATAGCGATACTACTTTTTGAAATCTCAAAACATATCGGTACCATACTACCAAATTGTGGAATCAACTCCCCTTCGACAGTGTTCCCACAACTTGGAGTTATTAAAGGGGCAGAAAGAAATTCTTGAAAAGCCGGCAACGCATTGGTGGTGCCTGTGGTGCTGAAAGTGTTCATGGGTGGAATCTAAGCAGGAATTTTTAAACTAGCGAGATTGGTTATAAATCATTATGACCATCGCAAGATCACCTCTGATTACCCGTATTTCTCTCGCTGCTAGCTAAAAAAAATGTAATACTGCAGCATTTTTGCTGCAGAATTTCTTGAATATTTGACGTTCACTTTATAAATTCAACTCAAAAGCAACTATAGTACCTATTGATTCATGCAGCAGGCAACTTTATTGCAATGAATCCACCACTTTGAAGTTGCGGACATCAGCTATTTTTTTTTTTTTGAAGAATATTAGTCAAGCTGAACTTGACTTATATTCTCCAATCACCTCTAAATAAGCAAACAGCTTGTGCTAAGACTGGATAAGAGAATCACACTAATATTATAAAGCCGAAAGTTTGTATGTGTATGTGTGTGTGTGTGTGTGTGTATGTTTGTTACTCCTTCACGCCACAACGAATGAACCGATTTGGCTGAAATTTGAAATAGAGATAGCTCATACCCAGGATTAAAACATAGGCTACATTTTATCCCGGAAAATTACAGAGTTCCCATGGAAATTGAAAAACCTTAATCCACGCGGCCGAAGTCGCGGGCATCGTCTAGTAGATAGATAAAAACTTTATTGCACACAAGAAAGTAATAAAATTGAATACATCCTAAGACGCATGCAAAGGCGGCCTTATTGCTACAGAGAAATCTCTACCAGGCAACCATGGTGAAAGGAATGAAATTAGGTGTGAGGATAGTAAGGACATAAATGTACATTATTTTTAAGCAATTCTTTGGCAATAGTGCAACGGGTGGGGCTCGAACCTGCGACCTTTCAGTTTTCAATCCGCACCTTTAACAGTTGGGCTATTGAGGCTTTAGTATTTATTATTACTGTAGAGTGTAGAGGATAACAAGCATTATTGTGAGTACAAAAAATGGCGGATTATTAGGTTGGCAGCATTCATGCGCTGTCAACAATGAGCGCGCTAAGCCCTCGAGTACCCCCTCAGTACCCCACTTACGGAGCACCCTCCGTGCATGTCATTCGACTCCCATATTATTCGCCAAACAGCATAGCTTAAGAGCCAGTAATAAAGAATATCTACATTGCATACACGAGAGTATTAATTGCCTAGAGGGAATACTATTTTTTCAAGACGGTCAAGCCTTTTTTTTTTAATTCCATGACAAGATAGTCCTTGTCTGCGATCTCACCTGATGCTAAGTGACGATGCAGTCTAAGATGGTAGCGGAGTAACTTGGAAGGGACATGGCAGTGTACATTCAACCCATTCCCCTAATCTGTTTCTACACGCCATACTGCCGGAACGCTAAATCGCTTGGCAACACGTCTTTGACAGTAGAGTGGTAACTAGCCACAGCCTTTATAAATAAATTTCCAAATTGCCCCCGCCGGGAATCGAACCCGAGACTTCCCAGTTGTAAGACCACAGCGTTCACCACTGCGCCAGGGAGGTTGTCAAGTCTTATTTCGATCATGATTAAAAAGATCAGCTAACAAACAACAGACAGATAAATAATTTAATCAAAGTATGCTTGGAAAACAATATTGAAATAATATTACTTTAACTGTCGGTGGTAGAGCCTCTGGTTTAGTTCGTAATTTAGAAACTACATGAACTTTCCTTAATATACCTAAATATGAAAATGCAAAACAGATCGACGTCATTTTTTTAGAACTAGTAGAGCTAAGATGCTAACATGCTAGTAATCTCTATGTGAATTTCTATGGAGATTCACGAACGTGTAGTCTTTTCTCGTGATGCGCATCTTAGCCCTATTAGAAAATTACGAGTAAGTATGTAGAATATTTTTTGTACCGAAAAAACAAAGAATTTGGAATTTTCGAAAGCTTTCTTGCGGAAAAAAAAGTTATGCATAATATTTTAAAGATTGCCTCTCGGCCTATAATGTTTGATCCGATAGCATACATATTCGTCACGGGAATTGAAGCTGTATCCCTTTGTGTAAATGTTTTGTGGAAACGCGATAACGCTAATGGTCATTGACGAGAATCCGATGCTCGTGGGGCGCTGAGGACTGACGACGTTACGTGGGGGTTGTTTCATTATATTTACAATTTCATTGTAAAAAATTTAGGCTTAAATCTATAGACCGCACTTTCACTCAGCTCAGACTCAAGACAGAGTTAAAATAAGATAGATTTATGTCAAAGCATATTTTTTGTCACGTTTCAATCTTAAGTTTGAGCTGAGTCAAATCACGCTCTATAGATCTCAGCATTAGAGTTCTTACAAGGCTTTTTAACCAACTTCAATAAAGCAGGAGGTTCTCAGTTCGACGTGTATTTTTTAATTTTTTGGCGATGTTACTCGATAGCCTAGCGTCGCCCATCGGTTTCATCGTTGCCTTTTTCATGTAGGTCCGCTCGACAGTTCGACACCAACATACGTGTACTAAGTAGGTACTTAAACCAAAACTATTTTATACTTTGAAGTGGCGTTTGAAGTCGGCTTAAAAAATATATATTTTTTATTTTTTAAATCCCAGACTACAGACTACATGTTCATGTGCCTGTGATGCAGAATTATGTATAACAACTCCAGATTTAAAATATTATTTTTTATATTAAATCTGGATTTCTTTCATTTAAATTCATTTATCACAACGCGGCAACGGACCGGCCCACTTGTGGGCAAGGGGGTCCTTTCGAATGCTTTTAGCTTCAGCTTTGAGAAAATTCTGGAGATTACTCGGGCATGCAGATTTCCTGGCGATGTGTTTTTTTTACCATGAGGAAACCCTTTTTAAATATATAGACTAGCGCTTCACTGCGATCTCACCTGATGGTAAGTGAAGATGCAGCCTAAGATGGTGCGCGCTTGCCTAGAAGATGCTTGAGATCTGCATTCCTGAGAATTCTGTCGATCCGCACTTGGCCAGCATGATCACCTTCTTCTTCTCCGTCTTCTTCTTTATCAACCGATAGACGTCCACTGCGGGACGAATGTCTCTTGCATGGACCTCCACAGGTCTCGGTCTTGCGCCGCCTGAATCCACCGCCTCCCTGCGACTCGCTTTATGTCCTCGGCCCACCTAGTGGGCGGGAGGGGGTCCACCAACACTGCACTTCACTATGCGGGGTCGCCACTCCAGCACCTTGGGACCCCAACGACCATCAGCGTGATGACGTAAGGCCCTTCTTATTAGGAGAAGAGATCCGAACCTATATACCTAGTGGACTAACGTAGGGTTGTGATATAGAAGAAATGAAGAAATCCTATAAATCATTCTTTTATAACTCAACTCATTAAAGTTCCTACGAAAATTCTAGTTCACAGCTACTAAAAGTTAACAAATTATTTTAATCGCTTATTTTTCAAGTTAATCGCAATAAAACAATCCATGTCATGCAAACTAACAATATTTCATCAAAACTAAGGCCCAGCACACATGGTGAAACGCAACTGCAACGAAACCCTTTTGAAATTATAGGTTTGAAACCAGTTTCAAATGTTTTCCACACACGCCGCAACCTAAATATGATGAAATTAGTCACAATCATTCCGATTTTGAGACCAGACAGACGTCTCCAAAATTGGCAATGGGCTTATTGTATTTAAGAATAATTAAATAAACAAAATAATCAGCTCACCTGTCATATTCATTATTTTTCCAATTTCAGCCCATGCTTTATCAGTATCATTCTTGCGAGAGTAGCTTGAAAGTGTTGTATTGTACAAGCAAGGATGCTTCTCAACTTCCAATACGAATTGAATGTTTTTATTTTCGTCGTCAGCCATTTTGTCGAACAGAAAAGACGCCAAATTCGACACGAGTTTCCTGCACGCTGATTTCAAAGCAACTGATCTGCAACGCGTTTCAAAACGGTTTCAAACTAGTTGCGACGTGTGTTGTCTCTCAAAGGTATCTATGGCATAAACTCAAATGAAACTCAAAAGTAACTAGTAGTTGCAGTTTCGTTGCAGTTGCGTTTCACCATGTGTGCTGGGCCTTACTGGTAAAATATAAATCAGGGGCTTATGAAACTGCGATAGCGATCGCCCGCGGTCGTCAGATCGGAATCGATAAGGATACAAGCCTATTTACTTTATTACAAACACAATTTTCACTCGCATAAAATAAATATCAACGAAAATAGACCTTGCTCCAAAGCAATACGGTGTATCATTAATTTTGTTACAGGATAAATTTGATTTTGTATGTTGTAATCACAAATCCGTCCGGAGCCGTCAAAAGGCATCCATTCTAGGGTTGTCTCTGAAAAAAAATATGCTCAAAGAACTATAATAAATAAATAAATAAGCCTTTTATTACTGAAAAGAAGAATACAAAAATCTTATTCTATCCTCATCAATTACTTAAAAAATAAGTTTTACAGTAGGTATAACAAGATTATGTTTGTAGGTAAATTAGTGGTTTAATTCATACATTATTAATCTTTAACCATTAGTTATCTAATCCTTCACAGAGCTTGTCTAAAATACACAATGTACCCACCTCTTACAAAAAACAAGATAAAGAGAAAACATATTTCCTATATTATATTATATTTTTAAGTAACACAATCCTGCCTTATAGTTATTAAACTTTAAAAATCTAAAATAGCCAGTTAAATCATAGTATACTATCATAAAGCAAACTTCACAATTTTTGTAACTATTATCTTTTTTTCTTACATTATAGTATATATAAATTTTTTCTTAACGTTTTCTAAACTAAGTACTGAGTTCTATTTAAAAGTGTTTAAACAATGATCCTTGTATATGTAATGAAATATTATTTTATTGTTTATTACAGCAATATCGTTTTGAAGAGTGAATATGGAAATAAACAGTAAATAAAGAATTAAAAAAAGTGTACATTCTAAATTATTATAACATTCAGTTCACTCAATTTAATATAACATATACTTTGTACTAATGTAGTAAGGCACATTTATTTTTAGTTAGAAGTACTAACTCTCAAGACTCGTTTTTCAAAATCACACTTCTCTCCATATCTTTACACAAAATAATAATGCATGTTAAATATGTTATATATATGATATTGTGGCTCATATAGCAGAATGCTTTACTTATATAACTTAAATCAGCTCTAAGTTTAAATTATTAGGTAGATATATATTCATGTTAAACAGTTAAATAGATGAAAAATGTTTGTAGATAAGCTTCTTCTTCAGTTCGCCATTAAAGGCGCAGGCCTCCTCCAATCAGTTTTAGTTTTCCAATTCTTTCAAATCTTCTTGCCACGAACACTAATAGGAGGGTTATGGTCTAGCACCCCCACGGTGACCAACCGGCTTGGGGGGCGTAGGGAATAAATTTTGGCTTGACATTACTTAGGTATATGATGTTTCTATGATAAATAGAAAATTATTTGGTTTTCTTTGCAAATTTTTGTTTCAGATGTTTCTTATTTTTTCCCATATCCGGGGAGGGCGATAATTTATTTTTGATAGTATTTAAATCAGGCTTTGGGAATGGACTGTCTGTTTCTGAAATAATTAATTTGTCATATTTGAGAAATGCGTTTTTACCTTGTTTTCTTTGTTCATCTAATTTTTTTCTTAACTCCTTTCTTTTTTCTAAAACGTCTTTTGTAAAATCTTCCTGTATATAGTAATTACTATTTTTAAGTGTGCTTTTCCTTTTTAAAACTTCAATTTTTTTTCCGAGTGTAGTTAAAGTTACTATTACTGGTCTCAGCTTGTTTTTGTTTTTTCCCATTCTTCCCACAAATTCTAAGCAGTTATTATCTAAATTTAAGGCCATGGTTTTATTCAAAATATTTAATATTTTGTTTTCCAAATCCTGGTAGTTACGTTCTTCCTCTTCGATGCCGAAGAAAATAATATTTTTTCGTCTTACAATTTTCTCCAAATAATTAATTGCTTTCTCTTGTTTACTAAAATTTTCTTCTAGTTTGGTGTATTTTTCCATGACACCTACAATAATTTTATCGATATGATCATTTATGCTGTTTGTTATTTCCTTTTTCATTTCCAGGAAGTCCTGTGTCTGATTACTAATTTGCTTTTTTATCTCATGCAACAAGTGTGAAAGATCTTCCATTTTGCTGGAATAGGTTAATTATCTGATATTTTAAACAATTTGTTTATCTTTATTTTAGTTTCGTTATTTTGATCCGTAATTTTTAGTTTTAGTGTATGCAATTTAATAATAAAGTTATGTATTTGTACCTATTCTTTACGTCCAGTGAGTCGACAACACGGCGCGGAGCGGCCGGTGTTGACAAGTTGACATAGAATTTTTTCGCTCACCCTCACTTACGTAGGTACTAGATTGAACTTATTATTTTCACTTATAATCGTAATTATACTCCAATTTGGTATATAAATGTTAATGTATACAATCTTCTTTTACTTGAATTATGTGTTAAATCCAATATAAGCAAGCTCAAGTTCCGAATAATAAGTTGGTATGGTAGGTAGGTTCTTTGGTAATGAATGGTGCACTAAAGAACCGTGGCGCGTCCGCGTCGTAGAAAAAGTCACAGTTTACGTAGTTATTCACTATTTTAGACCTAGATAACGTTTACACATACTTGATTCACGTTCACAATTTATTAATTACGTCTAATTAAGCACTGAAATGAGAGTTGCTATTTTAAAAACAATTTAGATTACGGAGCTAGTTCACACTGTTGCGCTGCAGCGCCCTCCTCCAAAGAACTATATCTATATCTTATTTTTTAAAGCAGTTTAATTAAATTTAAACAAACTTGATGTAATATAACGAATTAATAATTATTTTAAATAATTAGGTACTTATTTGTTTTTATCTAATTCTTTATCTAAAAAATCTTCCTGTCCATTGCCCATCCGTCTATTCTTTTTTTATTCAATGACAAGATAGTCCTTGACTGCGATCTCACTTGATGGTAAGTGACGATGCGGTCTAAAATGGTAGCGGATTAACATGGAAGGGGTATGCCAGTGTTCAACCCATACCCCTAATCTGTTTCTACACGCCACTAAATCGCTCAGCGGCACGTCTATGACGGTAGGGTGGTAACTATACCATGGCCAAAGCCTCCCACCAGACCAGACCAGAGATAATTCGGAAATTATAAATTTCCAAATTGCCCCTGCCGGGAATCGAACCCGAGACCTCCCAGTTGTAAGACCACAGCGCTCACCACTGCGCCGCGCCGGGGAGGTTGTCAGATTTTTGTGTTTAAGAAGTTTTCGTACACAATGCATTCAATGCAACCCACGCCAATCTGTTTGTGGCAACCCTATTTCAGAGTCGTCAAAAGGCGCCCATTCACGCGCGTAATTAGCACTCGACGCGCGACAATACGATTTCTTTGACAATGGAGCGTGTTGGGAATGGGCCCCCTTAATCCGCCTTTTATGGAACTGTGTTGGTGTTAAATTATGGCAATAGGTGGCGCGATTGTGCTGTTAATTATGCATATTATTTAACCTATAATTATGCAGATGATGATGATCATTTTAGTTTTAAATTGCGGTCGAACAATGGACAAGTTTTATAGGTACCTACAGTTATAACAAGTGTAAATTAAAAATTTAAACACCCCCCCATGTTACAACATCTTAATCGCTGGCCAGTAAACCTAAAAATAAAAACATGTAATCCGCCATTTTGTGGCTGCGGCCATCTTGGACCGATTTTCATCAAACAGAGCTAAGAACACTCCCGATTAATTCACCTTTCAACAAAAATAACAAAATCAAAATCGGTTCATTAGCTCGGCTGTTACGATGCCACAGACACACACACATACATATAGTGGTCAAATCATACTTTTTGACCGTTTGCAGTATTTTATTTTTTATTTTGTTGTGTTTTTTTTGTTGGGTAGAAATGATGCATCAACGTAAATGCCAACATTCCCGGCTACATCCGTACCTATTGGTCACTAAACAAAGCGCGCGAAACTCGACACCTCTGTATTTGGACACGCAACAGACGGATACAAGTTCGCATTGTGTCAGCTGTCAGCGGGCGCGCGCAGCCGCCATGTTACTGTCATTTTGACAATGGCATAACAAGGGCTCGAGTTACGGCGACAATACAAAACCGACCGGCTACAGTCAATAGATAGATAGAGTTCATCGAAAAGTTTCATCATCGTAAGATTATTATGGGATTATTCCCTCTGTAGGTAGGTACTTATTGGTACTCGGCCTATCTGTTAGCGCATCTTTATTCTTTACTGTGGTCCTCACTCAACTTATGTGTCAGCATTGAGAAACTGTATCAAAAAAACATAAAGGGATAGAAACCTAGCAAAACTGTCTATTCCTTTAGTGGTATTGGTAAAATTAATTGCATCATGTTTTTAAAAAGAATATTAGCCAAGCTGAACTTGACTTATATTCTCCTCTCCCCTCCAAATAAGCGAAAAGCTTGTGCTAGGAGTGAGTTCGTAGTGCAACTCGAACCTGCGACCTTTCAGTTTCAGTCCACACCTTTAACCGTTGGGCTATTGAGGCTTAAATATTATAATTATTATAATTGCCTGAACTCCATAAATCCAGTCAGTCAGGGGCCATTGCGATCGTTACACTGATGCAATCATTTTAAAATAATACCACTACTGATATAATATCACTACTCCCCCTTTTTTGGAAGATGGTTAAAAAATACCAAATAATAAATCTCGATAAAACGAAATTCATAATGAATAAAAAAAATACACACACTAAAAGTCAATTTGGTTACGTAATGTCAGTTAAAGGGTTGTCCACACCAGGAAATGTTTTTAAACATGTTAAAACGTAATTAAAATCGGTAGAATCAGTACAATATTTCGCAAATGTTATGACCACTTGAGAATTAATAGGCAATCGAAACTAATTGCGGCTGCGATAAGCGGTGAATTTTTTTGCAAGTCAAAATAGGTTAGCCGGTGAATCGAGCCGAGTGATTTTATGCTAATGCCCGCTGTTATAATGCAAAGTCGGGGGTTTCTAGGGACGCGACGAGGATATCGATATTCCCAAACTGTTTCTTGTACACGTGGCATAACCGGTGAGAATGGTAGAGTTTTCACTTATCACAAGAGCAACAGGTTGGCCTACATGAAATAATTAATTTTGAATTTTGAAATTTTTATTCTATACCAGCGTAGGCATCTACGGTAGCGTAGATGTCTACTTAGTTTAGTCAGGTACAATAATGCCCATTAACGTTTTCTAACTTTTACGCGCTAACTAAAGGTGACGCTTTCTGTTAATTTTTTCACGACCTTTAGGGAGCACCTAAAGGTGTAGAATGTAGATGATGAAATTGTGATTGTATTTAAATGCTAGCTACGTAAAGAGACTCCTACTTAGAGGATGATTTACGTATGTTTGGTGAAAACGGGCATAAGACTAGTAATAGAGCCTTTTAGCGTTTGGTGTAAATTAATTGTGAGTTCATTGAAAGTAACTTGGATCTACTTCATGTTTTAAGGGCATGAGCCTTGGCATTATAGCCCTGTGGTCAAGTTAAGTTAAAGGGTTAACCCTTTCGGGGAGTTCCTAGGTTCGAATCACAACCTCTAACTTTTCGAAGCTATGTGTATTTATACTGCTTTAAAGGTGACGGGTTCCTCAAAGCTATTTCGGTAAAAATTATACTATCGATAGATGTTGTAGACAAAAACGCGCATCCCTATAACCTCCCTTCACCTACGAGGGTCACCAATTTGCGTTTTAATTAACTATACGAATAACGAGGGTTTGTTTTTGTTACAAATTGTTTCTGAGCCGATTCCGCGGCCGATTTCCATTGCACAATGGCCGTGCCCGCGCTTTGCATACTGTTGTTATAATTTAATACGTCCATATTTCTGTTGTGTTTTTGTACTTTTTAATGTAAGTACGTGGTTTATGTGTGAATTGTAACAGTTTTTACAACAGCCGTATATATATAATTTGAATTTGAAATTCGTTTCAGATTTCAGAGTTGCAGTAGGTACTTTATTGAGACCAAATTTTTTTTAAAGCTGAAGTTGACTAATATCCTCCTATCCCCTCCAAATAACCGGAAAGCTTGTGCTGCTAGGAGTGGGTACGACAATAGTGCAACGGGTGGGGTTTGAACCTGCGACTTTTTCAGTTTTCAATCCGCACCTTTAACCGTTGGGCTATTGAGGCTTCTTAGGCTTAATTAAGAGAAGACTTTTTTTAAATCGGTCCAGTTTTGGTGGAGGTAACAGGAGAATTCGAGAATAAGAATACGCATGTTTTCCATAGGTATAATTTGTCCTAGCTCAAGTTATGTGAGTATAAGTTCAAGTACCTATTGCATAAGTTTTGCCCTAGTTTACAAGTTACGAGTAGTTGTGGATATTGTTAACTGTAGGTATATTATTTACCAATGTTTCTTAGTAATCTTTTTGTTTTAACTTTTGCATTTTTAAAGCCTCAATAGCCCAACGGTTAAAGGTATGGACTGAAAACTGAATGGTCGCAGGTTTGATCCCCACCCGTTACACTATTGTCGTATCCACTCCTAACACAAGTTTTCTGCTTATTTGGAGGGGAAAAAAGAATATACCTAAGTCAAGTTCAATTTGGCTAATATTCTGATAAAAAAAAATTTACTTCATTTTGTCGGACTCCCTTGGAGCAATATACCTAGAGGCAGCAGTCATCATACGTAAAATCTGATAAATGTATCCGTTTAAATGATCCCTATGAAACCATGTTATGAAAATAGCAAAGACATCAAAGGAGTTCACATAAAATGGTACTTAGGTAGGTAACTGTAGTTCTTCATTCCTCCCCGATATCGTAACAAAGCGGCCTTTATCAGAAGTTAATAGAAAATAAGTAATAACGAGCACAAAGACGCGTAACTAACCCTTTATTCGATACAAACGGCGACATAAATAATATTTTTCTCGGGAAAATACAAGCCACCTTGTATTTTTTGTACAGCCACCAAACGATTTAGTTAAAATCCGGACAAACGGGGTAAAGTTTATTAATTACAACTGAAAATGTAACATGTGAGAATAACATTTGAAAAACAGAAAATAAACGGTCAAAAGCAAATAAGCTGTTTTACTGCGACTGTATTTGTCTCTTTCTAAAACGAAATTTTCTATGGAGAGTGTATGAAGCTAGTTGCTTATGACGTCTCGTGAATAGCGCTCTCTTTGTCTAACAGGAAACTTTAAAACTCTCTATTACCGTGACTAGTAAAGAGCTAAAAAAAAAAGAAAAATGGCATTGTGTTATAATATTAAAAACCTTTATTTCGCAGTTACATAAGAGTTGAAAGAAATAAACATGTCAGCGTACCCAACGAAGAATTGCTTAGGTTGTTAGCTTCAAAAACGATTTCAGCTGTTTTGGCGGAGTTTCAAGCGTCAGTCATTATGCAATCAGAGAGATGACGCCTCGTAGTAACAACATACAGCAGTCGCTGACCTTAACGGTTGTCAGTAAGTCTGCGATCCAGTCTCTCACGTTATCGTCAGCACAGCGATATAACACATTGTCGCAGACTTGTTTGATGTCGGTTCACCTAGTAGAGGATCTGGTGTCAACTCGGTGCTTTTCTCGACCTTTGTTCAATTATACCACAATCACATTAGCTTTGGCTTGGCTTTTGAGTCTGGAGTCTTTCTCACGAGACCCAAAGTTAGCGACCACGCAACGTCCTGGCATTCCAGTGTAATCCAAAACTTATAGTCACCCGAATTCACAGGCGATAAGTTACAAATTTAACGACAAAAAGCTAGGCCATTTAACGTGAAATACTGTGGCGGGAGACAGTTTTCATAAAAGTTAAGGCTTCGCGTGAAACACGGCCCGCCGCCGTGTAAGTACATGATTTGTTTTCATATTACACAGTATTTATTTGCGTTGGAAATTTTTCAGCGGCTTTGCGTGAATTTTATTAGTATGCAAGTGAAAATATTTTTAAAAACTTTTTAGCTATTATGGATGACTAGATGGTGCGCGCGACTTCGTTCGTGTGGATTAAGGTTTTTGATTCCCGCGGACTCATTAATCCTCGGTGTATGAGTTATCTCCATTCCAAACAGTCAAATCGGTTCATTTGTTGTGGCGTGAAGGAGCAAAAAATATCGACGAAAAACTGAAAAACAAACAGACTTTCGCATTTTTTTTTCAACCGCACCGCACGCCACCGCACGCCACCCTCACCACTTAGGTGTCTGGAGCATTTTGACTATCCCTTGTGCCAGGTCTTTTTTCCAAGCACTACGAAACTGTGGTACCAACTTCCTGGGGGTAATTTGTTGGTCCGCCCCTTGAATAACCCCATGTTATTCAAGGGGCGGACCAACAAATTCCTGAAAAGCCAGCAACGCATTGATGGTTCCTCAGGTGCTAGAAGGGTTCATGGGCCGCGGTAATCACTTAATATCAAGTGACCTGCTCGTTTGCTCGCTATAAATATAAAAAAATATGATATTACTCGTACCAAGGATAGTAACGATGAAGTGCTTTTCCGCCAAAAATCAACAAGAATACAAGCATTGGTGGTTGTTCGCGTCGCGGCCCGCACTATGTCGTCGCCCATTAGTCACGTTTAATGGAGCGTCGCCGGCGATATTCCTAATTTATGGCACATTTCAGATATAACTGCGCCCAACTTATCTGCTGAAAATTCCCTCATACTTTCACTGAGCTGTCATATTTTCGAGAGTTTTGCCTAAACGCGCAATTTAAAGAGTGGGGGATATTTACCGTCTTTTAGCTCCCTTTGGTGTCGAAGATCCTCTTTTTATACATATAAAATTAATCTATGTTTGATGTCCTCATATCTTTATATGCCGTTGCCGTTGAGAGGTATCTCCATTAGTGGCTTATTTGGTTCAACACTGATCATTTAATATGACAAGTTCAACAATTTTTACTTCCTTAGCAGTTTGAGCTCACGGATGGGCATAAATCGTGATATTTTTATGCGGTTATGGTTTTTTATGGTTTGACCATAAATATAATAGGCATTATTTACTAGGTTCAACAATTCAACATACGACGGTGTTCCCACTTAATTACAATATGGGGTCATTCAAGGGGCGGACCAATAAGTTCTTGAAAAGACGACAACTTATTGGTGGTGCCTCTGGTACTACAAGTGTTCATGGGCGACGGTAATCACTTAACATCAGGTGGCATGCCTGTTCGTTTGCCCTCTATTCATATAAAAACATTTATATAACACAATTGACTTGTTGCCGTCAGCCGTCAAGCAATTCAATGTTAATGTTTTTCTAAATTAGCGTAATTATTTTACAATTTTATGCCTTGTTTAAAATGAACGTGGTAAAATTACCAATTTTATTATGCCTTTATTGTGAATATAGTGTTGCAGAAAAAAAAATTACTCCGTTATCAAGCTTTTTCTGCTTTTCGCAATCTATGGACGGTGTGTTTTTGGACCGCAAACATAACGAAAAAAGAATAAAGATGGTAATTGTTTCACGTTATTTGAAAAAACGTAAGCTCAATTAATCACTTTTAAAATTGTAATTCTTAAATCGATGCTTCAAAGTGTTAGGTGAGTGGCGACATTAATTAATGTAATCGAGAGAAACAGTCAATTTAGATATGTTAACGATAGTTTTGGGAAATAAATCTCGAGCAACAAATAACCGACCGTTAGCGATAGATATCGTTATCAGTGAACGACGTCGGGCGGTGTGAATTACTTGTTCCGTTGTTACTTGTGGAGATGCTTCGTCTTAGTTATTTATTAGGACGTTGACACTTACGTAAAGTGCAGGTTATATGATATAAATTGTTGTATTTCTGTAACTTTTGTTCACTTTGAAGTTTTTTTTGTTAATTGTTGAAATCGCATAGTCTGTTCTCGGTTTAATTGTTGTGTCCCGTCTGAACAAGGTGTAAACCAAAGCCAATATGCATTCTCTTGTTTTGGTGACAGCTGTCTTTGCATAGATAAAAGACCGCTCTCTCTCATCAGCGTTACCGAACGATTATATGTTCAAAGAGAATGTAATCACTCATGTTGAACGTCTCCCTGTTTATTTATTGTCACTGTTACAAATATATTAATTAAATCCGTAATTTAAAGTGCAATCCTTTAATTAACGGCCTCTAAAACCCATCAAAAATCATAATTAATGTTAATAAGACAAATCTGTCTAGTAAAACAGCTTTGTCTTTGTAGCCATTTATTCGTGTGTAAATCATAGTATGTGAAACAAAAATTATTGTATTTTACTACATTATTGTCACACTACTTATAAAAGATATTATGAAGATGAAGATACACTATGTCATTTGATACACTTAAATATTTTACGCTTTTAAAGTCGAGGGATATTTGTGTACACTGAATAGCGGAAAACGAAAGCGCTCGCGTGCATATAAAAGCTTTTTTTTTCCAAAATTAATGCCAGCCATTAATCAGTGTTTATTTGCGCTGAGGGCCGCTTGTTAATTCGTTAGCAGATGAAAAGTTAAGCTATTAAGGGGAATATTTCTTGTCGGTTTTTTCACGAGCTCTCTTAATCTTGTGAGAAGCTTTTTATAGAGTACGATCTATACGTACGATAGAGTCTATCGATAGTTTAATAGATTATACCACAGGTATGATTCATCTAACATGGCATCTATACATAATATCACACGTCCAACTGTCTAATAAATCACGATAGCATTTTACTTAACTTTTTAGTGTTTCCATGCTAAACCTCGATTTTATTGCAGATAAATATTTCACTTAAGGTTTTGATGCTGTCAAGTGCCCATTATAACCTTAAATGATTAAGTGTTTTAATCTGCAATAAATTACTACATTGAAACTGGTCTAAGGTCTGTCTAAATCATTGACATACACAATTATATAATTATATCACTAAGTGTAATTTTATATACTCGTAGGTGTTAAAAACGGTACTATCCAATTTCCTTTAATGTTTTTGTTACATACAGGTGTATCTGTATAATTATAAAATCCATACTTATTATTTCTCCTTATTCCAAGTAGTATGAGGCTATAATAATTGTAAGACTAGTTGATGTCCATGGCTTGGTTCCCGTGGATTTAGTTTTTAATAATCCCGCGGGGTCTCTTTGATTTTCCGGGATAAAAAGTAGCTTATATCATTCTCTCGGTTCTCAACTGTACCCATGCAAAAAATAACGTCGATGCGTTGCTTTGTTGTGGCGTGATTGAAGGACAAACCAACAAACAAACACACTTTCGCATTTATAATATTAGTAAGGAAAAGGATAATAATCGTTCTATATCGCATCGTGGTCGTTGATAGTAAAATCACATTAACGGGGAAGACAAATTGTTGCCTCTTAGGAATTAATTTGAAAGAATACGCCCTTCAGATCGTTTTTCATTGTCATAATGTTTTTTTGCTCCTCTAAATAACGCTTTGTTTCTAATTAGTGTCTGATGTTCTAACGCGGCTGCTTTAATATGCTTTCTTTTATCCCAAGATTGATTGGTTACTTGACAAATTGTCTGCCCTGTCTGTCTTGTTATTGAGTTCACTGACCTTTGTGTAGAGTTAAATGATTTATCTGTAGGCTTACTGTAGGATCATCATTCATAAACCAATAGCATTCCTTATTAGAAATATGTATTAGCAAATTTTTAAGCTTGGTTTTTAAAATTGTGTGATCTATTCGTTTTTTTTGTTAGTTTTTTCTATCATTTTACATTTTTATTGTTTTTCTAGTACTTTCAGCTATAAATCCAGTTTTGAATAAATATACAGCAGCCTATTCAAAGTATCATGCTACACTCCAATATATTGTATTTTGAATTTCGTGCAGAAGATTCAAACAAATATTTCGTATGAGATCCTAATCAGGAGATTAGAATTGGTAAATTTACAGTTAAGCAGGTTCTTATTATACCTATTCTAAATGTTCTTTAGGTTTAACGCTGTCGTGAACATTATTTGTGTTATCAATCACGAAACATGAATGTACTAAAATTACCTTATCAAACTCTAATAAGTTGTCGCTTGTCCCATTGCGCTTAGCAAGTAACTCGTATACTTGTCAATTATGAGTGAGCGCTTATCAGATTTACGGTCTCGGAGACACCTTGTCCTTCCATTTAACGGCTATAACGTTGTAAATTCAAGTGTTATTGTTCCAGTCGTTAATATTAACGGTTATTGTTGGAGGCATGGCCCGGCTGATAAGTGACGATAAAAACTTGGAGGGATGTTGCGTTGATGTGGCAACGACATTTCCCGAATCATTGCATGCATTGGATTGTAACCGTCACTCAATAAGTCTTTGGTCTGATCTATAGATGGCAACACTTTTGACAAAACCATATGATTGCAGAGTAGTAGGATCCTTCAGATGACACGTGTCAAAATTTGGCGTCGTTCTGACAATTAGTTCAAAAGTTAGAGCGGATTAAGTAACCCAAGTTCTTGATTGTTAAAAACAATGGATGAAAAAGAATTTCGAGTGTTAATTAAACATTGTCTTTAATGGGGAAAAATGTTGCCATCTATAGATCAGACCAAAGACTTATTGAGTGACGTATGTATTTATTTGTATTTGTATTGTATTGGACTTAGGAAACTTCATCGTGGAAGCACTGTATACATAGTATAGTTTCATTACCTATTGTAAATTTTTTTTTTTGAAAAGAGCAACTGCCGAGTTTATTGCTGGCTCTTCTCGGCAGGAAAGGCATTCCGAACCAGTGGTAGATTCATTGACGATTCAAAAGCGCTTGTAAAAGTTTATTTGAATAAAAAATATTTCTATTTCTATTTCATTACTGATTCCTTACTAACATCCTTTTTAATATACTTATTCAAATTAAAATTTATTTATTTCGTGTAGGCCAACTTGTAGCTCTTATGACACGTCAAGACTCTACCACCGGTTCGGAATGCAGATTCTGCTCAGAAGAGCCGGGATGAAATTAATAATCTTATCTAATTTCTTTATTAATCTTTTAAGTGTATAAAAGGACTAGCTTTTGCCTGAGGCATCGCTACCGTTTAGTTCAATTTTTCAAACCACTATTTTAGCGCCTTAGGGATTGAATTTTCAAAAATACTCTCTTAGCGGATGCCTACGTCTTAAAATCTGTTTGCCAAATAGCCCGATCCATCCAGTGATTTGAGCTGTGCGTTGATAGATCATTCAGTCAGTCACCTTTGCCTTTTATATATTTAGACTAGTCGATGCCCGCGGTTTCGCTCACGTGGACTTAGTTTTTAAAATCCCGCGGGAACTCTTTGATTTTCCGGGATAAAAAGTAGCCTATGTCACTCCCGGTCTTCAACTATACCCATGCCAAAAATCACGTCGATCTCTTGTTTTGTTGCAGCGTTATTGAAGGACAAACCAACAAACAAACACACTTTCGCATTCATAATATTAGTAAGGAGTGAGGATAGAAAAGGTGACTGACTGATTGACGCATAGGTATTGCCGCATCCTCCTCGCATCTACGATCCGCGGCTAAGATTTATGAAATGCTTATGTAGGAAGATTTCAAAGAAGACTGCCCTCGATAGCGCAGAGTTATGAGCAATAAGTGCCGGTAAACGCAGAATATGCTTTGTTTACTCGATATCGATTCAGCCTTTTATTAAGATCGAAGGAAATAGCCCTCTTTTCCTTCCTTTAATTGTTCTTTCTGATACGCCTTTGATCTCGAACTTTATATAAGCACGGTAGACCAAAATCTTGTTTGATTCCAAAGCAATGAAGAGACGCAGGTTGGAGCGCGCTTGCCTAATCACTCTTACTTTCAAGGTGCTTAAGTTACATGTGGAATGTAACACGGACGCCGGAAAGGCTTTGCAGTATCTTAGCACTTCGACATAATATATGAAACTTTAACGAAAATGTTTCGCGGGAGTACCTACTAAGCATTTTCATCTGAGTTCAGATAGGACGTGTATTGGGAGGCTTAGGTGTTAAACTTCATAAAGGTTTACTAGAAATTCGCTATACTTTGATGTTTGTCGATTATGTCTGCAAAATACGGCTCTTTCAGAGCGTTCCTGATGATACTAAGAATATTTTACGGGTAATGATTTAAATTTAATCTAACTTTGTATAGATAAATAAAAGAATAATTCACCCGAGCGAAGCTGGAGCGGCTGAGCTAGTTGCAAAATATGCAATTGCTAACTTAAGTAAGTAAAACTCGAATAACTTGAAGGGCACGCAAAGTCGTTCTACTTCAAACTATATTTCGGCCGTTCAGAGAATGCGTTCCTGACACGTCGCGATTGAACTGACGACGTAGCTTTGTAATGGCGTTGCAGTTACGATAAAAATATTTTTGCTGGTTGTTTACCGTTTTAACAATTGATGAGCATTAAAACAACATTATTATATCAATAATCAATGAATGTTATAATTTTGTGCCAAACTGAGTGTCAAATAACTTTGTAAACAATATTTTTCTAAATCTATACTGCGCTATTACAAGGTTATGTCAGCGCTTTATATTTGTAGTGCTGTGCTAAAAATAACAGGCAAGTATCGTAATCTGTTCTTATACAGTTATACTTATAATATACTACTATACTGTAATAGACTAAAAATCTGATTTTGGAACATTTTGACCGAGATATGAGGATTGATTCTGTTATTGATAATAATATAATTATACATGTAGGCGAAGATGATGAAGACACCACCTCCTCAAGCGAATCGGAGTCTGATTAATATTCTGTACGCACATTCAATTCAATGTCCTCACTTTATTGCATAGAAATACAGATTGTAAGTAACTTTGTAACAAAGAATAAATAAAACAATTTTATTATATGAATATTACCTTTTTTTGGTTTCTACTTAAATAACTAAAATATAAATTTTAAATGATTCCGCCAATTTAAAACGAAAATAATCTTAAAATAATGCGCCGGTTCATTTTGGAGGAACGGTAACGAACTCAGTGTTATGTTGTGCCCATCACTAGTCGTGACTAACTGATAGGTGTCAGGAACGCATTCTCTGAACGGCCGAACTTTAAGTTCATTTCAACTTCAGTAATGACACATCATTACGGCGCTTCATACTAACGAGAAGGCGATTTCTTTGACGAGTTATGCAAAGGCCACGAAATCAACGTAGAGCGTTGATTTAGAGTAAGTTCTCGATTCTAAGGTGATACGCGTCGAATGGAGAACCTCCATTTTTTGAAATCGGTTAAAAACAAATAAACTAAACTCCTTGTAAAATGTATCGCTGTTTCGTGGCTTAAAGACGATTTAAATCTTTAGTATTTTTTTTATTCGATTACAAGATAGTCCATGACTGCGATCTCACCTGATGGTAAGTGACGATGTAGTCTAAGATGGTAGCGGGCTATGGCCCTAATCGATTTCTACACGCCATCGTGCCGGAACGCTAAATCGCTTGGCGGCACGTCTTTGAGAGTAGGGTGATAACTAGTCACAAGCCTCCCACTAGAAAAAACTTAAAACTAGTTTGTAAGTAGGTACTTAGTATGAACTTAAAATGTTCTATTGAGTGAAGAGAGGTTTGGGAGTGCCTTTGTATGAATTTTTGCTTGTCTGTCTGTTTTTTGTGTCTTGTAGGTACCGCGCGCCGGGATTAATGAAGCCTGGCCTAAAGCCGAAACATCAAAAGTTGAAATACAAGTAGATATTATTTCAGGCATAATAGTTAAAAAATAAATAATGACATATTTGGTAAGTAAATTATCAAACTATGATAAAAATTCAAACACATTTTTCTTGCAAAAATTGCCAATACTTATACGTGCGCGAAGACCTATTCCATCCATCTACATCTACATTCCAGGACGCGCGAGGTCTTATTAGGAGAAAAGTACGTGCAACCACGAAAAAGATACCGGCTAAATTGATAACCTCCTCCTTTTTGGTTAAAACGGATGTTTTTAACGCTCGTCGTTGTAAATGTAACTCGCTTTGAGTATCGATGTCGTGGCCTTCGGGTTATTGTTTTCCTAATCGCTCGTATTTATGACAGGCAGCGAGTGCGGGCATCGTTACGAGAAATACATTACTACCATTTCTTTGAAGTGGGCAATCACTCATGAACATGGTCTTATGAAATATGGACACTTGGTGACTGTACTTTCATAAAAATCCGACAAACGAGACCAATATTATAATTAACTAGCTTTTGCCCCCGCGACTTCGTCCGCGTGGAATTAGATTTTGGGGTGGAATTTTCAAAAACTATGACACACGTACTTTTTTATTTTTAATTGAAAGCTCAAATACCAACTTTGATGGAAACAGCTTGAAAAATGACCGAGTTTCATATAAACTTCCATCCCCTATTTAAAACCCTTGGGGGTGGAATTTCCAATAATCCTTTCTTAGTGTGCGCCTACGTCATAAAAGGAACCAACTGTAACTTCATTAGTTTAGGCTGTGCGTTGATATCTCAGTCAGTCAGTCAGTCAGGACTTTGAATTTTATATATATAAATAATATACGTCTTATTGTACGGACTCTACAGTGTATTTTTAAATTTTAGTATAACTTAGTATAGTTCTTTCAATTCACCAGGGCGCGTGAACTTTACTTGTGGTTACGTCGTGTATATGTACATTACCTAAGCGTTTGTGTCTGTAAAGAGCCTAGGTGGGAGCGGTCAGGCGCGAGCAAGCTCTCGCTCCCACTTATATATAGGCACGACACACACACACAACTATGAGCCGAGTATCCTCGTGAATTGAAAGAACTATTCTACTTAACTGCTTAGGTTATCTAAGATATATTTCCAATTTTTTATTAAAGACACTAAGTAGGTACTTAGAGTACTACATATAGAGTTTTTTATTTAGGATACAGGTAGATTTTAGATTGTTTTTTTTGCAATGAATTGAGGCAAATATTGATGATCAATGATGATGAACTTATATAATTCACGCATTGTTTACCTATGTAGGTATTTTGTGGGTAGCGGGCACCTTAAATTAATAAGATCTAAATAAAACATTGAGAATTAGGAGGGGGTTAGATTGTCCTCGAGAAACAACCTGCTGGCTGCTACATTAAGATGTCTTTAAGTGGTATCAAAAAATAAGCATTTTCATTTATTTAATCCGTTTATTTAAACACTAGCTTTAACCCACGGCTTCGCTCACGTTAGGTTCGATTTTTTAATCCCCTATTTAACCCTCTTGGGGTTGAAATTTTCCAAAATCCTTTCTTAGCGGATGTCTACGTCCTAACAGCTACCTGTATGCCAAATTTCAGCTCGATCGGTCCAGTGGTTAGAGCTATGCGTTGATAGATCAGTCAGTCAGTCAGTCAGTCAGTCAGTCACCTTTGCCTTTTATATATTTAGATAGATGTGGACAGCATATTTCATAAATTAGATTACGCGCGGCGTAAGAAGCGATCTATTTTACGGTGGCATACGTCACGTCGCCTTTATGACGTCGCCATTTATAAAACTCAATTACCGCCGCGCCGCGATCCCTAATAATTATAATTGATGACGGAATTTGCGAGCTTTTTGCGGAGATCCTTTCCGGCTATATTTCTTGTTGGGGTGCGCTTTTCCGTTGTTTCATGGTACGACATTTAACTCGTCCATTTTTTCACCTATGGTTGAGAATTTAGGTAAAATGCGTTAATATTGAGACTAGTCATACAAATTAGCAGACTTTATGGTAGCAGGCTTTTACTGCATAAGGAAGTGGCACAGTTGAGACAATTGTGTTAGTGATACGCATAGATAAAATACATTTATATTCAATATACTCGTACAAGTAACACATAATGCACAAGAAATCAATACACCATGCACCATATATTATCATGTATCGTAAGGAAAATAAAAGGCTTTTTATTTATTATACTGTGATAATATTTACTCAAATGAGCCATTGGCAACATTTCAGTCATTAATACTGGTTAAACTCAGAGAAAAGGTCACTGTACTGTCGAGGTCACCGTCATAAAAAATCCTGATACGTGAAGAAAATACTAAAATGCTTGTTAGTTTATGCATCATATAAATGAATAACCGTATTCTAAGGAAAGTTTCACAATATCTCACCAAATAGCAATTAAAGCCTCAACAACGTAACACTTATGTAAGAAACAGACTGAAACCTGAAAGATTTATAATTTCGTGGCTGACGTGTGGTTCGGCCGTGGTGTAGCGGTTAACACACTCGGGCGCGATTCCCAGAGAGACGTGGGTTCGAATCCCGCGGGCCTCGGAATTTTTGATATGTATTTATAAATCTATTAGGTTATTTCCTTTAAGTGTAGGACTTCAGTAAAAAATTAAAAATTGAAACCTGAAAGTTGTCGACTTTCGGTGCAGTCCCCACCTGTTGCACTATTGTCGTACCTACCCACTCCTAACACAAGCTCTTGGATTATTTGGAGACAAGAGGGATTCCCCTCTCAGCATTCGCTGAACGTTACTAATATATTCTTTAAGATGAAAAAAAAACAATGGAAATACGCAATTCGTATCTCACAGTATTTCTTCATAACAGCAGCCCCTGTTTAATTTATAAATCGCTTCACGACTGATTAAAAACTCTTTTGAAAAATTTACGACGAGAGCCGGCGACGAGGCGACGAACGTCATTCGCAACGCGGGGTCACAACGTCGGCGAAAATTAAAAAATAAATTTGGAACTTCAGTCGCTTTTGGGTTATTTATTAGTTTACAGTTTCAATAGTTCAATTCAACGGGCAGGAAGTGAACTAAAGTCGACGTCTACTGGAAGTACCTAAGGAGTATGCGTATGGTTTAAATTGGGTTAAACTGTAATTTTTACCTGAAGATGTTTTTTTTATTCGATGATAAGATAGTCCTTGTCTGCGATCTCACCTGATGGTAAGTGACGATGCAGTCTAAGATGGTAGCGGGTTAACTTGGAAGGGGTATGCCAGTGTACATTCGACCCATTCCCCTAATCTGTTTCTACACGCCATCGTGCTGGAACGCTAAATCACTTGGCAGCACGTCTTTGACAAGAGGCTGGAACCAGGGGAATCAGATGATTCTTTTTCAATTCCGAAGTTTTAAATCCATCTAAATTATAGCTCAAAAGTAATTCGCAATCTTAATAATGTACTAGCTTTAACCCGCGGCTTCGCTCACGTTAGGTTCGATTTTTTAACCCCCTATTTAACCCTCTTGAGGTTGAAATTTTCCAAAATCCTTTCTTAGCGGATGTCTACGTCCTAACAGCTACCTGTATACCAAATTTCAGCTCGATCGGTCCAGTGGTTAGAGCTGTGCGTTGATAGATCAGTCAGTCAGTCAGTCAGTCACCTTTGCCTTTTATATATTTAGATGAGTGGTATTTATAGGCCTAGCAGTCACGAGGAGGGAAATCAGATGATTTTTTTCAATGACGACGTTTTAAAATCATCTAAATTATACCTTACAAATAATCTGCAGTCGTGAAACGTTCGAGAGGTATCTCTGGCAGCGATGAGGGGGCCTGGGAGGGGTATCAGATAGGGCCCTCAATTTCCCGGACAAATTATGACGAACAAGACGCTCGGAATGATCGTAATGGGCAGTTGGAGGTGGCCGCGGGGGATCATAAATCCGGAGATAAGTGCGGGCGACGCCGTAATGCCGGGTATTAGCTTCCACCTTCGAGTTGTCGACGATGACTCGGCTTGTTTCTGTGAAACTGTTATACTTTATTGGGAAGCCGGTAGGTAGAGGACGGTTACCGATAGCGCTTTGCTTTTGTTTGTTGATATTTCTTTTACTTGTTAAGTAAATCGATACCTTCTACACTCGTAATCGAAAAAAAAGATACCGGCCGAATTGATAACTTCCTCCTTTTTGGAAGTCGGTTAATTACTATAGATGATGCCCGCGACTTCGTCCGCGTGGAATAAGGTTTTTTGATTTCCTTGGGAACTCTTTCATTTTCCGGGATGTTCACGAATGAACATAAAAGATTTTCTTCGTTGTAGTTTGTTTATTAGTTCACATTAGTAATTGGTTTAATTTAGTTAAAATAAAACTTGTTTAGTATGTTGCCATTTAGTCCATTTTATTTCCCAAAGACAACAGTGTGTTAAACCTATGTGTTAATCCTGGGTATGAACTATTTTCATTCCAAATTTCAGTCGAATCGGTTCATTCGTTATGGCGTAAAAGAGTAACAAATACACACACACACACACACACACACACACACACACACACACACACACACATACACACACGCGAAAGGGTGTTTGTTTATTGTTTATTGTTGAGGAATTGGAGAGTGACGTAAGTCACTTTTTCAACTAGACTAGACTCAACGCGGATGAAGTCGCGGACAAGACCTATCTAAAATAACACAAATAGCTACAAAACCCCGTCTATACTATCTGAACTCATACTGAAAACCCCACATCACAAGAAAAAATTGCAATCGAATGAAAAAGTGAACGATGAAGTCACATTAAGTTAAAACAAGAACGAAGCGCCGCGCCGGCGTTTACTTGATTGAGAGGGTTAAAAGTGCTGCAAATTACAGGTTGGGGCCTGACGTGTGATTACGTGGCTTGTCGTGCGAGCCCGGCCTTCCCGGCCTTACGAGCGACTTTAGAGGCTCTGGTCTCTTCACACCGTACGGATACTGCATGGCTTCGACGTTTCATTAAAAAAGAAAAGGTTTAACTAGTGGTTCGCCCCGAACTGAGACCTCGCGATATCCCATAATTGTAATAATTAACTTTTAACATTAGACACAATAAAAAAAAAATAGTTGACATAAAACTGTTTTACTGACAAAGCGCCATCTATTAGCATTATAGTGAAGCTATTAGCTTCACAATAATGCTAATAGATGGCGCATTAAAATTAAATAATTTCGTTTCTTTATAACATTTATCTAATTTTAGTATTTGTTGTTCAAGTACAGGATATAACTGAATTTTCAACCAAGTTTCACGTTCTAATATTCAGTAATTCAGAAGTTATAGGGCTCTGACAGACATTTAGACGGACACACTTCTCTGTCTAGTAGGCAAGCGCCCTAGTTGACTCAGAGAACTCGCTTCGCTCGTTCAAAAATTGTATACGTACCTGTATTAGTAGGCAACTGTATAACTGACGGTGTAACTAGGTAATTAACTGTAACTTGGGTACATTTTAATCACGAGTGAATAGGTATCTCCTCTGATTCTGATTTGATCTCGCAGGGATTCTCCGAGCATAGTTCTTCAACACTTGTGACGTTTAAAGCGACCATGTTTATTGTTTAGGTTCTGTAAGTCATCTACGCAAAGTTTGAAGATTCGGGCTAAAATCTATAGACCGCACTCTCATTCTGCTCAGACTCAAGACATAGTTAAAATGAGACAGATTTATGTCAGAGCATATTTGTATCTCGTTTTAATTCTATCTTAAGTCCGAGCTAAGTTAGAGCACGCTCTATAGATATCAGCATGTGTCTTCAGGCACTGAGATGTGATTAAAACATCACACTTAATAAAATTAATTGCAGCCCATAAGTAGATGTCCTTTTATACATTAAAAACTTAACGGATGTTGTCAATTGTAAAGGTCTTCACAGAAAATTATTGAGTGCTACGAAATGAGACGAAATTACAAATTACTCTGGCATTAAAGTCGAAAACGAGTGAGTGTCGGGAATGGTCTGTCATTAATAAAATACATGACGGGCGGCTGTTGCCCGTAAATCATCGATTAGCTGGGTCCCCACCAGACGATCCATCGCGCTCCAATCGCACGCGGCAGGAGCGCGATCCAAATGTGCAGGCGGTGTGGACGTGCCGCGCGCGATCCATGCGCTCGTATTGGAGCGCGCGCTCCCTGTTGCGCCCGATCCGTTCGTTGTCGGTTTTTAGGATCGCAGTTTAAACAAACTTGATCGGCCTAGTACGATCCACGCTCCACGTTCACGATTTTGGATCGCAGATCGCGGGATCGCCGATCCATTTTGGATCGTCTGGTGGGGACCCAGCTAGGGATACCATTGCCTCAATGTGTGTTTTAAGCTGTTCTAAGGTAAACTTTCATTCATGGGGTTGTTTGTAGAAATACAAGTTAGAAAGACAACAAGTCACTAATCACTATCTAGCAGTGCCGCTAGTAGAGCTTGACTAAACTGAAATGATACCCCCAATACCGCTTTACGTACACAAGGCACTATATTGTATTGTCACAACTATATAATATGTAGTGGGACGCGTCATTTCAGCTTAGACAAGCTCTACCTATCTCAGAAATTCTTGACCGAGATCAGTCAAGATTCCTTATTTAGTAAAGAAATCCTTACTTAAGAATGCGAAAGTGTGTTTGTTTGTCGGTTTGTCTTTTAATCGTGTATCGAAGAGTTTTTGTTGTAAGTTTTGTCTGGTGGGAGGCTTTGGCCGTGGCTAGTTACCATCCTACAGTCGAGGACATGCCGCCAAGCGATCTTGTGTTCCGGCACAATGGCGTGTATAGAAACAGATTAGTGTTGAATTTAGACTGCCAATTTATTCCAAGTTAGTCCGCTACCATCTTACACTACATCGTCACTTACCATAAGGTGAGATCGTAGTCAATTGAATAAAAAAAAAATTATGTGAAATAAATTTTTTTTGTTAAATTCAAACAGAAACTATAAATACGTATGCATTTATTTACATGTCAATGATAGATAGTACTTAATTTATTGACAAAAACCGGGTTATTTACGTGAATCTCTAATTGAGTTAATAATGATAAAGACTACACATTTTTGAACGAGCGAAGCGAGTTCTCTGAGTCAACTAGGGCGCTTGCCTACTAGACAGAGAAGTGTGTCCGTCTAAATGTCTGTCAGAGCCCTATAACTTCTGAATTACTGAATATTAGAACGTGAAACTTGGTTGAAAATTCAGTTATATCCTGTACTTGAACAACAAATACTAAAATTAGATAAATGTTATAAAGAAACGAAATTATTTAATTTTAATGCGCCATCTATTAGCATTATTGTGAAGCTAATAGCTTCACTATAATGCTAATAGATGGCGCTTTGTCAGTAAAACAGTTTTATGTCAACTATTTTTTTTTTATTGTGTCTAATGTTAAAAGTTAATTATTACAATTATGGGATATCGCGAGGTCTCAGTTCGGGGCGAACCACTAGTTTAAATTTTTCTCTGTTATTTTATCCTTTCTTACTATTGCTAAGCGTAAAGATTCATGATGTAGGCTTACTTCCGTCTGTGAATAAAGAAATGACATACAATTTTAACTTACGTACATGTAATCATAATACAAAAATTCTAAACATACATTAAAATTAAATTATAGCATCAATATTGTCGGTAGAATAATGGAAAATTATATTCATATTTATAAAATATTCAAATTACTACAGCTTTGCTTCGTTTCTTCTTATTATTTATACTCTTAATTATGTACGTACATATAAGCAGTTTAACATAACAAATTCCGTCAGTTAGATAATATCTTTTTTTTGAAATAGCAAATGTGCGAACCATTCAAATGACGAAAACTGGTTACAGAAATAATAAATGAAGCCTGTTTCAATAAAGTCTATATTTAGTTAGTAAAGTGGTTTTCTTCGCTGTTGATAGCTGTGCTGTGAAATTTAATGATTCTAAAGTGTACTAATAATATAGTAATAATAATAAAAACAAAGTCAAAATGGAGACAGATATAAAACAAGTCGCTAAAGTAAAGGTTTTTACAATAAGTGACAGTGTAGATGAAAAAAATGATAAGGAACAAGAAAATAGTGAAAGTGATTATCTCGAAGAGTGTATAGGTGCGAAGGGAGTATGGCAAGTGTGCGTATCGCTTGCAATATTAACAAGATGCATTGCTATGTTCAACATGATGTCAATAGTATTTTTGACACCAACTACAGAATTTTTGTGCGTCGAGTTTGCAAATAACATGACTACAACAGCTGTTAACGGAACTTGTTACGAAAATTGTGCTAAATACGTTTACCATTCCGACGTTATGCAAAGCAATTTGATAAGTGAATTCGGTTTGATTTGCGGAAGGGGATGGTTGGCGAGTTTTGCTCAAACTATCTTGATGTTTGGTGTTGTGGTCGGAGTTTCAACGTTTGGATGGGTCTCAGACAGGTATTTGAATAGTCTTTATCAATTCGCATTACTGCAACTTGCTCAGGCATTAGTAGTCTAAACGTGATTCTTAGTTTGGTCCTTTTCATTTGTCTATTCGTCAACTCGCTTTTAATTTGCCTATTTGTATAAATTTTGCAATCATTTTATAGGTGTGCAGCGCTACGTGGTTGAAATTCCATGATTTTGAATTTGAATATTAGTGGGAGCGTGAATATTAACGTGATTTCACGAAATAAAAATTAACATCGTATAGAGTCTCATCTAGCATATCACAAATTTACGTAATTTTTTTTACTTGAATCTGTAATCATTACTCAGAAAAGGCCATGATTTTCAGCCTTAGCTCTTTTTATTAAGACCCTGAAGAATTTATAAAAACGTAAAACTGGTTACCGAGGTCAACAGGTCTGATTGTTTGAGCAATTTTATAGTGTTTGGATGTAGACTTAAAATAAGATTAAGATTGCTGCCGTAAGTTACTCAGCCGTTATTATCCATTTGACTTACAAAAACTGTCAGCACGTCACATTTGTTCCTCAGTTAAACGTTATTCAGCATTGGTTAAACTGGCAATTAGTTTCATTAATTTTTTGGCTACAGGATTAGTTTAATTTTTTTTTTATGAAATCATTTTACTTTGCAGATTCGGTCGACGTGTCGCTCTAATTACCTCGACCCTCCTGAACATACTTACCATGATACCATCATCGTTCATGACCCACTACTGGTCATTCAGTTGCTTACGCTTCGTCACTGGTGTAGCGTCTGGCGGGTCACTAATAGTTGCCATACCGATGATAATGGAAATTATTGGGAAACGTTATAGAGAGCATGCAGGTAAGACAAAGCATCTTCATGGAAAAATTATTGGTCTCATCTTCATCACATTTTATCTAGAATCCTGTAGGTAGGTACAGCTTTTAAGTTGACATGAAATATGCTTAATTTATCATTTAGTGTAGAAATCAACTATGGGAAAACGTCGTGATTTAAATCTCCATACGAAATAATGGTTGTAAACACAAAAACCGCGAACTTTTTAGTAAGCCTCAGTATTACAGTCCCCGTTCATCCATGTTTTTCTTTTTGGAGGGCACCCCTACTTCTTTTATATGCTACAGACTACCCCTGCAGCATGTAGAGGCACTGTCCCTTAAAATTTGGTTGCGTGTATAATAAACATTTAAATCATAGAAATACTTAGTATATCACAAATACAAATCCTATGATTATTATCCATAATCACAATATCCATATAAGTACTTTTTTTTTCAGGAGCATTATGTCTTTTACCGGATAGCTTTGCACAAGCTTCTTTAGCTTTATATGCTTACTATTTACCAACGTGGGACACTTATTTACTTGGACTAAGTGTGACGTCCATTTTGATTTTGATATTAGTGTGCTTTGTACCGGAATCGCCTAGATGGTTGTTATCTCATGGAAAGGTCAACAAGGCTTTAGGAATAATGTTCGGAGCTGCTAAAGTGTGAGTTAAGTTTGATTTTATCTATTTACGACTAAAACAGGCGTAATGCAATAATATAATGCGTAATAAATAATATAAGGCGTAATGGATGCATAATACTTATTTAGTCATTTTTCTAAATTCTCATAACCGAGTCAGTATTCTTAAACCTTTTATAATTTGAGCATTAACCTTAACCATGGAGGTATAAAGACTGATGTGTGCCATCCTTGTGCCATCCAGTTGCTAAACTTTAACGACTTGACGTGTAACTGACTTTTAGAGTAGTAGGTATGAACAAAAAGACCGTGAATTTTTACTCGTTTTCATCTTTGCTACATCTTCGCAAGTATAGCCACATAGTATGTCTCTAATCCACTTTACGGATGCAGCTTAGAAGATTTACTATGGTCTTCTTAATATTTATGTTTATAAAGTATATTTTTGTTTTAGAAATAAATTAGCCACAGAACATATCAAGGACACGGTCACAAGGAGTATGGAAGACATGTTAATCGACGAAAACAAAACAGTGAATGCTTCTTATTTGGATTTCTTCAAAGACAAAAGTACAACAGTAATAACTTTGTCAACATTTGTGATATGGTTTGTTCTTGGTGTTACTTTTTATGGTATATACCAGTACATATCTTTCCTCGGATCGAATGTTTATGTAACAGTTATTATAATGGGACTAATTCAGGTAAGAAGCGTTATTTTTGGGTTTTGCTTGTTTGTTAACTTTGTGAATTTCTGCATAGGTATAGTTGCGAAAGTGATATAAGTGTGATTTTAATCCACTTTGCCCCTTGGAAATCGTGCTGACAAAAATGTTTAACCGAAAAACATATCTGGCTGCATCATTCTTAATGACCGTTTTTTACGATGGCTGGTCTAATCTTCACGCCAGAGGACCATTGGTCGACTACATTCCTAGGGGTTGTTCCCACAGTTTAGGGGAAAAGTATTCCTATTTTTATTTATTCACTTTTCAATCTTAATTGTTTTCAGGTACCGCTTTGCCCCATACAAATGGTAATGATAAAAGCGTTCAACCGAAGAACCGCGCTGGCTGCAATTTTCATAACAACCGGATCTACGATGGCTGGTCTAATTTTCACACCAGATGGACATTGGTCGACAACTTTCTTAGGAATTATGGGCTTCGGTGCCAGCTCAGCTACGTATGCAGTAACATATTTGTACCAAGCGGAGTTATATCCTACTCCTTTAAGGAATATGTCGGTTGGTATAGCATCTGCGGCGGGTAAGTTAGGGTCGATGGTCGCACCGTTCATATCGAAGTTGTCTCCTATTTGGCTGCCATCGTTGATATTCTCTGCTCTATCGATGGTAGCTGTTGGGGCTTGTTTTTTACTTCCCGAAACTAAGGGAAAGAATTTGAAGGACACTGTCGATTGAGCTTCTTCGAATGAAATGAATATGAATATTTACTTGTTGATCATCTGAGACATTACTTACTTGTTTATATTTAAATAAGTGATGATCACGACTTTTGCATGGATTAAAGTTTATATAAAACTGTTTCTTCAAACAAATTTCCTTCTCTCTTAATTTAATTACCTGAAAGATGGCATTTCAAAAATCTTCTTATAGATTTTTCTTAAGTTTTAATTATTTAACATATTATAAGTAATCCTTCTTAGTACTCCCTATGTGACAAAAAAAAATGCTATCAAAATTGCATTTTTCTAGCTGTAGTAGTTCCAGCTTAGCGATGATGGTTAGCCAGGATATGCACTTTTTATAGTATATGCAATCGTGATAATATCGATCAGTCTCTCCGTCAAAAAAAAATGAGTGCTTATTTATGAAATTAACGTTGTTTTTCTTTATTCAGCAAGAAACAATATACTTGTCTATTTTTTTTATATGGTAGTATGTAATTTATTGATAATAAAAAACAGGTTAATATATTGTTCAGCTATCGTACGAACGGTTTAAACATTAAACATTTTTAATAGGTTTTTGTGTTATTTTGCCTTTTTGCTTACTTTCTACTAACTAAAAAGTAACCGTAAACATAACGTTACTGTTGCCGTTTCTATTCCTATTGCAAATCTAGTATTCTAAAGTTTTAATGACAGATTTTTTTTATATAAAATTGGTAGGTACAGACAAGTGATCTAAAATACAAGTACTACAGTTTTGCTTCGTTACAATTTAGTTCCGTACCCGTAGGGTTCCAATGTTAGCCTATTACTAAGCCTCCGCTGTATGTCCGTCCGTCCGTCTATCTGTCAGCGAGCTGTATCTCATGAATTTTAATAGGTAGATAGGTACTTTAAACTTTCACAGAATGGGTATTTCTATTGCCATTATAAAACATATAAAAAAAGTTAAAATCAAAGAGGGTCTCCATAAAATAAACTTGTTTTTTGCTAGATCTTAAAATTAAATAAATAAAATGTTAAATGCTGGTGTTAAATATTGTACGAAGGTACGGAATCTTTTGTAACTCGCCTTTGCGGGTTTTTTATTATACTCACTTCATATAAGTAGATAAGGATAATTTGAATATTGATCTCATTAAATCATATATTTTTTTTAAATAGCAAATGTGTGAACTGTGTGTGTGTGTGTGAATGACGAAAACTGGTTGCAGAAATTATAAATTCACCTTTTTGCAATAAAGCAATAAATTCGTTAGTTAAATAGTTTTCTTCGCTGATGATAGCTGTGCTGTGAAATTTAATGATTTTAAAGTGAATTATATAGTTATTGTAATAAAAAAAAATAAAGTAACAATGGAAAAAGATGTAAAACAAGTCTCCAAAGTGAAGGTTTTTATAATAAGTGACAATGTAAATGAAAACATTAATAAGGAAAAAGAAAATAGTGAAAGTGATTATCTCGAGGAGTGTATAGGTGCGAAGGGAGTATGGCAAGTGTGCGTATCGCTTGCAATATTAACAAGATGCATTGCTATGTTCAACATAATGTCAATAGTATTTTTGACACCAACTACAGACTTCTTGTGCGTCGAGTTTGCAAATAACATGACTACAACTGCTGTTAACGGAACTTGTTACGAAAATTGTGCTAAATACGTTTATTATTCCGACGTTATGCAAAGCAACTTGATAAGTGAATTCGGTTTGATTTGCGGAAGGGGATGGTTGGCGAGCTTTGCTCAAACTATCTTGATGTTTGGTGTTGTGGTCGGAGTTTCAACGTTTGGATGGGTCTCAGACAGGTATTTGAATAGTCTTTATCAATTCGCATTACTGCAACTTGCTCAGGCATTAGTAGTCTAAACGTGATTCTTAGTTTGGTCCTTTTCATTTTGTCTATTCGTCAACTCGCTTTTAATTTGCCTATTTGTATAAATTTTGCAATCATTTTATAGGTGTGCAGCGCTACGTGGTTGAAATTCCATGATTTTGAATTTGAATATTAGTGGGAGCGTGAATATTAACGTGATTTCACGAAATAAAAATTAACATCGTATAGAGTCTCATCTAGCATATCACAAATTTACGTAATTTTTTTTACTTGAATCTGTAATCATTACTCAGAAAAAGCCATGATTTTCAGCCTTCGCTCTTTTTATTAAGACACTGAAGAATTTATAAAAACATAAAACTGGTTACCGTCAACAGGTCCGATTGTTTGAGCAATTTTATAGTGTTTGGATGTAGACTTAAAATAAGATTAAGATTGCTGCCGTAAGTTACTCAGCCTTTATTATCCATTTGACTTACAAAAACTGTCAGCACGTCACATTTGTTCCTCAGTTAAACGTTATTCAGCATTGGTTAAACTGGCAATTAGTTTCATTAATTTTTTGGCTACAGGATTAGTTAAATTTTTTTTTTTATGAAATCATTTTACTTTGCAGATTCGGTCGACGTGTCGCTCTAATTACCTCGACCCTCTTGAACATACTTACCATGATACCGTCATCGTTCATGACCCACTACTGGTCATTCAGTTGCTTACGCTTCGTCACTGGTGTAGCGTCTGGCGGGTCACTAATAGTTGCCATACCGATGATAATGGAAATTATTGGGAAACGTTATAGAGAGCATGCAGGTAAGACAAAGCATCTTCATGGAGAAATTATTGTTGTCATCTTCGTCACATTTTGTGTAGAGTCCTGTAGGTACAGGTATTTAAGTTGACATGCAATATGCTTAATCCGTATTTTAGTATGGAAATCAACTTTTGGGAAAACGTCCTGATTTAAATCTCCATACTAAATGACCATTGTAAACACAAAAACCTCGCGCTTTTTACTCATTTATCTATATCCTGACCTTCTGCTGTCCCTTAGAATGGTTTATTATCTTAAGCCGCATTTCTGTCTCCGTTCATCCAAGTTTTTGTTTTTGGCGTGCACCCCACCCCTTACTCCTTTTATGTGCTACATAATTATTACCCCTGCAGCATGTAGTAGTAGTGCCCTTAGAATTTGGGCTCGTATAATAAATAATAAACATTTTTTGATCTTAAAAATATATCACAAATACAAATCCTATCATTATTATACAAAGTATTTTTTTTCAGGAGCATTATGTCTTTTACCGGGTAGTTTTGCACAAGCTTCCTTAGCTTTATATGCTTACTATTTACCAACGTGGGACACTTATTTACTTGGACTAAGTGTGACATCCATTTTGATTTTGATATTAGTGTGCTTTGTACCGGAATCGCCTAGATGGTTGTTATCTCATGGAAAGATCAACAAAGCTTTGGGAATAATGTTTGGAGCTGCTAAAGTGTGAGTTAAGTCTGATTTTATCTATTTACGACTACAGTACTCAAATGTCATCATAACAGTAATCATATGGATACTGTTTTTTTAGTTATTTTTCGAAATTCTCACAACCGAGTATGAAAAACGTCACTTTTGGTTGGACAAGTCAGGATTCTTAAACCTTTTATCATTTGAACATTAACCTTAACCATGGAGGTATAAAGACTGACGAACTATTACCGTGACTGACGTGTGCTATCCAGTGGCTACACTTTAATAACCGAAATTACTTTCCATGAAAGGGGACACCATGAAAAAAAAAAAAATGAAAAACAAAGCCTTTAACGACCTGACGCGTAACTAACTTTTAGAGTAGTAGGTAGGTTATAAAAATGTATAAAAAGACCTCGAATTTTTACTCGTTTTCATCTCTACTACATATTCGAAAATCTAGCCAGTTAGCATGTCTCTAATCCTCTTTATGGATGCAGCTAGGAAGATACTATGGTCTTCTTAATATTTATGTCTATGAAGTATATTTTTGTTTTAGAAATAAATTAGCCACAGAACATATCAAAGATACAGTTACAAGGAGTATGGAAGACATGTTAATCGAGGAAAACAAAACAGTGAATGCTTCTTATTTGGACTTCTTCAAAGACAAAAGGACAACAGTAATAACTTTGTCGACATTTGTGATATGGTTTGTTCTTGGTGTTACTTTTTATGGTATATACCAGTACATATCTTTCCTCGGATCGAATGTTTATGTAACAGTTATTATAATGGGACTAATTCAGGTAAGAAGCGTTATTTTTGGGTTTTGCTTGTTTGTTAACTTTGTGAATTTCTGCATGGGTATAGTGCGAAAGTGACATAAGTCTGACTTTAATCCACTTTGCACCTTGGAAATTGTGCTGACAAAAATGTTTAACCGAAAAACATATCTGGCTGCATCATTCTTAATGACCGTTTTTTACGATGGCTGGTCTAATCATAACGCCAGAGGGCCATTGGTCGACTACATTCCTAGGGGTTGTTCCCACAGTTTAGGGGAAAAGTATTCCTATTTTTATTTATTCACTTTTCAATCTTAATTGTTTTCAGGTACCGCTTTGCCCCATACAAATGGTAATGATAAAAGCGTTCAACCGAAGAACCGCGCTGGCTGCAATTTTCATAACAACCGGATCTACGATGGCTGGTCTAATTTTCACACCAGATGGACATTGGTCGACTACTTTCTTAGGAATTATGGGCTTCTGTGCCAGCTCAGCTACGCATGCAGTAACATATTTGTACCAAGCGGAGTTATATCCTACTCCTTTAAGGAATATGTCGGTTGGTATAGGATCTGCGGCGGGTAAGTTAGGATCGATGGTTGCACCGTTCATATCGAAACTGTCTACTATTTGGCTGCCACCGTTGATATTCTCTGCTCTGTCGATGGTAGCTGTTGGGGCTTGTTTTTTACTACCCGAAACTAAGGGAAAGAATTTGAAGGACACTGTCGATTGAGCTTAATATTTACTTGTTGATCGCCTGAGACATTACCTACTTGTTTATATTTAACTAAGTGATGACCACGACTTCTCCTGCGTAGACTAAAGTTTATATAAAACTGTTTCTTCAAACAAACTTCTTACTTAAAAATTTCAAAAATCTTCTTACACATTTTTCTTAAGTTTTAATTATTATTTAACATATTATTCTAATTAGGGGTTCTATGACACAAGTTTTCTAGATAAGAAATCAGTCTTCCGTCAAAAAAAAAATGACCGCTTATTTATGAAATTAATGTTGTTTTGTTTTATTCAGCAAGAAACAATATACTTGCATATTTTTTTATATGGTAGTACGTAATTTATTGATAAAAATCAGGTTAATATATTGTATAGATATATGAATGGTTTAAAGATTAAACATTTTAAATACGTATTTGTGTTGTTTTGCATTTTTGCTTACTTTCTACTCATAAAAAGAAAGCGTAAAGATAAATAATATTGCCGTCTCTATTCCTGTTGCGAATCTAGAATTCTAAAGTTTTAATGACCGACAATTTTTATAGAATTGGTAGATACATACAGACAAGTGGTCTAAAATACAAGTACTATTGTTTTGCTTCGTTACTCTTCAGTTCCCTACCCGTAGGGTGCCAACGGGGCCCTATTACTAACCCTCCGCTGTATGTCCGTCCGTTCATCCATCCGTCAACTTATCTCATGAACCGTAATAGGTAAATAGGTACTTTAAACTTTCACAGAATGGGTATTTCTATTGACGCTATAACAACATATAATAAAAAAAACAAAGTTAAAATCAAAGAGGATCTCCATAAAATTAAAAATTTGTTTTTTGCTAGATCTTAAAATAACAGCTGGTGTTAGATCTTGTACGATGGTACGGAATCTGTTGTGACTCGCACTTTGCGGGTTTTTTATTATAGGGTAGACTGGGTACGGTTGTAACGGGGTACGGTTGAAACAACTCAAATATTTCCGAAACTATAAACAACACAGGAAGGGGTACAAGGAAAGAAACATGCGGATTTTAAGTGCCAACATGATTCAAAGTGTTGCGTCGCACTCTGCGCACTTATAACGTTTAAACGAAGGCCTATTGTGTTTTAGCAACCAAAAGTAAGTATTTTTGATGAATTTCTTCACGATATAGCGTGACTACTAATATAATTTTCATATTTGAGTATTAATATATGCAATTGTTGTATTTTAGAGATTATAATGAGCTGGTTCGTTTTTATATACGTTATTAGGCCTCATGCCTGTGTCCGTTTTATTGCCAAAATAGGTGGTGGGTACGGTTGTAACGATTTTCTTGGGTACGGTTGTAACATTAGTTTTACTATATTTTTGCATTGCAGATGCCTAGGAAACGCGTAAAAAAGACTCCGAGAGGTGAAAGCGATGTTGTATAAGAACACCTATGATGAAATAAAACTTGGGGGCGTCTTTGAGGCAAGCTGTAAAAAATAAAGTTCTACGAAAAATAATTTTAATTGTTGATTTCATTTTAAACTTAGATTTTATTGATTATTTAGTTTTGTTTTATATAATAATTAGAGATTATGTCCGTTTGGTTGAGTACCGAAGTAGTTGTAGCGGAAGTATTATCTATTTTTGTTAATTTATTTTTACTCTAAAAAATTACCTTAATAACTGTTAAAAATGTGCTTAAGATATTGTGATACTAGTTAAAGTACATTTAAGCGTTTTTAAATAATAAAGCCGGTGTAAATACTTCAGCTCTGTATTATTTCTGCTTGTTACAACTGTCCCCCATCACTGTTACAACCGCTCCTGGTATGGGGTCGATTGTAACAATCGCATGCACTCAATAAAATTATTCATATCTGCTAAATTATTTCACCTGTGCATGTGTTTTTGATATTAATTTAAAGAAAAATAACCAATCTTTCATATCAAGTGCTATAACAGTTGTTTACATCAATATTGGCAATGCTGTGGGTGTTCAAAGGGAAATTGTTACAACCGTACCCAGTCTACCCTACTCAAGTATAAGTAGATAAGGATAATTTGAATATTCATCTCATTAAATCATACATTTTTTTAAATAGCAAATGTGTGAACTGTGTGTGTGTGTGAATGACGAAAACTGGTTGCAGAAATAATAAATTCACCTTTTTGCAATAAAGCAATAAATTCGTTAGTTAAATAGTTTTCTTCGCTGACGATAGCGGTGCTGTGAAATTTAATGATTTTAAAGTGAATTATATAGTTATTGTAATAAAAAAATAAAGTAAAAATGGAAAAAGATGTAAAACAAGTCTCCAAAGTGAAGGTTTTTATAATAAGTGACAATGTAAATGAAAACGTTAATAAGGAAAAAGAAAATAGTGAAAGTGATTATCTCGAAGAGTGTATAGGTGCGAAGGGGGTATGGCAAGTGTGCGTATCGCTTGCGATATTCACTCGATGTATTGCTATGTTCAACATGTTGTCAATAGTATTTTTGACACCAACTACAGACTTTTTGTGCGTCGAGTTTGCAAATAACATGACTACAACTGCTGTTAACGGAACTTGTTATGAAAATTGTGCTAAATACGTTTACCATTCCGAGGTGATGCAAAGTAATTTGATAAGTGAATTCGGTTTGATTTGCGGAAGGGGATGGTTGGCCAGTTTTGCGCAGAGTATAATGATGTTTGGTGTCGTGGTTGGAGTTTCAACTTTTGGATGGGTCTCAGACAGGTATTTGAATCGTTTTCTTAACGAGTTTTTATCAATTCCCGTTTTGTCTATCTATTTGGTAGTTCTGCAATCAATTTCAAATCAACTTCTCGATGAGCTAGACGAGACTATAAACTGTAAGAATTTCTGAGAATTGACAATGATTTTCAAACTACACTACGTTTACATAAGAACTTATGAAGAGACCTTGGATACTCTAACAATATAAAACTGGTTGTCGAGGGCAAATCACTTGGTTGTTTGAGCAATTTTATAGTGTTCATATGTGAGAATAAATGACAATGATTTTCAAACTACACTACGTTTACATAAGAACTTATGAAGAGACCTTGGAGACTCTAACAATATAAAACTGGTTGTCGACGGCAAATCACTCGGTTGTTTGAATTTTATAGTGTTCAAATGTGAAGTTGATATTGCTGCTGCCGTTGCTGAGGTGTTAGTAGCCTTAATGTTATTCTTAGTTTGGTCATTAATCTCGAACTGAATTAGGTAAAAAGTATTTTTTTAATGAAACCATTTTATTTTGTAGATTCGGTCGTCGTATCGCTTTAATTACCTCGACCCTCCTGAACATAATAACCATGATACCGACATCGTTCGTGACCAACTTCTGGTTGTTTAATAGCCTACGATTCGTCACTGGTATAGCGTCTGGCGGGGCACTAATAGTTGCTATACCTATTATAATGGAAATTTTCGGAAAACGCTATAGAGAGTATGCAGGTAAGACAAAACATCTTCATCGGGTTTTAGTAATTTTAATTGTTTTACTTGTCTAATGTCTTCATCGCGTTCTGTAGGTACTTAACTTTTCAAGTTAACGTTAAATGTGCGTTAATCTGGCATTTAGTGAAGAAGTCAATATCATTGGAACCTCACACTTTTTTTTTCTGCTTCTTCATAAAATGGTTAAGCGCCATTTCTGTGCCCATTCTTCCGTGGTCATCTCTTTGGGGCATAGGACATAAAGAGGCATGCCCCCTATTACTTTGTCGTCAATATTATTATTATCGTGTATAAACATGAATCCCCTATTCTTCTATTATTTTAATAATAAATATTTTTTGTGTTCTAAAAAATTATAAATTCTCATCATTAAAGCTTTCTCATTGATCTCATGTGTTTCTTTTCAGGAGCGATATGCTTTTTACCGGAATACTTTGCACAAGCTTCTTTAGCCTTATATGCTTACTATTTACCAGCTTGGAAGAATTATTTACTTGGACTAAGCGTGACGTCCATTTTGATCTTGATATTAGTGTGCTTTGTACCGGAATCGCCTAGATGGTTGTTATCTCATGGGAAGGTTAACAAGGCACTGGAAATAATGTTTGGAGCTGCTAAAATGTAAGTAAAGTTTAATTTTGTCTATTAAGCTGAAGTTGTAATCAACCATATTTCGTATTTAGTTATTTTTCGAATTCTGTAGGTACATATTTATACCGAGTTTGAAAAAATAATTTTCGAATATGTATTACTACCTGAAAAACTAAATTCTTTGCTCCACTCGGCTTCGTAGACTCATTTCATTCAGGACCTTTTTCACGAGCGAGTGTTTATAAAGGGCGGAGCTACCGCCCTTTATAAACACTCCAGGCGTAGGACAGACAAGACTACGTAAAGTCGGGGTGTTTGCATTTCGTTTTCAGGAAACAAAAGCGTGATTACCATATAATGTTGGATTTTATTTTAAATTGCTTAAATAAACAATCTCTAATGTCAGATATTCCATCTTTTATGTCACATGGTCTCCCTGTTATATGAATAACATATCAGCCATTCCATGAAATATGCTATATTAGTCAGAGAGTATGTATCACTTAGGAAGCTAGTAAAGTTAGCGGCGTTTAGTAAAACAGCTAGGTTGTTAATTTGATGGCTTATTAAGCTAGTTGGCTGCGAGTTGCGACGTAATATAAAATATAATGTACATTGTACATATTTCTGTTTGTTTTAGAAATAAACTGGGTACAGAACATATCAAGGACACGGTCACAAGGAGTATGGAAGACATGTTAATCGACGAAAATAAGACGGTGAATGCTTCTTATTTGGACTTCTTTAAAGACAAAAGAACAACAGTAATAACCTTGTCGACATTTGTGATATGGTTCATTATTGGTATTACATTTTATGGTATTTACCTTTATATGACTTTCCTTGGCACTAATGTTTATATAACCGTTATTATAATGGGACTAATTCAGGTGAGAAACGTTATATTTATTTCTTATTTTATTTACTTTATTATTCAATGACTGTAAATTGTTCTTATTTTGTAAAGTAGGATTGAAGAGTTGGGACCTGGAATTCAAGGATGTAGTCTTTACTTGGCACCTACAATAACTTTTCATAATCGACAGTTCCTATATCTCCACAGTTTAGGGAGGCAGTACGCCTGCAGCATCAGGATTGAAGAGCTGGGCCCTGGAATTCAACGATGTAGTATTTACTTGGTACCTACATTAACTATTCATAATCGACAGTTCCTAAATCCCCAAAGTTTAGGAGGGCAGTGCCCCTGCAGCATCAGTCACTACAATTTTATTTATATGTATAGATTAAACGATCGATAAAAGTATTCCTATTTTTAGTTATTCACTTTTCAATCTTAACTGTTTCCAGGTACCACTTTGCCCCATAGAAATGGTAATGTTAAAAACGTTCAACCGAAGAACCGCCCTGGCTGCAACTCTCTTAACCACCGGATCTACGATGGCTGGTCTAATTTTCACTCCAGATGGACATTGGTCGACAACTTTCTTAGGAATTATGGGTTTCGGTGCCAGCTCAGCTACGTATGCAGTAACTTATTTGTACCAAGCGGAGCTATTTCCTACTCCTCTAAGGAATATGTCGATTGGTATAGCGTCTGCGGCGAGTAAGATAGGGTCAATGATTGCACCGTTTATATCGAAACTGTCTCCTATTTGGCTGCCATCGTTGATATTCTCTGCTCTCTCGATGATCGCTGTTGGAGCTTGTTTCTTACTCCCTGAAACTAAAGGAAAGAATTTGAAGGATACTGTCGATTGAGTTTAATCATTACGCATTAAGATATTTATCATTTTATTGTAAATCTTGATGATTATTTCAAATATTGCTTGTTATATTTAAATAGATGTTGCTGGAAGAACTGTTTCTCCGTGCAAAAAACTCTTATGGATAAAACTTATGAAATTACTGATTTTCATACAAGCCTTCATCCCCTATTCAACCCGTTCAGGGTGAGTATTTACTACTCGCCCGTGTGCCCGCGACATCGTCCGCATGGATTAAGGTATTTTGATTTAAGGTACTTTAATTTTCTGGGATAAGAAATGTAGCCTAAGTAGGTATATGTTAATTCTGCGTATGAGCTATCTTCATTCCAAATTTCAGCAAAATCGGTTCATTTCTTGTGGACTTGTAGCATGAAGGAGTAACAAACATCCATCCATCCTCAAACTTTCGCATTTATAATATGTATTAGTATAGGATTTTTAACCGAGAGCGCAAAAACCAATTTTCATTTAGGTATACGTAACTTGAAAAATGACGGATTTTCATTAACCATTGGGTTGCATTTAGAAAAGACCTAGCACACCCCATTTACCCCTACCAACCTCTACTATTTAAGGTCCAGGTGTTATGACCCTCAAAAATGAGAAATACAACGCAGAGAGGGAACATGCCATTCGTAAAACATCGGCCGTCGAAAGCTCATGATAAATGGAGGTTATGACTTGTCTCTTATCAGCCTATTCATTATCACGTCTTATCGGAGAATTATTGGTGCCGATAAAAACTATCTGTACAAGCACTTTGACAAATTTATGGAGGCATTAATATTAATGACTTACTTTTGAGGTTATTTGAAGAGGTAGACGTTCATAGCCGATGAAAATTTACTATAGTGGAAAAATACCTTGATAGTTTTATCGATAATACTTTTTATTATAGGACGTAGTAGCTTGGGATAGACACGTTTAAGGTTTATTAATTGAAGTATACTAACCTCCATACCAACTTGTGACTCTTCAACACTTCTTCTTCTCTTGTGACAAGTCGAGGAACTACCACCGGATCGGAAAGCTGATTCTGCTGAGAAGATCGCTCTTCTCTGGAAAAAAAGGAAACAGCAACAAACTTAGCAGTTGCTCTTTTCAAAACAAAATGGTACCGAATTATATTTTATCTATCTTGTGGGTAGCTGAAACAAAGCAGATTGCTTTCAAGCAACTTTGTCATTAAGAAATTAACTTACTGTATTTCTAATAGGTTATAAACATATAGAACCATATAAAATTAACCATAGAAATTCTGTAACTTTTTGTCCAAGCCCAAGATCTTCAGCTGTGAAGGAACGATCATCAGAGAGTTAATTGATAAAGTTGTTGGTAGCAAATTGATTTTCACTGGGAATGAAAAACGGCTGCAACACATCTCCCGTGTCAAGGAGGTCATAAAAAAAGAGGTTAAGCGCACCACACTGCACGGAGCATTCTAATTCATGCAATTTACCCATTAAGGCGGCTTGACACCGCGCGGACATCAAAGGCGCCGCCGCCCCGCACTCAACTCCTTTGACGTGTAAATTGTTGAGTCAATGGGATAAATCCGTCGGCAAAGCTCACGCTCACGCTTCAATGACGCTGGAACAAGATGATTGTGGGACCGATTTAAGTATTGATCAAAATATACTATTATGAACATACGAATCAATTGGGTACGTGACTGTTGTCAAAATGTGGATAACATTCATTAATTACAATCTTTTTTTTATCCTAAATAGGCTTGCGCTTGACGAGAATCAATACAGGATAGCAGAGGTCTAGGTTGATGAGGTCTAGGTTGGAGCGCGCTTGCCTAGAAGATGCCTATTCACTCTTACCTTAAAGACTTTCAAATTATAGGCAGAAAACGCGGATGTTGGAAGAGTGTTCCACACCTTAGCGGTTCTTATCAGAAACGTTGAATTAAAGCGTTTCGTTCGAGTAGGTAGGTAGGTTGGGTTTCTACCACATAAGGATGCCAACGCTCACGACTTCTCGCAGTTCTGTGGTGAAAAGGTGAAGGAGGAACTAGGTTGTGAAGTTCCTGAGCGCACTCTGCAAAGTATATCCGATAGAAGACCGATATACAGATGACACTGCGTCGGTGCTGTAGACTGAGCATTAGTATCGATAACATTAGTAAAAACAGAAAAAAAATCGGTCAAAAACAAATAAATTAGAAGCTGTTTTATTGCGACTGTATCCGTCCCTTTCTAAAACAAATTTTATATGGGGAGTGTATGGAATTTGAAATATTATGAACAGTGAAAAAGGTATTATGGAATAGATGGATTGAGCTTTTAAAAATTACTGTTCACAAAAACTTGCACAAAGACTAGGGTGTACTGTACTCACAATGTGTGTTAGCCATTGAGGCTACACACTGTTGAGTAGGTATACATAGTCATACCTACTGCATCATGTCCTTTCAAATCTATTTCGTACCTGTTTCGATCAAGATCAAATGCAATAAGGTCTAGAAAGGGAGCAATTTTACAGCAATCACCGCCGTCATTAATAACGTCGATGAACTAGCTCGTGATCTCGAACTGATCTCAGAGGGTTGAAACCTGTAATTTTTATCAATAACCTACAATTTGGCAAAAAGGCATCTTATTCGAAACAGAAAACGAGAAAAGTAAGGGTGCTGTTATTTTTTTGTTGACACTAGGTACTTATATATGAATTTAATCTCACTTGATTGGAATTATAAATGAATAATTAAATTAATATTTAGTTATTTTTTTTATAGAAGTTAGAGTTATAGTTCTTTCAACTCACGAGGGCGCGTGGCTCATGGGTGTGTGCGTGTCGTATCTGTGTAACTGTGAGCGAGAGCTTGCTTGCGCCTGATCACTCCCACCTAGGCTCCTGACAGGCACGCACACTTACGCAATGTGCTTATACACGACGTAACCACAAGTAAAGCGCCCGAACTGGGACCGAACCTGGGACCTCCCGAAAAAGAGGCTGAAGTCTTATGCTGAGATCTCTAGAGCGTGCTCTAAGACTCTCTAGACTTAAGATAGAGTTATAACGAGACTGACATGAATCTGTCTCGCTTTAACTCTGTCTTGAGTCTGTACGGAGTGCGAGTGCAGTCTATAGATTTCTGTTTTAAACCTAGGCTATTAGGTACTTACTATGCTTGTTAATCATTAGCACGTACTGACAATGCAGTCCCCAGCGACTTAGAGGCACACCGTAGATCCGCATCGATTCCGGCGCGCTGTGTGGTCCAGGCATAGCTTAGCTTGAATTTAGATTTTAGCCTATTATTTTTGAAGGATAAAAAGTATCCTATATCACTCTCCAGGCTTCTAACTATACCCGTGAATTTTATTTTAATGAAAAGTTGATTGATAAATGATTAAAAGTTGATGTTCGAAAAATTATGTAGTATGATTTCATAGATTAATAAATAATTATAGAGGTAGGTACGCCATTTGCAATATTATTAGTTCCAGAGACTCCCGTATGTTAAATGTGGCGCTTCAAATTGATTCATAAATATGCTGTCATCTGTATAGGGTCAGCAAATCCAATATTAATCATAGTTTGACTATCACCTCTATGATTTCTATAGATCATTCAGTGGATTGAGGGCGATTCCCGTCACCCGAATATTACGAAGCCTTTTCTATTTCATGGGGAACCCTAAAGAACCACAAGCAACGCTTAGTCATTAACAAACAATATTTGTTTAATCGCCCACGTCCATATAAATCGCCAACCGACAAACACCCTCGAAGCGACCTGAATAACAATCGCTTAGACCACCGACAGCGAACGGCGGACGGAATTTTAACTATAATTGTTTTTTGCGTCACCTACAGACGACGTGCACGGTGGCAGCCTTATACAGTGTCTCAATACAGATTTAATATGCCATGCATTTCGTGCATGGCACTTGATTGCATTTTTAGTAGGTGTACTGAAGTATGGCTTTACATAATTTATTTATTCGTTGTGAGAGAGCTTACTGGGGTGCGCTCTCACTTGATTGCCGGAACACGACCGATATCCTGGGATAATGTTATACTAACTTCTTCCTAATAGCGATTGTCTCTGCTTACATCAGGGTCCCCTTTCTTGCTAAGCTTCTGTCCGCATTACATCCGATCTGCCCCCCGATTCAGAGCCTTCCGATAACTTATTTGTCGATCGATTCGGTTATATTTCGCTCGCTTTGAATCCACACGACAAAAAGAGATAGATATCTAACCGTATCGACACGGTATGTTATCGAACAGGTCTGAATCGCCCTGCTGAATTCCATCCAAATCCGAGAATTCTAGGTGCGATGTAGATGTACAATAGGTATAGAGTACAATTTGTATGCCTCGATAGTTCAGTGGTTAGCATGCGTGACTGACTAGTGACTGCGGATGACGAGGTCCCGGGTTCGATTCCCGGGTTGGGTCAATAAATTGGATTTTTCTGTGAAGAAATGTTTGGAAGTAGGCGGTGTGTTATCCCCGTGCCACGGAGAATAAATAAAGCCGTCGGTTCTGCGCCAGATTTCTCTCCGGTCGTATCGGATTTCCGTCCCACCAGACTATGAGAGTGAGGTAATAGAGGGTGCACCATGTCTGCGCACACACTGGTGCACTATAATATCCCCCGCGCAGATGGCTAACCTCTGAGGTTGGCCGCCATCACCGGATTTGGTCGGGAGGACAGGCAATTCGTATGAAGGGTTGTGCACTGCCATTTGCCATTCCATACCATACAGTATTATGTAATCACGTACCTAGTGTCCTTGCCTACGTAGTACATGGTACGTGTAACTTTCCTAATCCCATGTTAACAGTCACACGGGCAATAATCAAACAGTTTCCATTCGGGCGCGGTCCTGCCGGCCCAATAACCATCGGAGGGTCAATCTGCTTACGTCGCGTGAATTTTTACCTCCGATAACAGAGTCCGTCGTCGTGAAAGAAGCGATTCACGTAACATTTCAAACAGCTCAATGGATTTCAAGTTTGATCACATAATTGAACTTATTTGGTCTCTATCGTGGTAATATTCCATCGCTCGTTGAGTGACATTGGGCCTTCAGATGAGACTCATAGTGGGATAATAATTTCTAACAATATTATTATTTTGCCAAAACAGAATGTACTTACTTTCAGATCGACGAGATTTCTTGCATGGCCGAGCTATGTTCGGAGTATGTGCCTTCGAGATAAAAGCAGAATATATAGAGATAGATGAATTCTATCGGTTGAAGAACAAAACAAGAAGTAGATACTAGTAGGACTACACATTTATGAAAATACTAGATGATACCCGCGACTTCGTCCGCGCGGATAAAGGTTTTTTAATTCCCGCGGGGACTTTAATTTTCCAGGATAAAATGTCAAATGGAAGGAGTTGGTATTGGGGTGCTCCAGCCCAAAGGTGAGAGCAGTACTCCATATGCGGGCGGACTTGCGCTTTGTAGAGTAGGAGCCTATGCTCGGGCGCAAAGTACCGCTTTGCTCTGTTGAGCACCCCAAGCTTTTTCGAAGCTAATTTAGCTTTTCCTTCCAAGTGATCCCGGAACTGGACGTCGTTCGAAATGCAGACACCAAGAATCCCAATGCTGTTGGAAGGGGCTAGGGGGGTGTTCTGGAAGAGAAGAGGTGTGGTGAAGGGGGTCTTTTTAGCGGTGAACGCACAAACTTGTGTTTTTGAGGGATTGAAGTGGACAAGATTTTGTGAACCCCATACTGACACTTTATCAAGGGAAGCCTCAATGTCAGACACAAGTTTGGCTCTATTCTCCTCTAGCATTGCGCGGGAAAATTGTGCATTTCCTTTGTAAAGGGCATCACCAGTACTGTCATCTGCATAACAATGGATGCTGCTGTTTTGCAACATGTCATTGATATGCAGAATGAACAGTGTAGGCGATAACACTGAGCCCTGTGGAACGCCTGCATTGATGGGCTTAGGGTCAGAGCAAAAGCCGTCGACAGCGACTTTGATGCTGCGTCCATCAAGAAAGCTAGCGACCCAATTACAAAGCAGCACGGGGAGTCCGTAAGATGGTAGTTTCGATAGAAGGGCCCTATGCCAAACCCGATCAAAGGCTTTGGCGATATCAAGGCTAACCGCAAGGGCTTCTCCCTTACTGTCGATAGCATCCGCCCAACGATGCGTGAGGTATACAAGAAGATCACCAGCAGATCGGCCGTGACGAAAGCCATATTGACGATCGCTGATGAGCTGGTGCTCCTCAAGGTAACTCAGCAGTTGGGTGTTAATTATTTGCTCCATGACTTTAGACAGTAAAGAGGTAATCGCGATAGGCCTGTAATTCGAGGGATCCGAATGATTGCCTTTTTTCGGGATTGGATGAACCAGGGCAGTCTTCCATGAAGACGGAACAATACTAGAGGAGTAAGATTGCCGAAACAGACGCGTTAAGACGGGTGTTAACTCCGGAGCACACGTCTTCAGCACAACCGCAGGAATACCGTCGGGCCCACTCGCCTTGTTGACGTCGAGAGAGAGAAGAGTTTTACGCACAGCACTCTGAGTGAAGCGTATATCACTAAGAGAAGATGGACACCGTTGGATGGTAGGCGGTGTTCTCCCGCCGTCATCAAGCGTTGAGTTGGCAGCAAAGAGGGTGCTCAGAATTTCAGCCTTCTCTTTGGCAGTGTGAGCCAGGGTATTGTCCGGTTTGCGTAAAGGCGGAAATGGAGAACGGCAGAAATTGCCTTGTATGGCCTTCGATAGGGACCAGAATGCACGGGAGCCAGAAGGCAGTGCGACTAGTCTCTGTCCAATTCTGTTGATGTGCTCAAATTTTGCCCTGGCGATGGCATTTTTGTAGGCTCTGGAGGCAGCATTAAAGTTTTTCTTTAAGTTAGCAGCATTTGGGTCTTTATTGCTTTGTGCTGAGGACCAGGAACGGTAGCAGGTACGCTTGAGAATAGCGGCCCTATTACAGATCCCGTTGAACCATTTCTGAGCGCGCTCCCCGGAGGGTTTAAGAGAGTTGGGAATATAACATTCCATACCCTGGAGTATGGCGTCAGCAACAGCCTCAGCACAGAGGCTGGGGTCATTAGAAGAAAAACAAAGCTGTGACCAGGGGTACGAGGCGTAGAATTCACGCAGCCCATCCCAATCAGCTGATTTGTAGTGCCATACTCTACGGCTACCGGTATCACGCGTGCGAACAGTAGATGGAAGTTGCACGGAAGTCTGAATCAAGCAGTGATCAGATGTTCCGAGTGGATCATCGACACTAACAGAGTAGCCGGTAGGGTGAGTGGTGAGGAAAAGATCTAATATAGAGGGAGTGTGATCAGCGATATCGGGGATCCTAGTGGGTTTAGTTACCAGTTGGGTGAAGTCGTATGCCAGGACAAAATTATGAGCACACCTCCCAGCGTGGTCAGAAATACGTGATCCGAGCCATTCCATGTGGTGGGCATTAAAGTCCCCCAGGATCACCACCTCCGCGGAAGGAATATGCTCCAGCACATAGTCTACCGACCTTTGTACGTGGTCGAAGAGTCGGTCTGTTTCTGCGTTACCGGTATGGGATCTATAGAGACAAGCGTAGACCCGGGTTCGGCCCCCATGGTCCACGCGAATCCAGAGAAGAGACCAAAGAGACCGGATTCAAAAGCGGGCAGTTCGGCTTGTGGGCAATCCCAAATTAACCAACCCGCTGGAAAGCCTGGAGCACCGCAGAGATGTTAGCTCTCTCTGCGTATTCTATCGACTATATAATGGGGAGTGTTCTGAAGAACTATTTGACCTTATTCCACCGTCTCTCTTCTACAACCGCACCGCTCGCCACCGAAAACAATTTCACCCTCACCACCTGGGTGCCTGGAGCACTTCGACCATCCGATGTTCCAGATCCTTTTTTCCACGTACTTTGAAACTGTGGAACCAACTTCCTGCGACGGTGTTTCCACTGAATTACAACATGGGGTTATTCAAGGGGCGGACCAACAAATTCCTGAAAGGCCGGCAACGCATTGGTGGTGCCTCTGGTGCTACAAGTGTTCATGGGCGGCGGTAATCACTTAACATCAGGTGACCCGCCTGCTCGTTTGCTCGCTAAAAAAAAAAAAAAAAAAAAAAAAAAAAAGGATAAAATGTAAGCAAACTTCAGCCAAATCTGTTCATTATTTGTGGCATGAAGGAGTAACATTTGTGTGTGTGTATTTGTGTGTGTGTATTTGTGTGTGTGTATTTGTGTGTGTGTATTTGTGTGTGTGTATTTGTGTGTGTGTATTTGTGTGTGTGTATATGTATACACACACACAAATACAAACTTTCGCCTTTATAATATTAGTGTGATAGTAGTGTAATAAAAATTATTAAACAGACAGACAAACCCTAAACACAAATAGACAGTCGTACAGTGATAATAAACAAGTTTATTATCAATAAAAGTGAGCTATAAACTGCTGGTAGCACGATTTCACCACATTCAGAGTATACGTCATGTTCTTTCTCAAATTATTATTAATATAATAATAGTAAAGTTTACAAGCAAACGTAAAGACAGACTAACGATTCGTCACAAGACAAAAAGTCTGTCTTTACTACATTTTATGCGATGAACTTTAGGGTGTCACACACATAAGAAGCTAAAACAGGCTAATAACAGGACTAGGTAATTATTCCTTAGGCGGCCGATTAGGTTACTTCCAAGTAATTAAATGCTCATAAGCAATTTTAACAAAATATTAGATATGTTTTGTCGTATCGATTCAGTCATTGCGTCCACGCTTATGACGCAAACACCATTAAAAGTACCTACTATACATTAACCAGATCGCTATACAAATAAATAATGATTTTTTTCCACGTACTTTGAAACTGTGGAACCAACTTCTTGCGACGGTGTTCCCACTAAATTACAACATGGGGTTATTCAAAGAGCGAACCAACAAATTCCTAAAAAGCTGGCAACGCATTGGTGGTGCCTCAGGTGCTACAAATGATCATGGGCGGCGGTGATCACTTAACATCAGGTGATCTGCCTGCTCGTTTGCTCGCTAAAAATATTTAAAACAAAATGGTGATTGTAATAACTCACAATCTCCAGCGGTGATTTTGCAGACATTGACTCGATTATAGCGAATCTCGATACTCTGGGAGGCGAGGATCAAATGCCGCGAAACAAAAAGTCGCTAGTGTGTACTCAAGATTATGTTTACGAATTACGAGGGAGCGGACCGACAGTTGCGTATGTCTCTCACATGGGGCGTTAAATCTTGTAATGTGTAGCTTTATTGCTGTTTTATGGAGTGCGGGAGCGGTTTTAGGGGCATTCTAGAGTCACATTACATCATCACTCTCAACTAGATAATATAAGAGTACCGCAGACTTACAATTTCAAATTGGACAACTAAATCGCAGAGTATACTAATAGCCATAGTTACTTATAGCTCATCTTATCCAATTAAATCGTCGATCATTTCTTTGTCAAAATATGTAGTTGTGTTTGATAGTCGGCCTACTTGAAATTGTATGTCTGTTGTCGCTCTTAACAGTACGGTTGTCTCAACCTATAGACGTCCTCTGATGGGTAAATGTCTCTTGAATGCTGGGCATTCGTTCACAGAATACGATAGATCTTTTGACGACAACCGATCAATCGATAAACAATAACAACATCGATCATCCGTCAATCTAATGTTCAAACTTTAAACGCTGCGCTTTCACCGTCTATGGATCCCAACATCTTGGTATACTTACCTAGGTTTTTGCAGCTATGGGCCCCACGTATTGCTACTATATCTTCGTAATTGAGTTAGCTATGCAGGAACGTATCTCTATCCCTCGCTTTCTGTCAAGAAAATCTTAGGGTGAAAACATACCAGAGATACCTCACTGCGATACATCGCGGTACAGCGAGGTATCTTCGACATGTTCGCGCTCGTCTGTTTGCATACATTTGTTTTACATGGAGGTGGCATCGAGGTAGCGAGCTAAACCGCGACTGCGAGGTATCGCAGTGAGGTATCTTTGGCATGTTTTTACCCTAAGTTCTAGCCCGGAGATAGGAAGTAGGCGATGTTTTACCCTCGTGCCTCAGAGAGCACGTTATGCCGTCGGTTTCGCTCCTGATTTTTCTCCGATCGTGTCGGATTTCCATCCCATTGGACAGCGAGAGGGAGGGAATAGAGAGCACACACCTTTGAACTTTAATATTCACCGCTTGTCTCTGTGGAGATTGGCCTACATAATTATCAATCTAAATGACAATCGACAAAGCTACCTTACATAAATGTGACGTTTATTTACACAATATTACCACTCGATTACCGCACATAGGTACCTACTACTCAATTGTAATAAAAATATATTTTCCACTAAAGCACCCTTTAAGGTGCGTTTCCATAGAGCTTAAAATGACAGGAGCGCTCTTGTCATTTTCATACAAATTTTTTTGCTGGCTTAACTTTATCTTTACTATTCGAAAGTTAAAATGTTCGTGCTTAGGCCACAGAAGCACTGGTTCAAAGTACCTTTTCTATGAGCAATAATAAGCAGTCCAGCCCCCTGATTCTGTGCCTATCACCGACGATAGGCATTTTTTATCCATTGAAGGTTTGAAAAGAAATGTCATTTACAAAACCTTCAATGCATAAAAACTATATGTCAGTGGCTTTCATTTTTGATAGGCACTGAGTTACAGAACCAGCCCCCAGAAGACTCGACGGTTCACCTTAAAAATACCTCTTCAGTCTTCGGCTGCTCCATTTCAAAACCTAGTAAGTGTGAGAGACAAAATTTTACAGCAGACCAAAAAAACATATTTGTGGTAGTCCTTCTGAACTAATTCTTCAGTATCTATTGATGAATTAATATTAAGTTCATAATATAGATCTAGAAGAGCGGGACATCCTGGCATAGGTATAATACTTACTTAAAAGGATGTCCCAGCGACGGATTAATGTATTTGGAAAACTTTTTATCAACAAATCATTTTTCATTTTCATTTTCAATGTTTCGTTAAGAAACTACTTTAAAGCTTTTATTTGATGTATTTATTACATCGCTAAGCATTCGCATCTACCACAAAACATGTTTTTGGTCGTCTGTAAAATTTCGTCAATTCCACTTACTAGGTTTTGAAATGGGGCAGCCGCCTTGCTCACGCTTCAGTGGAAAAGTACCTTAAGTAGGGTATAATAAATACCCGTATAAGTAGGGTATTAAGTTGCGCGCGCGCACCGCGAGCCCGTCACATTTATTTCTTTATTTATGCCGAGCCAATAAGGCCTACATTCAAATAGTTCATTAGGCAAAGCGCAGACATATCGAGCCCTTTATATGCGGACTCCGTTTGTGTACTTTATTTAACTGCTTCTTGTTGAAATGGGCGCGGACACACGGGGCTGTAGTTCGGCGAGCAACTCTCTAGCGTAATACAAACAATGATTTCTACTAGGGATGAGTTATATACTCACAAAACAAGCGAATAAATTGTGCCGAACGACGAAGAGTATAATAGGGACTTCATTGTCAAATGATACGACAAATTACGCCATATATCTGCTATTATGCGTTTCATTTACCGCACGCTTGTAACATATCCACCTCTTTTTATACATATACAATATCATAGAATACAAACAGTTCAGATGCACGTTGAAAAGAAAATGTCCGCTGTCAACGCGAACTGTAATGAAATATTTTCGAAATCTTTTTTTGGATATTATGGTTTGAATCCAAATTCGAATACCTGTACAATATTTATATAATACCTAGAATAGAAGTACCTTTTTCTTCAAAGATTAAGACTTCTGCCTCCTTTTCGGGGATCCGGGGTTCTATTCTAAGCACGCATCTCTGATTTTTCAAATTTATGGGCGTTTTAAGCATTTAAATTAATATGTCGCTTGACTTTAAGTTGAAGGATAACATCGTGAAGAAACCTACCTGACCTCATGGAGTGAGATGAAGAAGACTTAAATTTTAAAGGAACTTAAAGGCCAGTTGCTCTTGAAGCTTTCTGTTAGTGTGTTTAGCGATGGATCGAGAGGGAGACTTGACAAGAAAAAAGATGTTTTAGATTGAGAAAGGTTTCCCCATTTCGGTTCAGCTTACTGGCTGGGTTGAGTTGATGACGACGAACTTGCGCCACACCGGAAACGACCGTGTGTATCGGCTGTCAGGCTGCAAATCATTGCGTGACGTGGATATATACGACTGTACGAGCATCTCGCAATGGGAACGGATGATCATTACGGCCTGTACGAGCGGCGTGTGTACGCGGCTTAAATAACATGCCACAGCGCGCTACTAGCGCGTGACCCCTGCTTTGCCTGAACAAGGTTACTACAGGCTACTAGGCGTCACTGTATTTGACTGTTGAAATTATTAAATTCATTCATTACAATCGAAAATGTAGCATGTAAGAATAACATTTGTAAAAACAGATAAATCAGTCTATGAATTTTTTTTTAAAGAAAATTAGCCAAGCCAAAGTTGGCTCCTAACCCTTTCAAATAAGCGGAAAGCTTGTGCTAGGAGTGGGTTCGACAATAGTGCAACGGGTGGGGCTTGAACCTGCGACAATTCAGTTTTCGCACCTTTAACCGTTGGGCTATTGAGGCTTATAATTCTACGGGCACGAAATTAGCGGCGGCCGAGCGATGGCGCGGGCGCCTTATTAGTACAAGCGGTAAAAACGAGTTTTTTTTCATTACTTAAACCTAAACACTAAAACGGTATAAACCTGTGCTAAAAACAATAAATCCCCCCAATCTGTGCGCTCGTCACTAGCGGGTAGTGATGGGCGATCGGCGTTAAAAATAATCTCGATAAATCGAGCCGGAGATCACAGCGTGAACAAATCGGCCGGGCGCGCTACGCTATGCACGAAATCTTTGAAAACGGATGCGGTAACTATTTTCAAGGAACATTGAAATTTAAAAAAAAAATATAAAATAATAATAAATAAATAAGAAAGCTGCGTGGCCATCCGCAGTGTACTCATCAAATAGTATAATAATTAATATATGCGCTACTTATTATGTTTTATGTTATAATATGTTATTAATTAACGGAGTTACCTACTGCTTGTTGTGTGTTGCTGTGCCCTAACAGGGACTTTCAATGATGCATTGTTCAAAATTGTATTGTGAATATTGTTTAATTTGGAAAGCAATAAATAAATAGTATACTATGCTAAAAAGGTTAAGCAATAAAAAAAAAAGATACCGGCCGAATTGATAACCTCCTCCTTTTTGGAAGTCGGTTAAAAATGAGGAAGGGATTCGAACGCTCTATTAATGCTACTTTCTACATCTCATGATTGTAATGATATACGAAACGACGAATGTATCTATCTGTAATTAACACAGCTATATTTTCCATGGAAAGTATTATACAAGGTGTTCCATAACGACTGACAAATTAATTCCTCATTAAAACATACCATTAAGTTAATTAGTTAAAAACATGGAGCCGTTAATTTTTAATGCTTCCGTTACGTCTATCGTATATTAGCAAATAATACACTAAATGTGTCTCAATAAAAAAACATTATTTATTTTATTCAAATTAAATGTTGATTAAGTGTTAATTAGTAAGATTTATTGAGTATGTTATAAGCTTTTGAAATGTATAATTGCTTCTATCGAGCTGATAATATCTTAAAATTCGGCTATAAAAATACCTGTTGTTGTAATGTTGTTGTACCTTTCAAAAACATAATTAATAGTGTAAATTTATTAGAAAAAAAACTTAGAACAGGGCAATGGGCATTAATATTTCTCCCAGCTTAAGTTACTAAAAGTTGCTATAATAGTGTTTGATTGTAAAAATATCGAAAAAAAAAAACAATATAATAAAAATACAAGTCTTCGTCTTCTTCACTTTTTAATCAACCAATACACTTCCACACCTGGATAAAGGTCTCTTGCATGTGCTTCCCTATGGACCGCCTGTGCGGTCTTGCGCCGCTTGTATCCAGCCGCTCCCTGAAACTCTCTATTAATGAGTGAGACTTATTACTACGTTTTTCGGTGCGTGGTTGCTACTCCAGCACCTTGGGACCCCAACGACCATTAGCTCTTTTCTTCAAATAAGCGGAAAGCTTATATTAGGAGTGGGTACGACAATAGTGCAACGGGCGGGCATCGAACCAACTAAGCGATGATGAGGGACGATGCCATCTAAGATGGTAGTGGGCACACTTGGAAGGGGTATAGCAGTGTACATTTAACCTATACCCCTAATCGGTTTCTACACGCCATCGTGCCGGGACGCCAAATCGTTTAGCGGCACGTCTTTGATGGTACGATGGTAACTAACTACGGCCAAAGCCTCCCACCAGACCAGACCAGAGACAATTCGTAAATTCCTTTCCCCCTGGAATTGAACCCAAGACCTCTCCCATTCATTAAGACCACAGCGCTCACACTGCGCCAGGGAGGTCGTCGAATCGTCGAAAGAAGCATATCCAAAATGTTGTCTGTCGTTGTTCCGACGTGATTTACTCGCGCGCGGGGTGGGCGAGGGGCGGTGGGGGGTGGCGGGGGCGGCGCGGGGCGCGGAGGGCGGGGGTGCACTCGACTAATAAAAAACACCCCAACGCCCTCCTGACTGATGCGACAATTAATTTAATCCCATTTCTCTGCGTCTTCCGACCTGTCAGGGTTGGCGATGCTAAGTTTATCTCGGAGTTTTTGCTTTCTACGTCATTAATGAGGGTTGCGATCTTTACCATTAGGTAGGTACACGATGATAGGGGACCTTCTTGGTATCAGAAAGACTTTTTTTTTAGGGAACAGAGGCTTTTTTGAGTTGTCTGATTTTTGAAGTCTCAATAGCCCAACGGTTAAAAGGCGCGGACTGAAAACTCAAAGGTCGCAGGTTCGAGCCCCAACCGTTGCATGATTGTCGTACCCACTCCTAGAACAAGCTTTTTGCTTATTTGAGAGGAAAATATAAGTCAAGTTCAGCTTGGCTAATATCCCTTACTAAAACATATAATATACTAGATGATGCCCGCGACTTCGTTCGCGTGCATTGAGGTTTTTTGGATTCCCGCAGGAACTCTCTTATTTTCCTGAATAAAATACATATGTACATCCCTAATCGGTTTCTAGTTTCTACACGCCACCGTGCCGGAACGCGAAATCACTTGGCGGCACGTATTTTACGGTAGAATATTAACTAGCCACGGCAAAAGCCTATGTGCTATTCCAGTCTATAATCTATCTCTGTGCCAAAATTTCAGCCAAATCGGTAAAGTCGTTGCAGCGTGATTGAGTAACAAACATACATCCAAACTTTCGCATTTATATTAATACTATATTAATAATAATTAATAACAGGATAATAATAGGAATAGGATACTTTGACTGCTAAAATTTTCTTTTTAAGCTTCTATCGCGGGCCTTGAGCGTGGAGACCGAATCCAGAAATTCCGTAACGAAAATAATTCCGTAACGAACCTGACACGGGACTCCTCTCACCGCTAGATGGCGTTGATAAAAAATGCTATGCAATAGCTTTACCGCGGCAGTCCCTGAGTGCCACACGTCTTTTTTCCATTCTTTTGGCTTGGCCGTAGTCGGATAAATATCTTTTTATCGTTGGCAGCCCTGGGAGGCGCGAGTTAGACGCAGACATCAGCGCGGCAGGCGGCTATTAAACAAGACTAATTGAGCGATAAATTTCAGACGGGAGACGACATAAAAACGGACGCAAGAGAAAAATCCTAGATGAAGGAATATTGAAAGCGGCCGCGCCAATTGATCGCTGTCAATTAGCCGCCACTCGACACGTCCGCGACAGATGCCACCTCTATGCGTAGAGGTAGCGTACTCCGTGGGCAGACTTACCAAGGTAGGAATCTGTGGTAGCAATTACCAGTCTTGACATTGGATGAAAGTTTTTTTTACTACGTAACGAAGACAGTGTATTTTATGCGTTTGGCGTTAATTACTGTGTCCTTGTTTGCATTAAATGTAATCTCATCATTAAAAAAACTTCCTACGTTTTTTGTTTTATGTACGTATTACTTAATCTGGGAAGCTTTATTTTATAGCTATATCCACATGTAGGACATGAAGTCGTTTTTTATTTTAAACTAGTGGGAAAAGTACAGATTTTGACACGTTCACTGCGGGACAAAGGTCTCTTGCATGGACTTCCATAGGCTTCGGTCTTGCGCCGCCTGAATCCAACAGCTACCTAGTCGCTTGATGGTTGATGGAGGTCGCCAACACTGCGATCCTAAGCTATGAGGCAAAGATTCAATTAATTATGTCATTCAAAATGATGTACTTATTAGTGTTGCACAAATTAATTTAACGAATATTTATTATCTCTTCATAGCACTAAAGCTCGCTGCATACATAACGTGCACGGGACGTGGACGGGACGTGGCCCGGACGTGGCCCGGACGTGGTTAGTAAACACGGACGGGAATTTTTAATGCATACGCAACGTGGCAATAACTCAGAACTAACGTGCTAGTGATGTGAACAAGGAAAGATGGATTTTTCTAAGATTGTAGCGAGCTAACTTGGAAGGGGTATAGCAGTGTAAATACAACCCATACCCCTAATCGGTTTCTACACGCCATCGTGTCGAAACGCTAAATCGCTTGGCGGCACGTCTTTGACGGTAGGGTGGTAACTAGCCACGGCCAAAGCCTCCCACCAGACCAGACCAGAGACAATTTAGAAATTATAAATTCCTAAATTGCCCCCGCCGGGAATCGAACCCGAGACCTCTCAGTTATAAGACCACAGCGCTCACCACTGCGCCAGGGAGGTCGTCAAAGGTTGATACTATATACCTATTGATTTGAGCATAAAAAGTTCAACTGTTATTATTATTACATTAATATATATATAGCTACTCGTGCTGATTCACTGATTGACTGACTGACTCACTGACTCATTGATCACCTCTCCTGTAAAATTTTGTATGGAAAAAATTTTTTTCACTCACGGTTTCGTATAGAGGAGAAAAATTCATTCGGAACAAAAATATGGAGAGAGCTGATGATTGAGGATTTCGGAGACGGGTGAGGAGCACCGGCCAGGGTATCGAAGATAGGTGGGGGGTGTTCAACCAAATGTCACTCGAAACTTCATCCAATTGGCAGAGAGCCGAAAAAAAATTCCAAAATGGCGGATTCAAGATGGCGGCCATACAAATTTCGCCGGTGTCTATCTCGGAGACTATAAGAGATGGAAGAGTGGTTTCTTGGAAAAAGGTGATCAGGACCCGAAGGTCTACTTGATGTATTAAAAAAAATTCAAGATGGCGGATTTTTTATTTTTTCATACAAAATATATGCAAGACTTTAATACGGTTCTTTTTCAAAATTTCTGATGGTTTCGTATAGGGGATAAAAATTCATTTGGTGAAAAAATATGGAGAGACCTGATGGTTGAGGATTTCGGAGACGGGTGAGGAGCACGGCCAGGGTATCGAAGATAAGTGGGGAAGGTTCAAACAAAAGTCACTCGAAACCTCATCCAATTGGCAGGGAGCTGAAAAAAATCTCCAAAATGGCGGATTCAAGATGGCGGCCATACAAATTTCGTCGGTGTCTATATCGGAGACTATAAAAGATGGAAGAGTAATTTCTTGGAAAAAGGTGATCAGGACCCGAAGGTCTACTTGATGAATAAAAAAAAATTCAAGATGGCGGATTTTTTTTTATTTCATACAAAATATATGCAAGACTTTGATACGTTCCTTTCCGCTGATGGTTTCGTATAGAGGATAAAAATTCATTTGGAGGTAAAATATGGAGAGAGCTGATGGTTGAGGATTTCGGAGACGGGTGAGGAGCACGGCCAGGGTATCGAAGATAGGTGGGGAGTGTTCAAACAAAAGTTGCTCCAAACCTCATCCAATTGGCAGAGAGCTGAAAAAAACTTTGAATTGGCGCATTCAAGATGGCGGCCATACAAATTTCGTCGGTGTCTATCTAGGAGACTATAAAAGATGGAAGAATGGTTTCTTTGAAAAAGATGATCAGAATGCAAAGGTCTACTTGATGATGAGAAAAAAATTCAAGCTGGCGGATTTTTTTTTTTTTTCATAAAAAATATATTATGCAAGACTACGATAGGGTTCCTTTTCAAATGGTTTCGTATCGAGGACATAAATTCATTTGGAGGAAAAATATTGAGAGAGCTGATGATTGAGGATTTCGGAGACGGGTGAGGAGCACCGGCCAGGGTATCGAAGATAGGTGGGAGGTGTTCAAACAAATGTCACTCAAAACCTCATCCAATTGGCAGAGAGCCGAAAAAAACTTGCAAAATGGCGGATTCAAGATGGCGGCCATACAGATTTCGAAAAAGATGATAAAGACCCGAATATCTACTTGGTGAACAGAAAAACCGCGGTTCGCTTTAGCGAGCCGCGCACCCACGCGCCCTACTAGTATTAAAATATAAGTAGAGATACGAATGCAATAAATTAATAAAATAAATCTGACCGGTTTTCAGTGAGTGATAGTTCGACTGCAATTTTACGCCACAGATAATTTTTATATTTGGTGTCTAAATACTTTCATGATCGTACACACTCAATTAGTTTTTCCATTCGTCCATTTTTGCTTCGTAGGTAAATACACAAACATCACTACTTAGCTCTCCGGAGCGAACGGGGCGACTGTGCATACGCAGCGGAATCACGCACGGGACGGGGCACGTACGGGACGGGACGTGCTAAACATCGTCGCCGACGATATTTTTCCCGTTCCGCGCGTGGCACGTTCCCGTCCCGTCCGTGCTCCGTGACGTATGCACAGTCGCTTACATTTTCTATGAAACGATGTTTCCAAAACTCCACGTCCCGTCCCGTCCCGTCCCGTGCACGTTATGTATGCAGCGGCCTTTAAGCTCGCTGCATACATAACGTGCACGGGACGTGGACGGGACGTGGCCCGGACGTGGCCCGGACGTGGTTAGTAAACACGGACGGGAATTTTTAATGCATACGCAACGTGGCAATAACTCAGAACTAACGTGCTAGTGATGTGAACAAGGAAAGATGGATTTTTCTAAGATTGTAGCGAGCTAACTTGGAAGGGGTATAGCAGTGTAAATACAACCCATACCCCTAATCGGTTTCTACACGCCATCGTGTCGAAACGCTAAATCGCTTGGCGGCACGTCTTTGACGGTAGGGTGGTAACTAGCCACGGCCAAAGCCTCCCACCAGACCAGACCAGAGACAATTTAGAAATTATAAATTCCTAAATTGCCCCCGCCGGGAATCGAACCCGAGACCTCTCAGTTATAAGACCACAGCGCTCACCACTGCGCCAGGGAGGTCGTCAAAGGTTGATACTATATACCTATTGATTTGAGCATAAAAAGTTCAACTGTAATTATTATTACATATTAAAATATAAGTAGAGATACGAATGCAATAAATTAATAAAATAAATCTGACCGGTTTTCAGTGAGTGATAGTTCGACTGCAATTTTACGCCACAGATAATTTTTATATTTGGTGTCTAAATACTTTCATGATCGTACACACTCAATTAGTTTTTCCATTCGTCCATTTTTGCTTCGTAGGTAAATACACAAACATCACTACTTAGCTCTCCGGAGCGAACGGGGCGACTGTGCATACGCAGCGGAATCACGCACGGGACGGGGCACGTACGGGACGGGACGTGCTAAACATCGTCGCCGACGATATTTTTCCCGTTCCGCGCGTGGCACGTTCCCGTCCCGTCCGTGCTCCGTGACGTATGCACAGTCGCTTACATTTTCTATGAAACGATGTTTCCAAAACTCCACGTCCCGTCCCGTCCCGTCCCGTGCACGTTATGTATGCAGCGGCCTTAAGTTGGCTTGAGCCCAGTAAATATTCTTTTTGAGATAATATTTGTAACAAACTTCATAGAATCGTGTCACTTCGGAGCTAATTAAAACAAAATGGAGGCCAATAAATATCACTCTAAACTATTAACTTATTTTATGAGCCGTGACATGAAGTCGAGTATTTATTGCAGAGCGTGTCTCCGAAATTTATTACATCTCAGTGTAAAATCACTTTAAAATATTAGTACATCTATTTTGACGTTAAAATATAATTAATTGCAGTAAGCAGTTAGTTTTATTTAAACTTCATACTTAACGAAAAGTGGAATGAAGTAAAATATAATAGACGATGCGAAAAAATTGGTCATCTATAGTGTCAATCCCAACAGGATTTCTTCAATAGAATTTTCTTTCAAAATTCATTATTCTACCGAAAATTAAATCAAGCATAAAGTTACGCGTGAAATATAATTATTTCACTGCATGATAATCGTCCATAAATATTTTTTTATATGTATCTGTATCGTTAATATTCTATTATAAAGGCTATTATTCTATATTATATTAAAGCTTACTGGCACTCATAAAGGGCACAACGAATATCGGCGTAAGCATTAATGTCAAAATAACCATATTTTCGCAATTATTCTAGATCAACGGCTCTTTATAGAGGCATTATTCGTATTGTGCGAAATCATACAATGGCGTTCCCACTTTTTGTATTGAACATGACTGATTGCACATTGTTCGAATGAAGCGAACATAAACATTCGATAGTGAAAGACCTCACTAAACGAAAACCTTTTTTAATAGTTTACCATTCATTGCTGCTTTCATTCGTCTCTCAATATTTCTGGTTTATTGAATACACGCAATGTATATTAAATTTATAAATGTAGTCTTAGAAATAAATAGTGGTGTACCGTCGTCGCGTCCGGGAGCCGTGTCGATTAATAACATTTACAAGATGAAAGCCATCGGTATAGCTGCGATGCGCTCCAGAAATAAAAAGCAGCTTTATTCGATAACTCAGCTGGGGAAACTGGGGTGACAGTAATGTGATTTTGTGTAGGAATATGATATTTTATAGTTTGATCATTCATTGTAAGAATGGCTTGTTTGTTTGTTCCTTACTAACATTATAATAAATGTTAAAGTGAGTTTGTTTGTTGGTTTATCATCCAACCACGCAGCAACAAAGCAACGGATCGACGTGATTTTTTTACATGTGTTAGCGAAATATTGAAATAATAAAGATAAACAACTTTAATGTATTGAAGGTGGTTTGATAAAACTAGTAGTAGGTAGTTTGACTTTGTTGACGACGTAGGCGCCGGTCTGGCACCGCGCCGTTAGTATAAATACAGCGCTTTAGACGTTATTAATTCAGTCTCTTCCAGAGACTCATACGGCTATTGGATGCTCCCGCGTCTAGGTCGTGGTATTTGATTGACGGGTGGTGATAGCAATCATGCCCTAATCGAATATATATTACCCGTAGGTTTAGATGAGTGTATTTGATTAAATACCTATTTAGATATGTTTGATAGTTACCCTCACGTTCAGATGGTGGTTTGTCTGACGTGTTGTGGTTAAATAGGTTAGATGTGAGGACAGGGGCCGTTATAAGGGGCGGTTGGAGACGGCTTTAGGTAGGGTTTCAGTTTTTTTTTTTATGAGTTGATATCAGAAGTGGGATGCCCGCGTTCACAGTTCAATTGTTATTGTCCAAATAAAGTTTTGTCAGTTTAAAATCAGTCAAATTAAAACGTAAGAAATTGTTTATTTGGATCATTAGATAAAGTCAGGTTAGACCGAGCAGTGATAAAAAAAAGAAAAAGAAAAGGGTTGATGAGGAATATTGCATCATGGACATTGACATTTTGTGTTGCACAGTTTAAGTAATGAATAAATGAATTTGAATGAAGAACGTCACATTGGATTGCGAGCACCCGAGCTTGAGAACGAACACTTAAGTGAGCTAAATGTTCTTTAAGTGCAAGTGGTTTTCAATATGACACATCTGTCTCCTAAGTTTGGCAAGTTCCCTTAGGTGGGATGGTCATGTTGAATGAGTTCCGGGGTCGCATGATGGACAGTTTTCACCAACTTTCAACGATGACACATCTGTCTCCTAAGTTTGGCTAGTTCCCTTAGGTGGGATGGTCATGTTGATTGAATTCTGGGGTCGCATGATGAAATATTCCGATGAGTGTAGAATGATTGATGAGACTCGTGGGGTGCCCGGGGCGGTCACCGTGTAGGATGGCCGTGTTAGCGAAATATTGAAATAATAAAGATAAACAACTTTAATGTATTGAAGGTGGTTTGATAAAACTAGTAGTAGGTAGTTTGACTTTGTTGACGACGTAGGCGCCGGTCTGGCACCGCGCCGTTAGTATAAATACAGCGCTTTAGACGTTATTAATTCAGTCTCTTCCAGAGACTCATACGGCTATTGGATGCTCCCGCGTCTAGGTCGTGGTATTTGATTGACGGGTGGTGATAGCAATCATGCCCTAATCGAATATATATTACCCGTAGGTTTAGATGAGTGTATTTGATTAAATACCTACTTAGATATGTTTGATAGTTACCCTCACGTTCAGATGGTGGTTTGTCTGACGTGTTGTGGTTAAATAGGTTAGATGTGAGGACAGGGGCCGTTATAAGGGGCGGTTGGAGACGGCTTTAGGTAGGGTTTCAGTTTTTTTTTTTATGAGTTGATACATGGGTATAGTTGAGAATTTGGAGAACGTTAATGTCTACCTTTCCCGCATGAATTTTGCTGGATTAGTGTTGACGGATTATCCACGCGGCATCCACGGGATCAGCGGGACTGAAAGTTTGTAGGTACTGTCCGCCACTTTCACCAATTTGCGCTTTAACACATTTGTGAACCTTATACCGTCGCGATCGTTTACGATGGGCATGATCGTTTGCGGTCCCGCAAGTCCCCGGAATCCGTGGAGTTATCTCAGTCCCGCGGGTCTGCGGGGCTGAGGTTTCAATGCGGGATTGGAATCCCTAGTCACGGGCATTGTTATTATATTGTTTATAATATAGACTAAAGTTTTCACGAAATCACATTAACAAAGTTGATTGCAAATTTAAATTGAATGAAATAGGTAGTTTATAATTATTACTTATCGGATTAAAAAACTATCGAAAGAATAAATTTTAAAGGTTAATTGAATAAAATAAATAACAATTAAATGAATAGTGTGAAGTTAATTGAATTACATTGAAGTTACAATTCAAATAATAATGCTTTTATAAAGAATGTTTATTGATATCCGTGAACACAATTAATCGTGGTGGCATTAGCGACCGCATGAAATATGCTGTGTGCAGCTAATAGGTGGGACGGCGTTAAGGAGGGCATAAATTAGTCGATGTTGTGACGCCGCACTCGCCGACCATCTGTTTGTCGATATGTCACGACATCACTACCGAATGATATGGAGCTGCTAATACAATATTAATGTGCATTTATATTTTAGCAATGGGTTGACCCACTTACGCTCATTATTATTGTGTTATATTTACTAACATTTTGAAAGTGGGTATAGACTGGTTCGTACGCTAAAAGATTTTCTCTTATGAGAATGATAAGTATGCTGCAATTTATATCCATGAAACTTGGTATTTGGGCTTTCAATTAAAAATGAAGAAATATGTATTTCACAATTTCTGAAAATTTCAGCCCCAAAGGCGGATGAATGTTCGTATGAAAGTCCGTCAATTTTCAAGATATATATGTACTTACATCATACTTCATACTTATGAAAATCGGTATTTTGCCTCGGATTAAACGTAAAAAAGTACGTCAAGGGGCTTAATAAAGAAATTAAAAAAAAAGAAATACGTGTGTCACAGGTTTTGAAAATTCCACCCCAAAACCTAATTCCACGTGATCGAAGTTGCAGGCGCCCTCTGATGTATCACTAATTTTGAATTTCCATGCGCTTAACCCGGCGGGAGTGTGGTGACAAAATATTTCATCGAGTATGTGGCGGGGTATGACATGCCCGTAAATTAAACTGCCTGTATATCATTATAATAATCAAATTTAATTGAAATTTTAATTTTATTTATTAAAACATAATCCCTATACTTATATTTAAATGAAAAACTTAGTCATATTAATATATTTTAATAGTTTTTATTACCAAAGTTAAGGCTCTAATTTTTGGTTACAAATCAAAACAGTCTTCCATAAGAAGCATCAATCCTTTTTAATTAAACTAATATTACCAAATTAAACAACAAAACATAAAGAACGTGAGATCTTGAATAAAAAAACTTAAAAAAATCTAACATTATCATCAAGAACTAGATTCAGAATAAGCACAGTCTTTGCAGGAAAAAATTGCATGTTCAAGACAAATGGCCTTTCCACAGCTTACACATGTACGTGTTTTGTTTTACGATATCTATCTCGTCTACAGTCAAAACATCGAACATAACATTCCGGAGCATTCTGGACAACTGGTTGCAATGTTTCATTGAGTTGGGAAGATATTCTGTGACGTATATTTATGAGGTGCGTGACCTTGAGTAGATGGACGACGAGTTCTAAGAATTGAAAGAAGGACATTATCGTCGGACTTGATCACTACCACTCTCAACATTTAGCTCCTGTTCCCTATCGGATGCTATATTGTGTTCACTGCAATGATCATCATCATCATCATCACATCCGACGAGCTCAATTCATCTGAAGAATTTTCTAATATGTCGTATAACATAGACCTAAGTCTATTTTACCTACTGTTTTCACCCATGTTCGTCAAAAGCCTAAAAAAGACAAGAAATAATAAAATTAAATGTAAATAATGTTATGATTAAATGCACACGTAAACTATGTGGCGGGGTGTCACTTACCCCACGCAAGTTTACTCGTGTGTATCTCGAACACCGGCTGACGCCACATTGGGATCATACCACTGTGCCCTCCCGCATTACCTCAGCTCCAGCTACTCAAAGCCGCTACCACGTAACTTACAATAATAAAAATGTACGCCAGTAAAAAGAATTGGTGGGGTATGCTACACCCCGCCACACTCCCGCCGGGTTAAAAAATACGAATGATCAACCGCAACATAAGTAGGTGTGTTACAGTAAATAGTCGGTGGGTTTCTTTAACAGTTGTCGTAAAATAAATAATTTACTTTACAGCAGCTCTATAAAATTCCGGCACATAAAAGAAACGTTATTTCTGATCCCGCGCTCCCATGCGACGATAGTTCGCGACATTTGTACGCCTCCGGCTCTGGGTTTTTTCAGCCTCTTAATTGCCTCGCATATATCTTAATGTATCAGCGGTTAGACGCGCTTGCTCGCGCAAACACGGTGAAAAACTGTCGAGCGCTTCAATAATAGCCGCTTTGAGCTTGAAATATTGTCGGCTGGCTGTAAAAATGTTTAGTTTATATTCACTAGTTTGTAGGGCTGCCTCATTTGTGAACTCGAACACACTGAGGTACTGAATTATACATATTGTCTATTCTTAGCTTCAAGTTTGACATATAACTCGATAGCGAGTTTATTTGATGCAATTTAGTGTTGCGAGTGTAAAAAATAAATAAATGACTTAGGTCAAAAATGAAATTGTGACCTTTTGTTCGCTCACTCCTCAATTGTATTATTAAAATACTTGCAGCATTCGTTTTTCAGGCTTAGTTTTTTGCTGACAAATGTGATCATTGCCATTTATTTTAGTTATTTTTTGCTTAGGACAATATACACACTATGTATGGCAGTTGTCTACAGAAGCAAAAATTGGTGAAGTACCTACTATAACCACATCTTAACTACGACCACTGAAAGCTGCCGAGATGGCGCTAGCGTCGACAGTCATGTTCCAACTATTTATAGTTGGAACATTATATTTTTTTGTATTAAATATCATATTTTTCATGTGTTCTTTTTAGCTTTAATGGAAAAAAAATAGATCTTTGATTAAGATTTCACTTTGTTTCCACTTTATTTGTGTCTCAGTTATGTCTTAAAATGAGTATCTTAATATTAATATTTAATTCGATGCCTTAACATGGGTAGCCTAAGTATGTCATGCTCACTTAAACATTTCTGTGGTGGTGTCGTGTGGTGCGGGTTGTTACGTTCCCTCAAATATGGTTGAGCGAGGCAATGGCTGGATCATGCGTCATGCTCGTGAACGGGTGCCGCCAACGGGAATGGGTCTGCTTTGTGTCTACCCATGTTAACATGTCTTTGGTTGCGGTAGGCGTACATTTTTGAAACTTCTGTGTGGAAACATTGTGTGCATAGCCTAGTTCTTTTTAACAATTGTAAAAAAAAAAAAAAAATTTTATTTGAAAAGAGCAACTGCTGAGTTTCTTGCCGGCTCTTCTCAGCAGAATCTGCATTCCGAACCGGTGGTAGATTTTTGACGTTTCATAAGAGCTACAAGTTGGCCTACATGAAATAAATAAATTTTGATTTTGATTTTGATTTTGAGATAGTGACAGACTTGGTTTAAATATGAGGAAACAATATAAATGATCGTATTGTTCGATGATCACGGTCGATTCTTTTGTAATTTTAATAAAATAAGAGTGCAAGAGTAAAAACTTTAACTCTTTTCTGTATTAATAAAAGCCATTCTTCCTCCTTAGATTAGTTCGATGGCTAAGATTATAAATTTTTATAATCATCTTGTAACTAAATTGCAAATAAAAACGTTTACATTAAGAGACAACCCTGGTATAGTGATTGTTGACATCGCCAAAGATTAAGTATATAAATGGATATTGCTTCTATATATCTATATTATATGAGAGATCTGTATTCTGTACACGATTATCCTTGACTTGACGATTTTAGAGAATTTCGTGTACGCAGTGAATATGTTAATAAATAAAGAGTAGGTTAGTCGCTAATCCCATACAGCAATATGTTATTGTCACGTTTACAATTTACGAAATAGGGTATTTACTAAAGCTTAACGTACATTTGGCAACACGATCTAAACTCGCCGCGCGTTACGCATAGAAAAGTTGCTTACAATGCTTCGGTTGTAGGCTACTTATGTTATTTTACGATTGAGTTATAATTTTTAAACATGTATGGTTTGGATGAATACATGAATAGATTATTGTGATATTACTTAGCCGCTTTGAAAATGCTTATGAATGGTGGATATTTGGATAATCGAACTTATTGGACTCATTTGGTTATTTTCATTAGATGTTTGAAATACTTGGGAGGATAAGGACATACAAGGCCTTTATTTTAAAACAGAGGCTTCGAATTTAATTATTATTTCTTCGCTCAGTATTTGAAATAAGAAATACTGTATTTATATATATGCAGTGCGGTCGGCTTTACCGTGAGTTCATCGCTTGCGGCGCTACGTAAGGTTAGATGTGCAATCATTTTTATTTTATCAAACCAATAATTTTCGAATTGTTGGCAGCATCTTATTTGAAGGAAACTATTCTTTGCGTCCATTTATTTTGTTGGCGGATTACAAATACAAAATATTTTCTATATGAATTAGAGTGATGACCTTTGCACAAACTAGGGTTGTCACTTTACATACTATTAAGTTTAAATTATATACCAATACAAAGAAAAAATTAAAATGGACTGAAAAATTATTTTTTCGAATTAGAAGGTATTTTCCTTTAAAATTTTGTTGGTAATGTTACTAGATAAGTTTCAAACATAAATATAAGACTTTTTGAATTGAAAATCAGTAAAAATGAAAGACATAATACTTTATTGAAATTATAAGTGTCAGCCCTGACCGTTCAGTAATCAGTTATGATATTTTATTTTACACATAGTATTATAATTTTGTGTAAAATTATATTAATTTCGTGAGGATGATTCATTGATATGATTCTTTTACGTGAAGCTCATTTCATCGTAAAATCATAAACCGAAGCGAAGTTGTTTCATCTTAAAGTGTTATGTAAAGTATTTTAAGTTTTGGTATTCTTTTGATGTTAAACAAAATTATTCTGAATTATATACTGCTGATGTCTCTAAGTTCTCGGGAAATCGAGCAATTGCAATAAATAATAAACTAAATAAATCTAGTTAGGTACATTTAAATTTAATTAGGTGGAAATATTATTATGAAGAATTTATGAAAAACAGTTCATCATTGCGTTGTGCGTATGGTTATTTTAATATTCTTTCATGTATACGCTAAATTATATTCCGATGAAATTGCGAAGTCCTCAGGAAATCGAGCAAAAACTTATAAAAGTATAATAAATTTTAAACTAAATGTGGGGTTTATTAACTATATTATATTCTTGGCAAACTAAAATAATTTTTAACTTTCAACTTATTTCAAGGTTTAGCGACATAATAAAATAATTATTATATTGTGATAATTATACAAAAGAAAAATATAACGATGAGATTAAAAACAGTAATTTAAATCGCTGGTAGACACATTAGTTTTATTTATTTGTATAGATTACATTAGAGTAAGGGGTCCTAACTCCTAACAGAATTCGAACGTGCTGTAAACAATTACATAGTTTCTTTTGTTTCCTTGCGTCACGGAACCCGGAGCACGTCGAGTGTTTTGTATTATCGCGAATCACTCTAGGGTCGTAAAATTTTAACGAGGCCCGTATAATTAAGTAGTTTAATTGCAAATTGTTTTCCATCAGCAATAAAAGTGAGTAGAGCTCTGGTCATACACAACGCGTGACGACAACGATGCGTGAAGGAACGTTCTCTTCCCGTCACTCTTGGTAGTGACAATTCAAGGAACTGAATGCAGAAATTGAGGCTGTGGTGGCGTGCTTATACCAATAACACTGATATATGATACTAAGTATGTTGAACAGGCTGTAGGGTGTCTGTAGGTGATGTCGAAACGAAATTTTTGTATTCAATGACTGCGATTTCATCTGATGGTAAGTGACAATGTAGTTTAGAAACTGTCCCGCTAATTTGGGAGGGATATAGCAGTTTTAATTAAACCCATAATAGGTTTCCTCTTAGCACGCTAAGCACTGGAATAATCAATCGCTTAGCGGGACGTCTTTGACGGTAACTAGCCTGGGCCTAAGCTTCCCACAGACCTTCGTTACAGCGATTGGTGTGGGCACAAAAGTCAATTGTTATTTTATATGACACGACCGGCCATTTTTTTATATCATAATAGAGATCAGTGCCGAAACTAGACGCGACGTGAATAGACGTGACACTTTCACTACGACTTTTGCAACTCGTCGCTGTCGTCTCGTGTTTTGTCTGGCCAGATCTTAAATTAGTATACCAACTTATTCGTGACTGGAGTAAATAATTGAAATAATTTGTGTAAACGGCTTTATTTCTGCGAACCCCACTTGTTCACTTTCGAAAAACATGAAATATTTCAAAATATTATAATGACTGTTTTATTTCTAGCAGTATTTTTTATAATTCTAGCAGTTGGAAATAGGTTGAAAACGTTATATTACATTTTTTCGATACCAAGTACGTAAATCTAAAAATTCAAAATATACATAACCTTGGAAAAATATGACACCCTACTCAGCACGAAGCCACAGCAAGCTGCAGCGCTGGTTTTCAGGGAGAACCCAAGTGCCAATTAAATAAACTATAATAAATAAATTGTGACTACAGCTACCTACTACAAAAATATAAAAATATACAAATTAGCTTACACAAATAATAATAATTAAAAAATACTATAATCAAAATCTCGACATAAATGAAACAAAAAAATTTAAAATAACAAATGTCGTTCTAACAACAATGAATAATATTAGTAATAATTGACAAAATAGCATTTTGTCAACGTTATTTGCTTTGAAGAAAAGTAATAAAATAAAAATTATACGCAAGTAAATGATAAGACAGGAAGTTGCTATTAAAAACCTACTCTACAGTGCACTAAACACTCGGTTCAATAATAAAGACAAATTTACCAATTTTTCAAAGCGCGACTTCAAAAGATGCGCGTTTCAACACATTTCTCATTTTGAAGAGGAACATCGATCGTAAGGCAACCATCATTTGTGATCCCGCGGGACATTTTCCATAGGGTTGCTCCCATATGGATGGGTCGACTTTTAATGAATACATCGATAAAACAAAGTACTTCGATGTGAATGGTAAAACAGTTTTGACCAAAAGTTGTCTTTAGAATAAAATATTGTTTTGTGAATAAAATTAGGAAAAGAACTTAAGCATCCTAGTTTGAATGTATGGGTGAATGGATGGATGTTTGTTACTCAATCATGCCATTGTAACTGAACCAATTTGGCTGAAATTTGGCACAAGATAGATTACAAGATTAAAGATTACATTTTTATTCCCGGAAAATAAGAAAGTTCTCGTGGAAATTAAAAACCCCAATACACATGAAGTCGCGGGCATCAGCTAGTAATTTAAGATTAGGAGTATTTTGATTTGACTGATTTGTTTTAGAGATCTTATATTAAAATTTCTCAGATTTTAGAGCTATCAGAAAAACAGAATACACAAGTTGGCGTTAGGAAAAAGAACTTTGACTTCTTTCTTTCTTTTGACTTGATTCGACAGAAGTCGAAGTCGAAGTCCTTTAGTATATTAACAGTAGGTAGTAACCATTTGTTTGATTAGAAATAATTTACAGTAAAGAAGTGACTCTATACATATAAAAATTTTTAGACTCTTCTCTATAAAAGTGACGGCCCTAAAAGTAAATCGACCATCATTCTTAATCCCGCGGGACATTCCCCGGGACGCGCTTGGTAATTGTTACCTTATTCCGGGATGGTCATTAATCTTGTCGGGACATGGTCGAGACGTCGCTAATGGAGCGGTGATTTGTTACGACTCTAATTATAAAAGTATTTGAGTTTTGTCTGACGTTTTGTATAAGATGGATGAATTTGTGATTTATTTTGTATTGTGTCTCGGAAGCAAGGAACAAGGAATCTCGTATGCATCAATACCACAATGACAAAACAGCTGTACTGTTTGACGGCCATATTTGATCCGCCAGATTGGTCCGAAAATAGTACACATGATGATACAGTAGATACACTTTTTGATGTTGTAAGATCAATTTTAGATACGGCCCAATATATTGAATACGTTATTATGTAGGTACCTACATAGCACATGTATATGACTAAAGTTACATAACATGTACTCTACAACTCATATACAACTTAACATAACATTTCATTGTGATAAATAGAGACGTGTATAACAATTAATTATTATTAATGTGACGAACGGACTGCGGTGGCTTACTTATAGGGTCCTGTTGGTTACCCTCGGGTACCATAAAAATGACACAGCTAGTTGTCGTAGTGTAGGTTCAAGATTGACCTTATACCTATTCTTATTTTTCTTTCAGTATGAATGAAAATGAAGTGTTTGAACGTGGCAAAAGTGACACAAAACGGAGTTGGAGCACTTACAAGTAAGTCACAGAGTGGTTGGTCTGTGATGTCACATTTCGGATACAACGGCGGCGAGCGGCGCGCCTCGCGGGATTCAACGAAAAATAATTAATTGCCCGACTAATGAATACCACGAGTTCACACCGCCTGTACCGTTGCCAGAAAAATATCTCACTTTAAAGTAAAAACAATAATATATTCTTGTAAATTACCAGAATCTACCATGATATTCATTTAAATAGGTTAAAAAATGTTTTACGTACGATTTTTAGGTTCTGTAATTTGGAAAATGCGGCCCTTAATTTCTCATTTGAACTTTTTCTCAAAAGTCAAATTATTCAGTAAAGCTGTCTCATACTAATTAATATAATATTTTCTAATGAGCGAGAGAGTATTTCTCTATGTTATATTTTGCTCGGTGTTTTTTCTGCCGTGTAAAAGTTTTCTGTTATTACAATAAAGTCGGGAAGTACGCGTTTGTGGTGTCGCTACGCGGCTCCCGGGGGCGGAGTTAGCGCTGATTTATTCGGATCATTTCCGCCGCTCTTGTGGCTGCTTAGCACTCGCTGCTAAATTAACAGACAATTCAACACCGACTTACATATTATTATACCTACTCGAAAATATTATACGTGCGAATGTATATTTTGACATTTAACATAATTATTGAACGAGCGAAGCGAGTTCTCTGAGTCAACTAGGGCGCTTGCCTACTAGACAGAGAAGTGTGTCCGTCTAAATGTCTGTCAGAGCCCTATAACTTCTGAATTACTGAATATTAGAACGTGAAACTTGGTTGAAAATTCAGTTATATCCTGTACTTGAACAACAAATACTAAAATTAGATAAATGTTATAAAGAAACGAAATTATTTAATTTTAATGCGCCATCTATTAGCATTATTGTGAAGCTAATAGCTTCACTATAATGCTAATAGATGGCGCTGTGTCAGTAAAACAGTTTTATGTCAAATATTTTTTTTTTATTGCGTCTAATGTTAAAAGTTAATTATTACAATATATAATTAAAACTTTTGGGAATTATGGGATATCGCGAGGTCTCAGTTCGGGGCGAACCACTAGTTATTATAATCCTCGCTAATCCTATTGTATAATATTATAAAATATGCGAAAGTTTCGATGTATGGATGGAAGGATGTTTGTTTGTTACTCAATCACGCCGCAACAACTGAACCGATCTGGCTGAAATTTGAATTGCAGATAGCTCATACCTATAGGATTAACAGACAGGCTGCATTTTATCCTGGAAAATTAAAGTGTTCCCGTGGGAATAAAAAACTTTATCCACGCGGACGAAGTCGCAAGCGTCATCTAGTATCTACATCATAAATCTGTAGTTTGTCCTTCAATCTAGCCGCAATTGAGCTACGGATTGACGTGATTTTTTACAAGGATACTTTTTATCTTGACAAAATCAAGGAATCTGGCGGGATTTTTAAAGGGCAAAATCTACTAATTATAATAATTATAACTCTATGAATCCATATCGTATTCTGGGAGCTTTCTTTCTTCTCTCTGTCAAGCTTTTTTTCTGCGTCATGATGCGTATACCATTACCAAAAGAGCTTACCGTGTAAAAATTCAACCATAATAAAATTAGGTACAAACATGAAAGTTGAATGTGAAATCAAAGCGAAAACTAAACCGGGATAATCTCCTCGCATACATCACAGATCCCACAAATACTTGAGGCAATCCTCTCTAACAAGACTGCAAACACCTAACACCCTGTACAAACACTCGCTGAAACATTGGCCCTTGGCGTGCCGCTAACTGTGGCACAAATCACGTCTTTATCCCTCAAGGCCTCTACACACATGATAATTTAGAAAGAAAAAAGAAAGAAAGCCTCAATAGTCCAACCGTTAAAGATGCGGATGATGATTGCACTATTATCGTACCCACTCCTGGCACAAGTTTTCCGCTTATTTGGAGGGGATAGGAGGACATTAGTCAGTTTCAGCTCGACTAATATTCTTTAAAAAAAAGAAAATACGTTTAGTTAGTACATAGAAAAATTCTTCCAGTATGTATGTATGTACTACAAATACAGGAAAGCGAATGGCTTCGTTGTTATTGTGTTTCTACCACCTCACATTTTCTCCAAAATATACTCTTAGTAGATGAGTTTCATTCCGAAATTAATTAGTAGTTGTTTACAAGGAAAAACCAAAATTTGCTGTATAGACATCCAAACCAGAAAAAAAATCTGTAAGTATGGTACAACGTGTTACTGACGCTTAGACTGGCGCCATTTCATCATTTAGAAAGAAGAAAGAAAGAAAGAAAGTACGTTTATTTGTTTAATACCTAATAGAAATGGATTTTCATAGTATTACTATTTCGCTGTGTTTAAATATAGTTTTTACTTATCAATGCTAATGGCGGCTCTCCACCGGAATTGTTGGCAACTTCTGTGTTTGCAACATTTAGGAACTCTACTAAAAGTTAGAAACTTTTGTTTCACTTGTGTCTCCACTGAAACGAAAAAGTCGCCAACAATTTGAGAAACATTTTTAGTCCACAACTAGCTGTCTCCCTCAGTGACATTAATACGTCCAGAGTCAGACATGTTTCTGTTTCAACCAAATGTTTACAACAAGCGTATCCACCGAGCGCATGAATGTTGGCAACACGCTTTCTTTGATGTTTACCGCCAAAAACGGAAACACGGTTCCCGACATTTGTTTCCGACAAATGTTGGAAACACGTTGTCTCCACCAAGAAAAGTTGTCAACTTTTGTCACCAACACGTGTTGGCAACACAAAAGTTAGCAACTTTTCTTTGGTGGAGACCCGCCATTACATCAGTTAAAAATAAAATGGTGACTGGCTTTCGGAAAGTGATTCAAATCGTCAATTACCGATGACGAAAGTATCGCGTGTGCTTTGACCCTAACAGTAGCACAAATTATGTCTTTATGCCTAAACTAACACGTCATAACAAGAACTGTTACACCATTTGTCACATTTTGAACCTTATCCCGATAGAAATAATGTATGATGCGATGGTAAACTAAGTGTGGTTATAAGGATATCCGGAGTAGTTTATTATTATAAGCTTAATCACAAAGGAAGTTTAGATTCAGCGCGGCTTACTGCGGTGTTGTGAAAATATTATACTATAGTGTTAGTGGTTGTGCGAGTTTGAGGAAAGTTATTCTACAAACGTATGGCAGCCTGACAGTTTTAAGTATAAAAATAACACACCATAAATATAACAAAATATATTAAAATTCCTTGATATTGGTTCAATATTTTGGGTTCCGAAAAAAAAAAAGCGTAGCCCTTTTAGGCTCGCTCGATTGTCCGTCTGTCTGTACGTGTGTCAAGGCCTTTTTTCTCAGAAACGGCTTGAGGTACCAAGTTGTACTGAAGACAAAGGTCAACAGTAGGTAATTTAATGCTCTGAAAATTTTAAGTTTCCAGTTTAACTCTGTGAAAAGTTAACAGCGTTCAAAGCGTATTTTATAGTGCAGCGCCATGTAGCACCCTTCGTGAGAATATATACGATTTGTTTTTGACCACAAATAAAGCTGATATGTAATTTTCACGTTAATTTTGAATGAACAAGGTATATAAAAAGTAAACGGTGACTGACTGACTGATCTATCAACGCACAATTCAAATCACTGAATGGTTCTGGCTGGGCATAGAGATATGTAGCCATAATGACGTAGACATCCGCTAAGAAAGGAATTTTGAAAATTCAACCCAGGGGGTGAAATAGGGGTTTGCAAAATCAAATTTAACGTGAACGAAGCTTCGGGCAAAGGCTATTTGTGACTTGCTGGCTTTTTTGCGAAATTGATCAAATCCACCTGTCACTTTTAAACCAAATTAACTGTCAATTTAATAACGATTGACGTGATATTGACGTCGCCCTGTCGCGCGTCGCCTGTCTGTCTGTCTGTCAATGTACAACATAGCCAATTAGTGCTGATCTGAATTTTATGGTTCTTTTTTTTAATTTGTATCTGCAAATTATTTAACACTTAAACTTGATCACAATAATAAAATAACGGCGCTGATTTGTTTGAAAACAATCTCTAAAATGAACTGAATTTTTCAGATCAAAAAAATAGCGCTATCCTTTCTATTATCCTTGCACAATGTTATTACTTTTTGATCTGTCGACTAAAGTTTGGCGTAAAAAGGCTTAAAGGCGTTTGAAAACGAGTGACAGAAAGCATCACCTAACTTGGCTTAGGTAGCGCGTAAAAATTGGATATTTGACTGTTGTCAAAATGTGGATATTCATTAATTACAATCAAAAATGTAACATGTAAGAATAACATTTGTAAAAACAGAAAATAAATCGGTTATAAATTTCCAACGCCGGGACTCGAACCCGAGACCTCCCAGTTATAAGACCACAGCGCTCACCACTGCGCCAGGGCGGTCTTCAGGTCGAGTAGGTACATATACGTAAATCCGCTAACAGGCTCGCGTCTGTCCGTCCGCTGTCAGCGTGTCCGCGTGTCCGTCACCGCGCGCTGTCAATTAGCCGAGCCTTGAGATACTTTACTTTTTGTGTGGACCGTACTCACTGGGCCGTAAACTTATACTAGGTAACATACCTACCACCTAATTGTGTGGATTCGTATGGTTTCATATAAGAAACAATCTTTTCAATGCCTAAAATTTATTTACCACTACGAAAGACCTGAACAAGAATAAAAATAAATAAATAGCTATGCAATAACAAATTTTTTCTTTTCGAAGTACACACTTACCTATACAGAAAATGTCAAAAACTCTATTTTAGTTTTAAACTGTCTAACTTTAGTATTTTTGCCCTTTTTAACGAGATATTATGTTAAAAAACCTACCTTGTGAAAAAGGCAAAAATACTAAAGTTAGACAGTTTAAAACTATAAAATAGGGTTTTCTGACTAAAACTTCCGAAAAGTTTTTTACAAAAAACGTAATATTATGACGTCAAATTATTACCGGCCAATTTTGAAATGTAAACATATTAAAAAATATATATCCCTTAGAAATACGTAAATTCTGTCACATATACCTATGCCATTCGTAAGATTTATTTTAGTGCATCAATTTTTAGTGCTAAGTATAAATAAGTACCAACTAAATCCAAGAAATAAGTCCTTATTATCTAATCAACGATCAAAATTTATGAGACCAAAGGCGCCACCACTTATGAGACACCTCAAGAACATGTGTGACTACAAAACAAAAACACTTCACTTCACTTTCGACCACTTTTGACAACTTCCGTGGACATAAACAGCCTATCCTACTTATAATGTGACAAAGAGCTTCTCTTTCTTTGAAGGGAGAGTCGATAAATTAGGTGTAGTTTATCAACAAAACTAGTGGGCCACTTGGTCAAATATCATGGCAGACGAGATTGTCATTTTTACTTTGCAAATCGACACGAGTGTCTACAATGCATAAAAAATTTATTTTGCTATAATTTGTTATCTCTCTCCTAAAAATATTCTTGTGTGAGAGTGAAACTTGTGTAGACTGTGCTTTACTGCATGTGTTGCACGGTGGTGGCGTATATTGACTTATTAAAACCTTAAAACCACGCGGATGAAGTCGCGGTCTTCAGTTAGTACGCCATACGCCTGCCTCCTGGCTACATTCTCTCCTAAGTAGGGACAACATCTCCTAAAAATATTCCGATGTCAGAGTGAAAGTGTAGACAATTCTTTAGAGAGTAATGCATGGTGTTGCGTGGTGGTGGCGTGTATTTATTTCAATACCTTAAAACCACGCGGATGAAGTCACGGGCATCATAGCTAGCGTACCTACCATACGCCTGCCTATGTCTTCTCCTAAGTGTATTGCTTGAAATGAACAGCTACCAACAATTTGCGAAATTACAAAACAGTATACGCAAAAATAGATTCAAAGGAATTTAGATAAGCTTCAATTTTCTTTGGGAAGTTTGGTGTAGGGTTGCAGCTTGCGTCGCTAAGTGGCGATTTCCTGACCATCCTGTCACGTAAGGAAGCGATAAATAAGCACAAAGTTACAAATGAGCGGAATGTTTTTGCTAACCGTATTGTTGTTTCGTGTTTTTGCAGTCACTCACAGGGTTTGGAGTTCCAATAATAAAATTGGATAAGTGAGAATTCGTTCAAGCGTACGTGGTTCCGTTGTACATAACATGACGTATCCCCAGATAATGCGACTTTGTATTCGACATTGTAGTGTTTCAGAAAACAATCTAAAAAATAATTTTTTTTTAGATGTTTATGTGTTTTTTTTTAGTTTTAACTTTTCCATTTAGCATGTGGACTTGATGAAAAATGAAATGAAATGAATACACTTAATTGTACACCACATTACATAATAGGAACAAAAGATAAAATTAACTTAAAGTAAATTGAAGGAATGTGAGAACAAATGGCGGCCTTATCGCTAATAAGCGATCTCTTCCAGACAACCATAAATAGAAACATACATGAGGATTACAAATCATTGAAAACAGAGTAACCCAGGTATTATACTAATCATCCGAAAAACCAAAAAAAAAATGACATATTCTAGCGATGCCGATGTCAGCAAAGTAATCCGCGAAATTGCAGACTTACCAATTTCAAGTTGGACAACTAAATCGCAGAGATTAGATACTCTGCGATTTAGTTGTCCAACTAGAAATTGTATGTCTGCGGGTACTCTAACAATTATTTTGCCAAATCACAACTAGACCACATCATGGTTCAATATAAATACAGCTCAAGAATGGAACTCCCATTAATCAATGCAACAGAACACATTTTTTTATACAGTTACGTGAAAATTGACTTCCCGTCAGGAAATGAAAGCCTTAACCAGTCCTCGACAGAACGGCCGTTTCCACGCGGCACGATTGTTTCCAACGTAAAGCCATCAGCCGAAAGCTCTTGTCCATTATGTAGATCGGGGTGTACATAATAAATTATTTATGGTGCCATCGTTGATATACCACATCAGAGATACACTTTAGAAATGTAACAAAGAATATCCATATTCTTAAGTATAATATTTTTTTCAGTGTTTCCCAATTTTTTAAGCTATTGCATAGCTTCTATCGCGGGCCTTGAGCGTGGAGACCGAATCCAGAAATTCCGTAACGAAAATAACCTGACACGGGACTCCTCTCACCGCTAGATGGCGTTGATAAAAAATGCTATGCAATAGCTTTACCGCGGCAGTCCCCGAGTGCCACACGTCTTTTTTTATTGTTTTCCTCCTTTTTTTTCTTGTAACACGGCTAGACTATGTTAAGTTACTTAGATTTTTCTTTATCTAAAAAATATTATATACTTATTATAAATCAGACAGTTTTAAGCTTCGACACGTGTTTTTTGTTGTGCCTGATTTAAGTCCCACGACTTTCCTGAGTTTACATCTGTCTGCTCGATTTTGCCTAGATAAGAAAGATCTGTCTGTAGTGTATTGCATTTGTCCTTATCAGTGAAAGCTCTGTGAGTCTTATTTTATAATAGTAATTATAATAATGTCCTCACCACTGAATCCAGTTACGGATTCCGCGAGATAAAGTCTCCCGCCATCTGCGCAGGAGATGTTATAGTGCACCAGTGAAACACAGGCGCATTCTCTATTCCCTCACTCTCATAGTCCGATAGGATAGAAATCCGACACGACCAGAGAGAGATCAAGCGCAGGACCGGCGGCTTTACGTGCTCTCCGAGGCACGGGGGTGACTCACGCCAACTCCGCGCTATGTTGCATCGATACATTTTAACATATTGCTAGAGAGTACTAGCCAATCAGAGGTGATTGCGATCATCATTAAAAAAAACATTTTCAGACAATTCTACACCACAGCTGGTGTAAGAAATAGGTACGACTGGTTCCAGAAATAGATTTTTTAATGGATTAATAATAGGAATATCTTAGGTTTCGTGTATCAACGGTCGCGACTGAGGGATTGTAAGGGGAGTGACTCGGCAGTGTACACAAAGGCATGAAAAATGATCGCCAGCACATTAGCAGTCATGTAGCCGTCACTCGGACGCGCGAATGAGATGGCCTTCGGTGTACCTGCTCCGTGAGCCTAGTGACAGCGGACAAATGACCAGGGGCCCAAGTCTGCTATTGCAATTGTAGCTACATTGTCTATCAATGACATGACAATTGTTATTTTTAGCAATTGTCATGTCATTGATAGACAATTGAACCCCTGGGCTCCAAGTCAAATTGCTAAAAGTAGCAATTGGGATGTCATTGATAGGCAATGTAACTGTAATGTAACTACAATGGCAATAGCAGACTTGGGCCCCTGGGCCCCAAGTCTGCTATTTTACATGTCATTGTCATTGATCCGCAATACAATAACAATACAATTATCATTGGTCCAAAATTTCGTAGTCTACTAAATTCACAATGGTCGTTTGATTTCTTATAATTGGATTGTAATTCAATCATACCTCGGTATTGCCATTAGCTTAAAAAGCGTTTGCCGAAGTGAGTTTAAAAAAAAACTACATATTAAAAACGTTTATTTAAGCTAGATTCAAAGCTAGATGTGTCAGTGGCAAACCATCGGAAAACAATTGTGACGCCATTGAATTAGTAGACTACCAAAAATGCTAAAAGTAGCAATTGGGATGTCATTGATAGGCAATGTAACTACAATTGCAATAGCAGACTTGGGCCCCAGGAAACTCTTCATCATTATAAATGGTACAATAAAATTAGTACTACCCGTCTATGTCAAGTTGGCCACTACCTCGCCCCGCGCTTCCCCGCACCGCACCTCAAGTCGGACCCGCTTAGTACAGATAGCAGCGTACCGCTCGCGATTGTCACTACAAAATTTTTGGAATTTTTTTTTATTGTTACGTTTTAAATGTTTTTTTTTTAACTTTAAAGTAGTAATTTATTTGTTTGGTTACTATTGGCGTATCGTCTTCTACGATGAGTAAAAAAAGAAAAGTTTTGATAGATTTAATGACTTTTTTGGGCTTGCAAGCTTTTGCAAGTAGGTACTATATACCTACCTATTAAAAAAAAATTCTCCCGCTCGAATCCGAATTTCCATAGAAATTAGCCATATGTGCGGGAGATACTATAGTACACAAGTGTGTGCGAAACACAGATGCATTCTCCATTCCCTCACTCTTATAAGCCGATGGAACAGATGGGTCCCAATCCGAAACGACCGGCTGGGAATATTAATAACTGCAATGAGAACAACAAAACCAGTTTATATAATGGCCATTAATATTTTATCTACGCAACTGAAGTAAATTAGTCGCGTCAGTATCGACAAGTGGCGACGTGTCACTGTCACGCTGACAGCGGTGACAGTGACAGCAGTCAGCGTGACGTGAGTGATTAATAGCGCGCTCTGCGCAGCCTGATTTACGATATACCTACATTTTGTTACCGCTTTTATAGACAAGCGAATATATTTATTGAGCAACTTTTGAATAGGTTACTTCTCTGGTTTTACTGAAATACCCATTGGCCTAAGGATAACAAATAATTGTCTAACATGTAAATATTATGTGTATGACGTATGTAGCCGGTGCCACAGTATGCAAACTGCAAAGGAAAGTGATAATGTAATGGAGAAGTAGATTACATTTGATTTTTACATTATTACCTACTTGATTTATTGAAAAGTACATAATTTTAATTACAAAAGTAAAGAGCTTTTTATTATTAATGTTTCAACTTGCCGTTTAAACACTTCAAACAAAATGCTGCTGTAGTAACTAATAAAACACAAAAAATTATACCACAAAGATACATTAAAAGTGTCACCGCGACCATTGGCAGCTTTTAGAAATGGCCCAACAAAAAATGTAAAGTGTCCTAAAACTGTCACTTTACGAGCCGGCGCGGGACACTTGGAGCCCTAACAGGGGCTCATTTCCGCCAAATCCACTCTGGGCATAACCGTTTCCCTTTTTGGGGAATAAAAATTTAGCACCGCGCAGTGTGCCATGGCTCTTGAGTTATGCCGCGTTTTCATTTTTGTTGGCCGTGTATGATTAAAGTTTATAACCTTGTCGACGCGATATTAGTAACCGTGCCCAAAGGGTGCCAACGGGACCCTATTGCTAAGCCACCGCTGTTCGTCCGTCCGTCCGTCTGTCTGTCAGCGGGCTGTATCTCAGGAACCGTAGGTACCTAATAGGTAGATACTCGAAATTATCACAGAATATGTATACATATATCTATTGCCGCTGTAACAACAAATAATAAAAGTGAAATAAAATAAATAATAATAATAAAGGGGGTCCTGATACAAGAAACGTGATTTTTTCGGCGTTTTTTGCTTGACGATAAATCGCCCAACGATGTGTCCTGCAGGAAGCTACTACTAAGAGAAAAAACTAGAGTTATAAGTTGAGTATTAGCTAGTAAAGAAATAAAAAACAAAGCACAATAAAATTATTTGAAAACAAAAATAATTACAATGAAATATTTATTTATTAATATAATTTTGTCCCAAATAGTTCTCTAGTATCCTCAAAAGCCCAGAATTGCTTGCTCTATGATCGCTCATAACACGATCTACAATATTTCAACACTGATAATAATAGTAAAATTTTAAAACCCAACTAAATCAAACTCCAACATAAAGCAAAGTAATGGTTATTACACACGATCCATAATACGCGGATTAAATTCGCCTAAACTTAAAGCCATAACCCGGCGCAACCCTAAACAATTACTGCAGCCAACTTCGACCATAACATAACATAAAGTGGTAAGTGGTATATTAATACGCTGTACGGGAAAGGGTCGGGATATGGTAGGTGTTTACACACAAACATTTTTCACGCTGCGTTATTCTTAGGTCTGGTAGTCCTACCAGTCCTACAGGACCCACGAAAGAGAGGCGGTAAACAGAGGAGAATAGAGGCTTAGCTGGCAGGATTTACTTATTCACCAAAGCGGAGAGATAGTGTATTTACTGGCTAGAGCGGAGTTGAATGCTCTGCTCGCCAGAAGTTTTCATACGTTTACACAAAAACGAAGACTGTATTAAATTAATACATCAGTCAATCACACATCACAGTCACGTAAAGAGTCGCGTTACTGTTGGTTGTATCTTCTTCTGTATCAAACGATAGACGTCCACTGCTGATTAAAAGTCTCTTGCTTAGACTTTCACAGGCATCGATTTAGCGCCGCCTGCATCCAGCGATTCTTTTGATGTTTTTGTGGCGGTTGTATGAAACGGTGGTATGGTTGTATGTAAGTCAAAGTTACATAAACAGCCGCGTTACTGCCAATAATGTGAAACGCCTTAACCCACCGTCGCAATAACGCCGTATCAGGCGTTTTAATAGCCCGAGATCATCATTGAGATAGTCCGGCGGCGCCCGCAGCGCTCGTCTCGCTTTATGGATGCCCTGTTTAGAAGCAAAGTGATGACTGTATCAATTCATCAGTCCATCACAAGTCATCCTATTAAAATATTATAAATGTGAAGGTTTGGATGGATGTTTTTTACTCAATCACGCCACAATGACTGAACCAGTTTGACTGAAATTTGGCACAGAGATATATTATAATCTGGAATAACACATAGGCCACATATTATTCCGGAAAATTAAAGAGTTCCCGCGGGAATCATAAAACCTTAATCCATACAGACGAAGTCGCGGGCATCATCTAGTAGTTACTTAAACAGCCGCGCTACTGCCGGTTATGTGAAACGCCTCTAACCCACCGTCGCATTAACGGCGTATCAGGCGTATTAATAGCGTATCATCGAGATAGCCCGGCGGCGCCCGCAGCGCTCGTTTCGCTTTATGGATGCCCTGTTTAGGAGCTAAGTTGGTGATAAATTTTATATGCAACTTTCTGAGCTTATCTTTGTTTATAGGAAGTCTTTTATTGGCGATGAAAAAACCGTTTGTTGCCTAAAGTGGCATCTATATTGTGTATGACTATGAGTTTTTCAGAAGCTTTGCCATAACTTAGCTCGACTCAAAGTTTCTTGTGGTTGGTTCTACTTCTTTGCTTAAATTATTTTATGCTAATTGAGGATTTCAAAATTATAAATTTAAGGTAGAGGTACAGTCGAGTTTATTAAAAGCCATCCAAACAGGATGGTTAACGATCTAATGAATAAAAATAATTAGGTATGTATTATCTTTCTTTTCAGCTTTATGGTTCTTCTTTGTCAAGCGATAATGTCCACTGCTGTAGGCACTTCTACACGACTGGGTCTTGTGCCACCTGTATCCAGATGCTCCCTGCGGCCTCCCTCTCAAATCGATTAACTATGTCGGGACTTTATCTCTTCTACGGATCTCGTCATTTCTGATTTGATCTGGTTTATGGATTTCATCACGCAGGGATACTCCGAGCTCCTATATGTTATTTTGAATAAAGTTTATTTACTTTGTTCAATTCGAAATAACAAACAATTTTGATGTGTACATAATTTTGAGTAGAACAGCTTTTTCTCAAAACTGTCCTCGTGTGAGTTGGTTCCGTTTTGCGTAAGTAAGTCCAATTAACGTCACGCTACCAATGCCGAGCTTTTATTTAATTACGCGGCACGGGACGGACAGTTTTAATTGTCACTGTGTGTTAATCATATCAGCGTGACAGCTAACTGACACGATGACAGTTGTGAGAACTGACAGCTAATGGTCGGCCAATATGTCTGCTTTTTTTCAACTGCGCATTTATTGAAGTGAAGTTCATTATAGAGCGTTTTTATTCAAAGCAGTTTTACTGAAGCAGATGTTACTTTGCGAAAGTCGTAAGAGTAACAATATACCTAATCCACCAAAACCAGATGAATCTGATTTGAATAACGTGCAGCATCACAGGACGTCGAAAACGTCATGGTCTGGTTAGAAGCTCTGGTCGTGGCTAGCTTAGTAGAATACTAAGCGTGCCGCTTAGCCGTTCAGCTTGCCCCACTTACATGAAGAAACTGATTAGGTTTAATGTACACCACTGTGCCATACCATTTTCCAAGACTGCATCGTCATTTAACATCAGGTGAGATCAAGGGCTATCTTGTCATCGAGTAAAAAAACTTTTCTGAAATTTGGCAATCCGGCCAGCATAGAGGACTGTGACCTAAGCCTTTCTCATCTTGAGAGAAGACCTCAATAGTTGGTTAAAACTAAATAGTTATTCCAAATGCCAAAAAACTTAACTATGGCTTGGCAAACTGGCATTTTTATAAAAAGCACTCTTCTTACTTGTACGTACTTATTTTATTTTCTAATTTGCCTAAATAAATGTTTTTTTGGACACAATAACAACATAGTGTTGGTAATCTTTTTGCCAATATGAGCTGCTTACCAATTCTTTCAGTTTCAAGAAACTTTATCTCCTAAACTTCGTTCATTTTCACTGTCACGAAACAACACCGCACCAATTAATCACGCGGCGTGACACAAAACGGACAATTTTAATTGTCACTGCATGTAAATCGCCGCCGGCGGGTGTCACGCTGACAGGCGGCTGACACGATGACAGCCGTGACAGCTGACAGCCCTACGTTCGCCGGCCAATTTGCGAGCGATGTAGCAAATATTTTTTTGTCAACTCGTTTAAATATTATTTAAATATAAGGGAGAATGTTTTATTTTCTTTTACTTTTGTGAGGGGGGTGTAATTTATTTGTGACGTAGGAAATCAAACCTACTTACCATTTAAGCAACTTTGACTAGTATAATCCTCTGTTTTTCCGGGCTAAAAGGTACCTCCAAGTCTTACATTAAATCCATGCATAAAATCACGTAAATCCAATAGTACTTACCTAATCTCTTGAAAGAAATACATGACACGGTCTTGCAGCGCTTGTACAATCCGGCTCCCTATGACTTGTTTGATGTAGTCAGTCCAATTAGTTGAGGGTTTGCTAGATACTTTTTTCTGGTACCAGATAGCAATTTCAAAATTTTGGGAGTTGCGACCCCAACCTTAACGATTGTTCGAACTATGTGCCACGTAACACTTTAGGACTACGCAAGCTATTATAGCTTTTTTATCAGTACTGGATGGTACTGATGAGGTCTAGTTTGCGCTTGCCTAGAAGATGCCTATTCGCTCTTGCCTTGAAGTTATTCAAATTATAGGTGGCAGGAAATACGGATGCTGGAAGAGTGTTCCACACCTCAGCGGTTCTCAGAGTTGCCAGCATGGGTCTACTAAGACTTTATTCAGCTATATTACAGATATATTACAGCTATATTACTGCTATATTACAACTACACACAAACAGGGTCCCAAGGCCCGAGCACCCTAACGACGTCGTCTTTCATATTTTGAATACTTACGCGAGTTATAAGAATTTACGTCGCACTTAGGCGGCGTAATGGCGCGTATAAAATGTTATGACCACTTCGCTCTTATGTATTGACTTTTAGTGTTAGTTTAAGGAGAATGTCGCAAAGGCTAGAATATTATGTGTTTAAGAAAAACTGTACGAGTAAAGCTCGGAGCAAAATAATTTTGTTATTAAGCTATTGCATAGCTTCTATCGCGGGCCTTGAGCGTGGAGACCGAATCCAGAAATTCCGTAACGAAAATAACCTGACACGGGACTCCTCTCACCGCTAGATGGCGTTGATAAAAAATGCTATGCAATAGCTTTACCGCGGCAGTCCCCGAGTGCCACACGTCTTTTTATTTTATTTTTGTAGAGTTTGTATTACAAACTGACTGTGAATGAGGCAGTAGTAATATTAATAAAAATCCCTTGTGTTATGATAAAGTACTAGCTGATTCCCGTGTCTTTGTACGCGTGAATTGAGATTTTGATTCCCGCGGGAACTCTTTTATTTTCCGGGATAAAAACATCCGGGACATATCGTTTCAGTCGTTGCGGCGTGATTGAGTAACATCCATACATCCAAACTTTCACATTTATAATATTAGTAGGATATTTTTGTTTGTTAGTTTGTTGATTTGTCCTTCAATCACGAAGAAAGGAGCAACAAATTGCCAATTTTTTTTGCATGGGCACCAATACAACATAATTATTGGTAAGTTATTAAGCTATTTACTTCAAAACAAAGAAAACCCTAACTCTACGAGCACGAAGTAATGGGCAAAAGCTAGTATGTGTATCTTAGCCGTGTATGAGGATTCGCCTTAACGGTAATCGATTCGAAGGTAAACGATTTCTTAGAGGGTAAAGAGTTGAGAAATTGTAAGATATGAAAAGGTTTAGGGGCTCAGTGACGCCCTTAGCACGTGAGAGCACTATATTTAAGTTTTTATGGTTGCCAGTGGACATTTTCGAAATAGTTCATAAGAACCATAAGAACATATTCGATAACGGGAATTAACAAATACCTAATTGTTATTTGTTGTCAAAATGCAACCGACTCTAGTATATGAGTTGTATAAAACATCGATAATACTTAACTATAATAAAAAATATATAAGTATACCTAATAGTCTATAAAATACACAATTAGGGTGACCGACCCAATTATTAGCACTTTAAGAGTTTATCCAATTTCAAATATGTTTTTTAAATTAAAATCTAACCAAATTCTTTAAATAATTGTGTTCATAAGGTTACTTGTTTAATTACTATATATATAGCTACTCGTGCTGATTCACTGACTGACTGACTGACTGACTCATTGATCACCTCTCCTGTAAAATTTTGTATGAAAAAATTTTTTTTCACTCATGGTTTCGTATGGAGGACAAAAATTCATTCGGAACAAAAATATGGAGAGAGCTGATGATTGAGGATTTCGGAGACGGGTGAGGAGCACCGGCCAGGGTATCGAAGATAGGTGGGGGGTGTTCAAGCAAATGTCACTCGAAACCTCATCCAATTGGCAGAGAGCCGAAAAAAAACTCCAAAATGGCGGATTCAAGATGGCGGCCATACAAATTTCGTCGGAGTCTATCTCGGAGACTATAAGAGATGGAAGAGTGGTTTCTTGGAAAAAGATGATCAGGACCCGAAGGTCTACTTGATGAATATAAAAAAAATTCAAGATGGCGGAATTATTTTTTTTCCATACAAAATATATGCAAGACTTTAATAGGTTCCTTTTCAAAATTTCTGATGGTTTCGTAGAGAAGACAAAAATTTATTTGGAGGAAAAATATGGAGAGAGCTGATGGTTGAGGATTTCGGAGACGGGTGAGGAGCACGGCCAGGCTATCGAAGATAGGTGGGGAGTGTTCAAACAAAAACCACTCGAAACCTCATCCAATTGGCAGGGAGCTGAAAAAAAATTCAAAATGGCGGATTCAAGATGGCAGCCGTACAGATTTCGTCGGTGTCTATCTCGGAGACTATAAAAGATGGAAGAGTGGTTTTCTGGAAAAAGATGATCAAGACCCGATGGTCTACGTGATGAATAGAAAAAAATTCAAGATGGCGGATTTTTTTTTTTCATATAAAATGTATGCAATACTTTGGATACGTTCCTTTCCGAAATTTCTGATGGTTTCATATAGAGCACAAAAATTCATTCGAAGGAAAAATATGGAGAGAGCTGATGGTTGAGGATTTCAGAGACGGGTGAGGGCCACGGCCAGGGTATCGAAGATAGGTGGGGAGTGTTCAAACAAAAGTCACTCGAAACCTCATACAATTGGCAGAGAGCCAAAAAAAAATCCAAAATGGTGGATTCAAGATGGCGGCCATACAAATTTCGTCGGTGTCTATCTCGGAGACTATGAAAGATGGAAGAGTGGTTTCTTGGAAAAAGATGATCAGGACCCGATGGTCTACGTGGTGAATAGAAAAAAATTCAAGATGGCGGATTATTTTTTTTCATATAAAATGTATGCAAGACTTTGATACTTTCCTTTCCGCTGATGGTTTCGTATAGAGGACAAAAATTCATTTGGATGAAAAATATAGAGGGAGCTGATGATTGAGGATTTCGGAGACGAGTGAGGAGCACGGTCAAGGTATTGAAGATAGGTTGAGGGTGCCCAAACAAAAATCACTCGAAACCTTATCCAATTGGCGATGAGCTGAAAAAAACACCAAAATGGCGGATTAAAGATGGCGGCCACACAAATTTCGTCGATGTCTATCTTAAAGAGTGTATAATGAGTGTATAATAAGAGTGAATAGTGGTTTTGTGGTAGAAAATGATCAGGCCCTGAAAGTTTAAGAGCAGAAAAACCGCGGTCCGCTGCAGCGGGCCGCGCACCCACGCGCCCTACTAGTAATTTATATAATTAAAGAACTTTTTAAGGATTTTTTTCTTAAATCAACAAGAATTTGAAATAAAATTGAAAAATGACCCAGTCTCCAATTATTAGCACATACGGGATTAAGTACTGGTTAGTACTGACGGGTAAGTCGATCAGTCAAAATGGCCGAAAACTTCAGGAACTCCAGAACAATATCTTTCAACTGCAATACTGACGTCATTTTAAAACTTTCCAGATTAGAAAGGTTTCGATTGTGAAAAATATGAATTCCCCTAAATATATTTTAATCTGAAAATTTAAAAACTACAATCAGAAACTTATATTTTAATCTTTTTTGCTAAAGTGCGAATAAACTGGTGCAGTGCTAGCAATTGGGTTGGTCACCCTATAATGTTTACTAATATTTTTGTTTGTTGGTTTATTGGTTTTAATAATGTTTCAGCTGTTACTGCTGTGTACAATAAAAAATAATCACCACAATTTATTAAAGGCATCTCAAATAAAATAAACAATAATAACAATAGACAATAGAGTGTGAATCTATTAGCGATAAATCAAAATGCCAGCAGGCTGCGCGATTGAGCAATAAATTTCAATGAGCATAATGTTCCCGCGCAACATGCGATAACTGTCAAACGGCCATGTTGGACGCCATTTTGATTTATGACATTTCATTGCGAGCTGTCAATAGGTGTCGTGTGTGACGCAGTTGTGCAATCCTTTAGGTACCTATAATAATTAATTGTGTAAATAGTAACTAAAGTGTTAATATTCTGTAAAAGAATTCCTTTCCTTGTGACAAATATTTAATTGTAAAATGATTATTTTTCCATTGATCTGACATTATTTTATATACTAGTAGGTTAAGAATTATGACTAAATTATATTAAGTATATATATATAATATTGCATGTCGTTTATATGACTAAACATATACTTTTATGTGAGCCGTCATGTTTTACGCGAATAGAGTAAATCTGAATCTGAATGTGAATAGTTTGAGCCTCAAGCCCAGTAGCTTCGTATTGAGGCAAACTCTCTCTGTCTCTCTCTGCATAGTTTTCCTCCATATAATTTTAAGAGGTTTCTTGGGATAATAATGCGGTGGGTTCCCAGACTCTTCAGAATACGACTTGACTAAGATAAAGAGATTTCGACTCTTAGATTTAACGTTTAGTATCAGATGTTGGTGATGATAACCGGGATTTAACGTGCTCTTCTGGAGACGGAAGGTACGAAAAGGCCAAATTTTGTCACCCAAATGCGGCCACCCATCCAGTTACTGACCGGGGCTAACGTTGCTTAACCAGAGTGATCGTTTGATATGCGCTGTCACAACTGGGCCACACATCTCAAAGTGGCAAACAAAAACTATTTAAATTAAAGTTATGCTTACTCTACTAAAAAGCGTACGATTTAGTTAAACACGAAACGAGTTGTTCACGAAGTAAGAAGGCGAAAAATGGCATAACGTTGGCTTGAGCTCAGGTTGAGACAAAGTCCCCACTTGAGCTACTCTAAGATAAGTAGATAGAGTATTTAAAAGCTTTAGAGAACAAGATAAAAACATCCGAAGTCTGGCTGACGCCTGAAAAGGTGGCTGCATTGATCAAAGTCGCCCGCTTATGAATGCGCTGTCAAAATTACAATGAGAAAGTTAATAGAAAAAGTTTGACAGCGTCGCCCTCGGGAGCAGCGCTGCGACAGCTTTGAATTTAATGTTGATAATGTCGCCTTAATGAGCGACGTGATCGGGGAGTCCTGAATTTTTTTTTAATTTGAGAGACACAGTTAGATCGTTAGCGAAAAAGCGGAATCAATTTTCGTTCTTATTTAAATGCGAAAATGTGCTTGTTTGTTGGTTTGTCCTCGTCAAAATCCACATTATTGTCTATCACTGTAGTGACAGTAATATAAAGTATCGGAATAAATATTGTATTTTTTGACTTGAGACTCTAACCTAGGACTTTATGATCCGCATTCGTTTAAGTTAACTACTAAACCAACGAGACAATCTTTAAAAAAAAAAAAACTTTAGTACAGTTGAAGTGTTATAACTGCCTTCATTTATGTACCTACATACAAGCGGCAACGAATGGATTTATTGATTTAATCCCCCCATTTTATTTCTCGATCGATTTTTATTTGCTGCGAGCAATAAATTCTATTTGGAAAGTCGTCAATCAATCAAAGAGAGCATAATAACTTTATGCTAGACTTGGGTAGTTCGTGAATGAGTGACAAGAATGAACTAAGAGTAGGTACATCTAACAAAGATATTCAGTCATGTAGTACATTTTTGTCATTCATAATATTATGAACTGTAATAGTTTAATAGTCTTCTAATTCTAAAGAATACATAGGTACTTCCGAAAGCCGTGCGCTGTGGTTAAATAGCAGAAATGAACTTAGGAATTAAGTACTTGTATGTGCTATGTACATCATATTACTAACAAATTAGTAACATTATTTGGTTCATTTTTGTCATTGATATTAGGTATTATTATGAAATCGACCTATACGTAGAATAGAGTTATATATGATTATGGCACAAAAATTTTTTATTGCATTTTTAAGCCTAAAAAGATCTCTAATATTTACTAGTGAAATCAAAATTTTAAAAAGTTATGTAGATCCAAAGATACCAGTCGAATAAAGGTACATTTAATTTATTTCCCCAAAGAAGAAGGGCCCGACAGCACAAGTGTCAGTATTCACTGTCCAGATCAGCGCGATCGGAGGGTCCCATCTGCAGTTGTATTCATGTTCTCCGAAATGATAGTGTGCACACGCTCACACTTTTATCTGCTATTTTCGTGCTAATTTTGTTATTATTTTTTATTATATGTGCTCAAACTTAAAAATACACGCTCAAAACATATGATCTTCCCTTCGTTAAAGCCAAAAAAAATTGAATATAGTAATACGACAAATGCCGTGGAGATAAAAAAAATGGAAAAATGGATGTTCCAGGTTAGTGAATGGAATTTTCTTTCTTCAGCTTTGTAATTATATTACATAGATTGCTCTTAGATAGTTATATATAATAATTTTTACAGATATATATTTTTAAAGCTAAATAATTAAGTTAAACGGTTCCACATTCATATAGAACATTATACCTCAGAATATTAGATTTTACTACAAAAAACAATCAAAAAAAGAAATATCAATTCATTACACCTATTAAACATTAATTCATACATTTTAATAAGTAATCAATAATATTAATTATTTTACCATACTACTTTATTATTCGGAAATCATGTAAAAAATATCGGGACAATGTGCACAAGTTACTTTGTTCGAGGGAAATTATTTTGAAATTATGAGGTATATGTGTATATATTCATTTATTCTTGGTTTGACATTGAGATATATATCCTTATTCAACTGAAAACTACCATAAAAGCCTAAAATTAATATTTTTTTTTATGTTAAGTATTTATAAAAAAACTACATAAAACTATTTAGACCTGTTTTCTGTAGTTAATTGCTTTAACGTTTTAATGATGTTAATTTTTGTTTTCAGAAAATGGCAGTGTCAGTAGTGGAGCTTTTACAATAACAGCACTACCACAGGGAGCTGAAAAAATTAGGCAAGAGGTCCCTGATATATGGGAAGATTGATATATTAGATGGAACTGTAAGAGGCAGTCGATTATCTATATTGCAGCCGGCATATAATGATAAATACCAGTTTTTGCTACTGACAAAACTAGCCATAAGGCTGCACCATGTTGCTGAAAATTCTATAAAAGATAATAAATAATGTCTACCGTCGCCTGCAATTGCAACAACTAGACCTAACACTTTTAACTCGGTCCAACTTTGAAAATTCCCCTGCTGTTAGCTTTGGGAATTTGTCTTGAATATCATCACCAAAATGTGTACCGACTACCATGCCTTCTCCGTTAAATACGCATAAATTGTCGTGATGCCTTTTATTCTAACCATATGATGATCACTGGACGCAATCACCATCTACAACTAACTCTTACAGTGCACCTAACGACTCTAGAGATGATGATGTGCCGCATCTTCTTTACAAATTCATTATTTTGATTAATTTAAAATTTTCATTTTGCGCGGTACCCAGTGGATCTCTGCCACCACAATATTATTTTCTTCGTGATTTAAAATATCTATTCAATTAAAATATTAATAATATAGACATAAATAACTTAGATATGTTACGATCGGCAACGCAACGATCACATCCGCGGCAGGCTCAGTGTCCGTGACATCGGAGATAAGCTGCAAGAAGCCCGTCTAAGATGGTATGGTCATGTAGCACGGAAACCACAAAGCTACGTCGGTAATAGATGTCTTAACATCGCCGTCCCTGGAGCTAAATCTCGCGGCCGTCCAAGAAAGCGCTGGCTGGACCTCGTAGGTGCCGATATGAGAGCCAATAAATTAAGAAAATTGGATGCACAAGACCGGGCAAAGTGGGCAAAAGCATGCCGGAAAGCGGACCCCATCTAGTGGGATAACGCTCAGTCGAAGAAGAACTTAGATATGATTGATTTCTTATTGATTGCCAATAATAAATCGCACAGAAAATTGTGGAAAATAGAGAAAATCTTTTTAAACCTTTTTGTTTGCCAATATTCGGTTGTACTTTTTTTAAAACTCCTGAAAGAACTTATATATTGTCCTTGTAGCAATTTTATTCGTTGGTTTTATTCGAGTTTTCTATAATAGGATTATTATTAATGCTAAATAATAGTTCCTAATACGTTATTTATGTTTATGTTTTATATTAGTTATTTATTAGTTTCATTTTGAGGTTTCTATAGTAGGATTATTAATACATTCTACTTACATATTTACACAATAGTTTCTAAATTTAATTTCCTAAATATATAAAAGGATAAGGTGACTAATTGACTGACTGACTCATCATCATCACATTGCTCAAAACACTGGATAGATCGGATTGAAAGACATACAGATAGCTATTATGACGTAGGCATCCGCTAAGAAAGAATTTTTGAAAATTCAACCCCTAAGGGGGTAAAATAGGGGATTGAAAAATCGAACTTAATGTGAGCAAAGTTGCGGGCAAAAGCTAGTATTACCTATATAAAATACAAAGTACTTTCAGTTATTTTATTATTAATTTTTACATTTTTTTGTAAGACAATTTTATAGTAGGTACATGCTTAGTAATTAAAAAAATTAGTCAAATTATGTTGAATTTTTTTTACTAATAAATGTGTTATTATGAAATAAGAAACACTGTTTATTTTGTATTTATATTTCATCCTTTACAGCAAATAAGACCGTTTGAAGATTAGTATTTCCATATAAAAAAGTTATATATAGACATAGTACGAACACTTTTCCCAAGTATAAGGTTACATATACATATAGAACATGGAGACATCCGCAAAAAATCGTCACATATGCATATAGAACCTCCTAAATTCCAAATTATGTGTTTTGCATTGAGTTTATTGATAGTAATCAATGCATAATAATGTTCCAAAAGTATACTATGAGAATCAATTCTCTAGAAAAATAACGAAAAAAGTTACAGGAAAGACAAACTTCAAATCGCTCTCCTGTAAAGTAGGGATTTTGCAGAAGTAACTCTATTCTGCGTATAGGTCGAAATACTAATGAAAGCCATCCCTTTTCACGCATCAAAAGAATAAAAACTTTTACGTAAGCATGGTATGTACACTTAGAAAACACGTGCTTGATGGGTTTACGTGTCTCGGAACTGTTTCGTTTCTCTCACTCGTCTCACTGCACTGGCTCTAGTCAATGCCGTGCGAGCCAGCATACTTTGTATCAGTACGTCTTTAAGGAAATACTGTACGAGAGATATGAATCTTCGATTCAAAAGATATGTATCCCTCCTTCTTCTAAGTGAGTCGTTTTGCGCAGCTCTATTTTATGCGCAGGCGCACAATCTGTTGATCGGGAAAACGGTAATAAATCAGAGTTGTAACAATAAACTTGTAATTCATTAGTGTATTAAGTCCAAAATATATTCTCATTAATCTTCCAGTATGTAGTTTGCTTTGGTTAGTCAGAAATGACTAAAAAGTAGTTACGACTTCAGTTTGTATCTCGATTTTATTATTTTATGATTTAAGTTAACTAAGTTTCACCTAAGTTTATTTCATTCTAAGATTAGTTGGATTTATGATCGTTAGTCGTTCTAGGAGCGTAGCGACTCTCTATTATCTAAATTTAATAATATTAAAAAAGTAGCGGACGCCCGCGACTTCGTCCGCGTTCCTAAATCTCCACAGTTTAGGTGGGCAGAAACCCTGCAGCATCAGGATTGAAGAGTTGGAACTTGAAATTTTTATGGGAGTATCTTGCAAAGTTTTTGTTTCAATTAAAAAAAGATTCACGCAAATCGGTTAAGAATTCACGGAGATATCGATATACAGAGGTAGAAAAACACAACTTCTTCTCCTACTTCTTCAAAAGTCGGTTAAAAAAGTAGCCTATACTATGCCCGATAATATCAGCTATCTACCAGTGAAAGTCCCGTCAAAATCGGTCCAGCCGTTCCTGAGATTAGCGGCAACAAACAGACAGACAGACAGAAAAATAGATGGCGCTGGCTGTAGGTTGGCTCGCGAAATTACTTGATTGACGGGCTTTGCATAAGAGGCTGCTATACAAAACTGCTTTTTGTTCCAGACACTTCAATTTGATTTATTTGTATAGATGTGAAAGTACGGATGGATGAATGTTTGTTACTCAATCACGCTGCAACGGCTGAACCAATTCAGATGAAATTCGGAAATAGATTATAGTCTGGAATAACACATCGGCTACTTTTTAACCCGAAAAATAAGAGAGTTTTTAAAATCCCACGGGTACTCTTTAATTTTCCGGGATAAAAAGTAGCCTGTGTCACTCTCCCAGTCCTCAACTATACCCATGCAAAAAATCACATCGACCCTTTGTTTTGAGTCGGCCCACGCGTTTTGTCGCCAGAGCGCCACATACATACATAGATGATAAACACATTGTGCGTGTGGTGCGGGTTGTTACGTTCCCTCAAATATGTTTGAGCGAAGCAATGGCTGGATCATGCGTCATGCTCGTGAACGGGTGCCACCAACGGGAATGGGTCTGCTTTATGTCTGCCCGTCTTAAGATAGATTGTAACATGCAAATGTAGGTCTTATGCATTTTTTGAAACTTCGTGAAGCACTGTGTACAGAGCATAGTTTTGTTACCTATTGTAAAATTTTTTTTTTTAAAAGAGCAACCGCCGAGTTTATTCCTGGCTCTTCTCGGCAGGAACGGCATTCCGAACCAGTGCAGTGGTAGATTCATCGACGACTCAAAAGCACTTGTAAAAGTTTATTTGAATAAAAAATATTTCTATTTCTATTTCATTACCCTCCTTTGCGTGCCCCGTAAAAACAAAGTCTTTCCTTTCTGACACTCATTGCCTTTTCGTCACTGTCCCGCGATGAAATTTTAAATTCGTCCCGGCCGGTCCCGGTCTGTCCCGGCGCCGGACTCAACCCGCGGGTCGCGCCGCTGTCAAACTTTTTCTATTAACGCGCCCTAATTTGACAGCGCATTCATAAGCGTTGCGACTCTGATGAATGGACCCGATTCTTTTAACCGAATTCAAATGAAGGAGGTTCCCGATGTAAATGTCAGTCTTTGTTTCCAATAAATAGTGCGTTAGTGCACTACAAAGTAATAAAATTTGAAGACTTCCCTCGATTTCTCCAGGATCCCATCATCAGATTCTGACCTCATGACAGTGGGACCACCTGGGAAGTAGTTATACACTTTCAAATAAAAAAAGAATTTTCCAAATCGGTCCAGGCGTCTTCGAGTAATCGGGGAACATACTTACATAAAAAATAATAAAAAAAAAGATTCCGACCAATTGAGAACCTCTTTTTTTGGAAGTCGGTTAAAAAAGTAACCGTCGCATACATCGCCGATCTGAGTCATGTCGTGTCGTCTATAGCGTGAAGTATACGTCGTCATGTCTTCGTATATTTCGACTGTTCCGTAGAACAAAGTCACATCTGCTAATATAAATTCACAACTTGAAATTTTAGCCTTAAAAGTTTTTGTAAACTACATATAAAATGTTAATAGTTTACTAAAACTTCTAAGGCTTAAATCTCAAGTTATGAATTTAGCAGATGAGACTTTGTTCTACGGAACAGTCGATTTAGTGAGGCGTAAAGTGTAAGACGGGGGTGGCACACAAATCGCGCGCCAAGCGGAGGAGCGCGCTTAGCTTCTCAGTAATCGCCGTTCGCTTACCGAATGACTGCCACAAATAACATTGATGTACGTTAATAGCGACGTTTTTATGTGTGGCACAAGGTTTACGAGTTAGCGATGAACGAAGAATAAGGAGCTGTACACACGTAGATGCCTGTTGCGGCTATCGGCGACTCGGAACAAGAAATTTTTATGATTTTTATGTACTTAGTTTAATTGTAGTTGAGAGTTTCGGTGATCGTTACTACTAGGAAAACTTTTAAAATGATAATAGTTTCGGCAATTGCGCAGCGCCTTAGGCTAGAGACACATCTAGCGACATCCTGCGCGTGGATATCGAAAAAATACAATAGAAAATTATTTAAATTATAAAAGAGCTTGGATTTGACTAGCTCCAGCAATACGCGAGACGGCAATTAATGATGTACTACATAATGTTGTTGATGAAATGTTTTAAAAAGCAACCACCGAGTTTTTAGTAGGTCTTTCTCGGTTGGAACAGCTGGATGGTCACTTGAGAATAATTCAAGAGCACTTTGTCAAAAAATATTTGAATAAAAACATATACATATTATCTCTACGTATATTTGGTAGGTACTGAGTATTTACTAGCTGTACCGACTGCCTGCGTGATTCACTACCGTTAAGTGTATGCAAATCGGGTCCGATTGCCCGCTTTCTACTTGACCATGGCCTTATACTTCCGCTCCGCTTATGGTTCCGCTTATGCTCGCAACTTGTGCCATAAGCCATAAAACGTGCGGGGTCAAACACTCGCGCCTCGCAAAATAAACAGCGATATATCCGCAAGTAATTGTATTAAATGCGACTTTATTGTTCGCGGAATGTATTTACACGGTTGTACGTTACAAATTGCTCCCGTAAATCTCTTCTTATATCTACGAGTACTAGTTTTTGCTTGCAACTTTGTCTGCGTGATTTTAAAATTCCTCTCCCCCGGGGGAATTGTAAGTTTTTTTTCGCAGGAGACATATTTTCGGTTTTAGTACAGCATTTTTTTACAAAATTATATCAATATAGAAAACTTTAGTTTTCCGGGATAAAATGTAGTCTATGTGTTAGTCCTGCTTATGAGCTATCTTCATTCCAAATTTCAGCAAAATCGGTTCATTCGTTTTGGTGTGAAAGAGTAACAAACATACACACATACACATACAAACTTCGGCCTTTATAATATTAGTGTGATGTGACGTATTAGATATTGACATAAATATTACATAATATATATCCTATCCTATTAATATTATAAATGCGAAAGTTTGGATGGATGGATGTTTGTTACTCAATCACGCCGCAACGACTGAACCGATTTAGCTGAAAGATACGGAGATAGGTTATAGTCTGGAATAACACATCGGCAACTTTTTATCCCGGAAAATAAGAGATTTCCCCTCAATTCATGTACGAAGTCGCAGGCATTAGCTAGTTGTTATATATAACAATCTTATACAGCCCTAACTACCTATAATAAAGGATATGTACGCAGTTAATGAAATAGCAATAAAAAGTGTTTATATACTTACCTATACCTAATCCATTTTTAGGTTGCTAAAAAGGTTAAAACAGAAACGAACCTTAAAGCTTTCTATATAAAAGATATAATTCCTTGACAGGATTAAGTCGGAAAGTTGTTACTTCAACGGTGGATTGTACATTTTATACATCTGTAACCCGATACAAGCGAACAGTGGGTAATTAAAGTTTTTATTGTACGGCGTGGGGTTTTTATATATCCATAAATTTAAATAATCTGTTTGTCTGTTTAAACGCAATAAACTCCTAAATGCGGCGGCTGTGTAATTGAAAAAAACTGAAATTGTATTCACTTGAAACTTGTTAAAGGTTTTGTTTAATGTTTTTTTTAATACCTACCTATTTTTGACAGACATTTGGGTGAAGACGGGTTAGTAGGTACTAATGCCACATGTTGCACAATAATAAAATAAATTTTTATTGTTTCCATATTAAGTATAAAATAAATAAATACATTAGGTAGATCGAAGGCTTAAACTGCACGAGACATATTTTCAGTTTTAGAAGAGGATTGCCGTTTTTATAACATTTTGTTTAACAAACATAATTAACTGTACTACATTTTTTCTATTCTATTCTATCGCAGTTCTGTGCCGCTAGTGTCCAGCCTCCCGACTCACAGCATCTAGCATGAGTTCATCTAACTTTACTTTTGCGTAACAAAATTTTGCAAATCACCAGTATCTCGTTACAATGAACAATCCAATAACCTAAATCACTTGTCTCTCTCATTCGTCGGCACAATAAATTAAGACCTGGTCAAACACAACGCGGTAGCAGGACGCGAACTTGTAAGCGAGGCAGGGTTCACGGGTTAAAACATCCCACTAAGCGATTCAGCGTTCTAATACGGTATCGCGTAGAAACTGTTTAGGAGTCATATTGGGTTTAATTAATGCCATACCATTTCTAACTTAGGGCGCTACGATATAAGATGGCATCGTCATCTCATAAACTTATGGCTACTCGTAAGAGGTAGGTACTCTAATGCTAAGATCTATAGAGTATGTTCTGACTTAGCTCGGACTCAAGAGTTTAAACGAGACACAAATATGCTCCGACATAAATCTGTCTCGTTTTATCTCTCTCTTGAGTTTGAGCAGAGTGGGAGTGGCAGTCTATAGATTTCGGCTAAGACTTAAGCTATACTTAAGAGTTAGCTCGTATTTCGATAAGAGCGAGTTCTTAGTGGCGAGATACAACAAAAAATATCTTCTGAAGAGCGCCTACTCTTCAAACATATCACTCTGTGGCAGCGTCCTAAGTGCGCATCATAAAATAATTTTAGGCTGTGAGCCGCTGTCATCACGCGTCGCTACCGTCGCGCGTCCTGTATCCCCAAGCCTCATCTCGCTTGTCCCGCTCACTCGTCAGCACAATAAATTAGTCAGAAAGGGGCAGCGATAAGTCACTCGGCGCGATCCGCGCGCGATATTTTCGTCGTCGCAGTCGTAAACGTGTCGCGGGCGTCGCTTCGGCGCGATGGATTCGCGACAGATGCGCGCGACAAATGGCGTGACAGTTTTGATCGGGTTATGTTTTTCTCGCGTTGATATACTAAAACTACGATCTCTCTGTTTTGCGTTTTATGTCTCGTTGCGGTTATAAAAATCTCAACAACTCTCTCCAACAACTGGTTAAATACTCAAAGAGTATTTAACCAGTAGTAGAGTTAGAGTAGCGCCTAAAGAAAGTAATAATGGTGACATTTTGTAAGAACAAAATATATGAGTGAAGGATGATACAAAATTAATTTAATTATTATACCTACTTTTTTATTACAATATGCTATTTCCTTTTCGAGTAGAAGGGCTAATATTTATCAGTTAAATTTTTTTTTAGAAATTCTCTCCACAACAATGTATATGTTTTATTTTTATAATTCACAGTAATATTTAAAAAAAATATTGTTTATTTCTCGTAAACAAAACATATAAATTAACGTATATTTTGTTACAAGAAACTGAAGGGTTTAAAAAATATTATTTACACGAGTTCAGAATTTATCGTTACCAAATCAAAATACGAAAAACTCTACTTTTGAAAATGGGTAGTAATAATATGCAGTGGGTACATTTTTACGTTGAATTACTGAGGAACAGTGAGTCTTTGATATTTAGAATCAGTGTAGCAGCTTAATGTATTGCAGTGACGAAGGAATAGACTTGACAAACAAAAGTTTATCAAAACTTTTGTTTGTCGAGTTCGTTTGAAGTACTGTGGACAGTTGTACCTGGAGAGGGATTAATGTTATCCTTACTAATATCTTTATTATTATTATAAATAGGAAAGTGTGTTTGTTTGTAGGTTTTTTGGTTTGTCCTTTAATCACGCCGCAATAAAGTAACGGATTAACGTGATTTTTTGCATGGGTAGGTATAGTTGAGGACCGGGAGCGTAACATAGGCTGCTTTTAATCCGGAGAGAGATCATTCACAGGATCGACAGTTTTACGTGCTCTCTGAGGCACGGGGGTGACTCACGGCTAACTTCCTAACTCCGGGCCAGTACTGAGAATTTCTTGACAGAAAAACCCGATAAATTTTATGGCCCGACCCAGAAATAGAACCTGAGACTTCGTCATTCACCTGCACTACGTAGGTACATTTCTGAAACGAACGGCTAAGTTATGGAACGCACTTCCAGCTTCTGTGTTTCCGGCCACGTATAATCCGAGTAACTTCAAGACAAGATTGAATAGGCATTTTCTGGGCAAGCGCGCTCCAACCTAGACCTCATCAATGCTTTCCATCATTGATTGTCGTCAAGCGTAAGCTTGCTTTTATCTCATAATAAAAATTAAAAAAAAACATCTGTAACAAGACAATGTGGACTTTCGAATTTTACATAGCCCTTCAGTCGTCGCTGACAAATCGCTAGAATCCGTACCAAGGAGCAGACATGTGCGAGCTGACACCTACTAACAATGTTTGCTGCAGGGCGGCGACAAGTTTGCACTGCGAGCAAATCCCTCCACATGGGTTCCGTTGCAGTGAAATGAAAACAAAATCCTTGCAATGCCTGACGACCTCCCTGGCGTAGTGGTGAACGCTGTCTTATAACTGGGAAGCCTCAAATTTGATTTTTATATATATGTATATATATTATATTTACTGCGCTTGAGTGCGCTCTCATCTGATGGTAAGTGAAAAAGTAGCCTAAGATGGTGCGCGCTTCCCAAGAAGATGCCTATTTACTCTTGATTTAAAGACATCCAGATTATAGTTAGTCGATTCCCGGCGGAGACAATTTTGGAATTTACAATTTCTGAATCGTCTCAGGTCTGGTCTGTTGGCAGGCTTTGGTCGTGTTACTACCACCATACCATGTAGTTACCACCATACTGTCAAAGACGTGCCGCCAAGTGATTTAGCGTTCCCGCACGATAGCGTGTGGAAACCGATTAGGGGTAGGTGTAGGTTGCATATACACTGCCATATCCCTTCCGAGTTAACCCGCTACAATCTTAGACTGCGTCTTCATTTATTATCAGCTGAGAGCGCAGTGAAGGATTTTATCTTATCATCGAATGAAAAAATAAATTAAAAAAAAAAAAAACAATTCTTCACCCTTCTAAGTACGCATTATGTTGTGAAATGCAAGTACGGAACCATACACTGCGCATGGCCTGACACACGATTGACCATTTATTCTTTTATATATTTAAATAATAACATAAGAAAAGATAAGAAGTAGAAGATTATTGATTTCGTTATCAAATAAACATCCTATCAATAAGAAAAATACGGATCCGCTTTACAATCACCCATATTGTCCGCCTGTCCGCAGCGCGCGGAGGGGGGGCGGGGGAGGGCGAGGGGGCCGAGGGTCCTGTTGACATTGCGATCGCAGTGCGGATTGAATGCAAACTAGAGCCACAGAGCCACCGTAACAAGCGTCTTTGTCAAACGGGGTTACTCGAAATATATGGAGATGGACTCTTTCAGTGTATTTTTACCCGACTACGACAAAACGAAATATATCGACCGTAGCAATTAACAGTGTCGGATCTACATTTTAACGATTTTCATTTTATTGCATTAAAGGTCTTAGAATAAAAATAGCAATGCCCCCACCAATTATGAAACTTTTAAAATCAACCAACCATCTTTGGTTTTTGCAAGTGCAAAAATTAGGTATATTGACTATTCTTCACTTTTCACATATTTGAAACTTTGAACGGCCGTACCCTAAAGTAGTGATTTTTCACATACGACTATGTTAATTGCTACGGTCGATATAAAAGACCCTTTTGTAATTATAATATTAGTGGAAGTTGGTATGAAAAAAAATGCTCTTCCAACTTGGAAGTAGGTAAAGGAAATTCAAAATCTGTTCAATAAGTCAGTTCACATGGGAAAATTGAGAATTATGTTGTAGCAACATCGTAAAAGAGTCATCGATGAATCAAACTGTTTAATAATTTAAGTACATAGGAATTTTGATCTAATAATTAAAAATAAACTTCGCACACATAAATGCAGAAAGGTGAAAAAGATGGAAAGAAGTAACTTAAGTATAAGTAAACTAATTCATTGAACAAACTATACTGTATTTAACTTTATACAGCACTCGTACTTGAAAGATCTGAAAACATTAAATACTTGGACAGCTTAATGATATTATATTAAAATAGCGGCCTTAGTTTCAATTTTGTTCACCAGATCAATAAAGTTAGTGGCAATGTACCCTGAAAGGGCTGTGTACGAAGTTAAAAAAAAATTAGCGTACCGAAGCTTCCTCCATAGTTGGCGGGCGGTGAACACACCGCAGGCTTGTTAAGGCAGTAACAAGTGACGCTGTCGCCCGCAGCTGCTGAGACATGCCAATATGAGCGTAGCGCAGACACGGGTCCCGCCCGCGACACCTCCGTGCTGTATGGAAGCCTGCTCGCAAATTAAATGTATTTAGAAATTTTCAAACGAATGTTTGGTTGCAAACAGTTGGATGACGAGTATATTCTACTATCATTTTTAAAAAATCCCGCGGGAATTCGCTATTCTGGGATAAAATGTAGCGAGAGACACACGAATTTTGTCTAACAATTTTCTCGTGATCTTAGAGATTTAAGAGTAGATGTTTTAGGCAAAGCTAAAATCCTCCGTATCCTTGCAAAAAATCAGGTCAATACGTTGCTGCGTGAATTAAGGAAAACCCGACAAATAATATTAGATTACATGTGGATAATATAATGTCTATGACATCGTACACAACACATGCATTCATAAAATATTCTAATATATTATAGTCCGTATTGAAAATTTAAACGTAAAAGCGTATAAGTATTTATTGAATTAAGCGCAGATAAATTGATAAACGCACGTTAACACCTGCGCCCATTACAGTAACTACTGAATTGATAACGCACTGAATTAATGTTTATATTACAATTTGGAATCAATGAATTCATAATAAACTATACAAGTTAATACATACATGTTTATGATATTGTCAACATTGTTATGTCGCTGTGCAATTTGATTATTATTCTACGGATAGCAGAAAAAGTGGATTCAATTAAGTCGTTAAAACACTGAAAGTATATTTCACGTTTTGACACGTCAATGTCGTCTTGTCGGTTGCGAATTTTATATTGTAGCAATTATATTGGAATTCATGATTTTTTTACAGTTTGTACGTTAAATTTTCAATGTACTTACGTTCAATACAGGCTGTTATTTTGATTGTTTCGAATTATTGACTCATAAAGAATATGAATTATTTCAACTGGCCATACCATCTTTGGTGAAAAGGCTTTTCCTTCATACAAAAAATATTGTATGAAAGAAAGGAAGGATTTTTATTTATTAATTACAGAATTATGAATTCAACACTTATAATAGAGCAAACGACTGGAGGTCGAACCGTCGACCTTTTATTTATTTATTTATTTATTCATTTATTTTGCATTCATGTATCTACTTACATGTCTAATACTACATGTTTAATTGTGAGCAAGATTACATGAAGCCCACAATTAAACATGTAGTATTTTAGTTTTCAATCCGCACCTTTAACCACAAGGGCTTCAATTGTGTGAAACTGAATATTAAAAATTAAATACTCATTAAATATGTAATTCACATGCTAACCGTACTCACGTTGCAGTCTCAATCGACCATTCACGTCAAATGCCATCGTCTACTAACAACCATTATAATGCCACATAATGCTATGTATAAATACGACTATCATACAAATATATCCACGATCCACACGATTACACTGGCTTTTCATTACAATTAGCATTCCTGTTTTATGGATACACTAATGTCCTGAATTTAGATTTTAGAAGCTCTATACTACATATCACTCATTCATTAATAACATAATATTGTTATGTATTAATTTCGTGAATAAAGATTGTGAGTAGAGGTGTGAATAACAATTTTTTTAATTCATAAAACTGACTAGAATTTTCTAAATAATAAACACACATCAATTTTAAGGAAAAAAGTCGTTATATAAAATTCTAAAAATTCTAAATTATTTATTTTATGTAGGCCAACTTGTAGCTCTTATAACATGTCAAGACTCTACCATAAATACGGTTTATACGTCCATATTTATTTTGTTTGAGATATAAAGGTTTAAAGTTTATCTATAATATATTATCTATATTATCATTATTTCAATGGCCTTCCGAAAGTGGTAGATTCATTTGACGATTTGAAATCACTTTATAAAAGTTTAAATGAAAAATATTTTTTTAATTGTCTTTATATAGAACTAGTAGGGCGCGTGGGTGCGCGGCTCGCTAAAGCGAACCGCGGTTTTTCTGACCACCAAGTATACCTTCGGGTCTAGATCATCTTTTTCAAAAGAAAACCATCCATCTTTTATACTCTCTGAGATAGACACCGTCGAAATTTGTATGGCCGCCGTTTTGAATCCGCCATTTTGAATTTTTTTCAGCTCCCTGCCAATTGGATGAGGTTTCGAGTGAGTTTTGTTTGGGCACCCTCAACCTCCCTTCAATACCCTGGCAGTGCTCCTCACCCATCTCCAAAATCCTCAATCATCAGCTCTCTCCATATTTTTCCTCCAAATGAATTTTTGTCCTCTATACGAAACCATCAGAAATTTGGAAAAGGAACCTTATTACAGTCTTGCATATATTTTGTATGAAATAAAAAAAAATCCGCCATCTTGAATTTTTTTTTTATTCATCAAGTAGACCTTCGGGTCTTGATCACCTTTTTCCAAGAAACCACTCTTCCATCTTTTCTAGTCTCCGAGATAGGCACCGACGAAATTTGTATCGCCGCCATCTTGAATCCTCCATTTTGAATTTTTTTTCAACTCTCTGCTAATTGGATGAGGTTTCGAGTGACATTTGGTTGAACACCCCCCACCTATCTTCGATACCCTGGCCGGTGCTCCTCACCGGTCTCTGAAATCCTCAACCATCAGGTCTCTCCATATTTTTCCTCCAAGTGAATTTTTGTCCTCTATACGAAACCATGAGAAATTTGAAAAGGAACCGTATTTAAGTCTTGCATATATTTTGTATGGAAAAAAATAAATTCCGCCATCTTGAATTTTTTTTCTATTCATCAAGTGGACCTTTGGGTCCTGATCATCTTTTTCCAAGAAACCAGTCTTCCATCTCTTATAGTCTCCTAGATAGACACCGACGAAATTTGTATGGCCGCCATCTTGAATCCGCCATTTTGGAGTTTTTTTTCGGCCCTATGCCAATTGGATGAGGTTTCGAGTGACATTTGGTTGAACACCCCCCACCTATCTTCGATACCCTGGCCGGTGCTCCTCACCCGTCTCCGAAATCCTCAATCATCAGCTCTCTCCATATTTTTGTTCCGAATGAATTTTTGTCCTCTATACGAAACTGTGAGTGAAAAAAAATTCTTCCATACAAAATTTTACAGGAGAGGTGATCAATGAGTCAGTCAGTGAATCAGTGAATCAGCACGAGTAGCTATATATATATATTAATATAATAATAATATATACCTTGGAATTGGATCACATTAACTGCATATCCATTATTCAGTAAGTGGATAAAAATTGTCTCAACAAAAACTGACGACAACAGGACAGAGGGGCTAGACAAGTGGCATTCGATTCGAAGCGATTCGATTTCCTAATTCGCAATCGCTTTAACGAAAGCGAAGTTCGACTGCTAGACAAAGTTACATGTGATTAGCGATCGCCTATTCCATTCGTCTTTTCGATAAATAGTAACTTTTGTCTATGATCTTTCGTAATGAAACGTCAAATTCGTGCATCTAATTTTGAATGTTGGTTTGAGTGGTTTTTCTTAAGTGTGAAAGTAGAGTTTAATTTACTTAAAAACTATTGATTCGTAATATTCAGACTAATTATATTTCTTGGTAAATAACAAAGTGCTTTTGTGTGTACTAAAAAACAAATATGTAAGTAGGTACCTATGATTTCAGCTAGACAAATAAAATGTTAGAGAATTCTTTCGTAGTGCTTATTGCTGAGCCTCACTGGATGTTTGTTATTGATACCTTGAATAGTTAATAGGTACTATCAACGGGCCTTTGTTCATGTCGCGCATAGCCAAAGATTGTTTATATTAATAGTTGTATATAGGACCTTTGTGACTATTTCGGCGTAGTCCAAGCTAATTTGTGTTTATATTAAATACTCGTGGTTCGCCCCGAACTGAGACCTAGCGGTATCCCATAATTCCCAAAAGATAGTTTTAATTATATATTGTAATAATTAACTTTTAACATTAGACGCAATAAAAAATAATAATAGTTGACGCAAAACTGTTTATTGATACAGCGCCATCTATAAGCATTATTGTGAAGCTATTAGCATTAAAAATTAAATGATTTCGTTTTTTACCAGTATTTATCAATTCAATTATCATTATTATTGTTCAATAATAATGCAAGAAGCCAATAACAATCTCAAAATAATTCAAAAAACAACTAAAATTAACAAAACAATGCTATTTCTTTCGTTTTCTACAGGGTCTTGGCGTTCGCTACGGTTTCCATCAATAAAATCGACAACTATCGATAACGCTTGTGAAAAATGCCACTTGTCTAGCGCTTGTCGATTCGTTTTTATTAGACCACGTGACATTTCGATAGCTAATGTCAATCCCATACATTTTTCGACATTTCTACTAGCGATATCGCTAATGGAATGTAACTTTGTCTAGGCCCTCAGGAAACTGAGTGGTATTTCCTTATTTCGTAATTAATAACTTCAAATAGCAATTTCAATTAATATTAACTCAAGTTTAATTTGTCCCGTCATTAGACTTTAAAGAAGGATATTTGAAATTTTTTACTCGCAATTAGTACCTACATGTTACAAAAAAGCGAAACCAATATTTTAAATCCAAAGTCGTTTATGTGGCAAAGAGCAGAACTAAAAAAATAACAGACAGTTCATCTTAAAAATTGGTTTGACAAAGTTCTCTGGTTGCTTTAGAATGGGTTCACATATTAATTACTGGTAAGTAGCTTTTAAGGATCTGTTGTGAAAAAAAGAAGTTTAAATTTAACGAGAGAAATGTAGAGTTGTAGAATTGATATTCTACATTTCTTTCATTCGCCCATTTCCGGTATTAAGAAATAGATGTAAATACTACTAATAATTCGTCATTAAAAAATGCTGTCATTTTAACAGATAATTGACTGGATCGCGCGGCGCAATGCTACCGGAGAAGTATGATTGCGCGACCGCAGTCGCTTCACGCGACGCTTTTACATCATCACTACAAAGGGTAATAAAACAAAGTCGCTTTCTCTGTCCCTATGTACGCTTAAATCTTTAAAACTACGCAACGGATTTTGATGCGGTTTTTTTAATAGATAGTGTGATTGAAGAGGAAGGTTTATATGTAGGTATAATAACATCCATTAACAGTGAATGACATAGGCTATATATTTTATACCCGTGCGAAGCCGGAGCGGGCCACTAGTGTAGGTATAATTTTTGGTCAGCACAGTGACCGGTTAGTATCACCAGTTGACGTTACAGATCCCGGTTGCAGACACCAGAAACTGGAATGTTACCTTCAGACGTAACACTACAAAGCACGTTGGAGTCGGGGTCATAAAGTCGCGTTGTTGGCTTCATGCAGCTACAGTTTGACATTCGTCATCCAGTTTACCAATCATACACGCCTATGCATGTTCAGTATGCTAGTGCATCATGCCAAGTAGTTGCTGTTTGTGACTTAACATTCGTGTTATGTCTGCAATGAACGATGTCTAACGCCTCTGTGTAAATTGGTTAGTCTATGGCGGCGAAGTAAGACAGCCGTGCCATTCCGTTAGATTTACAACTCAACTGACGTTTTAACGATAATACGCATTTACGAGTATTTATGTGTATTTACGTATATTTACGGCCGACGAGAAAGCCCGCCGGTTTAATTGTGGAATAAAATTGAATTTACAGTCGTTGATTTATGCGCGTCGGGCGGGCGATACGCGTTTATGGCGTTTTATGGCGGTTTATGATTTACTCCGCGGGAAATGGAACGCCAGTTCGGCGTTTTGGTTGCGTTAACCCCGCGCGGAGGTGCGATGTTGATACGGGCTTGTGCTGTTTTTGTAAATAACATCCTACATGTCTATCTGCGAGCTGATCTTCGTTAGTTTTTATCTAGCCTGAAGCAAGGGCAAAGTTTCAATAATGGACAAGTTTCAAAATTTTTTTATAGGTAGATACTTGAATGAAATAATGAATATTAGTTTTCTACAATGAGTGACGATGCAGTCTAAGAAGATGGGTATGGTATGGCACCGAACATATACCCGTCGGTTCTTCGTCTTTATAATATATAAAACTTCCACGATCGACTAGTATGGATGTTATGGTGATAACTATTTTACAGAACCTTCGAGGCTTCAGCTGTTACCCAAAGGCGTAACCAGCAACGAAGCCTTCGATGTATATTGTACATTCCAGTATAATAAAACTGTCATACCCTTTCCAGGTTAGACAGCGTCCCTTTTATACTAATGTTAAGCTAGCTTGTCACCGAGTAAAAAAGCCAGAAGCTAGGCTCATAAAAGGCCACACAATTGGTGCGGTTTCCACGCAGGCACTTACGGCGATAAGCTATCGAATTTCTCCGGAGCCCGGCACGAAATGTCGGACAAGCACTAGGCCTAATTGGTATTGGCTGTGAAACGCCGAGACATATCAATTAAAATAGCAGCCGGCGATCGCACGGCCCAACCACGCCGGGAACTCGCTGGTACCGGCGCGCACCGACGAGCGACGTAAATGTTGGATGTGATTATCGTGCGAAAATTCGTGTCGCGTTGTTGCGATAAAAATATCGTGTTCGGTTATACGCGATGTTACTGTAGTACCTATTAAGTCCGTATATACCAATGCGCACTTTATTTTTTTTATTTTTTTATTTAATGATAAATAAGCTTAAAAATACTGTCTCGATAAACTGGACAGCCAGTTTGATGGCGAGCTGGCGCTCTTATACATAAAGATTAAAAACCAAATGCACCTAATTACAATTTTTACAACAACTTAACTAAACTAACCATTAACAATAATCAAAAATAAAAAAAACTTCAGGCACACATAATATGTATTACACAACCGACGTGCTGTCCGACCCGTGGTCCTAGCAGAACTGACTAATGATTCAAATGACGCCTGTATTTGTAACATGTTTCCTCCAATATTCACAGACTACCCTCTGTATGCTACAGTTACTTACATTACTGACAGAGCCGCAATAAGGATTCGTGTTCGCCCGAATATATCGCAATTCAACGAAGTACTCGGCCACACAACCACGCTCTACCGGCTTCCGTTTTTCAACTAACTATAATGTGGTCTTTAAATCAAGAGTGAATAGGCATCTTCTAGGCAAGCGCGCGGGTATCTTAGGCTGCATCTTCACTTACCATCAGGTGAGATCGCTGTCAAGCGCTAGTCTAAATATTAAAATAAAATCAGCCAAATTGGTTGTGGTGTGAAGGAGTAAAAACATCCGTCCATCCATCCTCACAAACTTTCGCATTTATAATATAGGCAGGAGTACGATACATCTAAAACATGAGAATGATATTACATTCTTTCTTGCTCTTAGTTATACCGTATCCACGACTCTCCTTTCCTCATACATCTGAACTCTCGACAATGTATGTCCAACATTCTCCATTTAAGGTGCGTTTAGCATTTATAAATATTCCGTAATGCCTTCGCGACGTAATGGCCCGTAGCGCTGTTTGTATGATAATCTTCGACGTGCCTCGCATGCTACTGATAACGGGAAGGGTGGAAACCACTTTTTGTGCAACCCGCTCCATTGGTCAATAATATTCATGTTCGTTTAATTTTATGTCATATCGCAATGGTTTTTGCTCGTTCACTTCTGCCCATAATATGCCCATTCTAAGCGACTTTACCAAGTTTTAGATTGATTTTTGTCACGGGCTTAGCCGTGAAGGAATATAATAAAAATGTTTAATGTAGGAATTTTTTTAGGTTCGTTCATGTTTTGTGTATTGTGTAGTTGGGTATTGTGTGTTATATAATGTATTTAGTATAGTTCATGCATGTCTACTTAATAAGGTGGTACTTCTAAGCTAGCATTAACTTAACATGAACGTTTCTGGCGACGATCAATTGTCATATGATACCTGACAATTTAACGATACTTGCTATAACGGTGTAGGAAATCATCGTGAGGAAAGCTACAAACGTGAAAAATTCAAAAAAATTCAAAATTATTTATTTCATGTAGGCCAACCTGTGGCTCTTATCATCGAGACTCTATTAACGTTTCGGAATGCAGATTCTGCTGAGAAGAGCCGGTATGAATCCTCAAAGGTGTGTCCATTAATCCACCCAAAAAGGGCAGCATGCCTAAAACCTTCTCATTCTGAGAAGATACCCATGCCCGATAGTACTATGTAGTAGGTCAGCGATGGTTTGAGACTGTCGTGAGCTTATTGCGCCAGTAAAATTACACTTTTATTTTTATAGTTAGTGTCCCAGTAGGTATTATTTCACCACATACAATTTGAGCCGTAAGGTATAAGTATATTTCAGTCGACTCCAGCCGTAAGTGCACTCATGCGTTTAGCCACGAAGTACGTGTACGTGACTGAGCCGTAAACGAAATTGACCGTAAACCAAGTAGTTGACAATAAAACCAACGATAAACTACTTTGATCGATTTGGATTGGGTTTCCAGGATTATTAATAACGATCGAACAACGAGATCAGAATTCAATGCAAATGGCAAAATACTGTTACTGTGTTTTGCTTTAATGGGTGGGGTACATACTACAAAGAACCCACAGACATTCGTAATCAAGATGCTGCAAAGGTGACCTCGCTTTGGGAAGCGCATTTGCTCATCTCAGGAATCGAACCCTTCGCCTTATCACACCAGAACACTCATCCTTGAGCCAGCGAGGTCTCGTGGCGCTGTTAAAGTACCATTAAAAATGCTCTGGGATTGTCAGAAAATGATTGCACAGGTGTGACGACCATAATCACTTCTGTTTGGTTGGCATTTGGCACTCCATCGCTATTGGTTAAAATAATTTTTTTTTTAAAGAATATCAGCCAAACTGACGTTGAATAATATACTCCTCTCTTCTCCAAATAAGTGTAAAGCTTATGCTAGGGTGCTAGGAGTGGGTACGACAGTAGTGCAACAGGTGCGGTTTGAACCTGCAACCTTTCAGTTTGCAGTCCTTTAACCGTTGGCCTATTGAGGTTCATTGATACAGCAAGAAGGCCATAAATTCAGCCAATACGAGATGATTGCGATGGTCGCATTGATGCAATCATTTTTAAGAGTCTCCCACAAAAGGTCATAAGAAATGATGGGATCCGTAAAACTTGTTGAACAACTTGTTTTGTCTGGTGGAAGACTTTGGTATTGGTCAGTTATGGCGTGCGGCACGATATGGCGTGTAGTTAGGGAAGGGGAATTATGGCAGTTTAATTAAAACCGACATACTCCACCAAGCAGACCTACTTCTATGCAATTTCCAAAAAATATTTGTAGTTTAGATAAAAACAGGCAGATTATAAACGTTAAATTGTACAATTTAACGCAACATGTCGTAAGCTGTTTACAACATCACGAAATTGTTTATAAACTAACCATTTTCACAATAATACGGTGACAAAATGCTGCTACTGTTTAAAAATAACGCAGTTTCATAATTTAAAATTTTAAAGATGCCACCAATATCGTCCGAGTCATTCGGGAGTCGACGGTCGATGTAATCTCGGCGGGTTATTTATTTTAGAAGGCTTCTTTACGACCTGCCGACTACACGATCAGATGCTATCTCTGTTTATTGTCAGAGTAATGTGTCAGGGCATATTAATGTGTTGTCTTTGCGTAAGGCCCTGTGTACATTAGAGATTTATGCGATGGACGGCTATAATTTTAGCATTTTTTTTTTAGATGATGAAGATAGCCTTTCACTGGTATATAGTGGATAAGCGTGTGCCAATAATGTATAAAAATCTTGGTAACTAGCCACGACCTAAATCTTCCATCAAACACAGTCCGGTGCGGGATCGACACTTCAGCACCTTGAGACCCTAACGAATATATCATGCTTCGCTCATTTCCACTTCAACTTCGCGGCTAAGCTATGGCGGTAAGTTTGGGACTCCTATGGATTCCTTCCAATATTATCATCTTGAAGTTTGAAAACATTGGGGCTATTTGCACTTTTTGCATGGTGCTCCGGTACTTTTGCCGAACCCTTGGCGAAGTTCTTCTCTGACCAAGAATGTTCCTCATCAACCAGATGGTCTTCTGCCAGCTATTTTCATCTGAATTATGAACTGCAGGGGGTCGTAATATCAGATAAGTTGTAAGATTAAAAGGCATCGATATCAAAAGTAAATTTTTCGGTTTCGCCATAAAAATAAATTTTATATCCTGTATTTTGTAAATTGTTTGATTTTATCTCCAGTAAGTTATGCTTAAGTGGATAACTAAAAGCTGGCATATTACTTTTATGATCTTCGCATAAAGAGATCGTAACAATTGAATTGTAATTTGCTGAAACAAATTTTATGGTAATGCATTTCTGTTAAAAGTTAACGTCAGTAATTAAAACAACATACCTATTTAATATGCTGCGAAGTAAAAATTAAAGCAATAGTTATTACGTATTCGTAAATAGCAAAAATTATAGTTTATTCACTTAAGTAAAGCCCTGATAAAGGAGGGAAGTTTATCTATTTCTTTAGCAGGATTGTATCCCGTCCATCCATTATGTATAATTGTTATCATAAGATTTAATCTAACACGTCTTTGCTTCGTCTAAAGCTAAGGTCTAAAGTTTTCCGGCTGCTAATAAAGACGTGCAGAATTATACCAAGTCAAAGACTTAATGACTCAAAAAGTATTTCAAATTATAATATGTCAAACAGAAATAAAAGGATAGATGAATCTAACTGAATCAAATAATTTGTAGATGATATGTAGGTTTTTTTACATCGATTTCGGATAGGTATATGAAAATATGAACGCTTCATACACCGAAAGTATCCATAATGTGATCAATATTCAGAAATTAGGAGAGCTTGAAGAGAACCAAAGTTACCAAAAAGATCGGCGAGCTGCGAAGTTGAAGTGAAAGTAAGCGGGGCACATAGTTTGGAGAACTGATGGTCATTGGGATCCCAAAATGCTGGAGTGGCGACCCCTCACCGGGAAGCGCAGTGTTGGCAGATCCTCTAAGTGACAGAGTAAAACATAAGACAAGTCGCAGGGAATCGCTGGATACAGGTGGTGCAAGACCTAGGTCAGCAGAAATAAAAGCGAAAGACTTTTGTCCAGCTCTGGACGTTCAGCAGTTTTTTTTTCAAGAATATCAGCCAAGCTGAACTTGACCTATATTCTCCTCTCCCCTCCAAATAAGCGGAAAGCTTGTGCTAGGAGTGGGTACGACAATTGTGCAACGGGTGGGGATCGAACCTGCAACCTTGCAGTTTTCAGGTCGCATCTTATATCAATATAATATATATGTATCAAAATAATGTACTAGTTGTACACCTTAAAAAGGCCTACAAAAAAGTCCGCGATGGTATATGTCTATCTCTTAGGGACAACCCACAATAACCAAATCGCAGGGTCAAACTTTCAACGTTGCATGCTTAGATTTGAACGTTGTATATAAATACATTCTGTAGTATACCTATTTAGTATCAGCATTGCACCCATGCAAAGTCGGAGCGGGTCGCTAGTCTAAATATATAAAAGGCAAAGGTCTGATCTATCAACGCACAGCTCTAACCACTGGACCGATCGAGCTGAAATTTGGTATACAGGTAGCTGTTAGGACGTATACATCCGCTAAGAAAGGATTTGGGAAAATTTCTACCCCAAGAGGGTTAAATAGGGGGTTAAAAAATCGAACCTGACGTGAGCGAAGCGGGTTAAAGCTAGTAGTTGATAAAGAAGGAGAACACAAACCGCGCCAGTATCACAAGCTTAACATAAACCTAACCGTAACCTCACAAACGACCATCAGTCTTGTTAAAAAAGTCACACATAAAATGCTCGCTTCAAAACGCTCAGAGCCCCATCGTCTGGACAAGGCACGTTATAATTATCATTTAAATTGTACCCACCACGTTACGACTTGACAGTTGACAAATGTAATGGCGATAGAGGGGCCGCTGACAGCGCTTTGAGAATTTTTATGTGCTCATATCCACTGTTTTATACGATCGTGTCAACTCCTCCTTAGTGTGCGTCCACCTTAACTGTTACATCCCACATCGCTTTGTATAACTCTTGTCGTCAAGACAATAAGATTGATATCAGCTTGGCGATTAGTTTATTGGCTGCACTGGTATTCTTATATCGTCATACAGGAAGACAGATTTAGCTTCGCCGTTAATGCGACTCTTGGTGTTCTTTATTTTTAATAGTAATAGGGTTTATTTTTTAATGGTTCTTTGTTTTTGTGTTAAGTTTGTCATGTCAGGGCAGCTTAGTCAATGTTTTGCTCGTAAAACCGAGTCGATACCTAATTGCGTTTATAGATAGTGCTCTATTTAATTTCTTCTTGATTGCTCGGTTTGTGTCAAGGCAGGCTTTGGCATTGAGGTTTTTATTGTTATGAATTGTTTTACGGCTTTACAGTTACGTGGGACGTCTTGTGCGTGTAGTTTTTATGTTTTCGTTTCTTGTTCGTGTCAATTAATGTTTTGGCCTTTTATTGAGACCATGTTTGTGTTAAGTATCTATAGTGCCTCTAGTTAAATTATTATGAGTATTTTTTTGTGGACTTGTCCATGGGCATCATAGACAAGTTACACGTCACGCATCATAGACACATGGACGAGTTAGTGCGCGTTTCGTATCCTCGTAACTTTAGTTTTCTTAAATCCTACTTTTTTTTATTCGATTACAAGATAGTCCTCGATTGCGATCTCACCTGATGATAAGTGACGATGCAGTCTAAGATGGTAGCGGGCTAACTTGAAAGGGGTATGGCAATGTAGATTCAACCCATACCCCTAACCGGTTTCTAAACGCCAAATATCACATGCTTTTACGGTGAAGAAAATTCTCAACAGAATCTGCATTCCGAACCGGTGGTAGAGTCATGCCGTATCATAAGAGCTACAAGTTGGCCTACATGAAATAAATAATTTTGAATTTGAATTTGAAAAGTGTGTAAAGTCTACCAATTCGTATCGGACCAATGTGGTGGACTATACTTTGGTACGAAACTTTAAAAAGACTTCTAATACCTACTGTGTCCTCAATACATCTTACATAGTCATTTTCTCATTAAAATAATAGAATCCGTTAACAGCAATAAAAACATAAAAAGCTAAAATTATTGGGCCATTAAGATTTAATCACTTGAAACAACTTAAAATACATATTATTTGAAAGCATTAAAAAGCTATCGCCGAATCTAAATCTGAATTTCTGTACTACCTTTTAAATAACTCATATATCACAGGAGATTCCTAACAGTTAACACCTATCAAATTTTATCTGACTGTCATCACTAATATTACAAAGGGTTTAAAGTAAATTCAACTCTATTTACAAGGCGATTGGGTGTAAAAATGTTGGTTAAAATCTTTGCTACCGATAGGGTTGTGAGTCTCAACTATCGATGAAATAGCTCAATGCATCAGATCGTATCGGTGTTCATTTTCTCACAGTAAAAAGTTAGAAAACTATTACCAACTTTGTCATGTAAACTGACACCTCACTGGTTTGTGGCGGTGGCCCACTGAGTTAAATAATTTTTAATAAATACTTTTCATCTAATCTTTTGTGATTTGGTTGGGTTCAAGCAGGGTAAATGTTAAAATTCAGTATAGCTTCTATTAGGCAGAATCGGAAAGATACTTCTCTAAAATATTTCAAATAAATCAGGATATTTTGAAAAAAATTAACAAAGAAGTTTGTTATAGACTTCGCACTTTTTATAAAATAGTTTACATAAGTGATGTAATTTATGATTCGATCATTGAAAGAGCTTGACACCGAGTATGAGAAAACTGATTTATTTTGTAGAAACATAATAGTGTTATCTATCTATTCCTATAAATTAGTATCGTAGCGTAGCTGACTAACAGACCTGTGGAATTGAAGCACTTTTTAAAAGTTTATTTGAACAAAAACTTTTTTTTTCTATTCTATTCTACTGATAAGCAACATTGAAAACAACATAAACAGGTAGTTTATATTGTTTGGTAGAAATATTCCTTGGATACCTGAGAGGTACATGAAACCTTAATCGACGTAGACGTTCGTGGGCATCAGAAAATTAATTCATAAATATTCTTGTCCCGGTGTGCCCCGATCCCAATGTGGGGCAGAAACAAAACGCTGTCGATAATAATCGACAGAGCAGCGCGTAAATATCGTGAGATCGTGTCGATAGCCGCTACCACTCGCGTGGTTTATGTTGGACTTGTATCGCGATATGACGATTTATCGAGAGACGCTGGTTGGGGTCGGCTACTTGAGATGTTGGGCGCAAAGATTAGGAAACAAAATAAAGGGTGCAAAATACATAACATAACATTAATGCCAATTTCATGTTCGTAAGTAATGTTTTACCCCGCATTTAATTATATTTGACGTTATAACAGTATTTGTATTGAAAATCTACTAAAGCTCATTATTTATTCTGTGGCTAAGTACATAATCTTAATTACAGGGAGTTGCTGGAAGCATCAAAGGATCGTGTCTATAGCGATCCTTGCAAGAGACATCCATCGGTTAAAGACGGACGTCAAAGACGTTGAAAAAGACCACCAGTGTAGTGATAATGCCCCTATGTTCTTTTGTTTTACCCAAGTTTGATTTTCCTTAACAGGTTCAATTTCCTTAGAGCTTGCCAAATAAAGGGCTTTTGGATTGGTTATTCTTGACTTAGTAGTCTTATCTACTGGGATGAATGAAGACACATGTCTACAGCCTTCGTCAGTCTTCTTGGTTTGGATGTGTACGTGTGTATGTGAAATAGAGATTGGCGTATCACACACAACATGCCTAACAATTTATGTGTTGAGCTTGAGACCTGATCAGCAAGAAAAAAAATAAGATGTAAGTGAAGTAATAGTGATACCTACTCCTTTTTTCTTTTTTTTTTCGCCTTCTAGCTGACAATCTAGTTTTTTTTTATTCGCAAGTTGTGGCTATCTCTAAGTGGATCTACAATAAAACAATAATATGTTTTTTCATTTTTGTTTATTGTTATAAGAATTATTGTAACCTGTTGATTGTCCATTAAATAAATAAAAACCTAATTATTAACTAAACAATACGAGACAGCAGCCAATTTTTAAATACGTGAAAATAATAAACGTTGACGCTTCTACAAATAAATCAACAAAAAAATAATCTTTGCCCCGCACTAACTCGCTTGAAAAATTGTTCTGTTCAGAGATTGTGGAATGGAAATAGACATCTGATATATTGGGGCGTGATGATCGTAAACACAGTTTAAATCGAGATTTATGAATAACCGAGATATACTGAGCAGTTGAATGAAAACATTGTTGTAAACTAAACATATATAACGTTCGGGTGTGTCGTAAAACACGCTCTTTATGGACGAATTACGTAAAATAAGTAGTGTATATATATGTTGTTCGAAAGTGTTTCAAATGGTAAAAACGGCTTGTTTTTACGATAACTTAAACATTTGATTTTTACGTTTTTGTTAGTTTGTGCATGTTTTTTTATTTTTATTTTTTATGTACATATAAGGATTTACAAGACAACATATATTAGAAGAAGTAGACATAGGTGAATTTTACACTTTTTTTGTTTAGTTTTTTAAGTTGGATCTTATTAATTTTTTGATTATAGCTTTTACCCGCGGCTTCGTTCCCGCCATTTATTAAAAGTAATCCGAAGGGATGATTCCCAAATAAAATTACCAATTTTGATTTTTTTGATTTTTAAGCTGTTATTTTAAGTTTTTCTAAATATATTTTTTGTTTTAAATTACAAAGTTATTCAAATCAGTCAAGCTTTTTTTGAGTTTTAGCTAGCCTAACAAACAGCAATTGATTTTTATGTCTATAGATATAGATTAAATAATAAATAGCCTTTAAAGTATGGATTGAGATTTACCTATAAGTTGTATTCACTTGTATACGGGGATGATGCTTAGAAACAAAAATAACTAATTTGAAATAACGATGAATATAGTGAGATTATACGTACCTAATATAAAAATTTAATAATGGTAATTCAAACGAACATTATTAATTATTGTTGAACAGTGCTAGAGCTATCATTCTGCACGGAAGATTATGCAACAATAACTTTATCTTCTAAATAATAATTTATAAATTAAAATAAAAAAAAATGCTTTAGAAGTCTGCATATAAATACTAAGTAGATCAAATACATCGTGATATTTAAGTAGGTAGGTATTGCCCTTGTACATAATGTTATTTCGTTTAAAATGATACACCGAGAACTTGTTTACCCAAAATCTAATCAAAATAATGAACCTACCACCCTTCTGTGTATCAATTTATAAACAACTCTAAGCACCAATCAATTACCAAAAAATGACGGTATTAACACTCGGAACATCTGACATGTGTTAGCAATATATTACTCAGTCGCGATTAGGTCGTCTCAGCTTCAGGAGGTGAAACATATATTAGTTACAAAGCCGTCAGCATCACGTGTTTACGATTATCGTTAAAAAGAAGAGCATATTTCGTCCACGAATCGCCCGCCTCCGATCCTATCATAGATTAAAAATATTTTACAATAGGTATACAACTGTGAATATTTATAACTGTGCTACTTCAGAAATCCTTATTTTAAAGATCGCCATAAATGTCACGAATTTAAATTGATACAAAAACAAATAAATAATTATGTATTAAAAATGTCCTTTCATGGTTTATTTAGTAGTTTTAATAGCTGACATTAATAGGCATTCCATTTTCATGTGGGCGTAAATAAAATAACTCGTGTGCAATAATTAATGCGTTATTGGCATTATAATGCCATGTCCTCTACTATATTATTATAATGAGAATATAAATTATATTTTTAAGATCAAGATCAAATTAGCAATGCAAATAAGTGTAATGACTTGACGTGGCTGATGTATTTCTTGCTATTATGACGTCCAAGGCATTCTCATTATAGGTTTTATTTTTTTGTGTAAATATGTAGTATTAATAATAATAAGTCCCTGTCAAGTTCCTGAGCGCGCACAATGCCATTAAAATTTTATTTTTATTTTTAAATTGATATTTTTGTAAACCTGCTCTAGAAATAAGAAACTAATTTCTGTGAATGTAGTTTCCCGGTAAAAAAATGTAGTTTTGAAGTTACAGAGATTCAAAGCCCGTGATCACATCTTTCTCTGAAAACAAAATATTAAACGCCTATTTTAACATTCAAACTTTCTTACGTTCTCTCTCTGAAGTAAACTTTATGCAGACAGTCAAAGTGCACCATTAAAAATGCAAGATTCTCTGTTATTCATTTTATTATTATTTATTGTTAAGTTTATATCGCAACCTGGCTTATTCTTAAACTAGATGATGCTCACGACTTCGTCCGGGTGGATTAAACTTTATTGATTCCCGCGGGAAATCTTTAATTTTCCGGGATTAAAATATAGCCTATGTGTTAACCTTGGGTATGAGCTATCTCTGGTCCAGATTTCAGCCAAATAGCTTATTCGCGTATTCGCTTTTATAATATTAGTGTGATGTGATGTGATAATAATTTTGGAGTTGGAGGGGACAAAGCAATTAATGGTTTCGTTAATCTATCGTTAAGCGTAAATAGGCAATCATCGTGCTTTGAGAACTCCAAACTTTGAGAGGCTTACGGATCTTTGAGAGACTAGGCCATCACATCACCATTTCAATTTCTGCCTACTGTCAGTTCTCCCCAGAGCTTTCTCTTTGGTCACCGCAGTCGGACAAGCTGTTTGTTTTACATACAGAGTTTATGACACCAATTAGGAGCCTAGCTTATTAACCGGCGTTAAACTTACGAAGTAACGACTCTCCGAAGTGTATCCATTTGTTTTGATAGCGGCCCGCTGACGGTATTTTTGTGTTCGATTGGCCATCGCTTGTACTTAGGTTACTTGGTAGAAAGTGTTTGGTTAACGAATTTATGTTTTGACTGACGGTTAAATGTTTAGTGCTTTTTTTTTACGGTGTTTCATATAACTAAGCTTTGCTCGCGACTTCGTTGGCCGCTTTTTAAGTCCACAAACAGACGACACACAATCCGTTGTGATTTGTGAACTTTTGAATGAGTACAAATAAAATCCTTACTTAATATTATAAATGCGAAAGTGTGTTTGTCGGTTTGTTTGTTTCTCCTTCAATCACGCTGTAACAGAGTTACGGATCGACGTTACTTTTTGCATGGGTATAGTTGGGGACCTGGAGAGTGACATAGGCTTTTTATCCCAGAAAATCAAAGAGTTTCCGGGTAATTTAAAGTTAACAAAAACATTCGAAACGTAAAAATAACAAAACTTTGAAAAAATTTGGTTGTGACAATTGCGAGCGGTACGCTGCTATCTGTACTAAGTGGGTCTGACTTGAGTTGCGGTGCGGGGAAGCGCGAGGCGAGGTAGCGGCCAACTTGAGATGGAAGGGTAGTAAGTTAGGTAGGTAGGTACCTCGCGTGTTATTAAAAGTTGTATAAAACGAAAAACGAAACTAAGATTCAGAATGACTTTAAAATGTTGACGTCATGAACACAACGGACAGACGGACTGACAGTTTATAAATTAAAAATGACAAGCGCTCGCGTTAACTCAACGTCTCAATACGCCTAATGGAATCTTGATGAATGGAATCCGCTGAAACTTTGTGAAACCATTTTTATGGCTGAGTAGAATAGTTTTTTTAGGTAGTTAGTTGTTTCTGAGTCAGAAACTTTAAGAATTTTTTGGAGTTCCGTACTCAAAGTGTGCCAACGGGACTTTATTACTAAGCCTTTGCTAGGTAGGTTACGTAGCCTTATACTGCAAGTCTCAAAATAATCTTACACTACCTCACAATCTCCGAGTATAATTTAAGCTAGGAATAAATTTAACGTTTTGACTGTTTTTGTATTGGAAATCTGTTACAACGTCAATATTGGTCACTAGCTTAAACCCGCGGCTTCGCTCACGTTAGGTTCGATTTTTTAAACTCCTATTTTACCTCCTTCGGGGTTGAATTTTGAAAAATCCTTTCTTAGCGGATGACTACGTCATCTTAGCTACCTGTATGCCAAATTTCAGCTCGATCCGTCCAGTGGTTAAAGCTGTGCGTTGATAGATCAGTCAGTCAGTCACCTTTGCCTTTTATATATTTAGATAATGTTGTAACATTGCGATTGAGAAAAATCTGTCAAAAATCAGGTAAAAATGTCTTAATGTACTTGGCGACTGAGAACAGTGAGAAGCAAATAGTTTGTTTAAAATTTGATTTGAAACCTAAATAAGCTTTTAAAATATAGCCAATAGGTACAATAAAAATGAAAATATACAGGTTTACATTAAAGCGATTTTCTGAATCGCGAAAACACTAATAATTTGAATTAAAACAACATCTCAACTGATCTGTTTCTGTCGGAGTTTCCACTCTCAGACATGACGGACGGACAGACGGCTCGTTTACCCCCGATGACAGGCATTCGCGTTTAATCAACGGTTTAATGCGCCTAATGGAGTTTGTACAAGGAATTCCTGAAATTGTTACTCGCACGAGTTTCTACTCGACCGGATTTTTTTGCCGAACCTAGCTCAAAATTCGGACGCACCTATTGATGTGAATTTGATTGATCCTATGGTGTCGATACACTTTTACAACTTGACTAGCTCTTGTGCATGACTTCAATCCGCGTGGAGTTAGTAATTTAAACGTAAAAATTTCTTTTTACAAAACCGACTTCAAACGCCAGAAAACAAAGTGTGTCAATTGTGCCTATAAAATTTGAAGAGTTCCCTCGATTTCTCCAGGATCCCATCATCAGATCCTGACCTGATGACTATGGGACCACCCTTTCAAATAAAAAAAGAATTTTCCAAATCGGTCCAAGCGTCTTCCACTAATCGGGGTACATATATATAAAAAAAAGATTCCGACGAATTGAGAACCTCTTCCTTTTTTGAAGTCGTTTAAGAATCCCTATATTTTTCTGCAATTATCCCTTGTTGAGTCTTGACTAATTGTCATAAGAGCCACAGGATGGCCTAAGTAGGTATATGAAATAAATTTTATTTTTGAATTTTGAATATGGTTAACTATCATTCAAGAAAAACCCGACGATAAATGTGAACTTTCGAGAGTTGATAATATTTAATTGCTTAAAAGGCACATAACTCCAAAAAGTCAGAGATGCGTGGAATGATGATGATAAATGATGGAATGGAATCACGGACCACCAGAAAAGAAGGCCGCAGACTTAACCACTATGCCATGACTGCTTAGGAAATAAAAAATGAGTTTGAAAACGCACTTGGTAAATCTCACCCCCTCTCTTATAGACACAACCTTATCACTTGTAAATAAAGAAAGAAAAAAGGAAACAAAGCGGTCCAAAGTGCCTTATACAGGGTGACGCATAAAGGAAGTCGGAAGCACATAAACCCCGCTGTTTACTGCCGCCCGCGCTGATAAGGAGCATCCTTTATAGTCGAGCTCGTGATAGCGCGGTGAATCAGAAAGGTAAGGGCTGAAGCGACCTTTCAAGGGTTAAGTGATGTTTTGTTTGTTAACAAATGGGAGATCATTGGAATTTGTAATAGACAAACCTACTTACTTATAGTTTTTCATATAGTAGGGTAGACTGGGTACGGTTGTAACAATTTCCCTTTGAACACCCACAACATTGCCAATATTGCTATAAACAACTGTTATAGCACTTGATATGAAAGATTGGTTATTTTTCTTTAAATTAATATCAAAACCACATGCACAGGTGAAATAATTTAGCAGATATGAATAATTTTATTGAGTGCATGCGATTGTTACAATCGACCCCATACCAGGGTCGGTTGTAACAGTGATGGGGGACAGTTGTAACAAGCAGAAATAGTACAGAGCTGAAGTATTTACACCGGCTTTATTATTAAAAAAAACGCTTAAATGTACATTAACTAGTATCACAATATCTTAAGCACATTTTTAACAGTTATTTAGGTAATTTTTTAGAGTAAAAATAAATTAACAAGAATAGATAATATTTCCGCTACAATTACTTCGGTACTCAACCAAACGAACATATTCTCTAATTATTATATAAAACAAAACTAAATAATCAATAAAATCTAAGTTTAAAATGAAATCAACAATTAAATTTATTTTTCGTAGAACTTTATTTTTTACAGCTTGCCTCAAAGACGCCCCCAAGTTTTATTTCATCATAGGTGTTCTTGTACAACATCGCTTTCACCTCTCGAAGTCTTTCTTACGCGTTTCCTAGGCATCTGCAATGCAAAAATATAGTAAAACTAATGTTACAACCGTACCCACGAAAATCGTTACAACCGTACCCACCACCTATTTTGGCAATAAAACGGACACAGGCATGAGGTCTAATAACGTATATAAAAACGAACCAGCTCATTATAATAACTAAAATACAACAATTGCATATATTAATACTCAAATATGAAAATTATATTAGTAGTCACGCTATATCGTAAAGAAATTTATCAAAAATACTTACTTTTGGCTGCCAAAACACAATAGGCCTTCGTCTAAACGTTATAAGTGCGCAGAGTGCGACGCAACACTTTGAATCATGTTGGCACTTGAAATCCGCGTGTTTCTCTCCTTGTACCCCTTCCTGTGTTGTTTATAGTTTCGGAAATATTTGAGTTGTTTCAACCGTACCCCGTTACAACCGTACCCAGTCTACCCTAGTTAAAGAGGTTGTTTAAAACAAAAAAAACAAATACCGAAATAAAATAGGCTCAGTAATTTTTCTGGAAAATTATAACAAATAATATAAACGTAAACATTCTTTTTACAAAACCAATTTCAAACGCCACTAAAAGTAGGTATATCAATTGTGCCAATAAAATTTGAAGAGTTCTCCCGATTTCTCCAGGATTCTATCATCAGATCCTGATTTGATGACAATGGGACCACCTGGTATCAACACACAAAAAAAAAAACGCTGAAACCCTACCTAAAGCCGTCTCCAACCGCCCCTATAACGGCCCCTGTCCTCACATCTAACCTATTTAACCACAACACGTCAGACAAACCACCATCTGAACGTGAGGGTAACTATCAAACATATCTAACTACTATTTAATTAATTACTCTCATCTAAACCTACGGGTAATATATATTCGATTAGGGCGTGATTGCTATCACCACCCGTCAATCAAATACAACGACCTAGACGCGGGAGCATCCAATAGCCGTATGAGTCTCTGGAAGAGACTCAATTAATAACGTCCAAAGCGCTGTATTTATACTAACGGCGCGGCACCAGACCGGCGCCTACGTCGTCAACAAAGTCAAACTACCTACTACTAGTTTTATCAAACCACCTTCAATACATTAAAGTTGTTTATCTTTATTATTTCAATATTTCGCTAACACGGCCATCCTACACGGTGACCGCCCCGGGCACCCCACGAGTCTCATCAATCATTCTACACTCATCGGAATATTTCATCATGCGACCCCAAAATTCAACAAACATGACCATACCACTCAAGGGAACTAGCCACTTGCACTTCTTAACATTACCCCTCCTTAACTGTACCAAGTTGGTGAAGAATGTCCATCATGCGACCCTGGAGCTTATTCAACATGACCATCCCACCTAAGGGAACTCGCCAAACTTAGGAGACAGATGTGTCATTACTGAAAACCACTTGCACTTAAAGAACATTTCACTCACTTAAGTGTTCGTTCTCAAGCTCAGGCGCTCGCAATCCAATGTGACGTTCTTCATTCAAATTCATTTATTCATCATTTAAACTGTGTAACATTAGATGTTAATGTCTATGATGCAATATTCCTGATCAACCCTTTTTTTATCACTGCTCGGTCTAACCTGACAAAAATTTTATGTGGGCAATAATAATTGAACTGTGAACGTGTTCATACCACTTCTGATATCAACTCAAAAAAAAACGCTGTAACCCTACCTAAAGCCGTCTCCAACCGCCCCTATAACGGCCCCTGTCCTCACATCTAACCTATTTAACCACAACACGTCAGACAAACCACCATCTGAACGTGAGGGTAACTATCAAACATATCTAACTACTATTTAATTAATTACTTTCATCTAAACCTACGGGTAATATATATTCGATTAGGGCGTGATTGCTATCACCACCCGTCAATCAAATACAACGACCTAGACGCGGGAGCATCCAATAGCCGTATGAGTCTCTGGAAGAGACTCAATTAATAACGTCCAAAGCGCTGTATTTATACTAACGGCGCGGCACCAGACCGGCGCCTACGTCGTCAACAAAGTCAAACTACCTACTACTAGTTTTATCAAACCACCTTCAATACATTAAAGTTGTTTATCTTTATTATTTCAATATTTCGCTAACACTGGGAAGTAAACCCTTTCAAACAAAAAAAGAATTTTCCAACTCAGTCCAGGCGTCTTCGAGTAATCGGGGAACATACATAAAAAAAAAGAAATAACTAGGTATAAATGTACCTCAGAGATACCGAAGAATGTTGCTCGCGATTTTATCAGTTAAAAGTTCCAAACAAAATTTCTCATCAAAACAGCAAAACAGCCATCTCGCCGACACGCGTGTTTGTCAGTCTGTCTGTCACGGCGGAGGCCGTCTTCATCTAATGGATTTGGCCTGTGAAATGTTTACATAATATCTTCAAGTTTCTTTGAATAAAGCGAAGGACTTTTAAAAATATGCTTTCTTCAAACGTCGGCTTCTCGCTGTTAGTGAACGTATTTGTCTGACAACTTTTTTATTTCACATTTTTTCGCGTTTTATTTTTTAAAAATTGTTGTAATTAAGTAAATAGCGCACCCCATTATCACTTGTCACTTACCATCAGGTGAAATCGCAGTCAAGGGCTACCTTGTTAGAGAATTAAAAAAAAGAATGAAGAAACAAGTGTAAATTGAAAAAAAAAAACACCCCTGACATGTGAAATATTCACCATTTTGTGGTGGCGGCCATCTTAGATTTGAAATTTATCAAAGTGTATTCTACTAGTCAAGCCCTTTCATTTGATACCCATATTGATAACACCCCGTCGGTCGTTTTTGTGTCGGGGGTTAAAAACATGTTTTTCACATTATATTTTGAAAATGGTGCCAAGCAGCCAGTGTAACTCTGCACAGTGTAAAAAGAACTTTGAAACTGTGGATCCAACTTCCCGCGACAGTGTTCCCACTAAACTACAACATGGGGTTATTCAAGGGACCAACAAATTCTTAAAAAACCGGCAACGCTTTGGTGGTGCCTCTGGTGGTACAAATGTACATGGGCGGCGGTAATCACTTAACATCAGGTGACCCGCCTGCACGTTTGCTCGCTAAAAATATAAAAAAAAGAGGAAAGAGACAGTGACTCGGTGGCTAAGCCGCGGCGACAGCGCGTGGCGGCTTCAGAAGGCTGCGCTAATCCGTGTTCCGCGCGACTGTGCGATGATTATCTGCCCAATGCGGCCGCTGCGAGCTGTATCCACGCTGACAGGCCCTCGGATATTATTACGTCCGGTTCGGGTAAACTCAGCTTAGAATAAATACAGGGTAGGCAAATTATGTGGTTATAGCTAAGTTACAGCGGTGATAAATTAGTGCTCAAGATTCTGCCTGTCTGTCTCATTTTGGAGGGGGTCTCCTTTTCCTAACATTTCAGAGTTACTATTTAAAAAAAAATTCAATTTCATCAGTCCCACTTGTAGCTCTTATGATACGTCATAAATCTACCACCGGTTCGGAATGCAGATTCTGCTGAGAAGAGCCGGCAAGAAACTCAGCAGTTGCTCTTTTCAAAAAATTTTTTTTTACAATAATATTGAAATAATTTGATTAATTTCTTTATTTATTTTAATAAAGAATATATTTAAAAAAAATATTGTCTATATGGAGTGGACTATGGCCTAAACCATTTTCGGTTTAGGTCATACGCTACCAATCTAAGAGGAGACCTAGTGGGCCGGACGCGACAAAATGTTAAGATTCGGCGAAACGGTGATTGCTATTTGTAAAAAAATAACGGCGAATCAAGCTCTTATTAGAAAAATAATAAAACCGCTACGGGATTTGCTATGACGCAGTAACGAGATGGTTGATTGCCTGAAATTATCGCTTCTACATCAGTGCATTTCATCAGCCAATAGGGGAAGGTTGCGATCGTCACGCTAGCTACTAGCATCAATTTTATACATTTCCACAGCAGACTTAGTACCGATATACTTACTTAATGTGAAAAATTTACTATTCATATGAAACGTGACGATGACGAATTTAAAGTTAAAACATAACAGAAAAAGGAAAATTTTTGTGCTACACATTAACCACACCACCATACAGAATAGGTACAATTCATTTCATTTTTATCACATGTACTCTGACAAAACATCTCTTTAAAAGCGATTATCTCGCCGGGACCCGCTCGGAGTGACACATAAATAAAATAAAAACGGAAATAAAGAGGCAATAAAAAAACACAAAGATTATGCGCACTCTCCCTTAAGAAGGAGATATGCGTAAACTTTCCCTGAGCCAATGAAGCAGACCATTAGGTCCAAACTCTAAACAGTAAATGCAGGCTGTGTTGTATACTTAAAGCTGTTGCGAGTGCAAGTCATTATTTTCTACTAAACTGCTCTATGATCGTAATAAAGCTAATGTGTCTGACTGTCATATCATGTATGAGATATTTAGGCCTCATGTGTAAGTTTTCAAAAGACTTTAGACTTTAAGTTTCAGAAAAATAATAACGGGCTTTCTCAACTTTCAAACCTCAGTCCAGTGTTTAAGTCCAAAGAAGCAGAAAGACTAGCAGACAAATCGAAGGAGATTTCTTATCGCTAAATTTCCAATACATTAAAGCGTTATTTTTACCGGTGATAGAGTCTTGACTCATGGTCTTGAGTCATAATAGTCACAAGATAGCTTCCTTGAAATAAATCCTATTAATATTACAAATGCGAAAGTGTGTATGTTTGTTACTAAATCACGTCACAACGACTAAACCGATTTGGCACGACAACTAGAATAGCACGTAGGCTACTTTTTATCCCAGAAAATAAGAGATTTCCCGCGGAAATAAAAACCTTAATCCACGCAAACTAAGTTACGGGAATCATCTAGTAATTTATAATTTACTAGACGATGCCCGCAACTTCGTCCGCGTGGATCAAGGTTTTTCAATTCCCATGGGAACTATGTAATTTTCCGGGATAACATGTAGCCTATGTTTTAATCCTGGGTATGAGCTATCGCCATTCCAAATTTCAGCCAAATCGGTTCATTCGTTGTGACGTGAAGGAGTAACAAACATACACACACACACACACATACAAACTTTCACCTTTATAATATTAGTGTGATTAGTGTGATTAGGTCGCTAAGTCAACTCTGGAGTGCGATACTCGAAGTGCGCGGCACATCAAAGCGGCGCCGCCTTTGATCTGCCGGCTCTCAAGTATCAAGAAGCTGCGTCGGTAGTCTCTAGTCAGGATGCGGTTCTGGATACACTGTGGATGTATACGTTGCACATGGTACTAGCATGTACGTGTGGCTGCCGTCGTATTCATTCAAAGCATACATTTTATTTATTTACCTACTAGCAGCTACACAAGCGACTTGGCGTAGATTTTTTTTATTGCAAGTTAAGCTCTATATTCTGTAAAATTATTATGAGATACCACTTTTGCATTTGCTACACATTATTTATAAAACTAGCAAATACTTAAATTATTGTATATGTTATTACATATTATTATTTAAATGTACCTATGTATTATTTTATAAAACTAGCCAACACTTGAATGAATAAATTATGCAGTACTGAAATTACATACTAGTCCTACTAATACTCGTATATATATGAGAAAATATATGTATACATATATGGATCGATAGATGTTTGTTACTCAATCACGCCGCAACTACTAAACCGATTTGGTTGGAAGGCACAGAGATAGATTACAGTCTGGAACACATAGGCTACTTTTTATCTCAGAAAATGGAGAGTTCCCGAGGGAGTTAGAAAATCCACGCATACGAAATCATCAGCTAATAAATAATAATAATTGGGATATAATAATTGTATACCTACTTAGCGGTTCTGCTAATTAGGTATATTAATATTGTATAATGTTTAATGTTTACGTTAGATTCGTTACGTAAAAGCTAGATTCAATACCATAAAGAGATGATAAAAAGAGAGATGTATCCTAAACCTATCTTTATTTTAGTGAACAATATTTTGTTGAAAATAAATCTTAATAATAAAGCTTTTTGAATGTATTCAGTATTACGATAGCATAAATTTATGTTCACCTGACTCTAAATATTAATATAAGAGCTCTAACATAATTTATTCATAGTCTTATAATTAAGTTTTCTTTTAAAGTTATTGCTGCAAAATTACCATAGCTAATCTAAATGTTTTGAAAGTTTAAATTATTACCATCTTAATATTAATGTAGCTATCCAAAATACTAAAAAACACCTATTTTTCTAAAATTTATCGCCCATATCCTTTGCATTTAGGAATCATTAAGAGACTGTCTGAATTAATTAGAATGTTTATCTATTTGACGATTTAAAATCATAATTGTAATGCATAAAGTTGAAGTTTTATACGGCAAAAAATTAATAAATAAATTCACGATTTCTAGACAAGTATCAGACTGGAATAGAAAAGAAAGATTAGATGGAGTTAAATTAAATTCAAATTCAAAAATTTATTTCATGTAGGCCACCTTGTAGCTCTTATGACACGTCATAAATCTACCACTATGTTATGGAGTATAATATCGCCTAAAAAATATACGCGTCGAATTGAGAACTTCCTCTTTTTTTCAAGTCGGTTAAAGATCTCGGTCGTCGCTGTTTTTCAAAAAAAAAAATGTTACTACTAGCTAGGTAAAGTATACATATTCCTAGATAAAGCATCTTACCTTTGTGCTATCGCTCTCTAGCACTTAATTCTTTTATAATGTTAATATTTTTGTTAAAAAGCTATACTTACACACTTACTTAATCTGCACATATAACTTGTACAAGCAAAAATTAATAAAGATTGCTTGTTAATTCCGGAACCCTTAAAATTAAATTGTACTTGTAACTTGTTGATGGAGAGGAGACCCCACACCGGAAAGCACAGTGGAAAACCTCCCACTAAGTGGGCCGACGACACCAGGTGCTGCAGGAAGTTGCTGGATACAAGCGGCGCAAGATCGAGATCAGTGGAATTCCAAATGGACATCTTTCAATTGATAAAGAAGAAGAAACCATTGTAATTGAACCTGGGACCTCTCATCCAAGCACACGAAGCCAAAGTATTTTGAAAATAGTTATTTCGTCTATCTTTATTGATTTCTAAATATATAAAAGGCTGTGACTGACTAACTGATATCAACTGATTGATCTATCAGCACACTTCAAATCACTGGACGTATCGGGGTAACCGCATACAGAAAGCTATTATGATTTTTGTAATTTCAACCCCTAAAATAAAATAAAATAAGGCTAAAATAGGGCTTTGAAAATGGACTTTAACGTGAGCGAAGTCGGGGGCAAAAGCTAGTTTATAATATAGCGCCATTGAGTCTCATAAATTGCACAATAGGTACAATGTCCACATGAATGTGTTTGTAAACTTCGTAAACAAAGCAATCAATGTCGTTACAACTTCTGTGTCACATAATTATCAATGTAAATTATTACGTTACATTAAAACGGTGACGTCAGCAACTCATATAAAACATGTTGGTTATATTCGTGATCCCATAATAGACTGCGCGAGATTTTATAAAGAGGTGGCAAGGCTGTACGATGAAGCTGCATCGAAGGCGTTGAAAAAATGCCGACGTCACGTCGCGAATTCAGCATCTACCAGAAGCACACGCGAGAACTTCACACCACATGCCCGTAGCAAAGTTCACAGATGATAATATTATATAGGTACATTTTTAAAAAGGTTTAAATTTTATTTTTGATACTTAGGCATGATGATGATGGCAAAATATCCCAGTTCTTTCATATTCATGTCAAAGGTGTTGCCGTGGCGACCTCAAACCGGAAAGCAGTGTTGGTACCCCCCCTACTGGTTGACCGACGACATCAGACGACTCGCAGGGAGCCGCTGGATGTATGCGGCGCAAGACCGAGACAGGTGGAAATCTTTGTGCAGCAAAGTAAATGCATAAAGTTCATGAGATGTTACAATCTAAAAATTTATTAAGAAAAAAAAAACAATTTATTTTTTATTTTTTCCACAAAATTGTTGAAATTGCATATTTTATATTTATTTATTGCTCCTGCGTGATGTTAAGAACTAACACGCGTATAAAATTGTGGGCAGCAGACTTAAAAGACTAAAGAAGTTCAGCCGTGAAACTAACACAGTAATAATATTAGGGCGTAACATATTGCGCTCCCGACTGTACTCGGCTCATAATATTTCAACGCCGGCGAATGCACCGCGTAACATGATGTATGGTGACAGACGGACAGATAAATTGCTCATAATTTATTGTATGGAAGCCGCTGCGAGGCTAATTACGAGTGTTGCAAACTTGACTCACACTGTTGAAGAGAAAAATGATTTGTGATTATTGTCTTAGTGGCTTAGCTAGAGGCGGCGAAATAATTATGGGTATCGGTCTTGCTGGGTGATTAACTATTTTATTCTTATGATCTCAGAGCAGTAATAATCTAGTGGTTAGGATTGCGTGGGGTATGAGAACACTGCCATACATCTTCCAAGTTAGCCCGCTACCATCTTAGACTACATCGTCACTTACCATCAGGTGAGATTGTAGTCAAGGGCTATCTTGTTATCAAATATGGTTGAGCGAAGGAATTTTTTTTTATTTGAAAAGAGCAACCGCTGAGTTTATTGCTGGCTCTTCTCGGCAGGAAGGGCATTCCGAACCAGTGGTAGATTCACCGACGCTTCAAAAGTACTTGTAAAAGTATATTTGAAAAAAAAAAAAATTTCTAACTATCTATCCAATAAAAAAAAGAAAGTTCGACTGCAGATGACGAGGTCCCGGGTTCTATTCCCGGGTTGGGCCATAAAATGTATCGGGTTTTTCTGTCAAGAAATTCTCAGTATTCTAGCCCGGAGTTGGGAAGTTTGTGGTTAGTCATTCCCGTGCCTCAGTGAGCACGTAAAGCTGTCGGTCCTGCGCCTGATCTCTCTCCGGTCGTGTCGGATTTCCGTCCCATCGGACTATGAGAGTAAGGGAATAGAGAGTGCACCTGTGTTTGCGCACACACTTGTGCACTATAATAATTCCCGCGCAGATGGCTAATCTCTGTGCAGATTGGCCGCCGTGGCCGGATTGGTGGTGATGATGATGAATGTTAGCCGTATGTTTATCCATTTTGCCCATCCTGTCATAGTCCATCTTGTCATCAATTTTTTTTTAAATCAATTCAGGAGAATGGCGAGAAAAAATGGATTGCTAATTCTTTGTGTAAATTAAATTACACTAAAACATGATCCTAGATGGCGTTAGTAGGATTGTTAGATAAATAACATTATTGTAGAAATCGGTGATAAATGTCGTATTTTTATCCGACTGCGACGTAAAGGGGGGTAATTTGTTTTAATTATTCTGATTCGTCATATTTATCTGTCTTGGATCAAAATACAACATTATTTATGAATGCACAACACTAATTTTATTAGACAACTAAGTAAAAGAGTGAAATTGGGTATAAGTTTGAAGGTGGGCCTATATCTTATTCTACATTATTGTAACTAACTAGTCGTAAGTAATTATACCAAATGATGTAGGTATTTTATCTATCCTATAAATATATGTCAGTAAGTTACTTATACCCAGTTCCCTGCATTCACAAACTAGTTGAAATCGATTATTTAGGTTCTTATTTCCAATTAGAAGAATTCAATTCAATCCAAATTCAGTCTGTTTTTATTTTTTTAGTAACTTTTTATTTATCACAAAAATTTTTGAGCATATCAACCGTGATTTGGAAATAAAGCTATATATTACAGACTGCGTTTCTACTTATAAATAACGGATTTAAAACAAAAACTAGCCAAAACGAAGCCGTTGTTATACAACTGGCAGTTCTTTAATTCAATTCATTTTGCAACGTATTAAGGCTTTATGGAGAATAATTCCGTAGAACATAACGTAGAAATAATATCCACCTTAAGTGGAAGTATCTGCCATTACAATAAATCACCAGACGACATGGCTGCGTGGAGTCGTAGTCGGAACAAGAAATTGAAACAAAAGTTCAAATTAAATATGTACGTATATTTTTCATTTTTATGCACTTCATAACAACAACTCTTTGTTAACAGATACTCATTGCAACTATTACAGTGATTTAATATTCTAGTACACGCAATTTAATCCACTTTTCTGCTTTAAAATTTATATTTTAACACGATGCTTTTATCTTTAACATTTTCTGTAGATTTGTGCAACTTTATGGGAGCTTATTAAGTTCAAATTTAGAATCAAAAGTGTTCTTTAAACAATACATTGAAATGAGAATTGTATAAATTGAAATGAGAATATATTTATATTCAATATATATTTTAGCGAATATAATTACTGCGAAGATATGTTTAATATTTTGCCGAATATACCCAAAAATATACAGTCGATTAATAAAAAAATACAAACACAATTAACAATCCTCACTAATTAATTGCAACAACTTAAGTTAGGAAATTAATTAAATTACATTACTATAGATTTGGTACATAAAAATTCAGTTAATCTAACTAGAAAACAAAAGCCGCAATCGCGGAACGAAGCGATAGCGGGCCAAATCAGTGCCCTAAGTGTAAATTTTCATGTCAATAAAGTGACACCTGAGTTACGTTAAATCAAGGGAGATGTCAAATCACGAAGTTTGTCCATAAGGAATTAAAAAGCAATTTCATTTGTAAGATTATGTACTTCGTTACTCCATCCATAATAATAGACGAGATACTATTTACTGCTAAGTCACTGTCACTTTTGTCACGTTGGCAAATCTCATAATAACCTTGAAAATTTACACTAGAGCCTCAGTGCACGTAACGTTACAAAATATATTACAAGTTAGAGATCACAGCTTTCGCACCCCGCTGGGGTTCAAGTCCGTCGTTGATATGAGCCGACTAGAAACTAGAAGAGCACTAACTTATATTTACACTGTCTTCAGTTCCGAATGTCCTTTTGGCATGGGCGTTAGTGGTCGGCGCCCCCCTTCTTGTGTGCGTGGAGCGCCGACGGACCTCAAGGGTGGAGCGGCCGCGGCCCGAACAACGGGTACGAGGGAAAATACGCTGCGAGCGACGGGTGCGGCGGCAGGGGGAACGGGAGGGGAGGCGACGACACCAGGTGAGACGGCTTGCTGTATGGATGGAATCGTGGCGTCAGTGGCGACAAGGGCGGTGTTGGATACGTCCTCTGAAGGAGAGGGTGAGTTGCACTTAACATTGACAAACTTGGACTCGATTCACCACTAGCAGTGTGCGATCTTAAATGCTGAAGTAGTTCCTCCGATGTCGCAAATCTCTTTCCGCAATAAGCAGAGTCGCCGGCCATCCAACTGCATACGAATGGCAGCTGTGACGCGGCAGCTAAGGCAGCCAGTTGAGCGTGGGCATAAGCTGCCGCTGCCGGATGGCCAGTCGGTAAATGAAAAGGCGTCTTCGCGTGGTCACATTGAGCACAGCCAGCGGGACACACCGCAGATTTGAGCAAATGCGAACTTAGAGAACACCCAGTGCAATACGGGTCTCTACAAATACCTAGATCACTTCCGGGTGCTTTCATTCTTGCATACGCGAGATACGGATTAAGTCCATTTTTCAACGCGTGATGTTGCGCTGCCATAAGACTACTCGTCATTAAATCCATAGGTAGCGGAAATCCAGTAGGGGGCAGCCCTCCGAGAAAAGCCGATGAAGAAACAGGTACGCTAGGCTTGAAACTGGACGATTCTTTGGTATCCATAGACGACGATAGTGAACTCGGTGGGTACGGTAACTTGGACGCTGAACTAGAAGAATCTGTCGATTTGGCTTGAGCGGGTGAGTGTAGACGTAAAGGACTGGATCTTTCGTCGGATTTTTCAGACGGTGATTTGCGTTGCGCCGGTGGAGGCGTCCTCTGAGAGGATGAACTTTGGTTGCTACTACATCGCGCTTGGACAGGAGTCGTCGATGCGCTTCCTTTCGAGGACGGTGTTTTGGAGTGAGCGTTAACAGACGAGGCTCTATCCTCGGGAGTTCTAGTCTTTTCTCTCGTCAGGCACGATTCGTAAGGCTTAAAGCTCGGTTTGCTGTCCATATGAATTTGTTTGTCTTCGTACTTCTTGCTGGCCTTCTCCGCGGCGGAGATGAGCTTGGGGTTGGGCGTGTCGGCGCCGATCGCGCTGCAGGTCTGCGCCAGGAGCGCCAGGGGGCTCTTTTTCGCGTCGAGCTGCAACAAAGAGGTTTATGAAATGAAACGTCGGTTGCGAGTGACGGCACAAAGGCGGCGAGGGTGCCCGGGGCGAGAGGGCGGAGGGAGAGAGTGCAATCACGCGGCCGACGCGCCATTATCCGCGCGTCTGGCAGCCGTCGGCCCCGCTTGACATTTCACTCGGTTCCCGCATGATGTAATCTCGCAGTGAAAAGGCCAATTTGTGCCGCTGAATTTGCGGCGCGCCTGTACTTGCCGCGCTGTCACGTCTATTATCACGGCTCGGCGTTAGTTTGAACGAGCATTCGGGGGAGGATTTTGTTTTATGTTATACGAGTCGGCGCTACTTTGCACTTAGCATACGTTCGTAAACTTTACTGGAATTATTTTTTTATGTGTCGTATTAGCTCAAGAGTTTTCAAGGTAATAAAGACTAATAAAGTAGTAATTAGGCAGGACGATTTTGTCCAAACTTTTATATGTTTGCACTGATTAAAATAATAAATGTGTCGGCATTTTAATTTTGCCTAATCCGTATTGCCCACTTTGCATAAATTAACCATAATTAAAAATTGCTTTTAATATTTTATTTTAATTTTCAATTAAAATTTGGTTTAATATTCTAAAAGTAGACCGAGGGGATCGAGTGATTTTAAATATTTTTAATTAGTAGGTATGTTGTCATTATAAAAATAATTATTATAAGTTTATTTTAAAAACCCGCCCCTATTACAGAGAAAGAACTATTGAATGATCAATAAGAAATAACTATGAAAAAGAGAAAGATTCGGCTTATTATAGAATGTGCTTATAGATAGATTTACAGAGATATCTATCTGTACCAATCGGTTCAGTCGTGATTGATAAACAAAAATCCATTCAACCATTCATCCATCCAAATTTTCGCATTTATAATATTAATAGGATAATATTGCAAGTTATCAGTAAACAAGAAACTATTTAAGTATAGTATGTCGAATGATTAAGATCATAAGAACGTGTACAAAGATAAGTCTAAAAAAATAAAGAAAAACAATGGTGATATAATAAACAATTAATTAGTTAATCAGTCACAGCTAAAAATGTACTTATTACCTACAGTTATTAAGAAAAATGTCAATTGTAAAAAAAGATATTGCAGTCTTTCGATAAGCGTTAATATTAAATTAAACGCGTGGGAGTGAAAAATTTTTATACAGAGTTTTATTAACGTCAACATAATTTATATTTCAACAGAAACGGTCCGTTTCCAATCCATCATTTTAAATTGAATGTCTCACTCGGAATATTGCGTGTTTTATAGCCATACTTTTCGACTTGAAATTACATATTTTAACTCCTTGGAACATTTCCAGTGCTTAGTTTAAGCTATTCAAACAATTTGTTACCTTATTAATATTCTGAATTATTTATTGATAGTGGATGTAATTATATTAAAGCGGGCTGTAAATATATTCATTTGAATAAAAAACACCTTGTGATAATTTTTATTACGTAATTTCTGATGCGATATACCTACTTATGTATGTATGTTTTAGCCATTTAGTTCTAATTTACATATTTCCTGTTTTGATAACTTTTCATCTGTTCCTTTGTTTTTATAATCGCGTTGAAACATTTCAATGATTGTCGTTCTCCGTATTTTGAGTTAATATTGTATGATTGATGTTTACAATTTTCTAATATATTTTACTATTATTTCTGTAAACTATCATTGTTTTTAATTTTAAAGTATCTACTTATTAATCCGAACTATTTATCAAAAGTTTAATGACCAATCTTAAACTTTTAAGTTTGTTTCCTTTTTTGCTAACTAACTAACTTCAGCTTTAATTGACAAAGCTATTAAATATATTTGATATAAAACTACTAGATTTAGTTTTTTATCACCCATTTATCATTTTTTATTAGCAAATGACGGAACATGGGTGTGAATTGACGTGTAATGAAAACTTACCGTAGTCGGTAAAGGCGACAGGTAATCCGGTCGCAAATACTGGTTACTGGACGTGAGCATATTGCTCCACAACAATGTATCCTTCTCCAGTTTAGAAACGGTTAATCACACAACACTTCACGATCCAGCCTGTCAGCACATCACTCACAAGTCACTGCGAACGCGGGGTGTGAACACGTGCGTCACCCACGGCGGTCGGCGTTGAACTGAGCTTGTTTCTGACGCGCCCCCCTCTCTGACACGTTGTCACTCGTCGCCGCGCCATTTTTGCATTTTGTGTACTTTGCGGGAGCTTTGGCGTCTTATCCCCACCGCTGTTTGACACCCCGTTTGTTAGGCGTCTCGCTCGCGCGCGACAAAAATTACCAGAACGCTGCACGCCAGCCGCGGCGTTTTTGATGAAAGGATTATGCAGGGTGAAATTTTCGCAGCGGTCAGCGAGGCGGCAACTCGACTTTGATGACATTGAAATCATTTCTGGCGGGAGGCTATGGCCGTGGCTAGTTACCACCCTACCGTCAAAGACGTGCCGCCAAGCGATTTAGCGTTCCGGGACGATGGCGTGCAGAGACCGATTAGGGGTATGGGTTGAATTTACACTGCTATACCCCTTCCAAGTTAGCCCGCTACCATCTTAGACTGTATCGTCACTTACCATCAGGTGAGATCGCAGTCAAGGGCTATCGTGTCATCGAATAAAATTAAAAAAAAAGCACCAACTATGAAATGCATTTTTGTGTCTTTGACATCTTTTTTCAAATAAGACTAGTGTGCTGTCGATCGTGAAGGTGAAATTATGAGCTTGATATCATAGCGGAAAAGACCACTAAAATTGTTGAGAAACTCTAATAAATAATTATTTTTGGAAATTAAAAATTTTATTAAGTTCTTTTTGGTTGACGGCTTTGTTAAAAATTTAAAAATGAAAGGATAATCAAAGATCTACTGAACAGCAGCTATAGATTTAAAAATAGAAAAAAAATCAATTAGATTATAAATTACTTGGATGATTCAGTTGATGACAAATCGTCGTCCTGTCTTAGATTTTTAATTTTAAATTAAACGTTTTTTATATCAAAAGTTAAGTAAATATTTCAAAAGTTATAAAATTTTTCCATGTCTTAAGACTTTTCTCGATATTTAAACGATTTCAAAGCTTTTTGAAAATCGTCAAACAGACGGAGTCAGTCGGAGTAAATACAATAGAGATGACAAACAGATATTATCATATCTTATACAAGCTATAATAAAAAAATTAAAAAACACGGCTGCCCAGCCAAAACCGAACTAAAATATCAAAAGTTAATACCACCGCCCTTTGGAATCTTATTCACATTTTTAAATGGTATTTTTTTGTGTATCGCTGGATATTGGACTACAGTGCTATATATTTTTGGAATCTACTCATCATTTTGTAGATGATGATCATATATTTAATCTTATTTTCGTTTTTTTTTTTAACTTTAGCTTTTATTGCGGGACCATGGCCACCCCATCAATTTCTTTTTAATTTTACTATCCTTTGTCACTCAAAATAAGCTAAGGATTCTTACGATACCTCATTCATCAAAATCAGCTCAGGCGTATAGAAGTTATATGGAATATAGAAACTCACAAACATACATACCTACATACATGAACCTTGAAAACAATATACTCCTTTTTTCATGCAGTCATATAAAAAGGTCAATTTTCGCGCGTCTGACCGCTCCCAAAATGTCACCCAGTTATAAAATATGCAAAGCGCAGTCAAAGGCGATGCGGCGACAGAGATGCATGGCGCGGGAAATTGAATAGCCACGGAGCGGGTAAACGGTGGCTGACTAATAATTTAGTTTTAGCGTCATCTCTGCGGCGTCCTTTATTATTGACATTGGCGGGTTGATTCATGCGTTCTAGAACTAAGTTAGAGTTGAAAGTTTGTACTAATTTTTGAGGCCTGGAGCCGAGAAGTTCTGAAATATGATTTGGCTGATTGAAATATGGTTGATTAGTTGTATTTATGAAATGTCAAGATTATACCCATGCTCTGTGTAAACTAGCAATAAATATAATAAGTATAATATTAATAAGTACCTATACGTATAGCGTCATTTTTATTTTTTGCTGCATTTCAGGTTGAATGAAAACTATTTAAACTAAGTAGGTAATATAATTTGAATTTGGATTTTTTTGTTAATTACGGAAAAATAATATAGATGGCGTTAGTGGTCCTGTACTCCCGAATTTACATTGAGTTATACCTAACTAGCTTGTGCCCGCGGCTTCGCTCACGTTAAGTTTGATTTTTCAAACCTCTATTTTACTCACTTGGAGGCTGAATTTTCAAAAATCCTTTTTTAGCCTACGTCATAATAGCTAACTTCAAATTTCAGTCCGATCCGTCGTGTTTTAAGCTGTGCGTTAATTGATCAGTTAGTCAGTCAGTCAATCAGTCAGTCAGTTAGTTACCTTTTCCTTTTATATATTCAGAAGATTAGCCCCAATGCAAACTCGGAGTTTTTACAAAACTTAACCTCAAGCGGTCGAATTAGTCACGGGTAAAAGCTAGCACCTGGCCTATAATATACTTAATCTAAAATTCTCAAGAAACTAGTATCCTAAAAATGATTACGTAATCCCGTCAGGTAGGTCTGTTGGGATCTGTCGGTCTTTGAGACCACCGGCGGGGTTGAACCTGCGCCCTCATTGTTTGCGCTGCACCCAAAGTGGTCGCGATTATTGAACCCTCAAAAAACCTTTATTTATGCTCAAAAAAACTATTGTGTACAATGACTTACGGTTTTTTAATAATAGCACAGGATGTTACTGATTGTTGTTTCTTTGAGAAGATATTCTCGGCTTTTCGGCTTAAGTAAAGCTTTTGCATAATGAAAGTAATAACGTACCAAGATTAGGTGTTTATGCTTCGAAATAAATTACTTACTTTCGAATAAACTTCTAAACTATCTACATAAGAATTCACATTTACATCTTTGGTTAAGGGTCAAATGGTGAAAAGTTAAGGTACTAAAATCCAAGGTAATTTTAGCAGTCTTTAATATTTACCCTAGTCTGTCTGATGCAACTAGTGCTATAGACTACTATTAGTCCTATAGTCCACTAGACTATAGATTGAGATAGTGCATCAGTCAGTACGTTAATCATAAGTGAAACCATGCCAAAACTGACCCCAATACCTGTCGTCTAATGGCCGCTTAAGTCACAGTCAACCAAATTATGGTATCATCTAAATATATAAAAGGCAAAGGTGACTGACTGACTGACTGACTGACTGATCTATCAACGCACAGCTGAAACCACTGGATGGATCAGGCTGAAATTTTGCATGTAGATAGCTATTATAACGTAGGTGTCCGCTAAGAAAGGATTTTTGAAAATTCAACTCCTAAAGAGACAAAATAGGGGTTGGAATAATCGAACTTAACGTGAGCGAAGCCGCGGGGTAAAGCTAGTTATCATATCAAAGCCTAGGATGTCTGATGCAACTAGTGCTATAGACTACTATTAGTCCTATAGTCCACTAGACTGTATAGAGTCAGATAGTGCATCAGTCAGTACGTTAATCATAAGTGAAACCATGCCAAAACTGACCCCAATACCTGTCGTCTAATGGCCGCTTAAGTCACAGTCAACCAAATTATGGTATCATCTAAATATATAAAAGGCAAAGGTGACTGACTGACTGACTGACTGACTGATCTATCAACGCACAGCTGAAACCACTGGATGGATCAGGCTGAAATTTTGCATGTAGATAGCTATTATAACGTAGGTGTCCGCTAAGAAAGGATTTTTGAAAATTCAACTCCTAAAGAGACAAAATAGGGGTTGGAATAATCGAACTTAACGTGAGCGAAGCCGCGGGGTAAAGCTAGTTATCATATCAAAGCCTAGGATGTCTGATGCAACTAGTCCTATAGACTATAGGTAGGAACATAGTCCACTAGACTATAGCTTCAGATAGTGCATCAGTCAGTCAGTTAATCATAAGTGAAACCATGCCAAAACTGACCCCAATATCCGTCGTCTAATGGCCGCTTAAGTCACAGTCAAGCAACTTATGGTATCATTATCATATCAATTTGAACCCGTCCACTTAAGGTTATATCAGAAGCGGTTAATCCAACCTGACAGATTCTTATAAAAACCCAATATTGCATTATCTCATATCTAATATTCCTTTAAAGGGGATTTTAGGTAATTATAAAATGTCGACGGGCCATTCTGAAATAACTTTAGGAACTTTAACTTTTAATTAAGGTGATCGCCCATACGAGTGGGTAGCTGTACCTAAAATTAATTAGCAGCTTCGTAACCCGCGCGCGCTCATTAGTCCACCTCCTCTTTTTCATTATATCAATTTTGTTTTTTTCAATACAATTATTATTTTTCTTATTCGTCTTATATTATTAAAAGCTCGTCGAGCACAAAATTATGATGGCTATAAAAGATAATCATAAAAGTGTAAATATATTACTTCTTCAAGTCGTACGACATGTTCTAAGATTCAGTGGAATTATTATCTCAAAGATTCCTTGAATAAGAAGACCTATTGCTATCTCATTAATAGCAAAAGGTCACGATTCTAACAAATGAGGAATACAACGTAGGTAGCGATTAAAAATAAACCTACGTATTAAAAATTGCGAATGAGTGTTTTGGTACACCAGAAAGTGTCGAAGTTTTGAAATACGTGCAAGATTTTTATCAAATTGGTATACGCGCGGTGCGTGCGGCATGTGCAAATGTGCGACCAGTTTTCAGGTGATTATAATGTCCCCCGAGATAACTTTAGGAATAAATTAACGTTTAATTAAACCGTCTTATCTGAATCTTTTACGGGTTTTTAGTTTCTGAGATACACTCGCCAGATACGGGAGTGGGCAGACAGACGCGCCTACGTAAGAAATGCGATTTTAATTAGGTAATAAGGTGGCTTTTGTTATATTTAATGACATCAAGTTGATAAGAAGTTTATTCATTTTTATTCACTTTCAATTAAGGAAGTCGTTATCAGGTAGGTATGTGAATCTATACGTAGTAAGGATATAAAATTGAAGTGTTTGATTGTAATATCTAAATAACAGTTTTTTACTAAATGTATTTGAAAATAAATACGGTTCTTATAACAAAAAAAAAGCATTTTTAAAATTTTTGTCTGTCTGTTTATTTGTTGCCACTTATTTCAGGAACGGCTGGGCCGATTTTGACGGGACTTTCACTGGTAGATAGCTGATGTTATCGGGAGTAACTTAGGCTAATTTTTTAGCCAACTTTAAAAAAGGAGGTAAAGGAGTTGTGTTTTGGTAGAAACGTATGTATACCGATATCTCCGTGAATTCTAAACCCATTTGCGTGAATTGTGTTTTAAAATATAGATTTTATGGTTTGTCATATATATTAATAAGCTATTACTTTATATATTATAAAATTAATAAGCTATTACTATTTATAGTGTAATGAGAGTAAGTATGATGTTCAACTCGACGCAATCAGAAGCCATTCAGCCGTTCGGACGTAGAGTAAATTCGTAATGGTTTTCATCGAAAATTGGGCTAGTTAGCCGCTTCGCGGACCGCTGCCTGCCGCCTGCGTAATAGCCGGCTGCACTGGCTGTCAGGTGGCAGGGGTGTCACTTAGCTGTGAGATTTAAATCCTACTGATATTTGAACGAGCGAAGCGAGTTCTCTGAGTCAACTAGGGCGCTTGCCTACTAGACAGAGAAGTGTGTCCGTATAAATGTCTGTCAGAGCCCTATAACTTCTGAATTACTGAATATTAGAACGTGAAACTTGGTTGAAAATTCAGTTATATCCTGTACTTGAACAACAAATACTAAAATTAGATAAATGTTATAAAGAAACGAAATTATTTAATTTTAATGCGCCATCTATTAGCATTATTGTGAAGCTAATAGCTTCACTATAATGCTAATAGATGGCGCTGTGTCAGTAAAACAGTTTTATGTCAACTATTATTTTTTTTATTGCGTCTAATGTTAAAAGTTAATTATTACAATATATAATTAAAACTTTTGGGAATTATGGGATATCGCGAGGTCTCAGTTCGGGGCGAACCACTAGTGTAGGTTCAAATTGATATGATTATGATACGTAAGTTGGTTGACTGTCATTTAAGCTTGGTTGACTCATGACTGCTGCTTAAGCGACCATTAGACGACGGGCTTTGTTGTCAGTTTTAGAATGGTTTCACTTAAGATTAACGGTATCACACTATTCACATTCTAAAGGCGAAAGTTCATTTGTGTGTGTATGTGTGTGTGTGCGCGTGTGTGCGTGGATACGTACGCGTAGACTACATTTTATCCCGAAAAATTAAAGACTTTCCGCGGGAATCAAAAAATCGGGCATCATCTAGTCATCTAGTCACACGAATCACACCGTCACACTATAATATTATAAAGGCGAAAGTTTGTGTGGGTGTGTGTGTGTATGTTTGTTACTCCTTGACGCCACAACGAATGAACCAATTCGGCTGTGGAATGGAGATACCTACCCAGGATTAACACAAGGCTACATTTTATCTCGAAAAATAAAAAAAATCTTTCAAAAGTCAGTGGGTCCAATTCAGTTTTAAATAAATTGTTTTTTTTTTTTTTAAAATATTAGCCAAGCTGAAGTTGACTAATATCCTCCTATCCCCTCCCAATAAGCGGAAAGCTTGTGCTTGAAATGGGTACGACAACAGTGCAACGGGTGGGATTCGAACCTGCGATCATTCAGTTTTCAGTCCGCACCTTTATCCGTTGGGCTACTGAGGCTTGTTATTCGGTTTCTAGCCCTATAAAAAAAAAACTTGAGAGGTATCAAGGGACACCCGGATGGAACGAAGTTCAATGCGAAATAGAAATGAAAATATCTGGCTTGCTTTCTATAAGAGAGAGAGAGAGAGAGACAGACAGAGAAACATGCGACGCCTATAGCAAAAAGTGTCGTGACAACTTTTCGTAAGAATTTTTTCCGTCTAGCCCCCTTTCACAACGCGCGATAAGGAACTTCGTTCCAATAAAATATAAAAAATATAAAATTGTTGTTCGGTTGGTAGCCCTACAAAATCAAACACGCCGACATAATCGACACGGACGCGCTGTCACGCCGCCCGCCGCCGCGCTGCAGGCGGAGCGACGCACGGACGGACGGACGGGATTGCTTTTTAATAATTTGCACTGTCATGTCTGCATTGTTAATGCCACTTTACAATAGCTAATACACACAGAAAAGCAATCGGCAATAACTCGTGGGAACCTAACATACTGAAAGCCTTGAATTTAAGTCAATCTGCTGTCGCTTCTAGATAACCCACTTTAAAAAAGGAGGTTTAAAAGGAGGTTTGAAAGACTTAGCTATTAACTCAACCAAAATATTTTTTCAACCAGAATCAAGGATTTCATCGTTTTTAACCGACTTCCAAAAAGGAGGAGGTCATCAATTCGGCCGGTATCTTTTTTTTCTCTATGTATGTCCACCGATTACTCCGGGATTTCTGGGCCGATTCACCTGGTTTTTTTTTACGTTCTTAATTTTGTATCCACTTACCGAAGATGAACGTAACTTATAATATCTTATTAGATAAGTAAGCAGAGAGACTTATTGAATTTTCAAATTCAAATTCAAAATTTATTTATTTCATGTAGGCCAACTAGTAGCTCTTATGACACGTCAAATCTACCACCGGTTCGGAATGCAGATTCTGCTGAGAAGAGCCGGTAAGAAACTCAGCAGTTGCTCTTTTCAAAAAAAAACAATGTTTACAATAGGTAACAAAACTATGCTATGTATACAGTGCTTCCACAACGAAGCTTCAAAAATGCATACGTAGCTATACTAATCCAATGCATGTCAAGATGGGCAGACAAAGCAGACCCATTCCCGTTGGCGGCACCAGCATGATGCATGATCCAGCCGTTGCTTCGCTCAACCATATTTGACCATAACATTCTAAAAATAGAAATAAAAATCCCAAATATCCCACAGCAGGCACTTTGGCTTAACATCAGTTCTGGCACAGTTCACGCCTGATCCGTTTTCAGCTCGCGTTAAAGCTAATCCTAGCTTACTAGATAAGAACGCGCTCCAGTTAGCATGTATTGCTAGATTACAAGCTATACATGCTTTGAGCTGCTTAAACTAATTACAGCTTAAACAACTCCTCATGAATAGATGTAAATATAACTTGCTAAAACTATCGTTAATTAAATACTTAAGTCTCGATGTATTATAGAAAATTGGTTATGATCTTTACCTAAATTATTACATATTGTTGAACAATCAGTTCAACAACTGTAGACCGTTTTGGACCAAGATTTTTATTCAATGACAAGATAGTCATTGACTGCAATTTCATCTGATGTTAAGTGACGATGATGGTAAGTGACGACGACGACATACCCCTAATCGGTTTCTACTCGCCATCGTGTCGGAACGCTAAATCGCTTAGCGACACGTCTTTGACGGTAGGCTAGGTTCATGTACATATATAAATCGTGAAAATTTTATGTAACTTAACATTTATGTTTTAAAACATTTAGATTTCTAAGTTCTTGGAAACCAAAACCTTTTCTTTAGATTTTTTTTTTTTATATTTTTAGCGAGCTAACGAGCAGGCGGGTCACCTGATGTTAAGTGATTACCGCCGCCCATGAACACTTGTAGCACCAGAGGCACCACCAATGCGTTGCCGGCCTTTCAGGAATTTGTTGGTCCGCCCCTTGAATAACCCCATGTTGTAATTCAGTGGAAACACCGTCGCAGGAAGTTGGTTCCACAGTTTCAAAGTACGTGGAAAAAAGGATCTGGAACATCGGATGGTCGAAGTGCTCCAGGCACCCAGGTGGTGAGGGTGAAATTGTTTTTGGTGGTGGTGGTGGTGGTGGATTTTTTGTCTTCTGTTTTATTTTTCTTCTTTGATTATTATATAACTTGTTTCATCATCTCTTCTTTTATTTATTTTATTTTCCTTCTTTTATCTTTCCTTTCATTTCCTTTAGGTACCCTTATTATGGCGTAGTATAAAACAATAAAACGATTAATTAATTTATTCGTGCTGTAATACCTAATTTTGTATGTACGAGACATGTTATTACCACGTATTAGGTGGTACTACCTACAAGTATAGAGCGGGAACTGTTATCTGCGGAAGTTACACGGTGACTAGCTTCCAGCGATGTCTTTGTGTGTAGAGTTGGAAGGCTTTGAACAGGACATTCCGAAAAATCATTGCCCATTGTGAACCAACTTCAAAAATGGAGGAGGTTCTCTCGGAATCTTTTTTATTTTTATTCCCGATTCCTCGAAGACGCCTGGACCAATTTTTAAAATATTTTTTTTTGTTCAAAGGGTATACCTACTTCCCAGGTGGTCCCATGGTCGTTAGGTCAGGATCTCATGATGATGGGAAAGTATTGCAAAGCAAAAGCTGGATTTTGGTTTAACAGTCAGTCGGTCAGTTTCGCCTAATATTAGTGACAGGTCTAATCGTCTCGTTGGTCCAGCGATTAGCGTGTTCGACTACAGATGACAAGGTTCTGGGTGCGATTCCCGTGTCAGGCCAGAGAAAATGTATTGCGTTTTTCTTGCAAAGAAATTCTGAGTACAAGCCCGGAGTTAGGAAGTTGACGGTGAGTCACTCCCAGTCCCATGCCTAGGAAAACCGTCGGTCCTGCGTCTGATTTCTCTTCGGTCGTGTCGGATGTCCGTCCCTCCGGACTATGAGAGTGAGGGAATAGAGAGTGCACCTGTGTCTGCGCACACACTTGTGCACTATAATATCTCTCGCGCATATGGCTATTGTCTGAGGAGTTTCGGTCGGGAGGACATTATTATTAGTGGCAGGTCTCACAGCAGTCGAGTGGCGTGGCGTGCGCGACGAGAGTACAATGAAGCCACTAAGTGGTTGTCGGCCGCCGCCCGCTTTGGCGATGTATTTGCTGACACCACTGCTTCCCAAACAGTAACCATATAAAAAAAATAAAAAAATATATATATTTAAAACTAGTTGATACCCGTGATTTCGTTCGCGTGGATTAAAGTTTTTTAATTCCTGCGAGGAATCTCTTATTTTGGAAACAATACGGCATTTGACAGATATTTTTTTATATATTTAAAACTAGTTGATGCCCGTGACTTCGTTCGCGTGGATTAAGGTTTTTAATTCCCGCGAGGAATCTCTTATTTTCCTATATATAAAAAAAGTAGCCTATGTGTTATTCCAGACTATAATCTATCTTTTTGCCTTTTTCTATAAATTTCAGCCAAATCGGTTCAGTGGTTGCGGCGCGATTGATTGATATATTCAAACTTTCGCATTTATAATATTAATAGGAATAATAGGACAAGGTTTTACACACAATGCCATTTTTCTTTTTTAATGTCTTAGCTAGCCTCAGAAGTATATATAACATTTTATTCTTACATTTTCGATTGTAATGAATAAATATCAACATTTTGACAACAGTCAAATTCCCAAATCGAGTAAGCTAATTTACAAACATAATTACTAGCTTTTGGCTGGGACTTGGTTCGCGTAGAGTTGAGCTTTTATTTTTCTTTTTAACTCATAATTTGCACACTAATTTATTAGTTGAATGTGTCGGGACAAAACAGTTTTAAGACCAAATATTTGTACCACATTCTGGCAAATAAATTCTATTCTATTTAAAAAAAGATTTAAGTCTTAAACGCAGGTATTTGAAAATGAAATGACAAGCACTTTGGAAGGCCGTGCCACACCGGAACGTCTAGATAGCGTGTCGCGATGTCTGAGAGTGTTTGCGTCGCTCCAGATGGAATAATTCCGCCGCTCCGCGCCACTCCGCGCCACTCCGCGCTATCTGTGTCAGCGGACATGTTCACCTCAACCCACAATAACTATTATTGTCCGAGTTGACGCAGCTTACTGTAATAAGCTCACTTTTCTTTATTTTGCTATGAGATTTTACTTCGCTCTTAGCGTTTCCGTTATCCTTAGCGGCAACGACTGAATCAATTTGGTTGTTTAGCACAGAGATAGATTATAGTCTGGAATAATACAGACTATTTTTTATTCCGGAAAATAAGGGAGTTTTCGCGGGAATCTAAAACAACCTCACGCACCACGCGGACGAAGTCGCGGGAATCAACTAGTAAGAACTAAAAAGGTCACTTAATGTTGATAAAGGGACTGTTAGACATTTGCAGCATCAGAAAACGTACAGATCATTACTGACTTTAGATCATAGATCATAGTCATCTAAAGAATCGAATACTATTGATCGATACATAGTAGAAGATCTTACTATCTAATGGACTCCAGTAGATGATAGGTTTTGCATCAATCGTTTCCGCTTATCATGAGTAATGAATGACTGATGCAGCAGATATCGATCATGCAAACATCAATCATCGCACTAGGCAGGTTATCCGTCAGTTAAGTTATAGCTGTAACTGGAGAAAATCAGCTATAGTAGTGGCACTAGTCTGTCTTTGTCTAATAAACGTATCAAATAATATATTTGTCGCTATAATTATTTACAATTAAATCAGCTTTTTGATGACTTTCGGGAAAATTTGATTTTGGTTAGACTTACGTAGAGTCGGGGTGTTTGAATTTATTTTAAAGTTTATGTTCGATGATTCTAAAATATCACCATGTGAGTATACTAATAAACAAGTAAGTATACCTACTAATAAATAACATTTTATCAGTGTACCAGTTTTTTTAATTCTAAATTCAAAAAACTGTTTTTCGCATGGATTGAGGTTTTTTATTCCCGCGGGAACTCTATAAATTTTCGGGATAAAAAGTAGCCTATGTCCTATTCCAGACTATAATCAACTATAGGTAATCTATCTCTGTGCCTATTATATATTTCAGCCAAATCGGTTCAGTCGTTGCGCTGTGATTGAGTAACAAACATATAAACTTTCGCATTTATAATATTAATAGAATAATATGATTCTGATGCTATTTTGTCATTTAATAAAAGTGTCAATCTAAAGTCTCTCCACACACGGCTAGCAGTTGCCGGCGAGTGCTGACTGGATGATAGATGACGCGAGTGATTTATTCCAGCATCAGCCGCGCCCTATTTATGCACTTATTGTGAAGGAAAAGCGATCATAATTCATAACGTCATCGCTCCAAGCTGTGGGCGTCAGCGACTTTTCTTTTTAAGCTATTGCATAGCTTCTATCGCGGGCTTTGAGCGTGGAGACCGAATCCAGAAATTCCGTAATGAAAATAACCTGACACGGGACTCCTCTCACCGCTAGATGGCGTTGATAAAAAATGCTACGCAATAGCTTTACCGAGGCAGTCCCCGAGTGCCACACGTCTTTTTTTTAATTCAAGACTGATTTTGCCTGCGATTTCGCTCACGTTAAGTTCGATTTTTCAAACCCTTATTTTATCCCTTTAGGGGTTAAATTTTCAAAAATCCTTTCTTAACGGAAACCTATGTTAATCGAATTTGGAACTCTTCGCTATCCCGAGATGAAAATTAACCTATGGCCTTTCCAGATAATAAGCATCACTGAAAAGCAAACCAATAAACGTAACAATTTCGCATTTATACATATTACTAGGATAAGTAGGATAGGTCATAGAAAAGCATATTATATTCAGTTGCTCTCTGGCCGTGTTCAACAAAGGCCGTAATGTATATATAATGCACTTTGTAAATATTACTCGAGTATAAGGTGTTATTATTAATATTAATTTAACTTAGGAAAATAAAAGTTTGTAAGTTGTTTTGAATGTTAAACTTTTTCTAACAAATTAGGCTTAAGTATCTGTTAAGATAGATTAGAAATAAATAAATAAATAAATATTAAAAACGCTATAGCCTATGCCTTAATGACCTGCACTAAGATGGCCCCGGAGCTCATTAGGCGAAAGATAATCAATCATGCCGAATTAACGGCCGAAAGGCTGCCGGCCGCACTATGACTGTTTACTATCACAAACAGTGAACCAACTTGTTTTGTTCTATTTACTTACATTTAAGGCAATTCATACATATCAAAACTTGTGTTATAGTGCTTATGTGGTGCTATACTTAATATTAACACCGCCGAACCGATTTTGACAAAATTTGGCAAGGAGATAGCTTGCATCCTGAGGGAGGACATCCGAGGTTAAATCTAAATCTTTGGACGAAGTCGCGGGCATCAGCTAGTCTGTCTGAGTATATAAAAGGAAAAGGTGACTGACTGACTAATCTATCAATGCACTGCTCAAATCACTGGATGGATCGGGATGAAATTTAGCAGACAGATAGCTATTATGACGTAGGCATTCATTAAGAAAGGATTTTGATTTTTGAAAATTCAAAGCCTATATAGAGACTTGAAAAATCGAAATTAACGTGAGCGAAAACGCGGGCAGAAGATAGTAACATTATAAATGTGAATATTTGGATGATTGTTACTCTGTTGTTACTCCTTCAGGCCAGATCGATTGTATTGATTGACTATTTGAAACAGAGATAGCCCATAACCTTAAAAAGGCTTATACCCAGAATTACCAAATTTTATCCCGCAAAATAAAAAAAATCTGCGGGAATCAGAAACTTTAATCTACGCGAATGAAGTCGTGGGCATCAATTGGTATTAGACAGAGCAAGAAGGCAATAAATATGAGCATAAAGATAGCGAATACGAGTAAATGAAAGAAACCCATCATACATTGTTCCAAATAAGTTATTTTTCTTATCCTCGCCCAATTAGAGTGACAAAAGAAACCGTGCAGCAATATCACGGCTATTTGGAGCTGTAATGAAACAACTGACCACCAAATTGAACCGTCCCGGTCGTTCCCGACAACTCCCGGGCTAACGCGTGCGGTTAATGACGGCCAGCCTCTTATTACTGGCTGTTTGTCCTTCATACAACATACTGTCTCAGACGAATCATACATTCTGTCGATTATATCAATGACATTGGAACAGAAGAAAAAGTTTGGCTTATTGAATTTTTCTGTGCCGAAATAACAACTAATAATGAGCGAACAGTAGAGCAAAAAGTTACTGGTGTATTTGAAATGGATGTAAAAAAAATGTAAGAAAAAATGAGTGAGTCTTTTAAAGAGTAGAAAGCAGGGATCTACTAAAGATTTTTGATTGTTGATGAAAATCAGGAAAGAAGTACCAATAATAATTATATTGAAAAAATATCATGGGTTAGTTATAGTACTCATACTTATTGAAAGCAAAAAAAACTATGCCATAAAAATGCATAATGCCTAAAAAAATCCACGAGAGCGAGAGATAGAAAGAGAATCGAAATATACGAGAAGTTACATGATGAAATGTATCTTTACTTGGGACTTGGAAATAAAAACACAAAAATAAGATAATATTGGATGGTGTCTATAACCGATCATCCAAGACATCAACGAACGGACAATTTGATCACACGATGTCAACACGCCGCAACAAAGGAGACCGTTAACCGCTCACAAGAACTGGTTCCAATACACAAAATATTGAAAATTAATACCTGTCAACAATATAATAGCGCGCCACCAATTACTAAGAAGTCACCATCCAGCTATCAATTCATACACGCTGTTTTAAACCCAGCAGTCGTTGAATTAAGGTTGAAAGTTGCATAAAGTTAACTGACAATAGAGTCTGTTTATAGGGTAACTGCGTAGAATTGACCCTTGTTGCCTCGTCACAGGAGCATAATGCGTATAATCCATCACTGCTGTTCAATGCTCGTAATTTGTTTTGAGCAACATATCATTTTACGGTCGGTTTGTTTCCTTTTTAATGAAATAATGTCTTGCTTCGCGACTAAGGGCATGATAGGTAATTGTGGAGTTTCCTACGAGGTAAATATACCTGGAAATTTTGAACAGATACTTAAATATTTATTATGTTTAATGAGGCAGAAGAACTTGTAATCAACATAAATAAAAATCATGTATCACCATTAATTGGTGATCATCACTTGATAACGGTTGACCGATTTGGTTGATGTTTTTTGTTATGTTCGTAACTGTCCGGACATGTCACCCAAATTATTAAAATACTGTGGGCACATCACCGTAGCGAGTTGACTCCACTCTTATGAAAAAAATTACTGGTGGTCAAAAATCCTTTAATTATTATAGAGTTCATTTTTTCTACTCAATACAATTACAATCTAGCCTAACTTAGTTGACTTATTAGTAATTGAAATTTAACCTAAACTTATAAATTACTATCATATTATATACTAAGAGATTGTCCAATGACACAATTTAGTCTTTCTTGACAAGAGTCCTTAGATACACTTTGTTCATGTGTTCTTTCAGGCAGCACTAATTTCACTACACTTTCACTATTCACCAACTCAAAAGGTTTTGTCCGTTAAATAGTTGTGTATTTACTAAGGCACAATATGTTAGTGTAATTATCAAAGTCTCTGAGCGGAAATTAAATTTTGGTGTGAGTATAACAAGTGATTTGAAAGAGCCTGGATTACGTCAATTTCTTTTAATCATTTGCAACTGACGGGAACTTCCTCGAAATGCCTGACAAAGACGGATGGCTCTCTTCAACGGCTGATTGTCAGGAGGAAATGATCCAGTTTTTAGTTTACAAACAGACGGCATTACTCCTCACGGAAAACCAAACTCTATCTTCCAGGAACTAAGATAGATTTTCAAGTGACTGTCGTAGGGTTTTTTGATTAATTTGCCTAAGAATAACGGGTATTCACGTAATTTTACGACGCGTAAAACGATTAGCTGCTTTGTTAACTGGTTTTCAGTGGAGTGCTTTTTGATTGATTGGTTTCGATGTTTTTGATATCTGATTTCAGTTTTGGATCCAAAAAATACCGCTTAATGCAGATTAGTGACTGGCCGATAACCGTCAACCTTTGAACTAATTCTGAAAGACATATAGGTAAGTACATACTTGGCTGGAAAATTCAGTTGATATGAATTTGTAACGGTCCTGCGCCTGATGTCTCTCCGGTCGTGTCGGATTTTCCGTTCCATTGGACTATGAGAGTGAGGGAATAGAGAATGCACCTGTATCTTCTGGTGTTTGCGCACATACTTGTGCACTATAATATCTCCCGCGCAGATGGCTAATCTTTGCAGAGATTGGCCGCCGTGGCTGGATTCGGTCAGGAGGACATTATTATAGTATTATTATTATTTGCGGTGAGAATTCCCTCTACATTAGGTACCTATATTGTGACAACTTAGTACATCGGATAGGAGAGGGTAGGGGGATTTGAAGTAAGTAAGCAACACCTCTCATTTGGAAGTAACCTGATAAAGTGCTAAACCGTGAAGTTTGTTTCCACGTTCGTCGCGCAAGATAGCACTAATCCGCGGGATCAGGCCGCGAGCACGGCGCGGCTTTCTTTTGAACTTCCAGCAGCGAGTGAAATATCACTTTAGAGTTTTAACTGATGTTTGACTTTGTGAATTACTTAAATATTAGTACTTTAAACTGTTAGAATACAAGCGTCTTTCCGCAATCGTTTGAAGTAGGAGCTGATTGTTGCCTCGGGGTAACAAGTGTAAATTGAAAAACAACACCCCCGACATGTAAAATAAAAAAAAATGTGATTCGTCATTTTGTGATGGCAGCCATCTTAGACTTGAAATCTAAGATGGTTGCCATCACAGCGTATAGTATTCAACTAGTCAAGCCCTTTTATTTGATCCCCATAATGAGGGAGTTGTGAAAAAACATGTAATCCACCATTTTGTGGCGGCGGCCATCTTGGACCGACTTTCATTAAACATAGCTAAGAGCACTCCCGACTAATTCCCCTTTGAAACGAAAAGAAACAAAATGAAAATCGGTTGATCAATTCAGAAGTTCACCACGTCGTTTTTGAGTCGGGGGTAAAAATTATTCTTTAGGTCTTAATTTATCAAAGGTTAGCTCAAAAGTTGAAAAAGTTATTAACTTTTTCAACTTTTACAATAACTTATTTTGATTGTTTGCATCGCATTGTCGCAGCGTAATGTCGATTACTTGCTGCGTGATTGAAGAACGAACTAACAAACCAACAAACACGCACATTTAAGCACTTATAATATAAGTAAGCATTCTTAGATGTGTATTAAACAGGTAGTGAGCGAGAAAATGTAGCGAGAATTGAATCTTTTCCATCTTACGCAGACAGTAGTAGACACAAGTAGATACCATAGACAACTGCATCAGCAAAATTTTAACCCCTCGAATTCACCCTCAGGTCCAAGAGACCCCGTCATAGACAAAAGCTGATTTAGCAATTTATAAACAGTTCAAAAATTGAATTATTTATATGCCCGTAGCCCGCGGCTCAATGGAATACGTGTGTGCCGCGGGCATGTTAGGATAATTTTTGGGGATTCGCTGGGAGCCGGGGAGTGCCGAAAAGCAATTTCCGCGCCCGAGGCGATTGTTCTCCGTTGTTATGAATGGGCGTGCTCATGCATTAAGACCTCTTTGGTGGACCTAACCTTGTTTTGTATCCATCATGGCAATTTTCGTATACCATGTATTATTACCTACCTATGAATGTTTTGATGTAGTTAAACAAGATTAATCCTTGGGTATTTATATTATGAATGCGAAAGTGTGTTTGTTTGTCGATTTATCCTTCAATCACGCAGCAACGGAGCAACGGATAGACGTGATTTTTGTATGGGTATAGTTGAGGACCAGTACGGCTAACATGCGCGCCACGAGAAGATTTTGTCTACGCGTTTACTCATGAATTTGTATGAGATTTCACGAGTAAACGGGTAGACAGCATTTTCTCGTGGCGCGCATATTAGCCATACTGGAGAGCGACATAGGCGACCTTTTATCCCGGAATAACAGAAGATTCACGCGGAATTTTTAAAAACCTAATTCCACGTGAAGAAATTCGCGCGTAAAGCTAGTAATAGTTATATACTTGTTGTAGGTAAGTACAGTTACCAAAGGTTTTTTACCTGTACGAAGAATAAAACCATATTTTAATAAGTCAATTTACAAGTTAAACCTACCACGTTGTTTTCTATAGGGAAAAAGTTATTGTCATCCGTATAAACTTATAAGAACCGGCACCTATTAAGTAGTCAGAATAAATAAATACGGACACAATGCGTCGTTACACGTCACACGTTAAAACGTTCGCTCACGAATTTGAAAGGACACTCGTAGATATAAAAACACCCAAGATATACATTGGGTGGACACTGACAGTCCACTAACTTCAAGTCGTTCAGCGTGCTATGGAGAGAGCTATGTTTGGAATTTCTTTGAGGGATGAAGTTCGAAGAGTAACGGACGTAGCACGTTGAAGTTGCAGTGAGGTGGTAACATATTATGTCGGAAAGAGATTGCCGCGGGATGAGCACCCCCCGGCTAAATGGGTCAAGCATTGATAGAATTCGAAAGGCAACGTTGGTGCTATCTAACGTTTTAAAATTAGGTTAACGTGTTTGCAAGTTATTTTTACTGATTTCGCTAGATACTTGCACCGCGTGTATCATCAGTCACCACAACTTTGAATAGCATTTTTTAATAAGAAAATTTCAAAAATATCACAATATTTTGATTTGACCTTTTGATAGCATTTTGGTAAAATCATCAAAACTGACTAACGTGACTGAATAAATCGTTGTTTTTCTTTTGGTAAAGTAATTTTTCTAAATAGTTGCATTTGTAAAGAGCATGTGCATCTAATTGTTCGATATCAATGAGGCCACTCTAACCCTCAAAAGTTGAAGGATCCGCGGCAAACATTCCCATTGTCGGGGCCGCCGCGACCCGAGTAATGATCTCACGTCCCGCGTGCGTGTCCCGATAAAGGGTTAAGTACACACTAACAACCTGACGTGAGTCACAAATCCACCATTATTATGTTATTGTGGGAGCCGTGTCGCCGCGGTCCCGCATTTACATACAATTTAACATGAAATGTGGGCAATAATTCATGACGGCTGTTTCGTTATTATTTCTATTATAAAGTGCTCAGCTCGACATTTTTCATGTTACCGTCGACCGTGTTCTCTTCTCGCTGCAAATGGCCGCCGTTTATTCATTTATGTTGACGGTCTGTTGTTGTGCTGGCACAATTTTTCTTTATTATTTGAAAATGTCACTTTACCATGATACTTGTAACTTAGCCGAGTAAAGCCGTTTTATACTGGAATTTATTTGTCACTTGGATTAATGATGTGGATTGGAATATAATACTTTGCTAGGTAGAATAGAGTTATTAGATTTATAACCAATCGATTCAACCTTGTAACCTGATGATTTTTTTCGTTTCTTATGCACAATGCACATGGTGCATTGTGGAAAAGCTAAGTACCCAGAAGATAATATTTCATATACTTAAAGTTTGTACAGCATAAATCATTAAGAACCATTTCAAGTTAGAGTTAAATTATAAATATTAACGTATGGTAGTGCCATCGTATCTTGAAATGTTAGAGAAATTATTCTACCGTTTCTAACACTTAGTTTGATCCGTTGATACTATCAATTATCCAGTTCAATCTTAATTAGGATGATTAAATAGACCAGATTAATTTCTAGATTAAAAGAGTCTGATAGCTTATCATTTAATTACTTCTAATCAGTTCAGATTTATCAATGACGGGATTTTTCTGAGTAAATTTTGAGTGAGAATCCTTTATTGACTAGTCTATATATACTATAATAATGATATGATGTTGAAACTTTTATTTATCAAATTGAAATATGTGTAAGTAGTCTTTAACTCCACTCATAGATGTATTAATGTTGGTAAAATAAAAACGTTTTGAGATAGATTAACATCAGTTATGAAACTTCGCCTGTTAATATTTGAAGATGGTAATTTAGAAGTAATATAATAGATGAATAGAGAGGTAAAAGGCATTGTTCGCAAAATAAAAAGCGTTTCGTAGTTGGTATATTTTCATGACCGATTAACTTACAGAAAACAAATTAGTGAAACCAAATCAACATATAAATAACCTCACGGGGCGACACGGTGCACGGTCACGAAAATAATTGGGAAACGAACAAAACACGAATCCTTTCATCGAACGACAAACGACATATCGACGTGAATTATCTATGCACCGCTTAACACGAATTCAAATGAAGGCATTCACCGTTTAAAATATTAATCGATGCGAGGAGCTTATTGAATATTTTTACCACGATTTATGCCCAATTAGCAGCCGGTGCGTGAATTGAATTGTTTGTGCCCAAAATCTGAATAAATACCACAATATTTACGATAATGTCCGGCCGCTTCAATAGGCGTCCCGTAAACGCGCCGCAGGAGAGCAGTTAGAGTAGTTTATTATGCACCGGTGAAGGGTTAACTCTTTGTGTGACGTTTTAATGTTAATTTACGCGCTGGCTGACAAGGTGGTCTTTCCAGCCCCGAATATGATATTTTAGTGTTAATTCGGTCGTTGAATAAAAGTCTCCGCTCAATTTATTCGAAACTCTTAAGTTGTATTTATGAGATGAGACACAAAACTCGTTATCAAAATATGTATACCTTTATGTGAAATTTAATTAAACGAATTCGTTTTATTTTTCAGTTGAATAAGTCAAGTGAGATAAAAACGTTTGGCGTGAACATCGCGTTTATTAAAAGGGTTGAATGTATTAACTAGTTTTTATAAGAATAATGTATTTACGGCTTCAAACACGTTGCCAGCAATTTTGTAAAAAATCATTCAGACGGAAGCCCAAATGGCATTAATGTAATGTTTAGTTCAATTTATTTATTTGTACCTCCAGATTGATGAGAAACAAGCTATTATATCTTCATCATCTACCAAATATCATCATTACCAAATCACTTAGGACAAATCTCTTTGGCGATTAAAAGTTTAAAATTTGACATATTGTCATAAAATGTCAATTAACTTCTTTATAAGGTGGTCATTATTATGATCATCTTAAAATAATATTGAAATAATACTGCTTTAAGCGTTGGAGATAGGCTCCCAGGTCTTCCAAGTGAGAGATTTTAGAGTTGATTCTCGACAGGAGCAATGTAGCAATTATATTTTGGGTTGGGTCTAGGGTTTAGTAGTTTGGGTTAAGTCTAGTTGGAGGTTTTAGTCGTGGTTCTGTTAAGTCTATGATATTGTATATTACGTATAAAAAAAAAAGATACCGGCCGAATTGATAACCTCCTCCTTTTTGGAAGTCGATTAAAAAGAGGTGGATATGTTACAAGCGTGCGGTGAATGAAGCATGTAATGGCAGATATTTGTCATAATTTGTCATATCATTTGACAATGAAGTACTCTATTATACTCTACGTTGTTTGGCACAATTTTTTCGCTTGTTTTGTGAGTATATATGTAACTCATCCCTAGTAGCTGTTTAGTCACCATTCAAGATATTGAAGTACTGGTACGATACCACGGCGACATCATGAACGGTATGAGTTTAATTGTAATTCTTTAATTCCAGCTCATAATGAATATTATTTTCAAAGTAAACAAGAACAACTCCACGACATAGTAGGTACAATAAAGAACGTTAACTGCACCCAAGTGCCGGCATTAACTCGCAAAGACTCCACTTCCAAACGGTTAAACATTTCATAATGGCTCATTATTGCCGGTAATTAATTACTGCCAGTGTTTCGGCTCACTTGTTTTAATTACAGCTTTGAAGCCAAAAATAATGCGATCAAAGCTTTGTGTATCATCCTGCAAGGAACTGTATAACCATTGTGCTATTTGCCTCTAACATTTCCTTCATTTCCAATTTACAATACTTTTTGATCTCAATAAACCCAATGTAAAAAATGAGTCTAAATCTATGAGTCTAAGTCTATGAGCTTTCAAATGAGTGTACTATTTAATTTTTAAAAATTTGACACCAAAATCTTCTGTGAGTTTAATTTTCATAGATTATGAAATGGCGACTTGTTCTATGTTACTACTAAAAAGTTATATTTTTTCAAGATTGTTGAAAGATTGACCTAAATTATTAAAGTAACACTTACTTATTTCTCTGGCTTAATGAGCCAAAGAGCCCTATTGTTGTTCTATCCTTGGAAAGCCATACCAATTTTCTCGTATGGGTACATGATGCCCAATCAGCATTATATTATTGTTTTATAGTTCTCCACTGTGAACACCCAACAGCTTATTTCTCTAATCACACAGCTAATGGTAAAAAATTTAAATAAAATGACGATTAAAAATTGCAAAACAAAATCCCTGTCTACGATAGGGGACAGCTTGTATAAAAATAAATAAATATAAAAAAACAACTCACTTCTTTTATTTTGCAGTACTCACCTAACTCAGTTGTGGACCCGAAGTCTATTACTGGTGCCACAACACTCGTAAACGTCGGAAAACCACCTCTTTTAATTACCACAGCCTTTCTATTTGTAGTAGTTTAGCTTTATAACAAGCTGGGTTTACTGCGACTTCGAGAAGGTGATTTATTAATCTGCGGTCACGTTTAGAAAGCCAACATTCATAGTAAGTGAGTGAGTTATTGTTGTAAATGTGTCATCGTCCTTTGATTCGACTGCATTAATAAGAGTCGAGGTTATGAATTATGGTTTGTGAAAATAGATAGTGGTGTAGTGGTGTATATTCGAACTTAGATCGATAATTTTGTTAACTTTATCGTAGTCGATAAAGCTTAAAAATATTGTTACACCAAGCAAGTAATAAGTAAAATATTTACAAATATAACTTACTATTACTTAACTTATTATAAAAAAATTAAATGATAAAATAATTAACTATCTTCTTTAAATAGGAAATCATATGGATGGTTAAGAGCACAGAAGTGGTAGGTATGTATAGATTATGCAATTTACAGGAAACACAATGTAAAATTTAAATTGCAACATTGGTTTTATAATTTTTGAGTATCGAAAAAAGGATTATTTTCAATGTAGTTAGTTATTATTATTATTTAAAATAGAGTTAAGAATTGAATTGCTTGTCTCATTTTCATCAAGATTTGCACTTACCACTTTTGTGCTTTTAACCATCGATATTATCATTAGAACTTGTAGTAATTTAAAGGTTCAATACAAATGCACTTACGACGTAAAGTAGTGGCACTAAGGTGATACTTTTACCGATTTTAAATTAAACTTTATTTAGGTACTAAAATATCCGGTTTACTAGGACGTTCTGGGTGCGGTTTGTGTTCAACAATTCAAATAAAACCGTCGAAGTTGTTATCACAAAACGATGCTCTACCTAGGTGCTATTTTTATACGCAGATACTAGGAGAAAAATGATATTTGTGCAGTAGATGCAAGCTTTGGAAAAAAATTCATCAAATTACCATCGACACTCTTTCGATCACTTGCTTTTCTCCTCACTACTGTTACCCCACACCTGTCTCTCATAAAGCATCGCTGTACAAATATAAAAGGACCAAAATAACTCCTCCTTTAATCTTCGCTAACCGTTCGCTCTGCTTCCAGCGGCCCCCATTTAATTGACAAATAAAGATTTAGGTGTCATTTATCATACAAATATACATACTTAAAATTCTAAATATTACTAGCTCGATCATTAATGTTATAATTATGAATGGCGTATTAGTTTTCTAGTCTAGTTGTGAGCTGAGTTTCTACCAACATTTGATAGATAAACTATTTTTTCAGATATCAAGACTCCCGTTAGGACAAAGAATACGATATCTTTTTATTTAAATCTAGCAAAAAGTCTAGCAAAGATGAAAGAACAGTAAAATTAGAACCTATAAGACCCAATCATCTGCTAGCAGCCTGTATCACAGTAATAATAACCACCACTTCAAACTTCAATATTAGAAAGTACTTTGCATGTAATAACACTAAACAGGTCCTAACGCAATCACACGCAGTACTTCACACGTTTTATCTGCACAGACAGACACATATATTAGTGACTGAGGCCTAGCGTGCGCTCCGCTAATAAATCAAACGCTATTCTAATGGATAACCAGATATAAATCTATTTATGTAAAGTTTTCAATGCACATTTCGCATGTTAGTCGGTCGTAAAGTACGAGCTATGGATATCTAACGCGGATTCTCATTGCTGTAGGTATTTGTTATTGTAATAAGCTATTAGATAACGCTCGGTGTTTCACAAGGCGGGACTCTGCGTCTTCTTTTATTCCCACTGGCCACTACCTATTTTATTGATATTAAGTCGTAAATAACTACCATTATAATAGTTTTTCAAATATAAAAAGCAGCGCAGAAAATTAAATACAACTTAATGTAATTATCTTGCGAGTCTTCGTCAAGATAGTTAGGATGTCTAAGAGCATATTTTACTATGCCCGAATAATGTTTAACTGAGGAATAAATATGACATTTTGATCGATTTGAAAATCTGTCAAACGTCAAATTTAATCTTCGACTTACGTCTTCATTTACGTACCTAGATGTTAACTTGGCGAGGGTGACACAGGTCTGAGTAAATAGCTCCAAAAAATAAAATACTCCTTTTTTCAGGCAGTCATATAAAAATTAAAACTAAACTGTTCCTAACGCGTGTACACAGGCACTCACCCACTTTCTTTTAATTAATATTGAAATTAGCCCTTCGTGTCATTATCGTCGAGTGTATTAAGTTGCTAGATTTTATCGAAAAATGTTTATTCAGCTAAGTATTCATTTCACCCAGCAAATCCTTTGTTTGTCGAATGACTAGGAAAATTTCATGTTCGCGATAATTATTACAATAATTTTATTCAAAGTTTCCTTTCATATAATCATTCCTTTATGTCTTTGTTATACTTACTTTTTAGACCACTTAAGTAGTTTACTTTTTATAAAGCACTCATTGGTTGGCTTTTTTTTCTTTTCCATATTAAATTACCTTCTAGCTCTTATCACAATAGATGTACCTATCTATTTATTCTAATGAGTTTTTTGAGTAATTTTACTATGAAAGCCTGGTTCTTCTAAATAAGGTAATAGAAATCGTATCTATTGTCTTTAATACTGCGAAACATGTCATTGATTTTTTGCTACTCTACTGATATTATAAGTGCTAAGCTATGTTTGTTTTGTTGCTTTGTTAGTTTGCTGGTTTGTCCTTCAATCAATCGCAACAGAGCTATGTAGAGTCTTAGTTTATTGCATGGGTGCGAAGAGTACTATGAGAGGTAGAGTATGGTAATACTGAAGAATGACATAGGTAACTTCGACCATCCACCGACGATTTTTTTTTCCACGCACTACCAAACTGTGGAACCAACTCCCTTCGACGGTGTTCCCACTTAATATCAACATGGGGTTATTTAAGGGGTTGACCAACGAATCCCTGAAAACCCAGCAACGCATTGGTGGTGCATCTGGTGCTACCAGTGTTCGGCGGTAATCACGCCTACTCGTTTGTTAGCTATTCTATATATAAAAATACTTTCATCCCAACCAGAGGGTTCCCAGAGAAGTTTTAAAAATCTAACCTAACTCCATATGGACGAAATCGCAAACAAAATCAAGCAAAAGTTCGTACAAGCTCTGTACGACAACAGAAATAAAATTGAAACGTAATGCAAGCATATATGTATATAAGAAAAACACATGTTTCACTATTCATCTTCGGTTATATTTATTCTGTATATTTATAATAGGATCGCGTGGCACATAACCTCCGTGTTTCTATAGAATCATTACCATGTCAGTATGTCATTCCGCCTATGGTAATGACATATTGTGACATGCAACGTTGACAGAACAATTGTTTAGATTAAATAACGACCTCAACCGGACTGTTTGACGTAAACTAACAAAGTTGAGCGTAACTGAGGGAAAATAAATCACTATTAATTTTAATACCATGTCAGGGAAATTCGTAAAGTTGTTCCTTGAGTCATACAATGTATATCATATCATTTGTCATTTAGCTAAAGGCTCTCTGGCACAGTGGTGAGCGCAGAGATCTTAATGTGGTAGGTCTCGGGTTTGATTCCCGGCGGGGGAAAGGAGGGTGGGTAAGAGAGGACCCAGACACAAAGTTAATTGTATTATTATTGATCTATGTTGTTGTTTGTTGTTCTTATAGAGTAGTTTAATAAATCCTAAGACAGACTGAATTCACTTGTATGAAAAAAGATATTCGGCCCTCAGATTAACAGAGTTTACACTAGTTAATTAATTAATTGTTGGGAAATATCAGTTCTTCTAAGGTATATCGCCTCAGGTGACCAAAGAGCTGGCGCTTATTTAGCCCAACGCCTAAGCCTCGCTATACAACGAGGGAATAGCGCCAGTGTTTTGGGCACCATGCCCATAAACGACCACTTGGACGGAGTATATTTTTTGTAAATATAAGTAATGGTAGTTTTAATTTATTTAAGTTATTTATTTAAGTTATTTATTTAAGTTTTTATTTTGTTATATTTATATTGTAATAATTAACTTTTCAATGGGAATAAATTACTCTTTAGTTCTTCTAATGAACATATATTATATACAGATGATTTTCTGTAATACTACTATTGTTTGTAATTAACTAGAACATTAAGCTTTTCCATTGTAATTGCAGAATTTTAGTTGTTTAAGTTTTAATTTGGTTCAATAAACATTATTTATTTATTTATTAATATTATTTATTTATATTTTTTCTTCAAGTGAATTCAGACATACTGTCTTAGGATTAATTAAACTTCTCCATTAGGGCAACAAAAGCTGACATAGTCCATAATGCTACAGTCTTGGTGACAGCCCATACAAAATTACCCATAATCCTTAAAAAGTAAATCCGCTTAAAAGAAATATGTTTTAGAAACATGTAATTAGTGTTTAGGTAAGCTGCTATAGACTTAGCTTCTATAGCTAACCGTGCAAAGTCGGGCGGGTCTTCTAGTAAACAATAAATTGATGTAAGTTCTTACAGTAAAAATGCACTTACACAATTTTCCAAAACATTTTGCAGCACAACATATTTTTAAATTGCTTACGCTTAGATGCTCATAAAGTACGCTTAAAAGTGCACCGTGGTATAATAATTTTAGAACACTTCTAACCCGGTCCACTTAGCCAGACCTCCCATTTCTTTCTAGCTCATAAAAAATTGTTACAAAATGTATAGATGGTGTCCTAAACGAGAGGTCAGCGTGAACTGGTCGCGTAGTTAGCGAGGGCTGTAAAAAGTCTAAAGAGTAACGTTAAGCTTGCTTGTGAGCTTAGAGCTTTGAATAACAAAGCAAACTTTGCTTAGCGAAGTACCTACGTTAGAATGGTGTAAAGTTCCTGAGTACCTACTATAATGTTAACTTATGTATTCTTTACCCGACCAGGCGGAGAAAAGGAAGGAGTAAATATATTTAACAGTTGTAAGCATAATCATGTCGTTCTACAGATTTTGACAAACTTGCTTAATTCTCCTTTCCACTCCAAATAAGCTGAAAGCTTGTGCTTCGAGTGGGTACCATAATATTGCAACGGGTAGGGACCGAATCTGTGACTTTTCAGTTTTTAGTTACCTTTACAAATTTTTCGCATTCTTCAACCGGAGTTATGATAAAGTGAGGGTAGACTTAGAATCAAACTTATCATTCTTTATTGTAACCACATCTGACTACTGAAATATGTAAATTGCTTTCTTTGTAAGTGATTTTTTGTAATTCTTTGAGAAAATAAAATTTTTTAACCTGAAAAATCACTATCGTATCGCGCCGTAGCCACTGTAAGTGGCACCACAAAGCGCGGCGCCACGAAACAAAGCCGAGTCGAACGCAGCACAAATTATGTGCTGTCTATCGCAAATCAAGCCAACCAACAATCAGCTAGATCCGAAGAAGCGTTTCATTCTCGAATCCAAACAGCGTATCACGACCGCCGACGTGTTCCAATCAACCTTCACTTCACAAGCACGCCGCAGACGTCTCGATACAATCGAAACTGCAACTGCATTTCAGCTGCGAGCCCTTTGATACGTCCATCGGTTGTCTGTCCAAACGATTGTGCCAAACGACCAGGCCACCGAGACCCCCCGACCTATTAACTTCCTCCCCTTCTAGTTTTGCGGGCAAAGCTACCGGAGTATCACGGAAGATCAAGACTTTCTGGTCGTAGAGCCCGCCTTTGAATTCCGAATACGCCGTCATTTCAATTGTCAAGCCTTGCCCGTAAACAGAGGAGGTGATAAATTAATGCCCCAGTACATTAGAGCGTGATAATAAAACACGCATTAAAGCGTAATTGCTGACAACCCTCGCACCTAGACAGTGCTTTGTGTGTTCTTCAATATTCATTTCTACCCGAGTGAAATTCCTTGAGATTGTTCCCGAAACTCGAGCAGCAATGGTCGTTCAAACCGGCGATGTAGTAAAGCGATAAATGGGCCAAGATACCGTGTTAAGGGGCATCTAACAGCGAAACTCACTCTCGGGGGTAATCGCGCACGAAAGCGTCTGGTAATAAAAGTGGTCGTAAAATTGTAACGTTACGACCCGCGAGACGGTAGAGTGCACTCGATGGCACACTGATACGCTTTTTTTGGGTTCAGTCGCTTCTAACGTTGTACAATTGATTTATGGGTTTATTTTCTCTATTTCTCTATTGACAGAATATTGTAAAGCACTATTACGTGTTTCCGTTCTGTCTGAAAGTTTAAATTGACTTTTATTTGATTTACAACTTACTTACTACCAACACGATAGTATTGAGGTTTCCTTTTTAGTGTACCTTGGTGGTTCTGAATCGATCAAAATAGTTTTTAGTAAAAATAACTTTTCGCTTTAATAATAATTCTCTATTTTAACGAAATGTTTTAGCTGCATTTCTGGCACAGTTGGGAGCGCTCTGGTCTTATAAGTAGGAAGTCACAAGGTAAATTTCCAGTGGGTAAAAATGGCAAAATTTAATAATAATTAATATGTAATAATAAATAATAATATTATTAATTTATAACATTTTTCTATATATATAGCTTATACCGTAGCTGACTTACAAAGATTTGGCAAACAATGATTATTATTCATTGATACCGCGTAGAAATTGAGTTGGGATATGCGTTAAATAAAAACTGCCAACAAACTCATCCAAGTTAGCCCATTTCTATCCCAGAATGTAATCTAGAACTATCTTTTCATAGAACAAAAAAAAATTAACTACTCTTATTCCGTTTAAGAAATTGTGAACGTAAAGCGTTAAAACAAATCTTTTATTCAAACAAAACTCAATACCCTCTCGAGCTGTTTCACTTCACAAACATTCGTAGTAGCTAAGCAGCTGTCTTTCAAAGGCTTTATCTCCCACGGTAATTGGTCGTAAGACGCGCGCTTTACGAGGCTCAGTGATTTTATCCCGGCCCGCTTTTGTGCGCCATTGTAGTCGCTTACTGTACGACTATCATTATTGACGACGACGACAGCATTCCCCGGTTTGTTTGGATTAATTCTATTTTACAGCGTTTTCGGCTGTATTAAAAGTTAGTATTTATTTATTGGGATCCGCACTATCTGTGCCAGTTGTTAACGGGGTCTTTTCCCTGTTTCTAGTAATTTCGCGTCTTTTCAAACAAGTTGTAATTCATGAAGAACTATTTTTTTTGCATCGAAAAAAATATATATTGTAGATACATATGTTATCTGAGGTTCTTATATTAGAGAAATGTGTAAGGCCATACTTTGCTCGATCATAAAAAATCATGAAGAAATCGTGATTTTCACTAATATTTCAATTTTGTGTCTAAAGTTTATAACTAAATTTAAAAAAAAAATACATGAAAATAAAGCTTATTACATTTATGAGGGTTCCTATTTACAATTTTTTAAATAAAAATTTAAGCTTAGCTCTAGCTTATTTCTAGACGTAAAAGGTCACGCGCATCCTCTAACGGGGGTGTTTCAGTGTCCCACCGGACTCTATCGAGGTTGGACGCACGTCAGTTTTCGCAGGCCACGTGCTTAAATTCTCAATTTCATTAATTTTGTTGTAAAAATATTATTTTGTAAAATCACTAAAACTTTTTATTAGATCTTAGTTAGCACAGTACCTACTTAGTATTTGGTTTTATATAGTTTTTAGTTAGTATCTTAGGTTACTATCTTATCTTGTAAACAGTTATAGTAAATAATTAAATATAGTGTTTGTTTTTATGAATAATAATGGATGATAAAAGAAATTTAATAAAGAAAATATCAGCTTTGAAGCGAAGGAATATTAGAAAACAAGTATGGTAAGTGTTTCTTTCACTTTATCTAAATACTAGCTGATTCCGCGACTTCGTCCGCGTGGTTTAGAGTGACTTGCTACTATCCACGAGAAGTTATGTCCTTTATCTCCGAAAATATTTAGTTATTTTTTGAGTAACTTGAACCGTTTACGCAGCGCACGCAACGGAAGCCCTCAAATATGGATAATTTCCCCGTTTTTGCAACATTTTTCACTGATGCTTCGCTCCTATTAGTCGCACCGTGATGTTATATAGCCTAAAGCCTTCCTCGATAAATGGACTATCGAACACAAAAATAATTTTTCAATTCGAACCAGTAATTCCTGAGATTAGCGCGTTCAAACAAACAAACTCTTCAGCTTTATAATATTAAGTATAGACAAGATGATGCCCGCGACTTCGTCCGTGTGGTTTTGGAAAAATCCCGTGGGAACTCTATCATTTTCCGGGATAAAAAGTATACGTTCCAGGCAATCTATCTCCACTCCAATTTTCAACCAAAACCTTCCTTTTTACGGGAAAGAGGAATAAAGATACACACACACACACATATACAAACTTTCGCCTTTATAATATTACTGTGCTTACCTAGGATTAGAATTTTTACAAAAGGCGTGAATAAATTTTGTTGAAGAAGAATAATTATTCCAGATGTAGGTATCAGTGTGAACACAGTGTAAATACATACAGTGAGGCGATAGGTTGGGAGTGTTCAAATAAAGGTCACTTGAAACTTCTTGCTGGCTCTTCTCGGCAGGAAAGGCATTCCGAACCAGTGGTAGATTCATTGACGATTCAAAAGTGCTTGTAAAAGTTTATTTGAATAAAAAATATTTCTATTTCTATTTCTAAACCTCATCCAACTGGCAGCGAGCTAAAAAAAACTCCAAGATGGCGGGCATACACATTTCGTCGGTGTCTATCTTAGAGAGTATAAAAAATGGAAGTGTGGTTTTCTGGCAAAAGATTATCAGGATTGAGGATCCGAACGTCTACTTGATGAATAGAAAAAAAATTCAAGATGGCGGAATTGATTTTTCCATACAAAACATATGCAAAACTTTGATACGGTTCCTTTTTATTTCTGGTGGTTTCTATAGAGCACATAAATTCATTCGTAGGAAAAATATGTAAAGAGCTGATGATTGAGGATTTCGGAGACAGGTGAGGAGCACGGCCAGGGTATTGAAGATAGGTGGGCGATGTTCAAACAAAAGTCACTTGCAACCTCATCCAACCGGCAGCGAGCTAAAAAAAAACTCCAAGATTCAAGATGGCGGCCATACAAATTTCGTCGGTGTCTATCTCAGAGAGTATAAAAGACGGAAGTGTGGTTTTCTGGCAAAAGATGATCAGGATTGAGGACCCGAACGTCTACTTGATGAATAGAAAAAAAATTCAAGATGGCGGAATTGATTGTTCCATACAAAATATATGCAAAACTTTGATACGGTTCCTTTTTATTTCTGATGCTTTCTATAGAGCACATAAATTCATTCGTAGGAAAAATATGTAGAGAGCTGATGATTGAGGATTTCGGAGACAGGTGAGGAGCACGGCCAGGGTATTGAAGATAAGTGGGCGATGTTCAAACAAAAGCCACTCGAAACCTCATCCAATTTGCAGTGAGCTGAAAAAAACTCGAAGATGGCGGATTTAAGATGGCGGCCATACAAATTCTGACGGTGTCTATCTCAGAGAGTATAAAAGATGAAAGAGTGGTTTTCTGGCAAAAGATGATCAGGATTGAAGACCCGAAAGTCTACTTGATGAATAGAAAAGAAATTGAAAATGGCAGAATTTATTATTCCATACAAAATATATGCAAAACTTTGATACTGTTCCTTTTTATATCTGATGGTTTCTATAGAGCACATAAATTCATTCGTAGGAAAAATATGTAGAGAGCCGATGATTGAGGATTTCGGAGACAGGTGAGGAGCACGGCCAGGGTATTGAAGATAAGTGGGCGATGTTCAAACAAAAGCCACTCGAAACCTCATCCAATTTGCAGTGAGCTGAAAAAAACTCGAAGATGGCGGATTTAAGATGGCGGCCATACAAATTCTGACGGTGTCTATCTCAGAGAGTATAAGAGATGAAAGAGTGGTTTTCTGGCAAAAGATGATCAGGATTGAAGACCCGAATGTCTACTTCATGAATAGAAAAAAAATTCAAGATGGCGGAATTAATTTTTCCATACAAAATATATGCAAAACTTTGATACAGTTCCTTTTTATTTCTGATGGTTTCTATAGAGCACATAAATTTATTCGTATGAAAAATATGTAGAGAGCTGATGATTGAGAATTTCGGAGACAGGTGAGGAGCACGGCCAGGGTATTGAAGATAGGTGGGGGGTGTTCAAACAAAAGCCACTCGAAACCTCATACAAAATATATGCAAAACTTTGATAGGGTTCCTTTTTTAAATTTCTGATGATTTCGTATACAGGGCAAAAATTCATTCGGAGGAAAAATATGGAGACAGCTGATGGTTTAAGATTTCGGAGATGAGTGAGGAGCACGGCAATACCTAGAGCACGGGGATACCGAAGATAGCTGGGAGGGGGAGGGGGGCATTATAGGCTTGATCACTAGCACACCTGATGGAAAGTGGTGATACGCCGTAAAGAGTAACGTTTGCCTACAACTCAGACCAACTAACTCTAGACCTCGCACCCGCTTTATTTTCTATGAAAACGCATTCTGAAAAAAATTGGGACCGGCGGGGAGTACTGGAGTACTCGAGTGCTATGATTGGTTTGCGAAATGTACCGCGGTCATTTATAGAGAATAGAGATGTGACGCTATCGATACTTATTTTAATAAAAAAATATTTACAGCCTGCTATCAAGAATCAATAGTTAGTGTATTTTCTCTCTTTTTAATATTACCTATATAGAAAACTAGTAGGGTGCGTGGGTACACGCCGCATTGCCCGCTAAAGTGAACCGGGGTTTTTCTGCTCACCAGGTAAACCTTCGGGTCGTGATCATCTTTTGCCAGAAAATTTTTTTTTTGTCAGCTTGCTGCAAATTGGATGAGGTTTCGAGTGGCTTTTGTTTGAACACCCCGGGGACCTATCTTCCCTGGCCGTGCTCCTCACCCATTTCCGAAATCCTCAATCATCAGCTCTTTTCATATATTTTTCCCAAACCATCAGAAATTTTGAAAAGGAACCGTATCAAAGTCTTTCATAGTTCCCTATTCGCCATATATTTTGTATGGAAAAATAAATTCCGCCATCTTGCTTTTTTTTTTCAGTTCATCAAGTAGACCTTCGGGTCCTAACTCCTAATCATCTTTTGCCAAAAAACCACTCTTCCATCTTTTATACTCTCTGAGATAGACACCGACGAAAGTATGGCCACCATCTTAAATCCGCCATCTTGGAGTTTTTTCAGCTCGCTGCAAATTGGATGAGGTTTCGAGTGGCTTTTGTTTGAACACCCTCCACTTATTTTCAATACCCTGGCCATGCTACTCACATGTCTCCAAAATCCTCAATCCTCAGGTCTCTACATATTTTTCATACGAATGAATTTATGTGCTCTATAGAAACCATCAGAAATAAAAAGGAACCGTATCAAAGTTTTGCATATATTTTGTATGGAAAAATTAATTCCACCATCCTGAATTTTTTTTCTATTCATCAAGTAGACCTTCGGGTCTTCAATCCTGATCATCTTTTGCCAGAAAACCACTGTTCCATGTTTTATACTCTCTGAGATAGACACCAACGAAATTTGTATGGCCGCCATCTTGGAGTTTTTTTCAGCTCGCTGCCAGTTGGATTAGGTTTTGTGTGACTTTTGTTTGAAAACCCCCCACCTATCTTCGATACCCTGGTGCTCCGCACCCATCTCCGACATCCTCAATTGTCAGCTTTCTCCATATTTTTCCTCCAAATGAACTTATATCCTCTATATGAAACCATCATAAATTTGGAAAAGGAACCGTATGAAAGTCTTGCACATATTTTGTATGAAATAAAAAAAAAAACCCGCCATCTTGAATTTTTTTCCATTTATCAAGTAGACCTTCGGGTCCTGATCATCTTTTTCCACGAAACCACTCTTCCATCTTTAAAAGTCCGCAAGATAGAGACTGACGAAATTTGTATGGCCGCCATCTTGAATCTGCCATTTTGGAGTTTTTTTTCAGCTCTCTGCCAGTTGGATGAGGTTTTGAGTGACTTTTGTTTGAACAACCCCTACCTATCTTCAATGTCCTGGCCGTGCTCCTCACCCATCTCCAAAATCCTCAATCATCAGCTCTCTTCATGTTTTTGCTCCGAATGAATTTTTGTCCTCTATACGAAACCATGACTGAAAAAAAATTTTGAGAGAAATTTTGATGAGAGGTGCTCAATGATTCAGTCAGTCAGTGAGTCAGTCAGTCAGTGAGTCAGCACGAGTAGCTCTATGTATATTAATTATTGTAAAAATCCAAATTTACAAGATTCATTTTCATTCATAATAGAATACACTATAAATATAAGCCTCAATAGCCCAACGGTTAAAGGTGCGGACTGAAAACTGAAAGGTTGCAGGTGCAAACCCCACCCGTTGCGCCATTGTTGTACCCACACCTAGAACAAGCTTTCCGCTTATTTGGAGAGGACAGGAGGATATTAGTCCACATCAGCTTGGCTAATATTCTTTTTTAAAAAAAGAAACATACCTTATAAAGTCCGTTTCATGACGTTCAAGACGGGTAATCACCCGGGTTAAAACACATTCGTGGGCTTAATCTGGGTGATTACTGATTTACCCATCTCTAAACAGGGCTTATTTGGAAATCCAGGACACACCTGATAATAAAACCTTCCTACTCCTTCCTTTCTAAAGCCCTCAAAGTTAGAATTTCAGATGCTTACACTATATAATTTTTACAAGAACAACGTCAGTAATTTACAAGTGTAAAATTTCAATGCCTTGAAAAATTAAATTTGCCGAGTAGTAAGTAGGTACATACTACATACGTATAATTTGGTCTATTAAAATTTTAAACAATATCTGTCAAGTTGAACTAAGTACCTACTGTAGTTTCATATATTGTGACCAGGAGCGCCCGTACGGGTTCACTGCGCTTTCGCTCCATGTCTGCCCAGCGCGTATTTAATACGTACACGAGGATTTCGGAGCGGCGCGGCGCGCGGCGACATAGCCCGCTAAATACCTAAAGTTCCGGGACCAGCAAGCCCAAGCGTGTGATATAATCATGATACGCCTATAGTCCGCATCTTACTAATATTATAAATACGAGAGTGTGTTTATTTGATAGTTTGTCCTTCAATTACGCTGCAACAGAGCTATGGTTGACGATTTTTTTGGGTATACTTAAGATACGCGTCACGAGTAAATATTGTCTACACGTTTACACGTAATCTCAATGTGATTCTCTATCTTTTTCTGTATAGCGATTACGTTCTCTATAGAGTTTAGTGGAGTGTGATAGAGTGACTACTGTTTATCCCGGAAAATCAAAGAGTTCCCGCGGGATTTTAAAACAAAATTATAAATGCGAAAGTTAGTGTGTGCGTGCGTGCGTACGTACTTGCGTGTGTGTGTGTTAACACAATAAAAAGTTTCTACGGGAATCAAAATAATTTAATCATCATCTAGTTTTTAAAATATGGATAGGTTTTGCTGTAAGTTTTACAATATTCACTGCTGTGACTACATTATTCTATGCTCCATCAGTTTTTTCTTCTGTGATCGAAGTCTATCAGCCTTTCATCACATTATCGAAATTGATGAAGAACCTATCGCCTGAAGAACTCCAAAGGACCCTGTTTATAAGAAAGCTTGTCAAAACTTATTGAAACTGCTACCCCTAAAAAGATCACTAACACATTGACCATTGAAGTGTCATCCTTCAAAGAGATTTGCGACTGGAGTGGTGAGTGGGCGGTGACCCTCGTGCGACGTCAGTGACGAGGAGCGACAGGGTTGATGAAGTGTGCGAGATTGATCGCCAGCCTGCAGCCTGGTGTGGCGTGCAAATCTGCTCGCAATATTTTTACGTTTTGATACTACATAATGATTGATTGCGATGCGCGATGTAGTCTAAGATGGTAGCGGGCTAACTTGGAAGGGGGTAGGGGAACTAGGGGGTGGGTGTTAGAGACCTTAGCCTCTAACGCGAGGAGAAGCGCGGGGGTGCGGGCGGCAGGCGGGGAACAAGATGCGCCTGCGCCGCTCAATTGATTTACCGACATCAACGGGCAACTGTGCAACATACCTACATCTTCTTTGTAAACTCACAATTATTATAAATACAGTCCATTCAAACAGTTCAAGGTGTTTCATCATCCAGTGGGTCAAGCCATACCCCTAATCTGTTTCTACACGCCATCGTGCTGGAACGCTAAATCGCTTGGCGGCACGTCTTTGACAGTATTCTGGTAACAGTAGCCACGTCTCCGCCGGGAATCGAACCCGAGACCTCCCAGTTATAAGACTACAGCGCTCACCACTACGCCAAGGAGGTCATCATGTCACTTTTTGCAAGGTTAGTTCAAACTTAACAAAAAAAAAAATATACCGGCCGAATTGATAACCTCCTCCTTTTTGGAAGTCGGTTAAAAAGTGGATAGGTATGGAAAATTGTTCTTAAATATTTAGCATATTGGTGCAAGTGGACCTTAATAATAATTTTTATTTATTTATTTTATTTAACAGTAGGCAAATTGAACAAACACATATCTATTATACTTATCAGTTTTTTTTAAACAGATATTGTTTTTAAAAGTATGGCTGGAAACACACTTGTAACACGCCACTCGACCTATATATCTAGTGATGAAACAAGAATACAGTGTTGTAGGAATTGTTTTGTATAAATTGCCCATTATTGCCGATAAATCAAAGAAATGTTCAACGGTCACAATAACTGAAAATTGATTGTGATCCGCGCGGTGCCGGCGCGGCTCCGCCACATGCCATCGTGGGGTGTACATCAGTTTTATTGATCCATAAATCGGCTTAACAAATTATATTGTAACTCATTTCTGTCACCGTTGAGATGTTTACACCGACGCGATCTGACAGTGAGTTACAATCGGCTAGTTAGTTCCGCAATGCGATTGCAATCGCAATCGCTATCCACAAGAAACAGCTATTTGCTAAACCAGCGGCCTGATCCTGTAACTATCAAAAAATGAAAGCCACTGACATATATTTTTTATCCATTGAAGGTTTACTATGAAATAGTAAATGACAATTTTCTCTTCAAACCTTCTGGCTTTCATTTTTTGATAGGCACTGAGTTACCAGATCTTCTCCAACTATTTTTCCTTAGCTTAAAATAAGACTTCTTTCACTGATCGTTGGTAAAATCAACCGTTAAAAAGTAAATAAACTGCAGAAAAAGTTTTGGAAAGTTGTGTACCTCATCATTCATCATCGAGAAATCATTTGTTTACCTTTTAAAACAACAACCTTCTTGGCGGTTACTATTAAGTAAGCGTTGTGGTCCTGGTTGTGGATCTGGGAGGTCTTGGGTTCGATTCCCGGCAGGACAATTTGGTAATTTATTATTTCTGAATCGTCTCTGTTCTGATCCATCAAAAACATGTCGCCAAGCGATTTTAGGTTCCGGAACGATGGCGTGTAGAAACCGATTAGGGGTCTGATTGAATCTACACTGCCATACACCTTCCAAGTTAGCCCACTACCATCTTAGACTATATTCACTTACCTTCAGGTGAGATCGCAGTCAAGGTATATCTTGTCATCGAATTAAAAAAAAAAGACAGCTAAGGAAAAATTAGTTTTTGCAAGCACGCTTTATCTTAGGCATGACCCTCTACTTACTATCAGATGTGATCGTGGTCTACTCACTACTCGTCCTTATTACAATATATGTATATGATGATTGCGACAATGTTTCCCAATAACCCCGTTATTTGATAAAAGTGGGCAAGTGTTTGGAATTAACGGAGGCAGGAATTAGCTTTGTATCTATTGTATTATCCAGGAAATAGGACAAATATTTAGAATCAACATTGTATGAAGTTTTCAAGATTCCATTTTTTTTGTTTTTTATTTCCAAAAATCTTCGCTTACAAGTAATGTACAGTTCAGACTTGATTTACGGAATCCCGTCTGTGGACACCTGGGTTCCCCCTGAAAACCAGCGCTGCAGCATGCTGTGGCTTTGTGCTGAATGGGTTGCCTTATTTTTCCATGGTCACTTATATTTTTTGAATTTTTAGATTTACTATCTATATATATATCTATTTAAAGACACCGAAGTATGTAATTATAAGTGCATATTCCTACTAATAATATAATAATTATAAGTATAATACTACTACTATACTACTAATATAGTAATTATAAGTGCAAGGAGTGGTACAGTCTACCATACAGATTTCTTCTGGTCTAATGGATTTTAGCAAACGAAATTTCTTGGTCCTTGTTAATCTTCTATCTAATAGTTCTTTTGTGTAGGTACAAATAAAAAAAATTAACATTTCTGACACATTTCAGACATTTGCTGAAAAAAGGTGTACAAGTCTAAGAATTAAATTTTCTCGGTAAGCGACAGGAAAAAAGTAATTATGAATAATTTGATAAAGTGGCGCGGAATGACGGGCGGCGACATTCCTGTCGCGCCGGCGGCTGTCGCGCGACGTTTAGACGCGCGATAATTACGCGCTCACTCATTAACACGTCGCGCGTCGGTTTTTTCAAAAGCGGTATTGCAGGCCCTTGGAAAATGTACAGCATTTAACAAATCGACTCCTTCAGGCTTTAAACGTGTCTCGTCACGTAGATTATATTAATTAATTTGCTGTTATAAAATATTTTTTTATTGGTAGGTGTACTTACTAAGCTAACACGTCGAGTTATTCATTCCTTTAGTGTCTATTCTCGTAACTAATTAATAAATAAATAAATAACCAGTTAAACTACATCAAAAAGGTGCTATTTTCAATTAGAGAAAAAAATAAAAATAATTTTTTTATCCATGGCCGTACCTACTTAGACGGGATATTATTTTATTTTATTTTTATTTTTTATAAGTATTTACAAGACAACATAGTTTATAAGAAGTAGACATAGGTGAAGCTTATCTCTAAAAAAAAAGAAATTTCTTCCAGCTTTCCTTGATAGTGAGTAAGGTGAAATATTACCAGCCTATTGGAAAAATTACGAGTAAAAAGCCCACAGTTTAGAAAGTTTGCAAGATTTATTTTCATTAAAAACGCAGAATTTTTAATGGACTTTTACAAAAAAACTACGGCCTAGAACAAACTAATATTACGGCTATAGGCCACAATAAAGGCCAGTAATAAGTTTTTTTACTATTTTACCATTTTCCTGAAAAAATATTGGGTTGAATTTATCTGGTTATATTAAACACGTTAATTGGGCAGCTGGCTGTATAGGTAATACAAATTAATTCATCGAAATATAACGCTTAGAAGCGCAGCAGTCGACGCGGTGATAAGCCATTTTTAGTAAGCCTTTTTAAAGGTCAACTAAGCGTAGTATCGTCGCATTAGTACGACGAGCTTGCAGAAAATTACTAAAAAATAACGTACTGTGCTGTGAAAGAGTGTCATAATTCATCACAATATCATTAAAAATGTAATCATCAGTACCAGAATAGAAAACAATTACATGTCATTCACCATTGACACAATAATACTTGGACCTTGGATGTAATGCAAAATTCACGAAAAAAGTGTCCCGAGAAAACCTAATACGAGTGTACATGTGTATTTTTATGAACAAACTAATACATTGTAATTTATGTCTTAGAGCATTATTATACAGCCTAATTTTGCTTGCAATTATTTCCATTGGTCGGTTGGAAACCTTTTTCGCGTTTTGGATTACTTTCGGTTCGGACAATTTTTAGCGCTGACCCGAAGTCCAGTATTATTATGGCAATGGCACTCACACATTCATTGAGTCTAAGTTAGCAGCGGAACTTTGTTTGAAACTTCTGAAGTTCTGTTCTAAGCGTTATAATTCAACGGCTTAATAATTCAAAGTACAACCTTCATTAAATTGCCAATTTCAATAACATGCTATGCTAAGTACGTAAGTATTCACGATTGTATCGACACGATAATTTTTTGCATGTTATTCGCTCTTTATACAATGACCAATTTAAATACTGTCACCCAATAAAACTTTATATTCGTTAATTACAACGGCTAACCAAATATAGGGACGTTTTCACCTTTTGATATGTTTTTGTCCTTACATACTGAACGATAAAACTCGAAGTAGAATGGTAGTTAAATGGCGACAAATAATCGGAGAGAGTGAAATGTTATTGAAAGCTAAGATTCCGTATATTTAATTAAAAAAAATTTTTGACATATTATATTTTTATTATATTTTACTAGCTTTTGAAAGCGAATTTAAAAAAAAAAACCCGAGAATTATTTGTTTTTCAAATCAAAAGCCGTCCTCAAAATAATAATATTTTAAATAACAATTTTCTTTGCTATAAACCTCACGGAGCCCTAGACCTTTCCAACGAATGCAAAACCGTGGAAATCGGTTCGTGCGTTCTGGAGTTATAGCGTCAGGAAGGAAAACCCGACTTATTTTTATATTTATATAGTAGATATTGACAAATACCGATTAATTATTTGATCAAAGAAAAAAATTGTTGAACAAATAATATTTTTTGGAAACTTGAGTACCTATATATATATAAATTATATAAAAAAGTCACGTAATTCAATCGCATTTTTAAATTTCCATATTAGTACAATTTATGATTTCATTCCATGTTTTATTTATTTTATGAGTTGCGGAACCCTAAGCAATGCTGTTTTATTCGTTCTCGATAAAATACGTGAGATGTTTTGAATTTACTGAGGTATTTGCATTAAGATTAATTATTGCAAGCATGATACATACTGCCAAGCTTTTAATTATAAGATATACGTTCTTGGGATACCAATAATGTGGTTGTTTATACAAAATATTTTATAAATAGCTCCAGTGCATACCTTAAAGGGTACAGATGGCGATCTGTACCTACCCTTTTACTTTTAATTGACCCGTTTGCTAATTTGGTTGTACATAAAAAACGCCTTCAGAAAAAGGATAGTAGGTTTATACTTGTCAAATAAGTTCGGAGATTTGTTTAGGTACAATCGAAAAAGTAGGACCCTGTTTTTAAAGCCATTTTCTCTCTGATTGTAATTTTTATTATTATTTTTTTTAATTTTTCATTAAATTGATTACCACTCTATTTGGAATACCTAACTTTTCTTAAAAATCGAAGGTATTATTCACATTATTATTATATACCTAACTGTCTTTTTCCGACGTAAAAGGTAGCTCGTGTAGCCTTCAAAGCCTCAACTATAGGTACCCATGCAAATAATCACTTCGATTTGATGCTTCATCGCCGGGTGATTGAAGGATAAACCAACAAACAAACACTTTCGCAATCATAATTTTTTTGAAGAATATTAGCCAAGCTGAAGTTGACCAATATCCTCCTATCCCGTCCAAATAAGCGGAAAACTAGTGCTAGGAGTGGGTATGAAAATAGTGCAACGGGTGGAGTTCGAACCTGCGACCTTTCAGTTTTTCAGTCCGCACATTTAACTGTTGGGCTATTGAGGCTAATATTAGTGAGGATTATTGAAATAAAAACATTTCAAACTAAAGCTCTATTGTCCCAGAATTAGATGAAAAAGCGACACAATAGCGCTAGTGTTTAGGACGTATAAATTATTGCAGAAGTCATTGGATTTATATCTGGGCCGCTGTCGGCTGCCAAATTATGTTATTTATGAGACTGCGGAATTGCGATTAGTGCAGACTAAGCCGAATGGAATAGCTTGAGATTTAAATGTAGGTAAGTTTTTAGAACTCAATTTTTAGGGTTCCGTACCCAAAGGATGCCAACGGGACCCTATTACTAAGCTTCTGCTTGTACTGTATGTATGCTCAGTGTGCCCCCACCGATATGGTACGCGCGGTGCAACACCAGCCTATACCATATTCGCTGATGTTGCACTATGCATTGTTTAATGTCTTTTGGATCTTCCTTCATTTTTATTACACGATTTACGATCAACCTGAGAGGGCGTTTAATTTCCACCAGCACCCTTCACTATATGCTGTCCGTCTGTCTGTCTGTCAGCGGGCTGTATCTCATGAACTTAAAATAATTAATTAATGAAGGTAGATACTTGAAATTTTCATAGTGGACCTCTATCGGTTGATAAAAACAAGCCAGTGTTAAACCAGTGGTATTTATTTGAATTAAAAATTATTCTATTTTATTCTAGACAAATATTCCTTTCCTTTCGAGTACCTACTATCTTTCTCGAAGAACCGATATAAATACGTCAGCCCATCGCCACTTCTGCTTTTTGACTCGATGAGCTATGTCGGTAGCTCAGATTCTCCTACGGATCTCTTATCAAATTATGGAGCATGCCACAGTTACTAGGATATAATATGTATACCTACTTAGATACAATAGTCGGATACTTTTATCACTCAGGGATAATGGTATCCGAGTACCGAGGATGAAGGACTTGTGATATCAAAGTCATCCCTCGGTAGCTCTTCTTTTCGGATCTCTTCTTCTCTCATCAAATTATGGAGCATACCGCAGATACTCGGATATATGTATACCTATCTATTCAGATACTCGGACACTTTATCCCGCAGGGATAAAGGTCTCCCTCGATACCTCTTCTCTTCGGATCTCTTCTTCCCTCAACAAATTATGGAGCATGCCGCAGATACTCGGATATATGTATAACTAGTAAAATACTATACTCGGATACTCTTATCCACAGGGATAAAGGTATTCGATTGTCGAGAATAAAGGACTTATGACGTCAAAGTCAGCCCTAGGTACCTCTTTTCTTCGGATTTTTTCTTCTCTTATCAAATTATGCATGGCTAAAGATATCAGAGTACCGAGGATAAACTACTTGTGGCATAAAAGTCAAGGCCATCCCGACAATAATCATGAGAACAGTCGCGCCTGTACTATTTCGGATGCAATTATTTAAATCCAATAAGCTCCGTAGACGTGTGCGGACGTAACAAATGGTCAGTATTAGTTTCTCGGCGCATTAACGCATTAATCGCTCGGCAGCTGCGCATTTGCATCGAGCGCGGCGCACAATTAGTTTTGACAATTACACTCAAGAGATTTCACGCTGTGGAATAGAACATCACTACATATTATAAAACAAAGTCCCCCGCCGCGTCTATCTGTCTGTCTGTTCGCGATAAACTCAAAAGCTACTTTACTGATTTTCATGCGGTTTTCACAAATAGTGAGGGCGATTCGTGAGGAAGGTTTAGCTGTGTTTTAATACATACACTCACAAAATCATTAAAACTCACATCCTTACTAAATTGCATATAAATGGGAAAGTATGTTTGTTTGTTGGTTCTTTGGTTTGTCCTTCAATAAAGCTGCAACAGAGCTACGGATCGACGTGATTTTTATATATGGGTTTAGTTAAGGACCTGTAGAGTGACATAGGCTATTCTTTATCCCGGAAAATGTAAGAATTCCCGCGGGATTTAAAAAAAAAAATCCACGCGGATGAAGTCGATTTTCTTAACTTTATTATGTTCATTGGCATTCGTTACATATATACGCACAATGAATATTTATATTCAATTAATTCCAGAGTATACGCTATAGTAGTACGTGACACATTACTATGTACAGTTAGTTGTGTAGACGCTGTGTGTGTTTGAATAACAAATGAAATTTAATTAACCAGCCTCGCGGTAAATAATGTCGGCGCTCGGATTTCGTGACACGTATGGCTAAGAACACGGGCGGCGTAGAGTCGACAATCATGATTAGATAATTTAATAATTCATTGTTAAATCCTAATATCGTATTTATCTAAACTAATATTATAAAGAGAAAAGATTTGATTGTAATCCTACTAATGATACCTACTGTAAATGCGATGGATGGATGTTTGTTACTCAATCACGCTGCAACGACGGTACCGATTTGGCTGAAATTTGGCGCAGAGATAGATTATAGATTGGAATAGCACGCATTTTTTATGTGTGTGTTTATGCCCGTGACTTGGTTCGCGTGGATACAGGTTTTTCAACTCCCGCGAGAACTCTTTAATTTTCGGGAATAAAATGTAGCCTATGTTTTATTCCTGGGTGTGAGGTATCTCCATTCTAAATTTAAACCAAATTGGTCCATTCGTTATGGCGTGAAGGAGTAACAAACATACACACACATGCATACAAACTTTCGCCTTTATGATATTAGTGTGATAGTGTCATGTGAAAAATTCAAAATTCAAAATTATTGAATGAGCGAAGCGAGTTCTCTGAGTCAACTAGTTTATTTCATGTAGGCCAACTTGTAGCTCTTATGACACATCATGACTCTACCACCAGTTCATAATGCAGATTCTGCAGAGAAGAGCCGGCAAGAAACTGAAGAGAAGTGTGATTAAATAAAAAATTTGAAGCTGTGCGCCACTCCATGGGTTTCCAGTCCGGGCGCCCGCTTCGCTAATGGTGTTGATGTATCAGTATTGATGATCCTCCCGTGAGCGTTACGTTTTGTCTTCGAACCATCAATATTTATTTTTGCAGCTGCCTCCCAATTGATTCCTGTTGACACATACAGATTATATTACACTGTGTGCCCACTGGCTTGTCCACAGACGAGCGTGGGCGCCTGTTTAACGTTCTAGCTACGAACTTGTTGCTTAGAAATGTCCAAATAGATTTTTTTTTAATATAAGCATGACCAATCCCCTTTCTCTCCAATCCCATGTCCCAAGTCAACTAAAACTTATTTGGAGCCTCTAAATAAGTTTGAGTTGACTTGGGACCCTACCCATTGCACGAAATCGAACCGTCCGCCTATCAGTTTTCAATCCACGTCTTAACCGGTGTACCGTTGGGCATTTGAACTTGTTTTAGTTTTAAAATCTCGTGGGAACTCTTTTATTTTTCAAGATAAAAAGTAGCCTTTATCACTCTCCAGGTCTTCAATTATTTCTATGCAAAAATCGCATCAATCGTAGCTCTGTTGCGGTGTAATTGAAGGACAAATCAAGAAACCAATGAACTAAATACTAATGTTCGTATTTATAATATTAGTAGTGATTAGTAGGGACATTTATAGGGATTCTTCAATAGTATGCTATTGAAGAATCCCTACTAATATCCCATTTAATCCTAACCCATATTTACTAATATAGCACTTAAAGCGGCGATTGACAAACGCACAAACACACAATCCCTCACACCAAATGCACAATAACGTTTCCGTTCCGTAGTGAATAAAAAAGATCTGAAGATCAACGATCACTTCACAAATAATTTTGTTTTCCCAGATCAGACATCTCTACTAAAAATTATGAACACCTCAACGCGCGATCGCCATAATCCATAACCCGGCAACAGCCCTCTAGCGGAGTCCGCCGCCGCCCACTGACGCGCGTCACACGTAATCGCACAAATAAATCAGCCATTATCTCGCTCTCAAAGGCAACAGAACAAAACGGCGACGCCAACAAATGACCGCCATTTTTCTCCGGCATCCGTAACCGAGGACTCTGTCAATAAAGCCGCGAGGAAGCGTGGTGCGATGCACGAGCGCCAGCGGGTTTGCGTGTCGCTGGATTTGATAGGTGGAAGCGAGGGCGGGCAATAGCCGGTGACACTAAAAGTGCACTTACACGGTTGTTTTGTATATAACTTGTCAGTGTTTATATTAGTCATAGGTACAACATAGGCTTGGTGGTTGTATTCTGGCAACAGTATTTTTAAACTGCTAATATATTAATATATATATAACTGTATTTTTGCACTTACACGGAAATTACATAATTGTAAGTAGGGACCTAGACAATTTAATTTCAAATTTTGTTTTTTAAGAAAAATTTGTTGTGACAACAGGCATCGTAGCAAGAAAATCTGTGATACCTGTTTAAAAACAAACAAAAAAATGGGAAAACATAAAAATATTTTCAATTATGACAACAGGCACCGTAGCAAGAAAATCTGTGATACCTGTTTAAAAACAAACAAAAAAATGGGAAAACATAAAAATATTTTCAATTATAGGCAGCACTATCACACTAATCACAGTAATATTATAAACATAATATTATAAAGGCGAAAGCTTGTATGTATGTGTGTGCCTGTGTGTGTATGTTTGTTACTCCTTCATGTCACAATGAATAAACCGAATAGACTGAAATTTGCAATGGAGATAGCTCACACCCAGGATTAACACATAGGCCACATTTTATCTCGGAAAATTAAAGAGTTTCCGCGAGAATTAAAAGACCTTAATCCACGCGGACGAAGTCGTGGGCATCATCTAGTAATAAATATATTATAGACTGCACTAGAATAAATAAATATAAGTGGATGCTTAACTTTTTACTGTTAAAGTCTCGTGTTTTATTGGGAGATTTTTAGTGGACACTTAGAGGCCGAAGAGTTAAAATTCCAAAAATATTTTAAAACAAAAAAAAAAATTTTTAGAAAGGTGAGATGCTTGTACCACAGGCCACACTCCTCGCCCCATCTGCCGCCCCTAACCACTGTTATATTTTATTTGAACCATAAATTATGTTTTATTACACATATTTTGCCGTGTTAAGGTGCGTTGGGGTAAGTTCGGACGGTTTTTCGTTGTATTTGAAAGATGTTGGCCAAATTTATTTTGCACGAAAGTTACAATAGTTATCAAAATAAATTATAGTGAAAATTGATTGTTAATAAATAAGCTACAGATAGAATGTTTTTCATGTAGTTATAAATGAAACAACTACTGTTTATCGGGTGTTTAAAATAGGAATAAAATTTTAAAACCTTGGGAAAAATCGGACGTTCGTGGATAAAGATCGGACTACCTTCTAAAATCAGCATTGTGGCTTAGAACACAGGGTTCATAGAAAGAGAATATCCGTTCTTATACGTCCTACAAGATTATCTTTGGAAATTTTTATATTCTAAAAAAGTCACCTGGAACAGTAATTTTGTTTTTTTTTTTTGTTTTGGACGTCCGATCTTACCCCATTAGACCAAATTTCAAATTACAGTGAGTTTCAAACTTTTGTGTTCCTGATCCTGATAAACTTTTTGCATTAAAATTTATTTATCTGTTAGCAGATTGAAGATTGGATAGGTTATACTTTTATGTGTTGGATATATAAATAAAACCTTACAATTTATTGCTGATCAAAATTTTATTAAACTGCTTATTTATATTTCTAATCAGTCTTAGTATTGAGACCAATTATTTGTCTTAAGACATTAAAATAAAATAAACTTTTTAAAATGTTACCTGAAAGTACAACAATTTATCTAAGAACCTATTTTACATAGGGTGACTTTTATTTAGTCGCCTATAGAAAAGTGTATGAACAATGAACATGGGAGGAAAAAAAACCTTCGCCTTCCCATAATAAGTCTATCAGCTGATCGTGTATTTTTTGTGGGTCGGTGATTATATTTTCCTTTTTTCACCCATATTCCTTTGGGAAAGTTGTTTGTTATCATGATGCTCTCAATCACCCTTTAATTAATATAATTTTGGCTTTAAAATTGTACTTGATTAAAAAGTAAATATTAAAAAGTTGTTCTTGCCTAGTAAGTAACATAACTTTGGTTGGTGCCTGGAGAGAAGTAAAGATTTTAAGCTATTGCATAGCTACTATCGCGGGCCTTGAGCGTGGAGACCGAATCCAGAAATTCCGAACACGGACTCCTCTCACCGCTAGATGGCGTTGTATTTTACAACGCCATCTAGCGATGTTTGATAAAAGAAGATAATTGCATAAGTTGATAAAAAATGCTATGCAATAGCTTTACCGCGGCAGTCCCCGAGTGCCACACGTCTTTTTTTAACAATATTATTCATACTACTACAAGACCAACGCACTTAAAATAGCAACAAAATATGAAATTGTTTTTATTATGCTAATGCTCAAAAATAGATAAAAATGGCACAAAGTTCAAAATTTGAACAATATCAAAGTTCTGAGTATCAATATTAGACCAAAAATGCTTGTTTATAAATAAACGAGTATCAAATAAACCACTATAACTAGCCTTTGTTTTTTAGCCTAACTATAACAAACTTTGTTATGAAAAATTAAAAATAAATCGCGTCTTCTTCGACATTCATTAGAGTAAATTCTACCGGATTCTCTTTTATTTGAAGTAATTCTATTTGCTTCACAATTGAATCTTCAGGCACACAGTCTTGGTCCTTACGTTTAGGTACAACAAACTTTACATGGTCTTTTTTACCAATGGTTTTGTAATAGCTTATCGAGTATTTCTTTTTTTCTGTTTCATTATGTATGTGCTCAATAACACCGACATAATATTTCCAAAATTTTGTGTAGTAGCGAACCAAAACTGTATCCCCGGTATTATTTATAGTATTACCCAGTGATTTTTTTTCCTTTCCTTTTTGATAGATCTTATCCTCTCTGATCTTTGTTTCTGAAAGTTCTTCATTTTTATGTGTATTTTTCTTTTCTTCGTCTTCGTTTTTTTCTTTAGGGTGTTCATCGTTAAAATTCAACCGTCTAGGTATTTTTGCTGGTCTATTTTCTTTGTTTGTATCATCATTTGTGTTTTTGCGACGTTTATTGGTTACATCAAAATTTAAATCAATTTTTTTTAGTTGTAACTTGCCAATAAAAGGTTTATTTTCAGGTAAGTAACGAACAGAAGATAAAATAGTGACTTTCTCTCTTTTGTCATCCACTCTCTTATCATGCACTTTCTCATCCATCTGCAAGTCATCCACTTTCTCGTCTGTCTGCAACTCTTCCATTCTCTCACCTTTTTGCAACACTTCTACTATTTCATTTATCTGCAGTTCCTCCATGTCTTGATCTCTCTGTAAAATTATCTGGTTAACTTCTAGTGTTCTTGATAATTCTTGTTCCTCTTTATAAGTAACAAAGTCTGATTCTGAAAAAATATCACTAGGCACATCTATTATATCTGAGTCGCTATGGATACTTATTTCACCACTTTCAGAAGTCGTAGTGGCACTGCGAGGTCTTTTAATTTTTTTCATTGTTTTTTTAAAATATGTTGTTTTCAGTCTTTGTTTTTTAGGTACCTGTTTGGTTTTATTCCTACCAGTTTTATGGAAACGGTTCTCCACATTTTGTAGATTCAGATTAGTGCTATTTGATATATTCTGACATATTGTGTTTTCATTTGTATCTTTCCCACGACTTTCGAGGGTATCCGTCCGAGTGTGGCTTTCAATTCCAGTCTTAGACTTTTTTCCCACGCCTTTTCCCTTTTTAGTAATAATTATGTTCTTTTGATCGTTCGTCTTATCAATCGTTACTTTCTTGTCTTCAGTTCTAGTTTTTTGAGTTTCTTTCTTTTTCTTAAGTTTTTTGTTGTTTGATATGCCAGATGGGCCGGGATTTTCACTATCGTTGGGTTGAGAAGCAGATGTTTCTATTGAGTTCATATTAGTATTTTGTGTATTCTGTACCTCTTTTTCTTTCATTTTATCCAAGTATGTGCGTGTGATGACTTCGCTTCCTTTTGCAGCACGTGATAACTTGACTGTTTTATTAGTGCCAGTGCCATTACTCTTAGAATGTTGGGAAACTTTTTGCAGAAGTAGTTCTTCAAATGAAGTCTCGTATTGCGACTGAAACTGCGGATTGCTGATACCAATCTGAGTAGTGGAAGTAATGTTGAAAGACATGTATTTATTTACTACTTCCAGGCACATTTGTTTCATTGTTTTCAACTCCATTGATTTATTCTGAGACACCTTATATTTCCATCTTCTTAAAGCCGCCGGATCATACTTTTCTTCTGGTATAACATCTGCATTAAATGGGTAAATACCTCCCTTTCTAAATCCACTTTGGATCACAAATGGACTTACTTGCTGCCACGTTTCAGCAAACAATTCTGAAAATATTTGTTTACGTAATTTTACGCCGACGTTTTGTCGTTGCCATTGCACTAGCTTTTTATCCCAGCTTGTTTTAAATGACTTGAATACCGCCAAATCCAGGGGTTGGAGTAAATGAGAGGTATGGGCGGGTAATTTAAGAATCGTGATATTGTTTTGACTCGCTAATGCTACGACCTTGGTATCAACGTGGGTGCTGTGACCATCATAAATCATTAAAACTGGCCGGTTTTCACCTAAACCAGGAATGACAATTCTCTTCATGTAATTAAAAAATATATCGGTCTCCATCCAGCCACGTTTACTGGCGGCATAAGAAATCTCAAAATCATATTCTTTTTGATTCGCACTCATCCACTCATTGTACATGTATTTACCTTTAAAAACTATCAAAGGAGACAATTTCATGCCAGCTGCATTGACGGTTGTTAACACTGTCACATTTTCTTTCCCTGAACCTTGTGTAGTCCTTGTGCATGGAAGGCCTTTGCCGCCAACAACTTTTGTTTTCGTGGGATCTAGACATACCGATGTCTCATCTAGGTTCCAGATTTGCTCAGGTTTGTGTATACCCAATTGCAGTAGCGTCTCTTTCAATAAATTAAAATATTCGGCGATCACGAATGGATCTGTCATTCTTTTTCTAAGATACTCTACAGATTGCGGTTTTTTTATTGACAGGTTGTGTCTTAACCGAAATGAGATGAACCAATCTGGCCCAGGTCGGTTGTTTTTAAAAGGTGTAATAATTTTGTTTGCCCTAATGAATTCTGAGACAATGTCCAAAATTTCTGTTCTAGATAAGCCCCAGCCCCATTTCTCCAAGGTTCTAAGACAAGATGCCAGCTTATTCTCCATCTCTATAGGGATTACAGGGGGCCGGCCAAGTGTTTGACTTAGTAAGCCTGTTTTTCCTTTAACATGGTCATTAAGTGTAGAAGTAGGGATACCGTAAAGTTTTGATGCTGCATAATTAGAGAGTTCTCCGCTTTTTACTTGTGCTATTGCCAATTTTAAATCCTCCTGCGAATACGATGTTGCCCGCAGTGACTTTCTCTCGTACTGACGCGGCATTATGACCCTACAAAGAAAATGCTTTTATGAGTACAGATAGATATTTATAAAACTAAATATCTATATAAAATACACATTACATTTTATGCTTGGCCCATAAAAATCAGGCATCTTAAAAATCTATTAATATTGGTTATTTTAGTAAAACATAATTAAAGGTAATAAAATATAAATAATTTCATGAGAAATTTTGTTTATCAACCAGCTCAGCTACATAACGATATATTGCAACACCACAAGTTAAAGTTAGGTTAGGGAGGTTAAAGTTCGGATTAAAATAAAGTTTGACAACCACTTGCATTTTCCCTCCAGTTTAAGATCGGATTATTTTTAGTCCGAACTTCACCTATTAATATCTGCTTGGGGAAAGTCCGGATCTCAGCCTACAGCCCTATTTAGCCTATTTTAAACAGATATATCACAAGACACTACATATCCTGATAACTCAAAGATTTATTATTTGAAAAAATAGCTAATACTCACCAAGAAAGCCAGCAAAATGTTGTTTGGGGTAAATTCGGATCTCGTAAATTATCCTATAAGACGACACTTCCAGTATAACGTGCATAACTCACGACTGATGCGTCGGAACGACCAACGCGGACTGAGACGTGGGGCAATACAAAATGGCGTCCCATGCTTTGTAGCTAGATTAGAAAAATAAGTACTAATCCGGAATATATTTAACAAATTTGGTCTTCCCCCATTTATGATCTTACCCCAACGCACCTTATAATAACTAATGTACCCACTCTCAAATCGCATGTAACGCTACGTTATGCGCTTTTTGTCATTTATTCCTTTTTTATTGCAATTCACCCCCGAAATGTATAAATTACTTGGCGGAATTGCGGGGAGTAAACAATTGTTTTTGTGTTTCGTTTGCTATAATTTGAGAATATATTTTTATGAGAGTTGTAGAGCTTATTTTGTTTTTGTCATTTATATATGACAAAACACCATATTTTATTATGTATGATAAGCTCGTGAGTTCGTGATATCGTCTACGTTTTTTTTGTATGAAGCCTCGGTAAGTAAAAAATTAGCCTATGTTCTTTTCTTTTCTTATAATGACAAAAAAAATTACGTAAGTAATGTTATATTTTTAAAACTGTAACATAATATTATATTATAACTTAACGTTAACTTAGTACACATACATAATCTAAATATATAAAAGGCAAAGGTGACTGACTGACTGACTGACTGACTGACTGATCTATCAACGCACAGCTCTAACCACTGGACCGATCGAGCTGAAATTTGGTATACAGGTAGCTGTTAGGACGTAGACATCCGCTAAGAAAGGATTTTGGAAAATTTCAACCCCAAGAGGGTTAAATAGGGGGTTAAAAAATCGAACCTAACGTGAGCGAAGTCGCGGGTTAAAGCTAGTGTGATAATATGTATTAAAAAAATATATTACCTTAACAAAAAGATTTCTAAATGCATAAAAATAATATGTAGTAAAGTAATATAAAAAAAACATTAATTTTAATTATGCCCTGCCACACCCCGTAATTTTCTCTTATGAACATTACTTTCGTTACACAGGAGGTAACCCAAATATTTAAAAAAATATTATCACGAACATTTACATTGTAAGCATAAAATTCTTAAATCGTTTACAATGTGAGATTTTTAGCTAGGCTCAAATTCACACAGGTTGCTAGGCTGGCGAAAGTTTTCAGTTGTATGAGCCCTTAGAGGCAGATATCTCATTCAACTTGCTGGGGGCTGGATCGACGATCATTCCTTTGAGACTATAAACGCTTTGAAACTTTGGAAGACTATATACAGTGCACAGTATTTTGTCGAAGACAAAATCTATTGTACTTTTTTATTCTATGACAAGATGCCCCTTGACAAACATTTAAGGTTAGAAAATAAACATATAAAAACAAATATACAGGACATAGTTCTGAAAACACCTTTACATTTAATTTAATTTATTTCTCCCCCACATTACACAAAATATTTTATAGTTTACATCATTATTTAACAGCTGTTAATGTGGGGACGGGTGCTTAAACTAACTACTATACTATAATAGACTAAATATTTACATTTAGGTAAAAAGTTACTTTTAGAGGCTATACCTATTTTAAATACCGAGTGTAGGTAGGTACTACACTGCCGATAATTGTGGTATTAAAAAAAAAATTCTATGCTTTCAAAATGCTCCTTTAGCAGATTCCTGAGGTATTTTTTTATATGAATAGCGGGCAAATGAGCTGGCGGGTCACCTGATGTAAAGTGATTACCGCCGCCCATGAACACCACCGATGCGTTGCCGGCATTTCAGGTTGCCGTATATGTGACGATATTATCAAGCAATATTTTTAAACAACGCAATAATTAATCTGACACCACCGCTAAGCAAACGCTCACAACAAATCAAAGCTCTCTCTCCCAGGGGAAGGTGTCACTAGAAAATAAATTGAAATGATGCAAACGCTGGATCGGGCGGTTACAATGATTTGTGTGGCGTGCGGGTTTAATGGCCGCCATACATCTCGCTCAGGGGGGGGGATGCCAAATTTTTCAACGCGCCACCCCCCCACGTCGTGAAGCAAACCGTGTATCAGTTACACCACCAGTCAAGGATTTCAACAAGTCTGGTGAAACGAAAGGAACTCTGAATTATTTAGCTTCTAAGAAATGTACTTACCTACCTATACTTACATAATGGGTCAACGCCAACTGTCTGACATAAACAGATTTTTTTCTGAAATAAACTGGTTTTGTCTTTGTTAAGTTTTGTATTGAACAAATGTGAACTTAACAAATAGCGTGTGATTTTGACCCTCAAATTATCAATAAAATTCCTCCTTTCTTCCTTCTCCTCTATTCCTTACCCTCCTGTAATGTTTAATTTTATTATTTATCCAAGTCCTTGAGTTCAATATTTATTGTAACTTGTAAGGGCTCACCCATTTCTGATGGACGATGCTGTTTTACATAATTATATTAAAACTACTAAGAAGGAAGCTTTTTAAAGTGGATTTTATGAATAAAATTATAATTTATCAAACTCTGGTAACACTTAATCCGGTATATTTTCCACAACAACCGATTCGACACGTCCCATTTCGTTACAAACGGCCATTTTTATTTCAGCTATTATCATTATTTATATCTGAGCTGTGAGACGCGGATCGGGGTGAATCAGAGAGATTCACTTAAAATGTAGAGCAGCTGACCTACTTACATAATAAACTAGCTTTTGATCGCTACTTGGTCCGCGTGGAGTTTGTTCTTAAAGTCCCTCAGGAACCCTTGGTTTTTCTGGATTAAAAAGTAGTAGAAGTAGTTTATTTCATTCTCCAAATCCTCAACTGTACGCATGCAAAAATTATGTCCGTTGCTTCGTTGAGGGCCTGGCGAGTTGTATAAGCTACTTCAATTCCGGAAAAACAGAAATGTCGAGTGTTTTCTATATTGTTATTCTCCAGATTCTACACTTGTAATTCCTTGAAAAATGCAAGTCGGTAGGTTTCTCCGGTGCTAAATGATTGAAGGGGAAAAACACATTTCTGCATTTATATACTAACATGGACGGAACGAAAATGTTGCCAAATAGACACTTTCCATGGCTCAAAACTTTGGCCGTTATATCCTATCTGTTTTTAATATGAAATTTAAATATCACTGTGGCGAATTTATGTTTATGTGTGCTTTAGATGTCAGGTTTAATGGTGCACTTCTATCAGTGCTATAATTGTGATTTATAATATTTTTAATCCCCCGATGACGGGGCGTAACGCAGTTGGTGTTTGTGACAAACCGTTGCGTCATAAAACAGGGAGCAAATAATATAACTATTGTAATATAAGTGGAAGGTATGATATATGCGTTTTCATTGTAATGAATTTATTTATACCGATTTATTTCTATTATATCGTAACTCTACTTAGTTTATTGTCGTTGGTGTTTTTATGTGAGTAGTTAGTTAAAAATGCTTTCATGGTGCTCAGTTTGTTAGTCATGTTTAAAAGTTAGTCATAGAGCATAAGTTTAAGTCCGGGGAAACAACTCAACTTGCTTATTAAGCTAAAGACTCTTTAAAATATAATTTCATGTGAATAATAAATTATTAGAAGACTCTTATTATGGTATTCAGTTTTTATTGCATTATGGAAGTCATGCCTACTTTTTTTTATTGCGGAATAGGCTTGCACTTGATGACAATCAATGATGAACCTAATACTTCAAATGCACACAATAACTAAAAACTATTTAACATAAAAAATTGTGTTTGTTTCTCACAATACTTCTCCCTCGGCTAGTATCTCGCAGAAAGAACAACACAGTACCAACCTACCTTATACTTAAAATGCACACAAAAATTAATTTATTTAACACAAAAAATGGTGTTTGTTTCTCACAATACTTCTCCCTCGGCCAGTATTACGCAGAAATAACGACATTACTTTCCCGCAACATAAAATATGAAATGGTAGGGCAACTTGATGGATGGAGCGGACATAATTGGCCGGCCCCCGCATGTTAATGAATCGTGCGTAATGAAAAATGATTGTCCCTCTGTGTCGGGACGCGTCCGGTGTCCGCGTGATGTATGGACGTCCTACTACGTCGTATCGTGCAAATGGCTGACGTGTTGGAAGGCGAGAGCTGGTGGGATTTTTTTTATTAGCCAAGCTGAAGTGACTAATGTCCTCTTATCCCCTTCAAATAAGCGAAAAGTTTGTGCTAGGAGCTTGTGCTAGAACCTGCGACCTTTCAGTTTTCAGTCCACACCTTAAGGTGTTACGCTTAAGCGTTGAGTTATTGAAGCTTCAAAGCCTAACTGTTAAAGGTGTGAGGATTTGAGGAGCTATATTAGTTGCTGATAGTTTTTCATTTAGGAGGTACCTATCTCTAACCTGACCTGATTATCCTTATCTAAATATACGAGTTTTAGTGCGTATGGAAGTAGGAATGCAAAATTTCATTTAATTTCCATTCACAATCAATTCTAAATTTTCAAGCATCTTTTCAAGATTCGCCGTCGGATCTTGGACTACTTTTGATGGGTATGGCGGGTAGTTGTCGGTAATCTTGTTGTGGGGTTGGTTGACAATTTATTTGAGTACGTTATGTTCTGTTGACGTTTCAATGTTATCTTTCAATAATTAAAATAGCTTTGCAGAATAGTTGCAGCAGCTCAATATTTTTGTACGAGTGGGGTGCGGTTCCGGGTTCACCACATCGAAACTCATGAAATCGAACGCTATATCGATAGCTTGCTATGACTCATAAGATTTTTTTTAAATAAAAAAATATTAGCCAAACTGAACTTGACTTATATTCTCCTTTCCCCTCCAAATAAGCGCTAAGCAAGCAAGCGGGAAGCTTGTGCTAGGAGTGGGTACGACAATAGTGCAATGGGTGGGGCTCGAACCAGCGACCTTTCACTTTTCAGTCTGCACCTTAACCGTTGGGCTATTGAGGCTTTATATTGAGTATGTTGTGAACTGGGTTTCTTTTGAGTATTATTATGGTTAGGATATGGACATAACTCTCTTGTTAGAACTTTCACGTTTCTTTCACTTTATCCTGTGGCAAATTAACACTAGAAGAAAAAACAAAGTATCAAGCAGACAGCAACAGAGCTTCCAAGATTTTAAATTCATTAAAATCTTGGAAGGCGTTGAAGCTGAAAGACATAAAAATTGTTCCCCCCGAAATTCAGAACATAATGGGCCATTACACCTTACGAATGCATTTGAAAATTGTTTAGCATGGCCACCCGCGCCTGGCCAGCAGATAAGAGGGCTCCGAATGACCGCAGCGAATATAAAACTGCTGGCCGATGACAAAGTGCCGCTCATAACGGCCCGCCCCCTCGTATTTTTACGTTTAAATGCACTTACCACCCCTTTCCGCGCCCATATCTATGCTAATATAGTAAAATATGAGCGTGTACATCGCTCCGCGCTGCGAGGCTCTCCGCTGCAGTGATAAAGATGAATTTATTGACCTGTAACTTGATAGTTTCGAAGATTCATTGTGAAACGCGTCAAGCTGAGGCAGCGCCCTGTTCACACGAATTAAACAATATTTATGTATGTACTCAGCCATTTCTAAGGACTATGTTTTTGCGGCGCTTGCTTTTGAGACTCTGGGACGCCTCAGTGATCAAAGAGCTGGCGCCTATTTAGCCCAATGGCTTAAAACGTAAGGATTTCATGTAGGCCAACCTGTGGCTCTAAAGATAAGTCAAGACTCTACCACCGGTTCGGCAAGCTGATTCTGCTGAAAAGAGCAGACAAAAAACTCAGCGATTGTTGTTATTGGATATTTAGTGGTCGCCTGTGTTTCCAAGGAACCATGATTATGTTATTTTTTTTGGGGTTCTGTAGAAACCTTTTTTCCATACATTACAGGCACACGCTCGACCACAATCACACCTGATGGAAAGTTAAGATGTGGTCTAAGGTGTAACGCGTTTGCCTAGAAGAGATCTATTCACTCTTGTAAAAGTCTTGTCTTTTAAGTGTTTTATTGTCTTATTGTGTCTTTTTCAAATGATGTTTAATGTTTTTTAAATGTTTTTTACCCACGACTTCGTTTCTGCGGAGTTAGGTTCTTTAAAAACCCCGCGTGATTGAAGGAAGAACTAACAAACATACAGACTCAATTTAAAATACTACCTAATAGACAGATCAAAATCTGTGTTTTGGAATAACGCCTGCTTTTTAGTGTGCCGTAACCAAAGTAGAACTTAATCCTAAAGAAAATTTTTCGTTTCAAATAAGAGTGGAGTGATAAATAAGTTGATACAATTAAACCGTGGCGATATAAACGGCACACAATACAGTCTAATTTATAAATCCATTCGGTACAACGATAAATTGCATCGCTCGATTAATTTCAATGGATGTTTTCACCAGCTCGCAGATGACGTAGTGCTCCCATCTGTTGGGGCGCGCGGCTGCGCCGGTAGCGATGTTATCGCGACCGAGGGTAGAGTTCCATTTCCATTCAGTTATCGGTGTCGATAATTGGGCATTTGACTATAATAAATAGATATTCATTAACTACAATCTAAAATCCTATTATCCTATTCCTATTAATATTAATTATTAAGTAATAATTATTAATATTAATATATTAATTAATTAATAATATTATACTTAAATGCGAAAGCTTGGATGTATGTGTGTTACTCAATCACGCTGTAACGCCTGAACCGATTTGGCTAAATTTGGCACTTAGATAGATTATAGACTAGAATAGCACATAGGCTACTTTTTATCCCCAAAAATAAGAGAGTTCCCGCGGGAATCCAAAAAAACCTCAATCCAAGCGAACAAATCGCGGGCATCATTTAGTGTTTAATAAAAAACATCACATATTAAAAATGATCATTAATTTATATTAGATCAATTAGATTTTAGATGACCAAATAATATTATCCCATTTAATAATAATTATTAGGGCTTCAAAATTTATTTTTCTTCTCCACACTCTTCCTGCACCCCTAGTCCCTATTTTGACAACTGTCAAACGAAATCCCAGCTAATTCCTGCCAGTTTATAACAAAGTCTGACAGGCGTAAATTCAAATTAGATTATACCAATTTTATTAGCAGACACAACTAAATGTACACCTGTCTCTTTCCCAATCGCGTTAGAGAAATGCGAGTGAAATGTATTAGCTAGCTTCATACCGTTATAATTATATAACGTTACGTTATGCATTGTTATTAATTGGTATGCTCTTGTCACCGGTTATAGTGTGTACAATAAAAAAAGTAAGTTAAATAACCGGTCAAATGTGAGTCGGACTCGCATACAACGGGCTCCGTATAAAAAAAACGTCAAAAACACGTTTCTAGATGTAGTTGTTTGATTAGTTGTTGTTATAGGGGTAACAGAAATACACATTCTGTGAAATTTTCAACTGTCTACCTATTACGGATCATGAGATATAGAGCCTTCTACCAGACAGACGGACAGACGGACAGACAACGGAGGCATAATAATAGGTCCTATTGGTTACCTTTCGGGTACGGACCCCTAAAAATAATTAAAAACCCCGATTGTATAAAAATTTAATTTCATATAGAAACTGAAAGAGAAAAAAACAAGTCCCGTAATCTAGAATCTAGAAGAAAGAACCTGTTAAATAATTTTGAACAAGTACAACTGAAATAGTTTCATAATCAATACACACACAAAACAAATAATATTTTTTCCAGTAAGGGGTCCTGACTGTTTAAATCACTGTGTTCTCCATATTTAATTCAGATACCTAACAGATACACTGACATTTTGTGAATAGATATTTAAAGATAAAAAAACTTGAGAGGTGTCAAGGGACACCCGGATGGAACGAAGTTCAATGCGAAATAGAAATGAAAATATCTGGCTTGCTTTCTATAAGAGAGAGAGAGACAGACAGAGAAACATGCGACGAACATAGCAAAAAGTGTCGTGACAACTTTTCGTAAGAATTGTTTCCGTCTAGCCCCCTTTCACAACGCGCGATAAGGAACTTCGTTCCAAAAAAAAACCAACTTTTACCTAAAGGGGGTCCATACAAACATCAACTTAACATTATAGTATTGCGTGTATTTGTAATATAATTTATTTTAAGTATTTTAATTTTTGTTAGTAATATTTTATGAGATCTTATTGTATGGAATTAAATAAAGCTTTAATATTATTATTATTTAAAGATAACGGAAATAAATTTTCAAACGGTAATAACGTTTTGGAACCGGTTAATTTTATATCGTTAAAAGGTCTGACGACACGACTTTTAGCAGAGGAGCTCAGCACGATTACACTCGACAGGGTAATTTGGCGACTGTGTCACACGAATCTTATTAAGGATGTAAATGAATATGGAATGAACCCATTATTTCACAAACAGGGCTCGAGGCTGGGGTGATAATTTTGTAGGGAATAGACGCACTAAATTATACTCCAAGTCACTATGAGCTGCAAATTAGACTACTCGTGGTGTCGTTCTAAATTCATATCACACGTCCATAATACAATGGATGAGGTAGGTATAATTTTTTTTTTTTTGATAAAATGACTGCACTTTTATTTAATGTTATGTGATGCTTGCGTCTTCGTCTAATTTTTAGGGATAAAATGAAACCTATGTGTTAATCTTGTGTGAGCTATCTCCATTCCAGCCAAATCTCAAATCATATGGCGTGAAGGAGAGAAACACACACACACACACACACACACACACACACACACACACACACACACACACACACACACACACACACACACACACACACACACACACACACACACACACACATACATACACATATTTATTTTGACCTACTGAGTTATTTACCTATAAAGGGTTGTAATGGTACGAAATCGTACTCCAATACGTGTAACCTTAGTTTGGTTATTTTGTAAGCGTTCATCAAAACTAGTACGTACAAACCGGTATCAAAAGCAGTAAATACCGGTTTAAAAAGTATGCGGAACGCGTAGCACCTCAAGCCAGTTGTATCATTTTTTAATGCAAGTCTCTACGGTAGTGTGAAAGTTGGTGAAATGAATAACAAGCTACATAAATACATTTAAAACCACATAAAAATAATTCTCGAAAGAAACAAACAAACATACTTTCGAATTTAGTGCTTTTGATAGGTTTTAAAAGATGTTTTTATTATTAAGTCGTAACAGCTCGAGGTGGTTACCGCCCCGGCCGTCATTAAGCAGGGTTGTATAATAAATGCGTCACGATGTTTTCGTCGGGGTTGTTTATTGGCTTAAAATTGTAGTCATCGCATACATTATGCGTAACGCCAGGGGTGATTACCCCGGGCGCGAGTTACAAGGTGCTTTGATTAGGGGAGCTCGTTACCGCGCCATCAGGGCCTCGGGCCTGAGCCAATAAGCCTTGACAGCTGGGTTGAATCCACTGCTGTTGCTGCTGGTTGACTGATATTGTACCTAATTAGATATAACTGCCTCGTTGGTCTAGTGGTCAGCGTAATTGACTGCGGATGACGAAGTCCCGATGTTCGATTCCCGGGTTCGACCGACAAAATAATTGATTGGGTTTATTCTGTCAAAAAATTCTCTATACTAGCCTGGAGTCAGGAAGTTGTCGGTGTTTCACCCGCGTGCCTCAGAGAGCACGTTATCCTGCGCCTAATCTATCTCCGGTCGTGTCGATTTCCGTTCCACCGGACTATGAGACTGAGGGAATAGAGGAGGATACCTGTGTTTGCACACTTGTGCACTATACTGTCTCCCGCGCAGATGACTAATCGAGAGGATATTTTATTACTTTTATTACTACTGTAGGGTAGACTGGGTACGGTTGTAACAATTTCCCTTTGAACACCCACAGCATTGCCAATATTGCTATAAACAACTGTTATAGCACTTGATATGAAAGATTAGTTATTTTTCTTTAAATTAATATCAAAAACACATGCACAGGTGAAATAATTTAGCAGATATGAATAATTTTATTGAGTGCATGTGATTGTTACAACCGACCCCATACCAGGGGCGGTTGTAACAGTGATGGGGGACAGTTGTAACAAGCAGAAATAATACAGAGCTGAAGTATTTACACCGGCTTTATTATTTAAAAACGCTTAAATGTACTTTAACTAGTATCACAATATCTTAAGCACATTTTTAATAGTTATTCAGGTAATTTTTTAGAGTAAAAATAAATTAACAAAAATAGATAATGTTTCCGCTACAACTACTTCGGTACTCAACCAAACGAACATAATCTCTAATTATTATATAAAACAAAACTAAATAATCAATAAAATCTAGGTTTCAAATGAAATCAACAATTAAATTTATTTTTCGTAGAACTTTATTTTTTACAGCTTGCCTCAAAGACGTCCCCAAGTTTTATTTCATCATAGGTGTTCTTGTACAACATCGCTTTCACCTCTCGAAGTCTTTCTTACGCGTTTCCTATGCATCTGCAATGCAAAAATATAGTAAAACTAATGTTACAACCGTACCCATGAAAATCGTTACAACCGTACCCACCACCTATTTTGGCAATAAAACGGACACAGGCATGAGGCCTAATAACGTATATAAAAACGAACCAGCTCATTATAATCTCTAAAATACAACATTTGCATATATTAATACTCAAATATGAAAATTATATTAGTAGTCACGCTATATCGTGAAGAAATTCATCAAAAATACTTACTTTTGGTTGCCAAAACACAATAGGCCTTCGTCTAAACGTTATAAGTACGCAGAGTGCGACGCAACACTTTGAATCATGTTGGCACTTGAAATCCGCGTGTTTCTTTCCTTGTACCCCTTCCCGTGTTGTTTATAGTTTCGGAAATATTTGAGTTGTTTCAACCGTACCCCGTTACAACCGTACCCAGTCTACCCTACTATTATTACTATACCTATGTATGTTTAAGGAGAACCGTGTTGAAGGCTTCTTCGCAATCATGGGGAAAATGATTTTTGATTTTTTTTTAAAGAATGTTAGCCATGCTGAACTTGGATAATATTCTCCCTCCAATAAAGCTTGCGTTAGGTTAGGTTAGTACGACACTACGACTACTAACCTAACACAAGCTTTTTAGTAGTATGACCAATGTATGGGGCTCGTACCTGCGACCTTTCAGTTTTCAGTCCGCAACTTTAACCGTTGGACTATTGAGGCTTCAAATTTATAATAGTACCTAGTATTAGATTACTATACTAGAACATACAAGATATTGATAAACTTAGTTCAAATAAATGACTTCTTCAAAGACGATCCAAGGTAAGGGTCGCATCTGTTTACAAACGTGCTATTCTTGAGGTGGTTAGGGAGCTATATCTTTTCCAAGTAAAGTGGCGCGAACAGATTGTACGTTGTAAATATTTAGAGCTGATGATTAGAGGGTTTTAGCGCCTCGCTCTCCTTTTGATGTTTTGACTAATTGAGCAATAATTACAACGATGTTAAGCTAGGGCTGCAGCTGATGGCATCGTACGAACCATGATAATGTTCGATGCAAATCTATACTATTATAATAAAGAGAGAGCGCGAATTTTGTGAGTTTGTATGTATGTCCGGAGCAAACTTTGGAACCACAGCACCTATTTCAAAAATTCTTTCACCATTTCAAAGGTACATTACTCCAGATGGTTATAGGCTATATATTATGCACATAAATGAATTATGGCTAGATATTATGTGCAAATTTGTTAAAGAAGTCGGAATTTTTTTGACTCTTAAATGTTTTCAAGGCGTGCGCTGGGTCATATACTGTTATTGGATGAAAATGATGTATGGGTGAATTGTTCCTCTTAAAGAGTTCTAAAAAAAAGTCCGCGATAGCATATGTCTATCTTCTAAGGATAACTTATTTAATTTTGTAACCCGGACGAAGTCGGCGCGGGCTTCTAGTCTTTAATACAACAGGCGCTCCTACATCGCGCTAGCGAAATAATAATATAATCCTTGATCACTATAATACTCGTAATATACGTAGCAAATTCTAAAAGAAAATTTTCCGTAATAATTATACATACATCTCGGACCAGCCACGAAATTAACTAAAAATTATTGCTAAGAAAATCGCAGTCACCTCTGATTGGCGCGTATTTTCTTTTTATTGGCTAAAATGCATTGATGCAACAAGAACGCCATAAATTCAGCCAATCACCACAACTGATATTGTAGCAAATGATTGATGGAGCTTTTTCAAACCAAAAAGTAGGCACTATCATGATATTCTATTTAGATTGAAAACGGAGACAAAGGTTGTAAGGTGTTATACCTCACTTAACAAGATAATATCAAACACCGAAACAACAGTACCAACTAAGCCGACGGGTTTATCTCTATCCCTTAGAAATCTGCGAAACAATGCGCAACGTGTTAACTAGCTGGGGTCACCGCAAGGAGCCAAATTACAATGCGGGAAAGAGACGAATGGAGCTGCAGCTTTGTGGTCAGAAAGGGACAGCGGCGTCGTTAATTGATTCGGAGTGTAGGCGAAGGAGGGTTAATAGTGTCGTGCTTGCTTGGTCTTAATTGTGCGGTGTCTTGTAACGTTGGGTTGTTTCTGGCTTGAATTTAATGACGTGCGGTTTAGGGTTAGGTCGGGATGCTCTGACAAATTGTGTTTAAACTGTTTTTGTCGTACGCAAGTCGTAACTTTAGGACGTTCGTGAGTCTGTTGAAATGATGACATACAAGATGGCTAATGATATTTTAGCCCACGTGAGACATAGGTACCTACTCAAGAGTGAGATTCGTGGTTTTTTTGACCGCGAACGTAGATCTTTGGTTTTTGGAAAACTAATCCATATTTTTGAACAAAATAAAGAAGTTTATATAATACTAGCTTTTACCCGCGGCTTCGCTCACGTTAGGTTCGATTTCTTAAACTCCTATTTTACCTCCTTCGGGGTTGAATTTTGAAAAATCCTTTCGTAGCGGATGACTACGTCATCATAGCTATATGTATGCAAAGTGGTTTAAGCTGTGCGGTGATAGATCAATCAGTCAGTCAGACAGTAACCTTTGCCTTGTATATATTAAGATGAAACATGTATTTCTTTATTTTTAATCGAAAGCTCAAATACAAAGTTTATACAACTTTAAAAATGAAAAACTTTCATACTAACATTCATCCCCTATTTGATCCCTTGGGGGGTGGATTTTTCAAAATCTGTGAAACACGTATTTCTTTATTTTTATTCTAAAGCCTAAATACAAAGTTTCATGGATATAACTTGAAAAATGACGGACTTTCATACAAACTTTAACCCCCTGTTTAACCCTCTTGGGGTTGAAATTTTCCAAAATCCTTTCTTAGCGAATGCCTACGTCCTAACACCTACCTGTATGCCAAATTTCAACTCAATCGGTCCAGTGGTTAGAGCTGTGCGTTGATAGAACAGTCAGTCAGTCAGTCAGTCAGTCAATCAGTCAGTCAGTCACCTTTGCCTTTTATTTATTTAGAAGATGAAACATGTATTTCTTTATTTTTAATCAAAAGCCCAAATACAAAGTTTATACAACTTTAAAAATGAAAAACTTTCATACTAACATTCATCCCCTATTTGATCCCTTGGGGGGTGGATTTTTCAAAATCTGTGAAACACATATTTCTTTATTTTTATTCTAAAGCCTAAATACAAAGTTTCATGGATATAACTTGAAAAATGACGGACTTTCATACAAACTTTAACCCCCTATTTAACCCTCTTGGGGTTGAAATTTTCTAAAATCCCTTCTTAGCGGATGCCTACGTCCTAACAGCTACCTGTATGCCAAATTTCAACTCAATCGGTCCAGTGGTTAAAGCTGTGCGTTGATAGATCAGTCAGTCAGTCAGTCAGTCAGTCAGTCAGTCAGTCAGTCAGTCAATCAGTCAGTCAGTCACCTTTGCCTTTTATATATTTAGATGATGCCTTTTGTGGTAGATTTTTCAAAACCTGTGACACATGTATTTTATTTATTTTTAATCGAAAGCCCAAATGCCAAGTTTATACAACTTTGAAAATGAAAAATTTTCATACTAATATTCATCCCCTATTTGATCCCTTGGGGGGTGAATTTTTCAAAATCTGTGAAACACGTATTTCTTTATTTTTATTCTAAAGCCTAAATACAAAGTTTCATGGATATAACTTGAAAAATGACGGACTTTCATACAAAGTTTAACCCCCTATTTAACCCTCTTGGGGTTGAAATTTTCCAAAATCCTTTCTTAGCGGATGCCTACGTCCTAACAGCTACCTGTATGCCAAATTTCAACTCAATCGGTCCAGTGGTTAGAGCTGTGCGTTGATAGATCAGTCAGTCAGTCAGTCAGTCAATCAGTCAGTCAGTCACCTTTGCCTTTTATATATTTAGATAATATTTAGTAAGTAACAGAAACATTATTTCTCTAGTGCATACTGTGAATTGCCAGTGTGGGCACTCCAATTTTTAAAAAACTTTGTGTGAAAAAATAAAAATTTCAACTGTCCACCTATTACGGATCATAAGATCCAGGTTGCTGACAGACACCTATTACGGATCATAAGATACAGGTTGCTGACAGACAGACGGACAGACGGACGGACAATGGAGGCTTAGTAATAGGGTTTCGTCGGTTATCCTTCGGGTACGAAAACCTAAAAAACACGAGTTGCAATAGCTCTCTCTTTGTTTATCAGGAAGCTTAAAAGCTCTGTATTTTCGAGACTAGTAAGGATATCTAAGTATCTAAAAAAATTAATCAAATAACCAATAGAATAGAATAGAAATATTTTTTATTCAAATAAACTTTTACAAGCACTTTTGAATCGTCAATGAATCTACCACTGGTTCGGAATGCCTTTCCTGCCGAGAAGAGCCAGCAAGAAACTCGGCGGTTGCTCTTTTCAAAAAAATAAAAATTTTACAATTGTTATTGAAACTATGCTATGTATTCAGTGCTTCCACGATGAATTTTCCTGAGTACAATACAGGTAAAAATAAATACAATACAAATACAAATAAATACAATCCAATACATGTTAACACAGGCAGGCAAAAGCAGACCCATTCCCCCCAAGTAGCACACGAAGGCTGCTTAGCAGCTGAATAACGAATTCCCGCCACGCTTAAAGCTGTATAAAAAAGCTGCATAAGGGCTGTATACGGCCGTATACAGCTCTTATACCTCTTAAATGGGCACAAATTATACAGCCTTAAGTTGAGTAAAAGACTACAAGTTACTCTTTATTCAGCAAATATGTCACGTGACGTAAAAGTGAAGTAGCAAACTTAATCTAGCAAATGAATATACCTTAGTAGCTTAAACACAATGTCGTGGAGTGAATTGAATACGTGTGGTTATGTATTCAAAGTTAAGTGCATTGTTTTCATATTTATAAAAGAAAAATGATTGGGAATGTAATTTTACTGACATTATACATATATATTACCTAAGAAAATTTTAGTGCGCCACGAAAATATTCGGTTTTTAATTAGTTTCGTGATATAAATAAGCCGTGATGAAAACTTGAAAAAACAATTTTTAGTGCTTTGAAAAGAATTATAAGATAAAAAGTTGTTATTATGATATCGAGAAGTAAAAACTAATGCAATCCATTCCTAATTCATACACAAAACATCATAAAATGTTGAAAAGTGAATCAGTATATTTATATAGGTTATGAGGTTATGCAATAAAATGGTGGATTCATGTTAAACAGCGACGTGAATAGTTAAAACTCTGATATTCAGCAATAAGCTGTAATGTGGGCCACATATCATCCATTATATAGCTATTAACTTCATAATAGTTCACACGTGCCCCTTTAATAAGTCAGTGTAATAAGAGTTCACAAATACCTTCTTATACAGCATTTGGCGTAATTTTATCCACTAAACAGCCCTTATTCAACCTAAGCTGTTTAAATATCACTGACAGCTATTATGCAGCTGTAGGATCACCAGTGTACTCTTAAAAGAGTCTTAATACGCATAGAGTTTCAAATAGGTCTAAAAGTGAGTATTTATACAGCTATCTGTGCTACTTGGGCCGTTGGTGGCACCCGTTCACGAGCATGACGCATGATCCAGCCATTGCTTCGCTCAACCATATTTGAGGGAATTGTAGGGAAACGTAAAACCTTCTTCATTAAAGCGGTCACAGGGCAATTCATAACCAAGTAGGTGCTCACTTAGTTATAAAGTCGCAAACCGCCCTATCCGACAGACTCGACCACAAGATTTACTGTTTTAATAGTTGTAATATGGCAGTGGTCAGAGCCCGCCATTTATCTCGCGACTAAATTACAGGCCACGTAATAAAAGCGATTCCTCCGCGGTTCGAGGGATCTGGGGGTCTCAACTTAATGGCGATTTACGTGAAATATGGTTTGAAGGTAGTTTTGTTTTATTGCATTCTTTAAGTCTTTGCGGGAAATCATTACGCTCTGCAAATTATGCATTACTCAAGGAAGTTTTACAAGGACTATTTTTTTATAGTCTTCCTCTTCTTCTTATCAATCGATAGACGTCCACGGCTGGACAAAGGTCACTTGAATGGACTTCCACAGGCTTCAGTCTTGCGCCGCCTGAATCCAGCGGTTCTCTGCGACTCGTTTGATGTCGTCTGCCCACTTAGTGAGGGGTCTGCCAACACTGCGCTTCCCGGTGCGGGGTCGCCACTCCAGCACCTTGGGACCCCATCGACCATCAGCTCTTTGAACTAAGTTCCCCGCCCATTTCCACTTCAGTTTCGCGACTCGCTGAGCTATGTCAGTGACTTTGGTTCTTCTGCGGATCTCCTCATTTCTGATGTGATCTCAATTGTATACTTATTTGAAATTTAACGTAAAGGTTCATGCTTTGAGGCTTAGGTATCTGTTGTGGTATTGTATAACGATCATAATGATTTCTGATAGCCTGGTAGCTACTCTCTCACTTTTAAATCACGCCATAAAATCGGCCAATCAGAAGTGATTGCGTTCCTGCTATTTTAAAAAACAGTGTCAACTTGGTAAGTATCTGGAACGTCAAATTCATCGGCAGTTACATTTTTACCCGTAGTAGTAATAGCTTGAACAGAAAAGGTAATGAAAAAAAAAAAATCGACACGTAGGGATACCCATCCGAGTAATAAAATCGTAAAGTAAGACTCGGCTAAGTAAGGAAGTAAGTTAAACGCAATTCAGGTCGCAATCCGGCGGCAAATCCTCTAACGTCGTCCCTTGTAATTTACTCCCGTGATTTTCCCTGTCCGGAGACCGCCCACCGACGCGACGCTTACCGCACGAGTACCACAGTTTATATACCGTAGGGTTAGTATAATATTTAATTCGATTAATCGTATTCGTATTCGATGACAGATCTATTACGGTTCATGAGATACAGCCGGCTGACAGACAGTCGGAAGGACAGACGGACAGAGAACCCTAAAAAGTACCTTTGGGTAGACCAAGTAAGGGTTCCTTAACTTTTTCCCTTCTTAGCTAAGGATGGAGGTATGTATAGATTACTAACAATGTAGTTAGTTAGCTTGTTTTTTAATGGGCTAGTATAAAGGTAACTTTTATGCAACTAGCTTTAAGATAAGATACTTCAGTGTGCAAAGAAAATATAGAATTACACTTAAAACAAAGGCATCACACCTACGCTCCAGTTTCGCATTATTAAACTAAAGCACCTACATTTATACCTATGTAGGAGCGAAAAGGATAAAGGATAAAGAAACAGGGTCAGTAAAAATGTGTCTCGCACAAAACGCTATTTCTATGTAAATGTTATTGGTGCATCCGTTTAATCCCGCGCTTTGCCGCTCAAACGAGCGTGTATCCCGCTTAAATGGATTAGGGCTGCCACTAGACTACTAATTGGAAAAAAATAAAATTATTTTTGACTAGCTGTGCCCGCGACTTCGTTCGCGTGGAATAGTGACTTTTCGGGGCGCGGCTCTCAGCGCGCTTTATATAGCCGTGGACGCTCAGGCGCGAGGCGTGTAGTACGTACTCTGTACGTTAAAAATGTTCGCTGTGATTCTTTAAATTGACATAACTTTTTTATTTATGAACCGATTGACATGAAATAAACACTAAGCTAAGTGAAGCTTACTACAATATATTAGTGAAAACCGTATCTAAATCAAATAAGCCGTTTCTGATATTAGCGTGCACAAACACACAGACAAACAGACAAAAAAAAATTAATTACAATTTCGGGTTCGGCATCGATATAATAACAACCCCTGCTACTTTTTTTTATATATTTCCATTGTACAGACACCACTTTTCTACAATTTTATTATATGTATAGATTACTAATCACGTGTGTGTGTGTGTGTTTGAAGTGTGTGTGTGTATGTTTGTTACTCCTTCACGCCACAACAAGTGAATCGATTTGGCTGTTTGAAATAAAGATAGCTCAGACCTAGGATTTAAACATAGGCTACAATTTATCCCGGAAAATTAAAGAGTACCGGCGGGAATTAAAAACCTTTATCCAGATCGACAAAGTCACGGGTACATCATATTCATACAACGTGTAAAGAAACTCCGAGATAATACTGAAGGGTACGTATGTGTACATAATACAGAATCACCTGTAAAAATATTGAATAGAAAAAAAAACATCTTTTTTGTTGCTACCTAAGTATTATGTACTTAGGTATTTCGGAAAAGCAAGAGTTTGGCACAGGCACAGCCCTGAAACAAATTAGCCATAAAGATCGCTGATAGTTTGGCAAGTGCAAGTATGCGCAGTGCGAACTTAGCGGAGTTGTGATAAAAAGGCTTACGCGGCATCGCGACTAACAAGCTCGCTGCTTACGGCTTGTTCTGCAAAACCAAATGTCTATACAATTACCTATGTATTACTTTTATATAGAATAGAAATATTTTTTATTCAAATACTCTTTTACAAGTGCTTTTGAATCGTCGATGAATCTACACTGCCACTGGTTCGGAATGCCATTCTTGCCGAGAAGAGCCAGCAATAAACTCGCCGGTTGCTGTTTTAAAAAAAAAAAAAATTTTTACGATAGGTAACAAAACTATGCTATATTTACAGTGCTATATTTCCACAATAAAGTTTCAAAAATGCATTAACAACAAAACTATGCTATGTTTACAGTGTTTCCACAATGAAGTTTCAAAAATGCATAAGTACTTACAATCCAATACATGTTAAGACGGGCAGACAGAAAGTAGACCCATTCCCGTTAGTGGCACCCGTTCACGAGCATGACGCATGATCCAGCCGTTGCTGGCCGACAGACGAAGATCTTAATCTTATATTTTAATCCAACAAAGTGTTAGATTAATTTGGTGGTTTAATTTTTTAGAGCGTGTAAGTATACCAAGTTCAATTGATTTAAAAATTTTGTATGAGATGGTTTGTATTTTTAAGCCAAATATTCGCATATTCAATTAGCAAAATTTTTAAAATAATAGGCAAGCAGACAATTTATTATAAGTTTACCCTTTGGATAATATTAAAATAAATAAATATCAACTGTATTTCTGTCCCGATAGTTAACAATTCAAAACACAATAAAGACATTTTACATTTCCCGCCCGCAGATGTACAGAATCTTTATTCCGATAGCGACCGTCGCATTATTCTATTCGACAACCGGGAATCGCTGCATCCGAGTTAATTTAAAATCCCCCGTAAGGAATATCTGTCGAACAATCGATAGTTTATTCAATTCTAACGATTTCAATTTTATCACAACCGATATCGAGTTCTAAATGGCCGTGGTAGCAACACTGGTTGAATCCGAGGATTTCTGTGTGCTTATTGACACAAGGTTCCAATTTGTGATCGTGTTCTTGTGTTTTACGTCCTTGTCCCTTTGCATTTCTATATCTTTAACTTCTAACAAATTACAACTTTAAAATAATAGTATCAAGGTTGAAAGTTAAATGCTTATAGCATGAGATTTGTGTATAGTGATGTATTCAGGAGAGATGTGTTAGGAGAATCTCCAATAGGTACCGAGGCTGTGTTAGAATGATTCTATTAAGATGTTGCGATTAGAAATACTCTTAGAATATTATTTGTGCGTGGGAAAATAAGTAACAATGCAATTTTTTACTCTGACTTTGTTAATAAAACAGCTCAAAAATACACGAAACTAAAGAAACTAAAGTGTCAATGGGTGTTGGGCACAAAGTTCAAAGAACCAATATAGTTTGGGTTTGAAGGTGCTGTAATAGAATAAAAAAGTTTTTTATTCAAACTTTAACAAAGTGCTTTCGAGTCGTCAAGTGAATCTATCAATGGTGACCTCGAACTGAAAAGCGCAGTATTGGCATATTTCCCACTCGGCATACAAACGACATCAAACGACTTACAGAAACCCGCACATTACACATATGCGGCGCAAGTTATGTGGAAGCACAGAGTAAGGAACCTTCTACTGTGGTGGAAGTCCTTACGAGAGAGTCAAGAGAATATGGAATAAAATCGATGGCCGAAGAAGCCGACTGAACTGTTTTAGTTCTTACAGTAGGTACTTATTTGTAGTACAGTTTTGAACTGTGGTGGTAGCAAGCAACCGAGTGATCGTTGATCATGTAGCTTCGTGGAGACCTAACATAAGTAACTAGCTCGTAACAGAAAACAGTAAGTAGAAAGCATTTAATTAGGTCGTTACATAACAAGTTACCTACTGTTGGAAGACTGCGCAATGATTTACTTAGCGAGTAGTAAATTTACTTCAGCAACATTACGTTGAAGTAAGCACAGGGCGCGCTAGTCAAATAACGCGCCACGTAAATTGTAGACAACCTAGTTACAGACTGACAGCTCTGAGGTTGCGGGACAAGCTACAAGAGAACTGCTAAGAATTCAAAGTCCTCTTGTCTTGTACTCATATGAAATGATGAATTTCATCCGAACTATGTACAAAATAAACCTTGTCTTACAAACCAATCAAACTGAAAAAAAGAGAGCGTGAATGTTATTAACACATTTGTTCTTGTTAGTGAATTTGAGCGCAGCGAGCACTTTATTTTTTTATTCATTGTACAAGTAAGATTTGTTGTCTCAACCGATAGGATGCCACTAACTGGGCATAGCAAGTCTCTTTATAAAGTGAGTGATGTAGGTATTCGCTAAGAAAGGATTTTTGAAAAGTTAAATAATGGAAATTAACATGAGCGAAGCCGCGGGCAAAAACTGGTGAAAAAAATATTTGTGCAATTTGTAAGGAAAATATACTTTTCGCGTTTGCTTTCAAAACACGGAGAAGTATAAAGTTCGAGTCAAAAAAAAGCTACTGGATAGAACCTACGCGTTGCACATCACGCCAACCGTATGCTCCAGCGGTCTCTCGTGGCTTGCACCACACTGTATCAAGCATCACGCGAGCGCCACGTAAGCGAATGTAAGTAAGCGCTAACTAACGCGAGGAAGACGCCGACGCGAAATATTTGCGCGAGCGGCACTTAGCGCTTATCGCGTCAATAAATCGCTCGAGACGCTCATTTGTTGCTGCGGCGCTGATAAAGTTGCCGTGATTGCCTGATGCCTGCTAACTGTACGCCGTACGGCGCGAGTACCTCTTGATCGAGTGCATCCGCAGAGTTGGCTTTTGTCATGCTCGCAATTCAATTTGTTTACACTCAAGCTTAGACTACAATCCTTGCTAATGTGATAAATGCAAAAGCGGGTGAGTTTATTGGTTTGTCTTTCAATCACACAGTACCAATCGACGTGTATTGTCACACGTGTGATCGTTTCGCTCTTTAGTCAACTGCCACAAACTATTGAAATTATAGTGCTTAGCTATGGCGAATGAGAGAATGAATGGGAAGAAGCGTGCAACACATTAGTTCTTGCATTTGCTATTTCCCAGTCACGTCTAGCTTAATATTTATAAGATAAACAACAGCGTCCCTACTTTGCGGTTGGCCCGTTATTTACTGCCACCTGGCGGGGCAATTACAACCTCTAATGTGGCAACGGGAAATATTACTGGCAACAAAGCGGGGAAAAATTGCACGACTGTTGCCAGAAACACGTTCGTTTGGAGAAATTATGTTCGCATTGTGGTCTGTTCTGGTTTCCTTTTTTGGTTAAGTTTTTTGAATTAAATCTGATGGGAAAGGTTACGCAGAATTTCGTTAATAAACAAAAGGGTTTATGGTTTTAGCTCATCAAGCTTTTTTTGAACAAAACTGTCGTCGTTAGCGTCCATAGCTGCACGAAGGTTTCTTTAATGAAACTTCGTACGTCATTTGCTCCCCAGTATTGACCTCCGTAAGATTTTGTAACAAGGACTTCCTGCGACTCGTCGTCTGTCTACAAAGTGGATACCACTTCAACTTGCGATCCCCGGCGAGTCTGATTCTTCTGCTTCCTACTCCTCCTGAATTTCCTCGGGTTGCCTGCTGTTTCTTCGCCTGATGAATGACTCTGAGATAGGTTTAAAAGATAAATAAATAATTAGTCCATCTAATACAGTACAGTATGGTATTACAGAAAAAGAAAACTGTTTGAATTAGTGGATAAGCCGTTTTTTACAATCCAAACTCCAAACTTGATTATTTATGAAAACTTTCTGTAATCTAGAGCAGTTAGGTTTCCAATTATTCTGATCTACTGAATATAATATTGCAGACTCAAGAATGCCCATCCCCTTATTTCTGCCGACTCAGTAAGGCGGGAGCGGTTTCTCGACTCTTTTTCTCACCTCAACCGCTGGATCAAGGCGGCTGAAACTTTATGACGTCATTACATTCACACCGAGCTAAGCTCTACCACTTTTTCGCCGAATTTATTTGACAATTATTAAGGTGTCCGCATTAGGGCGGCATTATACCGGCGGCTCTAGAGGAAATTCATGTTTTTCTCGGGATGTTTTCGCTCGTAAGTCAGCTTAAAGGCCGGCACGTGCGCACTATTAGCTTCCCGGCTGCGGATTAGAAAATAATTCAGCGCTCTGAATGTTATTATGGCGCGGAGTCGGATTTATTTTATTGCCCCGTGAGATATATGCTGGTCTTTCGGCTTTATCCTCTCTTCCGCAGTTTGTTTATTGAGAGAGCGGGAGATAAACGTGTGGAGCAAATTTTATGGTCGCTAGGGACTGTTCCAGGAGCGCAGTTTTCGTGTAAATCTTGTTTATGTGCTGCCCGTTGTTTATTGCGTTATTCGCTATTTTTAACGGTGGCAAGTTCCCACTTGACCGCGGTTTCATCCCTGCAATGATGTCTCAACTTTTTGATCTCACGGGTGTTGTAAGGTCTACGACGGAAACTCTGTAACTAAGACTGGATATAGCACCTTGAATGTACCGGGTTTCCAAATGGTTAAATTGGTTAATGGTTTTGCCAGTAAAGTGACATAAATCTACGGGTCAAGTATAACACTAGATCAGAATACTATTGGTGTTGAAGCCCTGGGTCGTGGGGCGTTAAAGGATCTATCAACCCATCTCATGGAAGGTACTGGCTCCTAATACGTCACATCTATCATTTTACGAATCTACAAAAGATGAATTTTACAGGGGAAAATTTTGGAAATAGAATTTTTTATAAGAGGGATACCGGTATTATGGCACATTAGATTTCAAAATGAAACTTTTTTTAAAAACTTTCTACCATCTTCTATCACCATCATACCTGAATGCAAAATCGCTAGGTGGCACGTGTTCGAAAGAATAAGCCTTACACCTGACAAAACTTTAGTAGTGGTGATCGTCTCTTCTGGTTGCTAAGCCAGAGGGAGTGCGGGCTTCGAGGCGTGGCCACAAAACTTTAAAATTAAGCGTTGTTAGTTCTAGTATTTTGTCTTCTAGACAGTCTCAGTTGAGGACCGTAGTCAAGCGTGACCATTTTATATTTGCCTAGATTATTTTCTCATTGTACCCACAGTTCTTGTGTTCTTAAAGTTTCTTTACATCCGTTTGTTGTAATTCAAGCTTCTCGCTCAAGTAACTCGCTTCCTAGATGATATTGAATGTATCCATAAAACGTTATTGATCGCAGCAATAAAATATGCTTTATGTTGCGTGCGCCATTTTTTATTTGCCTCTTTTATTATGGGGTCGTAATTCATTTATGTTTTCCGTTTTTTCTTAGTTTTGCTATTATACCCACTTAATGCTATTCATGTTATTTAATTTAAGAATAACGGTAAATACCTGTTATAGTGAATGTATAGTTTAAAAAATGCTGTGAATTTATAGAAAATCTCTAATTTAATGGTTTCGCACAAGATTCAAAATATTTCAATATAAGCTGATGTCCCATGGTTTTAGTTCTTGAATTCCCTTCGGAACTTGCAGCGTTATTGATGGAAAAACTAACAAACAAATACTCTTCCCCACTTGTAATTTTAGTAAGGATACAAAGGGTAAGGTAGGAACGTCATACTAAGTACATCTGTACTTACACACAAAATACAAAATCTATCTAGATTTTCTTGCCGGTTTTTGGCAGCAGAATCTAAGAGCTACATGAAATAAATAATTTTGAACTTTGAATTTTTTTTTTGATTATAATAATCTATTGACTGTATAGAGTCATTAGAGAGTATAAGTAATCTATTTTCTGGTGGAAGGTTTTGGGTAGTTACCACCCTACCGTCAAAGACTTGCTGCCAATCACGATGGCATATAGAAACCGATGAGGTTGAGTTTCATTAAAAAATTGTAAAATCCCCTTTTAAGCCTGCAACCATTTTAAACTGCATTGTCACTTGTCATCTGGTGAGATTGCAGCCAAGGGCTATTGTGCCAGGAAAAGAAATCAATCTTTAAAATTGCCACCGGTTAACCCAGTGAAAACAAATAAACCATTCGGAAGTAGTTATATAGGCCAGGATCATGACTTCAGAATAAAAGAAATAAAATTCATTCATTAATTTTCATTCATTCAATAAAGGGGAACCGGAGAGAGAGCGAAGAGAAAACTACAGTTACATGGCCTCGCACATCATGCAGATAAATTCAAACCATTTACTCAACTTGACGCGTCTAAGTAAAGGGATTTCTCAAATTCTCATCCGCTGCTTGACGCGGGACATAAATAACGAGTCATATTTTCACGCCATTTCAACTCTGCCCCCCACAAAGGAATGCACGTCTGTTTAGATTAATGTACCTTCATATATTTATACCCTTCTCTTCTATTCCGACTACATCGTCCGCTTATGCAACAAGAATAAACTATTCAATTTCCAACCCTAAATTTGACCGAATAGGGTTGAAATTCTAATTCAGTCTGGTCGGTGGTAAGGACGTGTCGGTGGGGAAAGAAGATGAATTTTCCACAAAGTTCGCTCGGTGTCTATCTGAGCACTTTGTAAGATAAAAATGTGGACCCGAAGGAGAATAGATCAAGTCTGTCTGCGGAGAGGTGGCGGTAGTAGACAACCGACAAAAAGTGTAGCAGTACGGTGGCCACATTGTATGTAGGGACGATGCTATATTCTCTTTTTTAATTTTATCTCTTTGAAATTTTAAAATCCCGTGCAAAATTTTAATTTGACGGGATAAAATACTCTATATGGATTTTTAAAATATTTAAAATAAAATAAAATCGACTGATTCTTTTTATTTATTGGAATGAAAAGTACTCTTTATATTTTCTCAGGATGCAAGCTTTCTATTTTCCTGTAAATAGTGATAAAGTGGCTTAAACATAAAAAAGATAAAAGATAGAGTCTGTCTCTATCTACTTTTTTACTTTCGTCATCAATTATGCCTAGTGCGACGTACTTACTCTCGCATTGATAATCATATTAGTATGGGTTATGAAACTGCCTATTTTCCCTGCAAGTGCAAAAATACTATTACTTATTACATAATAATATAAAAAATCATATATTGTACCTACCTAGGACTATACACAATCAATTTATATAAAAATTTGAAAATCCGTGTAAGTGCAATTTTAGTGTTACTGGCTTCCGGGCGATAAGATATAATTGAAAATTAAAACTCAGTAAAGTCTTTCTTTTTTTTAACAGGCTGTCCGCAGAAAGAGTCTTTTTTGTGCTATTACATCTTATTCATAAAATTTAATTTTTTATGTTTCAGTCGTTATCGAATTATTACAATTATATACAATTTTTATTTCAATTTAAACATACTAAGGTGTGGTCATCTTCAAATGGTAAAGCCTTTCTTAATAAGTAGTTCTTTACACAGCTGTTGTTAATTTAAAGTAGCTTTAAAAACGAGATTATCCAAATGGCGTGCAAAACGCTGGTCACCCTACGATAGTCTTTTGACAGCTGCTACATTAGCTTCCTGGGATGCTTTGTACTTGTTGAAACCTTAATTTTGCGGGAACGCTGAAATATGACCGCGATGTGCCATTGGCTGCGATGTTTTTAAAACAATTCATACATTTATTGCACTTTTCATGTGCAGTGTTATTGCACTATTTACTAAACTGGCATAATAGGCTCGCAATAGCCGGACCAGTCTCATATTCTGCTGATTCCGTACTCCGAGCTTTGAAGATCACCGACCACACCTTACAATGCTTAATAAAATTCCAAAATTCAAACTCAATTTAAAAATTAAAAACTGATGATTTACTTTTATAAATAGGTAGGTATATAAAAGGAAAAGGTGACTGACTGATTGAGTGAGCTTACAGACAGTTATTATATGACGTAGGCATCCGCTAAGATTTTTTTTTGAAAATTAAAAGTTAGTAAGTAGTAGGACACCCTGAATAAAAAAAAGAACTGGCATAATATGGCACTATCGACTCTGGTATGATTATGTCTCACTATCGTTTTCCCGCATCTTCGTTTAAAAATCCCGGACTTTATTCTTCCGAATTAAAGTAGCCTTTGTCACTCTCGATACCTTTGCTAAGAATCACGTCGACCCATAGCTCCATCGATGTATAATTTCTATTTTACATTGATGCATAGCTATGCATTTAGTGCTTCTTGTTGCGGCGTGATTGAAGGATAAACTATAATCAGGAGCAAAAGCTAGGTAACATTTATAATCCACTTCAATAAACGGAACCTCTGCAAAATATTCACATATGATAATCTATTAGAATTAATAAAATTTACAAAATTTATAGTATGCATACATGTATCTATGTATGATTATCCACTCATTTCTACGAAACTACTAATTGAATTATGATTACCCTATTTTAAGATTTCATCAAGATCAAACCTCAACCCTTTTTAGTTATTCTTTGTTTCGGTCTAATTTTAATAAATTATAGCTTATCAGTAGCCTAATCACGAACTTTTTTAACTTTCGAATAGTAAAGGTGAAGTTAACGTCAAAACGCAATTTTGTATGAAAACGCACGTAACGCGCTAAAATCGGTAGCACGAAGCAACTGCAACTACGTAAAGTTAAACTTGACGCAGCTGTGACGTCACTCTCCGGTTTCGTCACGTTTTTCTCGAAGAAATTCAAAAATCGGTAGCACAAACCTTTTTTTGACGTTTGGTTTCGAGAATTACGAAAGCTGGCTATCGAGAATTACCGAATTATAGCTCACTGAACTTTTTGAAGTGAGTGAACTTACGTCGTCATCAAATGTGTTGTTTTTGCGGATTTTTCTTACTAAAAACGTTTTAAAATAATGTTGAGAGTGTCTAGGAATCACTTCAAAAATGATTCAAGACTATAAGACGAACAAGAAATAATGAAAGAATATAAATGCCTACACCTATAATAATAATAATAAGCCTATAGTCTAGGCAAGACGGATATTCAATTCATCGACGTCTGCGACTTAAAACTAAAAGTTTTGATCCAGTCAAAGAATAAGTGTAGGATTGTAACAAAGCAAGTAAGTACCTAATAAACAAAATAATATTATTAATAATATTATAACTTCATACGTCATAGCATTTTAGTACCTAAACCTATAACATTAATTAATATCATTAATATATCATCTTAAATAGTCAATGCTTATGTAAAGATATATTATATTTACTATCATTTTCAATACACACAAGTTTAAACAAAAATAAGAAAATAAACTCAAATCAAATTTGCCGCGTAAAATTTGCCGCGTTTGATTTTTACGTAGGACCAATGGGCAAATAAATGGGCGAATGGCAATGACAATTGACAATTGATATTAAAAACATATTGTAACGTAAACAAGTGTTGAGTAAATAAAATTATGTGTTGTTAAAACTTAGATTTACAGTTTATTTAGGACAAAAGTGTTTCGGAGTGCTAAGATACAAAAAAGAGTTGTTGCATTGCAGCCTTAAAACTTGCTCAAAGAATGATACCTAATATCTAAGGAATTAGTTATTTCGAGTGTTTTTCTCTATGAGGATATTATGAGGTTTTTTTCTATGTTAAATAAACATAGCACCTTTGTAATTTCATCATGAAATTAAGTAGGTACCTACCTATATCAATCAGTGAACAATATAATATGTGTACCTACATTGCCAATTTGAGGTTAGAAGTTAGATGCATTGCAAGTGTTAAGTCTTAGTATACCTACTAAGTTTATTGAGCATAACTATAACTATTGATACCATATTGCCCCCTAAACAGACTAATAACTGTTTCCATTCAAACTAATAATAGGTACATTAATTGAACAATTGAATAATTAAAAACTTGACTGGACATACTTAAAATACTTAAGTAGTACCTAATTTGCATTTTAATATTTCAGATGGAGAAAGGTTTTGTAAACTTCAATAAATACAAAATGGACTTTCAACAAAAGACCACTAACTCAACCATACCTATACCATCATCATAAAGCAAAAATAATAATAGACCATAATCAAGAATGTGATAAACACAACTAACCAACTAGCTAGTCTCAATCTAGAAGCAGAAAGTTATTATTTCATGGCCCATAGGTATGTACATAAAATTCCTGGAAGATTGTTTTTGAATCATCGTAGGTGTTCATTATCTTCATCAAACAAATCACAATGCATTCGCTGTGTATATAGGCCTCTTTTGGGTAGCACCAATGTTGCTTAATAGTTACTAAGTATGTATTGTATAAATTTCATTTCATATACCTAATATAAATTCTATTTATTCAAATGCTTTTTTTTAAATAAATTACTTATAATTACTAATTCTATGTCATTTTGATTTGGTTCAGTGGTTAAGTTCAGTTAGATGTTAGTTAGGTGTAAAAGGGTCACAGGGAGAGTTATTTTCCTATTTATAATACCTATTACTGAAAAATATTTTATTTTCAGATTGACCATGATGCATCATGAATACATTACAAAAGCCATCCGGGCTTGATAGCAAGACTGAACTTCAAATTTATGAAGACCCGGCAAGGAATTCAATTGAATCAAATCATTGCTAATTTAATATTTTATATTAGGAAGTTTCAAATCATGTTGAAGTAGCTTTTTGTAGATAAATGATACCTATTGTTATAGTTAAGACATATTAGAATAATAATATAAAATAAAACCAAGAATAGAAAAATTGCTTTTATTACACTTAGTTTTAAATAAAAATAGGGTTTTTTCTTATAGAATTCTCAAAAAGCCCTGAAGGTCCTAAGTAGATGGTACACATAGAAAGTCTTGACTTATAGTGGCATTCTTGCCACAGCTTAAATGGGCACTTTTGATTGCAGACCAAGGTCTAGGTTTAGGTAGGTCGTGTTAATTGTGGTGGTAGCCTTCAGACTAGTTCCATGACTCACTGGGGTATAGTGTGTTCCACTCTTGATCATCTAGAAACAAAAATATTAGGTTATCTCAAGTTTTTATACTAAAAAAAATATATATTGGGGTTAATTGATGCCTCTCTTAGGTAGGTACATTACTTTAAAGTACAACTTGATTAGGTGCTGCCTTTCAATATTTTTCAATAACATCAAATAAAGGTATCTATCTACTTATGATTATATCAATGATAAATTATGGTTTATAAGTATGACTATAATTTCATTATTAGTATTTTAGGTTTTAACCCAACTAGTCTTTTACCTATTTTAACCTAGCCAGCGCAAAAACAAACACCCGTGGGTCGCGACGCGATCGTCGGCGGACAGCCTATAGGATGTCTAATATTATGTATTCCACCGTTTATTCAACATGACATAGGTACATTTTAAGATTTTAATTGGATAGAATATTATATTTTATACTTACATTATCCATAAAATAGACCATTGGTATTGCATATTCTTGATGGTAAGTTTGCCTCAGCGCCTGTCTTTACAACAGACAGGCGACCTCAGGAAAACACTAATAAAGCTGCTATTGTATAATATTTATATATATAACGGACACAACTAAAAAATGACGACTAATTAATAAATTAAAATACCTACATAGGTACTTATTTAATGATTTAAAGATAATGGATTATGGAATGTTAGGTTAGACATAATTTTATAAACATGACAGTTCAAAAACATAGGTAGGTACGTTAAAAATACAAATTCAAATTATTTAAATTAAATTCGGTTTTATTGGCTATTTTATTAAAAATCATACATAAAAAGATAAAAATATTAATAATTTAGCTAAAAATATAATTATTATGATGTAATGTTTGAAAATTTTCGAAATTATTTTTCTATATACGAAATTATACAATTATACAAGTATTTAATTTTTGAACGTGCAGCAGACTGCGTTAAGTAATCGTATCGAGTGACGAGAGTTAATTTTAATGATTCGTGCTACCAAAATTCTGCGTTATCGTATCGTCATCGTCACTCGATACGATAACGTAACGCGGAATTCAAAAAGTTCGTGATTAGGCTACAGTTGACGAGAGTTCATTTCGACGGGCAATGTTTTGACAGTTACATAGTCTAAGTACGTATACACACAGGGCAATAATTTAACGATTTATCGTACGCGCCCGCCGAACGACAGACGCTAGCTAGTCCCGCGGAGAATACGTCAATGTCACGGTATAAAGAACCGCGTGACAGCAGCAGAGCCGCCGTCAATACGGCCTTAAAAAGTGACAAGATTTATTTCTTATTCAATTTAAAACTCGCGTCAAACGGCGAGTGATGTGACGTGCGGTGCGCGGCTGGCTTTACTTCACTTCGATGCGAGGTAAAGGAAAGTACATGGCCTGAATATTAAACAAAACTAGGTAGGACTAACTATAATTTGGATACGCTCAAATTAAGCGTGACTAAGTATTTTCTAAGCAAGCGCGCGCGCTTTTACCATCAGGGGTAATCGCAGAGACGTGATTTCTTGGATAGATATGGGCTATGGATATATTTGGAAAGTGACATAGGCTATCTTTTATCTCCCAAAAATAGAGGATTTGGGAGATTAACTTCACACGGTTTTTTTAAATTATGATTTAAATATACCTATCAGTACAATGTACATAATACTAGATGATAAATTCTTAGATATATTATAACGCACAATTAATATGAGCATAATTCATACATTTCGGGACGAACTAAGAACATAGGCAGCATAAATCGAGGCTGTTGATAATAAATCTGCTATAAATAATCCGTGAGAAGATTTAGTTGAAATCGGTTTAAGCGACGACGAACGCGAAGCGACTCCTGCGCAGCGGAATCAGAAGCGTGATTTACGCGCGGGATTATCGTAAAATATCGCTCGTTAACGAACCAGTTGCGAAATGTTTGAATTATAAGTATCGGTAGATTTATCGCTAAATGTAATACTTAACTAAAAAGCTGCAATTAGGATCAAATAGTAATAAAGAAAAATGGAACGATCAATTTGGAATATTCGTTACAATTCATAAATTTTGAAAACAGAAAATACAATACGTTTATCTCATGAAGTTACGGGCGTTTTACTTGTGGTTACGTCGTGTACATGCACATTTTGTAAGTGTGCGTGCCTGTCAGGAGCCTAGGTGGGAGCGGTTAGGCGCGAGCAAGCTCTCGCTCACACTTATACAGATACGACACACACACAAAGAATAGCCACGTGCCTTCGTGAATTGAAAGAACTAAGACAAAAGCTTCAAATTAAAGATGGAATATCCATCGACATGAAAATAAAAATGGAATTAGGTATACTGGAAATGTTACGATAAGAAAGGACTACAGATGGACTACGAAGATTACAGAATTACACAAGAAAGAGAGTAAGACCAGTACGTGATGACGAAATGTAGAGACGACATTGTAGACGACATATTGCAGGCTCTCTTTGGCATAGAAGCAACTATAACACTAACCGACTTCACTTATCCGAGCGCAAAGATATTTTGGCAGATTTTCAATACAAAAACTGTCAGAACGCCCAATTTATTCTACGGTTAAACATCACTCGATATTGGTGAAATTGGTACTAAATTATGGAAAAGACTAGAGGAGGGTTTTTCCCCGGAAATAGTCTGGGTTATGATGACATCTAACTTTATCAATGCTTGTAATAATGATACTTGAAACGATTTGCTTTTTTCATGGAGAGGTATATTTTAAAGACCTAGATTGACAGAGGATACTTTTTATCTCGGGAAACCACACAAAGTCAGGTCAAGAGGTATTAAGACAATCAACCTCTTCGCACACATCCAGTGTTTTTCCTAGTACCTACTTACAGTAAGATCACGAGATAATATATTGAAAAATTCTAGCTACAAATTAGTAGGAAGCGCCTGCGGCTAAAATGCCTAATGCGAGCCCAGACTAAGATAATTCGGCAATCATTCAAACACGGTCCAACCGCATAAATAAAAAATACTAACAATTACCATTGATAAATGAGTACAGATGGCAGATAAAGTTTCACAGTAGCCCCGAAATGCCACGACAAGCGGTTTGATTGTCAGTTGCCGGTTTCAAAATTGATAAAAAACGAGCGGAGTGAGGTACGAGACGCGATAAAACGCGGTCATTTATTAAGTTCATTATGATTACAGAGGGTGATTCGTTAAGATTTATCCGGTAGCCGATTGTGGTTGGATGGACAGGTACCGACAGCGCGTGAAGATTTGGTTTGTATTTATTCGACTTCATGATGTATGGCTTACATTGAATCAGAATAAGGGTTATCTAGATACACCTCAAAATGAGCTGCCAGATTAAGGAAGAAGTAGCCGATGCTAGCTAAATTGTAAGTTGCTTAAATTCTTCATTATCAACCGATATATGCTGAAAGGTCTTTTGCATGAACATCCATAGGCCTTGCACCGCCTGTATTCAGCAGCTCCCTAGGCCTCGTCTGATGTTGTTGATCCATCTATAGTGGGAGATCTGCCAACTCCGTGTTCTGCAGTACATTTTTTTTTATTCGATGAAAAGATAGCCTTTCACCGCAATCTCAACTGATGGTAAATGACGATGGAGTCAGATGGTAACGAGCTAACTTGGAAATGTAAATTGAATCCATATCCCTACCTCAGTTGATTAGATAATAAGAAACCTTTTAGTGTTGATGGTGTTTGATAACTTATTGCTCAGCGATGAAAAATAAACAGACCACAATATTTTTACTGTGACTATCCAAGTATCGTCGAGTTGAGATGACGATGATGTTGAATACAATTTTCAAAATTTTTGATAAAAAAGTGTTATTTTACAATGTAGTACCTAAATAAACAAGGTAATAAACTTTTGCTGCTATAAATAAATCTTGTTCTGCTGACCGTACCCGCATATCAGATGGCCGGCCGCCAGCCCCGTCACTGCATGATATACTTTTGACAGCGGAGATTTTCCGAAAGATAATATTGACTAGATCTTGCCTACTGCAGATAACGCCTAATGTATGTTGCTAAAGTATTCATTACTACATTCGGGAGCTATTATTGTAATTTAGTGCTTTTCCTGCTTTTGTTTTGTTGCTTCTTTTTATACACTGTACTAACAGGTCCTAAAAACTAGTTGGTAAGCTTAGCAGCCATAATATTAAAGCATGTTGCATGAAAGCTTTAAGGATATAACCAACAGTAAATTTTTTGTTATACTGCAAAAAGCTTCATCTCATTTTAAAAACATATTATTAAGCTATTGCATAGCTTCTATCGCGGGCCTTGAGCGTGGAGACCGAATCCAGAAATTCCGTAACGAAAATAACCTGACACGGGACTCCTCTCACCGCTAGATGGCGTTGATAAAAAATGCTATGCAATAGCTTTACCGAGGCAGTCCCCGAGAGCCACACGTCTTTTTTTTATTTCTGATTGTGCCCATATATTAATAGTTTTTAAAATATTAATTACAAACAAGTGAATGAAATAAAAATATAAAGGAAAGTAAAATAAATAGATATACCTGTCTGTACCTGATGTCCGCGACTTCATTCGCGTGAATTTAGATTTTTTGTGGGAACTCTCTGATTTTCCGGAATAAAAGGTAAAAGTAAAAAGCCTCCAGGTCCTCAACTATACACATGCAAAAAATCATATCGATCCATAGCTCTGTTGTGGCGTGATTGAGGGACAAACCAACAAACAAACACACTTCCGCATTTATGATATTCGTAAGGGAATATAAGGATTAGAACGGATTTTAAAAAAAAAGGTTAGGTGCCTTAATACTCCGTTCTTTAATTCATTTACATTAGTTACTCTTAATCTAACTTATTTGAAAGTGTAATAAGAACAAATTCGAATAAAATGCGCGGAAATTAAAAAAAACATTATAAACGTCACTTAGACTTGAATTGCAGTTTCCGCCGCTAGCTTTCCCCATGTATGGAGTGGCGGGAGACCTTATTTTTTTATTTACTTTTCCGTCGCGAACGCGTTTATCAGCTGCTGAGATTGACGTATTGATTAATTGCACATGTTTTAGTGTTTTTGTGATTGAAATAGTTTACCTATGTTAGTATCTAATAGTGTGAGTAAACGGTTTCGCCTATACAACATTATTTTAAAGAGAGAAAAGTTTTTTTATTCAAATACAAACATTTTTAGGTTTCCGTACCGCTGTCCGTCCGTCTGTCTGTCTGTCAGCGAGCAGTATTTCATGAACCGTAAAAGATACTTGAAGTTTTCACAGACTACGTATTTCTATTGCCGCTATAATAGCAAATAATAAAATAAAATGAAATAAAAAATAAAAATGGGGGTCCCCCATTACAAGAAGCGTTATTTTTTTGGGCATTTATTTTCTGGACCTCAACAATCGCTGTTCGGTTTGTACGAAACCCTTCGTGTACGAGTCCAATTCGCGCTTGGCCGATGTTTTTTTATATTTTCGACTACTATAGGCGTAGGTAGGCGGGTAGGTAATTTCCCTTCAAAAATCATATTCTCTTTCCAAATCTTACTTCTGGATCGATGTAATTAGTCCTTGGAGTCTCAAGGAATAATTGCGACCAAAATCGTCGACAAAAACTAGTGCCACGTAAAGCCAAAATCACACTTAACCGGTCGCCTTATTGTTTTATTGTCTTGTACCCTCCAACCCAGTAGCGCTTAACCCACAAAGGAAATTATCGATGTGCCGTCAATCAATCAGTGCACGACATTGCTGTTACATTCTACAAACTTATCACTACACTTCTCAAACTATTGGATGTGGTAATTTGAACTTCATGACACCCATAAATAGAGGTTATAGTTTTTGTGGGAGGTGCAGAGTTAAGTTTGTGTGGGAGTCGATTGGATCACAATCATTCCTTTTGATTGACAGATAAAAGAAATCGATGCTGGGTCCTTTGTTCAAAGATCGATTATACGGTCGATACGTAATTGGATGCCGGGGCATGCGTTGTTGAAATAAATACAAAGATATTATCTAGTAATCTCGTATTAGAGGGTCGGGTAATTAGTTTCATGAGATTGTCGGTTGCAATAACAATGGTGTTTCAATTAGTTATTACGGGTTCATGAGAATCGTGATCACAGAAATGCGATGAGTAATCTCTTGGTGTGCTTCTCTTCCAATAAGTTCTATTCTAATTTTGTATGGTTTTGTTCTTGATTAAACTTCTCGGTTGGAAGGGTAAATCAAAGCAGTAGTTGATTCATGTAGTGATTTGAAAAAAAAATTATTTGAATTCAAATTTTTTTCCTATTTTATCTATCCAATTAAATACGGGGGTGAAATTATCAATTTTGATAAAACCCCCAGGGTAATAAAGGAAAAACAAAATCTATCCAATTAAATCCAATCAATTCAACTTTATCCAGCTCTGATAATCCAATCTCACTCAAAAGCGTAAAAATCGGAAACGTTTTTCGCCCGAATTACGATGTTAATACATCTAAATATATAAAAGGCAAAGGTGACTGACTGACTGACTGATTTATCAACGCACAGCTCTAACCACTGGACGTAGTCATCCGCTAAGAAAGGATTTTTCAAAATTCAACCCCGAAGGAGGTACAATTAAAAATAGGAGTTTAAAAAATCGAACCTAACGTGAGCGAAGCCGCGGGTTAAAGCTAGTTTTTTTATAAAATTAACATTTTATTAAGAAAGTTTTTTGTTAAATTGAGAAAACAACTTAACATAAGTATAAAGATTTTTTCAAAAAAATTAAGACAACTGAATTTGAAATAACGTCTCTGTTCCCTAGGCGAAAAAAAAATCTTTCTGAATCTTTTGTTAGATTTATATTTTTGTAGTTTCCATATAATTATGGGGTCTTAGACTGGGAAATACCGTCTTGGTAACAATACAGTATACCTACCCGATGATTGACAGTGCAAATTGCTGAATACCTACCAAAGGCAAACACTAATTTGAGGCTTTGATTCGGCCGACAGCCGATATTACCAGCCATATATTATTACTTGCGCAGATTATACATACAGACAGACTTCGCCAACCTATCATTTGTGGTAAGTGCAGGTTATACCAGTGATATCAATAACCTTAGATGCATAGTTTCTTAGGGATCCGATAAATTGCTTACATTGTGTATTTTAGAGCCAACAAGTTCTGTGAAGGATCAGAGAAGTAGTGGTTAAAGATTAATGATTTATGAATTGAATCTCTAATATACAAACATAAGCTCTTTTAAAACTTATTTTTAAGTAATTGATATGGATAGAATAAGAATTTGTATTGTTTTTCTTTTCATCAGTAATACAAAGCTTATTTATCTATTTATTTATAAATTGCTTACATTCGACAGAAAGTTTTTCACCATATTTAATACCCTTCCAGAGTTTAACCTGTTAAAAAGTTAATGTTAACTTTGTGTATATTAATAGTAATTTTTTATTTATTATGGTTTTTGCATCAAGACGGTTTTCATAAGTTAATTTCTATGGTTGAAAACAGAAAAACTACTAACCGTATAAATTGCGTACAACTCTATTAAGCTACTTATAGCTTATAATGTTAAATGTTATAAAATTATATTTGATCAAAAAATTAAACACATTCCCTATTATAACGAACACTACAACACCGCATATCTTTAATACTCCAAAGATGGTGCTTTATAATGTCGATAATTCAATCCAAAATACCTGATAGATTTGTCGTCTAATCAGATCCAATCCTTAAACCAACAAGCAAAGATGAGAAGCTAATATTGCATAACTCTACACTTGAGCCAAGTAAAGAGTCCTTGCATTTTTTTTTCTTCCCAAGGTATCTTGATTTCGTATATCAATGAGCTTAACAAAATAAGGCCCACATAATATAATGAAACACTTTTAGCATAACATTAATGTGATTGCTTACGCAGGCTTATTCTTAGGTACTATTCTTTCGATTTAACTTATATCTAATATTTAGCTTTGATTTTTTGATCGAATAAGTACATCTAACCACGCAAAACGGGCGAATCGACGCCTACTTGCGGAGAAGATTTCCAGGAAATGATGATGAAGTACATCTAGTATACATTTTTCACCATAATACCTATGTACTAAATATTCCTGGCGACTTTATCCAATTTCAACAAATTATGGATCGTGTAGACGTGAACCAAAAAATGCCTAGCTGATGCCCGCGACTTCGTCCGCGTGGATTTAGTTTTTAAAATCCCACGGGAACTCTTTAATTTTACGGGATAAAAAGTAGCCTATGTCACTCTCCAGGTCCCCAACTATATCCATGCAAAAAATCCCGTCGATCCGTAGCTCTGTTGCAGCGTGATTGAAGGACATACCACAAACCAAAAAACAAACAAACTTTCGCAATTATACTAATATTAGTAAGGACCTAGTTAGGATAAGATAGCCTTTGACTCTATCTCATTTGATGGTGAGTGAATTGTAAAAGGATGTAATCAAAAATGCTTCTGCCTCCGTTTTTCGGGTTAATTTGATTCAACGACAAATAAAACTTGTGATTGAAGAACAAACCAAGAAAAATACTCTTGAGTCTTGTTTAGAACATAGATTCACTTTCTTATATGTGATCAAACGAACTTGCAAAGTGAAGTTCGATCGATATTATATGAGTACGCTTCATTCGAATATCTTCGAATGAAGCGTACTAAAATAAAATAACTAGCGGACCCGACAGACGTTGTCCTGTCTTAAGTTTTTTTACATCCTCTTTGACGAAATTGGCAGCACGCATTCTGTCAATGTTATGTCAAACGCCATAAGGTTACATCAAAAAAGTTTGAATTGTAAAAGCGGTTACATTAGAAATAATTTAATATGGTGGTTAATATTTCTTAAATTTTCTAATTTTCCGCGCAATTTTCTTAATTTTTTCTTTCATAAGAACCTTCTCCTAACCATAACAAACACAATAAAAAAAGAATTAGCGAAATCGGTCCAGCCGTTCACGCGTGATGCGATGACCAAGGAAATAAGGATTCATTTTTATATATATAGATGATAATTCAATTGGTATGTTGATTGTTGTGTTCCCGCTTTTATCTACATTAAACTTTTAAATCGTGGTCACCCTACACACGCCTGTTTTAACACGGAGCGGATGTTTTAAGATAATCCATCGAGTGCGAGCCGCAATTAAGTCGTTTTATGTTAAAGCTCTGTTTAAACCCACTAAATTAACGTGATTGAAGGATAAACTATAATCAGGAGCAAAAGCTAGGTAACATTTATAATCCACTTCAATAAACGGAACCTCTGCAAAATATTCACATATGATAATCTATTAGAATTAATAAAATTTACAAAATTTATAGTATGCATACATGTATCTATGTATGATTATCCACTCATTTCTACGAAACTACTAATTGAATTATGATTACCCTATTTTAAGATTTCATCAAGATCAAACCTCAACCCTTTTTAGTTATTCTTTGTTTCGGTCTAATTTTTAATAAATTATAGCTTATCAGTAGCCTAATCACGAACTTTTTTAACTTTCGAATAGTAAAGGTGAAGTTAACGTCAAAACGCAATTTTGTATGAAAACGCACGTAACGCGCTAAAATCGGTAGCACGAAGCAACTGCAACTACGTAAAGTTAAACTTGACGCAGCTGTGACGTCACTCTCCGGTTTCGTCACGTTTTTCTCGAAGAAATTCAAAAATCGGTAGCACAAACCTTTTTTTGACGTTTGGTTTCGAGAATTACGAAAGCTGGCTATCGAGAATTACCGAATTATAGCTCACTGAACTTTTTGAAGTGAGTGAACTTACGTCGTCATCAAATGTGTTGTTTTTGCGGATTTTTCTTACTAAAAACGTTTTAAAATAATGTTGAGAGTGTCTAGGAATCACTTCAAAAATGATTCAAGACTATAAGACGAACAAGAAATAATGAAAGAATATAAATGCCTACACCTATAATAATAATAATAAGCCTATAGTCTAGGCAAGACGGATATTCAATTCATCGACGTCTGCGACTTAAAACTAAAAGTTTTGATCCAGTCAAAGAATAAGTGTAGGATTGTAACAAAGCAAGTAAGTACCTAATAAACAAAATAATATTATTAATAATATTATAACTTCATACGTCATAGCATTTTAGTACCTAAACCTATAACATTAATTAATATCATTAATATATCATCTTAAATAGTCAATGCTTATGTAAAGATATATTATATTTACTATCATTTTCAATACACACAAGTTTAAACAAAAATAAGAAAATAAACTCAAATCAAATTTGCCGCGTAAAATTTGCCGCGTTTGATTTTTACGTAGGACCAATGGGCAAATAAATGGGCGAATGGCAATGACAATTGACAATTGATATTAAAAACATATTGTAACGTAAACAAGTGTTGAGTAAATAAAATTATGTGTTGTTAAAACTTAGATTTACAGTTTATTTAGGACAAAAGTGTTTCGGAGTGCTAAGATACAAAAAAGAGTTGTTGCATTGCAGCCTTAAAACTTGCTCAAAGAATGATACCTAATATCTAAGGAATTAGTTATTTCGAGTGTTTTTCTCTATGAGGATATTATGAGGTTTTTTTCTATGTTAAATAAACATAGCACCTTTGTAATTTCATCATGAAATTAAGTAGGTACCTACCTATATCAATCAGTGAACAATATAATATGTGTACCTACATTGCCAATTTGAGGTTAGAAGTTAGATGCATTGCAAGTGTTAAGTCTTAGTATACCTACTAAGTTTATTGAGCATAACTATAACTATTGATACCATATTGCCCCCTAAACAGACTAATAACTGTTTCCATTCAAACTAATAATAGGTACATTAATTGAACAATTGAATAATTAAAAACTTGACTGGACATACTTAAAATACTTAAGTAGTACCTAATTTGCATTTTAATATTTCAGATGGAGAAAGGTTTTGTAAACTTCAATAAATACAAAATGGACTTTCAACAAAAGACCACTAACTCAACCATACCTATACCATCATCATAAAGCAAAAATAATAATAGACCATAATCAAGAATGTGATAAACACAACTAACCAACTAGCTAGTCTCAATCTAGAAGCAGAAAGTTATTATTTCATGGCCCATAGGTATGTACATAAAATTCCTGGAAGATTGTTTTTGAATCATCGTAGGTGTTCATTATCTTCATCAAACAAATCACAATGCATTCGCTGTGTATATAGGCCTCTTTTGGGTAGCACCAATGTTGCTTAATAGTTACTAAGTATGTATTGTATAAATTTCATTTCATATACCTAATATAAATTCTATTTATTCAAATGCTTTTTTTTAAATAAATTACTTATAATTACTAATTCTATGTCATTTTGATTTGGTTCAGTGGTTAAGTTCAGTTAGATGTTAGTTAGGTGTAAAAGGGTCACAGGGAGAGTTATTTTCCTATTTATAATACCTATTACTGAAAAATATTTTATTTTCAGATTGACCATGATGCATCATGAATACATTACAAAAGCCATCCGGGCTTGATAGCAAGACTGAACTTCAAATTTATGAAGACCCGGCAAGGAATTCAATTGAATCAAATCATTGCTAATTTAATATTTTATATTAGGAAGTTTCAAATCATGTTGAAGTAGCTTTTTGTAGATAAATGATACCTATTGTTATAGTTAAGACATATTAGAATAATAATATAAAATAAAACCAAGAATAGAAAAATTGCTTTTATTACACTTAGTTTTAAATAAAAATAGGGTTTTTTCTTATAGAATTCTCAAAAAGCCCTGAAGGTCCTAAGTAGATGGTACACATAGAAAGTCTTGACTTATAGTGGCATTCTTGCCACAGCTTAAATGGGCACTTTTGATTGCAGACCAAGGTCTAGGTTTAGGTAGGTCGTGTTAATTGTGGTGGTAGCCTTCAGACTAGTTCCATGACTCACTGGGGTATAGTGTGTTCCACTCTTGATCATCTAGAAACAAAAATATTAGGTTATCTCAAGTTTTTATACTAAAAAAAATATATATTGGGGTTAATTGATGCCTCTCTTAGGTAGGTACATTACTTTAAAGTACAACTTGATTAGGTGCTGCCTTTCAATATTTTTCAATAACATCAAATAAAGGTATCTATCTACTTATGATTATATCAATGATAAATTATGGTTTATAAGTATGACTATAATTTCATTATTAGTATTTTAGGTTTTAACCCAACTAGTCTTTTACCTATTTTAACCTAGCCAGCGCAAAAACAAACACCCGTGGGTCGCGACGCGATCGTCGGCGGACAGCCTATAGGATGTCTAATATTATGTATTCCACCGTTTATTCAACATGACATAGGTACATTTTAAGATTTTAATTGGATAGAATATTATATTTTATACTTACATTATCCATAAAATAGACCATTGGTATTGCATATTCTTGATGGTAAGTTTGCCTCAGCGCCTGTCTTTACAACAGACAGGCGACCTCAGGAAAACACTAATAAAGCTGCTATTGTATAATATTTATATATATAACGGACACAACTAAAAAATGACGACTAATTAATAAATTAAAATACCTACATAGGTACTTATTTAATGATTTAAAGATAATGGATTATGGAATGTTAGGTTAGACATAATTTTATAAACATGACAGTTCAAAAACATAGGTAGGTACGTTAAAAATACAAATTCAAATTATTTAAATTAAATTCGGTTTTATTGGCTATTTTATTAAAAATCATACATAAAAAGATAAAAATATTAATAATTTAGCTAAAAATATAATTATTATGATGTAATGTTTGAAAATTTTCGAAATTATTTTTCTATATACGAAATTATACAATTATACAAGTATTTAATTTTTGAACGTGCAGCAGACTGCGTTAAGTAATCGTATCGAGTGACGAGAGTTAATTTTAATGATTCGTGCTACCAAAATTCTGCGTTATCGTATCGTCATCGTCACTCGATACGATAACGTAACGCGGAATTCAAAAAGTTCGTGATTAGGCTACAGTTGACGAGAGTTCATTTCGACGGGCAATGTTTTGACAGTTACATAGTCTAAGTACGTATACACACAGGGCAATAATTTAACGATTTATCGTACGCGCCCGCCGAACGACAGACGCTAGCTAGTCCCGCGGAGAATACGTCAATGTCACGGTATAAAGAACCGCGTGACAGCAGCAGAGCCGCCGTCAATACGGCCTTAAAAAGTGACAAGATTTATTTCTTATTCAATTTAAAACTCGCGTCAAACGGCGAGTGATGTGACGTGCGGTGCGCGGCTGGCTTTACTTCACTTCGATGCGAGGTAAAGGAAAGTACATGGCCTGAATATTAAACAAAACTAGGTAGGACTAACTATAATTTGGATACGCTCAAATTAAGCGTGACTAAGTATTTTCTAAGCAAGCGCGCTCCAATTTATGCTGCACCTTCTTTTACCATCAGGGGTAATCGCAGAGACGTGATTTTTTGCTTGGATATGGGCTATGGGTAGGTAGGTTTGGAAAGTGACATAGGCTATCTTTTATCTCCCAAAAATAGAAGATTTTTTTGGGTGATTAACTTCACACGGTTTTTTTAAATTATGATTATATAAATATACCTATCAAAACAATGTACATAATACTAGATGATAAATTCTTAGATATATTATAACGCACAATTAATATGAGCATAATTCATACATTTCGGGACGAACTAAGAACATAGGCAGCATAAATCGAGGCTGTTGATAATAAATCTGCTATAAATAATCCGTGAGAAGATTTAGTTGAAATCGGTTTAAGTGACGACGAACGCGAAGCGACTCCTGCGCAGCGGAATCAGAAGCGTGATTTACGCGCGGGATTATCGTAAAATATCGCTCGTTAACGAACCAGTTGCGAAATGTTTGAATTATAAGTATCGGTAGATTTATCGCTAAATGTAATACTTAACTAAAAAGCTGCAATTAGGATCAAATAGTAATAAAGAAAAATGGAACGATCAATTTGGAATATTCGTTACAATTCATAAATTTTGAAAACAGAAAATACAATACGTTTATCTCATGAAGTTACGGGCGTTTTACTTGTGGTTACGTCGTGTACATGCACATTTTGTAAGTGTGCGTGCCTGTCAGGAGCCTAGGTGGGAGCGGTTAGGCGCGAGCAAGCTCTCGCTCACACTTATACAGATACGACACACACACAAAGAATAGCCACGTGCCTTCGTGAATTGAAAGAACTAAGACAAAAGCTTCAAATTAAAGATGGAATATCCATCGACATGAAAATAAAAATGGAATTAGGTATACTGGAAATGTTACGATAAGAAAGGACTACAGATGGACTACGAAGATTACAGAATTACACAAGAAAGAGAGTAAGACCAGTACGTGATGACGAAATGTAGAGACGACATTGTAGACGACATATTGCAGGCTCTCTTTGGCATAGAAGCAACTATAACACTAACCGACTTCACTTATCCGAGCGCAAAGATATTTTGGCAGATTTTCAATACAAAAACTGTCAGAACGCCCAATTTATTCTACGGTTAAACATCACTCGATATTGGTGAAATTGGTACTAAATTATGGAAAAGACTAGAGGAGGGTTTTTCCCCGGAAATAGTCTGGGTTATGATGACATCTAACTTTATCAATGCTTGTAATAATGATACTTGAAACGATTTGCTTTTTTCATGGAGAGGTATATTTTAAAGACCTAGATTGACAGAGGATACTTTTTATCTCGGGAAACCACACAAAGTCAGGTCAAGAGGTATTAAGACAATCAACCTCTTCGCACACATCCAGTGTTTTTCCTAGTACCTACTTACAGTAAGATCACGAGATAATATATTGAAAAATTCTAGCTACAAATTAGTAGGAAGCGCCTGCGGCTAAAATGCCTAATGCGAGCCCAGACTAAGATAATTCGGCAATCATTCAAACACGGTCCAACCGCATAAATAAAAAATACTAACAATTACCATTGATAAATGAGTACAGATGGCAGATAAAGTTTCACAGTAGCCCCGAAATGCCACGACAAGCGGTTTGATTGTCAGTTGCCGGTTTCAAAATTGATAAAAAACGAGCGGAGTGAGGTACGAGACGCGATAAAACGCGGTCATTTATTAAGTTCATTATGATTACAGAGGGTGATTCGTTAAGATTTATCCGGTAGCCGATTGTGGTTGGATGGACAGGTACCGACAGCGCGTGAAGATTTGGTTTGTATTTATTCGACTTCATGATGTATGGCTTACATTGAATCAGAATAAGGGTTATCTAGATATGCCTCAAAATGAGCTGCCAGATTAAGGAAGAAATAGCCGCTGCTAGCTAAATTGTAAGTTGCTTAACTTCTTCATTATCAACCGATATAGGTCTTTTGCATGGGCATCCATAGGCCTTGCACCGCCTGTATTCAGCAGCTCTCTAGGCCTCGTCTGATGTTGTTGATCCACCTATAGTGGGAGATCTGCCAACACCGTGTTCTGACAAGATAGCCCTTCACTGCAATCTCAACTGATGGTAAGTGACGATGCAGTCAGGTGGTAACGGGCTAACTTGGAAATGTAAATTCAATCCATACCTCAGTTGATTAGATAATAAGAAACCTTTTAGTGTTGATGGTGTTTGCTAACTTAATGCTCAGCGATGAAAAATATTTTTACTGTGACTGTCCAAGTAGCGTTGAGTTGAGATGACGACGATATTAAATACAATTTTCAAAATTTTTGATAATGTAAAAAGGTGCTATTTTACAATGTAGTTAATAAACAAGGTAATAAACTTTTGCTGGTATGAAATCTTGTTCTGCTGACCGTACCCGCATATCAGATGGCCGGCCGCCAGCCCCGTCACTGCATGATATACTTTTGACAGCGGAGATTTTCCGAAAGATAATATTGACTTCATCTTGCCTACTGCAGATAACGCCTAATGTATGTTGCTAAAGTATTCATTACTACATTCGGGAGCTATTATTATAATTTAGTGCTTTTCCTGCTTTTGTTTTGTTGCTTCTTTTTATACGCTGTACTTACAGGTCCTAAAAACTAGTTGGTAAGCTTAGCAGCCATAATATTAAAGCATGCTGCATGAAAGCTTTAAGGATATAACCAACAGTAACTTTTTTGTTATATCTACTGCAAAAAGCTTCATCTCATTTTAAAAACATATTTGTAAGCTATTGCATAGCTTACAAATATTTTTATGTCTGATTGTGCCCATATATTAATAGTTTTTAAAATATTAATTACAAACAAGTGAATGAAATAAAAATAGGTATAAAGGAAAGTAAAATAAATAGATATACCTGTCTGTACCTGATGTCCGCGACTTCATTCGCGTGAATTTAGATTTTTTGTGGGAACTCTCTGATTTTCCGGAATAAAAGGTAAAAGTAAAAAGCCTCCAGGTCCTCAACTATACACATGCAAAAAATCATATCGATCAATAGCTCTGTTGTGGCGTGATTGAAAGACAAACCAGCAAACAAACACACTTCCGCATTTATGACATTAGTAAGGGAATATAAGGATTAGAAAGGATTTTTATTAAAAAAAGGTTACTCGTAGGTACCTTAATACTCCGTTCTTTAATTCGTTTACATTAGGTACTCTTAATCTAACTTATTTGAAAGTCTAATAAGAACAAATTCGATTCCAATGCGCGGAAATTAAAAAAAACATTATAAACGTCACTTAGACTTGAATTGCAGTTTCCGCCGCTAGCTTTCCCCATGTATGGAGTGGCGGGAGACCTTATTTTTTATTTACTTTTCCGTCGCGCGTAATTGCACATGTTTTAGTGTTTTTGTGATTGAAATAGTTTACCTATGTTAGTATCTAATAGTGTGAGTAAACGGTTTCGCCTATACAACATTATTTTAAAGAGAGAAAAGTTTTTTTATTCAAATACAAACATTTTTAGGTTTCCGTACCGCTGTCCGTCCGTCTGTCTGTCTGTCAGCGAGCAGTATTTCATGAACCGTAAAAGATACTTGAAGTTTTCACAGACTACGTATTTCTATTGCCGCTATAATAGCAAATAATAAAATAAAATGAAATAAAAAATAAAAATGGGGGTCCCCCATTACAAGAAGCGTTATTTTTTTGGGCATTTATTTTCTGGACCTCAACAATCGCTGTTCGGTTTGTACGAAACCCTTCGTGTACGAGTCCAATTCGCGCTTGGCCGATGTTTTTTTATATTTTCGACTACTATAGGCGTAGGTAGGCGGGTAGGTAATTTCCCTTCAAAAATCATATTCTCTTTCCAAATCTTACTTCTGGATCGATGTAATTAGTCCTTGGAGTCTCAAGGAATAATTGCGACCAAAATCGTCGACAAAAACTAGTGCCACGTAAAGCCAAAATCACACTTAACCGGTCGCCTTATTGTTTTATTGTCTTGTACCCTCCAACCCAGTAGCGCTTAACCCACAAAGGAAATTATCGATGTGCCGTCAATCAATCAGTGCACGACATTGCTGTTACATTCTACAAACTTATCACTACACTTCTCAAACTATTGGATGTGGTAATTTGAACTTCATGACACCCATAAATAGAGGTTATAGTTTTTGTGGGAGGTGCAGAGTTAAGTTTGTGTGGGAGTCGATTGGATCACAATCATTCCTTTTGATTGACAGATAAAAGAAATCGATGCTGGGTCCTTTGTTCAAAGATCGATTATACGGTCGATACGTAATTGGATGCCGGGGCATGCGTTGTTGAAATAAATACAAAGATATTATCTAGTAATCTCGTATTAGAGGGTCGGGTAATTAGTTTCATGAGATTGTCGGTTGCAATAACAATGGTGTTTCAATTAGTTATTACGGGTTCATGAGAATCGTGATCACAGAAATGCGATGAGTAATCTCTTGGTGTGCTTCTCTTCCAATAAGTTCTATTCTAATTTTGTATGGTTTTGTTCTTGATTAAACTTCTCGGTTGGAAGGGTAAATCAAAGCAGTAGTTGATTCATGTAGTGATTTGAAAAAAAAATTATTTGAATTCAAATTTTTTTCCTATTTTATCTATCCAATTAAATACGGGGGTGAAATTATCAATTTTGATAAAACCCCCAGGGTAATAAAGGAAAAACAAAATCTATCCAATTAAATCCAATCAATTCAACTTTATCCAGCTCTGATAATCCAATCTCACTCAAAAGCGTAAAAATCGGAAACGTTTTTCGCCCGAATTACGATGTTAATACATCTAAATATATAAAAGGCAAAGGTGACTGACTGACTGACTGATTTATCAACGCACAGCTCTAACCACTGGACGTAGTCATCCGCTAAGAAAGGATTTTTCAAAATTCAACCCCGAAGGAGGTACAATTAAAAATAGGAGTTTAAAAAATCGAACCTAACGTGAGCGAAGCCGCGGGTTAAGGACGGGATTTCGCAAAGAGTAGGTATAAAAACGCACTTCTACACATGCACCGTTCACACGCACACACAGGCGCGGGCAAGCTGCGTTAAAAATGAGTGAATTAACTTGTTTTGATACTTGGATATAAATTGTTTATGTTTTATTTTTTTATTTTTTATTTTCGTCCGGACTTGCTGTACACTAAGTTAGACTTAGATTTAGTCTTAGTCTTAGACTTAGATTTAGACTTTTTTAAGCCACTGGGAAATGCATTAGACTAATACTAAGTCTCTTTAAGTCTAAGCCTAAGTCTAACACTAAGACTAAGACTTAGACTTAGTCTTAGACTTAGACTAAGACTAAGTCTCTTTAAGTCTGAGTCTAAGTCTAAGCTAAGTCTAAGTCTAACACTAAGACTAAGACTGAGTAGACTAGACTTAAGCTCGCTGCATACGTAACGTGCACGGGACGTGGACGGGACGTGGCCCGGACGTGGTTAGTAAACACGGACGGGAATTTTTAATGCATACGCAACGTGGCAATAACTCAGAAATAACGTGCTAGTGATGTGAACAAGGAAAGATGGATTTTTCTAAGATTGTAGCGAGCTAACTTGGAAGGGGTATAGCAGTGTAAATACAACCCATACCCCTAATCGGTTTTTACACGCCATCGTGTCGAAACGTTAAATCGCTTGGCGGCACGTCTTTGACGGTAGGGTGGTAACTAGCCACGGCCAAAGCCTCCCACCAGGCCAGACCAGAGACAATTTAGAAATTATAAATTCCTAAATTGCCCCCGCCGGGAATCGAACCCGAGACCTCTCAGTTATAAGACCACAGCGCTCACCACTGCGCCAGGGAGGTCGTCAAAGGTTGATACTATATACCTATTGATTTGAGCATAAAAAGTTCAACTGTAATTATTATTACATATTAAAATATAAGTAGAGATACCAATGCAATAAATTAATAAAATAAATCTGACCGTTTTCAGTGAGTGATAGTTCGACTGCAATTTTACGCCACAGATAATTTTTATATTTGGTGTCTAAATACTTTCAATGATCGTACACACTCAATTAGTTTTTCCATTCGTCCATTTTTGCTTCGTAGGTAAATACACAAACATCACTACTTAGCTCTCCGGAGCGAACGGGGCGACTGTGCATACGCAGCGGAATCACGCACGGGACGGGGCACGTACGGGACGGGACGTGCTAAACATCGTCGCCGACGATATTTTTCCCGTTCCGCGCGTGGCACGTTCCCGTCCCGTCCGTGCTCCGTGACGTATGCACAGTCGCTTACATTTTCTATGAAACGATGTTTCCAAAACTCCACGTCCCGTCCCGTCCACGTCCCGTCCCGTCCCGTGCACGTTATGTATGCAGCGGCCTTTAGACTGAGTATTAGTCTAAGACTTAGTCTTAGTGTTAGACTTAGGCTTAGATTTGAACTCAGACTTAGTCTAAGTCTAAGTTTAATTCTAAATCTAAGTCTAAGTTGAGCAAACCAAATTGATAATATATTTTGAAAAGAAGAAACTAAGTACTAGGTACCTATGGTACCTTTAATATAATAGCATTATTTTATTATTTGATAGAATTTCGAAATTTCTTGCAAAGTTACATTCCCCGAATGTAGTACTGACCTGCATGTATACCTCGAAAACTTCTATTGGAACTCCTAGATCTTTAGAGTTAGTTGTATTGAGTTTGGGCTCGTTTTGTAAGTTATGATGAGATCTTACCACTGGCCTTATTGGAGTGACCTGATGGTATACTTCGAAGACTACTACTGGATCTTCTAGACAGCTACAGCTAGTTATATCGAGTTTGGGCTCGTTTTGTAAGTAATGATGAGATCTTACCACTGGACTTGTTGGAGTGACTTGGTGGTATACCTCGAAGACTTCTATTGGAACTCCTAGATCTTTACAGCTAGTTATATCGAGTTTGGGCTCGTTTTGTAAGTTATGATGAGATCTTACCACTGGACTTGTTGGAGTGACCTGATGGTATACTTCAAAGACTACTACTGGATCTTCTAGACGGCTACAGCTAGTTATATCGAGTTTGGGCTCGTTTTGTAAGTAATGATGAGATCTTACCACTGGACTTGTTGGAGTGACTTGGTGGTATACCTCGAAGACTTCTATTGGAACTCCTAGATCTTTACAGCTAGTTATATCGAGTTTGGGCTCGTTTTGTAAGTTATGATGAGATCTTACCACTGGACTTGTTGGAGTGACCTGATGGTATACTTCGAAGACTACGACTGGATCTTCTAGACAGCTACAGCTAGTTATATCGAGTTTGGGCTTGTTTTGTAAGTAATGATGAGATCTTACCACTGGACTTGTTGGAGTGACCTGATGGTATACTTCGAAGACTATACTACTGGATCTTCTAGACAGCTACAGCTAGTTATATCGAGTTTGGGCTCGTTTTGTAAGTAATGATGAGATCTTACCACTGGACTTGTTGGAGTGACTTGGTGGTATACCTCGAAGACTTCTATTGGAACTCCTAGATCTTTACAGCTAGTTATATCGAGTTTGGGCTCGTTTTGTAAGTAATGATGAGATCTTACCACTGGACTTGTTGGAGTGACTTGGTGGTATACCTCGAAGACTTCTATTGGAACTCCTAGATCTTTACAGCTAGTTATATCGAGTTTGGGCTCGTTTTGTAAGTTATGATGAGATCTTACCACTGGACTTGTTGGAGTGACCTGATGGTATACTTCGAAGACTACTACTGGATCTTCTAGACAGCTACAGCTAGTTATATCGAGTTTGGGCTTGTTTTGTAAGTAATGATGAGATCTTACCACTGGACTTGTTGGAGTGACCTGATGGTATACTTCGAAGACTATACTACTGGATCTTCTAGACAGCTACAGCTAGTTATATCGAGTTTGGGCTCGTTTTGTAAGTAATGATGAGATCTTACCACTGGACTTGTTGGAGTGACTTGGTGGTATACCTCGAAGACTTCTATTGGAACTCCTAGATCTTTACAGCTAGTTATATCGAGTTTGGGCTCGTTTTGTAAGTAATGATGAGATCTTACCACTGGACTTGTTGGAGTGACTTGGTGGTATACCTCGAAGACTTCTATTGGAACTCCTAGATCTTTACAGCTAGTTATATCGAGTTTGGGCTCGTTTTGTAAGTTATGATGAGATCTTACCACTGGACTTGTTGGAGTGACCTGATGGTATACTTCAAAGACTACTACTGGATCTTCTAGACGGCTACAGCTAGTTATATCGAGTTTGGGCTCGTTTTGTAAGTAATGATGAGATTTTACCACTGGACTTGTTGGAGTGACTTGGTGGTATACCTCGAAGACTTCTATTGGAACTCCTAGATCTAATCATCATAACTTACAAAACGAGCCCAAACTCAATACAACTAACTCTAAAGATCTAGGAGTTCCAATAGAAGTCTTCGAGGTATACCATCAGGTCACTCCAACAAGTCCAGTGGTAAGATCTCATCATAACTTACAAAACGAGCCCAAACACGATATAACTAGCTGTAAAGATCTAGGAGTTCCAATAGAAGTCTTCGAGGTATACCACCAAGTCACTCCAACAAGTCCAGTGGTAAGATCTCATCGTTACTTACAAAACGAGCCCAAATTCGATATAACTAGCTGTAGCCGTCTAGAAGATCCAGTAGTAGTCTTCGAAGTATACCATCAGGTCACTCCAACAAGTCCAGTGGTAAGATCTCATCATTACTTACAAAACGAGCCCAAACTCGATATAACTAGCTGTAGCCGTCTAGAAGATCCAGTAGTAGTCTTCGAAGTATACCATCAGGTCACTCCAACAAGTCTAGTGGTAAGATCTCATCATTACTTACAAAACGAGCCCAAACTCGATATAACTAGCTGTAGCCATCTAGAAGATCCAGTAGTAGTCTTCGAAGTATACCATCAGGTCACTCCAACAAGTCCAGCGGTAAGATCTCATCATAACTTACAAAACGAGCCCAAACTCGATATAACTAGCTGTAAAGATCTAGGAGTTCCAATAGAAGTCTTCGAGGTATACCACCAAGTCACTCCAACAAGTCCAGTGGTAAGATCTCATCATTACTTACAAAACGAGCCCAAACTCGATATAACTAGCTGTAAAGATCTAGGAGTTCCAATAGAAGTCTTCGAGGTATACCACCAAGTCACTCCAACAAGTCCAGTGGTAAGATCTCATCGTTACTTACAAAACGAGCCCAAATTCGATATAACTAGCTGTAGCCGTCTAGAAGATCCAGTAGTAGTCTTCGAAGTATACCATCAGGTCACTCCAACAAGTCCAGTGGTAAGATCTCATCATTACTTACAAAACGAGCCCAAACTCGATATAACTAGCTGTAGCCGTCTAGAAGATCCAGTAGTAGTCTTCGAAGTATACCATCAGGTCACTCCAACAAGTCCAGCGGTAAGATCTCATCATTAGTTACAAAACGAGCCCAAACTCGATATAACTAGCTGTAAAGATCTAGGAGTTCCAATAGAAGTCTTCGAGGTATACCACCAAGTCACTCCAACAAGTCCAGTGGTAAGATCTCATCGTTAATTACAAAACGAGCCCAAATTCGATATAACTAGCTGTAGCCGTCTAGAAGATCCAGTAGTAGTCTTCGAAGTATACCATCAGGTCACTCCAACAAGTCCAGTGGTAAGATCTCATCATTACTTACAAAACGAGCCCAAACTCGATATAACTAACTCTAAAGATCTAGGAGTTCCAATAGAAGTCTTCGAAGTATACCATCAGGTCACTCCAACAAGTCCAGTGGTAAGATCTCATCGTTACTTACAAAACGAGCCCAAATTCGATATAACTAGCTGTAGCCGTCTAGAAAATCCAGTAGTAGTCTTCGAAGTATACCATCAGGTCACTCCAACAAGTCCAGTGGTAAGATCTCATCATTACTTACAAAACGAGCCCAAACTCGATATAACTAGCTGTAGCCGTCTAGAAGATCCAGTAGTAGTCTTCGAAGTATACCATCAGGTCACTCTAACAAGTCCAGTGGTAAGATCTCATCATAACTTACAAAACGAGCCCAAACTCGATATAACTAGCTGTAAAGATCTAGGAGTTCCAATAGAAGTCTTCGAGGTATACCACCAAGTCACTCCAACAAGTCCAGTGGTAAGATCTCATCATTACTTACAAAACGAGCCCAAACTCGATATAACTAGCTGTAGCCGTCTAGAAGATCCAGTAGTAGTCTTCGAAGTATACCATCAGGTCACTCCAACAAGTCCAGCGGTAAGATCTCATCATTACTTACAAAACGAGCCCAAATTCGATATAACTAGCTGTAGCCGTCTAGAAAATCCAGTAGTAGTCTTCGAAGTATACCATCAGGTCACTCCAACAAGTCCAGTGGTAAGATCTCATCATTACTTACAAAACGAGCCCAAACTCGATATAACTAGCTGTAGCCGTCTAGAAGATCCAGTAGTAGTCTTCGAAGTATACCATCAGGTCACTCCAACAAGTCCAGCGGTAAGATCTCATCATTACTTACAAAACGAGCCCAAACTCGATATAACTAGCTGTAGCCGTCTAGAAGATCCAGTAGTAGTCTTCGAAGTATACCATCAGGTCATTCCAACAAGTTCAGTGGTAAGATCTCATCATAACTTACAAAACGAGCCCAAACTCGATATAACTAACTCTAAAGATCTAGGAGTTCCAATAGAAGTCTTCGAAGTATACCATCAGGTCACTCCAACAAGTCCAGTGGTAAGATATCATCATTACTTACAAAACGAGCCCAAACTCGATATAACTAGCTGTAAAGATCTAGGAGTTCCAATAGAAGTCTTCGAGGTATACCACCAAGTCACTCCAACAAGTCCAGTGGTAAGATCTCATCATTACTTACAAAACGAGCCCAAACTCGATATAACTAGCTGTAGCCGTCTAGAAGATCCAGTAGTAGCCTTCGAAGTATACCATCAGGTCACTCTAACAAGTCCAGTGGTAAGATCTCATCATAACTTACAAAACGAGCCCAAACTCGATACAACTAACTCTAAAGATCTAGGAGTTCCAATAGAAGTTTTCGAGGTATACATGCAGGTCAGTACTACATTCGGGGAATATAACTTTACAAGAAATTTCGAAATTCTATCAAATAATAAAATAATGCTATTATATTGAAGGTACCATAGGTACCTAGTACTTAGTTTCTTACCTTTCTTTTCAAAATATAAAAAGTATCAATTTGGTTTGCTATGAACTATTTCGTGTTCGTACAGCGATGTTTTTCGATACCAGCATCTGCTTACAACCAGCGCAGCCTCCACTCAGAAAGGCGGTCAAACGCCGACTGATTGATATTTGAATTTCGAATTTTGAAATGAAATCAAACCATTGACCGAGTAAAATCAAAATAAGCCTTATTGCACACTATTTTAAGGTTCGGTTTAAACGAAAATATGTGAAAAAAGTACACGCGATGCTATATTTTATTTTTTATACTATTTGTAATATTTTTGATATTTTTCTCTCCAAGATTTTGAGTTGAACATATCTGCTAACAGATAGTATTTTTTAATTACATAAAACGGGTATATTATATACAAGAAATGTACCTAAAGTCACCCCAAAATCGTGAATTTTGTGTGAAGAGGTGACGGGAAATAATTTTTATAGTACTGAAAATTGAGATTTTGAACAAAATCAACTCCCAAGATTTGGAGATTAAGGACCAATCTATGTGTAGCAATTTTTATTTCCATCTTATTTGGTTTAACTTAGTCACAATATGTACCGAAAGTCACCCGATATGCGGAAACGCACTCTTAAAGCTAGTTTTTTTATAAAATTAACATTTTATTAAGAAAGTTTTTTGTTAAATTGAGAAAACAACTTAACATAAGTATAAAGATTTTTTCAAAAAAATTAAGACAACTGAATTTGAAATAACGTCTCTGTTCCCTAGGCGAAAAAAAAATCTTTCTGAATCTTTTGTTAGATTTATATTTTTGTAGTTTCCATATAATTATGGGGTCTTAGACTGGGAAATACCGTCTTGGTAACAATACAGTATACCTACCCGATGATTGACAGTGCAAATTGCTGAATACCTACCAAAGGCAAACACTAATTTGAGGCTTTGATTCGGCCGACAGCCGATATTACCAGCCATATATTATTACTTGCGCAGATTATACATACAGACAGACTTCGCCAACCTATCATTTGTGGTAAGTGCAGGTTATACCAGTGATATCAATAACCTTAGATGCATAGTTTCTTAGGGATCCGATAAATTGCTTACATTGTGTATTTTAGAGCCAACAAGTTCTGTGAAGGATCAGAGAAGTAGTGGTTAAAGATTAATGATTTATGAATTGAATCTCTAATATACAAACATAAGCTCTTTTAAAACTTATTTTTAAGTAATTGATATGGATAGAATAAGAATTTGTATTGTTTTTCTTTTCATCAGTAATACAAAGCTTATTTATCTATTTATTTATAAATTGCTTACATTCGACAGAAAGTTTTTCACCATATTTAATACCCTTCCAGAGTTTAACCTGTTAAAAAGTTAATGTTAACTTTGTGTATATTAATAGTAATTTTTTATTTATTATGGTTTTTGCATCAAGACGGTTTTCATAAGTTAATTTCTATGGTTGAAAACAGAAAAACTACTAACCGTATAAATTGCGTACAACTCTATTAAGCTACTTATAGCTTATAATGTTAAATGTTATAAAATTATATTTGATCAAAAAATTAAACACATTCCCTATTATAACGAACACTACAACACCGCATATCTTTAATACTCCAAAGATGGTGCTTTATAATGTCGATAATTCAATCCAAAATACCTGATAGATTTGTCGTCTAATCAGATCCAATCCTTAAACCAACAAGCAAAGATGAGAAGCTAATATTGCATAACTCTACACTTGAGCCAAGTAAAGAGTCCTTGCATTTTTTTTTCTTCCCAAGGTATCTTGGTTTCGTATATCAATGAGCTTAACAAAATAAGGCCCACATAATATAATGAAACACTTTTAGCATAACATTAATGTGATTGCTTACGCAGGCTTATTCTTAGGTACTATTCTTTCGATTTAACTTATATCTAATATTTAGCTTTGATTTTTTGATCGAATAAGTACATCTAACCACGCAAAACGGGCGAATCGACGCCTACTTGCGGAGAAGATTTCCAGGAAATGATGATGAAGTACATCTAGTATACATTTTTCACCATAATACCTATGTACTAAATATTCCTGGCGACTTTATCCAATTTCAACAAATTATGGATCGTGTAGACGTGAACCAAAAAATGCCTAGCTGATGCCCGCGACTTCGTCCGCGTGGATTTAGTTTTTAAAATCCCACGGGAACTCTTTAATTTTACGGGATAAAAAGTAGCCTATGTCACTCTCCAGGTCCCCAACTATATCCATGCAAAAAATCCCGTCGATCCGTAGCTCTGTTGCAGCGTGATTGAAGGACATACCACAAACCAAAAAACAAACAAACTTTCGCAATTATACTAATATTAGTAAGGACCTAGTTAGGATAAGATAGCCTTTGACTCTATCTCATTTGATGGTGAGTGAATTGTAAAAGGATGTAATCAAAAATGCTTCTGCCTCCGTTTTTCGGGTTAATTTGATTCAACGACAAATAAAACTTGTGATTGAAGAACAAACCAAGAAAAATACTCTTGAGTCTTGTTTAGAACATAGATTCACTTTCTTATATGTGATCAAACGAACTTGCAAAGTGAAGTTCGATCGATATTATATGAGTACGCTTCATTCGAATATCTTCGAATGAAGCGTACTAAAATAAAATAACTAGCGGACCCGACAGACGTTGTCCTGTCTTAAGTTTTTTTACATCCTCTTTGACGAAATTGGCAGCACGCATTCTGTCAATGTTATGTCAAACGCCATAAGGTTACATCAAAAAAGTTTGAATTGTAAAAGCGGTTACATTAGAAATAATTTAATATGGTGGTTAATATTTCTTAAATTTTCTAATTTTCCGCGCAATTTTCTTAATTTTTTCTTTCATAAGAACCTTCTCCTAACCATAACAAACACAATAAAAAAAGAATTAGCGAAATCGGTCCAGCCGTTCACGCGTGATGCGATGACCAAGGAAATAAGGATTCATTTTTATATATATAGATGATAATTCAATTGGTATGTTGATTGTTGTGTTCCCGCTTTTATCTACATTAAACTTTTAAATCGTGGTCACCCTACACACGCCTGTTTTAACACGGAGCGGATGTTTTAAGATAATCCATCGAGTGCGAGCCGCAATTAAGTCGTTTTATGTTAAAGCTCTGTTTAAACCCACTAAATTAACTTAATTTATTATCTGTTGCGCGCTTTTAACGTGCAATACGAGTAGGTAAGGTTTTAAGTTAACTTTGTTTTGGTTTGTATTTATGTGGTTTTTTTTTACCGACTGATTAATGGTTCTTTTGGTCTTGTTTCCGACTTGTTTAATTCATTCAATGGTTATTTTTGGACATTTTAGACATAGTTTTTTTGAAAATTTCGATTTCTTGGTCCACTCATCGCATTCCTCATTGTTGACAGTCATGCCCCCTTTTCATTACTTGAATAGAGTAGTACTGTCCTTACTCTGTGGTAGTACTTACTTGGTAGGAACCAACTAAGTTTAAAAATATTTAAACCAAAAAGCCATTTAGCGCAAGTCATTCTTGTGTAACATCTTAATATTATTACATCGGAGGCTGTTTGCTTAAATTATTGTTTCTCAAAATACCACCCCACACATTACCGAAAAAATATAAAACTTGAACCATTTCTAACATTGGAAATTGATGTTTAATATCATAGAACTAAGGTTTGAAATCGGTTGATGATATTATGAAGGCTTACAACAAACTACAGTAGTGGTTGCATTAGATTTTTAATTTTAATGATACTAAGATAAGGTTTGAATTTGGTTGGTGATATAATGATTGTTTGAAGGCTCGTTCAAATCGTAGGTGAAAGGCAAACAGTAGCCGGCCACCCGCGGGTTTTCAAAAATGCTGCCATCGAGTGTGAACTGTGTAAACACGATTAGTCTACCCGAGTCGACTCCATGATCGATCATACAAAACTACTTGATTTCGAGTGTTTGCATTGATTAGTGATGTATGGTTTTAACCGCTGATTTTAATAGTATACATCATGTAGAGTTTTAATATTGTACTCGTATCTGTATTTTTTAAGTGTGTAGATTTACATGAATACTGATATCTTAGAAATTCACATTAATCTTTATTGCGCAGGCTGTCGAAGTCGCAAAAATGTTAACTTAGTAGTTTATAAATAAGCATTGCTATATTCTCAATTTTTGTGATTGACTGAACTTGTGTTTGCTGCTACGTTACAGCACTTTTACCAATAAGACAATCAATCAGAGGTGATTACGATTTACGACCATCACGATGCAACTGTCAAATTACCGAGATAAGCTTTCGTAACAATCAGAATAGTTTTGATTTTTCTGACAATAAAAAATGCGACCACAAATAAAACAAAAAATTAGAATTGTTATATTTCCACCGATTTTCATATTTAAAAGTCTAAATAAAAATTCGATTATTTCAGGCAATACGAATAATATAAAAAATTTGGTTGCCTTTATATCACATCACTAAATTGATCTATTCTGACAATGTCGTACAATTATTCCGAAGCCCTCGACATTCAACAACGCTATTTGTTCAGCAGCTTGTCAAAACACACCACGCGCTACCGTGACGGTCGAGTGACTCGTTCAAGTGACTGGCTCGAGCGCACTCCCGCAGTGTAAACACTCCACCATAGTGTTTGACCGCCAAAATTCTGTCGACGTAATAATCAATAGGCAATATTTATTTAACGTCAAGATGTAATCCACAACAATAACGTATTAATAAATCCTACTGGACGGACCTCACAATGCAATCAAGAATATTAAAAACCTAAAAATAATTTATTTACATACCAATTTTTATGTAATAGGCAAGGTACGTTCCGTGAAATGCGATTATCTAATAAAAAAGTAAGTATTCATTAGATAGCGTAAAAGGTAAATATGAATTGATAAATGAAACAATAGGTATGTTTAACATTGAATTATTATGGACTAAAGTGTTTAAGCTGTATATGCAACGAAGCAACTGATTGATGTACTTCTTACCTCGGAAAAATCAAAAGTTCCCGTTCCCGTTTTAAAAAACTTAAGTCAACTTCCACGCGCACGAAACTAAATAAAAAACTTTCAGGCAAAAGCTAGTAATTTCAGGCAAAGTAGTCATTTCGGGTAAAAAATGTGTTTTTGTGTCGTCAATGTTTAAAACATAAGTAAGTATAAATAAACACAAATTAATATTCCGGCATGTTAAATTCATTTCCAGTAAACTTTAAACGGAGAGTAATAAATTGCTTTGGGCTTTTAAAGCGTTTTATCGCGCCTTAAATTCTGTAAGGCCACTTGGTTTATCTCATTTCGGACGTAAGTTAAATTTTTATCGATCTCTCGACACATTGGCGGCACTTTGTTGACGATTAACGTTAAGGGGCGACGACACGAAAAAACGTTTTGTACAGTTTATTTTTACGAACCCAACCTTTCTCCTTACTCGTATATTATATATCATTTTTAGAGTTCTGAAAAAAATGGATCCCTCATAGGATCACTATGTTGTCCGGCTGTCTGTGTCAAGGCCCTTTTTCTCAGAAACGGCGTGAGGTACTAAGTCAAAAATACTGAATACAAATGTGAATGGTCCCTTAAAGTTGTAAAAATTTCAAGTTTCTATTTCAAGTTACAGCTTTTCAAAGCGTATTTTCATAAAAAAGTTCCAATGACGTCACGTCCCCAGTAATATATTACAAAATTTCGCCACTAAGTTGGTCGTAATTCATATTATAATCATCAGTGCACGAGTATGACTCGCACTTAAACCGTTTTCTTTTTATGATAAATGCAAAATAATGTCTGCCTTTTTGTTATCTTTTCCCAGTGCAACCACTAAACTGGTCTTTAAAAAAAAGCGCAAAGAAAGCTTATATTATCTACCAGTAGTAACCGACACTAAAATAATTTGAGACAATCTTCTTTCTTCAATTCTTTCTTCAATTCAATTTTTATGAAGTCTTTATGAATTTCCAAATTAATCAACCACTGGTTCTGTACTCTTAACTTAATTCAGTGCTTCAAATGAGAAGAACTAATAAGAAACTTGGAATATTTTGCTCTTTTAAAAAATTAATACATAAACTGTTTAGTATACAAACTAGTTTCTTTAATAATAATTTTTTTAAAGAGTATAAATAAGCTAAACAGTTCAAGTTTCAATTCTGATCAATTTAAACACAATCTATGAACTGAATTTTAAGTTTCAGAAACTTAAAATTCAGTTCATAAATTATTTCAGTTCATAATTAGTTTTTTAAAGCCAATCCAAAAAAAATATCAAACCCAATTGACGTAAAGCAAAGGAAGTAAGGAACTTAACTAGCTACCATCGAATAAAGAAAACTAGATTAAAAAAAAGTTAAAATAAAGAAAACTAGATTTAAAAAAAGTTAAAATTTACGACTCGTAAAAAAGCGAAATTAGGTAGCTCTTCCTCTTAACGCCAACGTTAGCGATAAGGTAGTGTCGGCATTTTCTGCTGTAACGATAAAATAATTCTGTTTCGGTGCTACAAGATCATTAATTGAATGGAATGGAATTCATTAGCATTGGCTCTCTCGCTTGAACGCCGATAAAAGTTTCCGTGAATTTCTGCTTTAAGATACTTTTTTTTATACATTATAGGCACACGCTTGACCACTATCACACCTGATGGAAAGTGATGATGTGGTCTAAGGTGTAACGCGTTTACCTAGAAGATGCCTATTCACTCTTGTTTTAAAGACACCCAAATTGTACGTGTTAGGAATTACAAATCTTGGAAGAGTATTCCAGACCCTAGCCGTGCGGATCAGGAATGAAGACTTAAAACGCTTGGTGCGCGTACATGGAATATCAAGGGATGGAAGCTCTCCCTTAATTATAATAAAAAAAAGACGTGTGGCACTCGGGGACTGCCGCGGTAAAGCTATTGCATAGCATTTTTTATCAACGCCATCTAGCGGCTCACCGTAGAGGAGTCCCGTGTCAGGTTATTTTCGTTACGGAATTTCTGGATTCGGTCTCCACGCTGGCCCGCGATAGAAGCTATGCAATAGCTTAAAAATATGTTTATGTCTATTGATTAAGAAAGGGTAAAATAATCTTTTGAAAGTGTAGTGAATATTGATAGCGCAAGTACCTACCTATTAGCTGTATAAGAACATGGAGTTTTCATTATCAAGAAGAACTAAATGATATAGGTACTTTCGGTTTATACTTTAGTATGAGATATATTTTAGCAAGATTTTAGCTAATAAAGTAATAAATAAACGTATTAAAGATTCCGCGAATTTCGGCGCTTTGATAAGCGATTTACTTACTTATATTGCACATATTTATGTACTTTTGATAATACAGGTTTAGGTATAAAAATTCCTTGAATTTTGCTTTCTTGGGGTTCCTCAGTTAAACAAGAAATCCTCCACTTTGGTCCAGTCCTTCTGAGTGTTAACATAACGATATTCAGAAACTATTCAGCTGCACAATTTCTATATTTTGGTGATACAGTATTAATTTGTTTCTTATTACTTTTTTATATGCATTTTTATTTTATTTTTTTAGTTCACAATATTTTATTTTTATTTTTCTAGTATGACTACGGAACCCTACCTAATGCATGTTCGGACTTGCACTTAACCAGTTCGATAAGTGTCTTTTAAAAATAGGTTTATTGCATTTGATATGAGATAGACGTTTTAATGGATACGAAAATTTCCTTGAATTTCAGCTTTTATTTACTTTTCGCAAAAAAAAAAGTTATTGTATTTGCTGTTGTACCTGCCTAAAGCTAATAAATTCCTAGTGCATGAAGAATTCCTTGAATTTCTGTTGATAAGCGATTCGCTGAAAGATTATCAAAACTTTTTTTATTGCAAGTTAGGTTTAAGTTAATCTAACTGGGTTAAGTAAGTACATGAATGAATGCTTTTGCCCAGAATTTCATCTGCTTGGGTTTTAGCTGTGTAAAAATCCCTTGGGAATTCTCTGTTTTTTTTTGGGATAAAAGATGTAATAGGTAGGTAGTAGATAACAAACAAACATACTTTCGCATTTATGAAAATATAAATGACAAAAAAGCGTGAATATAATTCGCTCCAGTGATTCATGAGACAGTAGTAACTATCCTGTGTAACATGATTCTATTGTATTCTGTTCTACAGTGTTTCCACTTTATTTGTGTCTCAGTCATGTCTTAAAATGAGTATCTTATTAGTATTTAATTCGATGCCTTAACTTCAAATTCAATTTTCATTTGAATTCAAAACATTTCGTCTTGATAAATGCAATATTAACATAGCATAAACAAAAACTGCCCGTCCACACGTTACTTCCCCCAAGAAAATCTTATATTATTCATGTAGTAATAAACCCAAGCGCTCACTTACTCAGCCGTCGCCCGTCTGCTCCCACCTTTACGCCTGTGTCGTCCATCATCGTCATAGATGATTGATAATACTTTTTCAAACGTTAGCCCTTGAATATTCGCCTTAAATAATTACCCTTCTGAAAAAAATTCAACCCTGCCACTTTGAAAATACAGTCCAATTTTCAACAACCCATCTTTAACAGTTAACTTGAAAGATTCGTTGCTGAAAATTGTACTCTGTAAACAAAGGGTTACAGTTGGTTTTCGATAGTAACGCAGATGTTAAGAGGTCGTTTATAGCACACTTTGCACACAATGTAGGGCTTGGTGTGGAAGGTTTTTTCGTTGGATATTGAGCTGATGCTAATACCGCGGCGGTGATGAAGATAAATGTGCTAGTGGTCGATTTTAATTGGAAAAGGGTTTTGAATTTATAATTTTATGAGTCAGAGGAATATCCTTCATAGGTACAAACACTTTGACTTACTCTATAGGTAGGTACTATTGCGCCTTAACTATGGCCACAGAATAATACACAAATTTCACACAATTAAGTGCAATTCAGCCCCCTGATTCTGTAACTCAGTGCCTATCAAAAAATGAAAGCCACTGACATATATTTTTATCCATTGAAGGTTTATATGAAATATTAAATGACATTTTTTCTTCAAACCTTCAGTGAATGAAAAATGCCTATCGTCGTTGATAGGCACTGAGTTACAGAATCAGCTCCCAGGTTGCACAGCGCTAAATTAATTACACAGTTTTTCACCTAGAAATTGCCTCTCTTTCTATCGCGTAACTCTTACGTTAGCCCATGGAGTTGGCCCGTCTGGACGGGAAATATCAATTACCATGGAATTCCGCAAAGTAACGCCTGCTTCTATCCAATTTGTTGATCCTCAACCCAGAGTACAATAATACATAATTATCTTGTTACAATGTCATGTCAGTTGAATGTCTTAAGATACAAAAAAAACCAGTCAACTTTTTGTTACACTGCTTTTATTAGCAAGTCGGTCTACATCACAATCGTACGCGAGCAGAATTGGGCTGCACTCATTTGGATTTTGAATGTTTTTGAGCCAAAAGTTGAGAAAACAAAAGTTATGTGTCCGAAACTCCGAAATAGGCGCTCCGAAAGAGTCGGGCATTCCTTTCGACCCTTTAAGGATTGGTATTTGTGATTCTTTTAGCAAATACTTTATGTTAAGTGATATTTAATTCCCTGCTATTGAGAACTAATATGACAAATGCGAAAGTTTGTTTGTTTGTTTGTTCGTCCGTAAATTCGTCATTTTGTGCCGTTTTGAAAACGTGTCACGCTTATGAACGCAGAATTTAATGATTGTGATTGGCTGACAACTGTTATTTAAGTACGTATTCTTTGACGTCATATTATGACGTCTTGCCAGCTTTTCTATCAACAGAATCTGCTTGCTGAACCGTTGGTAGAGTCTTGAGTTGGGGACATGAAAAGAGCCTCCCCGCATGGTGCTTAGTTTTATACCGATCACAAGTACCCGGCGTCCCCGGAAGCAGCTACTACATAAACAGAAAATCAGTAGGCTGACTAATCTTTTCACCACGATGGCCACCTTTAAGAACCAAGCTCGCAATAAACGGCCCTTTTTAGGGCCTGCCTTGACAGTGCTCTCTATTAACATCGAGGGCTTCTCCTCAGACAAAGCAACTTTACTTGCTGAGCTGTGCCATGTAAATAAATATGACATAGTATGCGTACAAGAGACGCATCGAGGCCCAGACAAACCGCGGCCAGAAATACCGAACATGACGCGCATTATCGAGCGACCACACCACAAGTACGGCAGCGCAATTTACACCCGTCCGGGTACGCACGTAAAGTCTGCCTATCTAACAGACGAAAATAATATAGAGATCCTGACCGTAGAGCTCTCCGACACTACAGTAACGTCCATCTACAAACCGCCCAGCCAACCGTTTCTTTTCACAGCCCCAAATAACTTTGGCAACACGAATACCAGTATAATCATTGGAGACTTCAACAGCCATAATGTCTCATGGGGCTACAGCGCAACAGATAGTAATGGAGAGGCCGTTGAGGAATGGAGCGAGGCCAACAATCTTGCACTGGTTCACGATCCAAAACTACCTGCATCCTTCAATAGTGGAAGATGGAACAGGGGATACAACCCAGATTTAATCTTTGTCAGTGCAAACATTAGCTCTCAGTGCCGAAAACGAGTCGCAAAACCGTTCCCTCGCACCCAACATAGACCCATCTCCTGTGAAGTAAGTGCTGTGGTTCAACCTATTATAGTCCCTTTCCGGAGGCGCTTCAACTTCAAAAAAGCGCATTGGGAGAAGTTCTCAACTATAATAGACGACAAAATTCGCACAATGGAAGCCTCCCCACAGAACTATAGCATATTCATAGATATGGTAAAAGAAGTGTCTCGCAAGACCATCCCGAGAGGGTGCGCTACATCTTATGTGCCCGGGCTGTCTGGTGACGCTGTCTGTCTTCTAGAGGAATACCAAACAGCGTTCGAAAGAGATCCCTTCTCCCAATCCACCATCTCTCTCGGAGAACATCTAATGCAGTGTATTGGTGAATGCCGAAGAAAGAAATGGCAAGACCTGGTTGAGTCAGTTGATATGACCCACAACAGCAAAAAGGCCTGGTCAACTATTAAAAAACTAACTGGCACCCAAAATTCACCCGGGGAGTACACAAACGTAACTGCAAACCAGGTTGCCCACCAACTGCTCCTAAACGGAAAAACTAAACCTCTCCCAGGAGCTACTAAAATCCTCAGAAACCCAACCACAGAAACTGATGCCCTGAGCACTAACATTAGTCTCAATGAATTAAAAGCTGCGCTCAAGAAGCTGAAGAGTGGTAAGGCGTGCGGACTCGACGATCTCACAGTCGAACAAATAAAGCATTTTGGGCCTGCAACACTGGATTGGATAGTGAGACTCTTTAACAACTGCCTAGAAACTAAAAACATCCCAAAAATCTGGCGCAAGGCCCGGGTCATTGCGTTACTTAAGCCTGGTAAACCTGCTGACGATCCCAAAAACTTCCGACCAATTTCCCTTCTTTGCCACTTGTACAAGCTGTTTGAAAGAATCCTCCTTGGCAGACTTACACCTTACATTGATGAAAAACTTATACCCGAACAATCAGGCTTTCGCCCAGGCAAGTCCTGCACGTCGCAAATTCTCAACCTGACTCAACATATTGAGGATGGCTTCGAGAGAGGGAAAATTACAGGTGTCGCTTTTGTGGACCTATCGGCAGCTTACGATACTGTAAACACCAGCGTAATGATTAAGAAGCTTTACGAAATCACGGCTGATTACGCTTTTTGCCAGATTGTGAGGCAATTACTGAGCAACCGCCAATTTCAGGTTACCCTTCAAAACCAGAAAAGCCGGTGGAGGAAACAGCGTAACGGATTGCCACAGGGTAGCGTCCTGGCGCCAACTCTGTTCAATATCTACACAAACGACCAGCCTAGGCCCCGGGATACTAGAAGTTTTATTTACGCAGACGACCTAGCACTGGCAGCTCAAGCGGACACCTTCACGAGTGCAGAGGAAGCAATAATTAAATCTTTGAATCAGCTCGGTGACTACTACACGGCGAATGGACTAAAACCAAATCCAAATAAAACCGAAGTCTGCGCATATCACTTACGTAATAAAGACGCTACAAGGGAACTTAATATCACGTGGCAAAACACAAAACTCTCTCATAATAGATTCCCCAAATACCTGGGCGTAACTCTTGACCGAAGCCTGACAATGAAACAGCACTGCATGAACACCAAGCAAAAGGTTTGCACACGCAATAACTTACTGAGAAAGTTGACCGCGACTTCTTGGGGAGCTAAACCAACCGTCTTGCGCACTACAGCCCTTGCGCTCTGCTACTCCGCAGCCGAATATGCCTCTCCTGTATGGGAACGGTCGGCACACGCAAAGCTGGTTGACGTAGCTCTAAATGAGTCTTGTCGTCTAATAACAGGGTGTCTGAAGCCAACACCGACTGACAAACTGTACCAGCTGGCAGGAATAGCTCCTCCGGAGGTGCGAAGAGCGGTCCATAGCTCGGTAGAAAGAACAAAGCAGACACAGGATAGACGTCACCCACTATATCATCACAAACCGCCCCGACCTAGGTTACGCTCCAGGAATAGCTTCTTACACTCTGTGCAACCTCTGAACCAGTCCGCAGAAACTACGCGTCTCGCTATGTGGAGGTCGCGGCTAACCACCTCAAGCATGAACATCAGCGTGAAGGAGAGACTAGCCGAGGGTTACAACCTTAGCTGGCCTATCTGGAAGTCGCTCAACCGTCTCAGAGCGGGGGTGGGGAGGTCTAGGGCAAATCTGGCGAAATGGGGCTTCATCTCTGTACACGATACGGAGTGCATCTGCGGTCATCCGAGACAGACAATTGCGCACATGACTGGGTGCCCTGCGTGCCCAACAACCTGCACGAACGAGGAGCTGCATGAGGCTACCGACCGAGCTATTGCGGTTGCAGCTTTTTGGGCTGCCCGTATTTGAGGTGCCGTCGACTCGAGAAGAAGAAGAAGAGTCTTGAATTTTCATAATTACCGCAGGATGGCTTACATGAAATAAATGATTCAGAATACAGAATTTGAAAGATTACAGAAAAATGAACCGGCTTTGAAGCTTACTACTACGCTACCGCCAAAGACGTGCGGCCAAGCGATTTAGAATTCCGGCACGATGGCGTGCATGGGTTGAATGTACACTGCCATACTCGTTCCAAGTTAGCCCGCTATCATCTTAGACTGCATCGTCACTTACCATCAGGCGAGATCGCAATGAAGGCTATCTTGTCATAGAGTAAAAAAACGCGCCTATATTCCCTATTTGTTATCGATTTCGATATAATATCCTGTTTACATTTACCCGTAACTCGTCTCGGATTGCGTGTGGGCGGTCTCGGCTCTCTACTAATTAAGGACGGGATTTCGCAAAGAGTAGGTATAAAAACGCACTTCTACACATGCACCGTTCACACGCACACACAGGCGCGGGCAAGCTGCGTTAAAAATGAGTGAATTAACTTGTTTTGATACTTGGATATAAATTGTTTATGTTTTATTTTTTTATTTTTTATTTTCGTCCGGACTTGCTGTACACTAAGTTAGACTTAGATTTAGTCTTAGTCTTAGACTTAGATTTAGACTTTTTTAAGCCACTGGGAAATGCATTAGACTAATACTAAGTCTCTTTAAGTCTAAGCCTAAGTCTAACACTAAGACTAAGACTTAGACTTAGTCTTAGACTTAGACTAAGACTAAGTCTCTTTAAGTCTGAGTCTAAGTCTAAGCTAAGTCTAAGTCTAACACTAAGACTAAGACTGAGTAGACTAGACTTAAGCTCGCTGCATACGTAACGTGCACGGGACGTGGACGGGACGTGGCCCGGACGTGGTTAGTAAACACGGACGGGAATTTTTAATGCATACGCAACGTGGCAATAACTCAGAAATAACGTGCTAGTGATGTGAACAAGGAAAGATGGATTTTTCTAAGATTGTAGCGAGCTAACTTGGAAGGGGTATAGCAGTGTAAATACAACCCATACCCCTAATCGGTTTTTACACGCCATCGTGTCGAAACGTTAAATCGCTTGGCGGCACGTCTTTGACGGTAGGGTGGTAACTAGCCACGGCCAAAGCCTCCCACCAGGCCAGACCAGAGACAATTTAGAAATTATAAATTCCTAAATTGCCCCCGCCGGGAATCGAACCCGAGACCTCTCAGTTATAAGACCACAGCGCTCACCACTGCGCCAGGGAGGTCGTCAAAGGTTGATACTATATACCTATTGATTTGAGCATAAAAAGTTCAACTGTAATTATTATTACATATTAAAATATAAGTAGAGATACCAATGCAATAAATTAATAAAATAAATCTGACCGTTTTCAGTGAGTGATAGTTCGACTGCAATTTTACGCCACAGATAATTTTTATATTTGGTGTCTAAATACTTTCAATGATCGTACACACTCAATTAGTTTTTCCATTCGTCCATTTTTGCTTCGTAGGTAAATACACAAACATCACTACTTAGCTCTCCGGAGCGAACGGGGCGACTGTGCATACGCAGCGGAATCACGCACGGGACGGGGCACGTACGGGACGGGACGTGCTAAACATCGTCGCCGACGATATTTTTCCCGTTCCGCGCGTGGCACGTTCCCGTCCCGTCCGTGCTCCGTGACGTATGCACAGTCGCTTACATTTTCTATGAAACGATGTTTCCAAAACTCCACGTCCCGTCCCGTCCACGTCCCGTCCCGTCCCGTGCACGTTATGTATGCAGCGGCCTTTAGACTGAGTATTAGTCTAAGACTTAGTCTTAGTGTTAGACTTAGGCTTAGATTTGAACTCAGACTTAGTCTAAGTCTAAGTTTAATTCTAAATCTAAGTCTAAGTTGAGCAAACCAAATTGATAATATATTTTGAAAAGAAGAAACTAAGTACTAGGTACCTATGGTACCTTTAATATAATAGCATTATTTTATTATTTGATAGAATTTCGAAATTTCTTGCAAAGTTACATTCCCCGAATGTAGTACTGACCTGCATGTATACCTCGAAAACTTCTATTGGAACTCCTAGATCTTTAGAGTTAGTTGTATTGAGTTTGGGCTCGTTTTGTAAGTTATGATGAGATCTTACCACTGGCCTTATTGGAGTGACCTGATGGTATACTTCGAAGACTACTACTGGATCTTCTAGACAGCTACAGCTAGTTATATCGAGTTTGGGCTCGTTTTGTAAGTAATGATGAGATCTTACCACTGGACTTGTTGGAGTGACTTGGTGGTATACCTCGAAGACTTCTATTGGAACTCCTAGATCTTTACAGCTAGTTATATCGAGTTTGGGCTCGTTTTGTAAGTTATGATGAGATCTTACCACTGGACTTGTTGGAGTGACCTGATGGTATACTTCAAAGACTACTACTGGATCTTCTAGACGGCTACAGCTAGTTATATCGAGTTTGGGCTCGTTTTGTAAGTAATGATGAGATCTTACCACTGGACTTGTTGGAGTGACTTGGTGGTATACCTCGAAGACTTCTATTGGAACTCCTAGATCTTTACAGCTAGTTATATCGAGTTTGGGCTCGTTTTGTAAGTTATGATGAGATCTTACCACTGGACTTGTTGGAGTGACCTGATGGTATACTTCGAAGACTACGACTGGATCTTCTAGACAGCTACAGCTAGTTATATCGAGTTTGGGCTTGTTTTGTAAGTAATGATGAGATCTTACCACTGGACTTGTTGGAGTGACCTGATGGTATACTTCGAAGACTATACTACTGGATCTTCTAGACAGCTACAGCTAGTTATATCGAGTTTGGGCTCGTTTTGTAAGTAATGATGAGATCTTACCACTGGACTTGTTGGAGTGACTTGGTGGTATACCTCGAAGACTTCTATTGGAACTCCTAGATCTTTACAGCTAGTTATATCGAGTTTGGGCTCGTTTTGTAAGTAATGATGAGATCTTACCACTGGACTTGTTGGAGTGACTTGGTGGTATACCTCGAAGACTTCTATTGGAACTCCTAGATCTTTACAGCTAGTTATATCGAGTTTGGGCTCGTTTTGTAAGTTATGATGAGATCTTACCACTGGACTTGTTGGAGTGACCTGATGGTATACTTCGAAGACTACTACTGGATCTTCTAGACAGCTACAGCTAGTTATATCGAGTTTGGGCTTGTTTTGTAAGTAATGATGAGATCTTACCACTGGACTTGTTGGAGTGACCTGATGGTATACTTCGAAGACTATACTACTGGATCTTCTAGACAGCTACAGCTAGTTATATCGAGTTTGGGCTCGTTTTGTAAGTAATGATGAGATCTTACCACTGGACTTGTTGGAGTGACTTGGTGGTATACCTCGAAGACTTCTATTGGAACTCCTAGATCTTTACAGCTAGTTATATCGAGTTTGGGCTCGTTTTGTAAGTAATGATGAGATCTTACCACTGGACTTGTTGGAGTGACTTGGTGGTATACCTCGAAGACTTCTATTGGAACTCCTAGATCTTTACAGCTAGTTATATCGAGTTTGGGCTCGTTTTGTAAGTTATGATGAGATCTTACCACTGGACTTGTTGGAGTGACCTGATGGTATACTTCAAAGACTACTACTGGATCTTCTAGACGGCTACAGCTAGTTATATCGAGTTTGGGCTCGTTTTGTAAGTAATGATGAGATTTTACCACTGGACTTGTTGGAGTGACTTGGTGGTATACCTCGAAGACTTCTATTGGAACTCCTAGATCTAATCATCATAACTTACAAAACGAGCCCAAACTCAATACAACTAACTCTAAAGATCTAGGAGTTCCAATAGAAGTCTTCGAGGTATACCATCAGGTCACTCCAACAAGTCCAGTGGTAAGATCTCATCATAACTTACAAAACGAGCCCAAACACGATATAACTAGCTGTAAAGATCTAGGAGTTCCAATAGAAGTCTTCGAGGTATACCACCAAGTCACTCCAACAAGTCCAGTGGTAAGATCTCATCGTTACTTACAAAACGAGCCCAAATTCGATATAACTAGCTGTAGCCGTCTAGAAGATCCAGTAGTAGTCTTCGAAGTATACCATCAGGTCACTCCAACAAGTCCAGTGGTAAGATCTCATCATTACTTACAAAACGAGCCCAAACTCGATATAACTAGCTGTAGCCGTCTAGAAGATCCAGTAGTAGTCTTCGAAGTATACCATCAGGTCACTCCAACAAGTCTAGTGGTAAGATCTCATCATTACTTACAAAACGAGCCCAAACTCGATATAACTAGCTGTAGCCATCTAGAAGATCCAGTAGTAGTCTTCGAAGTATACCATCAGGTCACTCCAACAAGTCCAGCGGTAAGATCTCATCATAACTTACAAAACGAGCCCAAACTCGATATAACTAGCTGTAAAGATCTAGGAGTTCCAATAGAAGTCTTCGAGGTATACCACCAAGTCACTCCAACAAGTCCAGTGGTAAGATCTCATCATTACTTACAAAACGAGCCCAAACTCGATATAACTAGCTGTAAAGATCTAGGAGTTCCAATAGAAGTCTTCGAGGTATACCACCAAGTCACTCCAACAAGTCCAGTGGTAAGATCTCATCGTTACTTACAAAACGAGCCCAAATTCGATATAACTAGCTGTAGCCGTCTAGAAGATCCAGTAGTAGTCTTCGAAGTATACCATCAGGTCACTCCAACAAGTCCAGTGGTAAGATCTCATCATTACTTACAAAACGAGCCCAAACTCGATATAACTAGCTGTAGCCGTCTAGAAGATCCAGTAGTAGTCTTCGAAGTATACCATCAGGTCACTCCAACAAGTCCAGCGGTAAGATCTCATCATTAGTTACAAAACGAGCCCAAACTCGATATAACTAGCTGTAAAGATCTAGGAGTTCCAATAGAAGTCTTCGAGGTATACCACCAAGTCACTCCAACAAGTCCAGTGGTAAGATCTCATCGTTAATTACAAAACGAGCCCAAATTCGATATAACTAGCTGTAGCCGTCTAGAAGATCCAGTAGTAGTCTTCGAAGTATACCATCAGGTCACTCCAACAAGTCCAGTGGTAAGATCTCATCATTACTTACAAAACGAGCCCAAACTCGATATAACTAACTCTAAAGATCTAGGAGTTCCAATAGAAGTCTTCGAAGTATACCATCAGGTCACTCCAACAAGTCCAGTGGTAAGATCTCATCGTTACTTACAAAACGAGCCCAAATTCGATATAACTAGCTGTAGCCGTCTAGAAAATCCAGTAGTAGTCTTCGAAGTATACCATCAGGTCACTCCAACAAGTCCAGTGGTAAGATCTCATCATTACTTACAAAACGAGCCCAAACTCGATATAACTAGCTGTAGCCGTCTAGAAGATCCAGTAGTAGTCTTCGAAGTATACCATCAGGTCACTCTAACAAGTCCAGTGGTAAGATCTCATCATAACTTACAAAACGAGCCCAAACTCGATATAACTAGCTGTAAAGATCTAGGAGTTCCAATAGAAGTCTTCGAGGTATACCACCAAGTCACTCCAACAAGTCCAGTGGTAAGATCTCATCATTACTTACAAAACGAGCCCAAACTCGATATAACTAGCTGTAGCCGTCTAGAAGATCCAGTAGTAGTCTTCGAAGTATACCATCAGGTCACTCCAACAAGTCCAGCGGTAAGATCTCATCATTACTTACAAAACGAGCCCAAATTCGATATAACTAGCTGTAGCCGTCTAGAAAATCCAGTAGTAGTCTTCGAAGTATACCATCAGGTCACTCCAACAAGTCCAGTGGTAAGATCTCATCATTACTTACAAAACGAGCCCAAACTCGATATAACTAGCTGTAGCCGTCTAGAAGATCCAGTAGTAGTCTTCGAAGTATACCATCAGGTCACTCCAACAAGTCCAGCGGTAAGATCTCATCATTACTTACAAAACGAGCCCAAACTCGATATAACTAGCTGTAGCCGTCTAGAAGATCCAGTAGTAGTCTTCGAAGTATACCATCAGGTCATTCCAACAAGTTCAGTGGTAAGATCTCATCATAACTTACAAAACGAGCCCAAACTCGATATAACTAACTCTAAAGATCTAGGAGTTCCAATAGAAGTCTTCGAAGTATACCATCAGGTCACTCCAACAAGTCCAGTGGTAAGATATCATCATTACTTACAAAACGAGCCCAAACTCGATATAACTAGCTGTAAAGATCTAGGAGTTCCAATAGAAGTCTTCGAGGTATACCACCAAGTCACTCCAACAAGTCCAGTGGTAAGATCTCATCATTACTTACAAAACGAGCCCAAACTCGATATAACTAGCTGTAGCCGTCTAGAAGATCCAGTAGTAGCCTTCGAAGTATACCATCAGGTCACTCTAACAAGTCCAGTGGTAAGATCTCATCATAACTTACAAAACGAGCCCAAACTCGATACAACTAACTCTAAAGATCTAGGAGTTCCAATAGAAGTTTTCGAGGTATACATGCAGGTCAGTACTACATTCGGGGAATATAACTTTACAAGAAATTTCGAAATTCTATCAAATAATAAAATAATGCTATTATATTGAAGGTACCATAGGTACCTAGTACTTAGTTTCTTACCTTTCTTTTCAAAATATAAAAAGTATCAATTTGGTTTGCTATGAACTATTTCGTGTTCGTACAGCGATGTTTTTCGATACCAGCATCTGCTTACAACCAGCGCAGCCTCCACTCAGAAAGGCGGTCAAACGCCGACTGATTGATATTTGAATTTCGAATTTTGAAATGAAATCAAACCATTGACCGAGTAAAATCAAAATAAGCCTTATTGCACACTATTTTAAGGTTCGGTTTAAACGAAAATATGTGAAAAAAGTACACGCGATGCTATATTTTATTTTTTATACTATTTGTAATATTTTTGATATTTTTCTCTCCAAGATTTTGAGTTGAACATATCTGCTAACAGATAGTATTTTTTAATTACATAAAACGGGTATATTATATACAAGAAATGTACCTAAAGTCACCCCAAAATCGTGAATTTTGTGTGAAGAGGTGACGGGAAATAATTTTTATAGTACTGAAAATTGAGATTTTGAACAAAATCAACTCCCAAGATTTGGAGATTAAGGACCAATCTATGTGTAGCAATTTTTATTTCCATCTTATTTGGTTTAACTTAGTCACAATATGTACCGAAAGTCACCCGATATGCGGAAACGCACTCTTAAAGTGCAGCTCTGAGCGTCATGAAATATGCATGCAAATGCATTTGTATTTGCATCCGCCTCGAATACCAAATCTGCATCGATTGTCGGCGCGCTCTGTACTTTATCAACAGATTTGCAACTCATTTTCATGACTTACATCTTTATAATATTTATGATCTAGCGCTTTGCATTTTTCCGCTATTCGAATAGAATTATTAAAGTTTGGAATTCAAACTTAATCCCAACTTTGGATGTAGGTCTTCTTATATAATAACACTGTTAAGTCTTTAATATTTCCTTCAGGTTCTGATTTTAATGTTTAGATTAAGGAACTTTGTATTATTTTAAATAAGTATCTAATAAAAGATAAAGTTTGTAAGTATATCAAAAGTAACATCCAAACCACTGGAACCGGAACATGGATATTGCCCAGAATGCGGATTAAAAGAAATATAACATAAAAATATATGCAAGCACTAATTACTAGCATGATAATATTTGCAATAGATAATGTTTTAATTTTTTAGTGGGTTGATAGAGTATAAGCTCTTACCAGGATCTTATATTAAACGATCTAACCAATAGACTTATTACATTATTTAGTACTAGAAGCCCGCGCCGACTTCGTCCGGGTTGAAAATTTAAATACATATTTGTTTTTACGGGACTGATCGCACAGAGCTTCTTATATAAGACGATTGTAAATAAGATCACCGCAGGAACCAGAGGAATCTCCCGCGCCGAAACCCGCCGCCGTGCACCGCCCCCGCGCCGGCCGACACAATATATTAATTTAATTTTCCGATGACTCCTATGATATTTATTTAAATTGTGTATTGTAAAGGGCAAATATGTTCTACACTAAATACTTACGATAATAAACATATTTATTTAGATATAGATTGACATCGCATCGGTTAAAGAACCTTCGAAAGTAATTCATTATTTTTAATCAAAATTTGAAAGATAGAAATGGTCACTGTAAGTTATTCTTAGAAGATAGACATATGCTATCGCAGACTTTTTTTTAGAACTTTTTAAGGGGAACAATTCACCCATACATCATTTTCATCCAATAGCAGTATATGACCCAGCGCACGCCTTGAAAACGTTTAAGATTCAAAAAATTTTCCGACTTCCTTAACAAATTTGCACATAATATCTAGCCATAATACTTTATGTGCATAATATATAGCCTATAACCATCTGGAATAATGTACCTTTGAATTGGTAAAAGAATTTTTGAAATAGGTGCGGTGGTTCCAAAGTTTGCTCCGGACATACATACAAACTCACAAAATTCGCGCTCCCTCTTTATTATAATAGTATAGATAAATCGACGAGTCTAACCTGCAAGAATACAACAAGCCAATAAATAAGGCTTATAATAATAATCAAAAAAGTTGATCAGCCATAACTGACAAGATTAATTGTCGGTGTTTCAGGTTTCAAACATTCCCAAATTTGATGGAAACAATAAATAAAATCTAAATGACAGACAGACCGACGCTCGTCATAAATCTGCAGATCTGCGCGTATTACGTCTCAATGAGATAATCCTAATCCTTTCTTTGGGCAACTTTCTTGAGCTATTGTCAAAAATTTTTAGAATAGAATAATTTTTTATAAGGGTTCAGTATGCCGTTCCAACTGAAAAGAACCAGCCAGAAACTCGGCGGTTGCTCTTTATATAGTTTAACAAGAACCCTTAAAAGTCTTAAAACCCTTAAATAACAGATTTAAAATGCAATCGCTTTTCTAAAATAGGAATGCTTAATCCATCCATAGCTACCCATGGGGTTTTCTGTTGCCTACCTTGATAGGATCATAATCATACTACATACATACTTAGATAGGTAGGTACGCATGATTCTTGCAAACCTTGGTTGAACCAATAAGCAAACCTTGGTTGGACTGAGAAGATGCTAGAGCGGAAAGAATATCAAACGGTGTTCACAATGAAAATAATAATTACTAAATTACTGAGTTTCCGTCCGTTGGTATAATCACAAATTTTATTAGTGCACGAACATCACATTTAATGTCTTGTACTAATTTTGCGGCGAATTTCACGTTTTAAGAATAAACTCTCAGAAATTATATTACGGTTAAATGAGGGTGACTATACAGATAAAAAAGTGAGCTTGGCAGAAAAAATTCTTGACCCAAAATAAAAGCGAATTTTATATAGCGATTTAATAGTTTCGTAATACGGACACTGCCAACGATTGAGACAAAAGAAACTCAGCTAGAGATGTGCCTGAATACTTAACTAAAGCGATTCCGATTCCAGAGAATCGATTCGGCGGGTAGCACAGACGGAATATATATCGCGCAAAACATGACGGAAAAATTCGCGAATTCCGCCGACAGAGCCGTCGGCACGGCCAGAGATGTCGACTCCGAACGCATCAAACTTCACGGGTGGGTGTCGATAAAAAGTCGCGTTCCTAAAACTCCTGACTCCATTTGTAGCCCTAGAGATCACTGCTAAATCTATCTTATGAACCAAAAAGAAAATAATGGAGGAGATCAGAGGGAAACTACTGCAACTGTTGAGTTTCTTGCCGGTTCTTGTCAGAAATAATACTTTAGTACAATTTGGTAAGTAGAGTTTTTCGAAATAAATTTTTCATCAGCAAGTTTTCTCATTGGCCAATTCTAAATACTTTAAGTGAGCCCTTCTACACCTTTTCATACCTCACTACAATCTTAACGCTACAAAAAAAACCAAATCAAAATCAGTTCTGGAGCTTCGATGCCACAGACAGACAGACACACACACACACACACACTCACATACACACACGCGCGCGTCTAACTTATAACCCTGTCTGATTACCCAGAAATTGTTTATAAGCTTCCTTCTACGAATCTACGCGATGACGCACGACGCTCCGCTAGACGCTATGAAGTCAACGTATGAGGCACTTATAATACGAGAGATGTTGCAGTCGTCTCTTAGCCTGTAAATTGATTTCGTATGCCAACCGCGGCTGCCCGCGCCATATTATTATTTCAATCAGAGATAATTGGACACTTGTCGCCGTAAAAAGCTTTGCTCTAGCAATCGTGTATCACGATCGGCGCGGCCGACGCGCAGCAGTTTACTCGAAATGTCGTGAAGAGTTTATAAATATTTATTGAATAGAAACAGGCATTACTTTGCAGAATGCCTCGATACAACAATAATAACAACAAACTTCTTGTGCTAGCAACTTCATCTGCTGAAGAATTTATTTTGGAGGGTTTGTATAGTTTTGCGTGTTGGTGGTGCGTTGTTTCTGTCGAAGAACTTCTTGGCCTTTTCTGCTACTAAAGTAGCCGCCGCTTTTGATTGAAAATGGCCGTTAGTAATAGGTACTACTAAGTGTACTTCTACTGAAAGTGACAGATCGTTGCACTTTTCTTCTTCTTTAGTTGTTTTCTGGCCTTTTTTAGTGCAAGTCAGGACATTGCACTTCGCCAATATTACGCTGAAGGAAGAGATATAGAGAGTATAGTCAAAATACAAAAATATTATCCTGATTAAGTATACAGCAGAAGAAATGTGTTAGTTAAAATATTATCTACAGCATTTTTTAAATGACTGCATGACAAAAATAGCAAAATTCTCATGTTCATAAGTAATACCGATTTACACTCATGTTTGATGCAATTAATTGGTGCAGAACTTCTGAGTCAGGAAAATTTTCAGTGGAATTCTAAGCTTACCTACCCAATTAAAGCACCAAGAAAATTAGTACCATAAAGAAATTTAATGAAAAAATCGCACTCTGTCATCTTCACACCCGAATAAGAAAATTCGATCAACACGACAGAAACACCGCGAGCCACTCCACTCCCCTCCGCTCCACTCCACTCCTCTCCACTCTACGGACGCACAATACAACTGTAAGCGAACAATGAACGTAATTATAGCTCAATATCGGAGCCTTTCAATGATATTTTTGCTGCTTAGGTATTATACCTACATTTAATTAAAACCAAAGCTTGTTTACAAATTACATTTCGATTTTCATCTGGAAAATTCGTTTTCTTTTTATATTATTTGCTAGCGGACGCCCGCGACTTCGTCTGCTTCTTCAATTCATAATCAGACTTAATATAACAGATTCAGTATTAAAAAATCTTGGAATTATTTTGCTATAATCTGCCAACATAAGAACTGTAGCCTAATCACGAACTTTTTTAACTTTCGAATAGTAAAGGTGAAGTTAACGTCAAAACGCAGTTTTGTATGAAAACGCACGTAACGCGCTAAAATCGGTAGCACGAAGCAACTGCAACTACGTAAAGTTAAACTTGACGCAGCTGTGACGTCACTCTCCGGTTTCGTCACGTTTTTCTCGAAGAAATTCAAAAATCGGTAGCACAAACCTTTTTTTGACGTTTGGTTTCGAGAATTACGAAAGCTGGCTATCGAGAATTACCGAATTATAGCTCACTGAACTTTTTGAAGTGAGTGAACTTACGTCGTCATCAAATGTGTTGTTTTTGCGGATTTTTCTTACTAAAAACGTTTTAAAATAATGTTGAGTGTGTCTAGGAATCACTCCAAAAATGATTCAAGACTATAAGACTAACAAGAAATAATGAAAGAATATAAATGCCTACACCTATAGTCTAGGCAAGACGGATATTCAATTCATCGACGTCTGCGACTTAAAACTAAAAGTTTTGATCCAGTCAAAGAATAAGTGTAGGATTGTAACAAAGCAAGTAAGTACCTAATAAACAAAATAATATTATTAATAATATTATAACTTCATACGTCATAGCATTTTAGTACCTAAACCTATAACATTAATTAATATCATTAATATATCATCTTAAATAGTCAATGCTTATGTAAAGATATATTATATTTACTATCATTTTCAATACACACAAGTTTAAACAAAAATAAGAAAATAAACTCAAATCAAATTTGCCGCGTAAAATTTGCCGCGTTTGATTTTTATGTAGGACCAATGGGCAAATAAATGGGCGAACGGCAATGACAATTGACAATTGAATTGATATTAAAAACATATTGTAACGTAAACAAGTGTTGAGTAAATAAAATTATGTGTTGTTAAAACTTAGATTTACAGTTTATTTAGGACAAAAGTGTTTCGGAGTGCTAAGATAAAAAAAAGAGTTGTTGCATTGCAGCCTTAAAACTTGCTCAAAGAATGATACCTAATATCTAAGGAATTAGTTAGGTATTTCGAGTGTTTTTCTCTATGAGGATATTATGAGGTTTTTTTCTATGTTAAATAAACATAGCACCTTTGTAATTTCATCATGAAATTAAGTAGGTATGTACCTACATCAATCAGTGAACAATATAATATGTGTGCCTACATTGCCAATTTGAGGTTAGAAGTTAGATGCATTGCAAGTGTTAAGTCTTAGTATACCTACTAAGTTTATTGAGCATAACTATAACTATTGATACCATATTGCCCCCTAGACAGACTAATAACTGTTTCCATTCAAACTAATAATAGGTACATTAATTGAACAATTGAATAATTAAAAACTTGACTGGACATACTTAAAATACTTAAGTAGTACCTAATTTGCATTTTAATATTTCAGACGGAGAAAGGTTTTGTAAACTTCAATAAATACAAAATGGACTTTCAACAAAAGACCACTAACTCAACCATACCTATACCATCATCATAAAGCAAAAATAATAATAGACCATAATCAAGAATGTGATAAACACAACTAACCAACTAGCTAGTCTCAATCTAGAAGCAGAAAGTTATTATTTCATGGCCCATAGGTATTTACATAAAATTCCTGGAAGATTGTTTTTGAATCATCGTAGGTGTTCATTATCTTCATCAAACAAATCACAATGTATTCACTGTGTATATAGGCCTCTTTTGGGTAGCACCAATGTTGCTTAATAGTTACTAAGTATGTATTGTATAAATTTCATTTCATATACCTAATATAAATTCTATTTATTCAAATTCTTTTTTTTAATAAATTACTTATAATTACTACTTCCATGTCATTTTGATTTGGTTCAGTGGTTAAGTTCAATTAGATGTTAGTTAGGTGTAAAAGGGTCACAGGGAGAGTTATTTTCATATTTATAATACCTATTACTGAAAAAATATTTTATTTTCAGATTGACCATGATGCATCATGAATTACATATACAATACATTACAAAAGCCATCCCGGCTTGATAACAGGCTGAATTTCAAATTTATGAAGACCCGGCAAGGAATTCAATTGAATCAAATCATTGCTAATTTAATATTTTATATTAGGAAGTTTCATATCATGTTGAAGTAGCTTTTTGTGGATAAATGATACCTATTGTTATAGTTAAGACATATTAGAATAATAATATAAAATAAAACCAAGAATAGATAAATTGCTTTTATTACACTTAGTTTTAAATAAAAATAGGGTTTTTTCTTATAGAATTCTCAAAAAGCCCTGAAGGTCCTAAGTAGTAGGTACAAATAGAAAGTCTTAACTTATAGTGGCATTCTTGCCACAGCTTAAATGGGCACTTTTGATTGGAGACCAAGGTTTAGGTAGGTTGTGTTAATTGTGGTGGTAGCCTTCAGACTAGGTCCATGACTCAATGGGGTATAGTGTGTTCCACTCTTGATCATCTAGAAACAAAAATATTAGGTTATCTCAAGTTTTTATACTAAAAAAAATATATATTTGGGGTTAATTGATGCCTCTCTTAGGTAGGTACATTACTTTAAAGTACAACTTGATTAGGTGACATCTACTTATGATTATATCAATGATAAATTATGGTTTATAAGTATGACTATAATTTCATTAATAGTATTTTAGGTTTTAACCCAACTAGTCTTTTACCTATATCAACCTAGCCAGCGCAAAAACAAACACCCGTGGGTCGCGACGCGATCGTCGGCGGACAGCCTATAGGATGTCTAAATTATGTATTCCAACGTTTATTCAACATAACATAGGTTCATTTTAAGATTTTAATTGGATAGAATATTATATTTTATACTTACATTATCCATAAAATAGACCATTGGTATTGCATATTCTTGATGGTAAGTTTGCCTCAGCGCCTGTCTTTACAACAGACAGGCGACCTCAGGAAAACACTAATAAAGCTGCTATTGTATAATATTTATATATATAACGGACACAACTAAAAAATGACGACTAATTAATAAATTAAAATACCTACATAGGTACTTATTTAATGATTTAAAGATAATGGATTATGGAATGTTAGGTTAGACATAATTTTATAAACATGACAGTTCAAAAACATAGGTAGGTACGTTAAAAATACAAATTCAAATTATTTAAATTAAATTCGGTTTTATTGGCTATTTTATTAAAAATCATACATAAAAAGATAAAAATATTAATAATTTAGCTAAAAATATAATTATTATGATGTAGTGTTTGAAAATTTTCGAAATTATTTTTCTATATACGAAATTATACAATTATACAAGTATTTAATTTTTGAACGTGCAGCAGACTGCGTTAAGTAATCGTATCGAGTGACGAGAGTTAATTTTAATGATTCGTGCTACCAAAATTCTGCGTTATCGTATCGTCATCGTCACTCGATACGATAACGTAACGCGGAATTCAAAAAGTTCGTGATTAGGCTACAGAAGTGTTGGCGGCATGATAGCAAAATAATTCTAACATTTTTTTGTTAATCATGAACTTCCGCAATGTAACGCCTGATTCTATCCAAGATTGAGTATTTTCAACTTAGTCCCTCGAGCAGTTTCTGAGAAAATGGGCCTTAAAACACAAACATCCGGACAACAAAGTGATCCTATAAGGGTTTGATTTTTTTCGGAACCCTAAAAATTACAATCTTTACTTTCACTAAAACACTTTATCTCTATTTCTGACACCTCCAATCTTATCGCCATTGTTCACTAAACTAAACTAAAACTACTAAACTAAAAAAAACTAATTTCACGTTCATTCATAATCATTACGCCCACCCAGGAAGTTCGACCATTTAAAAGAACAATAAACATTACAGGTAACGTAATTTAAAGGCGCCACGAGGAATATGGCGCCAGCAATTTGTCTGTTAACTTTTCGGCTATTCGTCATATTTGGCCGAATTCAGCTAGATTGCGTTAATAGTCTACTAATGATTGGGTAAGACAAATGCTACGTCAGTTGATAAAATGCCCGATTGGAGTTGGGATCTGTAATTTGGTTTACCGCGTAGGGTTTCTGGGTTTCGGTTAGAAAGAAAAATATTTTCGCTTGTCAGACAGAAATAAATAGGTAATAAAATTATCATTTATTTTTGCAATCACCATACCATACCGTTTATGTTTATTGCACTGTTTTGTTTTAAAAATTTTCAACATAATTTATTACATTAATAAATTCATAACGCTTCAGATCTTTAAGGCATTTAAATTATTTTATATTTCATTTTTAGGTATAATGGGCACAATAAAATCACCATACACCTATCTAACTTATTAAGGTAATACTAAAATATGTAACTACTACTATTTTAATGGTCTACAAACGTTAAACATAATTTTATTTGTGATTTTTGATTTGTGTTTATTGTCGTTTTTCCTTCAAGTTAAAGGTAGAGATATCTTTGCGATAACTTATAGCTCTCAATAGCTAAGCTCGTTTTCTGACTGCAACCTTCCAGAAACGGATTTATTCTGATTGTAAATGTAAGCATGATTATCTGTCGGTGATTTCGGTAAATTGTATATTATTATTCGGCTGAAGCGAAGCCGACAGCCGAAGTTGGCGCCTCGTTGGTACCGGGCATTAGGTACCTTATTGAAGGGCAGACAACCATGACTGCACAGGGACGGATTGCGACCAAAGCTTCATCCATCCATTAATACTATTCGAAGTGAAAAATGATGAAAGTATAATAACTTCAAGTGTGTGCATGTTTTAGTTCTTTATGGGGGATATATAGTAGGGTAGAAAGCGTTCATTACTAATAAACTAATTAAGGGCTCACTACTGAGTACATATCTCCTCTCAGAGAGAAGTTATACGCCTTAGTCCATCACTAATAATTAGTGATGGACTAAGGCGTAAGTTGTCAAATTATTATTATTATTTTTTTTTTTATAAAAAGAATATTAGTCAAACTTAAGTTGACTAATATCCTCCTATCCCCTCCAAATAAGCGGAAAGCTTGTGCTAGGAGTGGGTACGACAATAGTGCAACGGGTGGGATTCGTACCTGCGACCTTTCAGTTTTGAGTCCGCACCTTTAACCGTTGGGCTATTGAGGCTTCGAATAGATACTTCGAATATAGTTGATACTTTGTATAATTATTATACAAAGTATCAACTGAATAATTTGACAACTTAGGCATAGGTTAGGTACTGCAGGAATCCTTCGAGAAGGATGATAAACTTCAGTTGGATAAGTGTAAATTGAAAATTTAAAACCCATGTAACATCACGACATGTGAAATTAAAAAAAAATATGTAATTCACCATTTTGTGATGGCAGTCATCTTAAATTTGAAATTTATCATAGTGCACAGTATTCTACTAGTGAAGCCCTTTCATTTGATACTCATATTGAGGGAATTGTGAAAAAATATGACATACACACACACACCCCGTTGTTTTTGCATCGGGGGTTAATAATAAAAGAAACTTTAAAAGTTCATTATCCATGTCACAGAATAGGGGAGACCGGGGATGGTTGACTAGGTTTTTACTAAATGGTTCATATATTTTTTGTTTTAATATTTATAGAAAAGAAAACCATGTTAATTGATAGGAAATCTATTAACCTTATAAAAATACGTAATATCTAGTTCCTAATTTAGTAAAATAGTGATAATTTAATGCATTTTCCAAAACACGAAATCTTAGTCAACCTACCCCTGGTCCGGGGTAGGTAGACCATACACCAGGGGTAGGTTGACTTATGTATCAATAAGAGTCGAATCATGGGAAGGAGCAAATAATTAAACATTTTTTTAATTTAATTGAGCCTTTTATTTAAAAAAAACTTAAGTCAGCTGATCATCCATTTCTTAAAATGCCTTTAAAAAACTTACCAAAAAATAATCTTATTTTTAACATTTTTTAATTTAACTCTTCGTTTAATACCTATTGTAAATCCTAGTCAGACATAATTTCTATAACAAAAAATTACAAGTTTTTGTCGGAACTTAATAACAATGTAGTTCTACTTGTTGTATCAACCAACTAACAATTGTCCTCCAAGAATCAGGCATTTTTGTTTTTTTTTGCGAACTCATATGCTAATTTTCGAGTATCATATGGCGTCAATCCCTAATAAATATCAGCTGCCTTCTTTATATAATTGGCTAAAGCTTCCTCTTCTATATTAGTAAAAATTTGCCTATTTCATAATTTATGCAACTGTGTCCAGGGTTAATTTAGGTGACGTTTTGATTTTTCTTTTGATTTAACCACGTAACGATGTTATATTTTTATTTATCAGGAGTGTTGCACTGTTTTAATGTGGCATTAATGCTTTTTACGTCAAAAATTACTCGTTCAGTTATACATATAATTTATCTATGTCGTTCAGTAGTTTTTTTATAGGTCCTCATTGTTCTGCAACAACAAAATTGCTATAAATATTTAAAAGTCCAATAAAAGGTTAACTAAAACCACCAAAACAACCATTTTTGATTGGTTGACTGATTAGTCAACCAGCCCCGGGAAAAATTAGTCTACCAGCCCCAACTGCTATTTTTTAGTTTGATCGCATGGCTAGCCTAAACACTAACAGTGACTTGTAAAATAAGATAAGAAATATGATAAATATGCACCCATCAAACGTAGGAACTAACATAAAAATGGTTCACATAAAACTTGTAGGCACCAGATCGAAAAGCGTAATAAATTAAAATATTACTTACGTGGTTAAAAAATTAAAAACCTATCATTGCTCGAAAACGACGCACGATTGCGTTGCGGCGCTCCAGACACCTGAGCGGGACGCAGAGTGTAATACTCGGCTTTATTCGGATGATTCAATTCGTACACTGTCGACGAGTTTTTGGCAGTTAGTCTACCTACCCCTATAGCCAACCATCCCCGGTCTCCCCTACGGCCCTGTCCTTCATCCATGTCTGTAATAACACGAATTATACGATTAGAATCCTCGGTGTTTCACTAAGAGCTCAACAATCAACATCTGAAGCTAACCATCATCCTTTGAGTTCATTTCAACTGAATTATAGTTCGGATAAATATAGAGTTGGTCACTATAATTTTCTACAGGTTGTTATTAGTTTGGTACCTAATTGACGTTGTATCGGGAAAATTGTTATTGAAGGTACCTACCTACTGCATGGTAAGTAGGTAATTGGTGTTGTTTTTATTCATGTATCTAAGTAGTTTTAAGCTATTGGTTGGTAGATAATTATGATTCAATTTTTTTAAGGCAATCAAGTTAGATACCTACCTAGCCGAGTTAGGAAGGTAGATAATAAGTTTTTAACGTTTTAAGTTTTTTTAATAAACGATTAGATATAAGTATGTATTTATTTTAAGTCTTATGTAATTGACAGCGTATTTTTATACAAAATTATTCCTTAAATTAAACTAAAAAAATAATAAAAATACAAAATTATAATTAATTTTATTATTATCTTTTTTCTCCAATTTTTTAAATAATTTTCATTAAGTTATAATTATAATACCTAATTATTAAGTAACTGATTATGTGGTTATCTAAGTAAAAGTAAGTATGACCAGATAAAATCTTAATCTTGTAATTTATTACAGCGTAGATAGTTAAAAGGTATCCAATCATGTCGGCCTCTATCTTCAAACAACGAATTAATAAGCACCCAATTTATTTATCACCACTCGACGCTGCACGTCGCTCGTCGACAGTACACAGTCGATGCAGCGAAGCCTGCAGGCGGCCATGTTGGATGCTGACGTCAGGGGGCGTGGCCTCCCGCGCCCCGCCCCACGCCCGGCGAGAACACGTGCTCAGAACTTTTGTAGAGAGTGAAATTATTGTAGAGACGTGAGGGGCTCTTTATACTCGTGGTGTTTGATTGAGAATATGACATGTAGTAAGTAAATATCTATCTACTATTCGGATAAGAAATTAATTATTTATTATTAGATAATATTTTATATTAAGTTTTCGATTTACGACTTAAAATTGAGTGAAGTCCAAAAATTGCATAGAACTAGTTTTAAAGTTAAATAAAAAATAGGTAGGTATAAAAATATTGTTTGAAATCAAAAACCTAAAATGATTTTTATTTAGTCAATAAACAAATGAACATGAAACATAACGTTATATTTTGAGATCCTGATAACTAAACTGAATGTCTACCTAAATCTCAATGCCTATATTCGAATGCCTGCTTTCACCAACCATACCATACCTCACATCATCCACAAATTAGGAGTTTATTTATAGCCTTACCTACCTACCTAAAACTTTTTTTATAGACACGGGCAAAAGTCAACCTTTATAGAACCATCACCACGCGATCTTTTCGAAACCCGAAAAAGTAGACATCCTTTTTTTATTAAATTTTGTTTTCAATACCTAGCTATAGATTTCTGTCACACCAGATACCTACTTACCTATCTATTCATTCATACTATTGGAATCTATACTATTATAATAAAGAGAGAGCGCGAATTTTGTGAGTTTGTATGTATGTCCGGAGCAAACTTTGGAACCACCGCACCTATTACAATAATTCTTTTACCATTTCAAAGGTACATTATTCCAGATGGTTATAGGCTATAATTATGTTAATAAATGTATTATGGCTAGATATTATGTGCAAATTTGTTAAAGAAGTCGGAAATTTTTTTGACTCTTAAACGTTTTCAAGGCGTGCTCTGGGTCATATACTGTTATTGGATGAAAATGATGTATGGGTGAATTGTTCCTCTTAAAGAGTTCTAAAAAAAAGTCCGCGATAGCATATGTCTATATTCCAAGGATAACTTACAGTAACCATTTCTATCTTTCAAATTTTGATTAAAAATAATGAATTATTTTCGAAGCTTCTTTAACCGATGTGATGTCAATCTATATCTAAATAAATATGTTTATTATCGTAAGTATTTAATTTAGAACATATTTGCTCTTTACACTATACAATTTAAATAAATATCATAGGAGTTATCGGAAAGTTAATATTTCCGCGTGACAAAATAATAAAATGGTGCCGGCTGGCGCGGCGGGGCACGGTGGCGGGTATCGGTGCGGGATATTCGTGTGGTTCCTGTGGTGATCTTATTGACAATCGTCTCCTATAAGAAGCTCACAAGAACAAATATTTAATTTTCAACCCGGACGAAGTCGGCGCGGGCTTCTAGTCTTGAATAAAAAGAGGATGTCCGTTTTTTGAGGTTTATAAGACACCGTGCATCATCAGCTCCACCGATAGACGTCTACAGCTGGATACAGGTCTCTTAAAAAGTTCGCCACTGAACACGAGCTTGTGCCGCTTGTATCCAGTGGCTGCCAGCATGCAGTGATTCACTTGAAGTCATCTGTCCATCTGATTGGTGATTTACCACTGCTGCGCCTTCTGGCGTGGGGTCAACATTCTAGCTTGGGACCCAAAAATCTATCGATTTCTTTAAGCCTACCGCGACCATTATAGAACCATTTCTACGTATTCAAGAATAAACAGTAGCATATACCTACCTACCTTCCTAAATTGCTTATTAAAAACCTGAATACCGCCACTAAAGGCAAACTAATAGGCTATTTACTTGAATGACGATAGAAATTCGGCGTAACCCGGCAGCGCGGCCGGCGCGTCACAGGCAGCGCGCCGGCAATAATTCAAGATGGCGGCAAGAAGCGCGGCGAGATCAAAGTGGCCGCGGACGCCGCTGAAATGACTTGTTTCTCAGTTAGCTTAGTGTAAACAGGCCGCTACATCAAAGGCGCCGCCGGGGGCTAGCCGAGACTTTCGTTTTTTATGGCTGGAGTATTTTCGCTTGAAATTTTTGTAGTGAAGCTATTGACATTTCACGTTTTGATGGATAAATGACAAATAGAGATCGATAGAATGACAAATAGAATCGATAGAAGTGAACTCATTGTTTCCCTTCTACTGGGTTTCGAATGAAACCTTAAGATTTAGAAAGGCGGCATTTCTTAGTAGGTAATTTAAATAAAAAGCGGTTACTATTCTACACAAAACTGTAGTATTACTAGCGTTCGCCCGCAACTTCATTCGTGTGAAGTGCCGTTTTAAAACTGTCCCTTTTGTTTTTTCGTAATAAAAAGTAGCTTACGTCACTCTCCAGGTCCTCTACTATAACAATGCAAAAATCACACAGACCCGTTGCTCCGTTGCTGCATGATTGAAGACAAACCAACAAACAAACATACTCTCACATTTATATCAATATCATTCGAAAAATGGGAATTTTTAGGCCTGATATTTTTTCAGTTTTCAAAATTTCTGTCCTAAACATACTAGAAAATATTCTCTTAGCAAAAAAAAAGATGTGTGGCACTCGGGGACTACCGCGGTAAAGCTATTGCATAGCATTTTTTATCAACGCCATCTAGCGGTGAGAGGAGTCCCATGTCAGGTTATTTTCCTTAAGGAATTTCTGGATTCGGTCTCCACGCTCATGGCCCGCGATAGAAGCTATGCAATAGCTTAAAAATACGCCTTAATCATTCGCTAAAAGAGTTTTCTTGTTAAGTTAGCGCTTTCGAAAGCTGTGATTTGGTGAAACCCCATTCTATTTACGTCGGGCGGCGGTACAGTCGGCACGACTAACACTTTTTACGGGCCCTTTCGTTAATTTGTCAGGAATACAATATTTACGCAGACGGCGGACCCCAGGCTGCGGTTATTTTAATGAGTAGTCGAAAACTATCAATTATAAGGCGCCTCGGCTTCAAAGGGAATGATGAAAGATGATGGAGTTTTTTTTTTCTTGACGTGAAGCTTATGGATACTAGCTCTACAACTAGTGATGTCCACTACAATTTTATTGTGAATACGATAATATGTACGATTATAGGTAATAATCGGATATCATGCAAGATGAGACTGCCCCATGAAAATCTTTCTAATAGTGTGCATACTTATGTATCTTACAAAAAGGTTCCAAAGGAATGATAATACATCTAGAGTTTAGATATTAGCTGAATATGTGGATACGAGGTTTACAAAGTTTATTTTGCCTAGCATTTAGTAAAATAGTTTGTAATATCAATACCTACGTGAATATATTTATTATATACTAGCTGTTGCGCGCGACTTCGTCTGCGTCAATTTCTGTTATTATGAGTTTTTAAAAGAATATTATATTTTAAATATGGATAATTTTCCCCGTTTTAGCAACATTTTTCACTGATACTTCGCTCCTATTGGTCGCAGCGTGATATTATATAGCCTAAAGCCTTCCTCGATGAATGGACTATCCAACACAAAAAGAATTTTTGAATTCGAACCAGTAGTTCCCGAGATTAGCGCGTTCAAACAAACAAACTCTTCAGCTTTTTATATTAGTAAGTATACCTAGATTATTATGATTAATTACTAATCCACGTATTGATATTACAAACTTTTTAGTTTAACTTTGTAAAGTTCAAAAAGGACGAAGTCGCAGGCATCAGCTGGCATCAGATAGTAAAAAATATTATCGCTACAGTAGGTAGGTGGCGCATCACTACGACCTTATACCACCAAGCTTACCTGTCGGTACCTGGGATGGTTAACGTGGTCTCAAGTGCCTTGTTCCGGCGGTGAAAAAAAAAACACGACAAAATAATGATTGGCGCAAAGTTGCCGCAGATTGATGGGTGGCTGTTTTGATTTTGTAAATATTTAATAACACGGTTGGGGGTTTAACGATTTACTTTTAAGATAACCGGCCTGTATTTTTGATTTTTACCGACTCCGTAAAAGTTACTTAGAAGTTTTTTGTCATACTTTTACATATAAGTTGTAAGCTAATTTCGTATAGGTATTTGCCTATTTATTCAACTGGATTTGTACCTACCTTCTTGTAATAAATAAAAAAATAATGGAGTTAAACAAGGCTCCAAAGGTCCTTGTTGTAGTCCTACCTACACAGTTATAAGCAGAACTTTTTGGTATGTTTTCTTTTTAAAAAAAGAACATTAGCCAAGCTGAAGTTGACTAATAACCGGAAAGCTTGTGGTAGGAGTGGGTACGCCGTACGACAATAGTGCAACGGGTGGGAATCGAACCTGCAACCTTTCAGTTTTCAGTCCACACCTTTAACCGTTGGGCTATTAAGTACCTACTCCTACATACTAAACAAAAAAACTAAACAAAAAAATTATGACACGCAAATAACACCATAATTTATTACAAAATTCAATCCAACCAATCAACCCTTTCAAAAGACAGACAGACATATTTTTCAATTTAAATTTCAATCGTGCAAAAACAACACTTGCTCAATATTCCCTCGCATGTCGCTGCATATAAATAAAGTTGTCGTGTCCGTCCGTCCGTCCGAGCGTTGATTGCGAGCTTCGTCATTTCTCGATAAGGATGTAAATAATGAGGGTACCTCCCTCACTCATAAACAGGTTTGTATGTCACGGAAAAAAAATTCACAACTAGTTGGTGCCCGCGGCTTCGCTCGCGTGGAATTAATTTTTAAAATCCCGCGGAAAGTAGCCTATGTCACTCTCCCGGTCCTCAACTATAGCCATGCAAAATATCACGTCGATCCGTTGTTATGTTGCAGCGTGATTGAAAGACAAATCAACAAACAAAGACACTTTTGCTCTTATAATATCTATTAGTAATAGATTAGTACCTAAGGACTAAGTTTTATCCGCGTCTACGGCTTCTATAAATCCCCCTGGAACGCTCCGTTTTTCCGTGGTAACAGATGGTCTGTATCAATCTCCAGTTCTTTAACTCTCATACATAATTACGTCAATATGTTGTTCCACTGCAGCGTGAATGAAGGACAAACCAAGCAACAAATACACTTTCGTATTTAGTGATATATCTAAGTAAGTTTCTTTTTCCAGCTCAACAGATTGTAAAGGCCGATGAACCAATAGTGGTCCTTAGGTCCAATGATGCGTTCTTAATGTTTTTGCATGGTTATAATGGGACTTGGTAAGTGACTTATGCAACCTTTTATCCCGGAAAAATAGTAAGTTCCCGCGGGATTTTTAGAAAATTAAATCTAATGTTAGATATAGATAGATAGACATGAATTTATATACATGGTAAAGAAGTAAAAATGTTTTTTACTGAACTGGGAGTCGAACCCGAAACATTATACTAATATGGAGTGTATTGAGGCGAAAATGATAAAATAAAGTAAAAGAATTGAACGCATGTCGGGATTCAACGAATCACTCAAACGCATCTGATCCGTGACAGCAGCTAATGGGCGATGACAAAGGCCCTGTCGCAGATCAAGCATAGCTATGGATATCCCTGCGAGATCAAATCAGGAATGAGGAGATTCGTAGGAGAACCAAAGTCACCGACATAGCCAGCGAGTCGATAAAGAAAATGGAAAGGTTTTTAATACTTACCTATTAATAATATAAAAGAAAATCTTTAAAAGTTTCAATAGGGCAATGGTCAGAGGCATATTAAGTATTTTCAGGATGGCTAATATGTATTAAAAAAAATGAACCATCGAAAATGGTTCAATGAGTGAACTAGTAAAGTATTTTGATTTTAATTTTGTTTACTAGGATATTACGTCAATAAGTTGAGCGAAATAAAAATACTTAGAATGAATAACAAACAAATTACATTAACTAAAAAAATTCCGATTGTGCTAAGAAAAATTATCAATGAAAACTCAATGGATCTAGTCTCCTACAACTCTTGACGACTCCTTGTAATAATTGTGTTAAAATCCGTCAAGCCATGCCGAAGAAATAGACATACGTGCATACATATCTATATCCTACATTATCCTACATCGTTTTACACATCTGAATCTTCACATATCCCCTATTGGAAAGGCGGCCTCGGCATCCCTTAACATCGCTCGAGAGCATCGCTTAACATCGCTCGCTTGTCATCTGCTTCACGTCAATTTGGAAGCGCAACAAAAACAACAGCGAGATCAAAGTTGATGCAATCGGGTCGCAACCCGATCCGCCTTCAAAGTTACGACTAATTTCTTTTTCGGTGAGCGACGTATCGCGTCAAACCCTTTTAGAGATCTGTTTAAGATGAGCGCCCGCCACCCGCGGTGCAGGGTTGAACATCGAGTAGCCTACTCATTTATTATTGGCGATTATTACATAGTTATCTGAATGTATAAAATTGAAAGACTGACTGACTGATCTATCAACGCACAACTCAAACCGCTGGACGGATCGAGTTGAAAGGAGGAGATAAGGCAACAAAATCCGCCCCTCATACACTCGAAAAAAAAAAGTTCCAGATTTCGACAAATTGTAAATGTATTTATATGCATTGAAGATATAAACTTTATTTTAATATAAAGTTTAGGTGATAAAAAAAATAGTAAGTTACAGAAAATATTACCCGAAAAGAGAGTGTTTCGGCTTTTTCATACATTTTAGTCGTTTTTTAAGCTTTGATTTAATATTTTAGAATGACGACAGTCTGGAGCACTACTGGATAGCAGTGATGAGATTTAGGTTGGAGCGCGTTTGCCTAGAAGATGCCTATTCACTCTTCTCATTTTTTTTAATCAACAGAGAAAGCTTACGAAGTGGTTCCATAAAAATTTTTAGGTCACTCATCAAACGAAGTAGTCAGTATTTTTTTTTAAGTAATTAAATTGAGTGTTGGCGCAGCCCTGGCGGGTGTCGATGGCGGCGCGAAGGCGGCTAATTGCAAAGCGACCGCCGACAATGACGCGCCGCCGCCACTGGGAATTTAATCACCTGCTTTTAACAGTCATCTTAGAAAAAACCCTCTCGACCTCATGCCCTGCCTTATAATTATTATCGGGTGTATTAACCATCGGTGGAACCAATGCTTTCAAAATTCAAAATTCAAAATTTATTTATTTCATATAGGCTAACTTGTAGTTCTTATGACATGTCACAAATCTACCACCGGTTCGGAATGCAGATTCTGCTGAGAAGAGCCGGCAAGAAACCAGGAGTTGCTCTTTTCAAAAAAAAAAAAAAAATTAAAATAAAAAATATTTTTTTTTTTTTACAAAGCTATGCTATGTATACAGTGCTTCCACAATAAAGCTTCAAAAATGCAAAAATGCATACGTAGGTACACCAATCCAACGCATGTCAAGACGGGCAGTCAAAGCAGACCCATTCCCGTTGGTTTTCCAGTGGTTTTCTCTTCTCAAACCTAAATAATCTTATGAACTATCATACTACTAAGTAGATAGTATTATTAATTTATCGTGATTCTACAGATATATAGTATCATGATAAATGCAACAGTTAAAAGACTAAATAAAGTGCCTTTGACAGACAAGTTTACGCAAAAGTTTGTACCTATCACAGTGCGCATAGTTGAGTTACCTACTACCTACAAAACTAAATACCTACTGTCAATAACAGAATGATTTAATTTATTCCTGTGACAGTATTGTTATCTCAACTATATAATCTATCTTATTCTAGATTTTGTCAATGAGACGTAGTTATAATTTTTTTTTTAAAGAATAAATTAGCCAAGCTGAACTTGACTTATATTCTCCTCTCCCCGCCAAATAAGTGAAAAGCTTGTGCTAGGAGTGGGCACGACAATGATTTCGAACCGATTCGAACCTGCGACCTTTCAGTTTTCAGTCCTTTAAAACCGTTGAGCTATTGAGGCTATAAATTATATCGATAAAGCTTCATGCTGAAACACGTTTGTTTTGGAAAGAGCAACTGCTCAATTTTTTGCCGGCTCTTCTAAGCAGAATCTGGTTTGGGGACTAATGGTAGAGTCTAAGTGCTGAGTTGCCATAAAGCTTCAGTTTTGAAATGAACATTTATGAATTTGAACATAGGTTAAATTGTATTTTAAAAAGGATACTTTTAAACAGTGCAAAAAAGTTCACACGCTCAAATGAACTGCAGCATTTAAAAAAATGTTGAAACAAAGAGATTTCCAACAATTTATTGCAGCCATAAATTCATATAGCCAATTATGGGTAATTTTAGGAAATTTTGTCCAAATACGGGCTGTGAATTGTAGCTTCGTTTCAACATTTCCTTGAAACAATATGAGTGATGTATGTGAAAAATTCAGAACAGTTTATTTTCTACAGGAATTGAGAACAAAGTATTCAAACAAATACTTGAATGTGAACTTTAATGCCAAAGAAATACATGCCACGTTCAACGGCAAAAAGTGACGTGTAAACCTTGTATGGTGAAAGATTCTTGTAATTACAACAAACAATTAATTCACAACCGAATTCGTTTACTCGCGAGCTTGTAATAGCTATCATACTTTGAAAATACCATCACATAAAACCGTACAATTAAAGTCACGCAAAAATAGCAGATAACACTGCTGAAATAAGTGTTAAGTTAGTTCGCTTTATTTTTCATTTGCTTCTTTGCAAAATGTTGAGTCGTCAACAAGGTTTATTTATGATTTTTAAGGATATCGTTGGCGGAATAGTCTTCTTTATTTTGTAAGCTGCAAGTTTTATAATGCTATGTACAGTAAACGTGAGATTTTTTAGTTGATGGTGTACAATGTACATAGTGGCAAGGCATCAGAAGAAATTAATTACCAAGAATTTTATTGTCATTAACTCGTCTTAAGCGACAGCCACCATTAGCTATAATATGGATGGATATTAATTGTTTTTATGTGCATTTATAACTTTTATGAGTTTGAGGATATATTTTATATCATAACTCATAGTAGGTACTATGTATTTGCTAATGATTATATTGCAATGAATTCAGTTCAATTCAAAGATATAAGATATCTGTATCCTTTTATTTATTCATGTACATGATGACATTTTTATAATATCATACCTACTGACTGTAGAATAGAATAGCTTTATATTGAAATATACTTTTACAAAATCTTTTGAACACCAAGTGAATCTACGCACCACTGCACTCTTTCATAATGGTCTAACCGAGAAGAACCAATAAGAAATTCGGCTCATAAATCAGTTGTAATTTGATTCAAATCATCCCAGTAGCCATGAACATTCTATCAAGAGTGACCGATTGAGACAAAGAAGAATTACTTAAACCTACGCGTAGCTAGTTTTTGACTTTCAAGTTCGTATCTTTAATCGTACCTAACTGCGTAAAAAGAGCAACAAAAATTGATTCAGACTGACAATCTTTAGTAGGTTATAATATTATAAATGCGAAAGTGTGTTTGTTTGTCCTTCAATCACGCCGCAACAGAGCTCCAGATCGACGTGATTTTTCGCATGGGTAAAGTTGACCTGCTGTTTATCGTGGAAATCGGGGAGTTTCCACGGAATTTTTGCAAAATAAATCCACGCGGACGAAGCCACCAGTATCAGCTAGTTACCTATTTACTTATGATAATTATGCGTAAGGAATTAATTAACGATCGACCAGCGCGAATTTAAAATTATTATTGCCACTCTATATAGGTACTTATTTAGCAATGTTAGTCGTATTTATCCCGATGTGCGTGGTCACAGTCACAATAACAATTAAAATGACAGCCGGTGACGTGAGATAATTTAAAACAATTATGCTTAATTGGTTACCATTATTTAACTTTACACTTAACATAATTAAACTTTAATTAGTAAAACGAACAAGTGTTACTGCTTCCTTGCGTTTTTTGTGATAGGTAGGTACGTAATGCTTCTTTTATTAATTTATTTATTCTGGTGGGTACCTACCACATGAATACATTTCAGAAAACGCCATGCCTAATTATAATTCTTGGTAATTGTTTTGTTTTGTTTGTTTTTTTAAAAAGAATATATTAGCCAAGCTGAAGTTGACTAATATCCCCCTCTCCCCTCCAAATAAACGGAAAGCTTGTGCTAGGAGTGGGTACGACAATAGTGCATCGGGTGGGGCTCGAATCTGCGACCTTGCAGTCTTCGGTCTGCACCTTTAACCGTTGGGCTATTGAAGCTGAAATTTTATGAATACGAAAGGGTTTTTATTTATTTGTTCGTTTGTCCTTCCATCGCGCTGTGACAGAGCTACATAATATTATAGATCGGCGTGATTTTTTTTTTCAAAAGTGAGAGTGACAAAGGTTAGATACTTTTTGTCCCGCAAAAAAGAATCCCAAGGAATAAATGCAAACAAATGTTGTGAATAGCTATGATGGGTTTTATAGTAAGAGAATTTTTTTAAAAAACAAACCCCCTCGTATCAAATTAACTCAGTGAGTGTGACGTAAACAATATGTGAATATGCATGGAATACTTTACATACATGGATGCGACTAATGAATTTATTCCGAACGATCTTTTTGCCCTATCTCTTGTATACCCTTATGAAGGTTGATGTTTAACAGTTTTTACCTAATTTGATTCCGATAGCGACATTAAATTTTATTGAAAGGTGGATCTGTTGAACAATTACTTAAATATGTGTACTTATTTGCTTGTTTACTTGGTGGTTTTTAGTTTTTACCGTACTTTAATATTTTTTTTTTAATTTTTCCCTTAAAATTGACGAAATGGGGCACTTTCAAAGTGGAGATTTAATTTGAGCCATATGTCAAAAACTATAATATATTAGAAACTGAAACTTGTTCGTAAATTCAGTCAGGTAGGTATTTCCTGTACCTGAACACCAAATACTAAAATTAGATAAATATTATAAAGAAACGAAATTATTTAACTTTTAATGCTAATAGATTCTGTAGCTTCACAATAATGCTAATAGATGGCGCTGTATTTGCCATCGGTAAAACAGAATTATGGGATACCGCGAGGTCTCAGTTCGGGGCGAACCACTATTTACTATTACATATTAGTATACCTACATGCAGGAATAGGATAAGGATTTGATTCTGCAAACAAAACTCAAAAAAAAAAAAATTATTTATTTCATATAGGCCAACTTGCGTGCTCTTATGACACGTTAAGCCTCTACCACAGGAAACTATTAGTCTATAAAATTAGTATCATAGGTAGAGGCGGTACAACATAGCGTTGTTATTACAAAACGCCTTGACTCAGAAAATTTATTATCAAACATTAACGCTATAAGATCTTACTCTCCAATTATAATGTCAATAGACGGCCATACATCATGACCAGGTTGCCGTTGTAAATAGTGCAGTAAATCATAATTATTGCATTTTTCGCAATGGCTAATGAGGATAGAACAAGACAACGTTATTTCCTCCAGCGGCCAGCCCGAGTTGGCATTAACTCACATTGTCAGTTCAGACGGACATAAATCTATGAGTCGACGACATAAATCTGCGCAGAATTGAGCAAAAACTTTTACCAGCACACAGGGCGCTCGAGACACACGGCCACTAAAAAAGCTGATCGGTAAAATTAGGCACAACTCGTCGTTTGCAATAGTTGGAAACCTTTTGTAGCAATTGTGTGTTGAAGTGTGTTCGTTTGTTGGCTCAGCGAAGTCACGGATCGAAGTGATTTTTGCATCCAAGTTGAAACTAACTGGCTACATTTTATCCTTAAAAAAAAACAGAGGATTCCCGCGAAATTTTTAGTAAGTATAACATAAGCATAGCTCACGTAATTACTTTCTACATTAATCTGCTATCTAGTAGAATATGAAGGTCGTTTAATTATTATGATTGTGAAACATCTATGTACTCATATTCAGCAAATAAATTTCATTTCATTTCATTTCATTTCATTTAAGGTTGAACTTCAGGAAATATTTCCAGAAAACAATTTTTCGATAATTTTATGAAATATCTAATTACAAAAGAGACCAACCGTTTTTATTGTTTAGAGCAATATTCCTTAGATGAACTTTGAACCTATCATAGAATTCAAAATCTAAAAATGTGAAAAACTAAATCACAATTTCAGCAAAAAAAAAAAAATTTATATCCTAAATAGTGAGCTTCAAATTCTATAAAAGAAGGTATGTTTGAACTGTGTTGAATCCAGAAAAGCTTGAGGCCCATGGCTGTACGGAACCACGTTCATCTCCTTTGAATCACAAATCTGTTGCTTTATGACGGCCATTAGAGAGCAAAAGCTTTGATTCAGCAATAAACATAAATTCGACAGCGTTTCGGTTTTATTCTCACGAATAATAAATATGTAAAGGAAATGTAACTTAAGTGGGTTTAATAATGTTTTGTATCCCGTCGTTTATACTAATGGGATTTTGAATATTTTTGTCACAAGCGAAACCTTTTTTCAGAGAGATTTCAGTAAATGTCTCTTATGTAAACTTTATGCTATAAATTGAGTTTTAATTTTAATAATTGATATCATAATATGGCTTATGGTCCACCTAGAGGGGGACCCACAACATCAGACGATTTACAGGGAGTATACAGGCAACTGAGGAGGATACAGGCAACGCAAGACCGAGGCCTGTGGAAGTCCATGAAAGGGACTTTGTCTATCAATAGACGTTTATCGCTTGTTGGGAAGAAGAAGTAGGTACCTGATTGGCCTTGAAAGAGAAAAGCAAGCACCTGAAATAAAGAAAATACAGTTTTTGACATTAATTTCGGCTTTAACCTTAAGATTGAAATTAAAATTGATTCGAAAGCACTTTTTAAAAGTTTATTTGAATAAAAAATGATTCTATTCAATTCTATTCTATCCTATTCTATTCTATTCTATAGCTGGATTTGCTGGTTCTCCCCTCTTGCCGGCAATATGTCGCAATTAAAAGCAAAATTACCGACACCTACGTTAGCCAGCTCGCTGACACTAAGGCCGGGCACACACCCGCGTCGATCGCCGATTTATCGCGAACACGATAAAATTATAATCGTTATTTATCGCTGCCGAGAGCGTGTACATGCATAATTCATGCGCCTCTTGCACTGACATTAAATACCACAGATACAATACAGCAAGAAATGGAAACACATTTCTTGTTACAAAATAAGTAGCTATATTAGTTCTGTGCTGCTTTCAAGTTATCAGTCTTGTTAAATAGAAAAAAATACGGTTAGGATTTTACTAAATTAATGAAACCGTGATATAAAGCAGTAGCTTATTTTAAAAATAAAAACATTTCTATCGTAGCACAGAATGAAACAGACTAGACTATCAACGCTGATCCGATATGGAAAATGATTGGCTGCAAATTCAGAAAAATATCATTACTAATACTAATTGCTGTTCGCTGGTTTGTTTTTCAATCACAAAAAGCCGCAAAAGAGCTATGAATCGACGTGATGTCGATGTCGCATATGGATATAGTTGAGAACCTGGAGAGTGAGCAGCATTTTTATAATTTAAGTATTTTATACTGCCTACGTCATAGATGCGGGGGGCAGTTTTGACGACCTGAACTGTGATTGGTCGAACGGAATGTTATACTCAGCAATGGCTAGTAATTAAGGTTCCGAATCACTGTAATAATTTAGGCTAAGATTTTGAATAAAAATATTCCATACAAACCATTCGAATCGTGACTTTCACTTATAAGTACACGCTAGAAATAAGAATTCGCCACAGTTTTTAAAAATTCTCAGAACTACATGCCCAGGTTTTCCGCCACCCTGGTAATAATCCAACTGGTAACATACTTATCACCTGTACTCGTAATCTTTCAGACAAAAAATCTTGGTGCTAGTATATCAACGGACATTTGCGATGCCAGGATGCGATTTACGATGTATTGCTGAAGTAACGACGTCGCCGCTTTCGCACGCTGCTCCGGCTGACGTGATGCAACGCAACTGTGTTTGAAGTGTGTGAATTCTTCATACAATTCTCTTGGATGTTGCCTTCAATCATTTTGTTCTTGCGCAGCAAAAATGAGGGTACCTAGTGGATCACTCAGCGGGCGATGGAGAGAGCTATCTGATGCTCAGATCTATATACCGTTCTCTGACTTAGCTGAGATTTAAGATAGAGTTAAAATGAGACACAAGAATGCTTTGACATAAATCTGTCTCATTTTAACTCTGTCGACTCTAAACTGAGTGAGAGTGGGTGAGATTTCAGCCTTAGTATGATGTGTAATCAAATTAGAAATAAGGAGATCCGTGGATGAAACAAAGTTATCGAACATAGTAAGGAGCTTTCTTTTTAATTATGAGATAGGCTTACGCTTGATGACAATTAATGATGGAAATCATTGATGAGGTCTAGTTTGGAGCACGTTTGCCTAAAAAATGCATATTCCCTCTTGAAGATACTCAAATTATACGTGGCCGGGAACAGACGCTAGAAAGTGCGATGCGAAGCTACGAGTAAATTGGCAATGGGTGGAACATATTATGTCTCGAAGAACCGATGTGCGTTCGTGTTCCAAGTTACTGGGATGGCTATACCGCTCGCAGAGGTGAAACATTAAAAGACCCCTCATTCTGCCAGTCGCTTGATATAGGCTGCTCAAGATCGTGTTCTTTGACGATCCTCTCAAGAGTCTACGTCCAGCAGTAGGTAGGAGTAGGTGCCTAGCGATTGATATGATGATGACTAAACTACATAATATAATGATTTGAATTCATTTATTGCAAAGGGAACATAAGGACCTATTATAATACAGGTGAGTACATCCAAATACCTTAAAAGGCATGCAATTATTATCTTTATTATAAAGCTCACACAGTTAATTAATTCTTATATTACTGTCTCATTTTTACTTTAAGTCCATTCAATTATATTTAATGACTTATTATATTATAAAGTACTTAAATAAGTTTAAAGTTATTAAAGCAAACGACGTCTAAAATAGTATATTTCACTAAAGCACCTACAATTATTTGTACATGGCAAAATGGCAAATGACCAGACGTTTCCTCTATAACCTATTCATGGTACATTAAAATCGTATTGGCATTTTCTACAGGTGGTTGCAGAATCGACGAATTGTTAGATACTCGTATAGATTTGTTCTTTAAGGTATTCTATAACACAATTTTCACTACAGCAATAATTATATATGTTTCGACATGTACCGCGTTATAATTTCACTTTACTAATTTTCTGCTTTTAAAGAATTTCACTTTTGTCTAATGCATTTAATAAATATCTCGAGCCAATTTATTAATTGTTCGGGCTTTCTCATCCAATCAGTGCCAGCCATTTTTCTTTTGCCGTCACTTTATGTCCGTTGTGCTTAATAAATATATAGGTTATATAGGTTTTAGGTGTCGTTGATTATTTATTCTTGCTTTGTAGAGCAAATTAAGCCTTTATTGCCGGTTATCAATACTAAGATCTGATAATTAATCAGAGCAGAGTCTATCTTACTCGCATTTGACAGGCCCAAAAATCTCCCATTAACATTATATGATTAATGGAAGAGGTCAAGACCTAAGGCATATGTCAACGAGAGAGAGATAAAAAGTAAACTTCACAAAAAAAGAATGACTTTTGACTTTTTGACAAAATAATAGTTAGTGATCTTGTAAGCACCCTATAGGCCTTTATTCTACAGCGTAGGAACTTGTTACGGCATGTTTATATTCACTAATTAACTTTTAAGTGTGCTACGTTAATTATTGCATTTTATTACTAAATCATTATCGGACGTCATTGATATAAAACATAAAGATACTCAGATTTTCTCAAGTAGGTATGCCTCAACAAAAGTCAAGTCAATGATTACAAAATATAATTTCTTAATACATAAAAATTATATACCTAGTTATTTTCTTACTGGATATTGCGACAGTTTAATTTAGCCGGTATGTTTCAGTAGCCTAAGCACGAATATTTCAATTTTCGAATAGTAAAGGTTAACGCCAGCAAGAAACTTTGTAAACATTGGCGTTAACTTTAACTTTACTATTCATTCGAATAGTTAAGTTAACATGTTATGTTATGCTATGTTAAACATTTTAACTAGTAGATACATTCGTATCTACTAGTTAAAATGTTCGTGCTTAAGCTACTGATAGATGTCATATTTTCAAGATGCTTATTTTTTAACTTTTTCCAAGAAATCTTGGATTTTTGTATCAATGGTGTAAGGTTAATTGGCATTAATTTAATGTATTTTAAAACATTATTGGGAGCACTCAAAGATCTTATCGATTTCGTGGCAAATATAGACTTAACGAGCTATTTAATTGTTGAGTGTATTTTATTCAATTATTATTATTAACTAGTTGATGCCCGCGGCTTCGCTCACGTGGATTTAGTTCTTATTAAAATCCCGCGAGAACTCTTTAATTTTCCGGGATAAAAAGTAGCCTGTCACTCTCCCGGTCCTCAACTATACCCAATTACCCATGCAAAAAATCACGTCGATCCCTTGCTTTATTGCGGCGTGATTGAAGGACAAACCAACAAACAAACGCACTTTCGCATTTGTAATATTAGTAAGGATTAATTTAATAGAACTTTACAATTTAAAATTAAATCTGCTTATTTGTAGCAACTCTATTCCCTCACTTTATCCTTTCACTCTCAACGTAAACAAAAGTTGATAGCAGCAGTAACTCTCTTTGTCATGACCCTTTCCATGAATCACAATAATATAATGATAGTGTCTTTCTGGAGATAAATAATATTCATCCGAGCGGATCCAACCCGGCAATGGCGGTCGATACCTACAGAGATTAGCCACCTGCGCGGGAGATACTAAAGTGTACACGCATTCTGTATTCCCTCACTCTCATAGTCCAATAGGATGGAGATCCGACACGACCGGAGAGAGATCAGGAACATAACCGACAGCTTGACGTGCTCTCCGAGGCACGGGGATGACACACCGCAAACTTCCTAACTCCGAGCTAGCACTGAGAATTTCTTGATAAAAAAAACCTAATACTTTTTTTTGGCCCGACCCGAGAATCGAACCGGGGTGAACCTGCCAACCAGAAGACCAACGAGGCAGTTAAAGTTTCTCAAAGTTTTTTAAGTTAATAAGTCGGTTGGCTCCGTTTTTTAATACTTGTATCTACCACCGGCAGACACAAATATGAAAGTAGTTTCATATTTCGATGTAGGTACTTACACAAAAATTTCGCATACAAAGCTTATTTGGACTTATACATTATCATAATTGCATTAATTAGGGACAACCTTATAAGGAACCGTGTAACCAGTAAAGATAAAATACAAAAAAAGATAAAAAAATATATCATAAAGGTAAAAGATAAATGGCGACAAGATGTTAATTTGCAGACTAATTAAACGAACACCTTTTCGACATTAATCAAAAAGTTATCGAAGTACAAAAAATTGGTTGGAGGAAACCACTTAACCAGTAAACCTGATTCTGTGCTGAAAACTTCGTTTTTGTCGATGAAAGGTTTATCCTTTCTTCGGCTTCTGCGGGGTTCCCACGGAGCGAGTCAGTCTGTCAAGTTTAAGTAGATCATTTACAAGATAAACGTAAAAAATATTTTTACAAAACCGACTTCAAACGCCACTACAAAGTATATCAGAAGAGTTCCCTCGATTTCCACAGGATTCTATCATTAGATCCCAACCTGATGACAATGGAACCACTTGGGAAGTATACCCTTTCAAACAAAAAAATAATTTTCCAAATTGGTTCAGGCGTCTTGAAGTAATCGGAGAACATACATAAAAAAAAAGATTACCTACTTTTCTTTTTTGGCAGATTTTGCTGATTTTCGCTAAACGAAAAGGGGGTAAGTAACTTCTCAATAAGAACCACAAGCTGGCCTACATTAAATAAATACTAATAGTTCTGAATTCTGAAGATAATTTATTTACGTCTAGATATTTGGATTCACTTCGCTACTTCCAGAAATCGTTAACCATTTTTCATTAAAACTATTTTATTTGAACTGTTTAATAGAGCACTAAGTTTGGTCGAAATATTTTCAAATAATTTCTTTTACCGAAACTCCGAAAAACATTCATTATAATAAAAAAACATGCATAATGCGGCCATGACCTACTGGAAACAGACACAGGGGCAAAAACTTCGTGCATAATGTACGAAATACTGCAAATGTATTTGAATTTGACCAAAAAAATATCAAGGTTTCGGTTGCTAACAGGAATAATAATCCCGAATTCGTCTAGACCTTTAAAAAGATCTTTTAGTAAACCCATTACCCGTGGCGTCTAAACCGAGTAGATACTAGAAAACTTAGACAGGTACCTATCAAAAGTTTGAAAAGTAGAGTCCGGATAAAAGTAGTATCAAAAGTACAGTTTGGTTTCGAAAAATTCCTGCTTCGTGATTGAAGGGAAAACCAATAACAAACCACAAAACTCTCAGGCATACAGGTTTCCTCAGATTTCAGGTTTCTTCTAGAGATTCCTTAGAGATTCGCATCCGACAAATAAATCGAAACTGCCTGTTCCTCACGAGGTATTCTTTCTATGGGATGGGATTTCTATGGGATAGAATAGTATACTTAGATAACCCCTGTCGTTCCACTGTTATGTTTTTCCGAAGATGTCCGAAAGGCCTTACCTACGTAGTATAAATAGAATTATTTATTTATTTATTGGTAATCAACTGCGTTTACAACATAATTCTACAAATTTACAAGATTTAAGATAATAAAAAAAAAGACGTGTAGCACTCGGGGACTGCCGCGGTAAAGCTATTGCATAGCATTTTTTATCAACGCAATCTAGCGGCTCACCGTAGAGAAGTCCCGTGTCAGGTTATTTTCGTTACGGAATTTCTGGATTCGGACTCCACGCTGGCTCGCGATAGAAGCTATGCAATAGCTTAAAAAGATTATTTTAGTTCTTAAATAAAGCCAAAAATTATTACATTATTTGAATTAAAAAAAATAAAGTTTAACAGAGAATTCATAATACAGTATGATTGTTAATTTAGGGTAGTTTTCAGAAGTGAAAGTAAAAATAAAAACAAAGGAGATAATTCACAACGTGTGTTCGCGTGGATGCGTGTGTGTGTGGGTGTGTGAGTGAGCGAGTGTGTGTTTGTGCGTCTATTTTCTACGATGTAAACTAATGATCCTTTTTAAAAAAGTGATTTAGATAGGTGAAATACAGTAAAAGCTCTTTATTCGCGGGGGATACGTTCCGTAAACATGCCGCGAATACAGAAACCGTGAATATGGAATGATCATTTATATGGGATTATAGGGGATACGTTCCTAGATGACAAAATAAAAAAAAAAATTATATTTAAAAAAAAAAAAAAATTTAAGTTTTTGACCATATTTGATTAATTATTATTTTCAGGTTTAGGCAATGGTTTAAAGATTCAGCAGTGGCACTAGCAATTTACCTCTTAAAAATAAGACTTTGTTCTGTAGACGGATCAGTTTTCATAAAAAAATCACAAAGCTCATACTACTACTCATACTAGCTATGTACCGATTAGAATTTAGATCCGTGAATAGAGAAATCTAGCCGCGAATATAGGAATTGGGTCGCATTTTTTTAATCCGCGAATAGTGAAAACGCGAATGAAGGAAGCGCGAATAAGGAGATTTTACTGTATGTCAAGATGCGAGTACTGAGTGTTGTATGTTCGAGCTAAGCGCTCGGTCAATTTATTCCTTTACCTACCCAAAAACTAGACTAGCTTCAGCTGCAAGGTCAAAATATTCAAGTACAGAGCAGCACATTATTCACGTATGACCGCGACGCCCGAATGTCGGAATTATACGGCAGCCGAATTGCAAACAACTGCATATAATGTCAGTCATTTATCAAGCGAGCCGAGCATCAATTCCGACTCCCTCATGAATGATGTATCCGTTTTGATGCGACTCTATAAAGTATAATATTAGCATCAATAAATGTGATCATTGTGATAGTGTTGAACTAGGATTACAAAATTATTTTACTTTAACTACCTGACTCTGAATTAAGCAGCATACGGGAAGCTATCAAAATCTCTCAGTGTCTGAAGATAAAAGTCTTTGAACTGAGTTTGATGACTTATGGATCTGAAACATGATGTAAACTTTGCCTCAAAGGTCTAGGACGATCTTTCCTATTAAATAAATAAATAAATAAATAATATAAACGTAAAAATTCTTCTTACAAAATCGACTTCAAATGCCACTACAAAGTATAACAATTGTGCCTATAAAATTTGAAGAGTTCCCTCGACTTCATCACGATACCATCATAAGATCCAGACCTGATGACTATGGGACTACTTGGAAAGTAGGTATACCCTTTCAAACAAAAAAAGATTTTTAAAATCGGTCCAGGCATCTTCGAGTAATCGGGGAACATACATAAAAAAAAGATTGAACCTCCTCCTTTTATGAAGTCGGTTAAAAATAAGTCTCTTCTTATGTTGGTGAAATCGGCCCTAAATAAATCAAGAATATTCGATGTTATAATATTATTATTGTAAAGTAATAAAACTTGACGCATTAGTATCTCTACAACACTATCGATGCAGCACTGAATGATTCATGAAGTCGCTCCATAAATCTGTTGTCGGCTAGAAATAAGATTTTTTGACCGAAACCCGAATTTACACATTATTGATACGGGTTTTATAAGCGGCTTGTAAATTAGTGCGTCTGGTACATTATACTTGACACTGACAGTTGAGGGCAGTGCGCACACTTGCAGACGTGATACCTATCTCTATTCGAATAAATTGAATACATATTGTTTACATAAAGTGATCTTTGCTGTAGGTAGGGAGACTTGAAGGCAATCTTTCATTAATAATATTTATTTACTTAGTCCGTGGTTTTTTGATTCCCCTAATTTTCCGGGATAAAACTTACCCTTTATGTTAATCTATCTCTGTTCCAAGTTTCAGTTAAATGGGTTCCTTCGTTGTGGGGTGAAAGAGTAACAAACATATACACACACACGCTCACACAACTTTCGCCTTTATAATATTAGGCACTAGACGATTAGTGTGATGTGTTAAGTTTCAAATTGAGAGTTCAAGTATTTCTCTACGTGACGATTTAGGAAATAACAAAAGCCATAGAATAACCAAAGATAATTCGAAATATTTCACTACAGAAAGGGCACGTACCTAGCATAGCAAACCGATATCGATAGATGTTGAGGTCCTAGCTGTGGCAATATCGACCGTGTATCGGAAAGTGCAGTATATTGGTAAACCATTCACTGGATGGGCATGCAACTTCAAATTAGTTCTTCTTTATCAACAGATAGACGTCTATGTGCGTAAACATCCTAAGAAACATATCTTAGTTTTGCGCCGCCTGCATCCAGTACCTAGAAGGGGTTTGCCTATACTGCGCTTCCCGGTGCGAGGTCACAATTCTAGCATCTTGGGAACCCAATGAACATCAGGCCATCAACCCATCAACTCGATGAGTTACATCAGTAACTCCGGCTCTCCTAGAGATCTCCTCATTCCTGATTTGATCTCGCAGGGATACTCCGAGCACAGCTCTCTCCATCGCCTGCTGAGTGACGCTGAGCCTTCTTGCGACATCCATAGTTAGTGTAAGTTAACCTGTTTTAAATGTCTGTCAGTGTGCGCTACCTCCAAAGAGTGCAATGTCTAGATCATTTGTCAAGTGGCAGCATTAATATTTCATGTGTCAGTGTATTTTGACGTTTCGCCTCCCTAAGTGCATTGACGACTCTTGTCTGTGCATACCAAATATAAAGTCAACTTTATGCATCTATTTATTTATTTACTACTTACCTAATTACTATTATGAACGTTTTCTACAAAGCTCCCTAACTTTTACGTGCTACCCAAGCTAAGTTAGGTGATGCTTTCTCTCATTTTCGTTTTCACGAATTTTTAGAAAAGAATCTAAATTTGAAAATGACATTGGGCCAGGGATTGTGTTTTGGGGCTACCTATGTATAATTATGAGAGACTCCTACTTAGATACTTACAAGATGGCGTGCCATGTGCTTGGACTATGGTTTCATAATTATGCGAGGGGTCACGGGTTCGATCGCGAGCTTTTCGACTTCTGACTTTTCGAGTTATGTGCGTTTAGTCGAGTAAATATTACTACATGCTTCAATGGCGAAGAGATATATCTTGAGGGAACCTACACGCCAAGTACTGGACAATAAATAAATAAATAAATAAATAAATAAATAAATAAACACCTGAGAGTTCACCATAATGTTATTTATTATTAAACTAGCGGATAATATCAGCTATCTACCAGTGAAAGTCCCGTCAAAATCGGTCCAGCCGTTCCCGAGATTAGCGGCAACAAACAGACACTTCAATTTTAATAGATGTAACACCACCATTCGTAATGTCGCAAGTTAAAATAGATGGCGCCAGCTGTAGGTTGGCACGCGATGTTACGCGATGGACGTGCGTTGCATGAGACGCTGCTATAGTAAATTGCTTTTCATCTCAGACACTTCAATTTTTTTTATTTGTATAGATGTCTTGTAGCCACAAGCCCCAAAGTGCTGATATAAAATCTTAGATGCAGCTGTACCTATTATTATCAGACCACATTTTAGTTTTTCCTTAAATTTTCACCTCACTGACAGTTTCTTCATATTCCAACATTGTATTTCACCCGTTTCACAATTCGTCAGGTGTTAACAATAAAGTGTAGAGTCGGCATTTACACAAACAGACATAAAGATAAATAAACAAGTGTGTCGTCGGTAGCCTGTCGTGTAAGTTAAGGCAATCGCCCAAAGTATTAGTATTAAAAAATCGTAAAACCTTAAACGCATCCACTTTAATGGTGTATAAAAAATGCTGTAAGAGCTGTTTTAAGTATAGTTCGGTTCAAAGTTTGTTAAAGATTTTTGACAAAAAAAAAAGGGAAAACATTATGAGAGTCTGCTGTGTAAGGTCTGTAAAGCTGAAGAATTTCGCACTGGAAAGTGTAGTGCTGACATTTCTACCCTTATTTTGACAGACGTCATCTAACTAGTCGCTTAAAGTTTGATGCTTGTACAACGGAATAACATACGATTACCTACATGAATATGTAATGCACCAAACTAAGTGTAGGTATCAATATGTAAATATTTTGTCAAAACACAGCACTTAGCGTGTACCGTGTTATAGTTAACATAATACATACTATACTCAGCAATCGGTAGTAAAAAGCGGAATCATAAAAATGAAATGAATGACGTCATAAAAACGTTCATCGAGTTGTGACTCCATTTATGCGTGTAAGCCGTTGACGTTCCCCTTTATCTTTATCTGCCTTCGCCTTAAGAGGCCATAAGGTTGGCATTTCCATAATCTATGTAACATTGTACGTGTTACGGATAAAGTTCGTTAGCTGGGCAAAATTACCACTGTTCGGGAAAAGTTGCTGAATCCTACTAAATCACACTAATATTATAAAGGCGAAAGTTTGTATGTACCTACGTGTATTTGTGTATGTGTGTGTATGTTTGTTACTCCTTCACGCCACAACGAATGAACCATTTGCCTGAAATTTGGAATGAAGATTGCTTATGGTCTGGATTAACAAATAGGTACTTAGGCTATATTTTATCCCGGAAAATTAAAGAATTCCGCGAGTACCTACCAAAAAACCTTTATCCACGAGGATGAAGTTGCGGGCATCAACTAGTTATGTGTAATTAAAGGGGAAAGTAAAATATTGGTAAGCGTTAAGACTGCCTAATGGCTCATAATATATTTTACTTGTGTACATCTGTATTTTTTGGAGTATGCCAAGGGAGTCAAAGTTGAAAATGGTAACTTTAGGTTAGGCAATGGTAACTTTAAACGACCTGCTGATTTTACCTGTAGCATACTATAACGATACTCGAAATTATTATATCTTCTATTGAAGTTACCTACATATACCAAGACCCGTTCGAAATGTAATGAACATATTATAACTGCAATTTATATTGAAAGCTCAATAGTGTCAAACTAATTAATAATAGTGTCAAATTGGACGTCATAAAAATGCATTTCACGCATTATGTTTCGAGCAGTTATGAAGACAAGATCCTAGTTTTAAAACTTTAAAAAGCTGAAATTCGAAAGAAAGACGAATACAGTGAAACTAGAAACATATAGAAAAATAAAAGTAATCACAATAGCAATTAGCAATTGCGTATAAGAGCGCAAAAGTAATATCTACACTGCGAATCGAATTTGCAAAAGTTCTGCAGTAATCCTTAGTAGCTAGGCAGTTACGGCTATTCGGAATAATTCCGGCAATCGCAGCAATTCCGGCGATCGTAAGCAATGATTCCGACGATCGTAACTTTATAATTTACGATTATGATGCAACCCGTAATATTATCGATATCGCAGCTTATATTATTGCCCGTTTTATTTTCCTTTCGTGATTGTTCGATAAATAGTGTTGTAAATATTCATTCGATGTTATTGAAATCTTGAATTAGAGATGTCGACATTATGTTTATTGAGGAGATGTTTGTGGCTCTGCGATTATGATTATGTATACCGATGATTGTTTTATGGTTTTCTTATTAGGGTTGACGCATTCTGTACTATTATCAGTTTATATAAGAATAAATATGCTACAAATCAGTAAAACGAGCAGAAACTATATAAATTGTTAGCAGTAGTAGGTATAGTGGGTAGAAATAATGAATATATTATACGAAAGAGTATACAATTATAGCAAATAGTTTATATTTACGATTCTTATTTAATTTAAATAAAAAAAAATTTGCATTTTAATTTCAATAAATTTTAAAAATTTTAATTTAAAATATAATATTATTATGTACCTATGCGAAAGGATGTTTGGTTGTTGGTTTATCCTTCAAAATAGACATTTTAGCCTGGTTATATTAGATGAAGATTTGGATAGTGACAGGCACAGACATTCCAAAAAAACAGAGTTTCCCGTGGGATTTTTAAATCTAATTCCGCGCGGAAAAAGTTATGGGCAAAATACGACATCAATTGGTCTCCCAAAACAAAAAAGTATCGAGAAGTTTTAAAGCATACCAAATGTTAATTTAAATAAAAACCATTAAAAAATGATGCCATCGGTTTTTCTCCATTCGATTTGGGATGATTGGCAAATAAAATGTCATTTGTGCTTTCAATACTTCTTTCATCGTCGATGCAAATGAATGTTATTGGTTATTGTCAACGTTGGATTGTTGGCCACATAATATCGAACTTCCCCGCTGTTTTTGGGTAACCAATTTGTTTTAAATGCCTATTTTACATTGAACTTTTATAAAATGTTATTGTATTTTAAAATGAAAATAAGTACACCATTTTTTGCAGTAAATTGTACGACAGAGTCCATGAGCACCTAAATAATGTCATATCTTATTGTGTTGTACTTTTTCTGCTTTAGCTATACTTAGGTATTTATCTGCAACAGTCTATCGTGTAAGAGCAAAGCATTCACTTTCCCTTCCATCCGTATGTGTATTTATGTATTTTACAGTAGTGCCTAAACTACTGAGCCGATTATGATGGATATTAGTGGTTGGTTATAACGGTCCGGTTGACGGATATAACATGCAATTTTCAGTCAGGTTACGGTTTTTAAACTTTTTATAGTTCTTTCAACTCACGAGGGCGCGTGGCTCATGGTTGTGTGCGTGTCGTATCTGTATAAGTGTGAGCGAGAGCTTGCTCCCACCTAAGCTATACTGACAGGCACGCACACTTACGCAATGTGCATGTACACACGTAACCACAAGTAAAGCTCATGCGCCCCCGTGAATTGCAAGAACTGTACAAGTCTACGTCGATTAACTTTACGCAAGCAATAAATTCCCATCATTTCAAGCTTTACGATTTACTAAAGCCTTTTGGAATTTTGACTCACGGTTAACGATAGCTATAATAAAAGTCAATTTAACCTTAACAAGACAATCCCAAAAGTTGTTAAGTGTGCGACGAGCATAATAACACATAATGAATATAGCCGTGGGCCGCAGACATTTATAGATTATTTATCATATATGCAAATGCCTTAATAGTGTTTTAATGGGTCAGCCGGTTGCGCGATTAAATATTGGGTGCACAGAGCAGCGTGGCGCAGAGGCTGTCGACACAGCCTGGCACAGGGCTGGCACTAATAGCATTTATATATCCTCACTTCGATTCATGTTGGCACTTCCATCCAAGATGTGAATACAATTAAAATAAAAACACTACAGCGCCAGCTACCTAGTGGCCTTAGTTAAAAATCTTAAAACTTGCTCTGGGCCTATGCGACCAACGCAGTTTTATTTAAATTTTGCTATTAGATGTAATGTTAACCTAAAAGTAATTACTGTTTTGTTATCATTATAATTATGTCATCTCAAAACAAAATTCAAATAATATTGCTCTAAGCGTTGGTAGCAAAAAACGTCGAAAAACTCACATTTCATGTATGGAGGCCAAAATTTATTTTTTATTTTATTTTATTTTTATTATTTGTTGTTATATCGGCAATAGATATACACATTCTGTGAAAATTTAAAGTATCTACCTATTACGGTTCATGAGAGACAGCCTGTTGACAGACAGACAGACAGACAGACGGATGGACGGACGTTTGGACAGCGGAGGCTTAGTAATAGGATCCCGTTGGTATCTTTTGGGTGCGGCACCCGAAACATGCACAAATAAATGCACAAAGTAAGATTACCGTTCCTGCCGAAAAGACTACCGGCTGAAAACCTAATTTATAAAAGCGAGCATCAATTTTCGCGCATGGATTCGCTACGCTATTGCTGTGAAAATGTAGGTGGTGTCATACTCTGCAGCCCACGCAGCCCGTCGAATGGACCGACGTAATTATTGACGTCCGACGTATATACAGTTACTGCACAGCGTGCCAAGCGCTTTTGTTCATATTATATTATCGAGTAGCAATAAAATAGGTGCTCAATACAGCTGATTTACTACATAGTTAATTAATTTTAAGCTATACTTACGAGTTACCTTTGGCCCCAGACTTGGTATGCGTGAGGTTAGTTTTTTGTGGGATTTTTAACCTGGAAAAAGGGGATTTCCGTAGGATTTTTTGGGGATAAGGTAGCTTAAGTCACTCACCAAGTCCTCAACTATGACCATGCAAGAAATCACATCGATGCGTTGCTCCGTTACTGTGCTATTGAAGAACAAACCGACAAATAATACACTTTTCATAATAATATTAGGGAGGAGTCTACCACAACTTAAACTAAAACATAAACATATTAACGCCGTCACCAAAAACAACTTATCTCTGAGGAAGAAATTTCTTGGAAGCCATTGAATGTGAAAAAAATGAAATTGAGATCTTACAGAGTGTTAATTTTTTTTAATGAATTTTAAAACGTCTGAACTTTTTTAATCTACGCCAGAATTAATATTCGGTCCGTCGCCCGGAGGTGTTTGGGCAGACAACGCGGGATGTAGTTATTATAGCAATGATTAATAATAAACCTATGATAATTTATGGGCGATAAAATTTGTCGGAACGAAATTGTAAAGACGTATAATTCAGTCTTTGATATATTCATCGCGGTCTTAGGTCATGGCGATACGTACCTACTACCTACTATGAAGCCTACTTTGCAACTTCGGTGTTTTTTGCTTGGTTTTTACATTTTGCCAGGCTTTTAGCATTATGACACTTATTTTTGTATACCTATAAGATGCCTACGAAGAATGTACAAAAAGACATAAGTAAATGTTCTTCGATGCATTTTCATTTTCAAAATAGAGAAAAGTATTTTTTTTCTAATGCTGTGGTGTATAGTCTTAAGATAGATTTAAAACGAGAAACAAATCTATCCCGTCCCCTAAGAACATTCATTAAGTTCAGCTTGGCTCATAATAGTCTTTAAAAAAAACAAAGAAAACAAAGCCTATTTATTTGAAAAAAATACTTTTCATTAAACTTCTTACCTAATACATCTAAATTGAGTGTAAAGTAAAGTAATAAGTAAGTAACACTTTTCAGAAAACGTTTTCATTTAAGTTATACTCAGAATTCAGAAATATTAACATCGCTCGATAAACATGGTCAGGTGCAGTCGATAATGATGGGCTGTAAAGAAATTCATGTAATTTAATTTCCATTATCATTTTCATAAAAAGTAGAATTCGTAATGCGAATTATTTCTCTTAAGGTAGGCGTTCACTGGACGCATTTACACCGATAATATTGGACAAGTCAAGTCGCTTGTTAACGTTAGTTAGCGTTAGAGCGTTCTTTAGCTTCAAGGATATATTGTATATTTTACTATCATCCTAAAGTTGATAATGTAAGGCAAGTACCTAATCATGATCACATTTAAAAAGAAGAACCTGTTTTTTGGCAAACTAAAGGAGAAAGGCTATAAAAAAATAAAAGCCGTTTTAAAGTTTCCGATAACCATGTCGGAGGATTATTATTTATCAGTGAAACATACATTTAAAAAAAAGAAAGGTAATTATATTCAAAGGGATGAAAATCATCCAGTTTACAAATAATGAAAATGATCTCAAGAAGAACCTATGTCCTTTTTACCCGACTAAGGCAAATCCAAAAAGAAAGGGTTATAATTTTAGAGGCCACATTATATACAAAACAAAGTAGGTATTCCAGGACATTAGTACTCAGTAGGTACATCCAATTGATGCCAGTGAGTGTGCACCTTAACAAAAATTACCGGAATTTAATAACATTGTTAAATTATAATGCTCACCTTTGTGCGAACGGATAGAGATAAAAACCGATGAATGTATTGATTATACTTACATATCCATTGGCAGCCCATTTTTTTACATTAATTTTATGTTGTAGTGGAAAATTGCAGCCATTCTTTTCAATCGCACAATGAGAAGTCAACTTTATTACTAACATAATCTTTTTAGGTATGTACTAAAAAATTAAATTAACATTTTCCGTTGAAATATCTCAATTTCACAATTCTTGGTCGATATTATTATTTTGTCATGAACGATTTTTTTTTTGTTCGATTACAAGATGGTCCTTGACTGCGATCTCACCTGATAGTAAGTGATGATGCAGTCTAAGATGGTAGCGGGCTAACTTGGTAGGGGTATGTATGGTAGCCTATATTCAACTCATACCCCTAATCGTTTTTACACGCCACCGTGCCGGAACGCTAATTAAAAGTAAGTTTAATTAGCTTTAATTATATAATCGTAATTAGGTAAAAAAGGAAAAATTTTTCATAGCGCAGACTATTAATTATTTTAATTAATGACTTTTTTAAGCAGAAAAAAATATGAAATTAAAAATTACGCCTTTAGACTTTCAAGATGTCATTGCCAAGGAAAGCATAGCCAATGAAGAAAACTGCCGTCATAGTTACAACACAGTAAAACATACAACTATTATTTTCTTGTCAACGGTACGGTATGACGTCATTTTGTCGGTCACGTTTCGTCGTCACGGTCGACGACGGCCAACTTAACGTGGACAGGTAGTACCGACAAACAGTTTGATAATCCTAATCCTAATATAATATTATAAAGAATGAAAAACCTCAATAGCCCAACGGTTAAAAAAAAGGCGAAAGTTTGTATGTGTATGTGTGTGTGTGTGTGTGTGTATATTTGTTACTCCTTCACGTCACAACGAATTAAACAATTTGACTGAAATTTGGAATGGAGGCAGCTCACATCCAGGATTAAAATATAGGCTACATATCCCGGAAAATTAAAGAGTCCCTACGGGAATTACCTTAATCCACGCGGACGAAGTCACGGGCGTCATCTAGTATTTATTAATGCGTTACGACACACGATTATACTCGTGTTATCGCCGGGCGACGTCTATTTTGCATTTAATGCGCCATAAAGTTTTACGATTGTGTCGCGAAGTCGGTCGCGATTCTCAAATTGATATTTTATCGATATGTGTCACTGTGTTTCGAATTTAATATGTTTTAAGAATGATATTTACGACTTGCGTTTCAGTTGGCTTTGTCCGTAATTTCCTTTTTTTAATTCCAGTCAGTATGTACGTATTATCTGTAAAACAGTACTTTAATTGACTTAGTTACAGACAACGCACAGTCTAAACTTGTGGAACTGTAGATCTTAATATTAAACCCAACCTTTGCCCAACGATGGACAAAAAAGGTTGCCATTCTTTTACACAACACACGAAAAATATAAAAAAATATTCAGTGTCCTCGTCCGCTTTTTAGATACCCACTAGCGCAGATTAACTCCAAAATCTGTGCCAACTAGGTATAACTATGGCCATGAAAATGGAATTCCAAAAAGGAAAAGGTGATTGACTGACTGATCTGTTAATGCACTCAAATCACTGGTTGAAAGGAGTTGTCCCAAAATGGTTTTTTATTTTTGAGTATAATTAACCAGAATGATTTTAATATAGTTTGATAGAGATCCAAAAAGGCTTCTATCTAAATAATTTACCGAATTTTTAAAGACCCCGATTTGGAGAAAATATTTTTTTATGTTTTGATGCATTTGTGGACCGTTGCTTGTGATTTCGCACCGTTTAATTTTTAAAAATTCATGAGCGAAGACATAGGCAAAAGCTAATACTAAGCTTATGAAATTATATTAATATCATTTCCCGTCACAAAAACACTAAAAATTCTGAAATATAATAGCGCGATGTTATTTATATTCCGCTTAGTATTATAATAGGACATTAAACCAATTCTCATACATTTAAACTATTTAATTTATGGGGCATTAAGTTTAAATATTAGTTCCTTATCAAATAATTAATTCACGTAATTTATAGACAAAGATTGATAAACTAATATTGCTTGGACAGATTTTGTTTAAAGGATGGCGGATACAAAACCTGAACACCAAAGCCGGAATTCCTTATTCATAAATGTGAGAAAGAATGGAAAAAGCACAAATCCTTATCTACTAATATTATAAATGCGAAAGCGTGTTTGTATGTTGCTTTGAGCTTCAGTCACGCAGCAGCACCTTGGGACCCCAACGACCATCAGCTCTTCGAACTATGTGCCCCGCCTATTTCCACTTTTTCACAGTTTCGCGACTCGCTGACATAGGTCGGTGACTTTGGATCTCCTACCTATTTCTTCATTTCTGATTTGATCTCGCAAGGATATCCCGAGTATTATATAGCTCTTTCCATCGCCCGCTGAGTGATCCTCAGACTTAGTAAGTACATATATTGCTGAGATAGCAAGAGGGCAAAATACACTATCTTGGTATCGAATATCCACCCCTATATCCGTCCCTTCTGTATAATCTTGGGCTTAATTTCAATTGGATTCAGAATAACAATCTCGGCGGATCGATTTTTCATCACCGAAAACACGGAAAGCGTAACAGCCAAAAACAAAGCACGCAATTTCGCCGCCGCAGGTGTCAGTTTTTAATAAAGCTCCAATCAGTCGACGACCGGATGTGCCGCCATGCCTCCCTTCCGGCCGGAAATGGCGCTCGCGTTCACCCGCGCGCCCTCTGCCCGCCGGAAGCTAAACGTCGCCTCGAGCCACAGACTGCAAATGACTGGATTTTCTTTTGCGAATCGCTTTGTAGTCTGTGTTTCGGTGGTGATTTTTGAAATCGGTTGACCTAACTTTTGTTTTTGTTAAACCTCGGCGTATTGGATATTTAATTTGTAAGCTTGAATAAGTACCTACTCGCTCGCTATTGGTTAAAATGCATTGATGCAGCAAGAATTCCATAGAATCAGCCAACCAGAGGTGACTTCGATCATCACACAGTAGCAATCATTTTTAGATATAGGTACTATTGGTAGGTTAAAGATAACCTACTTAACCCAAATAAAACATACAATTGATTTTTGATCTTTTATTTCACGAGGGCTCCTGGCTCATGGCTGTGTGTGTCGAGTCTTTATAAGTGTGAACGAGAGCTTGCTCGTGCCTGACCGCTCCCACCTAGGCTCCTGCCAGACATGCACACTTACGCAATGTGCTTGTACACGTCGTGACCATAAGTAAAGTGCCCGTAACTTAATAATATAAACGTACTAAATCTACATAATAATATTATTCTTAATTTTACATGGAGAAAATGATTTGAACTCTGAGGCTCTGAAAAAGGTTGTAATAAATTGTCCCCAATTCCTTACAAGACATCAAAACAAAAGAGTACAATCATAAAAACAGTGGCAAGAACAATAAAAGGTTTTTTACGACGTCCGAAAAACAAATATGGGTGACAAGTTTAATCGTTTCGGGGGTTTTTTGGATCTGTATTACGTGACTTACAATTGTGATAATCGCTATCAAACGAAGTATCGTCTCTTGTGAGTGATTGTGTAGTTTCTCTAGTAAAGAAAAACCTTTTTGTTTCTATTGGGTACCTAAGTTTTAACTTAGTAACTAATAAAAATTTTATAGAGTACGTGTACGTCTTAGTGTGTAAAAAGCAATGGTAAAGTAAGGCCTCGTGATTAGGACCTGCAGTCTTTTAGTCGAGGGTGTCACGTGTTTGATCCCGGGAACACACCTCTGACTTTTTAATTCTGCCATTTCCATGCCGCTCATTAGTGAGCCGTTGATGAGTTGCTTATAACAATGATGATTATCAATTATTGTGTACGAGTATTAATCAATAGGAACCATTGCGACCGGATCCTATGGAATATGAACTGGATCAAAGTTGCGTAATATAGGGGCTATTCTTTATTACTGGACCCCGCGGGCTCGTTTGAGTTTGTATTGTTAAAACTATTGTATCGGACTTTAATCGAACAGTCTCGGAAATTGCGGAAAACTCACCCTCGAGCCATACACTCGACTCTTCATAATATAAATGTTTACTGCTTTTGACAAGGACAACGATATACGTTAATCGATCGGTACAAGGAGATTATTAAATAAATTAGTTTACTTTGCTGGAAGTGTACTAGAACGTTCTAAAATCGAAAATACATCGTTCGAACGAACTATGTATTTTCTTTCTTTCTTTTCTTTCTTTCTTCCGGTGTCTGAATTTCTTCTCACGTATAACTTGAGTGTCTTTAATATAAGGGTGAATAAGATTCTCCTAAGTAATCGCGCATCTCAAACAATCTAACTTTTTTGTAAGAATTCAATTGTTAACACGCTCTCGGAACTAATATCGATTTTTATTGGAAAGGCGTTACTAGAAGGAATCTATCTTATTCTTCTAAAAAGCTTATTTTTCTATCATCTGTCAAACTAAAAAAATTGTATGTTAGGTAGGTACAATCTCACAGGCATCGCTTTTATGGTTTGGAGAATCATTAATACATAGATATCAAAAATAGAAAGGAACCCAAGATTGATCCTTGTGGCACACCTATTATAGCAAATGAAACCGGGGCTTTCACATCATCTATGCACACTTTTTGAGTTCTGTTACTAAGATAGGCAATGAAATCAAGTGCAAAGCCTTTAATGCCATAGTGGTTGAGTTTTAATACCATGATTTGGTGATCGACACTAACAAATGCCTCATAAAGGTTACAAAAGATGCCAATAGCTTTCTATACGCTTCCAGGCATCGTAAATATGTACTAGCAGTTTGGCGCCAGCATCAGTAGTACGACCTTTAATGAAGCCGTACTACTTGGCCATACTATTTACACTGCCATACCCCTTCCAAGGTAGCCATTAGGCTTTTAAACTGCATCGTCACTTATCATCAGGTGAGATAGCAGTCAAGAGCTAACTAGTCATTGAATATAAATAAAAATTACACATTTACTCGAGTGGATAGCTGCAAGAAGTGTTTATTGACGGAGCTCAGAAATATCTTCCTAACTCTACTAACGGTTAGTGCAAACACAGCGTTTAGGCATATTAATAAATTATCGAACCGACGCTGTTTGCTCACATATTTTAGTGTACTCGCGCTAATCATAGAAGAAACTCCGCGTTAAGTTGTTGGCAAACACTTTGAAGAGTACTTCGCTTAGCGAGTGTGGTGTGATGTACCTATAAAGGTTGCTCCATACTGTACACCTCCCTCTGAATCTTCGTTCGCGTGGACTGTAGAGTTAGGCTGTTAAGAACCTGTGGAGAACCTCTGTTTTCCGGGATGAAAAGTAGTGTATGTTATTAACCAAGTCCTCAATAAACCCATGAAAAAATGATATCACTTCTTGCGGTGGGAATTTATAGCTGTGCTAAAAACCAACGACAAACCAAATCTATACTATTATAATAAAGAGAGAGCGCGAATTTTGTGAGTTTGTATGTATGTCCGGAGCAAACTTTGGAACCACCGCACCTATTACAATAGTTCTTTTACCATTTCAAAGGTACATTATTCCAGATGGTTATAGGCTATAATTATGTTAATAAATGTATTATGGCTAGATATTATGTGCAAATTTGTTAAAGAAGTCGGAATTTTTTTTGACTCTTAAACGTTTTCAAGGCGTGCGCTGGGTCATATACTGTTATTGGATGAAAATGATGTATGGGTGAATTGTTCCTCTTAAAGAGTTCTAAAAAAAAGTCCGCGATAGCATATGTCTATATTCTAAGTATAACTTACAGTAACCATTTCTATAAAAAATAATTAATTATTTTCGAAGCTTCTTTAACCGATGTGATGTCAATCTATATCTAAATAAATATGTTTATTATCGTAAGTATTTAATTTAGAACATATTTGCCCTTTACACTATGCAATTTAAATAAATATGTTAGGAGTTATCGGAAAATTAATATTTCCGCGCGACAAAATAATAAAATGGTGCCAGCTGGCGCGGCGGGGCACGGTGGCGGGTATCGGTGCGGGATATTCGTGTGGTTCCTGTGGTGATCTTATTGACAATCGTCTCCTATAAGAAGCTCACAAGAACAAAATAAATATTTAATTTTCAACCCGGACGAAGTCGGCGCGGGCTTCTAGTATATAATAAACCGCTTAATATCAAAAAACTTGTCAAAAGTTTACCGAATTTTCATTAGTATTTAGCACCTGAACACAACCCCAGTGAAACTTACGCGGTCCCTTTGCCCCTTAGTATCAGGTCCACATGAAATGTACTACGTCTTTCAGCTTCTACAGACAAGCCAATTTCCGATTCTTTAAAACCTTTAAAAGTTGGTAAAACAATGAAATATGTTGGTTTATTTATTCTTTAAGAGAAATCTTTAAAATTATTTACTATCATGTTCGGCATGTTCAGGAAAATATTGATAATTTTAAGAACTTTTAACTATGCCTATGTTTAGATATGAAGTAACAAATAAAAGAGGTTAAAGGTGATGTGCGCGTAAATGATGACAGCCTAAAATATTTCCAAAAATTTTTGCCCACATATGTTTCGCTTTAACTATTCATATTGCGAGATCCTTACTATACTTACTAACATTATAAAAGCGATAGTGTGTTTGTTATTCAATCACACAATTTTTTTTTTTGATTTTTATCTTGGAAAAGTAGGGTTCCTGTTCCTAACTCCATGCAGATGAAGTTGCTAAAAAGTTAATGATGATGTAATGTGGAATTTTGAAACTATTACACTTAAAGGTATCAACACCAGACATGTTGGTTGTTGCCGTGTTGGCACGTCTGCAGATAGCTTTTGGCTCCGTGAGGACTCTATACAGGCTCGATTGTTGGACAAATACTTACAAATACGCCCTATTGACCATCGTCCTTCTGGGAACATGGGCACAGGTACCGCCGTTTTAACGTGTTTACGCTAAACCGCTAAGGCGACGCGCGATGGCGGGCGACGCTGCGCTAAAGCAACGCAAATGTTTAATCACGAACAGTCTAATCATTTTTGTAATTCTGTGGAAACTGTTCTTCTAGCTACCCGTTTTCGTTTTTTGTTTTTCGATTTTACGATGTTTGGTACTAAGGGGCTCAGACGGTGCACCGTTTATCGTTCATTTTTGCGATGAACGATGCACGATACCAATGAACGTTTCGTCGCGGAGGCAAAATCACCTGTAAACGGTGAACGGTCGGTATTTAGACGGTTCATTTTCGATGACTCATCGATGAAGCCTCGAAAATGAAAGCAAAAATCTCGAAAATGAACCGCCTAACTTGGCCTTAATGTAAACTCAATGATGCATTTGGTGTTGAAATCCTCACGGTCATGGGCCAAGGATGCTAAATCCTTTTTTTTAAGGATCTAGCTTCCAGTCTCATTAAGTCCACTGGTGACCGGACCGGAGGATTGGAAGTTACCTCGGCCAACATAATATAAGTTGGGAATGTAGCGGGGTAGATAACGCAGCCAGCTTTCTGTAGTTCCAGTAGTTTAGTTTGGATTTAGCTTTTATTTTTGATACTTAGGTTTTAAATTAGATTTTAGTTTAGTTTAGTTTGTATTTGATGTCATATTATTTCACTAAAATACATTAACTCAAGGAAAAACAAAATTCTTTTGCTGGAACTGAAGGAAGGGTTTCCAGCATTTGTTTTGTTACTGGAAGCACATCTTATACTATACAGTTTTTTTATTTTTGTTTGGTGGAATTACAGCAAAAGAATTTTGTTTTTACTCGAGTAGCACGGAGTTCCGCAACGTAACGCCTGCTTCTATCTTCTATTCTAAAAAACTTCTTACAATCTGAAATGGAAAAGAAAAGCGGAGCACAATAGCCTGCACTCCGCGCCCGTGGCAATAACGCCAAACAAAGCCGCGCGACCCCTGCCCAAGTCAATTGGAGTTCTGCGAATCTTATTTACATGCGACGAAACTGTATTGAAAGAAGAAAGAAAGAAAATATGTATATTTATTCTTGTTTTGTGTTACAAACAGTACCTACATTTTATACTAATATTGAGTTATACTAATGTCTGTCTGTAACACTACTCAGAATGGGTGTACAATGTAGGTACAGCTCAGCATATGCCGTGCATTATAAACGACTATAATACGCGACGCTGATTTTCAGCTGAGACCTGAGTAACGTCACAGCGTCACACGTATTGGTACGGTTTTTAAATATTGCACATCGTGCCTCAGAAAGAGCCAATTGGTCAGCCTAATAAACATAGTATAACGTCAACCTCAGCTGCGTAGAGACGTTTTGTCTCTTCGTACGAAAAAAATCGATACTCTGCAGAGTGAAGGCAGACGACTTTCCAAAACGACCTACTAATATTTTAGCTTCGAAAGTTTGGATGGATGTTTGTTACTCTATCACGCCGCAACGACTGAACCGATTTGGCTGGAATTTGGCACAGAGATAGATCATAGTCTGGAATAACACATACGCTTTTTATCTCGGAAAATAAAAAAGTTCCTGTGAGATTTAAAAAACCTCAATCCACGCGAACTAAGTCGCGGTAATGAGCTATTTGCATTTTAAATTTCAGCCAAATCGGTCATTTGTTGTGGCATAAAGGAGTAAAATACACACACACTCATACAAACTTCCGCCTTTATAATATTAGTGTTATTAGTGTTATGTAAAATGCATTTAGACTTCAGAGCAGTCCACAGAAACAGATATACTTACCTATATACTCTTAAAAACATCACTCCTCTCCAGCAGTTTGGTAAAAAAGGCCAATATCGTGTCGTCTTCCTCACGTGACATCTAAAACTCGCAAGAAATTATCAGAGCATGTAACGTGTTTATCAGAAACTGGAAACCTGGACCACTGGGTCAACGTGCAATCAGATTACGTCTTGGTTCCATTTCCCCTCGATATGGGCACCTTATAAACGTTAAGGGTTAATTCTCCTTAATTCAAGCCTCAATAGCCCGGTGAGAGGTAGACTGAAAACTGAAAAGTCGATGGTTCAATATCCATCGTTTGTAGCTGCAGTAAGCTTTACGCTTTGGAGGGGATAGGGGACTATTAGTTAAAGTTTAACATGGTTAACCTTTAACTAATAGTCTTTTTAACCGACTTCCAAAAAAGGAGTTCAACATGTTCTCAACTCGTTGTAATCTTTTTTTTTTTACTGTTTATGTATATTTCTCGATTATTCGAAGACGTCTGGACCAATTTAAATTTTTTTTTTTTTTAATTTGAAAGGGTACATTTCCCAGATGGTCCCCTAGTCATCAGGTTAGGATCTGTTGATGGAATCCTGGAGAAATCGAGGGAACTCTTCAAATTTTATAGGCACAATTGATATACTTTACAGTTTATAGTGGCGTTCGAAGTCGGTGTTGTAAAAAGATTTTTTAAGCTCTTTGTATAAGGTTCTTAATGTAGCCCACTTCCCCACTTTACGTGTAGGAGAAATACCCAAAATAATTTTTTCATGATTTTACAGTACAACTTTGTCGGCATAATTAATAATTAGGTATAATCTTGCCAAATTACAGCTCTTTAGCACCAATAGTCTTTGCGCTATGCTGTGGACAGACGGGTGGACTTGGCGAAACTATAAGGGTTTCTTGTAGTTTTACTACGGAACCCTGGAAATGGACTGGCTATACGATTATTTATTAAACATTGGTATTTCGTGACCGAGCTATTTGCCACGTCAATACGCGGCTGTGTTATGAAAGTTTGCCAAATCAATTAACGTTATTAACCGACCAGAAGCATTCGCGCCAAGCTGTTTGAGTTGTTCATACAACCGTGGTAGTTTCAATTTTACCACATTATCACGCGATGTTTGAGCAAACTATCATTATAATGGGGTTTTGAAATTTGAATTTCACTTGACCACACTCGGCGTTTAATGAGGTGTCAATTATGTTGCGTTTCCGTTGAAATGTACCTACATTGTCGGTGGACAAAGAACTCACACAAAGAAAATTGTATGTTTATGACATACTTTTATACAATAAACGTTTGACCACGATCATACTTGATGGAAAGTGATGAGCAAAGAATGCTAAGAAGATGACTGTTAACTCTTCTTTAGAAGATACGCAGATTGCATTGGAGTGCCAAGGTACTGGAGTGGCGACCCTGCACCGGCAAACGCAGTGGTAAAAGATGAAAAGGGAACAAGTTCATAAAGCTCTCGCACAAGCACAATCGCCGAGAAAATCCTAAAAAAACACCTGATATTTTCATTCAGGGTTAAAGGAGTTTGATTTTTAAATATATAAAGTGCAGAAAACTCCGAAATACTAGAGGAGTGTGCATGTCAGCGGATGGGTGAAAAAGGGGACTGAAGTCTTTAACCTCTAGGGTTTTTCGGAATCATAGTAGTATACTTAATATGCTTATAACTTAAGGCCAAAGTTGCTCAATCTCAAGTTGCTTAACCAATACAAACGACTTAACTTATATGCGTTGTCGTAACTAAACAACACTATAATATTATTTATTATTATATTTTGACACAAATCAATACATAATCATCGGAAAGCATTGTTTGTCAAACACTTTCGAAAACACAAAACCATTTAATTAACTCATAGAAAGAGATATTCAAGTTACATAAAATGTGTTCTCTAAACCTATCAAAATAATTTATTTAAATATTACGATAGTAACATTAAAGAACTTAATAGTTACTTATCTGGCGTAAGTGATATATTGTTAACAGCGACGGTGTTTTGACCGTGTTAACACCGCCCTCGGCGTTAGTCGACGTCTTAGAATACAAATGAATAAGAATAGAGAAAACCTTCGAGATGCATGGGTAGTGCATTTGGTTGTTCTAACTTTCACCACCAACTAGTCGATTGCGAGAAAGCTGCATCAAATATTGCTACTATCTCAATTGTAGTGATGGGCTGAATTTGTGTGTGAAATAAAAAAAAATATGTAATTCGCCATTTTGTTTTAGCAGCCAAATAAAATTCAAAGTCCTGACTTACTGACTGAGATATCAACGCACAGCCTAAACTACTGAAGTGAGAAACTTGAAATTTTTACAGTTGGTTCCTTTTATGACGTAGCCGCACACTAAGAAAGGATTATTGGAAATTCCACCCCTAAGGGGTTTAAATAGGGGATGGAAGTTTATATGGAACTCCGTCATTTTTCAAGCTGTTTCCATCAAAGTTGGTATTTGAGCTTTCAGTTAAAAATAAAGACATACGTGTGTCACAGTTTTTGAAAATTCCACCTCGAAACCTAATTCCACGCGGACGAAGTCGCGGGGGCAAAAGCTAGTAGTGTATATTATTTTACTACTTAAGCCTTTTCAATTGATACCCATATTGAGAGAGTTGTGAAAAATATATAATTTTTTCATTCTACATAGAATCAAATACTCCACGCATTTCTATGTTCTTACTTGTAGATTTATGCAGCATTTAACTTGACGTTGGTTCAGATTAGCAGTCAAAGGGCTTTCCGCTGACCTGCGCAGCTTAGCGTCGCTTTGTGGCCACAGAGCAGACAACTACAGAGGCTACAGGTTAACTTGAAGGCATCGTGAATAAGTGAAACTCTATCGTAGAAGACAGATCTCTAAAGACTTAGCAGTGGTTCTGCTTTAATAGCATACCTAAATAAAAGTTTCTTTTTTTAACCGAAATAGGCTTGCCCTTGACGACAATCAGCACTGGATAGCGCTAATGAGGTCTAGGTTGGAGCGCGCTTGTCTAGAAGATGCCTATTCACTCTTGCCTTGAAGGTACTCAAATTATAGGTGGCAGGAAACACAGGAGTGTTTTAAAATATGGAACTGTTATAGTTTCGTCCAGTTCATCTTTTTGTTTCACCTACTTTTTTGTTCGTATGTGTGTGTCGAAGCCATTTTATTTGGAAGCTACGTCATTGGTTAATTTAAAAATAAATAAGAATCAAACTTAATTTGAATGAGGCACGCTTGGGAGCGGTCGGATCTATTTCTCCAGAGCAGCTTACTACATAAGCTACAGGCTAACTTAGAGGCACTGGGAATAAGTGAAACACTAATATCGAACGTAATTTTCTTAGACTTAGCAGGGGTAGTTCTTAATTACAAACATACCTATACAAACAAGTGTACTGAGTGTACTACCTACTCTACCCTCTGACAATTTATGGGGTCATTATGAAACTCTTATATTTACGGCTAGTCCATCAATTTTTTCAATCTACCTTTCCGATTGTCTGTTTGTCACAACTTTCTTCATAAGTTATAAGAGCCACAAATTGGCCATAAAATAAATATCCAGTTCTTTCAGAATAACTTTAAAAGCACAATGATTTCTGAACTTTGAAATTGTGTAGCTACTCGTAGCTTATGACAGTGTTTATTTACTGTATTACCTAATACAACAATAAACTAACGTTAATTAATACCTCTAAAGATTAAAAAGTATGATTATAAATTCTAATCCACTGGGGTATTTGTAACGCCACAGTAAATCCACGCAAAGGAAGTCCTAATTCCTTTATTTCGGTGGACAGTGCCACACGAGTGGCGTGTCTCCATATTTTTTATCCAGGGCCGCACTCGATTAATCTTGCTTATCTCCCATCGCGGGCCAGTTGAATAATCGCGGTGAGGACGAGTTTAACATAAATTAAGTTTTCCACGACACCTGAGATACCTCCCTGTGTTAAAGACATTACAAACTTATCGAACTCCCCATACATGCGATTGTAAACTTTATTTTGCTTGAATTAAGAGTGGGAGAGAGGGTAAAGGTAAGTTGGTTTTAGGGTAATAATAAGCCCGTATTCCAACGATGTATATCATGAACACGAAAGAAAGGTTAAGTGTGAACATTTGTTTGTTAATGTGCTCTTGTAATGGATTTCTGTTTTTTGTCGGACAGATGATAAGTTGTTTTAGTTGAGTTGATCGATGGCCGCTCTTTTTGCTGTTAAAGACGTTGTATTTTTCATTCCGTATTGAATTAATTTACTTATCAAAATGTTATATGGAATCAAATTAAAGTGAATGCATAATATATCTTTTTAATGAACAAGTTTTGTACTTAATTAAGTTTTTATACAGGAGTATAAGTCAAACTGCTTTCAAAAACTTTTGTACGGTTAATAACTGTATCTAGGCTTATGAGTTTTTTTTTTAGTAGCCAAGTTGAACTTAACTTATATTCTCCTCTCCCCTCCAATAAGTGGAAATCTTGTGAATCGAACTTGCGACCGTCCAGTTTTCAGTCCGCACCTTTAACCCTTGGGCTATTGTGGCTTTTTTTGAAGTTGGGCTTATGCTTATACTTTGAATAATATCTACTTCTAGCTTTAACCCGCGGCTTCGCTCACGTTAGTTCGATTTTTTAACCCCCTACTTAACCCTCTTGGGGTTGAAATTTTCCAAAATCCTTTCTTAGCGGATGTCTACGTCCTAACAGCTACCTGTATACCAAATTTCAGCTCGATCGGTCCAGTGGTTAGAGCTGTGCGTTGATAGATCAGTCAGTCAGTCAGTCAGTCAGTCAGTCAGTCACCTTTGCCTTTTATATATTTAGATGAAGTTATACCGAAGCGAATGATTATACAGATACAACTCGCTACTGTTTTCCATACTATTCATAGAAATAGGTAGGTATTGTTTAGACAAGAGATATTGCTGAAAACGATGAAAATATGAGTAAAACAGAAAACATAAATTCCCGAACGAAAAGATATAAAAGAGAAGCGGAACAATAATATTTGGACATAAAAACGTTCGTATGACGTTCGGCTATAACCGGGACGGGAGTCGCGCTGCGTTATTGTAAATACCGATCGGAGCATAAATTTTTCATTTGTATCGAAAAATATTCGCCCTGCTCTTACATACATGGGACGAAAAATCTATATTTTACCTACATTGTAAATGTAATACTATCCTCCCGACCAAATCCCGTCACGGTGGCTAACCTCAGAGATCCAGCCATCTGCACGGGAGATATCTCTCTATTCCCTCACTCTTTTTTTTTTTTTTAAATGTTTATTGCTATTAATTTCTGTTGTTATTTTATAATACAACATCTTTTTTACTATTTGGTTTACATCTATTTGCTATTTTATTTCTATTATTATGTCTATAGGTATATTATCCTACTATTAGTATGTTTTATGATGCGATGGTGGTTTTTTTTTTCCTTCTCTGCTTTTTATATTGTTATGTATACTGTTTCTTGCGTATGGTCTTTTTTTTTCTTATGTAAGTATGGTCTTTTCTTTTAAAAGGGTTTTTTTCCCCACTCATCGTCTTTCTTATTAATTATACTATGTTACTTATTTATATATGTTATTCCTTATTATTATTACTATTTTCGTTGGCACTACCGATGATAAAAAGTAGCCTATGTGCTATTCCAGTCTATAATCTAACTTTGTGCCTTTCAGCCAAATCGGTTTAGTCGTTGCAGCGTGATTGAGTAACAAACATCCATACGTCCATCCAAACTTTCGCATTTATAATATTAATTAATTAATAGGATAATTTGAAACATCCCAGAAAACGCTTTATGTGCGTACGATCACTGAAAAATCGTACATCTATACGAAAGTGAAAAATGGCAGAGCTGCCAATTACACTAAAAAATGTCCGCGGGCCCCAATTAAAATGATTTACATATCAATAAATCGTTCATGTAAGCTCGGCTTAAATATGGTTTTATGGCGACCATGGCGGACGGAGTCGCGTTACGAGCACTGGTTTAATGGGGGTGCCCCATTGCTCATTGAAAAACGTTTTTTTTAACGATTGATTGTCTATGTATATTTGGGGGTTTTGGGACTTACCTACTGCAGATGGTTTTTTTTTCAAATTTTTTTTTTAATATATGGCTAAAAAGCCATGCTAATTTATTGTGTTAGGATTATAGATAGTATAGATGTCAAAGATGGCCGCCCACGCCGCCACAAAATGGCGGATTACATGTTTTTATTTTAACGATTTCTGACTAGCAATTAGGATGTTGTAACATGTCGGGGGTTTTTTAAATTTTTCATTTAAACTTGTTCAACTTCTATTTTATCCCTTTAGGAGTTGAAATTTTAAAAATCCTTTCTTAGCGGATGCCTACGTCATAATAGGCAATAGCTATATGCCTTTCAGCCCGATTCATTGAGTGATTAGAGCTGTGCGTTGATAGGTCAGTCAGTCAGTCATCTATTCCTTTTATATAAATTTATTTAGATATTTAGATGTCGATGAAAGCTCAACATTAATAGTAATATGGCAAGCAAATGGCAGTGTAAATTAAATATTCAACTAATAAACAAGCATGTAGGTACACTTTGACAAATGTAATTCCGAGTAATAATTGTGAGTGCGACACAAGCATAAACATATTATTACTGTCGTGGCACAACATCGCATGTCAAAATGCAATACGAACTCATTTCATTTCAATTAGATAAATACTATTTATATAGGTACTAGTCTATTACTGCAACTTTGTATTCTTCTACGTTTTATGAATAAATGCAGTGCTGCGCGTAATTCCAAGTCAATTTCTTTTATTAGTGCCAAGCTAGGTGCCAAGGCATATAAGGTTGACTGCTCATTTGATCGATTCAGTCTGATGGATATGAAAAAAAAAAACAAGTTTTTGTCTTAGTAAGGTTTTTATTTTCGTCGTGGCTTCTAAATGAATATAAGTAAAACAAAGTAGCTATCCGTTTTCCTTGTTATTTCATTTCTTTATTGCTTGATAGCTATACAGTAAGGCCTGCTTTTATTCAATATTTGAATATTATAATTTATCAAAAAATCTTATTAAAAATATTGGTTTAAAATTGAGTTGAAAGTCAAAATTCAAAATTCAAAATTTATTTATTTCATGTAGGCTACCCTGTAGCACTTATGATAAGTCAAAAATCTACCACCGGTTCGGAATGCAGATTCTGCTGAGAATGAGTGATTTTAAATTTAGGATCAATAATATATAATTATGTTATCATACCCCTATAACAATATGAAATTCTGTTGTAAATATTGGCAATCAGTTACGTCGAGAGAAGATCGATAAATAATTAAAATTCAAACAATCAAATAAATATTTTATTCGGCTGTCCAACGTCAATGATTTACACGTGAGGCCACGTTATTGGTACACCGCGCCGTTTAACACAAATCATCCATTAATTATACATAGTTGCGTGCGAAACGATACTAACACATTAATCGTCGATTTGAGATATAAGTAAAGGTTAGAGCGGCTATTGGGAAAATGTTCACGAAAAAGCCTTGGTTAGGACGCGTTCAAATTAGAGGCGTAATGAAGCGCTGCAGTGGCGCCACTGCTAATTATCATACAATATCTAGAAGCGCAATCGCAGTGCGACTTTTGTTACAATAGCACATCATTGTGCACGTGCCCTTTTGCTTTAGTTGCGCTTTTGAAGTTAGCAATACTTACGTGATCAATAAATTATTATGTTATGAGCCCAGCTTTTCTGTAGAGTTGAATATTACGCAAATAAACAGCTGTCAATGTTATCAATTTACATTTCTGAAATCATAGAGTTGCTAATGAACAGCGAGATCAAACAGCTCCGCAATTAATCCAACGCTATGAATATGCAATGCTAACTAGTCGGAAGTTGAAACAAGAGATAAATAACCCAATAGTACTTAGTCTCGTTAAGTACTGTATAGACTACATACTTACTTTATTAATTGTGACACAAATGTTTGTGTGTTAGTTAGTTAGTGTCCTGTGTTTGGACCTACCAAACACAGGACACTAACTAAATGAGGTATCATTATAAATGTTGTAAGTCTGAGCTTGCTCAGACATTGCTGTTCACATACCTAGAGCCACTAGATGTATATACAAACATGTATGTACAAATACAACACAAAGCGTCCATGGTCGTAGCCTTAACCTTGCTTTAATTTTTTTAAGTTACGTTAAAAGATAGTGCACTTAGGAGAAAAGTGTATAACAGCACCATTGGCATTAGATTAGTTCCATAAAAAAAAGGTCATCAAACAGTTCTAACCCAAAAGAAAAAATTAGCGAAAGCAACTTTTTGCCCTGTGACTTATGTTCCTATGTCCTATCTATGACAAATACATAACATTTAAACATCTTCGGTGCGAATCGATGCTAAGACATTAATCGTCGGACATGTTTACACGACTTTCGATGCACGCGAGTTTAATGTGCGTATAAACTTAGGCTCGATACATGACAAGCGTTTCAGATGCGCTTTTTTAAACGCTCTGTTTTTTGGCGAAGTTGTCTTAAGTGTCCAAACTAAAATGGAACTTCTGAATAGTTTAGGAAAACCACACTGTTCTTACTTGAAGTTCAATATCTAAGACAAATAGGTAGTCCAACTCTTTTGTGACACATATTTATTAAAAATCTAGTTTCAATATTGTAATCTAAATCTTATCTTATAAACTTGATATGAATGCTCATGTAATATTATAAACACAAAAAAAGATTTTACCATACGATTATAATGTAGACCGAAAGTTTTTTTGTTTAAAGTATCTATTTTTTGCGCCTATCCATCATTGGTGTGTTCTACATTATTCTCTCTGACAGGTTTTTAAAATAAATGTAAAATTTATGTATTTGGCGCATGCGTTATAATTTTTTATGACTTATGTAGTTTATGTCATATTAAATCTCTGACGATCATTTTTATTGTCATGTATAAACTAGCTTTCGCTTGCGACTTCGTCCGCGTTAGTTCGTGTTTGTAGAACAGTTTGTTATTGTAATAAAAAGTTTATGACGATCGATCCGTAGCGCGTTACCGCGTGATTGAAGGACAAACCATACTTCGCACAGATTATCAATAGGTACTAAAACTCTCAGAACGTCCAATTCATTCCTGAAACTATGAAACTCAAAAAAATCTGTGGCAAAAACTAGTTAATCTATTAATATTATTATTAAATAGATATAAATAATCTTCATGAATATGCATACGGTATTCTACACGACTCGCAAGTTAACTGATAAATATTATTTACATATTTCGTATTAATTAGGTATTGATTTCAAATAGGTATAAACTACAAGGTAATATGTTGTAGGAAATAATTACTGTAAATATATCTAGAATCTAATCAGAATCTGCAGAATCAATGGTGCGGTAGGTTTATAGTTAGTGGCACAGCATTCTGGTTACTATGTTGATGTCCGCGACTTCGTTCGCGTAGATTGGGGTTTTTTACTTCCCACGGATACTCTCCTACTTTTCAGGATAAAGATTAGCCTATGTGTTATTCCATATTGTCACCTATGTCTGTGTCTTTCAGCCAAATCGGTTCAGTCGTTACGGCGTGATTGAGTTACAAACATCCATCCATCCTTCCATCCATCCAAACTCTCATATTTTTAATACATACTAGTTGAAACTTGAAGCCCGCGACTTTGTACGCGTGGATTGAGGTTTAATAATTTCCGCGGGAACTCTCTTATTTTCCAGGAAAAAAGTAGCCTATGTGTTATTCCAGACTATAATCTATCTCTGTGCCAAATTTCAGTTAAATAGGTTCGGTCGTTGCGGCGTGATTGAGTAAGAAGCGCACAAAAAAATATGGGCACAACTTACCACTTGAATGAGAAAGATTTACGCCATAGTTTTATTATTATGTAGTTGTATGAAAAGCAAACCATACACTTTTTGTATTCATTATTTTATTTTTCTCCTGTTAATAAATATAAATAATATAAAACTACTTCTTTTTTCTTTGATTTATTACGACGTATGATAAAATTATTATGGAATTAAACATCGGATTGTCAACAGGACAGGAGTGAAACTTGAAGTATAATTAATTGTGTATTGAGTCGTGGCAATAAATATGTCAATAAAATAAATCTATTTGCGCCGGGGCGCTATAATTGACTGCTGATACGTATCCACGCGGAATCAATAAATATGGCAACAATATTAGGGCTCGTACAGATCATATTCCATCATTTTGGTTTGTTATTGCCGAGTAACGTTTAACCAAAGTGTAGGAAGTTCTGACTTCTGACAGTTTTTGTACTGAAAATCTGTCAGAACGTCTAATTTAGGTAGTAGCCTAAGCACGAACATTATAAGTTATAACTTTCGCAGTTAAAATGTTCATGCTTAGGCTACTGTACGTCAATCGACTATCGATCGAGCTCATTATTTATATCCAACTATTACTATTTATATAGCTACTCGTGCTGATTCACTGATTGACTCACTCACTGACTCATTGATTACCTCTCCTAAAAATTTTTTTTTCACTCATGTTTCACAAATGTCACACAAATTTCAGCCAAATGGGTTCAGTCGTTGCGGCATGATTGAGTAAAGTCTTCTCCCATAAAGTCATATTTTATTATTTTCATCATTTCAAGGTTATGGTTAACGCATTGACTGGGTGATATGAATCAGAAATATTACTAGATTACCATTTTATTTAATATATATTTATTTTTTATTTAAGTACTTTTTACGTACGTACGTATTATTATTAAGTACCATGAGTGATAAAATTGGAAACCTCTACTCAATATATTTACGAGCACCTACCACTACTTACTAATTATGATTTATTTTCATGCAAATTTATAAGCTAATTAATAATAATCTATAATATTATGTATGCTAGTCTTAATTTTGACGGATAGAAGCAAACGTAACAGACACTTTTGATATTACTATAGGTATATTTATTATTCTGGTCTAATTTAGTATCTATAATTTTAAAGTGCATAAATGTGGACCTTAACTCGAAGCCCTAAGATCCACTTTTTCTTAACAAATTCTAAAGAGCAATTAAGTCACAAGAGGTAGCGTCTTGATATTACCAAAGATATATTTTATTACACATAAAAGCCGATAACGTTCAGTGGTTTGAGCGTGCGTTGATAGATCAGTCAGTCAGTCTTGGTTTAATATCATCAGATCATCAGATATTAAATATTAATAAATTAATAAATTATAATGTGCCTACTAATATTACCAATGTGTAAGTGCGTCTTTTTGTTGGGTTTTCTTTTAATTGCCGCAACAGAGCTTTGTGCTGTGATTTTAGCATGGGTACAGTTTAGGACCTGGAAACATTGGCTGATTTAACTCCACACGGATGAACTTACGGGCAAACGTTAGTCTTAGTACCTTCTTAGAAAATAAATTATAAAACTATTATAAATACTAGATTATGCCCGCGACTTCGTTCGCGTCGATTAAGGTTTTGTTCCCGCAGGAACTCTCTTATTTCTCGGGTTAAAAAGTAGCTTATGTATTATTCCAGACTATTATCTATCTCTGTGCCGAATTTCAGCCAAATCGGGCCGCTTATACCATGTGCCACTCCACAAAGCAGTGACATCTAAATGACAGCCAGTAAATATTCATAATTCATTCGCAATTAAACACGGTGAGCCATAAAATATTATTGCAAGTAAAATATGTGCAAATTGCGTTGCTTAACTGCCCCGTTGTAGCGGGATATGTTAATTTTATATTAATGGCTTACATTAACAGCTGTTCAATAATATGTTATGCGGGTAGAAATAGGATATGCCCAGGTTTTTAGACAGCTTATGAGCACTAAATCTTGTGCTTTGGCACACTGCGCTGGCAAAATCTTCAGTAAAAAATAGCTAGAAAACTTTCTTTCTTTTCCTGGTTAAAACATGTGTACATAAATAGATAATTATAGATTTTTACAGTAGTTTCTTATGTTTCATCAGGAACGCTCTTATAGCAAAGAAGCAAAAATATTTATAAACATAATTCTTTTATGTTTAGAAATATAGAAGGTATACGAAATTATGGTGTTTTATGCATTCCCAACATTGATAAACATAATTCTTAAAAAAAATATAGGTATATTTTGATCAGGGACGCTTTTATAGCAAACAGGCATAAAATGTATTCAAAAGCATAATTCTTTTGTTTTGGAATCTAGGCAGAATATGAAAACATGCTGTTTTTATTGACCATTATTAAATACCTACTGTAAGTACCTATAATATAACACTGAATTAGCTATAATGTGTTCAAAATTAAATAAATAAACCCAATCGACACTAAAATAGAATTGAAAACGTGAACATTATAATTATTACAATATCTAGTAAATTTGTTTATAAATTAGCTAATAGGCAGCGAAGTTTCACATAAAACGATTTTCTCTCACGTATTTACATATTGATAACACGGACTTATAAAGGGCAGGTTGTTCTCAACATTGAAGGGCCATTTTTCTTAATTCTTCTTCCAATGGCAACTTTAAATTAAATAATTCTTCTTTGTGATTTGGATGGCATAGCGTCCCGCCATTCATACAAAATTCACAGTAGTTCTAAACAGCACATAGATAAATATTATCTAATTAGGACGAATATATTCTTAGGATCACACCTTAGGATTATTTAACTGGCGAGCTTTATCTAGGCTATAAGTATTCGACTAAGATTTATCTTAACTGGTGAAAACTTAGTGAAAACTTTTCAAAAGTCAATTTCGAAAATAATTTTGTTACAATACAATTTTTGATTTTGATTTTAAGGAGTTTTTATTTGAATTTACAGTGTGAAGTTTTTTAATGATTTGACTAAATGTAGCCATTTCAGAAGAACCTGCCTTTAAGAGTCAATTGATAGCGATTGGAAAGTGTCTGCAAGAAACAACATTTCTCTTTAAATTTACAAACCGACTTACCATGAATCTTTATGGCTATATTCTTATCTCGATCTATTAGAAAAACATTTTGTAAATCAAACGATCTTAATACTTACAACCAAATGCATAAGTGTTATATTTCTTTGACCGCAATAACTGCTTGATTGAACACTTGTACTATATTACATCCGATAGATGCAAAAAGCAACACGTACATTCCCCTTAATGGCGAGGTACTGTACGCAATTTTTTTCTATTTTTTAAATTACAAGACCAATGGGTCCTGTACTTGCTAAGTGCAGATATCACTTGTTGATGCGGAACGGTATACACTTTAGCTGAGTCCCCATGAAGACTTTGCAGGCGAAAACTAAGGTGGGTGTTTCCAAAAAATTTTTGGTTATACAAGTTTGCAGTCGAGAACGTATTATGTAGCAACCTTTAGGCCAGGGACAAATGTATCGGATAATAGCGCTAGAATTCCGCATCTCAGGAAATCAAAGGGTTTCTGCGGACTTTAGAAAAACTATACGGCGAAGCTATGGACAAAAGCTGTACCTAAAAACTTCAAGCATGGAGAAATACGGATATTTATTAAAAATCTACTCGTAGACGCGTTGCTCTTTGGATAGATAGGAAATAAAAATCCATATTAGATGAAACTACAACCATTCTACAGGGTAACGGTAGGTATGCCATGATTGCAAGAAAAACTGAATTACCTAACGAATTAAACTCGGCAATAGAATGTCGAAACAAGCAATAAAATGTATTCTCGTGCAATAAAAATAACTGCTTAACTGCCATTTAATCCGTATCTATAGGAGAAAACGACGGACGTTTATGGTTGGAGTGAAATAAAATGAGATTAGGTACTGTTTTCGCTGATCAACAAAAAAATTTAATTACATACTTTTATGTATAAGCCACTTTGCCATTTATTAAATGGTACAACCACCTTTTATATCTAGTGATAACACGTAAATAGACTTTTTACGATACAATGAGTTTATAGTTTAGTACCTAGTAATGCCTTCACATTGGCTGTGGCTAGTTCAAAATTCAAAAGAAGTAGGCCAAATAGACAAGCTTATATTAGCTGTTTTATGGCAAGCTTTATTGTACCTTATTTCAACCTCGGTAAACTTTCTTATGCTCTCTTGTGCTCTGACTTAGCTGGAATTTAAGATAGAGTCAAAACGAGATACAAATGTGCTCTGACATAAAGTCTCGCTTAACTCTGTCTTGAGCCTGAGCAGGATAAGAGTGTGGTCTATAGATTTCAGCCTTATTTTCCCGACAGCAAAGGCAGCCGGGCTGAGTTTACCTGCCAGTGTCTCTATATTTTATTCTATTTGTCTTTACTATAAGTTTTTGTCCTTGTTTTTTTAGAAGTAATGCATGTTTAGTTATTGCCGTCTTTCTTCTCATGTCATTTTTATTTAAAATAGTGCATGTTAGTTTCTAATTTTCTTTCTTCTACGCCTGTAATTGACACTATACTATATTTATATAATACACTATATTTATGTAATAGAATTTGTCTGTCTTTCTTGTATGGAAGTTGTTGGTGTAAATAAATAAATAAATTATGAGCGCTCCGTTGAAGCTTATTATCTAAGTTCACCCCCAAAAATACTGGAGAGAGTTACCACTCTACCGTCAAACCGTGCCACCAAGCGATTCAGCGTTTCAGAACGATCGCGATGGCGTGTAGAATTAGGTATGCGTAGAAAAGCTAGAAACTTACAACTCTGAACAAAACCTGTATACTTTAAACAACATAAATATTCCTTTTCAGGCAAGTAATGCGCTCCTAAAAGTACGAAACTACTTATTATACAAGACGGTAAAAATTTCATTGTAATACGGTGAATAAAAATTCAAATTACATTTAAATACATCCCGGCGACATTATCATACAATTGCACTTGAATTTTATTTGAATATTTGAAAAATAAAAACGTTTTTTGTTGATGACCGAATTCTGTTAGTCTTTATATTACGTCAACTTCAACATAAACATTATTTTTTGTATTCTCTATCATTTATTTATATACACATTTACCCCATTGTTTTTAAAAATGCTTACAAATATACATTTTACAAATATAAATATAATAATAAAAAACATCATTAAAAACAATAAAAAACTAAAATAAAAATAATTAATAATATAAATAATTTTGGGTGTTATTATTATAATTTATTATTTGAAAAAATTAAAAAAGGGCAAAACAAGTCCAATCTAGAATACTGGGACCCATTATAAATCTAGATCGGTTCAAATTTTCCCAATAAAGGGTCCCGACTGTTTAAGTCATATTATTTAACAGTACCTATTCTAGATTACTGATCTTGTTTTTTCCTTTTCAGTGTTTATTTACGCAGTCGGGTTTTTGATTTTTTTTTAAATATTGTATTTGTATTTAGGGTAAACTGTCGAAGGAACGATCGCTCTCTGATAGAAAAAGCGATCGTAGCTGTTTAGTTGATTTGCCCTCGCAATCGCAGTAACCTAAATTAGAATTTAGTGAACAATCGTAAAATCTTAGTAACTTTTAGTGGGGCGGGCTGTTTCGTGAGACTTTATTGCTCCGGCGGATTGTAAATTAACAATTTATCGCTTTATTGGTCTCTCATTTAGATTTTATATTGCCGATACAGGTTATTAATTATTGTAAACGGCAGTTAGTTTTATGGCGTTGTCGGTCTGCGCTATAAGTTTTAAATAACCTTATGCTAGGTCGGTACATACTTTTGAGTTTAATCAATACCACAACACACGAGGAAAATCAAGCTTATATCTTACTAATACTATAAATACGAGTGTTTTTATTGGTTTGTCCTTCGATCACGCTGCAATAGAGCTACGGATTGATGTGGTTGTTTGCGTGGGTATAGTTGAGGACCTGGAGAATGACATAGGTGACTTTTTATCCCGGAAAATCAAAGAATTCTCGCGGGATTTTAAAAACTAAATCGACGCGGACAAAGTCGCGGGCATCGGCTAGTTTTGCTATAAAGAGCAGCCAAACTTCGACATTATCTAGGTCGCCTTCGCACTCTCACTGATATTTGTACCTTATTATGTAGTAAAGAGATTCTATATTGATATCGCTATCAACAAAAGTAGGTACGAGCAACGTCGCATCGCGTCGCGTCTTGGTGTGAATTGACCCTTAGACTCATTTTCCGGACATCAAAATCTGTGTCTTGATAATGCATGATAGGTATATATGTACATATACCTACTGACGATTATTTTTATATCGACCTTAGAATCAAGTTTAATAGGTATATTGCATGTGCATAATTCATTAAAACATAATTAGTTTGTCTTATCTCATTCGATGTAGTTTATATTGAAACGACACTAGGACTTGTCATTGGTAATTGATTGATTGCTTACATTCTTATTTAATTGAGGTTGCTTATCATTATCATAGACATAAAGCTGGTCGCCCACCGTCCGTAGATTGAAAATAGTCCCTTCTTCTTAATTCTTCGTAATTTTTGCCTGGTTTTTTTCGGCTAGTTAAAACTTGATCTACTGTTGTAAAAATCAAATTTGCATCTAAAGTTTAACATTACACGCTATTAAGGTAAGAACGGTAAGTAAATCCTTTTGTTACAAATTTTATTAGTGGTAAGAGTTTGAACTACCTTTTTCACGTCACTACAAGGTTAAATGCATAAAATCTGCTTCATTATAAAGTCATAAAACTACTCGCTGCCATTATAAAAACATACGTCATTATAATTAATACTTAAAAATACACAATTTATATTCATGAAATATCCTCTAAACTATTAATTACCAAATAAATCATGAGCTTACATACTTACTTAATTATTTCCACCCATTTATTTTGTATAATCAAAAGCAATAAATCATCGAGCAAAAAAGTTATGCTTAGTTCTGATATCGAGTGAACGAATGTTTTGTTACGGCTTTGTTCGCGTAACGTGTAATTTATTTGGTAAAACCTACTTTATGGTACTAATAACGATTTTACTAATGAATTTTTTATGCTTTGGGCACAATTCGCTCGTGAAATAATACAGTGTTTATATTATAATACGAGAAAGAATGTAATGTTTGTATTGAAAGTATTGCCAAGCGAAAAATTGCTGAGTACGTACTACGTAGGTACGCAGTAATTGTTAATGGTAGTTTTAATTGCTAAGCGATATAACAATTATTAAAACTATCATTATATTTTGAAAAGTATTAAAGTCATGATACTTTGAAAGATGTAATATTATTAAAACTATCATCATACATAATTATTATTTTGAAAGGTTTAACCGTATAAAAGTAAAATGATAGTCTAGTTCATTATGACTTCGCCATCACTGACGTTAACGTTGAAGTAAAACATTCTAAGGAAACCTGCACCCCTGAAAGTTTTCCATTATGTTTTCAAAGGTATGTAAAGACTGCCAATCTGCATTTGACCAACGTAACAATAAAAAAAGCCTCAATAGCCCAACGGTTAAGGTGCGGACTGAAAACTGAAAGGTTGCAGGTTCGAGCCCCACCCGTTGCACTATTGTCGTACCCACTCCTAGCACAAGCTTTCCGCTTATTTGGAGGGGACAGGGGAGAGGAGAATATAAGTAAAGTTTAGCTTGGTTAATATTCTTATTAAAAAGAAACGTGGTAGACTATGACCTAAGCTTTTCTCATTTTGAAAGGAAACCCAGTAATGAGCGGACGATGGGTTGAAAATTGAGATGAAGAAAATGAAAATGAGTTAAAGCTTAAAGATTCTATGATTAATTATAAATAATCCCTTTCTTATACCACTCACACAAACACATATCTTTTCAGTATATATATGGGTGTAGGTATGTACATATTTAATTTACTTTATAAATATTTATGGGCACTTAATTAATCACTAAGTTGCGCGTTTTATTGCGACGCCTGTACTATTATGAAACGAGGTCGAGACACGAAATATCATTATATTACTTTGTTACAATGCTTTGTAATTATATTACTTTATTACAATGCTTTATAATAACAGTCTCTGAGAACATGCCAACGTGTCCCCTGTACAACTGGCTGATGCCTACGACTTCATCTGGATTGAGATTTAAAAAAAAAATTTATTTATTTTGTTTTATTTTTATTTTTTATGTATATATAAGGAATTACAAGAGAACATAATATATTAGAAGAAGTAAACTTATCTCTAAAAAAAAGAAATTTCTTCCAGCTTCCCTTGAGAAATGTATGTTTCATTCAAACTTTACCACCCCTTTTCATCCAAATGGTTGAAATTTCAAAAACCCCTCCATAATGCATCTCCAGGATACTTAAGAATTACTTTTCCGGTAGCTAGGAGGACCTTGCGAGATATTAGATTAGGGTTGACAAAAATGACCTATGAGAGGTCATTAGTAAGTAAATTTGATCATAATGGACTAAAACCCAATGAAAAATTAAAAAAATCATAAAAAGTTTTACAAAACATTAGTGTATAGGTACGAGTACATCAAACTACAATGTATTGATATCGACAGGAAGTTGAAATAACTAGCAATCGTGCATTTCAATGGCAACATATACATAGATAAGTTAGTATCAATATGCACATATGTAAATATTTGCATATAAAGCGCTGTGTTTAAATAATGGATTTTATAATCGGTTTTTTAACGACCACGTTTTATTATGCGCAATTAACATAGGAATAATAATATGGTAATATAGGTAAAGTGGTTTTGAGTTTTTGTGGGTACCTATAATTATATTTTGCACGCGCAACAAGATGGAGAAATATCGGTTATGGATAACGTAATAATTACCAACTCGTATTACATGTATTTTTTATTCATGACTACTTTTTATCCGCGGCTTCGCTCGCCGCCATCTATTGAGAGTAATCCACAGTAGTGATTCAAATACAAAAATAAAAAATTAGGGTTTTTCGATTTTTCAGCTGTTCTTTTATGTTTCCCTTTTTTAGGGTTCCCCCACCAGAAAAATATTTCTGTAAAATAAATGAATAAACATAATAGAGTCATGTTTTGTTAAACCTTACAGTGAACTTTGTTAACACCGACGATCCCTATTCATAGTACAATCTCTATAAAATAAATACAATGGCTTGTTAAACGCGAACGCAAATGGGAAAACCCAATAATTTTATAGTCTGTGTCAGTTGAATTAAAATATAATACCTACTACCTCGTTTCGTTTTTTTTAACATCTTAAAAACACAATAAAAATTAACTATAGCTATGTATTTTTAACCGATTTCCAAAAAAGAAGGACGTTCTCAATTCATCGGAATCTTTTCTAATTTTTTATTTTTTATGTTTGTTCTGAAAGTTTCAACTGTCTAGCTATTAGGGAACATGAGATAGAGGCCGGTGATAGACATATGGACGAACGGACGGACAGCGGAGGCTTGTAATAGGGACCCATTGACACTCTATGAATACGAAACCCTATAAAATATCTGAAGAATGAAGCGACAAAATACAACAAAATAATATTGAATCATCTTTTAGGCGTTCCATCTTAGACCACATTTCCCATCAGGTGGTCGAGCGTGTGCAATGTATAAAAAAAAAGACGTGTGGCACTCGGGGACTGCCGCGGTAAAGCTATTGCTTAGCATTTTTTATCAACGCCATCTAGCGGCTCACCGTAGAGGAGTCCCGTGTCAGGTTATTTTCGTTACGGAATTTCTGGATTCGGTCTTCACGCTGGCCCGCGATAGAAGCTATGCTAGCTTAAAAGTAAAACGATATAATTCGGAGATAATTATAAGCTTGGCCTATAGATACGCATCGCGTGGGCTGATCCGACGACTTCAAACATTATTTATTATGACATTTAATGTTGAATTAAAAATGTTATCTCGTGTTATGAAGGTGAAATATACGCGCGATAACAGGCGGTAATATATTCCGCCACCTACTTACACGGAGCTTCGGTGCGGGCGAGCAATTACCGTGATCTTGAGGCGTAGGCCGTAGGTTGTTTTAATTTGAAACGTTTAGTCTGTCCCTTATCCGGGGTTTTTTTTATTGACTGCGATCTCACCTGATGGTAAGTGAAGATGCAGACTAAGTAATGGTAGAAAAAAATTTTTTTTTTCTTTAGCGGCATGTAAAATATATCATAATAGAAGCCAAGTAACTTTTAACTTAATCTTAACTTAACGAAAAATCGTCATTTTTGAGTTTCGATGATTGAAGTAGGGGCCGTCGATAAAAGTTCTCAGTTGAGTTTTCATCCATTGATAAAGACTTTATTACAAGAAAGAAAAAACAAAAATATGCACAAGTACGCATGCAAAGGCGGCCTTATGCACGCCATCAGGGCAAAAGTTAAAGAAATGATTTACATACTTAATAATTAAAAAGGACTTAGGCGGCCTTACCACTTACTAGATATATAGAATTTTAGTTTATCAAACCTTACTAACTTACTAACTGATTTAAACAGAAGTAAATGAATAGACTCGTATGTATACTTGTGTAAGTTTACCTTATAATAGTTATATTATGTTCACACACTCACGTGTGTACTCACACATATAACAATATCATATTAGGTATATTGAAACTTTATCACCTGAATCTCATTTAAATATTTAATTATTGCCCATAAACAAGATAAATCGTTAAAAAATTCGCTCGTAAAATAAATTATAATCGCCCAAATCGACTGTCCCGAATTCGCTTTTCGTGAAAATGGATTGTAATTTAAACCATCGATTATAATTATATCTCGATTTCGTTATCGATTGATTCGATGTTTATGCATGAATCGAGTCGATTGTCGATTCACAGACTTATTGCAAACACGCAAGTCGTTAAAAAACCTGTTAACTGTTTTTTTTTAACGATTTGTTTAACATTTTGTTCGTGTCAATAGCTATAAAATGGCAATAAATTTGACATTAGGCGACAATAAATCAAGTTGAGGCGAAAATAAGAAATTGATTAATAATAATGAGTCACTTTATTTTCGTATAACTTAGGTTTTCTTTCAAACGATGACTTACTTGTGCGCGATTAAGATTTCACTGATGATAAATAACATCCAAATAGATTTATGGAGACAAAAAACAGTAGGTAACAGTAGATAAAACATAATAAAAAGTTTGAAAGTAATTGAAACTTTTGTGTTAAGTTTTCTTTGATTTTTGCGCCTTTGCTATCTAAAACAAGTGAGCAATAGTCGTTTTTGCTCACTCAGTGAGAAAAAGTGTTGAACTTTTCTTAAGACATCAAAGGCGTCCTTTTTGAGATAGTGAGGTGAAAAAAAATGTCAGATACTCATATTATGTTATTGGGTATTTGGAATTTTTTTTAGATCGAACCAGCTATGCTTGCAAGATCGACTCTCGGTTGATTCATTACAACTCCATGCACGAGTGGTCATCATAATTCAATATAGACTTTGCGTGGGTACTAAACACTGAAGTCAATATTCATTATGCTTCAAAAACATGACTAATTAACTACAGTCATTCTTAACATACAATTAAATGAATATTCCATACATTATTAATTACTATTACACGCCTACGGGCTCATAAAAACCGGCCAAGCGCGAATCGGCTCTAACATAGAGGATTCCGTAGCAATAGAAATTTTTGTGTAACCTGTAAGTGCAATGAAAAGTTTGCACACGTGGTGGAGTTTGAACTTTGAACCAACCATGGTTGCCATTTAATATGCTTTTCTAAGTATGGAAATTAATATAGGTACGTTATACCGAAACGTTCAAGGTTCATACACAATCCATACAAATTTTTATTCTACTCGTATTTTGATTATTTTGTTCATTGCCAGAGAATGCTTATTTATTGTAGTTAGATTTAAAAGTATCGTTGGGATTTAGAAATAGATTTTTTAATTATTTATTTATTTAGGGACTTTTATCCACTAACCGACATAATCAGTCTATTTTGAAGTATAGAACCCTAAAAATATTCAATACTGTTGTATCGTTAATGACTCTGGAAACCAAGTTATATATCACCATATAAATTCAACCTTATTATTCATAGAATAGGGTAATATTTCCCCCGTTTTCATGTTCAGACAATTTTGCCTACTCCCTAGGTCTAAGGCATTCATCATAATAATAATAGCTGAACATAAATAATAGTGTTGGTCTGTTCCACTTTGAAACCTTAAAACTCAAGGAAATAATAATAAAATTATATAAATGGTCTTATAGCGAAAAGTTTCTATTAACATCTTAAGAAACTTTCACTTAGTGCTTGGATCAAGAGCAGGATACAGAAGGCGGTACTCCTTGAGACGGCACGCATTGTGAGGAGGTTCCTCACTCTGGAGCCCTGACCACTGGCTGCTTGGGTCCCTATCCCACAGCAAGTGGGACCCATTCATTTTATTATTTTTGATTATGTTTTGTACTTACTCGTATTACGTATTTTTGTAAACATTTAAAAAAATAATAAGGTAAATGTGTGTGAAAATAAATCATAGAAAATTATAATATTTATTTAATTCCGGTTTAAAATTTGATACATAGAAGAGAGAGTGAAAAAAGGGTGAACAATTTTTGAAACTTCATTGTGAAAACACTGTATACATTGCCATGTATACAGTGGTTTGGTTACCTATTGTAAATTTTTTTTTGAAAAGGGCAACCGTCGAGTTTCTTGTCGTCTCTTCTCGGTAGGAAGGGCATTCCGAACGATTCAAAAGCACTTGTAAAAGTTTTTTTGAATATAAAATATTTCTATTCTATTCTAGAATAAATGAGAGATTACGGGGAAAGGTCAGAAGTTTGTGAAGATCAGAAAGCGTCAACATCTGCTACATAAATTTGTCTAAATCTAGTCACTTTAAAAATCCATTATCAATAGTCTCCAAGCCATATTTTATTAATAAAAGAAATTAAACTGTTCTCGATATGGTAATTTTCCTAGGCGTAATTAAACTATGCGTTGATTGACAGCCATTTACACTGTAGGTAATTTTCTTATTAGAAACATACCATGACGCTTACTTATTGCTTATTACCACATCTTAGTACAGCTAATCAAGCGAAACTTTAATTAACTTTGTAATATTTTCTTTGCGTTTTTTCATTTTTAGGGTTCCGTGCCCAAACGGTGCCAAGTGCCAACGGAACCGTATTACTAAGCCTCCGCTATTCGTCCGTCTGTCCTGCTTTTTCTCATGAACCGTATTAAGCGGATACTTGAATTTTCAAAGAATGTGTATTTCAATAACAAAAAATAATAAAATAAGATAAAAATTAAAGAGGGTCTCCATACAGTAAACTTTTGTTATTGTTCGATCTTAGTAATAGCTGGTGTTCATAACTTTTTTATTAATATTGTACGAGGGTGCGGAACCCATCATGTGCTGGTCCGACTTGCACTTGGCGGGTTTCTAATTATTCATTATAGTTAAACAGCGAGATTTGAGAGATTGCGGCTTCGATTACCGGCAGTGCAGATAAATAATTTGGGAATTTTTAACTAGCCACGGTAGACCAGACTTGAGTCTATAAATTGGCTCAAGTCTGGTCTGCCTTGGCTAGTTGACACCCTGCAGGCCAAACGTACCGCCAAGCGTTCTAGCGTTCCGGTACGAGACCAAAGAAACTGATTAAAGATAGATAGGGGATTTTAATGAAACTACTATACCCTTTCAAGATTAACTGGCTTTCATCGTAGAGTGCATTGTCACTAACCACCAGATGAAATCGTAGTTTCCGATGCGTAGAAACTTTTGGCATGTTTATTATCAGTAGCGGCTGTTCTCAGCTCCAAATGGAATATGCCTTTTTCATATTCAGCAATCTATCAATACCGATAACAAGGTCATACTGTAATAAACAATATTTACAACTAGGTTTATTTGCCCCTAAACATAAATGGGAGCCGAAGGTTGGGAACCGCTTCGTTATTAACCTTTCGAAACTTGACATGGGTTCTTTACGACCCAAAACGACTTGACTTTAGATCAAATAGAGACTAAGGCTGTCTCACTCAGTTCAGACTCAAGACAGAGTTAAAACGAGACAGATTTATGTCAGAGTATATTTGTGTCTCGTTTTAACTCTTTCTTAAGTCTGAACTGTCCGTCCGTTTGTTTTTCCAAAATACAAAGAGTAAGTCACTCTCGATTCCAACAATAATAAGGCCCATGCAAAAAAATCACGTCGATCCATTGCTCTGTTGCTGGGTGATTAAAGGATAAACTAACAAAAAAACACACTTTCGTATTTATAATGTCTTGTGCTTAAATTGCATTTCTGCGCAAGTTATCTATATAATATATAGATAACTTTGAACAGGACTTTGAATTTTATATATTATATAAAATTCAAAGTCTGACTGACTGACTGACTGACTGACTGAGATATCAACGCACAGCCTAAACTACTGAAGTTAGAAACTTGAAATTTTTACAGTTGGTTCCTTTTATGACGTAGGCGCACACTAAGAAAGGATTATTGGAAATTCCACCCCTAAGGGGTTTAAATAGGGGATGGAAGTTTATATGAAACTCCGTCATTTTTCAAGCTGTTTCCATCAAAGTTGGCATTAGAGCTTTCAGTTAAAAATAAAGAAGTACGTGTGTCACAGGTTTTGAAAATTCCACCCCAATACCTAATTCCACGCAGACGAAGTCGCGGGGGCAAAAGCTAGTAAGTAAATAATTGTATTAGTCAGAAAAAATCATTTTCCTGACAGTCCAAGTGATTGATTATAACTAAGTACTGCAAAATAACGTAGATAATATACTTCCGTAAAATGTAATTCTACACCATTTGATTCATTTACTGTAGAAAATAAACATGAAAATAACATTAAAACTATAATGTAAGTAGGTCGATTTGTCCCAGTAGCAAGTATTAATAGTAAAAATAGGGCCGCGAGTAGCAAAGTGTTATACACAGTAGGCCATAATGATTTCTAATATAATTTATTATTATGACCTGAACACCAACGATTGCCGACATCTGATCAAGTTGTTCAAGCAATTTCAAGCATTATGTGAAGATAATAAAGCTTATGTTGAAATGTCGGTAATGATTTATGTCTAGTTTTAATAGGTGGGTTTTATTGTACGTTTGAGTGGGTGATAATAATCAGTGCTCATAGAGGCATAATATCCCGCCTGATCCATAAATTCCGATTTAGTTATATTTTGATTTGCTTCTTGGTTTGTATTTTATGACCCTCAATGTTAGGTTCTGTTCACAAAATTTGTTCTCAAAAGAACAATTGTTTCTCTTAAAGAAAACTTAAATAAAAGACATGACATGACATACTTACCTATTACATAAACAATAAAAATGATGATTCTATAAAACAAGTAATGAACTACAGTCATAGGTATTTTGAAAAACTCCCTTGGTCGATCATTATATATACAAGTCGCCCTCAAACTGTATAGTTTTTAACAATGTTATGAATAACAAACAGATTTTTTTTAGTACAGGGTGTTTTTATTCAAAGGTTTTTAACCTGTACTTATTTGTACAGATAAAGTCGTGGCAATAAGTTTGTCTATGATTAATGATCGACGTTTATTCCATGAATATAAATTTGTGAAATTATAAATTTAAATTAAACTAAATAATTGTATAGAATTGTATACAATAGGTAATTGACACAGTGATAAAGCGTGAATGTCTGAATTCAATAAATAAATAATTAAATTTTAAAATGGCCGCCACGCCTAACACCAGACGTTTCAATTAATCCGCAATACAAGATGGCCGCAATATTTTAACCAAAGATTATTTATTTTTACAGAATTAACACATTCCAAAATTACGAGAGCTATACACGTAATTGGAACTGGTGATTACGTTTTTGATTATTATGATGAATCATGACACCCTTTTACAGCACAGTACGTCATTTTTTAATAATTTTCTACGAGTATTTATGCGACGATACTACGTAGTTGGCCTTTAAAGGCTTACTAAAAATGGCTTAACACCACCTCGTCCACTATTGCGCTTCTAAGCGTTATAGTTCGATCATTATTACATAGTATTTATAGAGACTATTCAAAAGCACATTTGATATTACCATAGTTATTAAAAAAATAGTTACTTCCCATTAAATTCATAATGGACTCTGCGGGGTGCTATTTAATGAGCCGATTGTGATCTAAGGAATTGCAAAGATATGTTCATGTAAATTGATACGCCTTAAGTTTATGCAACGTCTAATTTATTTGTTTTGTGCAATGCTTGACGTTTATGTGTAATTTTTTTATATTCATTCGTAAATTTCCATTTATTGCTGGGGCTTGGCCAACAATATATTAAGACTTCTTCGCCAATTTAACTTGACAAATACTTTGACCAAGGTTTTGCAGTTCTGAAACACTTGTGTGGGAATGTTATTAACACCGTATATTCCATGTCTGTATCGGGAGCAGCATTTCTTCTTCTTGTTTATCTACCGATAGACATCCACTCCTGGATCTTTCGTAATGACTTCCACATATTTCAATCTTAGACGCCTGTATTCAGTGGCTCATTGCAACTGATATCGGCGCCGTTTATTTATCTTTTTCCCTGATATATCTATTTGTCACCGGTTTTATATTATATCTGATTATTTGAGAAGCAAGTATTCTGTCATTTTCGTGTTAGTAAGCCGAATAATTCATCGCCCATCCAGCTGCAATATATGACTTATTCTGAAGCTCTTTGTATTTCGAGATTCCTAGATGACCGTTCGGGTCATCTAGGAATCTCTGTACCTACCAATAGGTACGTTGGGGTTTTCCTTCCTTATCTAAGTTTGTAACTCTTGCTATATTGTTCACTTCTTCTATCGTCTTATTTGTATTGTAGTGCCATCTCTAATCAAAGGTTAGCAATCAGAAGGGTTATCTGTATTTTGGACTTTGCTGCACGGAACAAGAATCTTTGTTTGGAAGATATTCAAGTCAAAGTTTTTGCCAAATTCATTTTAACTTTTCCCATACCATTGGCGTAAGTTTTTAAGTCGAGAAGTTCCTTGCCAACCATGTGATCTTCGGCCAACTATTTTCCCTTGAATTATGAGCTGCAGGTGTTACTCCTAATGCTACTGCTCCATCTGCATTAATGTAAGTGTTAACGGCTGCGCTCAAATAGATTAGCGCTTAGCGTCTAACGTCATTACATACATTTAACGCAGTAGAATATTGGCCCCATCTGCGTAACGCTTTTATTATCGTGTTAATTTACGCGCTACGGCGCAGGTGGAGCCCGGGCATAAGGATGTAACCAAAGTGCTATCGCATCTGTCTGCATGAACGGAATAATCTGTGGCCAATATTTCAACGTGGTCTGTAGTGGTGCAACACCTGCGCGGAGCGGGTCTGAGTTATGGCGCCGTTTGTTCCCGCTGTCAGCCTCCCACACTTGACGGTTTTACTTGCGGATGATTGGTGGGCCCTTTGTTCACTTTTGTAAAGCCAATTGTAAAATTGAGGTTTGACGACTTATTCTCGGATGGCTTTACAGCGAGTGCTGCTGTAATCGAAAACACACGTAGAACTATTACGAAATAAACAACTCTTTCTTTTTTATCAACCGATAGACGTTCACTGCTGTACTAAGGGTCTTTTGCGAAACTTTCAAGGGCCTCCGATTTCATTTTCCGGGATAAAAGTAGCCTATGTCACTCTCCCGGTTCTCAACCATACCTATGCAAAAAATCACGTCAATCCCTTACTTTGTCGGGGCGTGATTGAAGGACCAACCAACAAAAAAACACACTCTCGCATTTATTGAACGAGCGAAGCGAGTTCTCTGAGTCAACTAGGGCGCTTGCCTATTAGACAGAGAGTGTGTCCGTCTAAATGTCTGTCAGAGCCCTATAACTTCTGAATTACTGAATATTAGAACGTGAAACTTGGTTGAAAATTCAGTTATATCCTGTACTTGAACAACAAATACTAAAATTAGATAAATGTTATAAAGAAACGAAATTATTTAATTTTAATACGCCATCTATTAGCATTATTGTGAAGCTAATAGCTTCACTATAATGCTAATAGATGGCGCTGTGTCAGTAAAACAGTTTTATGTCAAGTATTATTTTTTTATTGCGTCTAATGTTGAAAGTTAATTATTACAATATATAATTAAAACTTTTGGGAATTATGGGATATCGCGAGGTCTCAGTTCGGGGCGAACCACTAGTAATAGTAGAAATAATTTACGATTACGATTATTAAATAAAACATAACTTTCGTTAATGCTGTGAATTTCTTTATAATAAAAGTATAACAACTAAAATAATTTACTCTCCAGATAAGCTATATCATATTAATTTGATTCGTGATTGATAAAATTATGTGTTATAGATTTTGTAATACGATTCGATATAGCGTGCTTTAATCAATGGGATGATGATGTGAGATTGTTATCCATTAAAAACCTGTCATCAATAAAAAATGATAATTTTTTAAATGTAGGTCCGCGAGACGATATTATTCTTCTAAAACTTGGACAGTTACAATATAATCCGTATTTATGGTCAATAAATTACAAAAAAAGGTTTTCTTTTACGAAAGATAAACTGTTTATAAAAAGAACATAATAAATATTTCTCACGAAACCCGTTTTAAATCTTTATTAGTGCTTATTTGCTTTCCGATTTCTACATAATATTATTTTTATTTTATAATAATAATATACAAATTTAAAATCCATTATAAATTATTGAACATCTGTAACTAAAAAAAACGTGACCAATTAATTACCCTGGTTCAGTGGTAGGTTTCGGATTCGATTCCCAGCGGAAGCAATTTGGGAATTTATATTTTTCGAGTTGTCTCTGGTCTGGTTTGGCATAGGCAAGGAGGCTTTGGCCGCTTTGGCCGTAGCTAAATTAAAATGCGCCTGACCGCTCCCACCTAGGCTCCTAACTGGCACACACACTTACGCAATGTGCATGTATACGACGTAACCACAAGTAAAGCGCCCGTAACTTCTTGAGATAAACGTACTATATTTTAGTGATGCAAGCTTAAAATCCAGTTACCCGCGAAAAATAGTAAGTGTTGGCATTCGGCCCGAATATTCGGCGCTTCGGCCAAGAGCCTCGACGAATATTCGTTATTATGTTTTCGGTCAAATCACTATTCGTGGCATCTCTAATAAATATCCCGGTTCGGATTATTGAAGCATGGCGACCCCAGCTATAACCGACGCTACAAATAGCGAGTTAGTAATTAACGCACATCCAATATATCGTGATAACCCGCCATTCGTCGCGGCATTACCATACGTGAATTATTTCATTACACCATAAATAATTTAAAAATAATACCCCACAACACGCGACCCTGAGTTATAGGCCCCTGGAGATGTATTTACGATCAAAAACTGCCTGCCACTGGATTGTAAACTTTACGGTTTCCAACTAAAGTTGAATTCAGAAAGAACTTCGGTGGATTAGCCGGCGTAGAAAGTTTTTATTTTTTATTTTGTAAGTATATTTATTGTTTTTAAATTTGAAAGTTAGATTTGAGAATTAATATTAAAAACAAACGGAAAAAATACTGAGGTCGTTTAAAATTGCAAAACGTGTTTTGGGTATTAAAAATATAAAATTGTTTAGTAAAATAAAATAATGTTAATTCATGATTACTTATTATACTGTGATATTTAATACAAAAATGGCTTTAACATAAATCGAATACCATTAATTAAAGCAGTGGTATAAATAGAATTTTAATAAAACATTAATTTTATTACATAAATGCAAATAATGGGAGGCCTTATTATAAAATAATGACCTAGCGTTTTTATGGAATTAAAATTTTTGTATTAATAAGACATTATTACTGAAATGCAAATTATTACAATATTATGAATATTAATTATTGCGTTAAAAATAAATTTATTAGACTTTTTACTATTCGAGAAGTTTGCACAATTCCACCTTCCAGTTTAGTATTTTTTTTGTTTTGTATTATCATCATTCTTTACTTAAGACAATGAAGCCTAAATCAAATAATTAATCAGGTGATTCGCTTACTAGTTTGCTCGCTATTTTTAATTAAAAAAAAATGATTTTAAAAAAGCAACTGCTGAACGAATGAGCAGAGCTGAGCCCTCCAATAGAAGTTTTTTTTTTTAATGAATTTTTTAAATCTTGTGTGAGGAGTGGGCACCTTTATTCTTTGACTTTGACTGACTTTTTTTAAAGTTAGCCTACCTACAATGAATGTTATTAATTTACCTAATCATAATTCAGGATCACTCAGCGGGCGATGGAGAGAGCTATGCTTAGAGTATTCCGAGATCCATAAGAGAACCAAAGGCATCACCGTAGCTCAGCGAGTCGTGAAACTGAAGTGGAAGTGGGCGGGGCCGAAAAACGCAGCGGTCGTTGGGGTCCCAAGGTGCTAGAGTGGCGACCCCGCATCGAAAAGCGCAGTGTTGGCAGACCCCCCATTAGGTGGACCGACGACATCAAACGTGTAGCCGCTGGATTCAGGCGGCGCAAGACCGATGCTAGTGGAAGTCAATTACAAGAGATCTTTGTCCAGCAGTGGACGTCTATCACTTAATAAAGAGGAAGAAGACAAATCATAGAATTTCGGAAAATGAATGATAAAATCATGCAAAACAACAGTTATTACGGATAATGAGGTATAGAATTTAATTACATACATTACAGTAACAACCAGAATTAATATGCCATCGCAGCCGCGATCTGAAGTCAAATAAGACTGCGCGCAACGAGGCGTAGATACGAGTATGAAATTTTGCAATTAGCCTAACTACGGACTGACGTTATTTTATTTGCATTCTAAAAACCACATTGTTCTCTCAAAACAGACATAATTTGCGAAACAGGAAATTATTCACAAAAAAAATCTTAGTTTAAGGAAATAAGTTCGTATTTAAAACTGAAGAAGTAGGTTGTAGTGGTAGTATCCAACTTTTGCCTTTTTAGCCAATTTCCAAAAAGGAGGAGGTTATCAATTCGGCCGGGATTTTTTTTCTATGAATGTCCAACGATTTCTGCGGGATTTCTGGACCGATTTGCTTAATTTTTTTTTAATCGTCAAAGAAAGCTTGCGAAATGGTTCCATTAAAGTTTTTTTTTTGTATCTTTTCTTTCACTGTGTAAAGTCATTTCAGGACCTATACTACCAACTTTTAAAACAGAATTATTTCAATTTGGCTTTGAGATGTCATATACCTACTGACAACTTTAATGTAAGTACTTTATGGATTGTATAACATCCTCCTTCACCTTTTTATCACAGAACTGCGAGAAATCGTGAGCATTGGCATCCTTATGTGGTAGAAATCCAATCGCTTTAATTCAACGTTTCTTATAAGAACTGCTAAGGTGTGGAACACTTCCAGCATCCGTGTTTCCTGCCACTTATAATTTGAGTACCTTCAAGGTAAAAGTGAATAGGCTTTTTCTAGGCAAGCGTGCTTACAACCTAGAGCAATCTGACAATCAATACTGGATGAGCTAGAGCTTATCAGTGCTATCCAGTATTGATTGTCGTCAAGCGCATGCCTATTTCGGACAAAAAAACATCTCAAAAAAATTTGAAATAATACTACTTTAAGCGTTGGTCTTGGTAGTACAGTCCCTGTATCAATCAACACGTATCATAATATCCTACTCTATGTACAAACTCTGTACTGTACTGTAACTCTGTACCAGTACCGGCTTTACCTATAGTGCAGGGTGTGCAAAGCACATGGACGCAGGGTTGTAGAGGGCGCCGCGCCGAGCCGCGCTTGCTTGCTTCCCGACATCATTTAAAATTGCACCATTTTTTGCACCTAATATAACTGCAAGTCAAACGGTATTCTTGTATTGTAAGTATTCCATTTTGGCCGCGCGTCTACTAGAGGGCGCCAAGATATTGATTGCATTCGGGCCCTACATGGGCTAGAGCCGCCTCTGCTCTCTACTGTACTTAAACTCTGTACTGTAGCTACAAGCTCTGTACGCTGGCTGCTCTACGCCGAAACGAAGGTTTTATTGGTGGAGGCTCCATTAGAATGCAGCGCGGCGGTTATTTAATAAAGTACAATTATGAATCGTAAAGCCGTTCTCGTTGTTGCCTTTATGAGTGCTGGCTTGTTATCGCCTTCATCTTGATTTATGTGACATGCACTCGATGAATGAATGAATCGCTGGTGACTTTGGATGCGGTACTTTAATTGGAGCTTAGTTTTTCTCTTGATTTTACTTTAGAAATTGACATTTGGCAAGATTAAGTTTACTGTAGGCATATTGTATTAACTGAGAATTGAATCGGGGGTAGTCAATATCAAAGAATGTTCGTCTCTTTTTTTTCTAAATTAGAACAGAAAATTTCTTGTCTAATCAACATAACTACAAAATAGAAGAAATTACTATAATAAGGTTTATATAAACCTTTAGTTTAGTTTAGATGACATATGACATCTCTTACAAACTCACTCACACACTTGCGCACTCATACACGCACGCACACACACACACACACACACACACACATACACACACACACATATTGTTATAAATATCTATAAATTCATGCAATTGTAATCCTATTTGGCCTTATTTTAGTATTAAGATTTAATTGTAAATTGTATTGTGTATGCATCGCTGTTGATTACAATAAAAAAAAAAATACTGCTTTAAGTGTTGGGTGGTATAGACCCTGATATAGGCCGCCTATTCACCATCATGCTGCAGAAATCTGCAGCGCTATTTTTCAGTGAAAGACTTGCACGAGTAGAATCACAAAACAAGAGAAGTGAATTACTTAGTCTCCACAGTAAAAAAAATTTAATATCCACGCGGATTAAGTTGAGACCATCTTCTTTAATCCTACTATTCTTCTTAATTCCAATATTATAAATGCGAATGTTATAAGGATGCATGGATGGCCGGATGGATAATTGTTACTCCTAAATCGGTTCATTCGTTGTAGCGTGCTATAACGAATGAACGTGTGAGAGCATAGTCACTCTAGTGACTTATTAAATGAGAATAAATAAGAATATAATATGGTTAATAATGCCACATCCCCGTATACTCATCAGTCGGTGTGCTGTTCGGCGGGAAGGCCGACGTCATCGCCGGCTCGCGATGGCGCGATAAATGGCTACCGTCTGCCTTTCAACGATGCGGACTGAATTAGTGGGCTGTACTACACGAGTTCAACGTTACGGCCATTTTACTCTGATCTGATTTAATATATAGATAGAAAATTCTTTCTTGCTACACACAAGAAATGATACTTACAATTGAATCTTATAAATAACTAGCTTTTGCTCGCGGCTTTGCTCACGTTAAGTTCGATTTTTCAAACCCCTATTTTACCCCCTTAGGGGTTGAATTTTCAAAAATCCTTCCTTAGTGTGCGCCTACGTCATAAAAGGAACCAACTGTAAAAATTTCAAGTTTCTAACTTCAGTAGTTTAGGCTGTGCGTTGATATCTCAGTCAATCAGTCAGTCAGTCAGGACTTTGAATTTTATATATATAGATAGTGTAGGTGGGTATAATAGGTGCGCAAAGGCTGTCTCATCACATCTATGGTCTCATCAAAATAATCCCACTGAGGTTTAAATTACATAAAAAGTACATACTAAATATACACAAAAAAAAATACATGTACTAGCTGATTCTCGCGACTTCGTCCGCGTGGAAAAATTTTAGGGTGACTTGAATCCGCGAGAAGTTATTTCCTCTATCTCCGATAATATTTGGTAGATCTTTATCAAAATTGGACAAAATATTTCTAATAGAACACAATTTATAATAAAAAAAGAATTATTAAATTCGGTTTAGATTTGACGAAGTTATGGAGAAAAATCAACAAAAACTTTCATTCTCTATTCCAGATAAACCTTATTGTTCATCAGAATAAAAAATATGCTATATATGACCCGGAGTATCAACTACCACTATACCAAATTTTATTCAGTAGTTTTCGCGTGACACAGACAGACAGACAAAAAAAAGCTGATCAGAGTAAAATATTTAGGTTTTTCCTTGTACATCGTTGACTTCCGCAAAGTAACGCATGCTGCTGTCCAACGTTGATTCACGAGTCAATATAAAGCAATTGCCACGTCCTACTTCGTCAACAGTAATAGAGCGATAATGTATATTAATGCACGTATTGTTTTTGACACTACGAAATTGACATTGCCAAAGTTCAATTGGCTTGTCAAGGTTAATAGAGACACGGACGGACGGACGGATATGTCAATGAGCGGCGTGAACATTAATTGACGTTGTATTATTGAGATATTTCTTTTTAAAGTTTCAGTAGAGACTAGCTAAGTTGGTGTATATGCGGAAGATTTGCTAGGATTTTTATAACAATTTGTTTTAGGATTTAGTTTTTAAAATCCCGCGGGAACTCTTTAATTTTCCGAGATAAAAAGTAGCCAATGTCACTCTCTAGGTCCTCAACTATACCTACGCCAACTATATATATGCAAAAAATCACGTCGATCCATAGCTCTGTCGCAGCGTTATTGAAGGAAAAACCAACAAACAAACACACTTTCGCATTTATATATTAGTAGAATAGGATAGCATAGAAAGTAGGATTGGTATGAAAAACATCACTTTGGAATGTGGTTAATGACATCATTAATCGTCATAAGTATATAATCATCCAAACAGTTTGGTGTCATGAACAATAGGTACCAATGATAAAAATAGCAGTCTCGTCAATGCTACGACGACTTTTGACTGTCATAAGTACAAATATGAAGAAACGTAAACTGTCATACTTTTGTCATTAAAGAAGAATGCTAAGTTATTCCGGCTCTTAACACTTCAATTATTATCGAGCCAGAACAAAAAGGGGACAATGGCATCCATCAATGTTACAGTCCAACTCGGCAGAACTTGCAAAATTAATACTCTCTAGATCCTAATCAACTGTACCCATAGAGCAGAATTCCCATGATAATATTGAAATTCATTATTGTATTAGAAAAATAACCTTGATATCTGAAATCTCTATCTATGACTCTATGTAACACCCTTTTTGCCCGGACAGTTCCGATTTCGCAAACTCTGCTCACTTCGCCCGTAACACAATATAAATAAACAAGGCGATAAAATATTATTGTCAGTATTTTTTATTGCCTGCGATTTATCTGGAATGGGCCAATCGCCATAATTCACTCCGCGAGTGTCGGCAATTACTGAGAATATTATAATAATTATGATAAATTATAAATAATTAATCGTGTTGTTCTCCTACGCGGTAATTTAAATTTTTAAATGGATATTCAATGATTATAGGCTTATTTATGTTGATTTTAATGATAACCAACAGTACCAGGAACCTTATCAAAAATCGTCTTGGTGTTATGGCGCTACGTGTAGGTGTGTTTCTTCTAGTCTGGAGAAGCGACGGGCGGCGCGTATTAACATACAGATTTTTTCTGGTTTTGCGGATTATTAACCAGAAAAAAAATGGGTTGAAGAACATTATTACTTTTTGATACTTCTTTTAAGTTCTTTAAAGACAAGAGATTCTATTGTCTTTCTGAGCGCGTTTTTTTCCTCTAGAATCCTATCCATATACATGGACTAGTAGGGCGCGTGGGTGCGCGGCTCGCTAAAGCGAACCGCGTGTTTTCTGTTCACAAAGTAGATCTTCGGGTCTTGATCATTTTTTTCCAAAAACCACTATTCCATCTTGTACACTCTCTGAGATAGACTCCGACGAAATTTGTACGGCCACCATCTTGAATCCGCCATTTTGGTGTTTTTTTTCAGCTCACTGCTAATTGGATGAGGTTTCGAGTGACTTTTGTTTCAGCAGCCCCCACCTATCTTTAATATCCTGGCCGTGCTTCTCACCCGTCTCCGAAATCCTCAATCGTCAGCTCCCTCCAAATTTTTCCTCCAAATGAATTTTTGTCTTCTATACGAAACCATTACTTTGGAAAAAAAACCGTATCAAAGTTTTGAATGTAAAAAATAAATTCCGCCATCTTGAATTTTTTTTCTATTCATCAAGTAGACCTTCGAGTCTTGATCACCTTTTTCCAAGAAATCACTCTTCCATCTTTTATAGTCTCCGAGATAGACACCGACGAAATTTGTATGGCCGCCATCTTGAATCCGCCATTTTGGAGATTTTTTTCAGCTCCCTGCCAATTGGATGAGGTTTCGAGTGACTTTTGTTTGAACACTCCCCACTTATCTTCGATACCCTGGCCGTGCTCCTCACCCGTCTCCGAAATCCTCAACCATCAGCTCTCTCCATATTTTTCCTCCGTATGAATTTTTGTCCTCTATACGAAACCATCAGAAATTTTGAAAAAGAGCCGCATATAGTCTTGCATATATTTTGTATGGAAAAAAATAAATTCCGCCATTTTGAATTTTTTTCTGTTCATCATGTGGACCTTCAACTCCTGATCATCTTTTGCCAAGAAACCACTCTTCCACCTCTTATACTCTCCGAGATAGATACAAACAAAATTTGTATGGCCGCCATCTTGAATCTGCCATTTTGGAGTTTTTTTTCGGCTCTCTGCCAATTGGATGAAGTTTTGAGTGACATTTGGTTGAACACCCCCCACCTATCTTCGATACCCTGGCCGGTGCTCCTCACCCGTCTCCGAAATCCTCAATCATCAGCTCTCTCCATATTTTTGTTCCGAATGAATTTTTGTCCTCTATACGAAACCGTGAGTGAAAAAAATTTTTTCCATACAAAATTTTACAGGAGAGGTGATCAATGAGTCAGTGAGTGAGTGAGTGAGTGAATCAGTGAATCAGCACGAGTAGCTATATATATATTAATATATGCTCCTAACACTCCTATAAAGTATTATATTCAGTACAAAATAATAGGCGTTGATGTGACCAACAGTGCAGGAACATGACACGTGTCACTGGCTGCAGACAGCTAAATGTGTCAATCGATGTCATTGTGACGTGACAGTCTGTTTCGGCTTTACGCGCCAACTGGATAATGTTCCCGCTTTCCGGGCAATAAAAATTTTCAGTAATTTTGATATTTAGCCCTTCGTATTTTCTGTTAAAAATAAAATATATAAGTACGTGAAACAATTATTTTCATACGTCAAATAGTTTGGAATTTTAAAATGATTATTTATTCCAGACTATGATCTATTGACGTCATTTATGTCAATAGATTATAGTCAAAATAATCATAGTAACTCAATCAGCTGATCGTCAATTTTGTATGGGAGGTCCACTTTTTTTTCACATTTCGACCTATGTTCCTTGGGGAAAGTTGTTTAGTTTCATGAGCACACTCACCTCCTTCAGTATTATTTCGGAGTTTCATTACACGTTGTATACTTTGTTTTTTAACCGACTTAAAAAAAGAGGAGGTTCCCAATTCGACGCGTATTTTTTAAATTTTTTTATTATTATTATAATTTTTTATTTTTTTGGCGATGTTACTTTATAACTCTGTCAAATCTGAACCGATTTCAATAATTATTTTTTTATTTGAAAACACGTATCGTCAGGTTGGTCCCATTTTGTTTCAGTGGTTGAGCCGTAAAAAGGTAACAGACAGACAGACATCATTATGTTAGCATTTAATGTATTAGTAAGTATAGATTATTATTATTTATGAACCAATGTCTATTAATAAGTATTATAGCTAAGTCGTAAATTTTATCTCTATCTTGCCACTGACACCGAAACACAGTTCGTAAAATTGGGGTCATAATATTATTTATTACATATTATTATTCAGTTGCTATGATTTATAGCAGCTCCTGAGAGATTCAGAAAAAATATTATGATCAAATACTGAACTTTTAAAAGGCACCGCCGGCACCGGAGAATATTCGTGTTGATTCTGCATAAATAAATAATTCTATTAATATTATAAATACGAACGTTTGGATTTATAGATGAATGGATGAGTTGAACCGATTTGGCTGAAATTTGGCACAGAGATAGACCATAGTCTGGAATAACACACAGACTACTTTTTATCCCGGTAAATTAGAGAGTTAACCTTAATCCATACGAACGAAGTCGCGGGCATCAACTAGTAAATAAGTATAATGTCCTCCCGACCGAATCCGGTCACGCCGACCAACCTCCTCAGAGTTTAGCCATTGCGAGGGTAATATTATAGTGCTCTAGTGCATGTGCAAACACAGGTACACTCTCTATTCCCTCACTCTCATAGTCCTATGGGACGGAAGTCCAACACGACCGGAGAGAGATCAGGTGCAGGGCCGATGGCTTTACATCCTCTCCGGGGCACAGAGGTCACACACCGCCCTAACTCTTAGCTAGTACCTACCTACTGCTTGACAGTATAACCTAATAAATAAATAAATAAATACATTTTATTGTTTTGACCCGGTAATCGAACCCCGGACCTCGTCATCCGCAGTCAAACATGTTAACCACTAGACCAACGAGACAGTTAAAGATCTCACCTGATGGTAAATAACGATGCAGTCTCAAATAGTACGCGCTTGCCTAGAAGATGCCTATTCACTCTTAATTTAAAGACACCCACGCTATAGTTAGTTGGAAAAACGGAAGCCGGAAGTGCGTTCCAAATTTTTGCGGTGCGTAGGTATTAGGAACGAGGTTCGTTATAGTGTTTAACCGGCAAAAGTTAACGTTTAGGTCAAGTGACTGGCCAAGTTTGGCCGATTTCACACATCGCAATAATATTATTCCAAGCTATTTGTTTTAACTTTGTAAACTGCAACCAACACGGCGCTCGCGCAACCATTTTTTTCTTTTTATTAAACCTAGATACCATCACGACGTCTTGATTACGCCGTCCATAAAACAATTTACAACTTAATTATAGACAATATATTATTTTTATAGTGGATAATTATTATGCACAGTGAATAATGCGCCAGCGAGAGATACAGCTATCTCGGGGCCCCAAAGGATTTCTTATTCACACGCAATCTTTACTGGACTCAGTCGCTAGTTATTCTCTACAGATTTGTCTAGTAGAAGTAGGTCTAAGCTTTAGCAAGGAAGGCAGTAACGTACCTATCTACTTGCTCATTGATTTACGATAGTTTTGACGACTCACTGGCGCAGTGGTGAGTGCTGTGGCCTTATAACTGGGAGGTCTCGGGCTCGATTTCCCACGGGGGCAATTTGGGAATTTATAATTTTTGAATTGTCTCTGGTCTGGTGGGGGCCTTTCGCCGTGGCTAGTTACCACCCTACCGTCAAAGACGTGCCGCCAAGCGAATTCGCGTTCCGGCACGATTAGATAGCGTCTAAACGAAGCCATACCACTAATCGGTTTCTAAAAACCGATTAGTGGTATGGCTGACAAGTGAAGCCGTAACTTAGACCTCCCCCTAGTAGAAACGATTATTTTCTTAAAAAAAATTATAGAGTATAATTTTAATTTCATCAACTTCTTAATGATAATTAATTGGGTATCATAATAATAGTCAAAGCGCCTGACTTTTACCCCTGTTATCTCTTACATCTTGACAGGTGAAACGCATTGTTTAATGTGTAGGCGCTATAATTGTTATACTTAATGTTGTTATTATTATACTTAATTGCTCGTCTATCTGTTCAACATATTTTAGGGTTCCTTAAAAAGTTATGCAATTGTTAGGAGGTTTCAAATTTTTCTTTTGTTTTTAACTTTAAACTTTCGTTTTTCTCCATCCGTTTCTGTCATCTGTCAGCTTCTCTCAATTGATGTGCTAATAGTCTACAGAAGGTTCTTTCAATTCACGAGGGTACGCGGCTCATGGTTGTGTGTGTGTCGTATCTGTATAAGTGTAAGCGAGAGCTCGTGCCTGACCACTCCCATTTACGCTCCTAACAGACACGCACACTTACGATATGTGCATGTACACGACGTAACCACAAGTAAAGCGCCCGTAACTTCGTGAGATAAACGTACTATATACAATACAATATGTCAAAGCATTGTCCACTGATTCATTGACTACACTGATATACCTGTTTTACTGAAAACAAGTCTGCGGAACCCGCTATGAGTCAACCAGACTTCCTTAGATATACAACAAGGGCATGTCGTAATAGTTAGCTTTAACACGCTTTCTGTGTGTAATTAATTTTTTAAACGTATAATTAGCGCGTTAGACGGAATTATGATTATGGATGGTGATTGCCGAAATGAGTTACGTCAAAGAAAATCATGACCCCTTCTAAAGGAGGAAGACGCTTTATGCAATGTTCCTTTTTAATATCTACCGAACCACTGGGTCAATAAATTCTTCAACAGAAATGAAAAATATCTACCCGGTAGAAAATGATAATCTGTTTTTAGAAAAGACGATCTTAAGTTTTTTTCAGTAAAAAATTTGCATTTTGCATTGAAGTATACATGACATGAGGGTTTTTTCTTTATATCACACTAACACACTGATATTATAAAGTTGATTTTTGTATGTATGTGTGTACGTTTGTTACTCCTTCAAGCCATAACGAATAAACCGATTTGGCTGAAATTTTATCTAGACTGATTATGATGCGATGGATTAGTGGACTGGCTGATTATTTCTATCAGCGTGTGTGCTAAAATTCTTCAGCTTTCCGAACCAGATGAAAGCGTTATTATGTCAACTCCTAAGTGTGTAACTCGTTGGGATTACGTGGTAGTTAATTTGCATTAAATTGAAATTAAAATTAGGTTTTTATCACTTTGTTTTAGCGCAGCAAGGTGATTTTGTTTGTATAAAATTAAACTAGGAATGGTTTTTTCATGGTTGTTATGAAACTTTTTCAATTAACTTATTTTTATTAGTTTCATGGCGATAGACTAGCATTTAGCGTCTGGAGCTTGATCTCTGATTCTGACATTTTAAAATTATGTTACGTTTTAAGCACTACAATATCTTTTTTTTTTTCGTTTTGTCACCATAATACAGGGGTGGTTTAAAAAGACAAAAAATAAAGGAACCCATAAAAACAGTTCAAAAGTTTAAACTGAAAATTAAAAAAAAAGAAATTTTTTGATTTTATTTGATTTTTTAAATTTTTTGTTGTTTTTCACTAAACTATAATTTTAGCGTATTTTAGTGAGTGACCGCGGCGCCTTTGAGAGTGGGACTAAAATGAATATTTAGCACGTAAAGTAGCAGGATGTGAGTTGACGCGCTGCACTACATATAATATTTTAACCGACTTAATATGGCAGGCGTCATGTTTTTCCGGCGCGCGCAGACACAGACCTCCCGCCCTCCGCCAGACGTGCCTTCGCATAAATCAACACACAATGGCGAAATAAAAAACTGGGTTAGGCCAGCCTGTAAGCGACAGACAAATCGTGCGGGTTCCGTAGGATTTATTCTTCTATTACATTGGTTTTTTTTATGTAAGTAAATTAAAAGTAATAGATACCCTATTTGTATCAACAGACTGATTGTTTTCATCAAGTGCTGACCGACTGATTACAAAAAAATAACTTAAAACTGCATATGGTGACGTTGAAGTCATAATATTAGCTTGTATGTATTACTTTTGATTTAGAATAATAGGTATATTCTTACTAATATTATAGGAAGTATAGGTATATTCTTACTAATATTATAAATGCAAAAGTGTGTTTGTCTGTTGGTTTATCCTTCAATAATGCTGCAACAGAGCAACGAAGGCGTAAGCTAGTACATCGTATACCTATACATTTGGCTGATACGTAATTATGGAGAACACTACAGCAAGAACTCGGTAACAATTTCTTGCGAGCGAGCCTCGAAGTCATCATTGAATCAGTTCGGGAACAGCCGAATCATTTACAATTCCGATGGGTGGAACGCTGAAACACTTCTAAACACTCGCCGCGCTCCAAAAGGAATGGCGAAATTTACGACGCGCGGCAAATCTGTATTCTTTGTGCGTGCCTCTGATATACAAATCTAGATACACACCTGCTATTGGCATGTGTTCGGAACACATGAACTAAATTAAAATTTTATGAATACTGGTATTTTTAATTCTATTTTTAGCAAACTTTTGAGTAATTCGGCTGTTAAAGTATATAGATTTGTTAGTGAGTCTCTCAAATTGGTATAGATATATAGGTAGTTGGTTTTGTATATATTTAATTGTAATATTTTGTGTGTACCGATGGGGCTGACATAATGCTCACCTTTAAAAGTCCCAAGTTTCAAAGGGCTCTTCTATTTTAGGGCTTTGAAAAATTTAATTTAGCCCTTAGGTGTTGAATTTTCAAAAATCCTTTCTTAACAGATGCATACGTCATAATAGCTATCTGTGTTGACGTAGGCTTCCGCTAACAAAGGATTTTTGAAAATTAAATACCTAAAGGGGCAAAATAGAGATCTTAAACTTAAAGTGAGCGAAGCCGCGGTAAAAAGTTAGTTGTCTTATATTTGCTTCGACACTTCCGTGCCAGAACAGTGGCACTGCACAACGCAAAAGATGACTGAGCGAGTAGTTGTGCGATGGCACATAAGGAATTAAATAAAACTTGTAAAATACAGAACTTAGGCCTATATTGCAATTAATTAATATTATAAAAATTGCTCGAGAGTTATAGTTTCGTTAATGATGTGTGTGAACTGTGATTGTGAACCCCGTCATCCCGCGCGGCCGTCGCCCGGCCCCGATCGTTCGCGCGGTCGGCGGCGAATTCAAATAAGCGCGCCGACAGTAGTGTGTATCTAGGTTAGGCTTGGTATATCAGCGGGCGCGGCAAATCTGTATTCTTTTGAGTGGGCAATAAAATTAAAATGCGTACGCGCTGGAGCGGGCAGCCCATATGCAGTAAACTGGACGATGCAATGGCGCGATGATTCCATTATTGTTTCAACTTTAGGGTTCCGTGGCTGGTTGACAGTTATATTATCTCTTTACGTCCTCTATCGGATATATATCGGGGAGTATTCTGAAGAGCTGTTTGATCTTATTCCGCCCTCTAACTTCTACAACCGCACCGCACGCCACCGAACGCAATTTCACCCTCACCACCTGGGTGCCTGGAGCACTTCGACCATCCGTTGCTCTAGATCTTTTTTCCACGTACTACCAAATTGTGGAATCATCTCCCTTCGACAGTGTTCCCACTTAATTACAATATGGGGTTATTCAAGGGGCGAACCAATAAGTTCCTGAAAAGCCGGCAACGCATTGGTGGTGCTCTTGTACTACAAGTGTTCATAGATGGCGGCAATCACTTTATATCAGGTGACCCGCCAGCTCGTTTACCCGCTATTCATATAAAAAAAAATTATCATACTGAACGAATATTGGGCAATGTTCATTGGGCTTCAATGGCCAACGAACGGTTAAAGGTGCATACTGAAAGGTCTATGGTTCGATTAATGAGTAGACATGAGTCCCGGAAGTTCAACATATTATTTTATTGCGTTCATCAGGTACTATATTCCTACCTGTACCCATAAGTACAGTACCTGTTGCCCAGTCGGTGAGATGCTAAGTGGCTGCGCTGTTAGCTGTTAGTATGAGTTTAAACATCTAGACTTCATTTATAGACGACTCAGTTATGACTAGACTAGCTTTTGCCCACATTAAGTTTTTCGAACCCTTATTTGACACCCTTAGGGATTGAATTTTCAAAAATCCTTTCTTATCTACCAACATCATAATAGCTAACTGTATGCCAAACAGTCCGATCCGTCTTGTGATTTGAGCTGTGCGTTGATAGATCAGTCAGTCAGGCAGTCAGTCACCTTTTTCTTTAATAATTTAGAAAGAAATACCGTCAAAGACGTGCCGCCAATTAATTTAGTGTATAGAGTGTAGAAGCGCTCTGACATAATTGTATCACCACTTACCATCACGGGAGACCTTGTCATGTTGTTATGAATAAAAAAATTGTTTTCATACTGCAACACAATTGATAAATATTTGTTTCATGTAGACATCCTGTGCCTCTTAATATGACAAGTTAAGATATTACCATCGGTTAGGAAAGCAATCTGTTGCTGAGAAGAGCCAGCCAGAGCAGATTGCTCTCGATTGTCGTTTAAAAGTTTATTGAGTAACTACTCTGAGTTTTAGTTCACAAAGGTTCCGCTAGACAAGCGACATGAACAGGCTTTACTACATAATCTGAACCTCAAAACAAGTGAATCTAGATCGATTTGACTCTAGCTTTAATTTCGATACTCGAAAACTATCAGCGTTATCGTGAAGTGTTAGCTTGCACTAAGCTGGATCCTGTTTAATATGGCGGGCCGCTAATTACAGTCGTTAACACTTGCGGCTGATTAATCTACCCGTACGTGTTGATAGCTAGTTGAGATGCGTGTAAAAACTGGTACTTAGGTAGTACAAGTTACTCGGGCCGCCATCGCTAGATCTAAGTAAATAAGATAACTATTTACAGTAGTAGATACGGTGTCTTTACGATAACATTGCAGTTTGAAGACTCTAGCGGAACTTCCCTGGCGCAGGATGAACGCTGTGGTCTTATAAATGGGAGGTCTCGGGTTCGATTCCCGGCGAGGACAATTTGGAAATTTTAACTTCTGAATTGTCTCTGGTCTGGTCTGGTGGGAGGCTTTGGCTGTGGCTAGTTATCACCCTACCGTCAAAGACGTGCCGCCAAGTAATTAAACGTTTCGGCACGATCTCGTCCCTTGGAAATATGATGTAATTTTTGCCTGTTTTTTACTTAAAACTTGATCTACTGCTGTAAAAATCAAATCCACATCTGAAGAGATCCACCGTTACGCGCACTCTTAAGCAAATTCAAATTAATTTATTCATTGTATAAACTGATTAAGTACTTATCAGTCGCACATACATAACTCCTAAAAGTTAGACGTCTCCGAACCCCGGACCTCTCGAAATGAAGGTCAAAGTTACCACTAAGCTATCATCGCTTAGATTCAGTCAATAGCAACCGAGCAATCGCATTCCAGTGATAGCGACTAGCGGGTTTCGTAATACAGAAGCCGGTTGTCACATCAAAGCGGTCAGCCGTCAGCGCGTCACGTCACGGTGACACGCCGTGATAAATAGCGCGGTGATTGTCCGCGCCGAGAGTTGTCACGCTACGCTTTGCGACCACCGAGATTTATGTCACGTCATGCGCGTCGATATCACTTTAATTTTACGTGACATTGCGCCCCTAGTGCTAGTTGTAGTGACAATGGAGCATAGAAGTATTAGGCTTTGCATTCAACTGCCTATAAGAGGGTGTAACAATGTTAACTCTGTGTTTTTAACCATCTTCCAAAAAGGAGGAGGTATCTTTTTTTTGAAAAGATCAACTGCGAAGTTTTTCTGTCTAGACATGATCAGGAGTTAGGAACTTAGGAAGTTGGTGGAGTCATATCCGCGCGACTTCAAAAGTAGGTACCTACTTAAAACCGTTGATTCAGCTTCTCCAGTAATGTTAGATTGCCTTCTTGAGAATGAGGGAATAGACAGAGTACCTACCTGTGTTTACATACATTTGTACACGATAATATTTCCTGCGTAGTTGTCTAGTTTTTGTTGAGATTAATCGCTAGGACCAGAATTAATTCGGTTGACATTATTATTATTTATTACTCACTAGTTGATGCGGTTTCCCTTATGTGGATTTAGTTAAAATCCCGCAGGAACTCTTTGATTTTCCGGGGTATCCAACATAAAGTCATCAAAATCACACCCGTTAATTCCATAATAGTGTCAATATTAAACCCACCTTTCCTAATTTCCATCCGGTCTCTCATTATCGCCCGGGTTGACACATCAAAGCAGTCAGCTGTCAACGGGACATGCTATAGTGACGCTCGCTACATGACACTGATTTATCGAGTGATGAGAGATAGATGTGCTACGTTTGCATCGATACAAAAATTTCATCGACCTTTTTGAAAATTCGTAGTGACTATAGCTTATGCCCGCGACTTCGAGTGAATCTAAATTTTTAAAATACCGCGGCATAATGATGATGAATCCTAATTTCTACTAATATACATTTAAATGCAAAATACGTTTATTTGTTCTTCAATCACGCAGTAACGAAGCAACAGATTGACGTTGTTTAGTTAGTAAGTGACATAGTCTTTAAACTGGGAAAACAAAGGATTTCCACTGGATAAAAACATAACTCCACATGGACGAAATTTTAAGCAAAAGCTAGTAGGTGCTCTATAAAAACGGATTACATTGTATTTTTCCATATCAGAAATATACCTTATATATTATAAACTAAATTAGATATACTAGGCAGTGTATTACACTGTTTCATAAATTATGACCAAGATTTTTTTACGCAAACAATAATACCGAACCTAAAATAGAAGCCTTTTCCTTCTAAAGAATATTGTGTAAAAAATTACAACAATATCGACAGAAAACCTCCCTTCACTACGCCCCGAACATAAATTACTTCAAAAGTGATTTACTCGCCATACAAATCGCTGCTCCCGCTGCCCCGTCTCCGCCTGACTGACAGGTGTGAGTGATGGCGCTAGACGCATGTCGACTGACAACAAGACTGACAATCACGCGCGCAACAGCCCCGTCTCTTTGATGCTAATCGTTTTTGTTTTTGTTACGTTTAGCCCGAACATTAGTGTAAAAATAGATTAAAGGTAAGACTTCCAAGGGAGATTGTTTACACTTTACGGTACTGTGTACCCTTATGATTCATTTGAGAAGGTTTCTTTGTGTTTTCGTTCTACCCAATTTTAAAAACTGAAAAGTAAAAAGAAAACATTAAAATGTATTTTTATTTCTTTTCAAAACATAACTTAACTTGTGCTACAAACACACACTTAATTAAGTGCTAGATAATAATATGGCATTGTTATCAAACCATCTTCAAAATAATAATCTGTCAAATAAATAGGTTGTAAGTAACTATTTAGTAGTATCAACTCTATTTAAATTAAAGTAGACTCTCTACTTCAAAAGTCGAATAATATGACTAGCTTTGTCCACGGCTCCGTTCACGTTAAGTTTGATTTTTCAACCCACTATTTTACCCCCTTAGGGATTAAATTTTCAAAAATCTTTTCTTAGTAGATGCCCATGTCATATGCCAAGTTTCAGCCCGATCCGTCCAGTGATTTGAGCTGTGCGTTGACAGATCAGTCAGTCAGTCACCTTTTCTTTTTATATATTTAAAAATATATAAAATAGGAGAGAAAAAAAATAGAATATGTACTTCAATATTTATTACACTCGCGTTTTTACTTTCAATACAGATACAAACTGTCTCATTAACTTTATTTCAACGATAAATCGAGGAAAAATGACCACAAACTATTACATATATAGTTTCATAAGTCTTATAAAGTTTTAAATTGCGTAAAATTCATGCATCTAAATCATGCGAATCGCTCGTCTCAGTCGGCTTCTTTTTTACCGATCCCGACTGCGCGTCACGTACAGGCCTCGCAAAATAAAACACGCGCGGAGTGGCAACCACAAATCACATTTTTTAATCGAGCTCACGTCTCTGATCACCTGCAAACTGTATTTTACCACCTTAAATCGACTTGGACTTTAACAAAATAGAGCTTAGTTTCGCATAGCTAATTGCCAAAACAAAGTTGTCACATTACGGTGTGCAGTCACGTCGTGCCGTGCGGAATGTTATCGACATCCGCCAAACTATCGACGCTGGCACAACACTAATTGCTCTTTTTGCCCGACCATTATTCACACAATGATTTACGTAACCGTCTCTCAAAGCGTAATAGTATCGTTAATGATTTAAATGACTTTTACGGCCGATCCGATGACTTAGATTGATTGCAGTATGTTAATGTCGTTATAAAGGTCTGTATGTCTCTCCATTTATACGATTTTGTATCGTTATTTAGGAAGATTAACAGCTTCTTTTTATAATACGTATTATGCTTTAAATGCCAGCTTGATTCATTGTCTAGCATAAAATAAGACGTTTGGCATTAAATTGTAAATTGGTTGAACCAAGGTCGTGCCTATAAATTATTTAGCAATTATTGATGCCCATTTTTATTTTGATGATTGATTTTAATCTTATTCACATTTTTTAAATTTTATTTAGTATTTAAATTTTCTTTACTGCGTTTTATTTTACCTTTTATTTTACTATACAATTTCAAGTATAATACTCAAACGTTATTTTAGATAAAACAATACGGGCAATAATTGGAATATTATTTATTCAGTAGAACATTAAATTACATGCAATCTAAAATTACCTTTCGAAATAAAGTTGTATAAGTAAGTTTCAAATAGGTACTTTTTATTTCCATTATGGTTACATTAGTATTCCACATTAACATATTTTACTGCAAAACTACACATTAAATGACACTGCAGATACAATATAATAAACTTAACATAAATATGTCGACGCATTTTATGCCTTAATTTTATTGCCCTAGTGTTGTTTTCGAATTTATTAAAACTGTTCAATAAAATATCGATAAGCGTTTCATTTAAATGTCACGATAATAAAATATATAATAACATTGCTTATTTTAAATGCACAGTCGTTAAAATGGTCCAGAATTCGATATAATTTTAATATTCGTATATTTAAGGTTCCGTATGATAAGATTGAAATAGTCGTGTCTTTTTTTGTAGCCATTTATTTTATTGCTCAAATATACATTTTTATAATTTATTTTTTTTGAATTATGCTTTTGAATCCACTAGTGAATCTTCCACTGTTACGGAATGCTGTTTCAACGGAGAAAAATCACCAAAAAACTAGTCGACTCCTATTTTAAATGAATAAATAGTAATAATATTATTATGCCCTTGTATTTTATTCTATGTTCTTGCCCTCTCGTGAATTGCTAGAGAGTTATGTCCACGTTTTTTTTATTATTAGTATAATCTTCAATTGTATTATATGCTTTTTTTATGAACTTATACTATACTTGTTTATTATTAGGAAAATATTGAACTTCAAGTGATCTTAAAACTCTAAGTTAATGATTTTATTTATCAATTATGCGGAATCTTTCGTGGGTAAATCGAACTCTAACTTTGTTAGTTTTTAAAAAGCATAAAATATAAGAGGCAGTCCATTATTATTAATTTTCCTTATTATTGCTTCTGTTATCTAGAATCCATTCATTAGTTATCAGAAGCAATCTGCAAAATTAATTCCGATATTTTGTTGATTAAATGTTTATTGCAAAACAACTTTCTGACCCACGATTATTTATAAGTAGGATTAACCACGAGTACAATAACATTAATAGATAATATTATATTGAAATGAAATGAGTTATTTGTAAAATAGACGTCTACAAAAGTATTAGGAATCCCGATTTGAATTAAATTAAACTATTATAATATTATTTATGACTAATTATTTATTAAATTGATCATCGCCAGTTAACGTACCTAACGCAAGACATGCGTAGTTTGCAGAATTCCATGACACACAAGGAATAACAAACTATATGGTATGATTACAAAATTTGAACTGTAATTATTATTTTTTATCTAGCATTCTATTCCTTATAAAACATAATTATTTTACTCCACATGTTTGACAAAAAGTCAATAAATCCACTTGGGCAGCAACGTCATTAGTGCGGGCGCAGGTAGCGATGCATCGATATCGATGAAACGAGTTGCTTTTATCTAAATTACACAAGAAATAAGGAACAACACGGCACATTTGTCAACTCTGGCTCGAGATAAGGTTCTGAAGGGCTCAATTAAAAATTTATTTCACGATACCAATAGCGGCTCTGTAATTAAGTTATCTCGAATGCATAGATTATAATATCTGGTATCGATAAATGTAACACAAGTCATTTCACAAACCTATTCAAATGTAACCCTTATTTTTATATGTATAGAGTTTATTTTGTATTGTAACATTTGCAGTTATGTTACAAGTTGTAACAAGTTACGGGGAGGTAAAGTTACGACGTGTGGATATCGTATGACGGGTTAGGAAGCGATTTTCATTTGTAATTAGCGGCTTGTCGCGATAAAAGGGGATATTTTAATGTATTCACTGGGCTGGCTTCTTGTTTTAATATTAAGTGCCCGATAAATGTATGAGAATGGGTTTGACCCCATATTTTAATATTATATGTTATAGTTTAAACTTTAAACAGCTGGATTTATGCATATTTGAACTCCCTTCATTGCGTAATCTTAGGTATCGAAATAGAAATAGAAATAGAAATATTTTTTATTCAAATAAACTTTTACAAGCACTTTTGAATGGTCAATGAATCTACCACTGGTTCGGAATGCCTTTCCTGCCGAGAAGAGCCAGTAAGAAACTCGGCGGTTGCTCTTTTCAAAAAAATAAAAATTTTACAATTGTTATTGAAACTATGCTATGTATTCAGTGCTTCCACGATGAATTTTCCTGAGTACAATACAAGTAAAAATAAATACAATACAAATACAAATAAATACAATTCAATACATGTTAACACAGGCAGGCAAAAGCAGACCCATTCCCGTTGGTGGCACCCGTTCACGAGCATGACGCATGATCCAGCCATTGCTTCGCTCAACCATATTTGAGGGAACGTAACAACCCGCACCACACGACACCACCACAGAAACTTTAAAGAGAGCATGACATACTTAGGCTACCCATGTTAAGGCATCGAATTGAATACTAATATTAATCTCTCTACAATGTGTAGTCAGCCAGTTTCAGAAGCGGGAATTATTAATCCAAAACTAATCAGGTCTCAAAAGAACCCATCACTTAAACCACTGAAACCTTACCTAATGTCTCCTCCGCCACCCCTTATAGCAACCCTTGACCTCACATCTAATCAATTTATCCACATCACACAAAAACATCCACCTGTACGTGAGGGTAGATACCAAAAATATCATGCTAACATGCTATATTTATTCGATTAGGGTGCAACTGCTATCGCAATCCCTCAACCAAAGAATATCCTAGACGCAGATGCGTATTCTAATCGAATGCGAGTCTCTACCAGATACTCAAGTCGTAACCTAAATAAAATCATTTACACTAATATACAATTCAAATTTAAATTTGAGTTAAATATGTATTGATAAAATTAAACTAATTTCAATAAATAAAAGGACTATATCTTAATAATTTCAAAAATTCGTAATCAAATTATTTTTAAATACGAATCTATTTACGAGTCTGAATCGAACAGTAGTAGGTATGTAGATTATTAAAAAAATCCACTCTATTTTACAAAACTTAAAATAAAACTTTATTTTATATTTCATGGGTTAAATATCTACTAAGAAATGTGACGAGATCAAAAGAGATACCTACTTCCAGTTATTATATTATAATTTTTCGCATTAAATATAATAAATATTAAAAAAAAATCAAACATGAATAATGACATAAAAACATTTTGTAATTTAAAACAGAATCAGTGCAGAATAATAACATATTAGGGCAATTTTTAAAAATCCTCAAAGAAAAATGAATGAGATGGATCATATTGTATGGTTCTAATGCCATAATATTGTTTTTACAAACTTGCATCGCATCTTATCATTACAGAGACGAACTGCAGCGTATAATCATAATATGATGGTTGCACGTAATGTCTTTATCCCTAATAATCATTATAATTTAAAATTCATCACACGGCGAGGTAATTTCTCTACATTGTTGCTTTGTACCTCATGTTAATGACTGTGTGACACGACCATTATAAAAGCCAACTAATAATTATGTGTACTTTATAATTCTGGTTTTATTTTATTAGGGTAAAACCTTCATCTGATCAAGTAATGCAAACACGTACTATTTTACACTTAAGTTTTACAAATTAAAATGAAATAATAACTAAGTTAGAAAATAAAAGAAAGCGCGAAATGAAAATCTATATGTTAGAAACCATTTCGCTTTTTTGACTTTTCACCACGCGTACAAAAAAGCAATTTTTAAACGTGATGTTCAAAAATAAAAGATGTGTAGACCAAGAACGGAAAAGTTTAAATTATTGAGTAGAATTATTTTTCAGTCAATATTCAGTCTAAATGTACCTACACCATTGAGCTCCATAATTAATCTATGACTAACACTGGACAGGCTGCCGTCATATTTTTGTGGGTCTACTTAATTGAATCCATTTTGGAATTGATAAACGCCATTTTGGCGCTGGCTGTAAGCACCAAGCAGATACGAGTGTCTCTGGAACTAATAAGTAATATTGCAAATGGCGCTCCAGCCCTTTTAATTAATTTATGATTTCCTGTTGTTGTTGTATGATTTCATAGATAAATTATATCGGTGTGCCATTTGCATTATTGTTAGTTCCAGAGACACTCGTATGTCAAATGTAGCGCTTCAAATTGATACAAGTTAGGCTGTCATTTGTATACGGACAGCAAATCCAGTGTTAATCATAGATTAATTATAGAGGTCAGGGGCCTACACGTTGTCACTGCGACAAAGCAACGAAAGGGAAATGTCGTTGCCGTGTATAACGACAGTGATTAACGTTAAATACGTGCTCTTAATATTTTAAAACACACGCTCGGCCGTAACTAATTATTCGTTTTATGACGTTATTGACATTTCCGCCTCGTATTTATCACGGCATATTGACACAAATGTCGCCGCAAGGCTGTTAGTGTCGAAATGAACAGTTATAAATTGACATTAAGGTTATGAGAAGTGACAGAGTCGTTAAATAAGAATTAATCTGTTTTTTTTGTTTGATTTCAACAACCTTTATAGTGCACCGTTGTGAATGTCTGTCTTTAACAAGCGCAATGCTGACAACTCGAGAGTGGAGTTACAGGTTTGATTTCCGGTTGTAACGATTCAAAATAATTAATCTTCGCTTAATGTTGGTTTAAGTGTGGACAATAATAAATGCATCATAATTTGAGACTTTTTTCCAGACTTGGTAGCAAATCATGAGTTTGGATGAGTTTTCAAAGCGTCGTGGGATATTAGCTGCAAGTTTAAATAGGTTTCTCTTCCTACATCTGGTACTAAGGTCAAATAAAGTCGCAGTCGCTGAGTAACTTATTGGTGTAGAAGCTGACCCGCCCTGGCATCGTTTGACTAGAAATTCTGAAAATCCTTTTTAAGAGAGGATTTACGTTATAAAATATAACAATGGAGGTTTACGCTTCGGGTAGCATCTATTTAACTTAAAATGTTCTAATATTCTTAAAAACATACTTTTCCGAAGACAGAATTCATTTTACTTTAAATTAGATGCTACCTGCGACTTCGTATTACTATAAAGGTATCTTGCAGCCATGCTTAAAAATACAGCAATTTGCTATGCTTAAAATATAAAGCTTTGCTATGCTTTTAAAAAAGTTTGTCGCCGACTCAAAATTAATGACTTTCATTAGTTTAGGAACTTAGAAGTTAGTTTAGGAAGACTAAAAAGATTTAATTTTATTTTTCCCTTTTAAGTTCCTTATATCGTCGAATTTTTTAAAAAAGTATTTATTTACGATTTTTTTCCAAAAAGAAAATCTTACAAATGCTCTAGTGTATACTTGTCAAAATGTCGCTTGGTAATTATTGTGTTTCAAGCTTCGATATTATAAGTAGATGCAAAAGTAATAAATAATCTTATTATTAGCATAGGAAATTATAAGCTTAGCATGACCCGGAACAACAGACAAACAGTACAAGTGTTTACAAATCGAAATTTATCGCCCGTAGACTTAATAACAATTTATTAGTGTAAGTTGTCAAATGAAATGGGTGAATTCATGGCGCGATTCTATTACATTATCACCGAGTGGTAGAGTAAGTCGCGCCGGCCATTATTCATAGTAATCTATTTAACACTGTTCAGCGGCGAATCGATTAAATCTATTAGGACAAGAGATGCAGACTAGCTTGTGTAGAGACACATTTAGTTTTTTTTAATATATTTTTTTTATTTTAAAACAATGTTAGCCAAGCTGAACTTGACTTATATTCTCCTCTCTCCTGCAAATAAGCGAAAAGCTTGTGCTAGGAGTGGGTACGACATTAGTGCAACGGGTGAGGCTCGAACCTGCGACCTTTCAGTTTTCAGTCCGCACCTTTAACCGTTGGGCTATTGAGATTTTGAAATGTGACGTTTATCTCATCGTAAACGACATTATTATGAAGAGACTTTTTCTTCTTCTTCTTTATCAACCGATAGACGTCTCACGCTGGATAGGGTTCTGGACTTCTACAGGCCTCGGTCTTGTTCCGCCTGTATTTAGCCACTCCATATGACTTGTCTGAGACACTTGTGAGAGACTTGAGATATTGATATGGTTATGGATGTTACAGATGATCATTTGTTATTTTGTTGGTTTTTCTGTCAATCATGCAGCAACAAAGCAACAAATCGACGCGGTTTTTCAGTTGAGAACTTGGAAAGTGATAATATAATAAGCTACCTTTTATGCTGGAAAAGCAAAGGGTTTCTGCGGGATTTTGAAAAAAATTTACTCGACGCGGACGAAGTTGCCGACAAAAACTAGTAGACAATAATATTATTAAAAGCCATAATTTATGTAATTTAAAAACCTGTCACGCTCTACGCTAAGCTAGCCTGTGCACGTTTATTGAGAGCTCTATTATGTTACAAATACGGCCATTACGGCAGATTTATCGCCGCCATTTGTATTTCAAGGTCGGTAATTACAGCCGTAATACATAGTTTTTTCTTTTATATTAGACACCTTTATACTAACATAATATTATGCTATGCATAAAAATTCAATATATTTTCAAGCGTGGAATGAAATCCGAAAAATCTGAAACTTAAATGCAAACCCATAGATGTATTGTAATTTGTGACGGTAAGTATCATATTATTTATATTTATTTCTAAGTTAAGTAAATACTTTATTCTAGTACTTACTAGAAGTACACGAACCCTCTACAACGCACTCTTCGTAATTTTCACTCCGACCAAAGGTCCAAGAATCCGTTTAAGGATCCATCCAGGGTCTTGCAATCAACTTTGGAAGTAGTCCTGTTGTTTAGGGTTCCGTTGTAAAACAACAAAAAAGCCTTAAAGTTTCGCCAAGTCCTTCCGTCAATCTGTTAGTCTTCAGAGACGTATAATACATTGTATATTTAGAAAATGAAACACAAAATAAATAAAGAAAATCGCGCGTTTTTTATTATTGAACCGGGACAGAGTCGTGGAAAAACTTGTTTGCCATAAAAATAGGTACCCACTTATCATTACAGACAATTGATTCATTACAATGGCCCATTAGCACAAATGGTGCATATAAAATTCATGTGAACGATACTCGTATATTATACCCTATTATACCTGCGTAAGGGTCTTATCATACTGGCGATTGCTAAGCGCATTTCTAGTGAGGAGTTTTGTTAGCATATTTTTCAGATCAGATTCAGGAGCAAGACTGTCAGTCTTGCTCCAGTTACCCTTTAGGTAGTTCTAAACTGAACTAAAAGTCGGTGGTTCAACCACCAACTACACTATTGTCGTGCGAATGCCTAGCACAAGCTTTATACGTAATTTGAAGGGTAAAGGGAAATTCAAAATAAATAAAAACTTTATTTAGGTGCATATTATACTATATAGCTTTTCGTTCGGTTCGTAATATTGTACAAATGATTTGTATTTTAACTAGACGATGCCGGTGACTTCATCCGATTGGATTATAGTACATTATGGTACAAGTGTAAAAGTTGGTGATTACCGCTGAGGCGCTATTGAGACCCGAGCCGTCAGGTGAGGGTCTTAAGGTGGCCGAGGACGGTAATCATCAATATACACGTGTATCATACGACGTTTTTCAACACACTTGTAAAGAAAATAATACTAAAATAGTACATTATGGTACAAAACGGTGAAAACGAGTTGTGAAAATTTTTTCGCAATGGCGGGAAAAATTAATGTTGTTTTTTTGTTCGCCCTCTTGAGATGCTCTTGAGGGCAGGCAAAGATCGACGATCATACAGCCTATTCAGGGGTTTATTTGATTTAATCAGTTTTCCGGAATGCGCGCACACCTTTAATGGCCATAGACTAAAAGAATGAGGTTTCTTTTTTTTTTTGGCTTTTCTCTTATAGCCACGTACAAAATGGGGAATTTACAGTTTTCTTTAAGTATTACAGAAAAAACAAAAGTTATATTTGAGACACGTACAAGTTGAAATTATCTATTTAAATACTAAGTTGTATAAAATGATCAAGCAATAGGTATCTTGGCAATAGGTAGGATTTTTTTTGTAATAGAAACTTTTTTAAGAACAAAGCAACTCAACCAATAAAATTAAAAAAAAAAATCTATAACTCACATTGTGAATAATAGTAATCAAAAGTCACAGTTTGAGTTAAAGGTGTCATTGTGTGCCTAATTGCGGTGAACCGGGAGCCATTTTATGAGCAAGTGTGTTGAAAAGGTTTTTGGGGAACTCTTAAAAATTTTCTGGGATAAAATGTAGCTTATATATATGATATGGTGTATATAAAAGCCGCCAATGGCGGTGAAAGTTTCCGTTTTCTACCATTTATAGCGATCTTTAGCCAACGAACTTCATGGGGAAGATAAATCATGGAAAATATTGTTAAAAAAAAAATTGAGTGGGAATTGAGTTGGTGGGAGGCTTTGGCCGTGGCTTTGGCCGTGGCTTTGGCCGTGGCTATTTACCACCCTACCGTTAAAGGTGTACCGCCAAGCGATTGAGCGTTCCGGCACGATGGCGAGTAGAAACAGATTAGGGGTATGGGTTGAATGTACACTGCCATACCCCTTCCAAGTCACCCGTTATAATTTTAGACTGCAATATCACTTACCATTAAGTGGTATCTTGTCATTGTTTAAAAAAAATAGTTCACCAGTGTGAAGCGCCCTAAGAAGCGACCTTGAGACTCGAATCGGAGTAATAAATCCGCGGTAACGATCGTGTTTGTTGCGTTATAAAGTTCTCTATAATGGAGATAAGCGGTACTGATTATTTTAATGGTTATATATGTTGCCCATTAATAACAAACGTTCTGATTAGTTTACGAACTGGGTTTTTAGGGTTCTGTATCCATAGGATGCCAGCGGGACCCTATTACTAAGCCTCCCCTGTCTTTCTCTCAGGTAAATCCACGCGGACGAAGTCGCTAGTGTCAGCTAGTAATGTATATATTATATAAAATTCAAAGTCCTGACTGACTGACTGACTGAGATATCAACGCACAGCCTAAACTACTGAAGTTAGAAACTTGAAATTTTTACAGTTGGTTCCTTTTATGATTTAGGCGCACACTAAGAAAGGATTATTGGAAATTCCACCCCTAAGGGGTTTAAATAGGGGATGGAAGTTTATATGAAACTCCGTCATTTTTCAAGCTGTTTCCATCAAAGTTTGTATTTGAGCTTTCAGTTAAAAATAAAAAAGTACGTGTGTGACAGTTTTTGAAAATTCAAACCCAAAATCTAATTCCACGCGGACGAAGTCGCGGAGGCAAAAGCTAGTGTATTATGTATTAAGAATTCTTCTTACAGACGCTTGTTTCTTAAAATGCTAGCCAGCACCTACCTGCGATTTACCCACGCACGCTGCGGGGTGTATCTATAGCTCATGAATACCTCGAACCTGGGACTTATTACTAGTTAGAACTAAACGTTCGTACTGTGAAAGCCACAAACAAAGACATATCGAGGTTCAGAAATAAATAAACAAGGCATGTAACCCGTCATTACGCTGCAGATTGCGACTTGCAAATTACACACCGGCTCGTAATTACCGGGTCGAGAGCATTACCCGCACTCTTTAACTCAGTATCAGCACGAAATGTATATTTTATTTAAGTGCCTCGAAATGTCTAGTTATTATTTGGTTTTAAATTTTTTAAGCTATTGCATAGCTTCTATCGCGGGCTAGCGTGGAGACCGAATCCAGAAATTCCGTAACGAAAATAATCTGACACGGGACTCTACGGTGAGCCGCTAGATGGCGTTGATAAAAAATGCTATGCAATATAGCTTTACCACGGCAGTCCCCGAGTGCCACACGTCTTTTTTTTTTGAAACAGCATGAATTATTTTAGAATAGAATATAATAAAATTTTTATTCGAATAAAACTTTATAAAGTGCTTTTGAATCGTCAAATGAATCTTGTTACACCTTACACTAACATTTCAAACTAATTACCTAACTTTTTGAATGTCATGCGTTCATTTATTTAGCGCCAATTTTTTCAACGTCGAGTGACGTTTAACTGAGAAATAGAAATAAATCGGCATTCTGACAGTTTTTATATTGAAAATCTGCCAGAACATCTTTACGCTCGGATAAGACTTATGATACGTTGGTAAAATCGGCCCTAAATCAAATTTTTATTAATAGTACTTCATTTGAAATATTTATTTTTTTTTTAGTTTACTTGTTAAAAAACAAAAGCTCTTATGACACGTCATGACTCTACCACCGGTTCGGAATGAAGTTTCTGCTGAGAAGAGCCGGCAAGAAACTCAGCAGTTGCTCTTTTCATAACAGAATATTACACAATATTAATAGCTACATAATACAACAATGTCATAACTTATTACACTATCTTGTGGGCAGCTGGATGCCAAGCCGATTGATTCCATGCAATTTTGTCATTAAGAAAGTCACTAACTTTGTAATAAACACGACTTAACAAATGTGTTTTTATCATTGGATCAACTCAGAATTGGTTCTTAAATAGTGTACCAGCGTGGCTGCAGTTTTGTGTGGTTAAATTTTTTTTATGTTGTTATTAAACAGGGATTATTAAGGTATAAAACTTTGAACTGATATTGAACTTTACATTCCCTACCTCCCTTGGCATCCTTACTAATATTATAAATCCAAAAGTGTGTTTGTTTGTTGGTTTGTCCTTCAATCACGCCACAACGGAGCAATGAATCGACATAATTTTTGCATGGTTATAGTTGAGGACCTGGAGAGTGGCATAGGCTACTTTTTATCCCAAAGATTTCCCACGTGATTTTTAAAAGTAAATCCACGCGAATGAAGTCGCGGGCATCAGCTAGTAATTAATATTTAAGTACTACCATCGCTTTACTGAGCGTTATTTATGTATTTTATTATTACCTTACAGCTTGATTAGGGTACTTACGCTCCGTTAAAATTAAACCCTTTTTAATAACATCAGTCCCCGCTGTGTTTTTGAAACAAGGCAGGGGTGCAGCACTGAAGCCATGCGTAAAATTTTAATGATTTGTTTTCAATTGCTCCCATAAACCCCTTACCTTGCTTATTAGTCTTAAATTTGTTTACAGCAAAATATTTTTCTTGGCATCAGAATGAGTGAACGGGTTTTGTGAAGTGCAAGTGGATAAATATAATGAACGAATGGAATAATCTGGATATTTAATGCGGTATATGAAGGTTTAGTTATGCATAAAATGAATTGTTGTAGGTACGTAAGACCTTTGGCATATTGTTATGATGCAAAACTGTAGGAGCAAAACCGCTCAAGCATTAGGAAGACTAGTCACAGACTCATAGTAGCTTAGGTGCATGTGAAATTATTCCCTGTTCTAGCGCAGAGATTTGACTACGAGGTGCTATGAGTTTATTTTATACCTACAAGCTGGTCATATCTTTTATATTTGATTAACTTGGTTCGAGTATACGAGTTCCCAAAGGATCTAAACCTAATTTCACGTAGACGAAGTGGCGGGCATCACCTAGTATAGAATCAAACTGCGTTTGTATGGGGCGCGCTCGAGCTAAACTCCTCCCAAAGCTGTAATTTAAATTGAATGGTAGATGATAATAAGTAACATTAATGTCAAACATCCTCCGCTTTGAAGCGCCGCGGAAAATGAGTTATTACCGAAGATTTACGATGATCAGCGCGCAGCCTCACAAACATGGCCGCTTTCCTTTGATGTCATTTTTCGTGAGCATAAATTTTTCAGAATAATGTATAGAGCTCCACGCGTTATTAGCCATGGAAACTGTTTTGTGACACACGGCTCTGTACGTCGTTAAATAAAATTAATAATAATAATGTCCTCCCGACTGAATCCGGTCACGGCGGCTTAATCTGATGGAATGGAAATACGATATAACCGGAGAGAGATCAGGTGCAGAACCGACAGCTTTACATGCTCTCCGAGGCAAAATTTCTTTGATAGAAAAACTCAATACATTTTTTGTGGCCCGACCTCGCCATCTGAACACGCTAACCACTAGAGTCTAGAGGTTAGGTCTATACGTTGTTAATCTAAGTAGGCATGTAAAAGGAAAAGGTGACTGACTGACTAATCTATCAACGCACAACTCAAAACACTAAACAGATGAGGCTGAAGGGCTAACAGCTATTATCACGGAGGCCTCCGCTAAGAAAGGGTTTTTGAAAATTCAACTCCTAAGGAAGTAAATTAGAAGGTTGAATAATCAAAAATGCGATCGAAGTCGTGGTCAAAAACTACAAAATAAATAAAATAATTCGTTTATTTCTCATCACAATAAAACAATGGAAAAAATTATAAGTTTACATAATATATTAAAATTTAAATATTATCTATAATTACATTTTTAGTTATTAGAATTTAATTATTTTTTCAGAATAAGAACTCCTTTCGGGTGTAGGCCTCCCACAAAGCTTTCCAGTTTCCTCTTTGCAAGGCTTTTTTGAGCCAGTCGTTTCCTGATGTTCGATAGTCGGCCAACTTGAAACTTGAAATCGGCCGATTTCGTGTCGGAACTATTCGGCCGACAGTCGCGGCCGTTCATCTGCATACATTGCATCGGACAATGTCGGTAGTAGTAGTGTACGCGCTCTCATTCTTTTACATACGTTTGTTTCAAATCGGCCGATTCGGTTCGGATTTCGGTTTTAGTGTAACCGTACTGTATGTCTGCGGTCGCTCGAAGCGAACATCGCCCATCCTTCCAATCTGTATGTTCAACGACTTCACACGTCGCCTCCTCACGTATAAATCTGCCTTTACAACTGCATAAATTTGTCGATGAAGCGATTCCCGTTTCCGGTTCGCCTTTATTTGCCCCGCATCCGCCGCGCTATGATGTAGCTTTCTAGGAAACCCCTCCCCTTTCCCCCCTCCCGTTGGATAAATGAGCGCAGTCCCATTACTAAACTTCGTAGACAAAACTGAATTTAAATCGGTAAATTAACATGCGAATACAGATGTATTTTAGAAGCTACGAACTAAGAAGACTTGAAATATTATAAGTATTGGAATATTAACGTATTTGATGATAAGTGATCGACTACTTACCATATTTTTTATTTCTAGGCAATTTTGACCCTTGAAAAAATACTCTTTAAAAGTTAGCAATTACAATAACGTCAATAATAACTGACGATTTAATGAAATATAGAAATTCGTTAACTTGGGTCTCTACCCAAGGCACTGCTAGTTTTTCTCGAACAAACGTTTTGGAATACTGTACTAGTCAAACTCGAAGAGTTTTTGTAGAGACGCTCTAGCAACTTATATCTATGTCTTTAGTTTGCCAGATTGCTATAAAAATATTTTTATTAGTATCAAGTTTACAGGAACCAATGTAAAGCTCCTAAAGTACTAAAGCTAGATATCTAACTTGTCGAGGATACCTCGTTTACAATAGGACTCTAAAAGATAAGAGATCAAAAGTCAGGCTAGACACCTAATTTAAAAAATTACCATGGAACTGACTACTTTAAATAATATCATAAAGTCATTATTTCAAATCCATTATTCAGTTATTTATCAAACATCAGACTCAATTTAAAAGCTGATCATTCTTCTGAGAAAGCTTCCTTGTCACACACAGAGCGTACCCCCCGAGAATTAGGGGAGTAATCCTATTACGACCTGACGTTGATCGACCATTTGTCATAATGCACCTTAAATCAAATCTCGCGGAGATCTTAATAATGGGGAGGTCTTTGATAAGGCTTACCGGAGATGACGGACGGCGCTGGATAATATGCTGGATGGAACTATAAGAATAAGAATTGACATAATTTTTTTTACATATTTCTATTGGTCCCTACCCTCTGCGCTAGGAAAACCTGTGTTGCAGAGGATAGTTCCTTCCAGATACAAGATATATACAGGTTATCTTAAAAATAGGTAGGTATAACATAAAATTTTATTAACATGTACTTGCAGAAACTATTTTTCATCATAAATTTTGACTGGGTTTCTTTCAAACTTAAGGTTAGGTTTGCTTCTCTTCTCAGCAGAATCTGCATTCCGAACCGGTGGTCTTCGATCGCAGAAGAAAAATTTCTGTGATCGAAGCCGGTGGTAGATTCATGATGTGTCATAAGAGCTAGAAGTTGGCCTACATGAAATAAATAAATTTGAATTTGGTTGTCTTAATTTTGAGTGGTTTATGCCTTCATCTATTGTGGGATAGATGTCAGTCTCTCTACCAGCTGGAGTCATTACTCCAGCCAATTAAGCACAAGGATTGAAGCTCAATCCAGAAGAATAGTAGCTTGTTCAAGCACGGTCCCTATTACTCAATACCGTAAATAACTCGAAAGAGTCTTGGAAATAAAAAAATAATAGAAATCTAGATGAACAAACACAAGAACGTCGTGGATAAATCTAAATACATTACTCCAAAATTTATGCATGTTTATTATTATGAAACTTTCTTTAATAATTTTTTTTTATGATCGTACCAACTTAGTTGAATTCATTGTTAGATGGTTATTAGTAATCTTATTTTGTTATTAATTAATGTTTTTTGTTCTCTGTTATTCAAATATGTATTATGTATTATCTTCATTACTTCTTTATAAAGCATGCCACAGACTACTTAAATGCTCAGAAGGTTAGACCTTGATGCGATAGATGTTTTTTGATTAACGACCCGTCTTAGGTCAGGTCTCCATTGTTCCCCTTTGAAATTCCGACACTCATTTATCAAGCTTAACGCTCTGTTCCAAAAATTAAGTGTATGGTCCAAGTTAAAGTGAAGATACTTATATAATATGTCTTACTGTACATATGTTGTTGTGTGTACTTATGTGTATGTGGTCTGGTGGGAGGCTTTGGCCGTGGCTAGTTACCACCCTACCGTCAAAGACGTGCCGCCAAGCGATTTAGCGTTCCGGCACGATGGCGTGTAGAAACCGATTAGACCGATTAGACCGATTAAACCGAACCGGGTATGGGTTGAATTTACACTGCTATACCCCTTCCAAGTTAGCTCGCTACCATCTTAGACTGCATCGTCACTTACCATCAGGTGAGATCGCAGTCAAGGGCTATCTTGTCATCGAATAAAAAAATAAAAATATGTATCATTCAAAGTCAAATTTATATGCCCTATTAATTATTTTCATTCACAAGACAATCTTTAAAAGCTACAGAATACATTCTATATTTGAAAGTTTTTATTCTGACTATGGTTAAAATATTTATGACAAAATCTATATATTGTCACAAGACTTGGATTGAATTATTCTCAAAAATTTTATTTAATAAATAGCGGATGCCCCTTACTTCGTCAGCTTCTTCAATTCACAGTCGACAGTACCTGAATCTCCACAATTAAGGGAGTTAGTACCTTTGCGGCATCAGTATTGATTTTTCGAAAGATTTAAAAGCAATAATAACTACTTTTAAATTAAAATTATATAACATACATACCATTTTTATTAATAAATATTTTGTCAATTATTGTTAAAGTTAATTACTTAATACTTTAATAACTTAGTTGAGTTAGTTTAATTAAATCAATAATTCAACAAAATGCCATGTATAATAAACTAATAAACATGAAATAAACTTATAGTTCCGATTAATACAAAACCACAATCAAACAGGATATTGGAAGTCGTGCAAACCCTTCAAAACAATATTCGCCTCCCAAGACGTGAACATGAAGTCAGGTCAGTTCCTGAATTAGTCACCTCACGATCACCGGACAGGAGACTGACAGGCCAAGCACGAACCCTATTGTCATTTAGAAACACAAATTTAACTTTACCGTCACCAAAAACTTTAATTCTAAAGAAATAAAAGCTATTTTAGATCGAACTGAGAGTATACAAGAAGTGGTAACTATAGCGCATGTTGTCATGTTGGAAAGCAAGTTAGTAAACACGGTGTGGCGTGTGTGACTTATGGTTAGGGAGGAAAGATTTATATTCAAAGTCTCTTTGCATCGGTGTAAAGTATGAAACATGACTTTTAAGGTTCAGTTGGAAAACTTGTGACATTTTGTAATTCGAAATGAAATACTTCCTGAAATATTTCAGTTTCTAAGTGCAAGCTGTATTTATGAGTGTATTTAAAGTTATCTAATTTGATCTGATTTTATATGAAAAGAATGTCAATGAACTGTAACTGTTTAACATTCGGTTCAAAATAATATTTAATGAGGTGGTAATTCTGTCACTACTACACCAACTGAGATGTTATTTTTGTATTTCAAAAGCATATTTTACCATATTGCATGAAATGAACCCATAACAACCCAAGATACTGACCCAAATCTTCATGGGAGCCAAAGGCAACAAAAGTCACCATAAGACTATCATAAGACCATCATCATAATTACTCACGCTATTAAAATACTCATCCGGCGATGACATCACCAAAATCGTCCCTAAAACTATTTGCATTACAGGCTCAAAATTAACTAAACATTATTAATCATAGCACCAAGTCAAAGCGCCCTCCGTAAAGCGCTGAGTACACCATAATGATATATGAGATATTTGATGATAAACAATCGGGGTCATTTATTATCTGTCCGTTATTTGACAGGCGGTAGGCAGATGTCATTTGTCATTTTCCGTGGGTCCCTTCGTTACGCCGCCGCCTACATTCGCCTCCGACGGTGGTTAGCTATCAACCGACAAAGGTACACACTTCTACTCAAATATCTACTCTACCTCAATATTAATAAAGTTGAATTCAGGTTGCAACAAAAATCAATCTTGATTGTTTTCAGCATGAACGATTATGATAGATGAAAGAGTTAGCGCTCCTGCTGAGGTAACAATTCGAGCAGATATCGAACTTAAATGTGATAGAAATACGGTTGGAAATTGAGTAATAGATGGGCCTGTTGAAGCTGGTACACAAAACTTGTTATTGAAGATGAAACAGTAATGGATGGGGATAGAGAATGCGTGAACGATGTCGGAGATGTATTGTTATCTCGCTGTTTATCAGGACGCCGGCCGATCGCTCCTTTAAATAATTACCTTCTCAAAAATATAGTCGCTGCTACTGGTAATATATTCATTATATCTGACAACTTACAAACCGCCATTGAAATAAATAAAAATACTTTATGGCTTCTCGAGGGAGATTGGATCTTTAAAGGTTTTATTGACATCGGATGTTTTGTGGCTCATATTGCATTTTAATTAATAATTATGTTGTTTTAAATTATGGTTGCTACTGTTGCTAAGAGTTTTTTTTTTAAAAGTAGACCGTTATGTTTTCCTTTCTAGTATCAGGCTAGGTTCAGAACAATTTTTCTTATTTTTTTTATTTCAATTTTACTGAATGCCTGTTTCATCTTTCTGTAAATTATAAAGAATTTACATAGCTTACACGTTCATTGTCTGCGTTATAATTTAAAACTTATAATATCATTAAATAATTATAATATTTTGGATAATAATGAAGATTCTTTACTTCTTTAGCAACAAGAAATCGAGCATGTATATGCATAGATAAATAAAAATTAAACAACAGATTTATCTATTAGTATTATTTTGTCATTGCTATGTGATCTAAGTAAGGTTTGTCGATAATTTGAATCTACCAAATTACTTAAAACTTACTTTAATTACCTTGGTTTTACTTTTTCAACCTTACACTACAAAATAATGTGTGTTTGGGCACTAATGTTTGTAACAGCAAAACTCATTAACTTATTTGATTCTATAAAAAATATAAGCATACAATATTTTATTTAGTTTTAGATCAATAAAATCTGGACTAACAAAAGGCTCTACTTCTTTTAAAGGCAAGTGCTGTATTTTAGTACTCCCACGGGCTTGTGAGTCGCCTACGGATGTCTACTAAATCAACTGTTTAATTTCCCGAACGAAACAACGAGCATTGTTTGCTACATGGATATATTTTCAACTTAAAGTTAACCAAGTACTACGTTAAGAAATAACTATTATTGTAAATTTAAAAGCACATTAATTTATTTTGGTTGGCAATTTAAGTGAAATGAGTAATCGCATCTGACGATAAATGACTATTGCAATCCAAGATAGTAACCTGGAAGATTGAGGCAATTATTGACGATGCAGTCAAATGGAAAGCTAACCTGAGATAGCAAAAAAATAATTCTGGAAACTGATTTAGCTGAGAATCGAATCGAAACCATCAATAGATTTCAACGTGCATTTTTAAAAAAATCATCGAAATGTGTTGAAAAGTAATCTTTACAGTTAACTTAACCGAGAGTATTTTTAATCTACAATTAATCATGCAAATGCATTGCAATCATACTTAATTCTACAATCCAAATGACTATTGAACACGATGATTGATTCAGAGCCGAACATAAGACAGACATCATTAATATTGTTTACATATGATTGATCACCAGCCTTCGAAGTAACTCGTGTATCATTCTTGATAATCGATATTTGGTCATGCTGAATAGGCAAGTATACAGCGGATTAGAAAATTTTTGTGAGAGATCACGACTTAATAAAAAATATACTAAATCTTGCTGTTAAGTTTGATAAATTATTAAAGATAATAACATCCACCGACGATGTTTCAATCTCAACGCAAATCACGCTCACAACCTCTCTCCAACGATAAACAATAATAATATCGATTAAATTAACCACACTCACGACGGGAGACTTTTTAATATGATATATCGGACCATTAAAACTCAGTCGTGGCATAAAGAAAGAAAATTATGATGTTCGTAGACTAGCAATAAAATGATAATATATTAGCAACCCTACGCGGCGAGGCTATAAACAACTTTTGTGAGGAAGGCAGCTCTCGGGCCGATTCATAAATTTCGTGGCGCGCCGTTTAGTTTTATGTACGATAATATCTATTCGCACGCACACTGCCAGAGTCAGGCGATACTGCCAGGCTGCCAGATAAACCGACACATGTTTCACAACAATGTCACTGCTGTCGAGCGACACGATATAACAATGAAATAACGTCAAGGCGACGTGTTTTTATTTGCATACACTATATTACGATACCCCGTTACGACTACAAAACAAAGATAACGCATGCCCATCACTTATTAGCTCGATATGAAAGCTGGGGAAATTAAAACTCCGAGTATATCAGTAAACAATCCATTAACGGCCGTAGAAGAAGAAGATATGGCGAACGAGCACCTTGTACGGTACCTATTAACATAATCAGACACATTCGCCGAAGTAATGTATGTAAAGAAGTTTAATGAAACGTCCCCGATAGCAAGCTCGGCGAGTCATGAAATAACTATCATTAAACCCGACACGATACGGACGATAATCATCGGCTGCGAGCAAAAAGCTATGGCGTCGGTTGTGATGCAAATTGCATATGCTATAAATCAAGTACTTAATCACCGTGCCACGGCGCGGGACATAATAATGAGATTACTTGAAAAAATTACACACAGATATGTTCACAGAGCGAACGTAAGCCCCTGAGATATGATGGGAACATTGACAAGAAACATTGTAGATCAGATCGCGAACAATCGACATCATGTCTACTAACCGTAAGTTATAGGCGATAAAAGAATATTTTATGCCGTACAGCGTGATAACGTTGAGCGGAGAAGGCAGGATATAGAAATAAATTAATATCACAATGACAACTCGCGCCGAGATGTAAGAAGCGATATTAACGCGCTGCACAGAAGAGAATTGGAAGTTAAAGCCGAGATTGAAAGTAGCGACGATGACTATAATTCTCTACGTACAATAATAAAGATTGCTATTGATCTCGCAGAAAACGAATCGGCTCGTAACAGAGAACAAAACACGCTACCGCCGAATGTCGCATAAATCTTTATTATTGTTGCAACAAGCTTATACCGAGTCGTTTCAGGTACTCGAACCAGATCCCACTCAGTATAAAGAGTATAAACTCACGACTCCGAAGCATTTTTTCGCTCAATGAAATATGCTACAGCGCCCCCGGCCCGAAGGAAGGAAACCCATAAATAAATAATAATACCACCATTTATATTACCAAAGGGTTTCGCCCGACGTGTCTATTATCATCTGAATTGTTTAAATATGATAATGCATCAAAATAACAGGCAGTTCGTTCGCGGCCACGACTTCTGTTCCGCTATTATCATAAAGATTCACTTAATAGACTGTTTCAAAATTATTGTAGCGCTCTGACACTGTTTTATCGTCAGAAAAGATTATCGTGTCGACTTTTTGCTTGTATACGTATATTTAATTTTGAAGTAACAGCGGAAATGCAACAAAATTGCTTGAAATAATTCTTTTGAGATTGTCTAATATCTTTTGATTCTGTCTTATATAATTTTTTTTGCCACTGTTATAATATTAACACCTGAATTTCGAAACTCCGTATCATAATGAGGCGTCTTATCTTCAGTTAAGTATATAATTAGAGATCGCCTGTCAAGATTAACTTAATTCCATCATGAAAATGAATCCTTTTAAGATTGTGTAACATAATAACGGAACGGCTATCATATTCGCAGATTAAGATCAAATTTAATTATTATCATCCGGCCGCTCATACGTTTTAAATTTAAAGTTCAGTATTCGATTTAAACGCAGCACATAAAAGGGTAATAAAGTAACCCTAATAAACCCCGATACGCATCGACTCGGTTCGCAATAACCGTACACAGACTAAACAAATGATTTTCTTCTTAATAAAAACTTCACAATAAAAGCGTTCACGAAATGTCGGTCATTAAGACGTGTATTTACACAGCGAAACGGATATAGGGGTCGTAAAAATGTGGAGCGACTTATTGAGACGTTGGCAACAGTCGCCATTCGCTGCGAAGGAGTGAGATCTAGTACAGACCTAGAATCGAGCTTATACTATAGATCTGTGTTCTCCAAGCTTTGCCCTTTCTACTGATTTTCGAAAATCATTATAGTTTTACGGTATTTTCTGAATTTTCTGCTGCATTTGAATTAAGTAATCTTTCAAAAAAATCATCAAGTTTACCGGGAATCCAAGAGTTAGCAGTTACCTTGGCGAAAGAATTAGTTTGGCTATCCAATGGAGCAATGCCAGGCATCTTGGGTACTATGTCGCGCTGCGGTGGCATCGATGAGGTTTATATTATTTTTAATTTTAGAAGTAATTTAACATGGACATTCCTTTGATTTTTATAGGATATCAAAAGTAGCAATTGTTAAATGATAGACCGATTACCAGCGGTTGTCGAATGTCGAATTTCGTTTTTGTTAACTCGTATTCTGATGAATAGCAAATAATAATCTTTGCAACTTGAGATTCAAATTATACTTTATATTCGCCTTAAATGACGCACATTAAAATTTCAACAAAGGCAACAATACTCGCAAACATTATCAAGATCTCATAAAAAGCCATGTCCTTTGTGTTTCACGTTTTACGACCTCCGCCGAGGAAAAATGTTGTGTTCAATTCATCCACACTAATATTGTAAACTAGCACTCGCCCGCGGCCTCGCTCACGTTGTCCTAAGTATCCACGTCATAGCAATAAGTATGTCGTGAGCATACATAGATGGCACTTGTATAGTATCGGTTTGTTCTATGCCATGCAATAGCCGGAACAGTCTTCTATTCTGGTATTCCATACTCCGAGCTTCGAAGCTGACCACACCTTAATATGTTTAAAATAAGATACAAAATTGACAAAAATTATAAATTTGCTTAAAACAAAACAATTAATGATAGAAAATTTAAACTTAAATCGAAAATAATCAGAAAAGCTAACAAGATCTCTTTCTATGAAAGGGGTGTCTAGGGGGGTAGATCTTGTTAGCATGTTTTATTTAAAAAAAAAAAAGTATCCACCTCCCAGTGACGTAAGGAATCGGGACCTTTACAAAACTTATGACTCTATAGTCAGTCTTTAGTCTATAATCAAAATCTAATAAGCAGTTCGGGAGAAACTTAGGTGTGTGGCAACACTGCAATAATAATCATTTCTCATTGAAGTCGGGCCGTGTGACGTCTATACGCAAACTAACTATATTTGTGATAAATCGTGACAAATGTGATAGCGTCGGCTACTATATCATTCATATAACTCGGAAACATAATGGTCATTTGAATTATAGTTGTCGTGAATGGCCCCTGTGTCTGCTGGGTTATCGAGAGGGGCCATAAATTAGATGCGATCGTCTTATGATTTCGCGGAGCTATAGTAATACGCTAGTTTGTCAGTACTCAGTACTATAGTAGGTGGTTAGGACTATAGCCCACTCGGTAGTTTTAGTAACGACTGCTGACGTTGGTTAAGTAGTCAGCTTATCTATTTGGTTAGGGATTATGAGGTCCCAAAGTAACCAAAAAAATATATATATTGAGTTTTCCAAAAAATGGTCGTAGGAAGTCACTGCTACATTTCCAAGTGTTAGAGAACATTATGCCTTCATATACAGTCCTGCCGCCTGCGCCCGATATCTATATCTCTCCGGTTTTGAATTGCAGTTCTATAGGTCTATGGTCGCACGATCTTAAGATTCCACCCTTAAATTCTTCGCAGGTAGCCGCAAGAGACTTAGGAGTTCGTGCAAACAGCGGTGTACTTACTCTCTATTCCCTCACTCTCATAGTCCGATAAGATGAAATATCCGACAAGAACGGAGAGAGATCAGGCGCAAGACCGACGGCTTTACGTACTCTCCGAGGCACTGGGTGACTCACCGCCAGCTTCCGGGCTAGTACTGAGAATTTCTTAACAGAAAAACCCAATACATTTTTGAGACAAGACGGGAAATGAACCCGGGACCTCGTCATCCGTAGTCGATCTTGCTAACCACTAGACCAAATAGGCAGTCTAGAATCTAGGCAGTTGGTGGGCGCGTGGGAGGGAGGCAGGTCATCAATCACGCGGAGTGACTCTTTCAACCTGCCGCCGCATCAGGGTTGCCCTCGACCACATAAATTATACCTGTTTTTGTCCCACTGTCGACTGGAGACAAAATTTGTTAGCGACACTGTTAATTAATTACACATTTACAATGTTTATCGTTCGACGACGTTTACGAATTATTTTATTTTGTAATTTATCACTTGTGTGTGTCTGTTCGTGTTTCGAAGGTCGGTAATTAAGGGATCGTAAATTTTTATTTTTATATAATTTAACATATTAAGTGCTTTAATGCTAACAATCTAATTTAAAGTGGTAATATTGGGTAGAATAGGCGTTACTTTACATTATTCGGTATTCCATGGTACAGAAGGAAATCAACAAAATTCTTCTGTTATTCTTAACAACCACGAACAATGTACCTAATAAAAATACAAGAACATGCAACGCCGAACAAATAATGAAAATCTTCACGAACGAAATCATGCACATCAGCTTGTTTTAAAATAATGAAGAAGCAAGACAATTCTATGTATTTTAGTTTATTAATACTACTACTACTACTACTGTTCTATGTCAATGTAATTAGGTTTTCTTCATATTATGTAAGTTATGTCTAACTTACACAAACTATGATTAGGTACTTCACCACTTTTCCACTTTCCATTTCACTTTTTCTTTGCTTGTAGTGTAGTTGTTCACATTTTTTATATTTCAGAGAGTTTGCTGTGTTGATCCACATGTTTAAAGAGTGTGTCGAAATTACTGATTTTAATCAAACATTAATGTAAGTTCATCAAAAGATGAAAATAATATGATAACAAACTAAAAATAAAAAAAATAAAAATAAAAACTCTTATATAATATGGTAGCCCTACAAAGTTCCGTACGCTAACCATGCTTTATAAATAATTGGTATTATAATATTATAAAACTGTTAATTAAACGTTCAGCATTTGTTTATAATAACATATTTACACTAAGATATACTTTATAGCCATCCTACCATTTAAGTCACCAAATCTGCTATTCCAATGCTAATTAGCGGACTTTACACACCTTTGAAAACATTATGGAGATACTAAAGTAACATGAGATGAAAAAAATTCTAGGTATACCTAGTTACCTGATTTATTATGTTTTTAATTCATAACGATAAATTTTTTAAGATTTGAATAAAATTATGCATTTTGCATCAATTTGACCGGATCAATAAAATTTTGGATCATAAAATATGCTGTTGCAAAAATATAATGTCGGTGGTTCATTTAAATAAATTTTCATTTATGGCTTAGAAACGAAAATAAAATCTATAATATATGCAGATTTAGATAAAGAGATAAAAAAAGTATTATGTTACCAATTAGGCGAAATAACAGCCGTTAAAAATTAAGACTCAATAAAACATAAAATTTTATGTCAGATGTCAAAATGCAGAACTTGTGTTACTATTTATAATCGTATATTTAAATTAATTGAAAAGATACATAACATTTGATTCATATTCATTATTAGTGATGTATTTATTAGAGATTTATTATAATTATCTCTCTGTGAATGGTCGCTCAATGGTCATGGATGGAATAGCCATCTGCGCGGAAGATATTATAGTGCACAAGTGTGTGCGCAAACACAGATGCACTCTCTAATCCCTCACTCTCATAGTCCGATGGTAAGGAAATCTGACACATTGGCGATACATCAGGCGCAGAACCGACGGCTTTACATGCTCTCCGAGACACGGGGGTGACACACAACCCATTTCCTAACTCCGGGCTAATACTGAAAATTTCTTTATAGAAAAACCCAATATATTTACTGTCCCAACCCAAGAATCCTCGTTATTGCAGTCAAACATACTAAACACTAGAGCAGCAAGACAGTTAAATAAGTCTATATATAACATTTATAGAAACAACGTTTTATGAATAAAGCCATAAAATTGTGTCAGTACCGACCATTTTCTTTGCATATAATTTAGCTTTACTCAACCCTACCGCTGCGTCGGTATTAATACAGCTTAAATTATTGCCCACTAAAGACTGTATAACGCAAAATTTACAATTCATAAAACAGAATGATATACGCGGTGGTAGATTGGTCCGGCCGACGTTTACGACTCACCTCTGTTATTTGCAGTAACATTCACCAATTGACATGGTTTAATCCCCCACAGCTATTTACGGGTTAATTGATTTTCGACTTATATTACCTGTACCTGCTCATCTCATAGTTGTTATTTCTGTATTTAAATGTAATTTCATTAATGAATTCATGCATATTATTTATTCATCGTTGTTTATTTTCAGGAAAACTTCGTGAAGAAACCTTACGCCACCAGTAGGGCTAACATGCGTGCCACGAGAAAGTTTTGTCTACACGTTTACTCGTAGTCTCTATGTGAATCTCTACAGAGATTCACGAGTAAAGTGTAGACAAAGTTTTCTCGTTGCGCGCATGTTAGCCCTACAGAACATAATGCAGATATAAATAACTTTGGCCTGCATGAAATAAATAATAAATTCAATTTCAAATTCAAAATTTATTTATTTCATGTAGGCTAACTTGTAGCTCTTATGACACGTCATAAATCTACCACCGGTTCGGAATGCAGATTCTGCTGAGAAGAGCCGGCAAGAAACTCAGCAGTTGCTCTTTTAAAAAAAAAAATTTTTTTTTACAAAGCTATGCTATGTATACAGTGCTTCCACAATAAAGCTTCAAAAATGCAAAAATGCATACGTAGGTACACCAATCCAACCAATATTAAGTTTGAATTTGATTCAGTATAATATCGGCAGTTTAGTGGAATTTAAATTACTTTTTTTATTTTCAAATAGCCCAGGTAAGATTTTAATTGTAAGATAATAAAAGCAAAAAAAATTTAATGCTCAAAAACAATTATTTTTACATTTCTATCCCTACTAATCCCTACTAATATTATAAATGTGAAAGTGCGTTTGTTTGTTGGTTTTTCAAAAAATAAAAAATACGTGTTGATCAAAATTTCGTTTATATACAATATAAAAAAATTGTGCACAACCAAAAAAATCTTATACTATACAGGATATATCGCTATAGTCAGTGTTAGGACTAGGTGCAGGCAGCTTTATGCCTGGATTGCAGCTAGATTCGCGTTGCACGACGTGTTGACACGTCGACGCGCACCTGAGCTGACGGGAAATATTGTCTGTCTGTTATATGTTTCATACTAATTCGGTACCGTCCGCAAATAAATCCACCCCGTGAACGGAGTAAATGGTAATAAACTTATTATTCTGTATACATCTGCCAGGTAGATGGAAAGTGCACAAACCTATGGAAAAAAATTTCAACTTTCGTCGAGTGGGTATTTATTCGCTTTCTTTTTGCAAATAAACGCCACAGCTGCTGCTTGAAATGCCAGTTAAATAATGCCAAATAGTTTATAAGTCATTCATGTAATTAATAAGTCATTTTTACAACCTTTTTGTTGGCTAGAATATCAATCTGTAAAGTACAAAAAATAATAGAATAAAATAATTTTTTATTCAAATAAAATTTTACAAAGTGCTTTCCAATCATGACAAGATACCTAATCTATTATTGCGGATTCATCTGATGGTAAGTGATCATGCTATCTAATATAGCGAGTTAACTTATAGTAATGTAAAGTGTTGAATGTAAAAAATGTGTAATGTAAAAAGTCGCAGCAAGCGCAATTCGCGCCTTGTCTAAATATATAAAATGAAAATACTGACTGACTAATCTATCAACGAACAGCTCTAACCACTGAACGGATCGGTCTGAAATTTGACATACAGATAGCTATTATAACATAGGCATCTGCTTAGAAAGTATTTTAAGTTGAAAATTCTTAACTTAATGGGTATAATAGGGCTTTAGAATTTGTATGAATATAGCTATTATGACGTTGACATTCGCTAAGGAACTATTTTATAAAAATTATACCCCTAAGGGGTAAAATAGGGCTATTAAATTCGTATGAAAATCGGACCTAACGTGAGCGAAGCCGCGGGCAAAAGCAAGGCTATGAAAATTTCTTTTTTTTTTTAAATTTTATACGGCGTGTTTTTATCGTAGACAAGGATTTTGTTTTTCAATTTTTAATTTTCATTTTATTTAAGTTTTTTACCATTAATTAATATTTATTTTGAGCAATTTTACAATTTTAACATAATATATCATAACAATATAATCAATTTTTATTAACAACTAGATGATGCCCGCGACTTCGTCCGCGTGGATAAAGGGTTTTTGATTCCCGCGGGAACTCTTTATTTTTCCGGGATATAAAGTAGCCTATGTTTTAATCCTGGCAATGAGCTATCTCCATTCCAAATTTCAGCCAAATCGGTTCATGCGTTGTGGCGTAAAGGAGTAACAAACATACACACACACATACACATACAAACTTTCGCCTTTATAATTTATGATTAAACGAACTTACCTGTACGTGAAGTTCTATCATAATTATGCGAAGGCTTCGTCCGAAGAGATTAGCATAAACATAATGTAGTCACACGTACGGCTTTGCCTTCGCGCACTGAAAGTTGAAAGCCCTAAACTAAAAAAGAAAAGATTTATTAGTTGAAGGTAGGCATCTCTCCTTCATTCGGTATCGTGTTCGGTTGCTCATTTAGTTCAGAGCTTCGACCCTTCATACCTGATTTGATATTTCAGGAATTATTGAAGGGGTTATTTTTTGGGGGAAACAAAAAATGGGAGGGTGGGTTGCTAATCTCTTCGGACGAAGCCTTCGCATAATTATGATAGAACTTCACGTACAGGTAAGTTCGTTTAATCATAAATTATACTCAGGCTTCGTCCTCGAGATTAGCATAAACATAATGTAGACTTTGAGAGCTACTGAAATATCAATCAATACAATATCTAATCAAAATGCATAACAATTATTATGATTATTCACTAAAAAATATTATTATATTATTTAGTGTAAAATTAACATTATTTGATATATTATTAATAAATAATAAATTATTATTAATCATGAAATTGACAATGAAAATTAAAAATTACATTCTTTCAAGTCAGTTCATCATATTGTAGAAATAAATATTATCATGCGAACTGGCTGATACCTTTGGTATTTAGTTACGATAAATATTATTGTACGTAATTTTAAGAATAGTCTTATAGAGGCAATAATAGTCTATTAATGATCATCTGAAACTGTTATTTAGAATTGACCTTCCAAGAAAATCGTCTTTATCAAATTGTACGTCTCTATTGTAAAATTTACCAAAAACTTGAGAGGAACCGCTCCAGCCCGCGATTTTTCTAATCAATTTTAAATTAATTTTTAATTTGTGCGCCCTAGAGGTGGCAGCGTATTGGGTGCTGTGCACTGTAAATATAAATATCAATTCCACTCTCCCCAAAAGTGACTTAGCTAGCGGCCCCATGTCCGAGTTGAAACTTATTTATATGGTTTCCATAAACCGATAAATAGATTGTAGATATTGCCTCAAAGAGAACTGGTCAGCATCAAATATGCTAAGAGGTCAAGTGTCAAAACTGGGCAACTTCTAGTTTTTTTTGCGGAAAAAGGTAAGAATATTACTATACTTATTGATGTTTTTATAATTTCAGGATTTTAAATGGACATTCTTGTCTGGAAGAATCAGAATATTACATTTTATGAAACTTGTCCTTTGTACCTAATTTGTGTGCTGTCACCAGTCATAATAACGGTGACTAATTTCCGTGAAAGTTTATCCAACCTTAAACGATGGCTAGGAAATCAAGCGTACAACTGTAACTTATAATTCAATCAGGGTGGACGAAGTAAAAAGATACTTTAAAAAAGAATGTATTACAACCTCGCTACCGATATCTTACTGTGGAGAATCAAGGCTAAGCCTGATCTACAGCATGGTGCTTGGGCACCTAACTCGAACAAGACATAATATCACTTTACTGACTGGAGCATTGAAGATGTCCATACTTTCAAATAAAACAAAAAATTATACAACTACTTTAGGCCGGTATCGTATAGGATAGAATACGATAGAACCGCTTTTTATAAAGTCAAACAAACTTTTACAAAACGCCTCCGAACCGCCAAGTGATGCTACTACTGGTTCATTGAGCCATCATAATATCAAAGGCCCCTGAAGGGCCATTTTTCCTCAGTATCGACTATATACAGATAAGAGAACTGCAACCAGGGTACTCTAAAGTACATGGTTGTTGCTCGAAATGCATAAAATTGCTTGTTTATCTGGATCACAAAACAATTTTTATTATTATTCTGCATATATTATTATTATTCTCCTCTAATTCGGCTCTCACACCCACGTACATTATTATTATTATATTATTATTATTATTTAGGAAGCCTCCTAAACAAAGGACACCCTGGTTGGATTGACCATATCAAGGCACTACTATTAATTTATCTGTAGCCCTACTATTTTTTACAATTTTACTTAGCATTTAAAGGACCATAGAACAAAGGTAATCAGGCCCAAAATCCTCTAGAATCTGGATCTTAAAACCAGAATATATAATTAGAATATTTTTTGGTGATAAAACTTATATACAAAAAATGTCTGCATCACGAAAAAGATTGAATGATTTGGTTGAAAAAACAGAATCGTTCAATTTCTATTCCACGTCTGGATGAATTGTACTACTGCCGCGCCAGCAACCTCATTGTCCGCCGAAAGTATCTTACAACATATACGTTTTCAAGTTAGATGGAGATACTGTAGGCCACCCATCCGATTTATTTAACGATGTAGCAATAGATAATTGCAAAAAAGTACTTGACAGTTATTCACTGTTGCAACGAGAACTCTTGGAACAAAAAACGCAGCAACGATCTCTTAATTATTATTGATACGATAATAGCGTTAATCTGTTTTCCAAGCTCCACTAGCCGTTTCCTGCCCACATGCCATCCCGTAGTCGAACTAAACATTTCTAAACAGTACTCATACACATCGTAAGAACGATAAGATTATTTAATACCAATTGAAATCGGGCAAAAAGTATGAGGGTATATTCATAAAATTATCATAGTTTTTTGGGTAGTTTTTTAAATTTAAAAACTTGCTCCTTTTGAGTTTTGCAATTTATGTCTAATTTTTATAATTATTTATTTTTAATTTAATTTATTTTTATTTCTTATAATTATAGATTTTCTGTAGGTAGATTGATTTTTTTTTTTTTTTTTTTTTTTATTATTATTATTTAATCTGAGTATTATCTGTAAGATGTGTATAGTACCAAATTACATTTTCTATCTTTATATGTATAACTATAATCAGTTCCAGGCTGACAATAGTTGCCGAGTTACAGCTATATTTTGTAAGCAACTATCGTAGGTATCGCATATTAGTAATATATTATCCATATTTACTAATTATAACTAAATATCTAACCACAGCAGCAGCCCCATAACGGGTTTCATTATCTAGGGGTATTTGAATACCTAAAGTGTCATGTTTAAACCGATCGAATCGAATCTTAGATATTTTTATGGTTATCATGAATATTTATTAAAAAATAAGTATTTTTTAAGTCTATTGCTTCCAAGAATTTATTCTCTGAAACAATCTTAATTGCAATATGTAAATCTTCAAGTTTGAAATTTTACCAAGATATTTTCTTAAGTTGAGTATGAATCTATGTTTATTGTTAGGCATGAAAGTTAGGCATCAAACTATTGATACTTCGAAGATCGAAGATTAATAGTCGACGATTCAAAATTATTTTAGCAAGTCTTCAGAAAACCGACTACGAAGTATCGCCGTGCCAGTGCAACAAGCTTGCAGATTCTTTGCATTCAAAATGACTTACTTTGCCGTCAAAAAACGCAATTTTATGTACCAGTACCCGAAAATAATTACACCGGCTGCTTCGAGCTCACGCTTGAAGCGGATCCCTTCTAGAAAGATCCGTCTAAGCGTCATAGTTTATGCCGCTAGGTTTCAGTACCAAGAAAATGCTTGATATAAACTGTACAACACATGTTGAAAAGGGTAAAGAAAAAAACCAGGAAATCCAAGGTTAAATTCAATCAAGATCAAAATTCAAAAGTGAGTACTGACCAAGTATATGAAAAAAACGGCAGTCTCCCAACGTAGTTGCTTACCCTGTCATCTAGCGACGCGATGATCGAGATGGCTGGTCCACTGCGCGGGCGCTGTCGACTGTCAAGCTCGATAAGATGCGGGCGAGCTCGCGAGTCGCGGCTGATTCCCCAGCGCAGGCTCCTACGTCCCTTGAGAGTCCGACTCGGGGGAGGAGCTCACCAGTTTAAATTATTATCTGTCTGACTCAAACAAATGTTTATCAACTACCTACCACCTTTTGTAATTACAAAAAATGTATTAAAATCAATTGATCTTTCTCAGCTTTCTTTCAATTATAGAGAGTAACGTTTCGGCGAACTATTGAATTCGCATGTTGATTTTATCAAAAACCAGGCGAATAGGCATCTGCGTTTAAATTATTTCTGCGTTCTTATCCTTTTAACAAACATTAGAGTGATAGTATCTAGACAGAAAATAGCACAGCCAAGCTTCTTTTGCTTCCTTCCGATGCCTTTGTTGCGTTTTAAAACATCTCCAATATGGCGGCATGATTTCCAAATTCAGCGCCGGCCCATTTGCTAGCGTGCAACTACTAGGAGGTAAGTATTTTTATTATGAACGACTAAATCGTTAACTAACGCAATAGCGTTAAATAATAGCAGTGCAATAGCAATTGCCGCTATTGGTTAAAATCCATTGTTGCATTTTTGCACATGATAATGATAATTTCAGCCAATCGTCACGCTTGAGGCTGTAGCAATGGTTGATGCAGCTTTTACAGAATCGACACATCGGTGTGCCGGTATGTCAGATTTCCAGTAAGGGTATATAGCGTGTAGAGTGAAGTGACAATCCCAAAAACTGCCCGCATCGCTCGTAACTAACGCAATAGCGTTAAACATTACCAGTGTTAAACTGCAACGACCGGAAAATAATTAATTCCGGTGTGACGGTATGTCAGATTTTTCGTAAGGGTATACAGTGTGTACAGTGAAGTGACAATCCCAAAAACTGCCCGCATCACTCGTATGGTCTCACGTATACTAATAAAGTAACAGTCCCTGAAACTGCTCGCAGTATTAGCCTCGCACGTGAAAATTAACGCGATTACCTACTTGTGTTTGAAGTGTTAACCCCAAAAGTTAACCGCAACAAAGCTTTAGTAGGTAAGTTAATTTATTCTGTATACTAAGTCAGTTACACTGGACTAACCTCTGGAACTCGACGTGAACGGCTCTGCAATTTCCTTAAATTCCCGGTAATATATTCATATTCACGAATATTTCTTCGTTTCCCCGTGGCACTTTTAATTTAAACACCTTTTAATTTAAAATCTAATAAGTTAGCGGTTACTATTTAAAAATATTTAAAAAATAGTGCGCTCCGGCAGAGCACTGAACTGTGAATGAGCAACCGAACACGATACCGAATGAAGGAGAGATGCCTACCTTCAACTAATAAATCTTTTCTTTTTTAGTTTAGGGCTTTCAACTTTCAGTGCGCGAAGGCAAAGCCGTACGTGTGACTACATTATGTTTATGCTAATCTCGAGGACGAAGCCTGAGTATAATATTATATAGTGTGATGTGATATGACAATTTTAGCAAGGTGTCAAGAAGCCATGCTGTCTGTACGTCGTTCGGCGGGCGGCGCGGGGCGGGCGGTGCGGGGCGCGGCGCGCGGGGCGGGCAGGCTCGGCAGTAATAAATCAGGTGCTAACGTCGACGCGGCACGCCATCACTCATGCGCCTGACAGCCCGGCACGTCATGCAACGGTACAGAGCGCCGCAGGTTAGCCGCGCCGCAGACGATCCCGACTCACGTCTACAAAACGTTCAACTACTACAAGGACGCTAAATTCATGCCCGATAAAAGTGCTAATGCTGAGAGATAGAGCGTGCTCTGACTTAAGATAAAAGTTAAAACGTGACATTAATATTTTTAATTTTTTATTGAAGTGTTAACCTACACTTAAAGGAAATAACTTAATAAATATATAAATACATATCAAAAATTCCGAGGCCGGAGGGACATAGAGTGACATTAATATGCTCTTACGTAAATCTGTCTTGTTTTAACTCTGCCTTGAGTCTGAGTGGGGGAGCGGTCTATAGATTTATCAGTAAGAGCTACCTTACCATATTATACTAATATTACACTTCACACTATCACGCTATTATTTCATCAGTAGGTATCACATTAATCACACTATTCAGTAATATTATAAAGGCGAAAATTTATTTGTGTGTGTGTGTGTGTGTGTTTGTTTGTTTGTTACTCCTTCACGCCACAACAAATGCACCGATTTGGCTGAAATTTGTAATGGAGATAGCTCATGCTTAGGATTAATACATAGGTTACCTTTTATCCGGGAAATTCAAGCATTTACCAGGGAATTTGTAAAAACTAAGTTGACTCTTCTCAGCAGAATTTGTTTTTGACAGCCGTGTTTGCGTGCCTTGTTATAAGAGGCACAGATTAGCCTAGCCAGTTAATAATTAATTTTGAATTAAATCGTCAAACTTCCTGAGTTATAAATTAAAATAAACAAAAATAAACGCAACCTCTGTGCGTAGATAGTCTGTGGCCACGGTAATGAGTCATGAACATAGAAATATATGGACGTACTTTTGAAGTGTACACTAATGTTAAGTAACATATTACTTAAGCGACTGCAAAACAAAGAAAAGTTATTTGCTGGCACACACAATACCTAGTTGAAGGCAGCAATTTGTATTAATTACTATGTAACATACATACACGTACCTTTACGATGTAGAAATGTGGAGGCTCATTTTAGTTTACAACTAGCTTTTGCACGTGACCTCTCACGCGAGTAGAACTTTTTGTTATTTGTTGTGACCTTCTTAACACTTTGTTTTACATAAAGCCGAATTTACACTGCGAAATTAGTGTCATGAAATTAGTTTCATGACATTAATTTCATCAACAATTTCACGCGAAAACCTCTACTTTCATGCATGAAATTAATGCATGCATCATAATATTAGAAATTTACATGTGAAATTGTTGATTGACACGATATAGACAGATGAGAAATATCAAAATATAACCAAATTAATAGATAAGTAATATGAAACGTAAAAAAGAAAAAAATAACCGGTCGAATGCGAGTCGGACTCGTATATAAAGGGTTCCGTACCAAAAACACCGAAAAAAACACGTTTTTAGAAGGGGAAAGCCTCTCATTTAATTATTAATTTATTTTTATTATTTGTTAAAGCGGCATCGGAAATGCTTATTCTCTGAAAATTTTAACTGTCTGCCTATTACGGATCATGAGATAGAGCCCTCTGACAGACAGACGGACGGACGGACGGACAGCGGAGGCTTAGTAATTATTTAATAGGGCTTAAAAATTAGTAATAGGATCCTGTTGGTTATCGGGTACGGAACCCTAAAAACAATATGCCTATAAATCGACCCCTCCGTAGAACAAAGTCTCATCTGCTAAATTCACAACTTGAAATTTGAGCCTTAAAAGTCACATTGCAAGGCTCAAATCTCAAGTTATGAATTTAGCAGATGAGACTTTGTTCTACGGAGGGGTCGAAATTTTACATCCTGTTGATTTTTTACACAATAACAGTAAAATATTTACAGTCTTATAAAGCGAAGTCGCGAGCGAGTGTTAGTAAATTAATAAAACATTCAATTGCATATATTTTTGCGTTAGCATATATTTTAAAATACATAAAACATCTTGATTTATTTGTTTATAGGTTGTTTTTTATTTATCTAAAGTTTAATGTGTATAATAATTATGACTAGGTAATTCCACTGATATTAAATCATGCCGACCTCGTTGTAATAATAGTTATTATTTCCGGACATGTTTCATTAATATTTATTTGGGTCGTAGCTACTGCGTTATTATCCTAACTTAGATCAATTAACACTTGCCTATTTAATTATATTTAAATCCGTCTTAATAAAGACGAAGAGCTTCCTTAGTACCTACTACCTATCTCTATATTTTAACCAACTTTAAAAAAAACAGGTTATCATTTTGACACGTATGTAATTTTTGTATATAATATTATTGGAACTGCAGAATTTTCACATAAGTGAATATATTAGTGCTTCCAAACAAATAGGTATACGAAATTTTATAAATTTAAGTATGTATGTAGGTATATTTAGGGGTTCCTAAGGATTTTTAAAATCTATATACACACGGACGAAGTCGGTGGCATTAACTAATAATAAAATGATTTTGTCTTTTTTAAGTTAAGATTTCGTTTTTTTGTTTCAAAATAAATGTACCTGTAAAACAAATGTAATAATTATGATTTGTGTCATAATAAAAGTTGATTTATGCTTCAGCAAGCCTGCGATAACGTCGCAATAAATATATTTTAATTACCGTGTTGAATTAATTTATTTAAAAAAATGCTAACTCACTCAACTAGATCTGCCTAATTATAAATTATATACATGAGGAGATTAAAATAGAATCACATTTAATTAGATATTATAATTTTATAACTTACCTAAATATTTCGAAAATATACCTATTCATCATTATATAATGTAGGTACATTCTAAATCCATATTATAATATATAAACATTAGGTAAATTTATTCGTTATACTGTGCTACAAATTAATAAAGTTTATTTAGCTGTGGTGTGCCAGGCCCTAAACTTAACCACAAGCAATTACTGGTCTTTACATAAAATGTCAGCTTAAGGACACAAGTGTCATGCATTTTTATGAAACTATGACCCTATGATTAATGCCTTATTAGGGTCTGACAGCGTCGCAATTAATAAGTGTTAATAACCATGTCAGTAACGAGAGAATTGAATTTATTAATATAAAATTATATAATTGGCTCAAACAGGTACCTAGGCTCTTTGCAACATAACAACTTTGTATATCTGAGACGCGAATAGTAAGGGGACAAGTATTAGTAAAATTCTAAATTTTTTCCCCATGTAGAATAACTTGTGGTTCTTATCTACACTTTTAACAAGACTTGTTTTGACTGACTGACTGATTGATTAAGTGATTGACTGGCAACCTAAACCAATCAATCATTTTTTTATTTTGCAAAACGTGAAATTTTACTATTTGTAGGCATCCACTGAGATTTTTTTGAAATTCCACTTCTAAAGGGGTTAAACAGGAGGTGAAAGTTTGTATGAAAGTCCGTCATATTTCAAGTTATATTAATTTCACTTAAGTTGACTTAAAAATTTTATATACGTCTGTGTGAGGTCCTGCATTTTAACTGAATTAATTTCCAAGCGATGATGTAGTAGAAAAGGAAATGACCATAACATAAACTTCATCTAAGCCGTGTTTTCTTATTAGTCTCGGCGTTAATCTAGTTCGCCGCGTAACGGCGCGCTGTCACGTTGACAGTGACATCTCGCGTGACACCATGACACCGGCGTGACACCCCACTCGACATATTGCGGCCGCGCGCGGATTATGTCACATTATCGTGACGCGCTGAGCGAGATAATAAAAGCTTAAAACACCCTGGCCGTTGTACTAGTTTATTTTTGACGTTACCCATATCGAGTTTCCGTATTTGTTGCCTGTAAAATATTCATAGAGTTCGAGAAGTAGGCCTACTAGAAATGACGTTGTTTATTTTTGTAAAAGAAAATATTGTGTTGAAGCATAGCATATTGGTTATTACTACATATACATTATATACATAAATACGAAACCAAGCTGTCAGTTCGAAACTAGTAAGACGGACGCATTTTAAAAGTTTAATACATCAAGTGCTTTGAGTATAGTATATAACCAACATCAAGGGCGACCTCACACGGTACGTAAACAGACGGTTTTGTAAAGGTATTTGGAGTAGGAAGTTGTAACTGTGACAGATACACAATTATAAATGTATTATGTATTATGAACACTTCCTAATGATTATTATATTTATCAATTATTATTATTATTTTATTGAAATAAGGAATGACATTGTTATTTGCTACCAAATTAAAATCGTGGATATCGTAATCGTACGTACTTACTCCATAGGTGGTGTTATGTGCTAATGTCTTTCCTATATTCACAAAAAATTCATTAGTTAAAACTGCTTCTAAGGATGAGTTAGCTAATTCCAAAATCTCTACTGGTAATAATACTGATAAAAGTTTTTGATAGTTTTTGTGAAGAAAAACAGCCTTTCACTACACAAAAGGTATGTCATTTTTTAATAATTTTCTGTGAGCTCGTCGCACTAACGCGACGATACTGCGTAATCAGAATTAAAAAACCTGCTGAGTTTCTTGCCAGCTCTTCTCAGCAGAATCTGCATTCCGAACCGGTGGTAGAGTCATGACGTCTCATGAGAGCTACAAGTTGGCGTACACCAAATAAATAATTTTAAATTTTGATTTTTTTTTAAACTTACTAAAAATGCCTTATCGTCGCGTCGACTACTGCGGTTCTTGCGCTAAAGTTCGATGTTAGAGACAGTTTAATATGAAGGTGATTTGAGGTCACCCTAGTAGGGAATAGGTACTTACTTTCAAGGCAAGTCCGAGAAAATCATAAAAAAATAAAAAATCAAAATTCTTTATTTCACGTAGGCCAACTTGTGGCTCTTACGACAAGTCGAGAATCTACCACCGGTTCGGAATGCTGATTACCTTAGCATTAAAAAATACTAAGACGCTAACAACGCCATTTTAATTTCGTGAAAAGATTTAATAACGCAGTGCATTATTTTCCATTAACCTGGCGTTTGGTGAAATTAACTAATCAAGCAGCTGTCAGCGCTGTCAAGCGATCTATCAACATTATGACGCGTGACTGTGCGCAGCGGGCGACTTGGTTTTGGGGTTCCGTAGTAAAATAATAAGGTACCCTTACAATTTCGATTTCGACAAGTTCGTCTACCTACTATTTCTTGAAACTACTAAATAATCTCTATGTGACCACGTCAAAATTCAAGTTTATTAGGTGGCGATCTCAACTATTTAACTATATATTTTTAACCGACTTCAAAAAATAGGGGTTATCAATTCGACAGCCGACACGTATATAATATGTAATGTATGACCTGCAAAATATTGATAATCTTCTGGGGCTTCCAAACAAATGCACAAAATTTTACAGGCATGAATGTATGTAGATGTAGAGATTCTAACAATAGCCCATAAATTCATATCTGTTCAAGCACTTAAAAGTTATAGTTGAACAAAGAAACTCACAAACATACGCAGTGGCGGCCATTGACTGTACAACAGGGTAGGCAAATGATATAAAATGGAAAAAATCTCCAGTTCGAGGTATAAAAATTAAGGGTAAGCATTGTACAAATTATAAAAGCCTACCCTTAAGTTTTACTCCATACTCATTTCATTTACTCCAGTTTATATCATCTTCCCGCTTAATGCCTACCCTATATGCACTGCACTGTACATACGGGAACCCTGAAAATACTAGTCCTTTTTTTTGGTCAGTCGTGTAAAAAGGCGCTCGACGCGGCGGCGAAGTCATGCGTCATAATTTTGACAGCGCGGCTGACAGCGGCTGACGGCGGGCGACTGACGGCGGGCGGCGCGCGGAGCCGGGATTAGCCGCCTTGATGGATTAATTTGTGCCGCAGACGCGGTATCGCGGTATCAGTGGATTTTCTGTACAGCACGGATGGATATTGTTGTAGACTTTGAGGTAATTAATGTCCTGAGTCATTATAATATTATGGCGTCCCATCACCCACGAGATGGACGGATAAAAAAAAATATTTCGACCAACTAGGATCATAGTATGTTAGTAGGTCTAATGATAAAGAAAAAACCAAAACTAGACCTATTTGTTAGTAAAAATACTAAAACCTAAAACTTAACCTTAGACGGGACAGGTTTGTCAGGATATGAACCATATTACAGTTGTGCAAATACTGACAATCGATCCTGTTAGCAAATGCCCTCAGAACGCTATTGGCGCTGGCACGGACTCTATGCAATAAGATGTGCAACGCTTTCGCATAGTGAATTTAGTCAAAGCGGTGACCCAGACAATTGTGGTGGACTATTCCTGCCACCCTGCCAACCGCTACAGTGGAAGAGACTGACGACGAATGACGTCACATCATACCAAAAGCCACGACCACTCTGTCATGAGTGACCGATTGAAAAAAAAACAACCAAGTGAACAGCAAGATGAGGCCTCTCAGATGAGGGTTTTTAAAATCTTGACAAAAAGCTCTTGACTGCGATCTCATCTGATGGGTAATGACGATGCAGTCTCAGATTTACTAGGGTTAACGTGGTAGCGGTAATATGGCAATTAAATCATTATGCGCCATTGTGCCGGAACACTAATGCTGAGATCTATAGAGCGTGCTCTGACTCAGCTCAGACCCAAGATAGAGGTTAAAACGAGACACAAATATGCGCGGACATAATCTGTCTCGTTTTAACTCTGTCTTGAGTCTGAACTGAGTGAGGGTGCGGTCTATAGATTTCAGCCTAAATCGCTCGGCGCTCGTCTTTGACGGTAGAGTGGTATCGAGCCACGGCCGAAGCCTAAATTTTCCCCAAATAATAGTTCTTAATGAGTTTTCCCGTCAAATAATTCTCAATAGAAACTTTACGGTTAAAGGTGCGGACTGAAAACTGAAAGTTCGCAGGTTCGAACACCACCCGTTGAACTATTGTCGTACCCACTCTTAGCACAAGCTTTCCGCTTATTTGGCCATAGATAGGAGAATATTAGTCAACTTCAGCTTGGCTAATATTCTTTAAAAAAAAAACTTTGTAGGTCACAAATTATATTAATTACGACACAAGACTATTATTGCGATACATAAACGTTCAACTTTTTTAAATTAATGGTTTTGTTAGTTCAAAACATTATGAACTTAAAATAAAAAGGTAGCATGGATAAACGATAAAGATAAAGGTATTTTTCTAAAAAATCAACACTCGCATGTTACTCTAGCAAGTCGTCACGGTGATTGAATCGTAAAATCGGTGGACTTGAATTATGTACAATGGTTATGTTAACAACTCTGTAATCAGAGTAATTATTATTTTATATACAAGAAACACCAATCAAGTTTGCAATTTATGCTGACAAACATTGTTAGCGATTATGGTTTTTATTGGACTTTTAGTTTTATCTTATTTTATTATCTGTCTTTTATCAACTCATATTGTAACAACCAACCATTTAGGTGACATAAATTTAACGAACTTTACGCAAACGAAGTCGTGGCAAAAGCTAATAGGAATACCTACCCTACTAATATTATAAATTCGAAAGTATGTATGTTTGTTGGTTGGTTTATCCTTCAATCACGCCGCCATTGCCTACCTTTTATTCTAGAAAAACAGTCCCGCGTACCGTGTTCATGCAATTTTTAGGTATATGTAGTTACAAAATATTATGCCTTATAATACCTACTCGGAGGAAAAAAAATTTTGTGTTTGTTATAATACCATAGGTAATTAAAATAATAGTGTGTCCAAGTCATTTTATATTATTATCTGGTAGGTACAGTGTAGTTACAATTTACAAAGTATTGGGAATGTGCAAAGTAATTAATTGTATACATTCAACTAATAAATATGTACAGAATATGCGCTACCAATACATACTTGTACTTCCACTTAAGGATTAATTACCCAATATAAATTAACAGTTTAATGTATATTCACGTATAAATTAGCGAAGAACTTACCTAAATAGGAATCTGCTATTTATTCTCATATAAATACCAGTTCGTTTTCAAGTAAAAAAATCATTAAACGGGTAAATTGCTAATTGCGTTATTTGTTTACCTTAATTACCATTTCATAAGCTATCTATTAATCAAGCTAATGTTCCATAAATTGGTTTTATTAGGTTCGTGGAATAAAGTCAAGGTGCAACGAACATTTATGTGCATATTGAGTTTCAGCACGCTTTAGTAATATTTATTAGTCGATTGTGAGACTAATTGGCTCTTTAGTTACCGTGCCCAACAAATAAATTGAAAATGGCAAAAGTGTAGGTATGTAAGAAAAAGGTCTCTACTACTATGAAGATGCATTAATTGCATTAGGTATAATACTTATTTTAGAGAAGACGAATTCGCACAATTAGAGAATTTACGCAGAAAGCGTTGTGAATAATTTTTAAGATTTTTCCTGGCTTGTGTCTAAGTAAGACTAGTCTTAAAAATTGACTGTCAGCTACTGTCTTAAAGCAGTCGAAGAGTAGGCTGAGACTAATTTTCGAACCAACAACAAGTTTAAAAAATTTCAAGTCCAAACGAAAAAGAACATCTCAAAGTCCAATCCAAAATTAACAACATTTTTATCAGATTTCGCAGCATGACACCAAAAAACCGAAATTCCGAAGAAGTTCTCAGCAGCCACTCCACTCGCAGTAGCTGATTAGTGCAAATGGATACAACAGACCCAAAGATACGTTTACCGTCTCGCAAGAAAAAATTACAAGAAAGCGGCATTGTTGAATAATGGATACCCCTCCGCAATTCCATCTGCAATTTGTAAATTGCACTTTTACTCAGATAAAACCAGTCTCTAAGAAGCAGACAATAAAGATTAACAAAAGAATCATTGGAAACAAATAGAAAGAAAAGAAAGAGCATGAGATAATAACAAAAGAAAAACGGATCTGCATTTTGTCAGATAATTTCTGCGTTATCATAACTTTTCAAATAAAAAATCTGTATCAAATTTCACATATAGCCATTAAAATGTTTCTGTTTTAACATAGTAAACAAATAACAATTGTTAATTAATGTCTAAATATGCCAAAGGGTCATTTTTGGACTTTTTGCAAATTCGTCGCTCGCACGTATGCAGATTTCGTCTCGATATTTCCTTGGACCGTTAATTTACACTTACGTTTTATTCCATTACACACTACCAAATCATTAATAACCCGCTATCATAGCATTTCTTAGACTGCATCGTCACTTATGATCAGGTGAGATTGCAGTCAGGGGAATAATAAAAAATATAAATATAATAGGTAAAAATATAAATATAATATGACGAAACACCAATATTTATTTATTCTAAACATGTGATTAAAACAATTCAAATAGCTCTCCTTAAGGCGATATTTAAAATAAACGATTTCGTTTCATTAACACATTCGACAAGATCCGCATCTGGTAAAACTTGAGATAAATTCCGCAACTTCCTCTTTCGTTTCGCCGTAATTCCACAGTCTGACATTAAACATGCGTGTTTAAATACGACTGAGGTTTCCGATGGCAAAACTTAAGATATAATGGCGGAATTATGTTAAAGACATGTAAATTGTATTATCACCAATGCCCATATTAAAGAAAATTTAACGGTATTGATGGCTGAATAGCAGAACATAAAGAGCTTTCGTGGTTAAGTTTGACTAAGACTTTTATAAGAGGGTTCTGCTTATTTAAACATTTAGATAAATCATGATATATGTAATGGTAATTTAATGATTCACAATTAATTTTAATGCACTTTTATTATTGTAAACTTGGATGCCATTAATGGCAGATTGTGACATGTACCTACCTACCTAGACAAATAACATATTTGTAACATCTTACTTGTAACTCATAATCATGCAATAAGTAAATTGAATTGAATAGAGATTACTTTAGTGATAAGGCCGCCCTTGCATCTAGCGTCTTGTTCTGTTTGGTCGCTACGATTCGTTTTTCTGTATTTTGGTGTAATAAAGCTTAATAATATTACTACTACTATGACTCTTACAATATGTACATTCGAAGAACCAGCATACTGAACCCTAAAAAATATGAAAAGACAGTGTCGATAATATGTCCAAATCGCATTTAATGGCAAAAATGTCCATAGTTTCTTACGTGGTGGTGAAAATGTAATAAAAATTGATACTGTATTAATGTGGCTTGACGAGAGACTTTTATAACAAAAACCGATTATATCTGAACAGACGTGGCATTAACCTGGCGCTGGAACATAAACACAAGATAAGTGCGAATTAATGTTAAATGTGCGTGAAATGACAGACAGACATAAAAATTTCTCCTTATGAAACACGCTCTTTGAGGCAGCCGTCCTCACCTTGAAGGCGTCTTTATTTGACTCGATTAAAGTGTGGCGAATCGGGTTGTTAAACTACAAACAGCAACTACCCCAACCTATATCACTTAAGCAGTTTCTAATAATAGAAGACTTTAACCTCCAGAAGTCAAAGACGATAATCGTGAAGTGGATTTCGGTATGAATGGCCTATAAACTCAAGCTAAGTATCGTTTGGGTGAGGGTTATAAAAATACAAGTTGATTGGCGTTTGGACGCGCGAAAAGAAACACCTTTGCGACCCTGGCATGTCGTCTGATTGATTGTATAATTAATTTAATTTTACATTCAAACGCCCGACGCACATGTCCGGCGTATGAGCTGTCAATTAATTGGACAGTTTTTGATGTGGGCACTCGTATAACGAGCGCAGGCCTTTTTTGCTTCGTCGCAGTTAATCGCTAAAACTAGTTATGTCTCGCGTCGTTTAGGAGATAAGTTGACAGCATCGACTTGCAAATGCTTATTTAAGACCGCATTTTCTTCTTTTTTTCCTCGTTATAAAGTGTATTCTTTAATATTATTACTGTTCGCTTATTAATAGCCAATCATCGTGATATTATTGAGGAGCGTCATTATGTATTCTCGCGACATAAATTAAGATTCATTTGCATTATTATTCAAATTACACTTTAATGCTAACTAAAGCCATATTATGTTTACATGGCCATCGCAATAAATTTGAAACGAATTTATGAGACGCAAATTATTTTTTTCGTAGGAAATAATATATTTGGGTTAATTGAAAATATTTTTATTAACGTTAGGAAATACTTACCAGCTTTTTATTAGTAGTAATTTAATCAACAACTATTCCAGCAATGAAACGTGCAATAATAATAATTAACCTGGCAACCAAATGTCAAAATGGCATGTTGTTTTTGTGAAAATTATTTTATTTTATATTATTATTATGATGTTTAGTAAATATTATGAAACCCAGTATGGGTATAATATAATAAAATCGGACAAATAATGTAAAATAAATAATGAGAAGAACACAGAGGTGTGCCGGAGATCAATGTGCACGAAGACCACCAGGTGACAGCTCGTCGTCCGACGAATATGGGACCCCACCGTCATCTGCGGGGTCCGTAGATGACAACGTCAGCACCAGAAGACCCGGTCGACGACGAGCCACACGCCCGCCACAGGATGGCTTGGAGCAACAGGGGCCGCGTGCCCCCGAGACTGTTTCCGCCGCCGGTGGTGCAGTGCGCCGCATGCGATGGTCTCAAAAGATTAATGAGAGTGTCATGCGAGCGTACTTTGGGGCAACAGATGGGGGAACTAACCTCACTGGGTATCGTTCAAGGATGTTGTCTCTGTTTCAGGCGCTTGAACCAACGGTGACCGTGACCGCACAGCGACTATCGGATCAGGTGAGATTTATCCAACGTCGTCGTATGTTGGATGAGTCTTTACTTGAGCGGCTACGCTTAGCTTTCCCGCAAATAGAGACTATCAGTAACTCGACTCATCAGTCTTTGCAAGTACGTAATATAGAGACTATTAACACCCAAGAGGAGTTATGTGATGGTTTAGATTTGTCGGTAAGTAACCAGAATTATGAGCAAATGAGAGGGACTTTGGATGATGTGATTTTGGAGTATAGGTACATGCCTGTCGACCTAAGACCAAGATTACCTCGTTTGCCTGTGCATAGACGAAATATGGCGTTGGTAGGAGCTCTAGATCAAATTTTGGACACATATTTAACATCTTCGTGTGACCTAAATGATACGCATTCGATCCTATACTGTGGAGCCGTTGCAGCATGTCGTATAGCCCGTATCAAATTTCCGGAACCGAGGGCTATGCAAAGACCAAACATAGCTCCGGCTTGGCAGACTAGGATTGAAAGGCGTATCACCTTGACTAGAACTCTCATTGCTAAGCTAATCTGTTTCAAGGAGGGTAATAATCGCCCGAGAGTAATGCGATTTGTGCACCAAGCTTTTGCTGGAACAAATACTAATCCCTCAGAGTATTTGTCTGTGGTCACAGATCGCATTGACTTCTTGAAGCAGAAAGTCTATGCATGGGCAAAACGGATTAGGCGATATAGAAATCGTGTAGATCGATACTCACAGAATCGCATGTTTCAAAGTGACCAACGGAAGGTGTATAGGAACTGGGAGCGACCTAGAGATTGTAGTACTGATGGATTGTTGCCGGAGCCTGATGTTATGTCAGATTTTTGGCGTAATATTTGGTCGGCATCCAGAGGTCATACCGAGGGTGAGTGGATGAATGTTGTGAAGGCGGAATGTGCTGCGGTGGAACAAATGGTTCCCGTAACCATTAGTACAGAGGATGTAGGTTGCGCGGTCCGTTCGACCTCGAACTGGAAATGTCCGGGGCCGGATGGACTGCACAACTTCTGGCTTAAATGGTTCCGTAGTGCGCATTCTGTTTTGGCAACACAATTTCAGAGCGCCATTGACTCTGGATCGCTACCGACATTCATGACAACGGGTGTCACGTTCCTATTACATAAGTCCGGAAGTACCGCGGACCCAAAAAATTATAGACCAATTACCTGCTTACCTACTATCTATAAGCTACTTACAGCCATTCTGACCACAAAAGTAACTATGCATATAAATGCAAATAATATCTTGGCCCAGGTTCAGAATGGATGTAGGGCAAATGCCCGCGGTACAAAGGAACTCCTTCTCATTGACACTGCTATATGTCAGCAGGTACGGCGAAACAGAAAAAATTTAGTGGCTGCTTGGATTGACTACAAGAAGGCATATGATTCCGTGCCTCACACGTGGCTCATGGAGATCATGAAGTTGTATAAGGTCGATGCAACTTTATGTTCTTTTCTCGACTCATGCATGAGACAGTGGATGACAGTTCTTCGTCAACCAGGAAACACTGAATCTTCTGAATCAGCTGAACCGATAAGGATTAAACGGGGTATCTTCCAGGGAGATAGTTTGAGCCCTCTATGGTTTTGCTTAGCCCTTAATCCACTCAGTACACTATTGATGGATTCCGGGTTAGGCTTTCGCCTTCGCAGAGGAGGTGAGGTCATATCTCACTTACTTTATATGGACGATCTCAAACTCTTTGCATCAAAACGATCTGACCTTGTGAAATTGCTGAAGATCACTCAGAACTTTAGCAATAGCATAGGAATGGAGTTTGGTGTTGATAAGTGCGCGGTTGTCAATATAGAGCGAGGCAGGGTTGTGAACTCGGAGAATTTAGTACTCTCAGATACAATAATTCTCAGATCTCTATGTGAAGGTGAGACATATAAATACCTTGGAATGTCAGAGGCTCTTGGTATTGAGGCAGGGATTATGAAACAGGCAGTGGAGGAGCGTTTCTTTGGCCGCTTGAAAAAAGTCCTTAATAGTCTTTTATCAGGGGGTAACAAGGTGCGTGCCTTTAATGGATGGGTCATGCCCTTACTCATATACACCTTTGGCATTCTAAAGTGGACTCAAACTGAACTGGACGCCTTGGATCGAAAGGTCCGAAAACTGTTGACAACATACCGTATGCATCACCCGCGTTCATCTGTTATGAGATTATACATCCCACGCAAGTGTGGGGGACGTGGTTTTCTGAATGCCAAGAACCTCCACAATCGTGAGGTGTGCAATCTTAGAGATTACTTTCTCAAGATGAGTGTGAGTATGCATAGGGATGTTGTCGCAGTCGATAAGGGTCTTACCCCGCTTGCCTTAGGCAAAGTGAACTGGCGCAAGCCCATAGTATTGAGCATTTCGGATCGCAAGGCTGTGTGGGAGAGTAAGGAGTTACATGGCAGGTTCTACAAGGCGTTAACTAGGCCGGATGTAGATTTTAATGCCTCTGTATCCTGGTTACAATTCGGTGACCTATTTGGGGAAACTGAGGGTTTTGTATGTGCAATTATGGATGAAGTTATCAAGACTAATAACTACCGGAGACACATTATGAAAGATGGTACTCTTGACATATGTCGAGCGTGCCATCGTCCTGGGGAGTCCCTCAGGCATATCGTCTCGGGTTGTTCTTATCTTGCTAACGGCGAGTACTTGCACAGACATAACCAAGTAGCCAGGATAATCCATCAACAACTTGCTCTTCAATACGGTCTTGTAGAAGATGAAATGCCATACTATAGGTATGACCCAGTGTCAGTTCTCGAAAATAGTAGTGCCCTGCTCTACTGGGATCGGTCAATTATCACTGATAGGTATATTGTAGCCAATAAACCTGATATAGTGCTAGTTGACCGATCAGCGCGTCGAGCGATAATTGTCGATATCACAATTCCACATGATGATAATCTGGTGAAGGCGGAAAAAGAAAAATTGTCAAAATATTTAGACCTTGCCCACGAGATTACCGCCATGTGGAATGTTGATTCAACGATTGTAGTGCCGATGGTCGTTTCGGTCAACGGTCTCATAGCGAAAAGTTTCGATCAACATCTTAAGAAACTTTCGCTTAATACTTGGATCAAGAGCAGGATACAGAAGGCGGTACTCCTTGAGACGGCACGCATTGTGAGGAGGTTCCTCACTCTGGAGCCCTGACCACTGGCTGCTTGGTTCCCTATCCCGCAGCAAGTGGGACCCATTCGTTTTATTGTTTTTAGTGATGTTTTTATATTTATATTTGTATAATGTATATTTGTAAACATTTTTAAAAATAATAGGATGAATGTGTATGAAAATAAATGAGAGAAATAATCATTAGCTTCTGTATATATTATAGTTATACTACTGATAATAATAATTATTATGAAACTTTGTAGTGGCCTTTGTAGTGTCGATTTCTCTAACGTCGAGTGATGTTTAACCGATGTATAAATTGGTTGTCCTGACAGTTTTTGTACTGAAAATCTGTCAAAATATCAAGAAGTGGAATTGGCTCTTAGTTTAACGATTTAACTTTATGTTTCAAAACAAAAAATAAATAAAAAGAAGATTATGTTTAAGTTACCAATATTTTTTAATCCTACAAAAACTCTTTGTTTTTTCGGGATGAAAAGCCTGTCACTCCAGTTCCTCAAGGAACAAGTAAACATACTTTACCATCTATGTATACAGGGTGTTAAGGGTCCCTTACATCCTGTATTATATCAAACGGATTATAAGGCATGGTTCACTTTAAAATAAGTCAATACAAACTTCCAAGAACATGATATTTTAATGAAATTCCCCTGTACTTGGGTACTTGTAAACAAAAGTCGTGTTGCGTGCATGAGTCAAAACGCTAACAAAGAACACCAGCTGAAACAGACGAACCTAATTATTCATCATTAGCGGCGATCAGGGCCACCGATACGAGCGACGTACATTTATCATTCTCTTCGCAACATTCTCTTGTACACTAATGGTTAGTAGCGACATTGATCCATAATTTTACGCAAATAAATAAGATAAATGAGAAATACTTAGAAAATTTAAAATTCGTATTAAAACGTATGTACGTAGAATCAGAATGGCATACTTTATTTTTAATTTAATTTCGCGTTTACCAAAACTTTATAGCCTAAGTTGAATTTAAAAAAAAAACTAATTTTCATTGGAAAAATTAATAGTTACTAAACTTTTTAATCAATTGATTAGACCTTTAGAAATTTTTATTTAGTAACAAGAATAAAGTTTATTCATATTTCAATTTTCTACATTAATTTAACATTACATCGACGCTAACGGAAAAACCACTGCTGCTAGTTTCTATTTATAAAAGCTACACTGATAAAGAGTTAATTTAATTGATTAAGCTATTCTAATTCATATCTAACGATACTGTTTAATGTTGCCTCATTTGTCTACAAATAATCACTCGTTACACAGCTTCCAGCTACAAAATAAAATATGGCCTCTCATTTTTCCACTCCCCCCAATCTCACCGCGTGTTTATCTATACAATGGCGTGGATCATTTGTCTTTGCCGCGTCTAAATATTTCTCATTGTCTTTGAATAATTTTGTTAATAAATTCCACCAGTCAAAACCTTGAGGCGCTTGAGCAATCTCTTTTGTTTATCAAACACTCCGGGATATGATTTATTTGAGGTTTCTGTGAGCTGTGTTTCTTAGATTAGAAGCACTACTGACTACGCTTTGTGCTCGATTCTATTTGAATAAGCAAATTTCAACGGCTTCATCTACGAATTGTAATATTCACAAAGGTCCCTTGCGTGGACTTCCACACGCCTTAGTCTAGCGCCGCCTGTATTCAGTGGCTCCCTGTGACTCATCAAATGTTGTTGATCCACCTAGAGGGGTCTGTCAATACTGCGCTTTCAGGTGTGAAGTTGCCTTGTCTGTCGCATATTGTGACCATCGACTTACATTGGTTCTTCGAATTTTGTGTCTTGCCTATTTACACTCGCAACTCTCTGAGCTATGTCGATGTAGCTTTGGTTCTTCTACGTCCGGGTCACTAAGGGCTCCTCATTTCTGATACAGGGATAATCCTATAACGATAGCTCTCACCATTGCACGCTTCTGACCCTGAGCCTTCAAATGAGGCCCATAGTTAGCAATCATGTTTTGATCAAATAGTGTGTGCTGCCAGTGATGACTCATCACATACCTACAACAACAACTGTGGCAAGACAAACAGCTGTTCAAGACTTTGGTCTTCTTGTTCACATATAATACACATTTCATGTAATTATAATTAAACTGATCAACATTTAAATTAGGCTAGGTACGAGTATTTCATAATCAATATTGAAAATTCAAAGTCATTTTCTCATCAATTACTCTTTAGAAATTTAAGAAGACATAAAAATATACCCAACTGTAATTCTCGAGTCATCAAAAATTATTTCTTATAAGAAATTAATTTAAAATTCAATCGACGACTGCTCCCAACGCATCGAAATTAACATTAAATCTCATTATAACCATGAGATACCCGATAACCAGTAATAATTAATCTTTATAGACACCACAAGTGGTTCCGAATGTACGCCTTTAAAGTCTCGATTATGATTAAAACTGAATAGAAACCCGTAATGAATAAGTGGATGATACTCAAGTTCTAGCCATGTCGACCGGCGCCGCGGCGAATGCCGACATCGAGTTACGTGCTTGTAACGCAATCAAGGGAAAATCAACTATATTTAAAGGTACTTAAGGTTACATAAAATGTCAATGTAAGTTTGTAGGGCTGTAAGCGAAGCCGACAGCCGTCAATCAGAAGCTAAAAACCGGTAGCTGCCGAGTCAGACGTTAAAGAATAAGAAAGACATAGAGCTGCTTTAAAAGTTTTATTTATAATAATACCATAGCAACAGCTGTGATTAAGAGAATAGAAATATAAAACGCAAAAGAAAGAAATTGCAAATCAAAATCAAAATATAATAAATTTCATCAATTTGGCACTTAGGTATATAAAGTTGGGGTTTTAGAAGAGACTGTGTTCAAACACATATTATCCACTTAAAAGAAACTGTAAGTTAGATTCCTAAAATGTTTAAAATACATATGAGCTTTTAAAAATCCCACGGGAACCACTTTTTTTTAGAATTAAAAGCCTATGTTACTCTCTAAGTCCTTACTACGCCAATTAACCTACCTAGTTACCTGAATTAAACACTAAACACACATATATATTAGTGAGATTTAATAAAGTGGTATTAAAAATTTTAATCTTAATTTAACATTAATATAAAATCTAAGAGGATTAAAATAAATTCAACATTTATTTGAAAAGATTTGACGTTGAAAAATCATTGAGCATTCTCGATATTTATAAAGTTATAAACGATTAATACTAAAAAGACAACTTGATTAACATTGGTAATTTTCATGTACAAATCATTAAATTATTAACATAAATACCGTTCAAAGTGACATTAATTCCTTATACAGCTGTGGTCACCACCGCTGTATAATCAATCAATGATTAAGCGTATGTACCTACCTAACGGAAAACATAAATCAGTCAAATTAATGTTTCTAGTTGCGGTCAGTACTTCATGGTTGGGAATCAAGATTTCTATTTAATGCCGGTACTTGTTTATGTAGGTTTAGGTACTTGTTTCTATTTAGATTTTACTCATACCTAACAACTTAGTTCTCACTTCTCATCAATGTAACGTAAATCTGGTTTTCTGTGAATGTTTTCTCACTCAATATACCTAATTAATACATACTTTGTTTATTTATGGTCACTAATGAATTTAGAAAGTGAGGGAATAATTCAAATACAAGTTCAAAATCATTTATTTCGTGTAGGCCAACTTGTGGCATTTATGACAGGTCGAGACTCTACCACCGGTTCGGAAAGCTGATTCTGCTAAGAAGAGCCAGCAAGAAAGTCAACAGTTGCTCTTTTTAAAACAAAAATGTATTTAGTAGCTTAGCTATCTTGTGGATAGCTGAAGCAAAGCAGATTTCTTCCAAGTAACTTTGTCACTTAAGGAAATCACTAACTGTGTAACAGCTTCTACTTATTAAATGTTTTTTTACTTTATTATTAAAAGTATTGTCTAACTGCTTAAGTTTATCTTAGTTTTAAACCTGATTCACTGATCTATGAACTCAAATTTAATGAATAAATTAAAGAAAGTCTTTAGAAATAAAAATAATGGTTATTTTATAGCTTAAACTCAGGCCATAATTCTAAAATAAATCATTCGACGAAATGAGTTCAATAGGAAACTCTATCTTTATCCAAGATTTAATAAAGTACGTCCTCAACTTTTTTCGAGTAGCCCATCAATAACTTTCAAAATAAAATAAAGTGTCAAAACAGTCAACAATTAAAAAACACATAACAAATCTCCGGGCATTTTGGTAGGCGTGTACAATTTTTATTCATCACAGGCGGAGAGACTTGACAGCCGGAGAGGATAATACGTAACGCCGGGGAAAACAAGAAGGTCCCAAATAAATTACGGCCGAGAGCAAACAAAAAAGGCTGCCACACCTCAAAGATAGAATAACAATAACACGGATTCCGAGCTTTCCGAACATAATGAAAATAATACAAGAGAACTAGGGCTGCTACCTCCATTTCAAGGAAATTAAGTTTGACATGATAATTTGTTTACAACTCTACTTGCAAACTTTTTTTTATTTGATCACACGATTTTACTCTCTCAGTGGCGTTGCAGTCTAAGCTGATAGGTTCCTAACTTAGAAGCGTTATCGCAATGTAAATTAATCCCATTCACCATAATGGGTCTCTGCATGCCATCGTGCCAGAACGTAAAATCGCTTGGTGGCAAGTCTTTGAGAGTAGGGTCGAAAGCAAAACTAGCCATGGCAAAGTCTCCCATCAGACGAGACCAGAGACAACTTAGAAATCATACATTCATAAATATGCCCTGCTGGGAATCAAACCCGAGACTCAAAAAACCACAGCGCTCATCACTATACCAGAACGTCAAGGTATTGAAGTCTCCTTAGATACTTAATTTCAACATTAGTGTCTCATAAGTCTAATACCATTTAAAATATGAAAGTTCCTTCTAAACAATTTACCCAAGACTTTCGTTCTATCTATTCGTGTACTCATAATAATGATAATATAAAAAGATGCAGGCCGAATTGATAAGCTTTCCTTTTTGGAAGTCGATTAAAATCGAACCAACATACAGCATTAAAAATACCTTATGTATTTGTAAAATTTTATACCTTAAGTTTAATCAACGTTGGTCGAGAAAAACTAGAGCTACAACTGGCTCTTGATCCACTAAAGCTCAAAAACAAAGCTGCCACGTTGAACCGAAATGAATTTCCAAAAGTTTCTTTGATGGCAACCCTAAAAAGAACCAAGAGCTTTCAAAGGAGCCGCCTAGATATGAAATTTGACCGCTCCGTAAACATGCGAGGGATTAGATAATAGCGGGTTCCATAAAGACGGTTTTAAAATTTAAACACGTTTTTTTATCCTGTTTCCTGTTTCAATTAGTCCTTTATTTTTGCTGTTTCGGTATTTGGTGAGCTGTTAACGTGCGTCGTTATCTCGTTTGAAAAAGGTCAGGACTTTTAGGGATTAATTTGCATAAAACACTTTGGAAATGTCGTTTGACTAATTGTTATGGTTTGAGATCTGGGATGAGTTAAAAATTGATTACGATCGTACCTAAATTTTGATCAATTATATAAATTGTAAGACTTAGCCTTAATCGAATTTTAATCTAATCTATTGGAATTGTCAACAGGGTGGTGATTAGGCAGGTACTGGCCTCGTTAAAAGCCTCCCATAAAATATCAGTGTTACTGATTAATTTATTACTAGGTAATAATAGCACAAACATAATAGGTAATAAGATTATATATAATAATTTCCTAGTGGATTTCCTGAAATATTTTTTAAATTTCACCAAACATCACTTCGTCACAAATTACTCCATCTTCTTAATTTTGCCAATCTTGATGGTCTAAGGAGACGTTATCGATCTAAATGAGAGCTAATCTGGGATGTGTCCATATTATTGAGACTAACCCAAAAAATCTATTCATGATCAAGGAGTCGCAGGGAGCCGTTGAATTCAGGCAGTGCAAGACCGAAGCTTGTGGAAGTCCATACAAGAGACCTATGTCAAGCAGTGGACATCTATCGGTTGATAAAGAAGAAGAAGAAGATCAACGATCAACCAGGATTAAAACATCAAACAAGGATCAGTAATCAAGGTCGACAAAAATTCGAGGAACTGAGTAAATTGGCACAAGTTTGCCGACTTTAATGATATTATTAATTTTTACTCGAATTTGATTAAACATCTATAGATGATACATTATTATAATATATATGTATGTAAACATATTTTGCCTGCTTATGTTAAATCTTCAACAACATCCTTACTAATCCTTACTAATGTTATAAATGCGAAAGTGTATTTATTTGTTGGTTTGTTCTTCAATCTCACGGCAACAAAGCAATGGACCCGGATTGATTTTTTTGCATAGGCACAATGGAGGACCGGGAAAGTGACATAAGCTACTTTTTATCTTGGAAAAGCAATGAGATCCCGCGGGATTTTTGAAAGACTAAATCCACACGAGCGAAGCCGCGGGCATAAACTAGTAATATTATATACGAGTACGTAATAGCCTAAAGGTTATTAATTCACTTGTAACAGTACACGCTCTCATGACGGTCACAAAAAACAACCCCACATAATGGAATGGCCGTGAATAGAGCTTACTCGTAAATCTCGGGATTTGACATGTGACACGCCACGTCTAATCTCCTATCAGCACACGGCTCGTATCCGACATGATCTTATTGACTACCGTCTATTGTAATACTCACAATGGGAAATAAATAATAACTTTTCACTGATGTACAAAAACCAAAGATACTCCAACTAAAATAAGGTCCTATGCTTGAGTAACACTTTTTATTCTTACCTTAATAGAACTTAATTTTTGTTCATTTTCGAAAGTCTAGATCTTAAAGTTGAGTAACGCTTTTTATTGTTGCCTTATTAGAACTTAATTTTTGTTCATTTTCGAAAGTCTAGACAAATGGTTCATCACAAAAACTAAATCCTAACGATCTGTTAAATTCAAATCCTATATTATTTATTTAATATAAGACAACCTGTGGCTCCAATGATACACTATGACATATTTCAAATCCAAGATGGCCGCCACCACAAAATGGCGAATTACATTTTTTTTTAAATTTCACATGTTTTATATTTTCAATTTACACTTGTGATGGATAAATATAACTATGTATATGCAAGTAATAATTACAATTGTAATGACTTTATTCCTGCATCATTCTATCCTAATCATCTCAGTCTATCAGGATTTGACTGAAACTATACCTACCTTTAGGTACGGGCCATTTTTTACACTAAACAGTTAATTGTTTGTGTGTCGTGTATCAATAGCCACGATTGAATTTTATCAGGCATACAGCTATTGTGCAAAAGTTTGAAATTACTTTTATCGCTCGTTTGTTACGGTCCGGATTTGCATTGATTTCTATTTTAACACCTTGTTCACCGGCAAAGCGATTTGATTAAATCACAATCTTGATTTGTATTGAATGGAATTTAAAAAAGTATTGTTGAAATTAATAAGAACTTGATTTATTATTCGATTTATTTATGTTATTGTGTTCCGTTGACATTGATAGAAACTCATTTAACCTACTACATAATAGTTATAATTCTATTTTAGTTATTGTTTTGCTTTTATAGTGAAACTTATAAAAATACTGTATAAAACAAATTAATTTTTAGTTTCCCATACCTTCCTACTATACTCATTTTTTTCATTTCATACTCCTCCCGAACGAATCCGGCCACGGCGGCCTACCTCCACAGAGAATAGCCATCTGCGAGGTAGATATTATAGTGCGCAAGTGTATGCGAAAACTCAGGTGCACTCTCTATTCCATCACTCTGATTGTCCGATGGGACGGAAAATCCGAACGGAAAGAGATCAGGCGCGGGGCCGACGGGTTTACGTGCTCTTCGAGGCACGACGGTGACTCACTGCCAACTTCCTAACACGGGGCTAGTAGTGAAAATTTCTAGACAGGAAAACCCAATTTTAGACCAACGAGGTAATTTATAATATAAACAATAATATTAACTATTATTTTAATGCATACTTATAATGCATATTTATTCCAAAACAGGGAACTCAACATTCTAAACCGAAATCTTACGTACTATAATTTGAAATTGTACTTGTGTGTACACACTTTATAAAGTACCTTTGAAGTCTGTCAATACTTTAGACGCCGGGTTCAGAAATGCAAATCAAAATTTACATCTTACTATGGCACTTTGATTTTTAAACTAAACTAGTACTTATAACAAAACAACCGAAAGATGAGAATGGCTTAAAGAATTTAAGGATTAATAGTTTTAAATATGGTAATTAGACAGTGGGATTTATATCGGGGAATGATTATGTCTTGTTCAAGATTGATATGGAGTTACAAAGGTAAGATATTATTTTACGTCAAGTAGTCAGGGGCTACTATAAAGAATTATGTTAATCAAGCCTATTGTAGAGTAAAAACTTATAAAAATAGCAGATGGGGAATAAAATAATGGTATAGACATTGTTTATGACTATTTAGTTTAGCTTTTCATCTTTGAAGAATCGAAAATAAAGAGTTTTGATTACAAAATTTTAATTTATCGATTGCTGCCTATTTAGAGAACTGAAGGACAAACTAATAATAACAAATAACAACGAATAAACAGACTTTCACATTTATAATACATAATTGCAGAGTTTTTATGGAACACTATTAATTTATTAAAAGCAATGGATAGTTAAATTCAATTAAACTTTACAAGTTTAAAGCGTAGATTTTACAAAAAATAAAAACAATCAAGTTGAGATACAAAACGAAAGGGAGATTTATATCTGTAGCTATGAAGTTAATTGAACCAGAATTCAATTTGTTACACTTTGTTATCGAAGATAAGACAACGAGATAAATTATTGAGGTTGTATAATGCATTAGAGTCGGTAGATTGTACCTACTATTATCGTAACTTACATAGATGAAATTTAAAATAGTTTTAGAAACTTGTTTTAGCAAATGTTGTAAAAAAATTGGTAGAAAAATCCAAAAAAGAAAAAAAATTAAGAAATATTAAAAAAAAAGATTCCGGTACCGGGAATCGAACCCGAGCCTCCTGGGTGAGAGCCAGGTATCCTAGCCACTAGACCATACCGGACTTGTTAGAGTTGTCGAAAATAAGATATCGGATTTGCTAACTCGTTTTCAGCAACAAGATACGTAAATGGCATAAATAGGACAAATAGTTTTATGACAGTTTTTAAATAATGCAGTTATAAAAAATGATGCTATCACATGACAAACCGATTCATATTCCTAATAGTACCTAAACGTACAGAAGATTCACTCCGCAAAATTATTTAAATAAATAGCGACTCTTGCAACCACACAATAAAGTGCAATTCAGGTTGACACAGCGCTACTTACCTATTCACCTAGACTTTCTGTCTTTCTATCACGTAACTCTTATCCCTTCGCGCTCTCTGAATTTAGGCTCTTAGAAGAGGCCATGTACTTGTAGCTCCGAAGTTTACTGCGGAGTGTGCCAGGATTGGTTCCAATAATATGATGACATAATTACAAACACCATGAGGAGTACAAGTTTTAAGTTAGTTGGCTTCAGACGACATCGTCACTTACCAAGGTATTCCTGTCAGAAATAAAAAAAATACTATACTTAATATAAAGAAACAAACGTTTGAAATCTCCTTTCCAGGCAATACGTCGCGGAATCCATCTTTGAACGTCACCGCATATTATTGAGTATCCCCGGCCGCGATGTCACGGGATGTGAATTTCAAATCGCTCAGTTGCAGCGATTGTTAATACACGTCGACTTATTATATGGTAAGCGGCGTCATTACCATGTCTGCGTCGATCGCTGTCCGTCAACGTCAGTCGCGGCGAGCGGCGCGCGCTCACACGGGGCGGGATCAACAAGTGCTGAATTATGGCAGAGCGAAGTGTGCTCCAAGTCTGCTTGGGTGAATTTGAACTTGTCCGTCAGTCTTTTGAATAAATGAATATCACACTTTAAATAATAACGTAACACTTCTTTAAATAAAAATCATTGTCAAGAGGTCATCCGTTAATGATACGTCATATTTATTTAGCGTGACCCCCTCCCCTTTTATTTAGTGATTTTTTCTGAACCCCGTCCTCATTCCCTTTCAAGTCTCATTGATTAATGGGTGACCTTTACATTCTCCAGTTGATTGGACAAGACCTTTCGAAACGTCATAATAGAGCACTTTTCATATTAAAAAGGAAAGTAAGGAACAAAACATAACCAAATTTTACTGATTTGGCCATTGTAAACAACTGTGAAAATTGGCCTCATGAAATCCCGTTAGCTGTTCTAATTAATGACCAATTTTCTCGTCCATCAGACTCGAGTTTGTATAAAAACCGGGCTCTTCCTTTAATCTTCGGTTAAAATTTACTAAAGAATGGCGAAATTGACACTTAGAGTATATCTTCAACGATTTCTCGAAGAACTTATAGAACAAATTGAAGAGATTTTGTTGTTTCTGAACCACCTAATGTGACCAAACACCAGATGCATTCTCCGACATTTGACGACCGGGATCCGATGTTTATCCCGGGATCGGACCTTTGTCTGCCCTTAAACGGCCCCCGATGAATGCCCTTTGTTGATGGGAGACAATAACTTGTCTCACTCGGACCTCAAAGGGCAATAATTATCATAACGCAACTAAATAATGGCCTGTTGTTATCTAAAAAGGGTTCGATTTGTGATTATGTAGGAAGATGTACTCTGCCTGATATTCAATGAGCAAAGGATTATTGCTATAGGATAACTAGAACCAATGGTTCAATATTAAGAATTAATACTAAAAAACATGTAATGAACTATTGCTAAGATGTGGGAGTAAATACTACATCAAATACTAGCCCTTATTATGTTTTTTTTATTCCCCCCTTCCCCCTGTGACGTATTTGGCGTCCTAAACAATGTTCACCATTTGTTGGTGGAATATGTCCGAAATCAGTCAGATAGAGTCCGATTGATGAAAGGTTTCAGACTGAACAGATTTCTGACGAAGCGTGCAATTTGTTCAGTCTATTACTGTGTAAATAGAATTTTAAGGATATTAGTATAATTAATTAAGGGTACGATAAGACTGGCATACCTTTTTATTGTAAAAGCCTTTAAATAAAAGATTTAAAAAAAAACAACGTTGCTATAGGTAATTTATTGACAGATTGCAGATAGATTCGATGTAGGAACCGGGTGTAAATCAGTTAAAACTTGTCCATAAGTCCATTCACCGTTCAGTCGAGTCGGAAACGAGATGTCATCCGTCAGCAGTCAGCACGTACCTACTCGCAACTTGCCACCAGGTTTTTGCGTGCATTCAACGCCACCATACACTGTGCATGTCACGCGGCACTCCGATTGGTATGCACGCTGCTGCGCCGCGATTTTATATTCCGCACCGAGGCCCAAGTTCGGTGGAAAAAATTGCAACTTCCACAGAAATCCCCGGGCACCTACTATATTTAGAAAATTTAATGATTGTCTTTTCGGCATTGTTTCATCATTGTTGAATCACTAGAAAAACTTTAATTAATTTTCACTCACCGCACACCGAGTTGGTTCGAAATCGCCATTTTTTTTTTCTGCGTCGCTCGGCCAATCAGCGTTGCGTTGACGGTGGCGCCACCGCGCGGTACGCGGACCGAGCGCGAGTTAATTTCTCGCGGATCGACCAATCGCTTCGATCTTTGGCGAATAGTGGCGGGCGGCGGGAGTTTTAAAACCCAACATTTCCCCCCACCGAAATCCGACAGGATTTCACCAGTTACGATACCAATAAAATATTGAATAGTTAGTACATAACTGTTAGTGAATATTTGAATAATTTAGTTTTGAGCGTGTGGACTGTATAAATATAAATTATTAAATATATAGATAATTATATTGAATATAAGTTGAATATAATATAAGAAATTAATAAAAATAATATTATTGAAGCTAAATTGAAAAAATCATAAACTAAAATACTACTAGGGAACAACATGGCTAAGCTGAATCCTGCTCCAAAGGTAGAGGACTGAGCTTAACTATGGGTCGTGTAAATTCAGAGTTTTTAGTTCGAACACTGGCCACACGAACTATGCCATCAGGGCCAGGATAAACTTTGGTGACCCGAGCGAGACTCCATTCCAGAGGTGCAAGATTATGAGAATTTAACAGAACAAGATCACCTACTTTAATATTAGTCTGAGTTTTATCAAACCACTTTTGACGCTGCTGAAGCAAATGCAAGTAATCTTGCTTCCATCTTTTCCAAAATTGTTGGGAAATCTGTTGGACAAGTTGCCAACGAGTTAATCGATTGTTTGAAATTTCGGTAACATCATATTCTGGTACGGATAGTAACTCGCGACCTATCAAAAAATGCGCTGGGGTCAACATTTCAAATTCATTAGGATCACTAGATAAGGCACATAATGGCCTTGAATTGAGCACTGCTTCTACACGCGTAAAGACAGTAGTAAGTTCTTCAAACGTTAAAGCTCGTGTGCCAACTGCCCTTTTTAAATGTAATTTAGCCATTTTAATAGCAGCCTCATAGATGCCACCAAAATGGCTTCCTGCTGGAGGATTAAATTTCCATTGAATATTACGCTTAGCAAATTCGTTTGATAAATCTTTGAAATTTGACTTCCAAAACTCTGACACTTCAGCGATGTGTCTACTAGCAGACACGAAATTCGTTCCTTGATCTGAGATCACCGAAGAACACAAACCGCGCCGGGCCGTGAAGCGGTCAAAACAATTTAAAAAACTTTCTGTATTCAAGGACGAAACTACTTCTAAATGAACTGCTCGAGTTGCACAGCAAACAAAAAGACACAAATATGCCTTAGAAATACGAGCGTTTTTACGTGTAGACTCTTTGATGTAAAATGGTCCACCCATATCTACGCCGACCGTATGAAAAACATGAATGTCTTGTAATCGATACTTAGGGAGCTCACCCATAACAGGTTGCCTAGTCGATGGTGTAACCCGAAAACAAGCGATACATTTAGTAGTACGCGAGCGTATGGCTCTGCGGGCCGAAATGATCCAGTACTTTTGACTGAGAATACTTTGTAGGGTACGTGGACCTACATGCAGATGCAATTTATGATAATGATCAATTAAGACTTTGGTAAAGTTAGACTTCTTAGGAAGAAGTAAAGGATGTTTTTTGTCGAAAGGTAAGTCTGATTGAGACAGCCTACCCCCCACCCTGAGGAAATTATCTGAATCAATAAAAGGATTCAGCTTCCGAAGGGTTGAACTACATTTCTCACCTTTGGACAAGGCAGCAATATCATCTGAGAAATGTTGTTGTTGAACACTTTTGATTATTAAATCATGAGCTTTTCGCATTTCTACAACAGAGAGATCCTTTCGTTTATTAGGCTCAGATTTACAGTTATCTAGAAATAGGTAGCAGCGAGCCACGATATTAATTATTTTAGAATAACTGGAAAACTTTTCTGTTAATTCATAAATGAAATTAGACTCAGGAGTTTGAGTCGTTATTAGACTGGGAGCTGGAACAGGTTTGAGCTCTGGTGGAGTCTCATCCCTGAACTCCTCAATTGATTTAATGGGCCAGGTGGACCTATCACCGTAAAGCCACTGAGGTCCATGCAACCATTCTGGCGTCTCAAGGAGGGTTGATGGCAAAGCACCACGAGAACACACATCCGCTGGATTGCATTCACCTGAGACGTGATTCCAGCATGAGCTGGGCACCGCGTCATTAATTTTGGCAACACGAGTGGCCACAAAAGTTTTAAGTATGTGACTAGGCGTGTTGAGCCAATTAAGGACCACTGACGAGTCTGTAAATAGAAGCAATTCAGACACTTGTTGTCTGTCTGCCACAATCTTGTATACATAATTAACTAATTTCGATAATAAGTGCGCAGCCATTAGCTCCAGACGTGGAATGGACACTGTCTTCAAAGGAGCGACCTTTGACTTAGCAATCAGCAGACTAACTTTTGTGTCAGTCTTCTCAGTGCGTAAATAGACTACTGCAGCATAGCCTTTAGAAGAAGCGTCACAAAATCCTACAACTTGAAGTTGAGTAGGATTTTTAATAATAGCATGTCGATCATGCTTGAAATCAGATAGTAAGTGTAGCTCATTGACATAAGTTTGCCACTGAGCCTCAAGATCAGCAGGCAAGCTCTCGTCCCAACCTAGCTGTAATGACCAAAGCTTCTGCATTAAACACTTAGCATAGAAGATACAGGGGGCTGCAAACCCGAGTGGATCAAATTGACGACCAATTTGAGATAATATAGTTCTCTTTGTCACCACAGGGTTTGGAGGCACTGTTGAAAATGTGAAAGAATCAGAAGCTGGTAACCACTGCAGACCCAGAACCTTGATGGCAAAACTCTTTTCATCATCAAACGTTAGTGGAGTTTCTCTGTGGTCGTCCGGTAGATGCTCGAGAACTGGCAACGAGTTACTAGACCACTTGCGCAATAGAAACCCACCAAGCTTCAAGAGTGCAATCAAGTCACCCTGAAGCTGAATAGCTTCTTCAACGGTATCTACAGACCACAAAAAATCATCCATGAAGAATGCTGTTTTGAGTATCTCGGCTGCTTGGGGATATGTTTCAACTTCATCATCCGCTAAAGTGTGCAGAACTTTAATAGCTAAATACGGGCTACTGGCAACACCATATGTGACTGTGTTAAGTTCAAAAACTTGAATAGGTTGATCAAGAGAAGAGCGCCATAGAATGTGTTGATACGGCCGTTGATCTTTCTCTATTTCTATCTGTCTGTACATTTTACAAATGTCAGCAGACAAGCAAATTTCTTTAAGTCTGAAATTTATAATCAGCTGATTGAGGTCAGCTTGAAGTTTAGGACCTGGCAAAACAATCGAATTGAGAGAATTAGAATTTGAGGTCCGGCAAGACGCATCGAACACCACTCGATGAGCTGTGGTCGTACTTGAAGGCTTGACAATACAAAAATGCGGGATGATATATTTCGAATCCACGTCTTGTACTGAACCTAGACAAGTCATGTGTCCGAGCGACTCATATTCGCGCATAAATTTATGGTATTCAGCTTTGAGATCCTTTTCGCGCTCGAGTCTCGACTCCAAATTGATAAGCCGGCGAGTAGCAATTTGACGCGAGTCGCCAAGCTGAGAGCCCGGTCGCATGGGGTACTTGACTATATACCTACCGCTACTATCACGTCTATGTTCTTGAGCGAACAGCTGTTCCGCTAAGACATCATCGGGATCTTGAGGTATCTCAATGGGTATATTTTCAATGTCCCAAAAGGAACTCATTATTTGATCTAAGTTAGATGAAATACCACAAAATGCACTAAGAGTGCTTTGCTGATTAGGAGGTTGAACGAAAGAGGGTGCAGACTGATTCGAATGTTGAGATAGCACAGTCTGACCCGCTATGACGTACCCGAAAATCGAGCGCAAAGCAACTGGCATACCACTTTCTTGTGGTAGAATTCTTTCACCGTCGTATATATAGGGGAATAAATCACCCGCTATTAAAATGTCGATAGGACCCGGTTTATAGAAAGAGGGATCGGCTAGACATAAATTTTTGAAATTTTTAATAACCTTATCAGATAAAGGCATGGTAGGCAGAGCATCAGTTATCTTCGAAACGATGACTGTGTCAGTCGACAAGATAGGACCGACTTGATTTGTGGGCTTGACTGTGCACGTGGCTAACCCGAAATCTTGAACCGCATTGCCACCTAACCCTAGTGGTTGAAAGTGACATTTACGTCGAGCTAAGCCTAACCGGGAGGCTAATTCTTGAGTAATGTAGCCAGTCATAGCCCCACTATCAATTAGACAACGTACGGAGTGGTACTTGCCCCAACGATCTGCAACGTGAATTACAGCAGTTCCAAGCAGAACAGTCAAAGACGCTGAACACGTTAACGCAACGGTACTGTTCGCAGCATCCTTGTCCGATGCAGGGTGCAAAGTCACGTGATGCATTTGTTTACAGATAATACACCTGATAGTCGAGCTGCAGCTAGAATTTTTTTCATGCGAACGGAGACAATTTACGCACAGCTGCAACTTCTTAATTGCATCTAAACGTTGAGCTGGTGAGAGTTCAAAATATTCTGGACACCGATAAATAGAATGCAATTTTTTACAATACAAACAGTCCCTTGATTTAGACTGTGTGTGGTCACCCTTAGTTGTACTAGTACTTGAAACTTCGGATGAAAGTGTAGGCTTTGTCACTTTTGATTTATTGAAATTATTATTTTGTTTTGAAAAAGCATTTGACAATTGACTGATTTTCCTTGGACCCTGTTTATCCACAGAAACCGGTTTTGATTTAATTTGAGATTCAGACCTCTCTATTACTCGTATATGATTTTCCAGAAAAGAAATTAATTCATTAAAAGTTGGTACTATATTCTGTGATATTGATTGTTCAAACTCCCGACGAGTACAAGGGTCCAGGTTTCGAATCCCGATATAAAACAAAATAAATTGGGCTAAGTCGCTTATATTTAATAACTGAAGCGCTTTAACACTTTCTTGAAATGTTTGTAAAAATATATTTAGGCCGGCCGCAGACTCATTTTGCAAAGGTTTAAAGTTAAATAATTTTTCTAAATAATTAGTAGCTAATGCCCGCTTATTCTCGTACCGCTTATACAACGCGCTCCATACAATAGCATAATTTTCAGAAGTGACAGGCATCGACTTCACGATAGTTAAGGCTGGACCACTCACAGATGACAACAAATAATAAAATTTCTCGATATCAGTTAAATCGCTATTGTGTCCTATCAAAGTGGTAAACGTATCGCGAAACGTAGGCCAATTTTCTAACTCGCTATCAAAATGGAAAATTTCTAACTTAGGCAACTTTGCTTTCGAGCATGCAGATTTCGATTTCACAGGTTGACTCTGAATGTCACTATTCGATATATTTAAAGATGACGCAATCGCTTTGATCGAGTAAAACAAAGTGTCAAAGTTTTGAAATTCACTATATGTAGGTATATACTCGGGATCAAATTTTTTATTCAAAGTATAAATTTCATGAACCGCCTCTTCAAACAATGCTTTCCATGTTTCAACATCTTTATACTTTGAAATAAACAATTCTTTCGACTCGGGATTAACATTCACTTCCTTTGCTAAATCATGCAAGGAATTTATACGCATAAAATATAATTCCTTGGTAATAACATGCGGTTGTAATAACCTAAATAAATCTTGTTCCGTTTTAGGATTCTTAGACATATTGAAAAATGATTAATTACTAATTAACTTTGCAATGCAAAATAACAATCACAGCTAACACCAATGGAAAATGGCGTCGTCACCGGCGCCCTTTTGTTTGAAACTCTCAACGTTATGAAATAGGTATCTTATGTTACGAACTTGAAAACTTGAATATCTTCGTGATTATTGAATAATATGTTGAAATAATTGTTACACAGTTAGTTTTATTGAATAAATACTTGAAATTAATGTGTAACACGTGTGTACAGTGAGTATATATAAAGGGAGAATACACTTTGAAATTACGTAAATTGAAGTAAATTGAAAATATACGTGAAATACAAAGCAAATATGATAATTATTGATATCGTACCTGGATAATCCGTGATCGAATGGACCAAAAATATGTTGAATCACTAGAAAAACTTTAATTAATTTTCACTCACCGCACACCGAGTTGGTTCGAAATCGCCATTTTTTTTTTCTGCGTCGCTCGGCCAATCAGCGTTGCGTTGACGGTGGCGCCACCGCGCGGTACGCGGACCGAGCGCGAGTTAATTTCTCGCGGATCGACCAATCGCTTCGATCTTTGGCGAATAGTGGCGGGCGGCGGGAGTTTTAAAACCCAACAATCATTATTAAGTACCTACCCACTCATGTGTGTTAGGGATTCCGTGTAATTTTTTCGTTACGATCATAATTTTACAACCGATTCTCGCAATTTTAGAAGTAAGTACTTGTAACTTCTAACAAGAAATCAGCTAACAATTTTATAAGGAACAATGTACATAAGAAAAGAGATTTCTACAAGTGACTCTAAGTAGTCGTAGTGGAAGAGGATATAAGAGAAGAAGAATTTGCACTTTTGATACAACATGAAAAGAAGTTCAAAGATTCATGGAAAAGCTTAAAAATAAATTATAGTTCTTGTAGAACTAAAACTAGAACCAAAACCAACTAGACAATCTTATTCTTCTTTTAGTAGATAAATTAAGCAGTTATTCTCTACTAACTACTTAGTTCAAGATAAAATAAACTTATATAAGACTTATAGACTAGGTTTGATTCTGAATCTGCTTTTGCCAGTTTTTCTAGTGCTATTAAATTTTATGCAACTTGTTTGACGAACGTCTCGTGACCACATTTCAAATTCTCAACCCTCAATCGTTTTATTGAGTATTCACAGAATTAAAAAGTGGGAATTTTTAACAGGGAACCATTAACAATTACCGTTTATTCTTGATAATTGAATAAATTAGACATAAACCGATAGCTTGTTTAATTAACTGAGAATTTATTGCATTGCACAAGATTTCTAGAAGGATTCCTATCAAATGATTCTTCATTCCGATGATGTGTGGAAGCTACGGAATCTTGATAATGGGTCTTATTTATGCTTGACGGTTTTTCTGCGAAGCATTGCCTGCAACAGCTTGGGTGGGCGTTTCTTATAGATTGATTTCATTGTCACTGGTAGCATAATTCAGGGGAAATGGCAGGTTGTGAATACCTAATCTGCGATAAGGATGTCTGGTATTTATCGATATTTCAGAATAACTACCATCTAAGTGGTAATATCAGATAGAGCTCCATTGATGAAAGGTTTCTGACTAAACAGATTGCACGTTGTTGTCTTTCACAATATAGTGGCAAACCCAAATTCTGAAGAAGCATGCAATTTATTTGTCTTAGCTCATTTACGCAACTTAAACCTTTTGGATACATCATTGACTTGATATAATTACATATATACTGAGTATGTACTGGCTCTTGCAAACCAGCATCGTGAACTTCTTAAAAGCGAAGACTTGCCTAGATATAATGAATTGTTACTAGGAGGTTTGTAAGCGATGGCTGTCGTTTAATTGTCAGTGGAAACGTGAACAGTTTTTTTTAGAACGAGATCTTCTAAAACTATTTACTTTAATGGAAAACGCACATTAATTTTTAAAGGTTTTTATGAGATTACATAGACATTCGTAATACTAAATATTTATCATTATATATTATTTGATAATTTTTATGAAGATCGTTTATATGAAAATGTTTTCACGTATACATTCGGGGGTCCTAGAGTGGTTTTATTTTATTTCGGAAAACAAATTATTCCGGCGGGAATTTTATAAAGTGATTTCACGTGGACGAAGCCAAGTGCAAAATTTAGTAGGTCATGCTATATAGTTTTTTTTAAACTTATGCCTCTCTCTAGGTTCTCAACTACACCCATGAAAGATTAAATATATCGACGCAAAAAAGTGGAAACGTCGTAACCCACAAAATAGAAATTGTTCACCAGAGCCGAAAAACTTTTGACATTTCAGAAAAAAATTATCGTAAAATGCTATCGATATCCAACAAAGAAATTTAACACATCCCTATTAACCTCGTGTTTAAGTCCAAGTCGTGCAATAAATTATGTCGACATCAATACCAATGTCTGCAGCGTTCAAAGAAGTTGTCAGTAATGTTGTTTAAAGGTATTGCATTCGATGCTTCTTTAGAATTTTCAATGTACGTTTAGCATTGAGCTTAGATTACCTGTAAAACACCTACAGAATACCATTCGAGTAAGGCCAAGTATTGAAAAATTACTTATCGACTCAAAAAATCCCTCATTTTTATATTTGACTGCTTTTAAGCGATAAAAAACATAATACAAAAGATGAATACTTTGGAAAGACGATTTTTACGATAACTAAAAGAACAAACTAGAGAGTCTAAATTATGTTTTGGGATAATACTATTATTCAGTTTTTAAAGATTATATTAGATTAAGTAGGATGAAACAAGAAACTAAACTTAGCAAAAAAATATCTACTCAATTAGGAACTACATCTTATATTTCTCGTAAAAAAGTTCTACTTATCAGCATTCAACAAAACTCAACAGCTTTGCATTAATCTTTAAACCATACAAGTATTACTTATCTAGATACAGAATCTTTCCTAATTCCTAGTAAGGACAAGGTAAAGCCTTGGCTCAAGACACCAAGAAACGAGTTCTTAACTGCATTATACATCTAATCTCAGTTAAGCGTCGAAAGTATGATTGTGGATTAAGTTTAACGAGAATCCCACATTCTTATTCCTACAGCCGTCTCTTCCATTCAGTTTCTAATTTCAAGTTGGAGAATTATTTACCCGTGGAATAATGTACTTCTAACCGCTTCCGCTAATCTCCCGGGCGCTGTACAAAGGACTCAATTTATACTTAATACCATTGTCACAACCAACAAAGATCCTGTCAATTATAATCTGCAAGAAATCTACAATCGCGGAGCCGTCAAACGGTAGCAAACAGTGAGCCAACTGCCGCGGCGGGGACAAAAAACTTTTTAATAAATTATTTGCGAAACCTGTCCGAAAACCCTTCTCAAAGGGCGGCGGGGAAGCGAAACCGATTGCTCGTGACGTGATGGCTTTTGTGTCCATCGAGTATTATGTTGTCAAAATACACGGGGATTTTGTTATTATTTTTGTGTTTACGAGAACACTTAGCACCCTTTTGTGCGGACCTAAGGCCTTCTCGGAAGAGGGGATGTGTGGACCATAAAATAAGTGTACTCGTAACTCTAATCTTTCCTTGAAGGGCGCATGTGAATAGAATAGCAATCGAGCTCTGGCTCAGGAAAACAATGGGTAATCCGTTGCGTCTTAGGAGGGAATTATCTCGTCTTGCGCTGGTTGAGAGTTAATCTCCGCTGGGAAGGAAATAATGTGGAGGAAGAGGAAAAGACTGGTATGTCACACGTCACACGTCTTACGCGACGTGTCTTTAAAAACTTAATAACATTTTTGCGTATGTGTAGCCGTCGTGTCGCATTAGACCCTCTTCGCCAAATGTTCTTGGCAAATTATCCCATCACAACGCATAAACACGCGTGGCTGGCTTCGTTTTTTGTCACGTCACTCGTACGGTACCTACTCTGATATTTATTCAAATTATTATTCTACGTCTCCCTCTTGTTTTGCTTGGAATGAATTTTTCATGTACACGGCTTCGAAAGCCCCTGTAATTTCACTTTGACTTTTTTCACTTCAACGGGGATATTATTTGTGTTTACGTTTCTACCTATTTTATTTGAAGAACAAGTTTTTAGTAAATCAGAATATAATATTTTGTGTTAATAAAAATTTCCACGAATGTCTATCATAGCACTGAACAACTAAAATAAATTTTAATTTACATAATACTGAGACAATAGTGAAATACGTCAATGGCACACGCCTAATCCGACAAAATAACCATAATAAAATAATAAGCCAACAACCTAAACTTAAGTCAATAATTATGTGACTATTTGCCAGGCCTTGGTTGTATGTTGATCCATCGTATATCTATCTCACTGCCAAAACATCTTTCGAGCATCTTACGTGGCTCTCACTGTATCAATTTTTCATTTCCTAATCAAACACAATTTATTTCCTCGACACTCTCAATTAATTTGACATTAATTGATGGTTGAATTTCATCAATGTCATTACTCTCACTAACCAGAGCGTCAATGGATGATGTGTAATGAATGGCATCACATCTGCATCGTTTAGCATCACCGCCGGCCTTGTCACCAGTAATGGATTCACAGAGTAATAAATTCTAACCTGTTGACACGGCACAGAAAATATTTGTTCGTTATTTAACCGCTGTCACTGAGCAAATTTGAGTTTTCTTATTTAGATAAGAATATTTAATTGGTGTGATTAGTGTATTTGTTCACCTCTGGTATTCGGGTATTTGTTCACGTAATTCTCTCTTACGCGTGTTTGGAGAGATAACGCTGTTTTACGAGCGGCAAACAAGGAATTGGGTTTCGTATGCACTAATTGCCTTCTTCCGCGTTGTAAACGTTACATCCTCTATCCTTTTAATTTACAGAAGAGATTAAAGCAGTACTAACTTATGGAGGTTAAATTCAACGACTACTTATACCTATAGAAACTAGATTTAATAAATTAGACCACTAGGTCATACTAATATGTATGAGCACTTTTTTCTTTATCAACAAATAGACTCAAAGAAAGAGTTACATGTACATCCATAGGCGTCGGTTTTATTGTGCTTCACAATTAATAGTCACAGTTTGGGTTACAGTTTGGGTTACAGTTTTTAATACGATTTAAAAAAAAATCTTTTGCTGAAGTTAAAAAACGTCATAAATGCTTAGGTAAGTACATTAACAGAATCGTTTCAACAACCAACAAACATTAATATTATGTTGGTAATATCGTGCAGTTTTATAACCCCAATATTTCACAGTTAAAGTTCTCTAGCTTTAAAACTGCAGCTATTTTAGATCCCCCATTCATTATGATTAGTCAGTCATAACGTCTGTCAGATCACACTCGGGCCCCACATAAACGTACCCCAATGTAAATATCACCCTATTATCTGACTTTAACAATTTCGTAAACTCGCAGTAACCCATCAGTGGAATATAAATTATATAGATACCAAACAACATTTGCCACCCGTGAAATAACATACACAGGAAAATAGCTTGTATGTTCAAGCGGAAAAGGTTGAAGAGAGTAGTTTTTTGGTAGAAAATAAGCAAAATTAAGTTTGTAAATATGGCAGAAAACATCCTCTTGAATTGCCCCCTGCCAATAAAAAAGGGGAAGACGCAAGACTGAATTTTGTTTATCGTCATCTTTATGGTGGGCCACCATTTATTTATACTGTATGCGTATGCGACGCGTAACATAATATGGCGTAGAATAAAAGGTTTCGGTTAAGGGTAAGCTTGTTTTACGCTACAACAACGATGAATGGAATTCGGTGAGCTAGAATGAATTGATGAATGAATGAATGAATCGAAATGAAATGTACCTTTATACATAGATAAAATAAGATCTTTATCGATTTAGCTATTGCATTTGAATCGATGTGTGTATTCAATCGCGTGATTTGGGAAAGCTGTGGGCTTAAGTTCGTTGTCGTGATAATTCGAATTACAATTTATCGGACAGACGTCATGACATAATCTCGTTATTATTAATGGCTAAGCATGTAAGCAAAATCGTTTAAGGGTAAATCGTATTTAGATACTAATCTATCTTATTTATTATGTTGAGAATACGTTATTTATTCTTCCATAACGTTTATGATATGAACGCAACAATTTCTATGAAAAAGTGAAATAAAAGAATATTACTCAGGTACCTATTCGTGTACTCAGGTACTCATGTTCGTTTAGCTTCTATCTGTGAAAACCTATTAGCTATTTGTCACCTATATTTAAGTGTATTTAGTATCATTAGCTGTTGGTTTTCCAAAATAAATAAAATATTTTTACTCTTTTATTTTTTAATCGTTAATTTTAACATAAACAACTGAATTCTCGTAATCATTCGAAAAGAGACCTATGCCTAAAAGTGAACCGACGACGGTCGGAAGATGTGATTTTGATATGTTGAAGAAAAACTTGGTAGATCTATTACATAAATCGGTGGTATAGGTAATAATGCAGAATAGAGTGAAGCTATTAATCTATCCTACCCCTTAAAAATAGACTGCAATAAAACATTGAGTTAAAAGGGTTTCTGGAATTAAGATAAATTTACCTTTTTTGTAAACATGTGTGAACCATGGGTCTCACATCAATGTTTATTATGAACATCGTCACCCTTGAAACAGATTAAACACAAAGCTTTTGAAATTAAAATTCTTCAATAATAGACCTTAGTACATTGTAATAAGGTGAGTTAAAATTTAGGGGATGGTAACGTGTTGGTACCTCCGTGTTGCTGAGTAGGTATGTGTCAAAATGCTTATTTACTGTGCACAGTTGCTTTGTATTTGTTTATGTGTTTACTCTACTTTACGTTCATATGCTACTGTTTTTATTGTAATAATAATATTAAACATCTAATTGCTAAATCATCATGTTTTGTACATAGGTCTGTTAGGTACCAATTCAGACTGATTTTTTTTCTAGAAACGGATTCACCTTTCCTAGGCCTACAAGACTACAACGTATTCTAAACGAATTTTATGATCATTTTATTTGTATTTATGTGTAAATAATATATAATATGGATTTACGCAAACATCCCATTAATCCATCCCATTAATGTTCTTACTAATATTATAAATGCGAAAGTTTGGATGTATGGGTCCTATGGATGGATGGATTTTATTACTCAACCACGCCGCAACGAATAACCAATATGGCTGAAATTTAGCACAGAGATGGATTATAATAATACATAAGCTACTTTTTATCCCAGAAAATAAGAGAGTTTCTGCGGGAATTAAAAAACCTTAATCCAGGTGAATAAAGTTGCGGGCCTCAACTAATTAACAAATAAGTAATTTAATTTAATATTACAAAATTGTGAAAGTGTTTTTGATAGTTGTTTTTTTAAGCTGAGAATGGCGCTTTTTATCTAGGTAAGTTCCTACTTCATCATAGAAAATATTTTTCGCGCATCCTTGCATATACAATATACATTAAATATAGGTAACTAAGTAGGTACCTATCTATACTTTAAATTTAATAGATTAAAGCACTCCAAAAATCTATTAAAGTTGATGAAATACACTGTAGGTACACTGTACCTACCTACAAGTAACCTACCTAATCTAAAACCAACATTCAATTATATTTGTACCTATTTGCAGACTAGAATTTTCAGAATCGTTATCTATAGGAATTTTCGAATAGTTTCCTATTTCACGTAAAAGAAGATTCTAGCATTACAAAAACAAAAGTTTTGTTACCAGTAATAAATCAAAATAAGAAAGCCACCTACTATGACCGGCAAACTTGAAAGCGTCTAAAACAATTCATAAAATGTACAAATACCCTCATAGAATCTCAAAGACAATGCTCATTCAAGGCGCCACCTCAGTGTACAGTCATCTCACGAAGTGTAGCAGAGACGGCACAATTGTCACTCATTATAACAGTCATTAAGTATTGTTTCCCTTACTTTTGAGTTTTACCGACTATGGGTGCGGCCATTAACTCGGAGGTAATGCGCTAAGCTGAAGCGATACGCTCCGTTCATGTATCGACGTTTTCTGGGTTGCGATCTAACATGAATCAAGGCTGCATCTTCACTAACCATCAGGTGTGATTGCAGCCAAGCGCTAGTCTATACATTAAAAAAAAGTAGCTCATAATCAGGCATGTTAATTTTGATAAGTTAGGGAATCAAAAAACGGTCGTTAGTAACGAATACATACGTTTAAACAGGCTAATAGGAGCTTTTAAACTTCTCTAAATAAATAAATTATAAATTAACCGAACTGTTTATATTATAATCTAACAATTGAAATGGGCAATTAGCTTACCAATAGACTCGCGGACGCTCGCGACTTCGTCTGCTTCTTCAATTCACAATCGACACAGTAAATCCCCACAATTTAGCCCTGCAGCATCAGGATTGAGGAGTTGGTACTCGAAATTTTTATGAAAGCATTTCGAAAAGTTTTTGTATCGATTAAAAGAAGATTCACGCAAATCGGTTCAGAAAAACACAAACAGACAAATATTTTAAAAATTGTTTTTTTTTGTTAAAAGTAGCGTGTTTACTTGCATATGCATTTAGTAAAAACCTGTTATTTTGATATTACAAACAGATACCTCAATTTTATTTATTTGTATTAGATTAGTGTGATTTGAGATTGCAATGCAATATTTGTTGCCATATTTGATGCAATATTTTTAATTTTACCAACTCCCTACGATCGCCGCTCCAGGGGCCACACGAACAAGTGTTACAAGGCGAATGGTACACAGTGAAATTATTTACAACGTCGGCGTTTCACAAAAGCCCGCCCGCGTTTATTGCCGCCATAAATACTGATACAACACCGGGAATATTTATTTCGCCTCACCTGTTATTTATTGCTAGTGCTGCGCCCCGGTTTTTACGCGGTACAGTTTTTTTTGCCCCGGGCGGCTTGTCAAAACGAAAATTAAGTCATAATGCGGCGAAACAAGACACGGTTTATTGCTCGATATCGGGAATATTTTGACTTAGGTTGCTTTCGGGTTTATCTATACTGAGTAACAACAAAAAATACGAGCAAACATAAAGTTACACTTAACAGTAGGTAGGTAGCTTAAAATAGGCCATTGCCTCTAAATGACAAAAATGGTACTTAAAAACTACTTATCTAAGTCCTAAGTTGGAGAAGAGCAAGCTGGAATGGATGCCTATCTACTGTTTTCGAAATGACAAAATTAAAATAGGGAAAACTAGCTACATAATTTTTATCACTTCAAGAAAGATATTATGAAAAAAGCGACTACTCAGATTATTGCCGGTTCTTCTGAGCAGAAGCTTCTTTGCAAGCCGATGATAGAGTCAATGATTTGTCTTAAAAAACTCAAGTTATAAAAGCTATACAAATATATAATATTTAAATATAATAAGAATTTATAAATTGAACAATTATTTTGGCCTGATCCGAATTCTAACTTGATCTGAGATCCTTGTAGACCCTCATGGGTCTCGGGGTAATTGTTTGGAGCGGTGGCCCCTTTCAAGTTTCAGTGGTTTCGACGCTGCCTGCAACTACGGCGGGGCAAAGGTGGGATCGTTTGGCCCATGATGTCGTATCCGGTGTTGTCCTGCTACAGTGCGATCGATACAGTGTCCTGCTGCAAAGAGTTCGCGGGCGATCAGCGAATTGCAGTAAAGTGGTAAGTCCGATGTCCTAGGAGACTAGGTCACGTGATAGTCCTCTCACCACGATGCCATGCAGGTGCTGGGACCTGAGAGAGTTTCCTAATATAACAAATAGGTAAGTATAAAATACCAAAAACCCTACGTTTAACCTACGTTGGTAGGTACTACACTTATTTTGTGAAAATGTTATGGCATAATAAAGCAAGAAAATTAGCCCTGTATTTCTAACCATTATTTCCCAAAAAGATAACTTGCTATGTTCTCAGACAATAGAAAAAAGGCTCAAACTTTATTGTGCTGATAACGTTGACGAGCAAGGATTTTATTTTGCTTTTATCTATATCTTTCGGCCGATAAGATTTACTGAGCAATAAATATTACAATTAGGGGATGAGCGTAGAGTATTTTATTGCCAACAGCAAAAGCCGTACCTACCATCCTTATCAGTTATCACTATTATAAAATATGTGAAAGCTTGTTTTATTGGTTTCATGGTTTGTTGAATTAGCTTTTCCCTAGGTAGTCGGCTAAAACAGAACTGTAGTTTTTGATATGGCATTATGAAAAATGTCGTTTATTAGAAATCAGATGGCTTCCTGTATCTTTTAATCTAAATATATATAAGGAGGAGAAGTGACTGACTGACTGATTGATTGATAGACTGATTTATCAACGCGCAGCTCAAACCACTGGACGGTTCGCTCTATTTACCATACAGATAGCTATAAGGACGTAAGCATACGCTAAAAAAGGATTTTTGAAAATTCAACCCCTAAGAGGGTAAAATAGGGGTTTGAAAAATTGAGAAAGCTAGTTTCTTTATAAATACCGCTTTTTTGATCGTAGCTCCAAATATGGTTTTGGTAGTTAATGACACTAGCTTCAGGATGGCAGCGGGAAGCTCCTGCAAAGCAACAAAAAGCTCGTCACAAGCCAAGAGTGACATAACACAGTGTTGCTCAGTGCTCGAGTTGTGCGGCAGGGTGTTCCGTGTCGCTGTCAGGGTGGAGTGTAAACAGCTATGTGGCGGCGGCGGCTGCTTTGATGTCTTCGCATCCGCACATCAATGGCGGCGCGGTGTTAGGCTGTCTATCCATTAGGCATGTGTAACATTTTACTGAAGCGACTCAGTGAGTCGTTTGTTCAAAGTGATCTACTAATTCCTTACTAATTCGAATCTCTAACACTACTGTTAATGCATGATTTGGCTCAATTGAATCTTGTTTCTGAACGGCACGCGTAGTCGACGCGCTCGCTGATACGAATGAACGAAAGAGTCGAAAGTTCGGGATTTACTATGGGATCGGGGATTACTATAGGAACTTTAGAACTTTCTTTCTCATGTAGGTATCTTTTTTATATGTAATATTGTATTAACAATTGTCAATTAAAAGGCGGCCCATGTTTAAGCGCGTAAGGATATAGGTACATACTTTCTGCTCTAGTTGAAAATCGATGATTCAATTGAGTTCACTGACTCGAATCTTTGGACTGATCCAGATGCAAATGATTCGATCTAAACTAAGTTACGTATTTACCACCTCTTCTGTCCATTTACTGAGCGTTGCACTTGCGAGGGAGGAATGTAGAGCAGTGTTGCGGACTATGTCTGTCTGTACATTGCACCGCTCTTGCCTGCTTCTTGTCATCACAGCTCCTCCTCTCCTCTCTTCTCCGGGCCAGTGGACATTCAGCCTTAGGCATAAGAGCACAGGATTAAGCCATTACAAAAATCATGTTATTATTGGCAATTGAAGAATCTTTGTTAGGTTTCAGAAAAATATTTGAAAAGCGATTTCTTTAACTTACGCTTTATCTCAGCTGAATTAGTAAAGCGGACGCTTTCGGCACTTTTTGCAAGATTTTTTGCCTAGGTATTTCTCGCTCAAAACTCACCAAAGTCTGTTTACGCGCGAATAAATTAACCATCGCCGTAAAATCGGTTCCGTATCCATGCCGTAAGCCTATTAGGGTCGCTCATGCAGGAAATTATCGGGTTGTGGTTAACTTTGTTACAAAATCATGCTTTCATCTCAGTTGATGCGCCAAGCAGATCCATATGGATTTAATTAGAATGCTTATTTATTTTGTAGAGATTCAAAAGTAGTTTGTTAAATTTTATTTGACAAAGTAGGTATGCAGGATATGTAAGTCCATTCCACAGTATTTTAATCATATACATTTTTTAATTTTTAGTTGAAAAAAGAAGTAAGAATGGTAGGTACTTATCTATTTACTACTTAAATAATAATATGCAAGAAATAAAATTCTGGTAAGTAATTTATATTTTATTACAAAACCTTTAAAGGAGACTTTCTTAAAACTAAAAAAAAATTTATTATACTTTGACTGTATTATTAATTATTGTAATCTATGGCGATGAGATCCCATTTATTCAGTAGCTGTTCAGGTTTTTTCAGTTTCAGTTGTCAGTGCTTTAATCGTTAAAAGTCAACTAAGAAGTAACTTTTTCACATGGGTATACTTGAAAACCTGGAGAAGAAAGGCTACTTTTTATGCCGGAAAATACGACAGTTTCTGTGGGAATTGAAAAACCTTAATTCACGCGAACGACGTCGCGGGCATCAACTAGTTTGTAATAATGTTATTAAATTACCTAGTAATTTTTAAAGAAATATACGATGATATAAAACTTTTCTTTGTCTTTAGGTAAACATTATCAAACAATACAATCAGCAGTTCCAAAAACCTACTTCGTTTGTGATGTACTAAAGAAAAGAAAAGACAATAAGCATTGCGAAAAATTGGCAATGGTAGCGTATTAAGGGGCATTTTTATGAGGAACGGCATACGCCGGCGTTTAAATAAAACTATGAGCGTCGCCTAACTAAATTCTGTGCTGGCAAAACATTTCAATTCCGCAGCCAACAAGTGATAACGTTGGGGCGAGGCCCCGGGCACGTATGTCGTGATTTAGTCGCGGACTGGACCCAGTCCCACAGGCCTCGATAAACAGCGCGGCGCCTATGCTCCTAAACAAACACTAAAATGCCCACGTACCTACCTAATTTATAGAAGAACTCCGGGCCCGCAAGTCCCCGTATCGCAATAAACATGTTTTTTGTTTCGCATGTCCGCGCACTGTCAAATATATTACAACCCGTCGGGTTATTTACGACCTCTGTCGTCCGCCCATACGTTATACTTAGTATCTTTGTTTGGACACAATAAGCAATATTTCTAAAGGGCCCGACGTCGCTCGCAGCTGTTGATATGGGTTCCCAAATTGACATATTTAATTTGATCGCGACGCGGGGCCCGTTTGAATAAGGCCGTGTTTGACAGGTTTTAGTGTCGGATTAACGTTAACGTTATGGACTTTGTGCTGTCGATGAAGTGAATTATCGCACGAACGCTGCAGTTCTCTATCCCGGACGGCAACTCGTAAAACAAGCGTCGACACATCAAACGAGTACGGGGAAACGCCATAGAAAGGATCAATTTTCCCCTTTGAACCGAGCGCATCCCAGAACAAAGGCGACTGTAAAAGAGTAAGTAGTTTCGAATGTGTCAGCGGCAAAGCGCCGGCGAGAGGAGCGTTGTCGAAAGCGTAATAAAAGTGGCGCGGAACAAAAAAGCTACAGAGTGTAGCGGAGCGGGCACGGGCAGGTAGAGTCGCGGCGGTTCAAAGCGACGCCGTCATGGGTGGCGAGCCACCAACGCCATCGCACGTCTCAATCCGCACCCGGCTGCCCGCCATGCCGCCTTTCCTTTTTCCCCTACCGCAATGCAGCTATGTGTCGTTTCCGCTTTATTTTTTATGACTGTGTGCTGCAGCGGAGAGATATAGCGCTGCTTCTCTAACGAGGACTTGAGATATCGCCGTCCCTGTCGCGCGGGGCGGGCGGGGGCCCCGGCACGTCGTGCGCTGGTGGGGTCTCGTCTCTCACAGTCACCTCGACCGCCGCCACGGACGCACGCATTCACTCCCGACATTCCGCGCGCCCGTGCCACAGAGTAGTTGTGTACGCAGAGCAGACAGTGACTTGACGTGAAGTGTATAAGTGATCGTGAAAGTTTATCTCCAAATGGTCGTGCTTGAAGACGGGGCAATGATGACTACCAATCCGAACCAATATCTGCAGCCAGATTATTTAACACCACTTCCATCCTCTGTAAGTATATTTAATATTTAAATTATAAAAAAAGAACTTTATTATTTGTATAGTTTATAAATTATCTAATAAATTTTGTTCTTCAAAAGTGATATTAATATAGATTTTTCTTTGTTACAGTTGGATTCCAAGAAAAGTCCGCTTGCGCTTTTAGCGCAAACGTGCAGCCAGATCGGTGCAGACACTTTAGCGTCAAAACCACTGCTGCCACCGATCGACAAAAAGAAATCAGTGAATAGTGTAAACAGTGATTCCATTAGTCGTTCGTCACCTAGTGCTAATAAACCGGATAAACCACGCTCTTCTCCGGAAACAAGACATTTAGCTTTCAAACCGTACGAAGCAAATGTTGTTACCAAGAAACCTGAGGAACCCCGGCCTTCATCGAAGGCTAGTTCCGATAGTTCCGATGATAAAAAATCTGGGAAAAGTACTCCTGGGCGTAAATCTACACCACCTTCAACAGAAAATGGCAAGAATAGCCCATCTAGTGATCACAAATCGTCACCCGCTGGATCGTCAGGTACTAGCCCAATAATTCGATCGGGTTTAGAAGTGCTAGGACATGGTAAAGATCATCTCGGCGCTTTTAAAAATTTACCCGGCCTGCCCGGATTCAATCCGCTCGCTGGACTGTGTTGTCCTCCCGGAATGGAACAGCATGGGAACCCAGCGTTTCGACCACCTTACGCTGGAGCCCCACTGAGTGCGCATCACGCCGCAATGTTAGCAGCCGCCGCTGGGTTTCCAGGATCATCGAACCCATACCTTGGTTACGCTAGAGTTAAAACACCTGCCGGCGGAGAAACTTTGATCCCAGTTTGCAAAGACCCTTACTGCAGTGGTTGTCAATTCTCTGTCAATAATCACCACCTCCTCATGAGTAACGGCGCATGCCCCGCCGGCTGCACGCAGTGCGAGCATCAAAAATATAACTTAGCAATGGCCATGGCCCTGTCACAACAGGGAGCTGGCAGTCTACCGTATGCGCAAATGAGCCGCCCATATATTTGTAATTGGATTGTTGGTGAATCTTACTGCGGTAAACGGTTCGGAAACTCTGAGGAGCTCTTGCAGCATTTGAGGAGTCACACGACGGACGGCTCCACTCCTGCCTCGACTTCTTCACAGCCGTCGCTATTAAATCCCTTGAACCCCTTATTCACGACGGCTGGGCTTCGTGGCGCGTATCCGACGGCGCCGTTAAGCCCGCTCTCAGCAAGCCGATATCATCCGTATTCGAAAGCTCTACCTGCAAGTCTGGGCTCCTCTCCTTATGGTGCTTTCAATCCAGCTCTTGGGCCGTTCTACTCGCCTTACGCCATGTACGGCCAGAGGCTCGGAGCGGCCGCAGTGCACCAATAGACAAGTGTAGTGAGGATTAATGACTGACATATTAAATGTTTGTAATGTCCAATTTTCTTCTGTGATATCAATAGACTATTCGATGTTGTAAGGCGTCACGCGCCATGACAAATTTAGTGAATAGTGCAATCTTGAATAGGTAAAAATAATATAAGTTAATTTGCCGACGGAAGTTTGTTTAATTGCGAGTGAAGAAGGGTTCTAGTATAAAGACTATGTACAGCCAAATGATTTGTGTAAATATTATTCTATGTTTAAAAATTAATGAAAAAATTTCAAATACAGTATCTTTATGAAAATTAAATACAGTTTTTGATTTTAAATCACTAATTCGACTTGATACGCTTTACTGCACAAAATAACTAGGTATTACACATAAAAAACAAGTAATTCAATGCTGGTATTATTACCAATTAATTGGCATGAAATAACTTCAACAAAAAGTATTTATATGAAATCAAAACCATTATAATTATGCTCACTTATTATCGCTCAGTTTTTCTTATTAAATTACCTTATTCAGAGGCATACAGTGTAATTTATTTATAATAATGGTTTCGACATAATAATAGCGTTGAGCGTTGAGCACCCGTAATAAAAACATTAGAAGAGTATGATAAGAATAACGTATAATAAATTATACGCCATCAACTCGAGACCGCTTTCCAACACACACACTGTGAGGCAACAAGCCGGGCCGAATGATTGATTAATGTACTCCTAACATACACATTAGTGCCGTCAATCAACAGGAACGTAGCGTGATAAAACAAGACTGCAATCACGCGAGCATAAGCTTGGCTACCGCCCACCGAACGTGTACAGAAAAACGACGAAAAAAACAATTTTTCTTCATTGAATCCTATAAAAAACCGAAGTACACAAGATCAACACGCAAGAAACGCTCAACATCATTAATAACAAAGCCGTGAGCTGTCAGCTCGGTTAATGCGATGTTTTTTTAATAAATGCTATTTTGATTAGGCCCATGTCATGTCGAAAATTCAACTGTCAAAAGCATAATTGGTCGCACGAAAAGACAGGGACAGGTTATAGAGTAGTTTGATATAGAGGCTGAATTTATTCTATACGAGATATGCTCCATTTTTTCTATCAAAAATATTTTTTATTTTTAAGGCCTCTTACGACTGGATCTGGATCATAATATTATACCTGGGTTTCTTTAGAAACTAAATTTTTCAAAATCATGAATGTTAGGATTTTCATTAGAATTAGACTATCATATATCTCTATTTTCAAGCGTTAATGAAAGACTAATCGATTATAATATTAAAAGATTATAATATTAGTAAAAAAATAAAGATTATACTTTTCTTCATAATTATTAATAATTAGTTTCATTAGCACTTAGGTATTTATAGACCCTTATTTCTTGTTAATATAGTCTATGCAAGTCTACCAGTGCACATTAACTTTGCAATAAATTTTTAAACCTTCGATAATGTTTATAGAATATTATTTTTAATTAAAGTTATCGTTAATGATATCGCCTCGTTATTAACATAATACATTGATAATAATCATATTATTTATATACTTCAGCGCACGTTTTGATTGACACAAGATTTTATAACCGGCTCCATTTTATGGCAATCAATCATAAAGGCAATAAAATTAACTGGTCAGCGGTTAGATAACCTGTCCCGACTTTGACACAGTTTGGAATTCATTGTTTCGTAAAGAGCCGCCCAACGTTGCAAGTTTGATACTGCTAACGCCATCTAGTTTCACATGTTGGAACCGTATTATTTATACGACTAGTACTGACTGAATGTATGGATGTTTCATATAACTACTCTATACTTTATATAGGTAGTATAATTAATATTAATCTTCTTTATTCAACTATTATTTAGCTAGCTTTTAGCCCTTGGTTTGGTCGGCGTGGAGTTAGATTTTCAAAAAAAAGTGACTTTTTGTTTTTCGGGACAAAAAGAAGTCTATGTAACATTTTAGGTAGCTAGTAGGTTTAATAGTTTAATTAGTTTGTCTCCAACTCCGCGAATATACTCATTCAAAAATCATTTCGATCCGGTGCAACGTTGCTGCATGATTGAAGGACAATCGAACTAATACTTACACTATTCATACAATATTTTTAAAATAATATACCAAGGATAAAAATAATGTAGATAATTTACTGATTAAATAAAAAATTCGTATTTCAACTCTTCAATTGTAGTATACTTTTTATAAAATAGGTATTGTATATATTTTCTGGAATATTAAAATAATCTTTGTTCATTATAAACTATTTTTACACATTAGTCGTAATGAAGTAGGAACCTAATCGTAATTATAAGATAATTTATTAAGTGGGTAACATCATAAAAAAATTTCATATAATATGTTACTTGGTTAGTAGATCATTCATCCCTTTGTTACTCCAAAATGTGGAATTATCTTCGAATTTATATTTATGAAAAGCTAAACTGGGCAATTAATTAGTTAAAAAAACATCCTTCATATTTCTTATATTTTATAAAAGGTAATATAGCTACTAGCTAGTCATGGACTTTTTAATTTTGTCTTACTCACTGTCTGTAGTCATATTAAAGTAGATGATGCCCGCGACTTCTTCCGCGTGGATTAAGGTTTTTTGATTCCCGCTTTATATGTTAATATGTTAATCCCGGGTATAATCTCTTTCCATTCCAAAGTTCAGCCAAATCGGTTCTTTCTTTTTTTATACGATACGGACTTTTGTTTATACGATGTTACATAAGTATTACATCCAAGTTTCCGTAGTAACATTATTTTTGTAAGAGCACCTAACCATTCGACGACCTCCCTGGCGTAGTGGTGAGCTCTGTGGTCTTATAACTGGGAGGTCTCGGGTTCGATTCCCGGCGGAGACAATTTAGGAATTTATAATTTCTTAATTGTCTCTTGTCTCGTCTGGTGGGAGGCTTTAGCCGTGGCTTGTTACCACCCTACCGTCAAAGACGTGCCGCCAAGCGATTAAGCGTTCCGGCACGATGGCTTGTAGAAACCGATTAGGGGTATGGGTTGAATTTACACTGCTATACCCCTTACAAGTTAGCCCACTACCATCTTAGACTGCATCATCACTTACCATCAGGTGAGATCATCGAAAAAAAAAAGTGTCTGCAACTGCAGCAGACTCTCACGCCAGCTTAACATTTGACAGACGAGCAGCACAAGATGGATGGGATCCGTCAGTGTAATCCGTGCAACGAAATAACCAATTACGATTAGCATAAACATAAGGTGAGGCAAATTAACATATCACCGTAATACATTATGCATGGGGCTCAATAGACCTGCGCGGCGAATTAGAGGGTTATTCTACGCATCAGCGCGCTTTTGTCGATTTGTGTGCCTCTTGATATGCAAATTGATTTCTACCTGGATTTTATGAACGGGATCATTAAAATCCACGCTTGTAATAATATTTATGTGTGTCTGCATGTCTGTTTGTTAACTTTAACAAGAAAAACGAACCGATGTCTGTATTTGTCTATCGGTTAGGTTATTTTAACTCTATGGGAGTATTTCACCATTGTTTAATAATATTTACCCGAAGATAAGACATTTCGAAATATTTTGTGTTGAAAATCTGTCACAATATCAAATATTTGGCGATGGTGAAATAGGCTCTTAAAGTTCAAATTTTTTATTTTGCGGAAAAATATAGGCCACTTTTTGCCATAGGAACCCGCACTAGGTATTCAGGATTTACATTAATAGGTATTTACGTAACAATAATACATTACAATAATATTTAAGTAAAAATAATGTGTAATAATAGTTTTTTAATTTTTATTAATTTTAATTTAATCTCTAGATATTTGGATATCAACTGCAGACAAAACAAAATAAGTAAAAAAAAAGTAATATTTGAATTTAAGAGATTTGCAAATAAGCAATCAATTTACTTACCTGCGTAAACTAGCAAACAGACAAACTTACGCTGAATTATTTTGCATTCAGAGTTCAACAGCTAAACCAATTATGATGACCTCCGCGGCGGCGGGAGCGGCGGCTACTAAAGCAGAAAGGGCTAAGCGGCGCAAATATGAAAACATAGAAAACAATTTCATATTTGTGCCATTTGGTGTTGAAACCCTGGGGTCATGGGGCGAGGATGCTAGATCCTTTTTTAAGGATCTGTCATCCCGTCTCATAGAGTCCACTGGTGACCGGAAGGCTGGAAGTTACCTCGGCCAGCATATAAGTTTGGCCATTCAGCGGGGTAACGCAGCCAGCGTTCTGGGCACTTTTCCTCGTTCCAGTGGTTTAGATGATATTTTTTATATTTAGCTTTTATTTTTGTTATTTACGTTTTAGTTTTAATTTAGTATTTAGTTTTATATTATATTAAGTATTATTATTACATATCTTATATATTAGAAAACCAATAAAATTAATAAAATTATGATGTAACTTTAGACCTAAAAATAACCATAATACCTATACTTGCAACCTGCATAATAGGAATTGGCTAACATGAAACTAAAATATAAGAAACTCGGACGAAGTCACCGGTAACAGTCAGTTGTGCTATTTATTTGGTTGATGTTTTAAATCTAGTCCGCTTTGATCATATTATTAGGGTTGAATTTGGGGTCATTTAAAACTTGTATGAGCTCATTGTAACCCTCAAATGAAGTGTGCGGTCCTTTATACCACCGGCGGGTTAACACGACAGGATACGGTGAATGACAATGCGTGATGGAATCAGTGAGTGATGGGGTTTGTTGATAAAAGCGTTACACTGTAGAATATTAAAGCTGGCTATTGTCGACTGACGGTTGTTGGTATACAATGAGCTTATAATATAACGATTTCCCGTGGAATTGTGTTTGAGATTAGCTACGTTACCTTTTTATTATTAGCTGGCTGTAGTGGCTCTACCAATTTTGTCGTGAATGCCTTCGACATGTCAATACCATTTCCTATCACATCACATCACAGTAATATTATAAAGGTGAAAGTGTGTGGTTTTCAAGTTTATAACATAGGCTTCTCGGAAAATTGAAAAGTTCCTGCGGGAATTAAAAACCTTAATCCACACCGACAAAGTAACGGGCAACGTCTAGTTAGATAGAGAAAAAAGTTGAATTCAGAAAAATTCCTACTAAATATTATTTTATTTTAAATGCAAAAATGTGTTTGTTTGTTAGATTATCTTTCAATGCAGACGTGGTCTTATGCCTTGAAGTATTTGAGGACCTGGAGAGTGATTTTGAAAACGATAATTTCACGCGGGCACGTGATCGTTTGGATTGCTGTAGGTGCTATGGTCAAGAACTTTTAATTATATTTCATTTTCTTATTATAATTATTTGTATATAAAGAAGAATTCCGCAGGCAAGTAGCCTTTGCAGTAGCAGATAAACAGCAGATCTCTATTTCGTCTTGATTGTTATAAAAAAAAAACATAGACCAGCTTTGCGAAAAGTGATTGTTATCACCGGAACGAAACTCGTTAGATGAAGATAGTAACAAACTGGGTTGAAGTCATCAAGTGTCTGAGATGGTAGCGATTGTTACAGCTATTATACAAGATATAGTTACATAGATAGAACTTTATTGCACACAAGAAAGAAACAAAAATTAATACAACTTAAAACTACGCATGCAAAGGCGGCCTTATTGCTACAAAGCAATCTCTACCAGGTAACCATTGGTGATAGGAGTGAAATGATGTGTGAGGGTAGTATGGTACAACATAAAGGTGTATTATTTAAGATATCATGATATTGGACTATACGATAGTGTGATGAGATTTTTACCCTTCAGAATGTAATATTGGTGTCAATTTTGCTAAGCACAACAAATTTAAATTAAAAATTATTTATTTCTAGTTAATACCCGCAACTTCGTTCACGTATTTTAAGATTTTTTGATTCCCGCGGGAACTCACTTATTTTCTGGGATGAAATGTAGTCTAATATTAATTATAATTTATCTTTGTGCCTTTCCGCCAAATCGATTCAGTCGATTTGCGGCGTGATTGAGTAACATCCATCCAGCCTTCCATCCGTACATTACCTACATTTAGTAGGATAGGACATATTAGCGATCCGCCTCTGCTTCGCACGGGTGCAAGAACTGAAATTCACTGACTGACTGATTGCAGTCAAGGGCTATCTTGTCATAGAATAAAAAATAAAAAAAATTCATATAAAAATACCATCGGAATTTCCAACTATTCCGGTGGATTAACCGGACATAAAAAACAAAAAATAAATTCGTCGAGCTGTTTCATCTAATGTGATCTTTATTTATAAGAAGAAAAGCCAACTTGCGGTTCTTATGACAAGTAAGACTCTACCACCAGTTTGGAAAGTTAGATTCGGCTGCGAAGACCTGGCAAAATAGTCAGCAGTTGATCATTTCAAAACAAAATTGTAAATATGTAGCCTATCATTACACTATTACGATAAATTGTTATTATTATCCTAATTCCTATCTTGTGGGCAGCTGAAGAAAAGATAATTGCTGACTTAAGTTGCATTGAGCAACTTAAGTCATCAAGAAATTCACTGACCATGATAATTCACATTCATTTTTTTATGGGTAATAACCATAAAAAAAATTGTGCCATCTTTTTTGCTGAAAAAAGTTGATTTCATGTTTCTTTGGTGTTTATAGAATAAAATAGAAAAATTTTTATTCAAATAAAACTATAACAAAGTGTTCTTGAATCGTCATTCGATTCTACCAAGTTAAATGAATAAAACTGATATTGGTTTATTTCAAATATTTCATTTGAAGTGGTCAACAAATATAAAATAAATATAGGATTCATAGGATCTTTTTCTTTAAGATTTTTCTATAGCGCCTTATTAGTCGTACAAATAGTAAAGTAGGTAAAAGCTAGTTTTGTAAAATTTTAATTACATAATTAAGATAATAACGTCAGATGTCGCTCCATTTATTAGCGACACAAGTGGAAAACAATACAGTTATTAAAAAGTAAATTATTCATCATAACAATGGCCCATCGCTAATAACCGTGAATTAATGTGAATTATCACGAAAGAAATAAGGTGAAACTTAATGACATGTGACAATTGCCACGGCATCGATAGGGGACAAATTACAAGGCTTTGTGTGGTATAAGTTATGGGAGAGGCTACATTCTATTCAATATTTAATATCGAGTAATAAATAATAAACCACAGCTAATTCTCACACCTATTTGTATACAATTTTCTTATGACATTGTAGTGTCCCGCGTAATAGCTACGAGTAGTATAGTGGATATTATCATACAACATAATATGTATTTACCTTGCGTTAGTAGTTGGTAGATGTTGGTAGGTACTTATATTATTAATCAATGGATAAAAACACATGATATATCGAGGACGGTTATATTATTAACACAGTTATAGAATATCTTAATATTGGAACTTAAAAAATCAGCTTTACCTTAGATGGCCACAAAGTTTTAGTCATTATTTCATAATCACGAGTAAAATTATTTTATAGAAGTTTGTAGCTATCGTTTTATCACTTGCACCATTGATGCAAACAATAAAAGTTAAATTACCTACTTGCGACTTCTGACATATGTCTGAAGGTAAAAACAATTATAAAGCGTTTAATACAATTCGCAGCTGTATTGTAATTATTTTGACAAATCCAATAGTTACAAAGACTTTTATAAAGTTGTTGTTACTTCATATTTGATTTATAATTTCGATTATTTGTTTTATTACATTGGCATGTTTTCCTTGAATTCAATAATAACGATATGACTAAGGGTAAATTAATTATTTCTCATTTTAATTTCAATAAACTTTACATAAAGCTGAACTTAAGGAACTAAAATAAACTTAATATTTAAATATTTACATGCATACCTGAAAGTTTTGTATATTGTTGTCAAAGGTGTGTGAAGTCTGTTAATGCGTACCTACCTACTTGGTCAGCGTAGTGAACGAAAATCCAAAACCCTTTTTTGGCTCAACCCTAACAACCGCTGATACGATGGTACGAAAACCCTTCGTGTGCTACTAAAAGTACATCTAAAAATTTCAACTATGGTAATGTATATTTATAATCTAATTTTCAAAAAATAAACCTAGCGCATGAGAAATATGTGAATTAAATACTTATAAAGGGAACAATCTTATCATAACAAAATGTAAGTAACCATACGCTGACAAAATTCTGATACAATAAAAAGCAATTATTAAGCCTATTCAATTTGCAAACAAAGGTGATTATTACGTGATTACGTGGTGCATTGTGTTTCTTGCACATGAACATCTAATGGTGCTACCAGACTTGTTCATGAAGAATGAGAGAATTTTTTTGATAGAAAAATTCGTACGAATATCCTTACTATCCTTATCCTTATCTTTACTTATATATAAATGTGAAAGTGTGATTCTTTGTTTGTTCTTCAATCACGCTGCCACAGAGCAACGGATCGACGTGATTTTTTGCGTGGATCCCAGCTATACCCACGCAAAAAATCACGTCGATCCGTAGCTGGAGAGCGACATATGTTACTTTTTATCTTGGAAAATTAAAGAGTTCCCGCGGGATTTTATAAACTAAATCCACGTGGACGAAGTCGCGGGCATGGACAAATTTAACATTCACAAATCATTTTTAAAATTGCTATAAAAAGAAAAAGTTTTGTTTCTTTTGTAATTAACATTTTAACATGTTTGTCGCTTAAATAAAATTCGATAAAATGACCTCCAATTTGCTATAATTAATTTTATATTTACGTTGGTAACAATATTTTCATGCGTAATTAAACTCATGTAATAATTTGTTAATATTTTTGCGGTGATAATATTCTGACAGCTGAGATTGTCTTTATTCTCAGTTAATAATATGTTTCTGTTGTTACGATAAATATGCAAAAAAAAAGTACAGGAACTATGTTTTGAGGTGATTTCGTTGATTAGTGACTTATTTTAATTTATTCTTGTCTCCTGGACTAGATTATAAGATACATTGATGTAGTTTTCATTATTATTATAGCTAATCAATGATAAAATCTTCAAAAATTGATTTGAATATATTATACCGTTGTTGTTTTACTTATTTGTAAATCTCAAATAGAAGCTTTTTTAAGATACGAGAATATTAGTGACAAAAGTTAGCAATATATTTTTTGAAGTCTGACTTTATAAGCTTTGTCCTTGAAAGATTAGTCTCAATCGATTTTAATTGGATAGTTTCATGATAGAAGATAGAAAAAATATTTTTGTATGTCCTGCACTTCCTTTTAAGGCAAGTGTGGAAGTACCATTACTAAATCCGCCAGTCAGTAAGTATGTCGTGACATTTGCTATCAACCAATTATAATTTTAATGCTATTTTAATGCCACATTGTTTCTTTAAATATATTTCGCCACAATTGTTGTGTGATCCACTGAAGGTGAAACAACGAACATTCAAAATGATGTATTTACTTGAATGTTTACAATTGTATTGAAGTGTTTTAATGTTTCTTTATTATAATAAATTGCAGCTATTATGATCTATTTTTTATTGGTATTGTCATATTGAATGAATTGTGTAATTTGATCTGACAATAAATATGTGTTTTCTTACTGTAAACCCAAAGTGGTTTTTAGTTTCATTTGAATCATTATTATAAAACACACGCAACGTCATATCAGTAGCTACTCTATAATGAGCTAAATTTTAAAATATTTTTCATTTTCAAGCATCAGAGTACTTGAATGAAATAACGGTAGTAAAATCCGAAAATAGCTTTTTAAAATAATTTAATCGCTTTGACAAAAAAAGCAAGTTAATATTACGCTTTTCAACATTCCCAAACGTTTGTATTAATGTCAACTTTCAAAAGAACGAATTCAAAGACTGCAATTTCCACGTCTCCCATTTCGCACGACAAAGATTAATGCAGCAATAGAGGCAGCACAATTTGAACTGTAGCTCCCAACCTCACAGGATACAATATTTTACGTTGACAGACATTACAGCGCTTATACGAGCATTTATTCTTTGTGTCCTGTATTTTATTCGCTTTATGACGGTCCCAGACAAATGTTTCACTGTGACTAGCTTAGAAGAACCTACTGAAATGTGAACTTTATTTCGATCTGTTAGAGTTGTTATATTAATTTTTGGCTCGCAGTTTATCTTTGTTAGGGTATAATAGTCGTGAATGCCGGTTGTATGTTTGTTAGTATTTTATTTCTGAGCGTTCTCGCGTCATAAAATAATGGCGTAATGCAGTGTCGTAAATCAATTTTCTTTTTGAACGATGACTGTTATAATGAAAGTCGGTAGTCCGATTAGTATGTTTTTGTTCGTTTTTTGTGTAGTTTTTGTAGCGTGATACAACTACCTGTGTTGGTTTTGGAACTAGAGTTTTATTGTTATTGTAACAATAATTTATTGGCTTCGGTTTTTCAACTTATGTTTTGTATTTATTTTGATCTTCAGAATTAGCTGTTTGTTATTTATTACTCGGTATTACTTGGAGTCTTGTTCGATCATGACTTTTTATAAAAGTTCGTGATTCGATAACTTCCTTGTTTTTTTGATGAACTTTGATGTAATAGATAGACAGTAGGACTTGTTTTGTCAGAAACTTTTGCACAATTGTGTAGTACAGAAAATCTGTCTGTTTATTAATTGAGCTAAAATCTCAGGAAGGGTTCCAAAGTGAGTAAATTGTATGCAACAATTACATAATGCTGAATAAGGTTGATTACACTAGTCAATATGGTATAGTATCATCCTTTATCATCATCTCACTAGATAGATATAGTGCCAGCAATTTGCTTGAGATACTCCGTCAGAGTGGAAAGTCCTTTACCACTGCGCTTCTCAGTGCCGTGATTCCGTGCCACTAAGCAACTCAGACCAACTTAAAAAAAGAAAAGCAAATAAATACAGTCATAGAAACTTTTAAAAACAGTCGGATAAAAAAGAAAAAAGCTTTATAAATGATCAAACAACAACAAGACACTGACGATGAACTGTAGACAGCGGGTAATAGCGACAATACAAGCAAAGAGCAAACCGTGGTACGGCCTGTCGGTGTCTCATTACATATTAACGCCTGAGGGTCGCGTGAATTGAAAACCGGCTCTGCCCTCATGGTGTGAACACAGAGAGATTTGTCTATACTAATTCACAGAGCGGATGGAAACACATTCGTAATCAGAGGCTTTAATGTAACTTTGTGAGTAAGTAAAGTATAAACGTTAATTATTGAGCTTAAATCTGTCAGTATGGAACGGAAAAGAGACGGACGTATTTCCGTCCTTTTATCGTTCATTCTAAATGACAGTTTTTAACGTATTTTACTTAAAAACTGACAATAGAGTCACCAGCTGAGAACAGCATATTTTGTTTTCGATATTTTTGATAATCTTTCAGTAGTTACATATTAGTAACTTTTGGCACTAGGTGACATAAATAATTATTATTATTTATCTGTAGCTGAGTTTGTACACAAAATTATTTTCTATATTTTTCTTTATGGTAGTTCAAGGTTATTCTAAATCACTAATAGAAGGCAATTATAAAAATATCATTTATTCAAGGATGCTATATTATAATGACATAAATAATTAGTTACTTAAAAGTTGACATATTATATGACCTGCCAAAACAATATTAACATTGTACTGTTTAGGCTCAGACGGCAGACCACAATAACAATTTTGATTAAAACATTACATTAATCCAAAACTTGATATTAATTCCCATACAATATTACCAACAAAATTATTAATGCTTAAATTTCTTACCGATTCCCAGTTGATAAAAAGTTATTTAAAAGATCTCTTTTAAAACCTGAGCCTTATTTTTTTTGTCCTCTCTGTCATTGACAGAGTCCAATATCGTTGTGTGAACCGCAATAAAGCAACCGTTCGTGATATTCGTATTCTTTTTGTCGACAACTTAAACTGCAGAGCTATTGTTCGACTTGGGGTTAGATTTTATCTTGACTTCTTTTCACCACAATATTCTTTTATACGGATTTGATGAGATAATGGCCTCGATTTTGCTCAACAAATCTTCAACTTGGTTTCATTGATAGAACCAAAATTACTGCCATCGCTTTCACGCTTTAAAGAAATAAATAAGAAAACAGTTTAAAATTAAGTAAGTGATTTTGCTGACTTAAGTTATTTTTGCATTGTTAACAAGGTTACGACATTAGCACGCGAGTTTTATGTCAGTGGTAAACCATGTTCTAGTTTGAAAAAAGGCAACACCACACTTATCATTCATTAATAAAATAATCACTAGACATCTTAACGTTAACAGTTAACACTGAAATCTTGCGAGGTCTCTGTTCGTTGAAAACTAATTTTATGTAAGCGCAGTTTAGTGTTTAAGTCAAATTATTATATACGATATCAAAGATTTTCAAAGCAAGTTACTTTATTCAGTAGGTGGACCTTCTATAAGCTCCTTAAACATATTATTATCAAACCACTTAAGTGAGAAGTTCGTTTGAAATATAGGGCTGATTAAAATGGTTATCAGCGCAAGCACGAACATATGTGGCTTTGTATATAGCACAGGTCGGTTCATAAATCTTCATTGCGTTCCGATGACACGCCGCGACACGTCTCGCTACCGAGTTTCCAAAATACGCTTATATCATTAACGTCTTATCCCACAAGCTTCACACATACATAATTTTGAACTTTAGCTCAAGTTTCCTAAGCTCGAAGTTTCATCGTCTGTACTCTATGATACTTTGTCGCACTCCATGACTTCTATAATTCCTCAAACAGGTTTATATTCAAGCAATTTGGAATCTAGTCTACTGGAGATAACGTTATATTTAAATTCAGCAACATATATGGTACTTTGTTCTTTTCGTTAGATTTACAAGGGTGTACATTTTAAAGGTTACAAGAAACAAGGGTTGCTTTAAGCCGATTTGGATCTACGGTTATCAGGTTAGGGTTTCATTTTGAATGTTAGGATAAAAGGAGTACGGCAACAACATTATCCCCGTGACAAGTAACGTCAGGCTGTCGATCAATATAATATATGTGCCGCACTGTCAGCTGTCTTAACGCATGAATGATTCACTTCGTGATAAATTTTAGCTTATGATTACCTTTCAGACATGCGTCAATACGTCTGTTTACGTAATTACAGCCTCTATGTTTAAAGGCTTTCAGACTGTTTTATGATGAAACGTTGAACGGAAGCAAGAACGTTCATTATTTTGACGTCTACACGTCGGGTCCAAGTATTTCGTGAATGAGTATGATTTATGGCCCAAACGTCCGTGGGCGTGATAAATCGAATTTGTGTTACAGCTTTTGATATTAAATGTGATCGTTAATAAGCGAATGTAGACATTCATTTTGTCATACACCTCGTTAGCGCGCTTGACGTTTGCAGAAGTCTCTCTTGTATAGAGCATTAATTGTATTGTGTCAACCAATTTATTTAATTTATTTACTTGCTGCAATACGTATATTAGTTTCATTATTTGTGAGTTTCAAAAATCTATTATTCAGAGCTATACAATTTCAGTAAATTATCAGGAACCATAATTTAATAATAATAGTTAGTGGCTCTTTTTAGCAGAATCTGCTCTCCAAACCTATGGTAATGTCCTGTCTTGTCATAAAAGCCACAAGTTGAATTGGAATCGAAGATTTCAAATCAGAAAATTTTGTTTCAATTGAATCACTATCTTTAATGTCAAGCTTGTTTAATATGTAACAAAATACATAATATACGTATATTCCGTTTCACAGTTTTACTACAATAATAACAAATAACTTAGACAAAAATTACTAAACTACCAGTCATGTTTTAACTCTATTTGTCTGCACGCAAAGCCCTGTCATAATTTCATACTAAAATACACGATCTTCTCTCGCTAATAAGGCAAATGAAGCATGAATTTTTAATAAAGATAATCGAGGTTCATCCGGCATGTATCAGTTTTAATTACCGAAGCTTGGCGAGAGGTGTTAGAGATGTTAGAAATTATATCGATATGTCTATTATTTTAAATTATTTTAACTATCAAATTAAATTTTACTCATGCCTCTTCTGGGTGTGATTTTAGCGCTACCAATAATAGTAACTTATCGATTTATTATATTTTCATGAGCATGATAATTAGCCAGCATTTTATAAGCTGTACATTGTAACAAATTAAAATGATGAATGATATGTAAGATGAATGGTATGTTTCGAAGAGCTGAAGAATGGATTTTAGGCGATAGATATAGCGAAAAGTTCATTCAGATAAAAAAATTAAGTAAGTACACTAAAATACTTTAAACCGAAGAAAACAATAAAACCCGTAAACGGATCTTTCAAACTATTGGGCCAGCTAACAATGTTCAATAAATCATCAACGTAAAATGAAGAGCAAGTATCGATAACATAGCCCGGCCTACAGACTAGATCTGATTTAATTCCCGACGACATGACAGATCACGCTCCGCTCGCAACAGACAAACGCGTTTCGGATTATATGCCTTCGCAATATTATATATATATTTCGTAACTCGTACTTTTCGTAACGTATAATAATTATTTTCCATTAATTTAGACTTTGCCTATATTGTACACATACATAACAGTCAAAACTTTGAATAACATGCAACATATACTACCTACCTCAGTACCTCTACCTATTAAAATATTATACAAAACATATTGTGATTCAGTTAATTATAATTTGTTTACTATCGAGTGTTAACCTTGAAATTGTTTATTACGAAGTCGATAACTTACTGTAGACAGACTTATTACAGTTATTAATTCTGAAAAAAACAAATAATAAATCTTTCGCAATACTTATGTAGGTACCTTATCCATGAGGAACTGATTACGGGTCTATTTTTCTACTATTTTTTAACTCGCTTAATGTTTTTCAATACTTTCAGATTCAATTTTAAAAGGAAGGAAATTTGTATAATATTTAGTTCATCTAATTTTACATCATCCTTAAGACTTACCTTACATAGGTAAGTTGTTAACCTTTTTAGGTACCTAATTTGCTTTTATTAAAAATAAGAGCAAACTAAAGTCTGATATAGTCATTGTTTTCAAAATAATAAGAGCCACAAAGCCTATATTATGTACATGAACATTAAAATTGGGCAAGCACATAGATTTAAATAATAATAAATGCTTCATAGAATATAAGTACTAAGTAGGTACCTACTAGGAACGTATAACACAACAAGAGCTTTGATCTCATTTTAATTTCAAATATTAATAGCGGAGCGATGGAGGTAATAAACGGACCCGCTCGTTCATCACTGACAGCTTTATCCGATCATCTTGAAGTTTGAAACATAAAATGCTACTGCCATTTTCAGATATAAAACTAGTTTGGTACTGCGCGCCGACAGCACGCAGACGGGCGGAGTAAGGTTGCGTTTACAGTGGGTATCAATGTTTAGATACAATTAATTATGATGATGAATTCTTCCAGCAATAAGTAATGTAAAATATTAATTCACAAAAATCAACTGATTTTTGTTTGACATACCATACCTACTACATAAATTATAAAATCATGAGAGCTATATTTGTACGCTACACTGTGGTAGAATACAAGAAACTTTATAAAGTACCTAACATCTTTATACTTACTATATTCAAAATGAATTATTATTATGAAGAATGGATAAAAAATCTGTTCGATTAGGATGGATAAAAATCTTAAGTCTTAATGATTTTTAACCGACTTCCTTTTCTATACATTACTTCTACCAAATTATTGAAACTAGCATTTTTCATTACATTTCATAATTTGATGAATCGAAAATTAATATAATTGTTTATTTGATTTCATTTAGGCCAATATCTTTTGTGTCAAGTTAAGACTCTACCGCTGGTTAAGATAGCACTATGTTGCTGAGGAGAGCTGGCAAGAATTTCTTAAAATGCTTAGTATTAGTGCAGTACTAGTTGAACCGCCCTGGCTTCGCACGGACATTTTGCATAATGTGTACCTACTATAGTAGAAATATTGGTCTTTATTGCTAAATGTTTACAATTTACACGGATAAAGGGATCGCGTGTAATCTCCTAGTAGTAATAACTAGGTGATGCACACAACTTCGTCCGCGCGGGACCTCTGTAATTCTCCGGGATAAAATGTACTGATCCTGGGGATGAGTTATCTTTATTCCAAATTTCAGCCAAACCGTTCTTTCGTATTCTGTGTGTGTGAAAATTTATATAATCTATCTCCGATAATTTCCATCAGGTCTTCACTAAATAATTTATAGACAAAATTGATCGTGTGGCCTCTCTAATGCTGAGATCTATAGAGCGTGCTCTGACTCAGCACAGACTCAAGGTAGAGGTTAAAACGGGACACAAATATGCTCTGACATAAATCTGTCTCGTTTTAACTCTGTCTTGAGTCTAACCTGAGTGAGAGTGCGGTCTATAGATTTTAGCCAAAGAGTTTTTAAACTTTTATCCTCGTTGTATACTTAGCCTTACTCCCGCGCGCACGTCCGTCAAGAGTCGAGGCATGCATCAAAGTCAGCGATACAGCTACCGGCTCCTTTGCGTGGACACGAATGCTCGCGTTGATTTCTGATTCCGATTCTGTAAACAAACCCCATTGACGGCGTCACTGCTGAGATCCTATCTGATGATTGGCAGGATCTTTTTACTTTTTCTTCTTCCTTTTAAGTCTAAGGTATAATTGTTATACTATCCTTGGTCGTTGGCATAGCGGCAAAGTATTTGATGACATTTCTGACGCTGCTATAGAATCTTGATTGTTTATTTCAGATTAAACAATTTATGAACTTACTTCTACGTTAAATGGTTAAATAACCACCCAAGACCCCAAAGGTTTTGTATAAATACTAGTTTTGGCCCGCGGCTTTACTCACGTTCAGTTAGATTTTTCTAATTCCAATTTTATCCCCTTACCTAGAGGTTAAATTTTTAAAAATCCTTTCTTAGCAAATGCGTACGTCTGTTGGCTTTATACTCCAAGGTACGTCTTAATAGCTATCTGTAGGTCTTTCAGCCTGATCCGTTGAGTGGTTTGAGCTGTACGTTGATAGATCAATCTGTCAGTCAGTCAGTCACCTTTTCTTTGAATATATTTAATAAAATTCACCGAATCTATTAATCGAGAGAGACATCATGTTTCAAATAAACAGCTTATAACAGTAAACATATCACCATTAAAGTCGTCCAACACTGAATGTGTTACAAGATATCTATTCCAGTTTCCGTGGTGGTCTAATTTGTGATAGAGCGTGTTTTACTTGACGCTCTCGGATCGCACAAACTCGATATCGGGGCACAAAATCTCTCGCAGGTGAACAGCGATTTAAGGCTCTCGTTAATCTTATTAGGAAGATAAATGTACGAGCGCGGAGGTTAAGACATCGCACAAATCAACGCCGCATAACAAATGTACCGATCGCGGAACAAATGATACCTATATAAAATACTATCCCAATTATTTGGGACAATTCATTAGAGACCCCTGTACGCTTTCCGATTGCGGCGATTCGTCACACCAACGACAGATGGGTATCCACTATCCCCGTACGAAGTGCCAGAAAGAAATGGGCACAGTAAATCAAGTGATGGCCGACAATCCAGCGCAGTCGCTGGCCGTACATCAAGTGTAATGCCTCGGATACCGCGGCCAGATAATCGAATGTGAGCATCGACTCGTTACGCTGGCAATAAGATGAGGTTTGCGGTATCCACTCATTTACAACGACGTATATCACTGCTTCTTTTACACTATTATCACCTGTAGCTGTTTCTTCTGTATTTTCTTCTGTATCTGTTAGAAATATTGTTATTGGTGGTTCAGTATGGTCTATGTCAGTAATTTTGATAGCTGTTAGGGGTGATATTTCCTTGTTGAACGGATTCAGTTGTCGTGGAGCAGCAGCCGCTGATAGATCTGTAATGTTTGCCGCGGACAGGAATATATCGAGCGGTTGCCTCCGTGCGGCTTTATTTATACATAACATCTGTTTGAAGTAGAATCTACCGGCGCGGACGGGGAGCGCATTACCGGAGATTTATTCCTCGTCTTAATTGTGAATCGATGGGTTAATGAAGATAAAACCCGCGGCCGTGTTGTAAATTAGCTCGCGTGTCGACTCGGAGCTCCGATAAAGGCCTTCTTTATTGCTCTGTTTGTTTTCTCGGACCGTACTTCAAAGGGAGCTGAGATAAAGTTTACTTTTATGCGAATATATTTATTGCCTCGCTTTAAAATGCACGTTCCCTTTTAAGTAGACACTAAAACTGACTCATAAGATACTATGTATGTACGTGGATGTAGCAAAATTAATAGAAACAAGTACATATTATGTAAACTTGTCGCTATCTTCCTAGTAGAATCTGGTGTACAAACCGGTGGTCTTAATTTGTGATTGAGTTAGAGCAAAAACTTTAAACAAGCATAAATGAAAGAAAAACAATAGCGTACTGTGTAGTGTATTGCACTTTAAACGTTTTACTGGCCATAATTTATAAGCTTAAGTATCGAAATCGAAGCTAAGAACAATAAATATTTACAATATTGTTCTCTGCTAATACTCTTTTTTTCTTTTTAGGGTCAAAGTTAATTATTTTTGTCTTGTCAGTTTTAATTAGCTGGCTAGCTTATAAATCAGCTGCAACCTCTATCTTCTGTAACAATAGCCGCAAAGTAAGATAAATCGACACGACAGCTCCTCTAACACAGGTCGATACTGACGAGAGTATTGGTCCCTAGAGATACGTTCACAGCATGCGACATTGCATGCACATTTGACACAGCCTAAATTCGTGTCACTCTTGTGGTTAGACTTGCTCATCTTTCTGTTGGGTTCGTTGTGGAGTGTGGTTACTCTGTGGCTTGTTCAAGTTATGAAGCAACTATATAGGGGCACGAAACGGCCCCACGCGGTCACACACTCGCATCTAATGGCCGTGATTCGACAAGTACAAATGGCCTCCGTGACAAATGGCCTGTGGACGACCCCATGTCACCCGATGCGACGTAAGTTCAAACACCACTCAGGCCAATATCGGACTTACTGTACACACTCTTCAATATTCCATTCTGTTCTAACTGTTTCGAGCTGAACACAACACGCACGTTCATTCTGATGTAAATGAGTATGTTAATCTTCATAATTGATGATACATTCTGTAACGACTCTGAATAGAAACAAACAATTATAGATTGTTTATGCGATCACGCCGAATTAAGGGTCGGTAAAGCTGATTGTCGCTTGGCAAAAAATCGTGGCGAACGATAAGTGATTGTGCCTCACGTATATTGCTTTCTCGGTTCCCTATACGATAGCGATCAAAGGTTTCATCCAGTGCGGAAACGGGGGAAATGCTCTTGCAGTATAAAGCGGAAACAAGGTATGTTTTCCGAGTGGTGTTTCCCTCTCGACACGTGCCGAGTTCGGTCGCGGCGACCTTTGACTTGTCAGGCGATAGTGATTTACGAGCTCATATCATCAATTTACCACTTCGAGGTTAGACCGTAATCCCTGTCTCTTGATAAACGACCGTGCGACCGCGCTCATCTGTGGTCCAAGTTATTGCCTGAAATATGATCCTCGAGAAGAACAAAGAAACTATCGGAAGACCATTAAAAGCGTGGATATAAATCTCGTGGCGTAGATGCAAGCGATCTGTCTTCTAATGAAGAAAAGTGCGCCCCCAGGATGCTTTATCGTCGATCTGTGTAATTAAAACGTTACCCGGAGGAAATGTGCGGTAATAACAATAAATCTAGTGCGCTCGTAACTCGGCCGTGGCCGTGTCGAGACACGACGTTAATAATTGCCGGCGGAGGGTGGATGCGGTCTCCTTGAATATTTGATGACGGCTAATGAATCAGAGGTCCCTTGTCGGGACGGACTGGCCGTCCCGAGGAGCGACTGAAATTTTAAAGCGATGAGAAGGATTAAACGGTATGTGATGGGTGGCATTCGAATCAGCGAAATACTATTATTCGGTACCTATTTAGGTTACTCGTTACAAAATGAAAGATATTCTTTAGTATAGATAGTGTAGAACATTTTCAATGAAGATTAGTAGTTGACAAAAATACAACTCGTTAAAAGTTAAAATCCGCCATATTAATTTTTATTAAGTACATATAAAATGTAGCCTATGTCACCTGGACTATAATAACCTTTGAGTATATAATCAGCATAATAACAAATCGCTTGACACCTCATTGATCAACATCAATGTATGTATTATGTGCCCACTACTTTATGGAGCTAAGGAGGTGAACATATGTAAATATGAACATACACATCATACCTACCTACTACCGAAATCATATATCCTTTTGGCTTTAACGTGCACGGGTAAAAATAAGAAATATAGTCCAATATAAGTTTTATCTGTGCGCAAGAACTGACAGAATATGCACTAAAATTCAGGAAATACCTAGTACTATTAAAATTTAAAAACCGTGTCAAAGTTTCTATTAATTTGAATTGAAACGGCAACAGGGAATGAAATTTAGCAGTAGAACCGGAAGTAAATTATTCAAGAATAATAACGACGCTAACAAAACTCTTACTTTTCTGAAAGTCAGGTCCGTGGCAAAGGCCACGGCGGAGATTAAAGTAAGGGCTTGCGAGGCGACGCCTCATTAGTCCGCGATGTTATCGAGCCGCGCGGGAACAAATGCTGCTAATGGTGCGAGGATTCTTACAGGAGTTCAAGACAATACGTGCTCTTAATGGTTTTTAGGAATTTCGTCTTTTACACTTTTTACTGCTGCTGTTCTTTTTGCTGTTTTGTGGAAGTTGGAAAGTTGCATATTTTACCTACCCTTGAAATATGATGAATCTTGATAATTTAACAAATTTATACTAATTTCTTTATTTTGTACATAGACTTTAAATAAAAGGCGAAATTTTAATTTTTAAAATCCTTAAAATAATATTTTTATTTACAACTAAATTAGTCATGGAAATGACCATCACAGGATCAAATTGTAGTTTATTGTAGTATGTATATGTCTTAATTTGATTTACTTAAAAAAAAAACTATGTAGTATTTTTTAATATGTAGTTAATTTTTAGTGAGTTTTTCTAATATCACCTAATCTACCTTAGTACTGTTACAAAGATAGGATTAATAAACTCGATCGATGGGCGTTTTATCTTTTACTCTTATCATACTTAATTTGAGTCAAATTAAAGATCATAATCGAAGTGAAGGAGCAAGAGTAATAAACTATCCAGTAAATTACAAGGCTACGAGCAATCAATCTAAAGTTATAGCGGAGGTGCCATAACAAAGATGTCAGTCACCTCGGCGTAGCCATTTGTTGGCCAAAGTGCCCCGTAAACTAGGTACATAAATTATTTTGTCTGCCCGCCAAGTGTAAGGAACTCCTCAGGAATTTATTACAGGTCCCAAAGTTCGAGTGATAAGCTGAAGCGGTGGAAAAGACTCCAATATTAGGAATTTGCCAAGGGTCAATCAAAGGGCCAGTACTTTTTCATATCTTCGTAACTATTAATGTTATGCCCCGTGAACCAAAAATAATTAAAATAACATTTATTTAGCTGGTGGAGTAGAAATGAAGAACAAATACAAAAATAAGCACTTCAAAAAGTTGCCGACTTTTATTAGGATTAATTTAGTACAGAATGCCTTTTCACATAAAAAAAATCTGTGGTGGTTCTCTTAGTGAAGACCTGCGCTCAGTAGTCGACCGTTGATCGTTTGCTAATGATGATGATTAGTTTAGAAATTTCTCCATTACGGTTATCGTTAAACTTTGGAATAAAGATACGCAAAGCTTACAACTAAAATGATTACGAAACATACAATAATCTCAGCAGGGCAAAGATCGTAACAACGAAAATTTTTATAGATTGCACCAAGCCGCTTAAAAAAAATATAGTACAGTGAGTGCCGACGACCATTTTATACGAACGAGGGGAGTTTAAAATATTATGCGCCGTAGGAAATGAAATTTTTCTGCGGCCCGAGTTTATTTAGCAACGATGACAGCTCTAATTTTTCCTAGCCCTTCATAACTTAATCCGTCTATGTCTTTTCACGTTTTTTCGTCATTTACATTCAACGAGATTGCCATCAAATTTCCAACGTAAATAAAATTTAATTTTCACGTTTCTTCATACAAAATGTCGTTATTTCTTAGCTTTGACTTCACCCTTGTGAATTTAAGTTTTAGTTTTCGTACTGCAAAAGCCTGTCTGAAGAGTCAAGTGACCCAAGGATATAAAAAAATTATCTTACGGTACCGTTTGGACTTTCAGCTTATAGAATAGAATAGAATAGAAATATTTTTTATTCAGTATTAGACTTTTACCAGTGCTTTTGAATGGTCGACGAATTTACCACTGGTTCGGAATAAATGCAGGGACACAAGCCTGGCCAAAACGTAAAATAGTAGATTAAAGAATTGATCTTTTCGAAAATTTAAATTGTGTGATGAATATAACAATCGGATTTTATCCTTAATTTTGTACCTATCTATACAAGTAATACTGAACGATATCTCTGTTGGATGCAGGACATGATATCTAGGCTATTCTTTCACAAAACATACTAGCTTTTGTCCACCGCTTTGCTCAAGTTAAGTTCGATTTTTATACAAATAGCAATATTTAACACCCGTAGAGGTTGAATTTCTTAGCGGATGTCTAAACGTTATAATAACTATCTGCATACCTAGACTGATCCGTCCAGTGGTTTCAGCTATACGTGGATAGATCAGTCAGTCAGTCACCTTTTATTTTTATATATTTGGATGACTATCCCAAAAAATCAATCTACCTAACTGTATAAGAATTTTTTAAGTGCTTCAGTGTTCCAGACACAAATTCAAAGATTTACAAACTCTCCCTCTTTATGATACTGTTGAAAAAATACAGCAGTTGCACTTCAATAAAGCATCGAACAGAAGATCGTATCATCCTGCCGGTTTGAGGAGACGTATAATTTATCTCAACGACACCTTTTAGTGGGATGTTTCAAATGGGAGTCATAAATCAGGCGCATCGCATAAAATCGCGCCGCTAAATCACTTCGCTGGGAAGTTGGTTGGTAAGGCGGTTTATATCTCCATCGATTGCCGAGTTTCCTGTCGCTACCTCTTCTTATTATTTCTATCCAAATATTAATTCACATTCATCGCTACTGTATTATAGACATACAAGATGGTGCCCGCGACTTTGTCCGTCTCCTGAATCCCATGGGCACTCTTTACTCAGGCTTTGTGATTTTCCGAGATAACAAGAACTCTATACTATGGACTATGCTGACTGCTTATTACAGGGAACACAAGATCGTCTTGTGTGGCTATCCCTGTTAAAAACCTTTCTTTCAGACGTTGACTCCTGTTGGTTGAGTCGATCGAGAGTATGACGACTTTTTTTAAATCAAATTTTTCAATTTTTTTTGAATTTTTTCATCAAAAATTTAGGTATGCCACTACCAATATTTGTCCAACGATGTTATGCAATCATCCATACCATATTTCATAACAAACACGAAATCGCCAATTGAAATACAAAAAAAAAACAGCAGTCAAAACTTTTTATCTACGGAGCGCTACGCCGCGCATATCCATGAATTATTTCCCCGGATGAAATATGTGGCAATTTCTTTGAATAATACATGGGCCATATTTCAGCCGCTACGCCGCGGCCTACGAGATATATCGGGGAAGCTACGACGATCCCTCAACTTGTTTTATTTTGTAATCTCGTAGCAAAATGACGTTGTCATTGTTTTGTTGGAACTGCTATGTTACCTTTGTTGATGCAAAATAGGAACAAGCGAGCGAAATAAATGTTGCAGGCATTGCATGGAAATGTTAGACGTCAGAAGTGGAATTCACTACGCCTTTCTTTCAACAAAATTAAATAAGTTATTCGGATTAGACAAAATGAGCGTAACACTAGACGGTTCAATGACGGTAACAAGATCTCCGATAAATCAGTAAGATAAGTACGACAGAGAATTGATAAATATTTTAAAAATATACTTAAAACTATATATGTCGATCTAAGGTTGATGATGTCACAAGGTCAAGGATAGTCTGATTATATTCTTAAAAGTAAGGAAAAGAACCAAACCTCTCTACATTAAGTTCGCGGATATCATAAAAAATATATTCAATCACCGCCTAAAAAACTTTAGAATTCTATTACAAGCCAACTCAACATAAATATCGATTAGTCGCAAAAAATACGACAAAAACTCGACAGATTTCTCGCTAATCAAAATTAAATACGACAAACCTCGCGGTACCAAAAAGGTGTAAATTAACGCGGCAAAAACTTCACCTGGCGTTTTTTTTGTATGATTCGTGTGCATGTCACATAAAAGATGCCAATGGTTGGCCAATTTATCACGCGGGACTTCTTTTGAGAGATAATATATTGGAACATTAGAGTATAATAGACGATCTGTCGAGTCGTCCATCATGTTTTTGCGGTGCCACATTACCAGTTCCACCACCGTGGCACTTATCCCAAGCTAAATAAGATCGAAACTTGTTTGTTCCCGCTGCAGAGAACGTTTGGAAAACTTTCACGCAGTGCAAGGATCTTGGAACCGTGTGTCTATAAATTTTCCTAAATCGGTTTCAAGTTATTGTTTGCGTAGATTTCGTTCGAAGGCATTATGCTATTCGCCGAGTCATTTCTCTATTATGTTGAATCACGAAATAGCTGGTGATAAATCATCTTAATGATTTTGTTGTAATACTGAGATCGTTTCTTGTGCGTCATCACATACGCTTAACTTCAATTTGAGAACGCATGACTCGTTATATTCTTTATATAAAAGTCTAATAATATTACGACTAGGTACTCGAAAGTATTCGAGTCTAAGAAATCTATTATCTTTTCGTTTTTTTGCAAATTCTTATTATCAACATTACCTCATGTCAAAGCCTTAGGTTCATATTAGATATGACACCTATCTACCAACTTGTAAAATTAATTGACATACTTAAAAGTGGTCGGCGTTCTCATAACGAAATAAAGAAATGTTATGTTGAAGATAACATAATACATATGTACTTAGTTCGAATTTATCTTCCTAATATTGTTCTGTTACTTGTAATTGTTCGAGTTATACATAAAGTCAATGATCTAGGACAATGATTAGAGAGCAGTGAATTGATGAGAAAGTATCTAAATACATAAAAGACAAAGGTGACTGACTGACTGACTCACTGACTGATCTGTCAACGCACAGCTTATACTACTAGATGAATTGGGCTGAAATTTTGCATACAGATAGCAATGATGACGAAGGCATCCACTAAGAAAGGATTTTTGAAAATTTAATCCCTAAAGGGGTAAAATAGGGGGTTGAAAAACCGAATTTAAAACGCAAACGCTAGTAGACAATAAAACTCAAAGTTTTTAAATCCGTACTTGGTAGGTATGCCATATGATCGTCATATTAAAGAAAGGAGGCATCGTTAAGGCGATTCCTCGAGCGCACCGCAATAGGCCGTTACACACTTTATTATACAACATCACCATTCAGCGGCCATGTTTTTCCGAAACGTGGGGCATAAACGGCGAACATTACCGCTTGTTTCACGGGAGTGCTCTTAAAGTCGTAAAAGGCACCATAAGTTTGAGTTACTCGCGACTCTAATGAATATGGCCCCTGTATATTTCAATTTGGTTACAGTAACGCGGCCATGCTAACACCTGTATGTGTAATTTCTTTATGTGATATCATAAACATTTGTTGCTAGGGTTGAATCAGTGTAAAAGCTAATTGCACATCAAAAAATATGACCCTTCATAATACCACTAACTAGCTTTTGCCTGCGCATTTGTCTGCTGTAGTTAGGCTTTTGAAAATCTAAAACTATTTGAATATTTTAAAAGATATGAACTGATTCATTTAATTTCGAATGTAGAACTCCAATAACGATCTCAAGTTAAAAATGTAATATGCAAATTCATAACCGTTTAACTTCGAGGGGCTCGCAACTGTGATTTAAACGCTTTTTCATTACTCGTGGAGGGCGATAATTCAGAATTATTGCCCCCTTTAACAATAACAAATTGTCGTTACTTGTTGCCAAATTTTACCTTTTGTGATTGCGTGTCGTGATTTTTATTTATGACTACAGAAAACTTTATTTATTAGATAATATCTACTAGCAGATGTCTGCGACTTCTTACGCGTGATTGAGGATTTTATTTCCCGCGAAAACTCTCTTATTTTCTGGGATAAAAATTAGCCTATGTGTTATTCCAGACTATAAAATATCTCTATGCCAAATTTCTCTATGTTCAAATCTGTGTTGTCGTTGCGGCGTGATTGATTAACAAACATCTATCCATCCATCCATCCATACATCTAAACTTTCGCATTTATAATATTAACGGGATTAATAAAATGTATTAAATTTGAGCTAGTTTTTCTTTTCTGCTTTTCTCTTCAACTGACCTAAGCAAAGTTTGATTCTTATTTGAATACAAATTAAATGTCGAGATGGTTTGCAAATTGGTAACAGCTGTGTATTGAAGCTGTGTGTGTGTGTTCAAATAAGTTCTTCAGTAACTTTCGTAACTTCGTATTTAATGAAGTGCGCTCGAGATTGCTAGGTACTTTTAAAGATGGTCATAAAAATGCATATAGTTCAAAGAACTGATGGTATTTGGCGGTCCAAGATGTTGGAGTAGCCATCCGGTACCTACAGGAAACTGACATACAGAGCGACAAATCGAGATCTGTGGAAGTCCATGCAAGAGATATATTTCCAGAAGTGAACATCTATGGTTGATAAAGAAGAAAAATGCTCTCTTCGATAACAATTGATCAAGATGGGCGATAGTTTCACAGTGATAGTAACTGAAGACACAATAGTGGCACAAGACCGTGTGCTGTGGAAATCTACGCGAGAGACCTACGTCCAAGCAGAAGAGTGAAACAAAGGCGATAGCTATGGCGACTTGTAGCCTCTAAAATACTACAGATAAAGTATGTAGTTAGCATAAGTATAGGCTATTATTACAATTATAAACTAGGTCAAGGCAAGTTTGAAATTGAGTACAAAACGCAACAACCATAGAATTTGGAAACCCGTATCAAATCCGCAACAAACGTTTTTCACATTTGTTACCGTGAAATGTGTGTTTGTCATTAGAGTCTTCACGGCTTTTATCCCATTTATTTCCCTTCTAAATCACGAGCATTGTCAATTTACCACGGCTGTCTATTCTATTCACACACCGAACGATTACTTGGCTCCACAGTGTAGCCAACTTTCTGATAAAGTTTACTGATAGTTCCAGTTAGTTCAGTAAAACGCTGGCGATATTTTTACGCTGCGGCAACAATACAGGGTGTGCGCCCTAGTGAGCGTCATTGTCGTCGACTTGATGAATCGATATAACGCGTATTGTCAGACTCCCCACAGCTGTCATCTGTCACAGATAGCTGACACTTGGACCCGTTTTTTTGACACGTCCTTTGTGATCGCTCAGTGTAGCGTACAGCGAAATGAGTTGATATCGATCGCTCAATATTATACCGTAGTGAAGAGGGTTTCGAGTATGAATTGAGCTCATAAATAAATAAGCGGTGTCGTAGCGTGTTTGGTTTTTTTCTGCGGTGATGTACGCGTTTCTTTTGTTGCGATTCGGGGCGATTCGACGCGGTAGTTCGCCGGAGGGGAAATTTATGACTCTAAATAAATATTGTCGGCAGATAAATTGGTTTTATCCGATGATGAAAGTGGGTAAATATTTTTTTAGCCGACATCCGACGTTGTTGCGATAAAATTTATTTGCCCAATTAAGCTGCTGCATTGTTGTCGCATTTGCGACCTCGGTCTGTTGGCCAATTGCAATAATATGCAATATTTTATAAATGTAAAAGACTCCCTAAATAAATATTAATTATAGTTTAAAAAAATATTGATTTTGATGACAGTTCATCCAATGCAGCACATAGCTCGCTAACTATGTGTCGCAAATAAAGCTAAACGTCACTGAGACGACGATGAAGAGAGAGCATGCTCGAATTTTCAGAAACCCGTCTGAAGATTCTGATCCTTCACCAACATTTGTTGGCTAAACGATGGTGGTTATGAAGCTGAAGGAAAGTCATTTGACCACCTTGCACTGGAAAGAGAAGTGTCAGCACAAAGGAACCATTGTAGCTGAAAAATGATTGATGAGCTGGAGCTGGAAGATTCCCAAACGCTGCGCAGCTGAGATATCTATTTCGAAATTGTACCTAGGCCGTGTGTTTCAGCCCTCGAGCATATATTAGTCTTCTATAATTTTGAGTACTTGAAGCCTAAAGTCCTCAAACACTGCATTTTGTCAGTTATGGCTCCGGAATATGGTCGCTAACTAAGCACATCATAAGAAGGCTCAAGATCACTAAGCGGGCAATGAAGAGAGTTATGTTCGGAGTATGCCTACCAGTTCAAATGAGGAGAGAGGAGAGTTTGACTTAATTTGAGTTCGCTCAAAGGTTTGCGAAACTGAATTGGTAATGACACATGCTTTAAAGAACCGATGATCGTTAAGGTCCCAAGGTGCTGGAGTGGCGACTTTACATCGAAAAACTCATCATTTGCATATCCTGCACTATGTGGACCGACGACATCAGACCAGTCGGTGGGAGCTACTGGATACAGGTGCCACAAGACCGAGACTTTTGAAAGGTCATACAAGAGACCGTTATCTAGCAGTGGATGTCTATCGGTTGATAAAGAAGAAGAATTACCACAGCTACTAAATACTTTCTGCAAGGTGATTCTTCCATGGCGATGAGATAAGTTAAAAAGGCAAATTCGCGTACGCGTCACCGTCGAGTCGTAAAGCGAGCAATAACTCTGAGTTATCGCGCCGCAAGTAATGAAACCCCCTGTATATCACAATTTCGAGCGCGCCTCGACGCTAAATGGCGGCAATGAATTAGCGCACACATTTTTTACTTTGATCATAATTTTTATATTATCGCCCCCTCTACATATTTATGATAAAGCCGGTCTGCAATATTTAAATTGTGTCCAAATCAATAGTAATAATTTGCATTTCGTCGTTTTACTTTCTTAACCTCGTATCTGAAACTTTGTTTTTCATAAATAGAAATTACTAACCTTGTTTAATAACTACAACAAATTCTTATTGATACTTATACACATATTATAATATATTCACAAATAATAATAAAAAAAACTCTTATAAAAAAAACTTACTTAGTTATTTGTCATTTTCCAAAACATTGGAAATACACATACAAGGTTGAAAAAGTAAGGCGAATGATGCTGTAGGTACCTATTTCTTTAACCCTTAGAGCCCCGTGTCTGGTAGTCCTTCTGTCTATCAATGAAGGAATTCCTTACTTTGCGTAATCAATGTCCTATTTTACTAAAAATAATTAATATCAACCGATAATATTTTGTATTACAAACAAAGATTAATGAAGACAGATAAAGACAGAAGCCACTAGTAATTAAAAGAATGAATAAAAAACGAACAACCTCGTTCATACCAATTACCAAAAACCAGACGTAGTAAATCTCGCAAAGTCGCGGGCGGTCCACAACACAAATCCAAAAATGACCCCCGTCATTTTATTTAAAAGACTTTTGTTGAGTTTTACACCTTGAAGCGAAGCGACCAAGTGACCACCCGTACTTTGCGACAATCGGCCAATCCATTACTTGCGCTATACAAAATGTTTGTACAACCCTGGATACGTTAACAACCAAAAACCAACTCTAAATTAAACGGAATAGAGTTCACTATCATTAGTTCACAAAAAATCTTACTTCAAATCAGAGGATTGAAACCTTTCATCTTTTGCATTTACAAAAATGGACTTTATCTACCAATTGATACAGTTTAAAATGGTTTGCTGAGTAGATGCAATTCACGTAGCTCCACAAGAGTGATGTTTACACAATTCCGCGCTTTCAAAGCTCAGGAAGCAGCGCTCATGTCTGTTTGTCTGTCACGATTGAAGGCGACAATGGTACATCGCTTTGAACGAAATATTGTGCGACTTCGCTGAGTAAAAGTTGCATTTCGTTGACTGGAGCTTGTCTGCTAAGTGCTTTAAGTTGTATGTTGCAGTTAGAAATTCAAATTTTCACGTTACGAACTTTTTACTATTTTCATGTTCCTGACAGCGCACTACATGCTATTTCTGCTCATTGGTCTGCCACATTGGTCTAGTGGTTAGCAAGTTCGACTGCGGATGACGAAGTCCCGGCTTCGATTCCCGGGTCAGGCCAAAAAATGTTATAATCAGATTGTGATCATTCTTTTTTATTTGTTTACATTTACTTCATCCTACGGAAAAGTAAAGATTTCATCTTAATCGGTTCAGTCGTTTTCAAGATTTTGCCTTTTCAGTAATTCTTTGTTAAGGTATACTGAAGCTGGTTTAATTTTTCTTAAATTATAGCTTGTTGTTTCTTCCCTTTATTATTTAGTGCAATGTACCTACTTGACTGTTGATTAATAAAAAAATAAATATCTGCTAAATCTGCTGCTCATGAGTTCATCACATTATTATCCCTCGTAATTCCCTACCTTTTAAGGGATCACGACCCTCAGTAATGAATACGACGACGACGCAAAAAGAGATAAAACTGGAAGCTTTTGCGTATCCGTGGGACGATAACGGGCTGTCACTTGTGCTAGATACAAGCTTTGAATTCAATCATGTAGGTAGCTGAGTGGCTGAGCGCTAGCGCCGAGTAATCCAGTTACCAGATTAAAATATTTAATGTACAGGATGATTCTATTTATTTACTTATTTTGTACCAAACAACGTATATAAAACAAGAAAAAAATGAAAGGAAAAATATATGACTAGCTTTTGACTTTTGACATCTCAAGGTCAACACACTTTCAGTACTGCACCCTTATTGGGGCTTATCGGTAAATTAACACCATTATAATTTCAATCTATCCCGGTCTCGTCTCCGAATGGGAAGGGTTTAAGCCCAAAGCCATCCAACCCGGCAAAATTTGCAAAAGGTCGTAGGTTTGAACCCTGCCCGTTGCACTACTGGCGTATCCACTCATAGGACAAGCTTTCGCTTATTCAGAGGGGAAAGGAGAATATAAGTCAAGTTCAGCTTGGCTAATATTCTTTTTTTTTTTTTTTTGGATCGGCGGACTTCATCCACATCTGCAATGGTTATTGGTTAAGACAAATGAAATTTAATTGCTTGAACACATTCAACTTCGAATGAACACAAAAAATAATTATCTGGTTTATCCCAGCAGGAAGCAGCCCTGTATATTTTAGTTATTTTATAAAGTGTCGCGGTAGTTTTGAAGTGAGCGGCCGTCACATCGCTATCTGGCCTCGGACGTCACCCTTTCAGTACTGCGCCCTTATCGGGGCTTACCGGTAAATTGAGGTGTAAACCGTCCGCCGTGTGGACTTTACAATGTTTGACGTTAACCTGGTTAAGTTAGATATGTATTTATATTTATATTTCTGTGGCTATAAAGTCTTATGTCTAGGAAAGAGCGAATTATATGATGTAATAAAAATGTTTTTTGCACGCCAAGCTTGGTCTGTTGATACCTTTTTAATTGTAAAACTAAGACCTATGTATATTTCACGTACCATATTCTTGCAAAATAAAAAATGATTGATTGATTGATGCTTTTTCTTTGAGCATTATACAGGATGATTTTTTTGGTTGTGCAAAAATTTTTTTATGTCGTATATAAACGAAATTTAACCAAAACGTATTTCTTTTTTTTTATTTTATTTAAGAATATGTAATATTATGACCATGATTTGCTTATTTTATGGTCAGATATGTTAAAAAAAAATATTTCAGAAAAGGTACAAAACTATTAATGGAAATATGTTCTATTAACGATATAGAACCACCAAAAAAAATTTGTGTACTGCCTAAAAAATCTTCCTGTATAATCATATCACGGCATTTTTTCATCACAGACTCTCGATTTCTTACAATCAGGCAGTCTAATGAGTTCCTGTGCAGATACACAATAAAAGAAAAAGGTCAAAGAGAAAAAAAAATGCTTGACCTTATTCTCGGTCATTTTGATTAATTAACTATTAAAAATACACGTTCTAAAAGTTAAAAATTTATATTTAGAATTGTTAAAATGTAATTTTATTTAAATTATCATTAAGTACTTAATCTTTGTTAACTTAAGCCATCGATAACGTCGGTCTACACAAGCACTTTACTACAAAGTAAATATTCTGTCAAGAAATATCGCTATAGCATTCTTTATCTGTGATCGATTGGATCGTTAAAAATCAATATTGTCGATAATATAGTGGCTTCTTTCATCAACTCACCTTCCTAACCTTCTGGTATTTTAATTATTTTCATTACTGTAGTATTTTTATAAATATCCAACTAGTATTTTTATTAATTGCAGTGAACTTAAAACAAGTACATAGCAATACTTGAGTAGCAATCGTTGATTTTTTTATAATTTTATTATACTAGTGGATGCTCGCGGCTTCGCTCGCGTGGCATTTTGCTTTTAGGATCTCTTTGATTTTCCGGGATAAAAAGTACCTAGCCTATGTCACTCTCCCGGTCCTCAACTATACCCATGCAAAAAACATCTCGATCCGTTGCTTTGTTGTGACGTTATTGAAGGACAAACCAACAAACAAACACTGTCCCATTTATAATATTAGTAAGGATTCGTTTAAGGTTTGATCAAATATTACATCATTGATCTTCATTATAATATCATCTAAATTTTTACTACGCTAGTTTTAATTTAATCCCAACTACCCGATCTATGGCAGACCCTTGACATTTTCAGTAGGACAAAATTCGATTAACAAAACGCACATTACGCTCATCAATAACACGTATCTAATCCACGACAGGCCGCATCAATAAATTATGGCTAAGTGAAACACAAATGATAATGTCAATCGAGCAAACGTGGGTCCTATACAATTGTACAAACATTGACCCGATGGTTATTAGGGCCAACTTACTACGTTCCTACGTTCACAACCTGCATTACAGTTTAAACCTTATCATGAATTACCTAAAACACATTTTACAACGATTCTACGTTAACTTACACGTCTTAAGCTCTATCGAAGTAATTTAAATCTTCTGAGTCAGATAATAGAGCAGCTTTTGTAGTTTTATGTGTTTCAGTTATGATATTAACATTATGTAGCATGTTACAAGCTTTTTCAAATGAATTTAAATCTTGTGACTCAAATGCTAAAGCTCGTTTTTCAATATGAGTTGGACTAGTTAAGATTTTATAGTTGTGGGGTACTGGAGGAAACAACTCCATCCATCATCGGTAAGTGATCGATGAGGTCTGCCCAAATATTAGAATTATTTGATATTTGAGTGCGGGAGCGACTGTACACACTTGCCACTGTTCGGCGATATGAAATAAGGTATTAATTTTGGTAGAGTGAATGGCATACCGAAAATATTGGGAATGTTGTTTTTTTTTGTTTACATTTTTTTTTACCGTGGCAAGAAAGCTCTTGGTTGAGATCTCACCTGATTTGTAAGTTACGATGCAGTGCGAACTGAAACTGGGCTAACCATGTGGTATGGCAGTTTTTATGAAACCTAAACCTCTATTATCAGTTTCTACACAGCAACGTAGGTACCAGAAAGCTAAATCGATTGGGTGGTAATTGGTGACCGACCTCCTAATAGACCAGACCAGAGGCAATTTATAAATTACCAAATTTCTCCTGCTGAGAATCGAATTCGGGAAATAACATGCATCAAACTATATTACGTAGGTATTCCGTGCTAGGGTGACACCTGATTTTTACTAAAAATCATGCCTCCATCCATCGTCTCAGGTTCGATTCCCGGCGGGGGCAATTTCGGAATTTATAATTATTTTCGGCGTGTAGAAACAAATTAGGGGTATGGATTGAATTTACACCGCCATACCCCTTGCAAGTTAGCTCGCTACCATCTTAGACTCCATCATCACTTACCATCAGGTGAGATAGCAGTCAAGGTCTTCTTGTCATCGAATTAAAAATAGAAGTCTTCTGAAAAGAAGCGGTCATCTCTATGTCCATAGAGCGTATGCGCTATTGGCTTTCAGCCTAAATCTTTTCGTCCAGTCAGCGTGGGAATATTAAAAGCGTCAATCAAACTAATTCGTCGTGTCGGAGTCGTGGACGTATCGCCGCCGTCACGCCGCCGTCACGCCGCCGCGCCGTCACGCCGCTATGATGAATGGCGGAGTCGTTAATCACGAGACGGGTCATCATTCACCGTCACTGCTAGGGGTGTTAGCGCGTAGAGTAGCGATAGCGGTGTGTAAGCTTTGATTTTTTGAAAACAGTTCACCTATACTTACTTCAGTTTTTAGATATACAGTCAATTTATTTCAGACTTCCTTTGCGTGGATTGAGGATTTTAATTCCCGCGGGAACTCTCTTATTTTCCGGGATAAAAAGCCTATGTGTTATTCTAGAGTTCTAGACTACTACCTATCTCTGTGCCAAACAGCCAAATCCGTTCTGTCAAATTGAGTAACAAACAACAAATTAGTATGATGTGATAAGTGTGATATTAGAATATTACAGTCTTACGTCTTTTTCGCTGACATAGCTTCACCTATGTCTACTTCTTCTAATATATGTTGTTTTGTAAACTTTTATATGTACATAAAAAATAAAAATAAAATAATTAAAAATAAAATAGCTTATACTGTGGCATGACCAAGAAAATGGGGGAAGGGCCGCAAAGTGAATTGTGTTCGTCGAAACGGCTCATTTTAATTCTTGTGTTAATATAACAAATTGCTCCCAGGTGGCGCCCTCGCGTGCCTATCTAATGTTTTACTAGCTGATGCCCGCGATTTCGTCCGCATCCATTTACTTGTTAAAAACCCCGCCGGAACTCTTTGAATATCCGGAATAAAAAATAGATTGTGTCTCTCCAGGTCCTCGACTACATCTATGCAAAAAATAACCTCAATTCGTAGCTCTGTTGTGATATGATTGAAGGACAAACCAACAAACTAACAGAGCAACAAATAACCATACTTTTGCATTTAAAGTACAAGCACAAGCACAGGTAGCATAAGCTTTCTGCTTATTTGGAGGGGATAGAAGGATATTAGTCAACTTCAGCTTGGCTAATATATTTAAAAAAAAAAGTAAAGCGCTGCGGTAAATACAGAGATTATATCTTTTTTCGATAGGTATCTCAATCAGGTTTCTAGTTCATATCACATAGCGATTACCATCTTAATAAACAGACGTCATTAAAAAATGTGCAATAATTTATCTTTTTAGCATATCTAAGATATAATAATGATGGCTGATTAACACTATAATTTATAGGTTTTAAGGTGATGAAATATTACAGCTAGAGAACGTTGTAGTAGATAGATAGATAGATCATTTGTTCACCAAAATGCAAGAAATAAATAAATGCAGGTAGAAGAAGGTAGAGATCTACTACCATATTCTCAGGTTATAATAATGGTCATGTAGCACGGAAACCACAAAGCTACGTCGGTAATAGACGTCTTAACATCGTCGTCCCTGGAACTAAATCTCGCGGCCGTCCAAGAAAGCGCTGGCCATACCTTGTAGGCGCCGATATGCGAGCCAATAAATTGTGAAAATCGGATGCACAAGACCGGGCAAAGTGGACAAAAGCATACCAGAAAGCGAACCCCCCCAAGTGGGACAACGTTTAGTCGTAGAAGAAGAACGTTATAGAAGAGAGTAGGGCAAAACACATTATTTTCTCCGCCGGAACCTTGCATGAAATTACTTTGCACTGCAGCCTGTAAAGACAAGCATCGAGAGGCTTCCTTGCTGAGTGGGAAGCTAGCTAATGACTACGAGACAAAGTAAAGTGAATTACCTCTGCTGCAGCAGCCAGGTTTTCAACGCGACTTATTCTGGCGTATTGTTTTCAATATTTTCAGCGCGTGCGGCTCTCCGTTGTGCATCAAGATTATACAACCTGAAACTTAAGAAGGTACTCTACAATCATAATGTAAAGTCATCATCATCGTCATCATCATTATCAGAAACCCATCAACGGCTCACTATTCAGCGCAGGTCACCGGTCAGAAAAGGGTTATATATAGGCCATCAAAGCAAATTGGCAGACTTCACACACCTTTGGAGAGTGACATAGGCTACTTTTTATCCCGGAAAATCAAAAAGTTCCCGCGGGATTTTAAAAACTAAACTATCCAGACGAAGCCGCGGTCATCAGCTAGCTTATATTATTAGTAGCAGTAGGATGCAGCGTCGTAATCGCTAATTTTTGGGTAAATCTTAAGATACTCGTAAATATACTTACATTAATCACAACAATCTTAGATGTAGAGCACCCGTCACACTCACTGATAAGATTCTACTGTAATATTGTACAGATTTAATTAGCGAGATAGTGGTGATAAGTATCTTAAGGTGTACACACATACGTAATTACCTTTTTTTAGAGCTAAGCTTTTGATTGTTAATAGATAGCATGCGATAACAAAAAAGTTGCACAAAAATAAAAACGTACACAAAAAGTAGTTACTAAATACTGCTACTTCTAAACTAGCTGATTGCTACGGCTTCGACTAAAAATCCTTACTGATATTATGTGAAATATGGTTTGTCCTTCAATCACGCCACAACAGAGCGCATCGATATGATTTTTTGCATTTCTCTAACTAACTCTAGTCTTATTTTCCATGCAAAAAACTATCCTATATCTAATTCCAGGATTTCAGCTACGAGTATATGCCTATTAATAATAAAATTAATATATTAATTAAGAATTAATTGTAAATGAAAATGAAAATGAAAATGAGTATCTAAGGTAGAGAAACTAACCTAAACTTATTATTTTACAGAATGCTATAAAAGAACTTGCGTTGTGGTCGCACCTTTAACACAAGCTTCAGCTAAGATTGCAATCGTTATCATTATGACTTATTATTAAAATGATGTTTTGCATCAATCGCGGATCCGTTATTTGTATAATTTTAAGTAATACCAGTGAATGATACGCAGTTAGGATTTTATCGACTACCTAAGTAGATTTGATAAAATTTTCCTTGTATAAATTTTATGCTTCATTATCTACGATCAACAATAATTGTAATTAGTTTATTATCAATCAGATGAATGTTTGCGATTTTGCCCGCATCCTCTTAGGTTTTTTTTTTTTTGATAAAAAGTATGTAACGTCCTTAGCCTAAAAACCGACACTCGTTGTGCCTGTAAAGATTGTTAAAACTTTGAAAAAGTTGAATTCGCAGGCAAAAGCTAGTATGTAATAATAAATGCTAAAGTGTTTTTGTTCGTTGGTTTGTCCTCCAATCACTGAGAAACGGACCAACGAATCATTGTAATTTTTTGGATGGGCAGCTATAGTATTTTGTTTTTTTTTATTCGATGATAAGATAGTCCTTGACTGCGATCTCACCTGATGGTAAGTGACGATGTAGTCTAAGATAGTAGCGGGCTAACTTGGAAAGGGCTTACCCCTTGTCGGTTTCTACACGCCATCGTGCCGGAAGTCGGAACACTAAATGGCTTGGTGGCACGTCTTTGACGGTAGGGTAGTAACTAACTAGGGCCAAAGCCTCCCACCAGTTAAATTGTAGATATTAATTCTTTTAATTCGATAAGAAGTTATCCAGCAAATAAGAAAAGACAGTTTCCTGAACTAACTGTAGCTCATAAATCATAGTTTTGTCAGTGTCAAGCTCAGTCCCCGGGCCGCTGCGAGGCGGCGGCGCGGCGCTGACAGCTTCCGCCTCGTTCATCATCCGCGACACGAGGCATGTGTGCCTCGATGCTGTATTACTTGCTAATTGCGTGTACTACTCGCATAACTACCTACTTGACTTCTCAGACCGTTTCTTTATCAACTTATAGGCATTCGCTGTTGGACAGTCTTTTGTATACTTCCACGTGACTTGGTCTTGTGCCGCCTTTATCCAACAGTTTCCTGCAACTGTATACGTCATGGGGGGTGGGGTCTGCCAACATTTAGAATTCCAGTGAGAGGTTGCCAACGGCCATCGGTTTATTCTATCAATGACAAGTTGAATGCGAAGTTGAAGTGGCAATGGGCGGGGTACACGTCCGATGGGTTCCATAGCTGAACTAAACATCATCAGCAATGTGCCACTTTCCACATCCACATTTCTGATTTGATCTCGCAAATATATACTCAGAGCATAGGTTCTCCGTCGCCCGCTGTGCCTAATTTAAAGGTCAAGAAAAACATCGTAAGGTATACCTACTGCATGCCTGAGTTTTGTCCATTATGGTATCAAAGGTGTCTGAGGTCTGCCAATTCATTCTTAGCCAGAGCGGTAAACTATAGTGAAAAAAATGTTCATTCTGAGAGGAGAATTGTGCCTAGTAGTGGGCGAACCATGGTGATGATGATGATGAATGATGATAATACGACAATAAGTTTTGCTTTTTAACTAACGGTCTAACATCTAATACGATGAATGATGTCTGCATAACAACTAGACAATCCTCCGCTACTTCATTCATTCGGAAAGAAAGCACTTCAAACAATATATTGCGAGTCAGGTATACTTAAGTTTGTGTTATCATAAATTCAGCCACTTCCAAAAGACGTGAAGGAAGTTTTCGAGTAACAAAGTGCAAGCTCTCATATCCGACACGCGTATGAATAAATCATGCCCGCCCCCGTGATAAAGTGGCCATGTATATCGCGGTGGTCATTTATCACACCCGCCCAGACTCGCTTGACCTTCCTCGTCAGCTATTTTTCATTCACACGCAGGCCACTGTGGTGTAGACTGTTGTATTTCTTAAATGGCGATAGATATTATCGTCCTCTCATCCGTGTTGATGTAAAATCAATGATTTACTAGCATTATTAAAGTGTGATAAGCTTTCAGCTTATTTAAAAAAAATTAGATAGAAAAACGTTGTGTACCTACTTTGGACAATCTAACTTTGTTGACTTATAACTTAACTAACTTCAAAGCAAGAGTAAATAGCCAGCTTCTAAGCAAGCTTGCGTCAACCTGAACCCTTCATCTTTTTGCTATTGGCTATTGGACATTTGGAAAAAATAAGACGTGATTTTCTTTAAGTAGGATATTTTTAACTATGTATTTGTAAAGCTCGGCGACTATAATTTTCATAAAAACGACATTAAAACCTTATTATTTATTCGTAGATTACATTAATATAAACATATAATTTTTTTAACCAACTTCCAAAAAGGAGGAGGTTATCAATTCGGCCGCTATTTTTTTTTTATACCAATATGTCTACCGGATTTTTCCTACCGGGAAAAAATTTACTTCACATGCCAGTATAAAGAATATCAAGTATAAAATTCGAAGACTTTCCTCTATTTCTTCAGGATCCCATTATCGGATCCTGATCTCCATGGTCCATGAACCTCTTAAGAGGTGGTTCTACACATTGATTGGCACTTCCATTTGAAAAGAATTTTAGCACGACACCAATTTCACATCGTTATCTTGACTTCATTATGTAGAGCATAATTAATTTTTGTACATCTTTTTTGCCGAGTGTCAACCAACTTGACATAGTGGGTTTTTTATTGCATCCCAACATTGATTGTTAGCTCTATCTAAATTAATATTATAAAGAGGAAAAATATTGTTTGTTTGTAATGGATAAACTTAAAAACTATTTAACCGATTTTAAAAAATCTTTCAGCTACATATAAAAAGCTACATTATCAGTAGAGGAAGAAAGAGAAGGTTATAATAGATAATAAGTTACCATTAGGATGAAACCATACCATACTATATAATACCATACAATATGTACAGAAGGATTTTGACTTTAGCCATACAAGTCAGTTTTTTGAATTTTTTAAATATATTTAACCTACTTAAATAATCATCCTGTATAAAACCTTACTAAACGCGGATGAAGTCGCGGGCAACAGGGCAGCTATTATATTAAGTGTCGATTTCAATAAATAACAGCGAGTGACGTTTAAGCGAGGAAATATAATAAATGGTATGCCTATTTTAATGTCAGTAATGATTGATAGCTCTGAAGCTTAATTTGAATTGAATGACACCCTAAGAGGGATATTTGTCTATTTCTTTATTAAGATTATACAAACAAGACAAGCAGTACCTACCTAAGGCGTTCAGGCTGGTGGGAGGCATTGGCCGTGGCTAGTTACCACCCTACCGTCAAAGATGTGCTGCCAAGCGATACAACGTTCCGGCACGATGGCGTGTAGAAACCGATTAGGAGTATGGGTTGAATCTACACTGCCTTCCAAGTTAGCCCGCTACCATCTTAGACTGCATCGTCACTTACCATCAGGTGAGATCGCAATCAAGGGCTATATTGTCAATGAATAAAAAAAAAGTTAATCTTGAACGGAATTTCTTAGGATTATTAAAACTTCGGCTTCGGTGTCAGCCAGATATCAACCTACGGTCGGACACTACTTTCAACTCCACAGCTAAATAGGGTGTAAGTACTAAATTAGGTGACTGCTGCTGTCCAACTGTGATTTGTGGTATACCGGCGAACGGCCAGCCTATGTGTAGATAATGTACCCTGTCATGCGTTTGGCAAACAAAAGCCGGCGGTAATTACTCAACACCGGCGGCGTTGCCGATTGACTTTGATAAAACGGCCCAACCTACTTGTTTAACGCGATTTATTACCTGCGAGCCGCTGCCTCTACGTCCGTTACACTGATCGCGAATTTCGGATGAGTTATTTGTAGCTATTCCTAACCCCCTTCGATATGGATGGGGTGATAAAAGTTCTGATGTGATTTATTTTGTTGTTGAAAACTCAAACTGCAAGTTGAAATATTCTTTGTTAATATATAAATAACGTGCAGTACCACTTAGAGGACTACTGTGTATATTGTACAAGCAAACATAACACATTAAATACTTGTAGTTACTTGTTAAAATTAATGACATTAATCGTAACACAAAGATATAATTTGTGTCACGGTTAATGTCACAAAATTGGCAATTTTTAATAATTACTGACGAGGATGAGATAATTTTTTCATATTGCCCGGTAATACATATTATTAAAGTCAAAGTAATTATTAATATATATATAGCTACTCGTGCTGATTCACTGACTCACTCACTCATTGATCACCTCTCCTGTAAAATTTTGTATGAAAAAATTTTTTTTCACTCATGGTTTCGTATAGAAGACAAAAATTCATTCGGAAGAAAAATATGGAGAGAGCTGATGATTGAAGATTTCGGAGACGGATGAGGAGCACCGGGCAGGGTATCGAAGATAGGTGGGGGGTGTTCAACCAAATGTCACTCGAAACCTCATCCAATTGGCAAAGAGCTGAAAAAAACTCCAAAATGGCGGATTCAAGATGGCGGCCATACAAATTTCGTCGGAGTCTATCTCGGAAACTATAAAAGATGGAAGAGTGGTTTGTTGGAAAAGGATGATCAGGACCCGAAGGTCTACTTGATGAATAGAAAAAAAATTCAAGATGGCGGAATTAATTTTTTTCCATACAAAATATATGCAACACTTTAATAGGTTCCTTTTTAAAATTTCTAATGGTTTTGTAGAGAGGACAAAAATTAATTTGGAGGAAAAATATGGAGAGAGCTGATGGTTGAGGATTTCGGAGACGGGTAAGGAGCACCGGCCAGGGTATCGAAGATAGGTGGAGGGTGTTCAACCAAATGTCACTCGAAACCTCATCCAGTTGGCAAAGAGCCGAAAAAAAAACTCCAAAATGGCGGATTCAAGATGGCGGCGATACAAATTTCGTCGGTGTCTATCTCGGAGACTACAAGAGATGGAAGAGTGGTTTCTTGGAAAAAGATGATCAAGACCGAAAGTCTACTTGATGAATAGCAAAAAAATTCAAGATGGCGGATTTTTTTTTTCATATAAAATGTATGCAAGACTTTGATACGTTCCTTTCCAAAATTTCTGATGGTTTCGTATAGAGGACAAAAATTCATCTGGATGAAAACTATGGAGGGAGCTGATGATTAAGGATTTCGGAGACGGGTGAGGAGCACGGTCTGGGTATTAAAGATAGGTTGAGGGTGCCCAAACAAAAATCACTCGAAACATCATCCAATTGGCAATGAGCTGAAAAGAAATACCAAAATGGCGGATTCAAGATGGCGGCCATACAAATGTCGTTGGTCTCTATCTCGGAGACTATAAAAGATGTAAGAGTCGTTTCTTGGAAAAAGATGATCAAGACCCGAAGATCTACTTGGTGAACAGAAAACACGCGGTTCGCTTTAGCGAGCCGCGCACCCACGCGCCCTACTAGTTAATATATATATAGCTACTCGTGCTGATTCACTGACTGACTCATTGATCACCTCTCCTGTAAAATTTTGTATGGAAAAATTTTTTTTCACTCACGGTTTCGTACAGAGGAGAAAAATTCATTCGGAACAAAAATATGGAGAGAGCTGATGATTGAGGATTTCGGAGACGGGTGAGGAGCACCGGCCAGGGTATCGAAGATAGGTGGGGGGTGTTTGACCAAATGTCACTCGAAACCTCATCCAATTGGCAAAGAGCCGAAAAAAAACTCCAAAATGGCGGATTCAAGATGGCGGCCATACAAATTTTGTTTGTGTCTATCTCGGAAACTATAAAAGAGGGAAGAGTGGTTTCTTGGAAAAGGATGATCAGGAGCCAAAGGTCCACCTGATGAATAGAAAAAAATTCAAGATGGCGGAATTTATTTTTTTCCATACAAAATATATGCAAGACTTTAATACGGTTCCTTTTCAAAATTTCCAATGGTTTCGTAGAGAGAACAAAAATTCATTTGGAGGAAAAATATGGAGAGAGCTGATGGTTGAGGATTTCGGAGACGGGTGAGGAGCACGGCCAGGGTATCGAAGATAGGTGGGGGGTGTTCCACCTAATGTCACTCGAAACCTCATCCAATTGGCAAAGAGCCGAAAAAAAACTCCAAAATGGCGAATTCAAGATGGCGGCCATACAAATTTTGTTAGTGTCTATCTCGGAGAGTATAAGAGATGGAAGAGTGATTTCTTGGAAAAAGGTGATCAGGACCCGAAGGTCCACTTGGTGAACAGAAAAGAATTCAAGATGGCGGAATTTATTTTTTTCCATACAAAATATATGCAAGACTTTAATACGGTTCCTTTTCAAAATTTCTGATGGTTTCGTAGAGAGGACAAAAATTTATTTGGAGGAAAAATATGGAGAGAGCTGATGGTTGAGGATTTCGGAGACGGGTGAGGAGCACGGCCAGGGTTTCAAAGATAGGTGGGTGGTATTGGAACAAAAGTCACTCGAAACCTCATCCAATTGGCAGAGAGCCAAAAAAATTCAAAATGGCGGATTCAAGATGGCGGCCATACAAATTTCGTCGGTGTCTATCTCGGAGACTATGAAAGATGGAAGAGTAGTTTCTTAGAAAAAGATAATCAGGACCCGATGGTCTACTTGATGAATAGAAAAAAATTAAAGATGGCGGAATTTATTTTATACAAAAATAATGGCGAATTGAGAACTATGCAAGAATTTCATATGGTTCCTTTGCAAAATTTCTGATGATTCGAAGGAAAAATATGGAGAGAGCTGATGAATTAGGATTTCGGAGACGGGTGAGGAGCACGGCCAAGGTATCGAAGATAGGTGGGCAGTGTTCAAACAAAAGTCACTTGAAACCTCATCCAATTGGCAGAAAGCTAAAAAAAAATTCCAAAATGGCGGATTCAAGATGGCGGCCATACAAATTTCGTCGATGTCTATCTTAAAGAGTGTACAAGTTGGAATTGTGGTTTTGTGGTCGAAAATGATCAGGCCCTGAATGTCTAAGAGCAGAAAAACCGCGGTCCGCTGCAGCGGGCCGCGCACCCACGCGCCCTACTAGTTTTCCTAATATAAATCAAAATGACCAAATGTTTTAAAATCAAAATCATAATTTCGCACGTGACATTCACAATTCAACTGTCATTGTAAGTAGTTAGCGTTTTGGCCCGATTTGAGTAAATAACATTGTGCTTGATAAGCATAATACAATTTACAGAAATACAATATGCAGAGAGTGTCAGCCAAGGAGACGTTATTGCGCTCGCCACACTATTGCAAACTTTTTGAACAATCCTTGTGTGACACAGCAAGTGAACAGATACTGCCACATCCAAGCAGCCGCGCACAAGTTCGCCGCGCCGCGTCACACTGAGATGATCTATCAAGTTGTCTGCGGAAGATTAATGCGTACGGATGATTGACGATTTGCGGCGCGACGCGGGGCTCTAATGGCCGACGTGAGCCATTGTTTGAACAAACATCGCCTTGGTGTCTCAGAACCAGGTACAAAATATGCTACATATGTTACACTAGATGAAGTTTCACTCGATTTATTTAAATAACGTTTTTTTTGTCACAGCTTATCAACTGAAAATTCAGGCTAAAATTGAACGCGCTTTCCCAGAAGATGCCTATTCACTCTTAAGTTCAAGATAACAGCAAAAACAATAATAGGTAAAATTTTATTTGCAGAAAATCAAGCAAGTACTAATGTAGGACCCGTTACATAAATACCTAAATATTACAAATTATAATATTTTGATCCTTATCATACCTACCTATTTTACTTAACTTTATGCTAGGCCACTAATTTCATTTGCCAAATCAGTTCCAACTTGCCAAGTGACCAAGCTTTGAGCAAATATTGGAGCACTTTCTCCGAATGCCTGTTTATCGTTGATTAATGACGAAAATTTATTTGAAATTTATTTGAAATAAGGATATATGACTGTTCTATTTTGAAGTTTGTCGAGGTTATTGGCTAATAAATTAATAAATATTTAGCTGGTAAGGCTGGTAAGTATAGAGTATTGATATAACTAGTTGGTGCTCACAATTTCGTACGCGTGGATTTAGATTTTATAATTCCCACGGAAATTCTCATATTTTCCGGGATAAAAAGTCTACGTGTTATTCCAGACCAGAGAATCTATCTCTGTGTCAAATTTCAGTTAAATTGGTTCAGTCGTTGCGTCGTGATTGAGTAACAAACATCCATCCACACATTCATCCTGACAAACTTTCGCATTTATAATATTAGTAGGATATTTGAAGGCAATACCGGCTAAGAAGTCGTGAACATTCTAAGGTGGAAAACCGGAATCATTATCATATTCCTGCAAATCTGTCTATTTTACCTTAACATAACTTTTGCTAAAAAAAGAGAAACTATTATTTTATACTAACTTAACTCGAAGAATACGTATGCCATACGTATAGGTATAATAATATATGTAACCTGTGGGCATTCTTGTGGGGTCTTCAAAATTTTGAAAATAAAACTTTCTACCTACAGTAATATCAAAAATATCTATGAAATAGCGCTACAATTTAATCGTAATATTATGCGAATGTAAGAGATTTCTAAAAAAGATAATAATTTTAGTGATTTTTACACCTTATTACGCGATTGTATCTAAATTGCACAATTAAAAGTGAGATAAGAGCCGGCGGTCGAAGCGTGACGACCAGCGGAGCGCGACCGACGACGGCTGCGGCGAGAGATGACCGATATTTCACCTGCAAGGAAACCTTACTGTTTATTTTAATTTACATAAATATTTTTAAATTAATTATATTTATATTGTATAAATAATATTTTAGTTCCTTTTGGATCACGGTGCGACGGTCGCAGTATATCGATCGAAACGCTCTTCGATCGACGAACTTACCGGCACACGTTGCTAGCGGTGGTTTGTTCTCGAGTCATGAAAATATGCTTTGAATTTTTGATACAGAGATGTGGTCCAGGGTTCGAATCCTAGACAATCACCTCTAACTTTTTAGAGTAATGTGTGTTTGAAGAAATTAAATATCTCTTATGAATGGTGAGAATTCTGCGTAATGTTTTCAAAAGTATGTGGTGTCTACCAATCTGCACTAGGCCAGTCTGGCGAATAATTTTTTTATTTTTTTATTCGATGACAAGATAGCCCTTGACTGCGATCTCACCTGGTGGTAAGTGACGATGCAGTCTAAGATGGTAGCGGGCTAACTTGGAAGGGGTATAGCAGTGCCCAAACCCATCTCATTCTGAGATGACGACACGTGTCCAGTAGTAGTTTGGCGATTGGTTAAGATAAACTTAACCTGTAATATTGAATTAAAAAAATTTGGAAAACTATAAGGCTCAATGGAATATTCAGCTTCTAACATTCATTCAAGTTAAAGTGTTTAATTATTCGAGACCTATTCAGTAGATTTTCAATAAATCATGCCCCAAACACAATCATAAATTAAATTAGTTGAATTAACTATTATTAAAGCAATTAAGGTAAAACATTATATTATGAAATTACAATCTAAATTATCGCTTTAGTCAAGAGCTGACTTTTCAAACAAATGATTAATAACCACGCCATTCATAATCGTAATTGACCAAGTTTCTGAGGCTATTCGTTCGTAGAACTAGCGAATACCTCTAACTTTGTTTAGAATGTTTTAAATTGCTGGCTTTATAGGATACAGTGTTGCGCCAATAAAAATAGTACTGTCATATTATGGCCTGATCTGACACTAACCCTGTGATATTAAGAAACTCTCTAGGAAACGATGCCTTCTTGTTTTAATAGACAACGTTTCAGCGACAACTATGTCTATGGACATTTCATGCATTACATACTTTCTACGCCAGCTCTTGATCTTTCATCGGAGAAACCACCTCTTTGGACTTTTGACGACCTCCCTGCAGCAATGGTGAACGCTGTGGTCTTATAACTGGGAGATGTCGGGTTTGATTCCCGGCGGGGACAATTTGGAAATTTATTATTTCTAAATTATCTGTGGTCTGGTAGGGTGGTAACTAGCTATGGGCAAAGCCACCCGTTTTGGCCGTAACTAGTTACTAACCTGCCATCAAAGATGCCCCGCCAAGCGTTCCGGCACGATAGCGACTAGAAACAGATTTGGGGCTTACGCCGCTTACGTCTTCACCAGAGAAAACAGAAGCAAGGCTTTCACATTTCGTCAAAGTAGTCAAAGAGACTGTATAAACCAATTACAAGTTTTCAACATTCCTAAAACTAAAAATTTTGCGACATCACTACTATCAGTAAAAGATCAGTAATCACAAATTAAGTTGTCAAAAAACACAATTTTCAGCCCACTTTTAATTATCGCAGAGATATAACTCCCTACACTGTAATGCTATGTATATGTATAACACCCGTAACATATTAGCATACAGAGCTCGCTCGACAGTCGACTTGTTCAGCTGCCACCAGCCGTCACCGCGCGCCCCGACGCGACTGTAAATCACATGTACGAGAAATAGTATGGGAGCCGGCAACCTATTCTTGACATGCCGATCATTTGCTGCAAAAATGTTTTATAGCAAAAAATTGGTAGTGATTTTAACTAGTAATACAGGAAAAAAATCGCTATTTCATCTTGTATGAAAACTATATTAGTTGAAAAGTAAACTCACAGAAGATTTTCTTAAAAATCAAAGACAAGATTTTGAAAATCTAGAAACCTTGTCTTGCCCTCTCGAAACCACGTTTGCAGCAAACGTGCGATGTGTTTATCGCTGGTCTCAACTGATAGACATATACTCCTGAATGCAAAGATCACAGCGAAACTGGGTCTTGTGTCATTTATTTCTAATAGCTTCCAATGACTCCCTTTAAAACACCACGTATAACTTTTTAGAGCTATATGAGATAATAAACTACATACCTATCACTTGCTTGAACAGTAAGGGAATTTTTGAGAAAATGTAGATGTGAGTGTCCTCTATATTATTCTCAAGGGTATGTGAAGTCTCAAAGGTGTGTCAATCTGCACTTGGCTAGCATGGTGGACTATAGCGTTAACTGAACGGAATAAGAAGACAACAGACAACCCGTGCCCAGTAGAGAGAGACTTTAGCTGAACCATGCGGCTATCAGCGTTGGTCATGTCAATGTTAATGCTCGAGATCCCTTATTTTATACAAATCGGCCGCCGGCTCTGAGCTTATGAGACAGGCGTACGAGCAAATGCACTCGTGTACATAAATGGGCTACGACACGACACGACACTTTTCCGCGCGAACCTAGCGCGCTAAATGCCGCGCCACATTTTATGAATACTAATCGCCTGAAGTGACATCGATTAGTCGTTACAGTGATGTGTAAAAACCGGCCAAGCGCAAGCTCAAGTTATTGCCCGTAATACAAAAGAAAACCTCCAACCAAAATCCTGCCACGTACCTTCTAGGCAAGCGCACTGCAATCTAGACTTCATCAGTGCTGTCCATCATTGACTGTCTCCAAGGGCCTATCTTGCAATAGTATAAATCCAAGATTCTTCTTCTCCTGCTTCTTCATCAACCGATAGACGTCCACTGCTGGACATAGGTCTTTTGCATGGATCTCCACAGGCTTCGGTCTTGCGCCACCTGAATTCAAGATTATTATAAACAAATAACTTTTACCCGCGATTATATTTATCAAAATACCGCGGGAACGTTTTGATTTTTCAAGTAGCCAATGCCATTTTCAAAGTCCTCAACTATACTCATGCAAAAAATCACTTCAATCCGTTGCTGCGTTGCTGCGTAATTGATGGACAAAGCAACAAACAAACACACTTTCGTATTTATAATATTAATAATACTAGATAATGCCCGCGCCTTCGTCTGCGTGGTCTATTATTTTCCGGGATAAAATGTAGCCTATGTGTTAATCCTGAACACGCGTAAACTTTTGCCTTTATAATATTAGTGTGATGTTATTAGTATGACAGTGTGAAGTGTGATTTATTATTATTGGCAAAAATGAAATAAACCCATCATCAACCGCTTGCATCCCGAAAACAATTTGACGAGCGACATCAAAAAACTGCCCAAAGAAATGACAGTACAGACATCTCGAATAGATCAAAGCAGTTTTCCATCAGTTGGCATCCCTATTCCGGCCCATTCACGCGACGATAATAGAAGGCGACGAAAGGTTGTCGCTCCGACGTCCGCGACCTGTCACGACGAACTGACAACGTGTCACTGGGACGGTAATTAGCTAATTGTTGCCACTAACACGCAACGCGCTTCAAAACTGAACTCTATTTCCAAAGAATTAAAGTTGAAATCCCTTAATTTAGATTTAGCTAATTGTTACCATTACCACTATTTCATTTACTTCAAACACAAACTCTATTTTTACGCAACTTAAGTTCAATTTTCTCTGACTTTACATTAATGAGAGCTGCCAACAATAATTGCAGGCTCATTACATGATTGTATGGAACACGTGTCAAAGCAATTTGGCAACTAATCCATTTAAAAAGGGACAGTTTTCGTGTGGCAAGTTTGTCAGACAATGTTAAATATTAGGGTAATTGCTCATGAAGCTAATAGTCGCTTGCGGCTAATGGCGTATCCAAAACTTTTTATTAAAATAATTATAATTGTTGTATAATTTAGATATATATACTTACAACGGTTACGTATTTATTTTGGTTATGCCGCAGAAATCAAAACATTCAGTATAAGAATAAAAAATTACTTATCCCTGTAATTTTGTCCATCTGGACTAATTTTTAAAAATCTTTTCAAATGTTTCAGTACGTAGAGTATACTATGTCAATTACCAAGATGCAAGCTATTTCCATCCATTTATTCAAGATTGATTGAAAAATTGTGAACTACAAACACAATAACCAATTATCATACAGTTTCACAAGTAGACCTACGAGTATATACAGCTTCAACGAGCGTTTATCAATGCCTGTCTGCTCGACGCTCAGTGTAAACTAAGCCTAACATATTAATGTATTAGGGCGGATAACACAATTATCTAGAAATCGATAGCCCAGATTTAATTGGCTCGTCATTCAATATTTTGACACGACTGTCAATCAAAATTTAATTGCACATGCGAGTACCAATGTTTGCCAACGCCTACTAATTGACGCGCAGGATCATCATCATCATTTTAACCCATCGTTAGTCCGCTACTTAGGCCAATTCACCTCTTAGAATAGAACAGTGTAGGCCATAGTCTACCACGCTGGCAAAGTGTGGATCGGAAGACTTCACACACCTGTGAGATCATTACGGAGACCTCTCAAGCATGCGAGTTTACTCACGAAGTCTTCAGCTTTTCTTGAAAGATTATGTGCTCACTCAAACCCTAGTTCAACAGAAAACAAGGCTGAAATCTTAACCACTTGGTTATACCACTGCTACCTATACGCGCAGTGTAAACTTATCGATTACTAATATCGATTACCAATATTAATCGATTACTAATGTTAGAATTAATGTGAAAGTGTGTTTGTTTGTTGGTTTGGCCTTCAATCTCACTCCAACAGAGCTATGGATTGACGTTGTTATTTGCATTGAGGACCAGGAGTGACAAAGGTCAAAGGCTACTTTTCAACCCAGAAAGTCAAAGAGTTCCCGCGGGATTTTAAAAATTAAATCGACGCGAACGAAATCACGGGCAGCAGTTAGTATACGTATTACCTAAATAGCTTCAAGATATCGCATCGCGGGATCAGGTTCAATTGACACGTCATCCGATATTTTGACACGTCAAACAATGTCAGCTTGTCAACGCGGTATCGAGAATCCGTGACTCGATTGACGCGGTAATGTAGCCCCAATGATTGACGCCCGAGTTACATTAACGGATGTTTTATTAACGGTAACAAATTCTGCTTCATTAACATTGATCGTTGTATAGATATTTGACACAAAAATGATGATTAGGCCTGAATGTCTTTTACACTGATGTCGGTCGCACTTATAGTTCTTTCAACTCACGAGGGCGCGTAGCTCATGGTTGTGTGCGTGTCGTATCTGTATAAGTGTGAGCGAGAGCTTGTTCGCGCTTGACCGGTGAATTGCAAGAAGTCTACTATATTACTACTATTAAATTCACGCTACTTAAGGTGTTGGTTCACGAAAACGAATTAAAAATGTGTTCAGCAGACCATTCATAAAATTGATAGCTGACGGTCATTAATTTAAGACCCAGCAGACGGTGGTATCAAGAAGGACTGAAAGTTCTGGAATGATGACTTCGTACTAGGAGTACAATGTTGGCAGAGCTCCCACTAAGTGGATAGATCACAACAATAAGTACCACGGTTGCCCCATTTCAAAACCTAATAATTGTGATTGACAAAATTTTACAGGAGACCAAAAAAATATGTTTTGTGGTAGATGGCTTAGCGAAATAATAAATATCTCAAATAAAAGCTTTCAAAGTAGTTTATTTATGAAGCACTCATTCATCAGCAAATACCTACTAAAGAGTTCAGAAAGGCTACTACAAATATGTTTTTTTAGTCTGCTGTAAAATATTGTCAATCACACTTACCAGATTTTAAAAAAGCTGAACAGTTTCCAAGCAACGTAACAACTGCACTAAACTTGGGGACAAATATTAAGCCAATGTTTTTCAAGCCAATTGTTTCAGCTAAGGTTTGACATCGCTAAACAATAGCGAATGCTCCAATAACTCGAAAGGATTAAATATAAATGGCATTAGTTAATCGAGCGTGGAATGTAGGGTACACATAAAATAACTCATGCCGTCAATTCATATACGTTTAGTGAATTATGGCGGTGTATGAATATGCGAAATGTTCCGACATTACTCATGTACTTGTTAGATGTTTGTGAAGAAATACGGCAATCAATCATTTAAATAGGTTTTATTGCTTTCATTTGTTGATCTTACTCTATAAATGCAGTGTGGCTATAAAATCTGAGGCCCTACTAGTTAGGCTTAAGGAGATGGTAAGCGTCCTGGAAGGTAAAATGTAAGACATTCCCCCACTTTAAATGTTATTATAACTGAGACTTACTCGTATTAATTTCATACTTCACACTAAAACGTTTTATAAAAGCGAAAGTTTGTATGTATGTGTGTATGTACGGTTGTTAACCTTTCATGCAACTACGAATGAACCGATTTGGCTGAAATTTGGAATGGAGATTAACACATGGCTAGTGGCTACATTTTATACAGGAAAATTAAAAACTTCCCGCGGGAATCATTTGGTTTCCTTTAAAGCAGTCGGGGTTTTTATTCTCTTTTAATTGCTTGTTTAAATCTTAATTTTGGAATACAAAGTAGCGGTTATTTGTCAGTAAAAACAAAATAAGCTGTCAAATGTGTCGGTAGCAACAATAACATTCGTGTGGATAATATGTGATAAACTTTTAAAAACGAATGTTTACCGCGGCCTTGTCCCGGCGCGCGGCGCTCGGTGGGCTCTCGGTGTAATTTGTCAATGTCACAACACATTTTTAATGTAACCAAGTTGTCGACTTGGTCAGTCTCCTTTTTTTTTCTTTGCGTCACGACTGCGTGATGAAAAGAAATAAAACAAAAGTCGTTGGATTATGACAATTTTTCAGAGTCCACACTAGCACGTAAGAGTTTCTGGATGTTACGTTATAGAGGTATGTAAAATATTTGCATCTGTAATAAATAAATAAATAAAAAACAGGTAAAAACATAAAGGATCATTGAATAGTTCTTTTTAAATATTGAGGTTCGTTTAGAAACTTTGAGCTTTCAAAGTTTAATTTTAATTTTATTCATTTGAGGCGCATATAGACATAGGTAGGTATAGGTAAAACGTGATAGATTTTAATAATTCTTATAGCAATAAATTATTATTAAAATCAGACCCGATATAATCCAAAAAATATTTGTAATAGGTTAACAAGGGTTAGATGAACGTCCACCATAAACAAAAAATTTCAAAATACACGATAAAACGATTATGATTGTTAATAGTATTTGAAAAACAATAATCTAAATATATAAAAGACAAAGGTGACTGACTGACTGACTGACTGACTGACTGACTGACTGACTGATCTATCAACGCACAGCTCTAACCACTGGACCGATCGGGCTGAAATTTGGTATACAGGTAGCTGTTAGGACGAAGACATCCGCTATGAAAGGATTTTGGAAAATTTCAACCCCAAGAGGGTTAAATAGGGGGTTAAAAAATCGAACCTAACGTGAGCGAAGCCGCGGGTTAAAGCTAGTCATGATATAAATTGATAAAATGAAGAAAGTTAAGTCGTTTGGTGATTTTTTTTTTGTTCTTTTAATGAGTATTAGATTAAACGTAACTAATATTCTCTTTTTCTCTCCAAAAAATCGATAAAACTTATAAGTCGATAGTGCAACAGATGAGGTTTGAACGGTCGACCTTTGGGGTTTTCAGTCCCTAACCATTGCGCTATCGAGGCTAGCATGCATCACGAAGCATCGCTCTAAATCTTAATATTATTCAAATTGGAAACTTTTATCGCATAATTAACAAAGTAATTGAGTGAATGTTTTGATTGATCGGTGTAATTAACGTTAACGTAATAATGATTGATCCGATGGGAATATACCTACGCCGGAATACATAATTACTATCTACTGTAATTAAGATCGCCTTCAATTCTTAAAATATGTAGGTATTTAAGACAGCACCTTGTGTTTATATTTTGGGTTCCCTATAAAAAAATATGGATGCGTCTTGTGACTCACTTGATGGTAATTGACGATACAGTCTGAAATGGTAGCTGGCTAACTTGGAAGGAAAGGTATTTCTTATTAGGGCCAGACTTTTAATTGGTTTCTACATGGTTTTATGTGCTGATAAATCAATCTATTTTCAGAAAATAAAACCACATAGCTCAGTCATAAACAAGTTGCTCATGAACAAAGACGTAATTGCAAAAAACTCGAAATAGAATTTTTGATATTATAAGTATCCACTTATAATATTAAAAATAATTTCTTTCCAAGGAAAAAGTACAATTGTAGATATGTGCTACAATTTAATTTGTTGGGGAGCTATGAGGGTACCGACAGGCACATAGATACTCTTGCAAAAGTAGACACTTTAAACCTAAAACACACCTCTTTTTTTGTCGGATGTTAAAAATTAGCAAGCATCTAAGGTGCTGAACACTAAACATGAATGTATCAATTATACAAAGGAGCCAAATTAATTTCAACCACACCAATTATAAATAGGCCAGAGGTATCTTATCGACGCTCATCAATAATACCTTTATCAATAACTGTCACGAAATCATTCTAAGCTGATAATTCGGCATTAAATTTTGATTTATATCGATTAGGGCGTAATAAATGACCAAAAATGACAAGACGTTTGTGCGATGCCGAGAGATTGTGGTAACATTTTAATAATTAATACGGCTTAGGAATTTGATGGATGTGATTACGATAATTTTGAAATAGAATACCAGTATAATACATATAAGTTGTGAATATTTATATATTCATAACTCATTTTTATGTAATCCTTATGTCTATGAAATTTGAAAGTTGGATATAGATATTGACCACATTCTTTCGGATTAGAGAACCAATGAGAATCGTTTAGCATTATAGTATTATATTTAGCTAACTAGCTGATACCCGCGACTTCGTTCGCGTGGATTGAGGTTTTTTATTATCGCAAGAATTCTCTCATTTCCCGGGATAAAAAGTAGCCCATGTATTATTCCACACTATAATCTATCTCTGCACGAAATTTCAGCCAAATCAATTGAATCGTTGACTAATATCCATCCATCCATTCATTCATACACCCATACATCCAAAATTTTGCATGCATAATATTAGTAGGAAGAAGAATTCTCATTATCCACTTAACTTTAGGATTCAATTTGAACAGTCTTTTATTACTATTCAGCAGCATTCGCCTACGACTTCATCCGCATGAAGTTAGGTTTTAAAAATCCCACCCTCCCTCCTCTTTGTCAGGATAAAAGGTAGCCTATGCCACTCTTCAACTCTATCCATGCAAAAAACACATTGTTCCGTTGCTACGTGACTGAAGGACAAACCTATGAACAAACACACTTCTACATTTATATGGTAATTAGTAACTGCTAATTTTGCAATGTATGCTGTTAATTATTTATTTTTTCCTCATCATGTCAATCAAAGACCGTCTTATTTGTACTAATGCAACTGATTTTAATAAAATTCTTCCAAGCTTTTTCGAATCATTAAAGTTCGCTCATTAATTTCTTCCACCATCCTTTCCTGTCCATCTGATATGTCAGTTTAACTAGACCTCTCTTCGTAATAAGGTTATCTGTTATATCATTACTTGCATCAGCTACTTATATAAAGTTGCTTGCATTTCTGCCAGCAGGTTCTCTAAACTAATCGACATAGATAAGGTTGACATGATAGATCACGTTTATAGCTGGCCTGCCTCGCAGAACTCCTGTCTGCAGAATAACATGATTTGCATTATTTATAGTCTACAGTTGATAATATAAATAAATCGATAGTTGCGTCATACATTATTCACTGAAATCAAATCGTATACTTTTATTATTTACACTTCTATGCGAATTCACTTTCAATATTAGTATGGTAAAATATTCAACTTTTTGTGGAAATTTTAATTTGCTTTCTAGTTTTATTAATTTTTTTCAATATTAGATCATTAGATTTTCCGTCCCAACTTTGATTTAAATTGATATCATGTTTTGTTTTGTAAAGAAGTTAACGTAAATAAGCTTCAATTATTTATATTCTATTATTATAACTATTTTTGTACCCATATTCGAATAAACAAAATTATCTTTATCTATAATATGAGGAACAACATTTGTCAGCAACAGTGGGGCATTACAAAAATGATAATCCTCGACCAATATAAATAAGTTGAGGTCGCAAGGTGTTGGAAAGAACCTCGCACCGGAAAACGCAGTGCTGGCAGATTCCTCAATAAATTGACATAAAATGGGTGGCGGGGAGACGCTGGATACAAGCAACCCAAGTCCAAGTTGTGTGGAAGTCTAAAAGAAATTTATTTTTAACATCAGACGCATGAGTTGATGACAACAAGATAAATTAACTTCAAATGTAGGATGATAGCTCTTTTTACCACTACTACTACTTTATATTCCGTATTCTAGACATCACAGCTGACTGTAACAAAGTGTATTCTCTATAATTTACCATCATTACCGAGTGACACGCTTCCCTTATAATCAACAGTCATTACGGACAATAATAGAGTGTCTGCCGTTTCACAGCCGATGGGTACTGTGGTATACATAAATCATAATATTATTATGTCACTTATATTTAAGAATTTTTAATGAGATACCAGTGATTTTTATTTTATTTTATTTGGTTTACCTTAATTATTTATATAAAACACTAATAACTAAATTAAATAAAACAATACTTAGATCAAATGCTAAACTAATTACAGGTAAACACCGCATACATAGTGATGTTTTATCTCTTTTTTGATTTGATTATGTACGACAATTTACAATATATGTTTTGATTTGCCCTAAATTATACTAATAAGTATCCTTATGCTATTTAGAATTTTGGAATAATACCTACAGGCCTATTTCAACGAGCCCATGTTAACTTTAAACGGCAAATAAATTTAACGTCTTGATAGATTGCTAATACAACAACTGACAAAATGTCGTCTGTTAATAACTTGGTGATGGTGAAATAGACCTTAATATTTTAATACGCAAATGACTTATTACCAGAAAAGATTGTAATTTTTTTGGTTCATTTTATCTTTCGGTTTTAAGTCTAAATTATATTCTATTTCAACATTGCAGTATCCATTAGTTTTGTCACGGATAAGGCAATCATAACAGGGTAAGTGGTACCCTAATATGTGTCATTTCGTGGAAATAACGCCTTTTATAATAATGATGCCTCAAATAACACAATAAAACGCAGATTAGATAATTTTTATATTAATATGTATAATAAAACAAACGACCTACATTCGACAGATATCGGGACTAGTATAGGCCGGATGGATATCACTTTTTGTGAGTCATTTTTTGTGATAGGGTGAAATTGAAACCAATCTGACTATATAATAGTTTTTTATAACAAAAAAATATTTTTAAATATTTTTTTCTTAATGTTTTAAAGGTATTATGTATCAAGCAAATAAATAAAAGTTTTTTAGAACTTTTTTGTCATGTCCTTTTTTAATGTTTATTTTTTTGTGTCGAAATGTCAATTTTACCATCGTCTAGTAAGTAGTTTAATTGACGAATTTTGATATTTTGACAGATTTTCAATTCAAAAACTGTCAGAACATCAAATTGGTTAAACTTAACGAATATGCCACTCTCTACTTTCTTAGCCATGGAAGATTCACCTGACGATTCGAAATCACTTTGTAAAAGTTTGAATTAAAAAAATATTCTATTTTGTTCTATTCATGGTTAACTTGGCACTAAGTGGTATAAGTAACAAAACCGGCTTATAATATATGAAGTTAATAAATTAATGCAGGAAATTGCAAGCAGTTAGTAAGAATATTGAACTGACAGGCCTTTAGGCTTTAGGCTCGTTAAATTACAGTGTTTCGTTCGTAATGACCAAGACATCATAATCTTCTGTCGTTATTGCATCTAAACTTGTAATTTGTGTACTCAGTCAGAGGTGAAGCGTTATGGCAAGGAACCACTCTCTAATAGGTTAACGATATTATAATGTTTATACTCTAGGAAATGCGAACCTGTCACAGATAATACAGGATGCTTATACTCGTAATCGATTCTAACCTTCCGTCAGTAGTGCAAACACCTAAGAGTATATTATTATATGAAAGTCGTACCTAAAAGAAAAAAAAACAGCTTCTTTGATGCATGAAAAGCTTCTGTTTGACGACAGTAAAATTGTGCGTGATGGAAAGCAAATAGGCAATGTTGGAGCGCGCTTGCCTAGAAGCTACTTATTCACTATTGAAAGTTTTCAAGTTATACGTGGCATGCACCCGCCGAAAGAGGGCTATACAATATAAACCTTAGTGGTTCGTATAAGAAACATACATTTTTATCCCGAAAAATAAGAGGATTCCCGCGGGAATTAAAAAACCTCAATCCACGTATCCACGTAACCACGTAGTCCCACGCAGTCGTGGTTATCAGCTAGTACTACAAAATATGGCAAATAGAGCGATATTGTCACTGTCGCTATCGCTAATAATAATGACAGGCTAATAGTCTGTCAGTTTGGCGCGTACACTGCAGGCCAGTTATTTGTGTAGCTTGTCAGAGTTGAAGCCTTAAATTGCACAGAGCGCGTAATGACGGGGGAACGGCGTTATAATGACTACGTTATAGCACATGGCGACGCGTACGAGGGCTGTAATGAAACTGCTTTAAGTATACGTGTTACCTCTAAAGCCATTAGGTATAATGTGGTTTACATTTGTCTATATGCAGGTTTTGCACAAACAGGCTACCTACCTTTCGAGGATTCTACATTTGTTTTAATGGTCCAAAGCTGAAACGAGTTTTTTGTCTTTCTAGAGTACATTAATTTATGGTCCATAATTGAAACTTAGTTGATTAAAACAGCCTAAATAAATCAAGTAAAAATGCTCCATTTTTCTTATTCTATCCTTCTTCTCCATCCTTGACCATCATCTATCTAACACCTACTCATTTATAACGAGCCCAAACACACTATATCAGCTGCTGTAAGTTGCTGAGGAGTTGAGGATATTGCAGACTACTTGATGCTGCAGCATCAGCTCAAGGTTACATACCTTGGAAATAATCAAAAGAAACAGTGCACTGGAATCAATCGCATCAGTGACATTAGATCCTTTTACCAAGTAGGAAATGAGCTGATGATCTTCAAACACCTTAGCAGATCTCCATTAATTATAGCTAAGATCCATTTCAACCACGTTAGCTTTTAAGAGAAAAAAACCGCATCCAAGTCGGTCCATTCTTTAAGGAGCCACGTGGAAATAGACAGACACACAGATACACACATCAAACTTATAACCTTAATCTTTTTCCATCGCAAGTTAAAAAAGGATTTCTTTGGAAGATTAACTTTAAAATAAACATTCAAAGTGACGTGTAAATGAGCCTAACCTACAACATTTACCATGACTTTCTTACGTTAAGGACGGGATTTCGCAAAGAGTAGGTATAAAAACGCACTTCTACACATGCACCGTTCACACGCACACACAGGCGCGGGCGAGCTGCGTTAAAAATGAGTGAATTAACTTGTTTTGATACTTGGATATAAATTGTTTATGTTTTATTTTTTTATTTTTTATTTTCGTCCGGACTTGCTGTACACTAAGTTAGACTTAGATTTAGTCTTAGTCTTAGACTTAGATTTAGACTTTTTTAAGCCACTGGGAAATGCATTAGACTAAGACTAAGTCTCTTTAAGTCTAAGCCTAAGTCTAACACTAAGACTAAGACTTAGACTTAGTCTTAGACTTAGACTAAGACTAAGTCTCTTTAAGTCTGAGTCTAAGTCTAAGCTAAGTCTAAGTCTAACACTAAGACTAAGATATAGACTTAGACTTAGTATTAGTCTAAGACTTAGTCTTAGTGTTAGACTTAGGCTTAGATTTGAACTCAGACTTAGTCTAAGTCTAAGTTTAATTCTAAATCTAAGTCTAAGTTGAGCAAACCAAATTGATAATATATTTTGAAAAGAAGAAACTAAGTACTAGGTACCTATGGTACCTTCAATATAATAGCATTATTTTATTATTTGATAGAATTTCGAAATTTCTTGCAAAGTTACATTCCCCGAATGTAGTACTGACCTGCATGTATACCTCGAAAACTTCTATTGGAACTCCTAGATCTTTAGAGTTAGTTGTATTGAGTTTGGGCTCGTTTTGTAAGTTATGATGAGATCTTACCACTGGCCTTATTGGAGTGACCTGATGGTATACTTCGAAGACTACTACTGGATCTTCTAGACAGCTACAGCTAGTTATATCGAGTTTGGGCTCGTTTTGTAAGTAATGATGAGATCTTACCACTGGACTTGTTGGAGTGACTTGGTGGTATACCTCGAAGACTTCTATTGGAACTCCTAGATCTTTACAGCTAGTTATATCGAGTTTGGGCTCGTTTTGTAAGTAATGATGAGATCTTACCACTGGACTTGTTGGAGTGACTTGGTGGTATACCTCGAAGACTTCTATTGGAACTCCTAGATCTTTACAGCTAGTTATATCGAGTTTGGGCTCGTTTTGTAAGTTATGATGAGATCTTACCACTGGACTTCTTGGAGTGACCTGATGGTATACTTCAAAGACTACTACTGGATCTTCTAGACGGCTACAGCTAGTTATATCGAGTTTGGGCTCGTTTTGTAAGTAATGATGAGATCTTACCACTGGACTTGTTGGAGTGACCTGATGGTATACTTCGAAGACTACTACTGGATCTTCTAGACAGCTACAGCTAGTTATATCGAGTTTGGGCTCGTTTTGTAAGTAATGATGAGATCTTACCACTGGACTTGTTGGAGTGACCTGATGGTATACTTCGAAGACTATACTACTGGATCTTCTAGACAGCTACAGCTAATTATATCGAGTTTGGGCTCGTTTTGTAAGTAATGATGAGATCTTACCACTGGACTTGTTGGAGTGACTTGGTGGTATACCTCGAAGACTTCTATTGGAACTCCTAGATCTTTACAGCTAGTTATATCGAGTTTGGGCGCGTTTTGTAAGTAATGATGAGATCTTACCACTGGACTTGTTGGAGTGACTTGGTGGTATACCTCGAAGACTTCTATTGGAACTCCTAGATCTTTACAGCTAGTTATATCGAGTTTGGGCTCGTTTTGTAAGTTATGATGAGATCTTACCACTGGCCTTATTGGAGTGACCTGATGGTATACTTCGAAGACTACTACTGGATCTTCTAGACAGCTACAGCTAGTTATATCGAGTTTGGGCTCGTTTTGTAAGTAATGATGAGATCTTACCACTGGACTTGTTGGAGTGACTTGGTGGTATACCTCGAAGACTTCTATTGGAACTCCTAGATCTTTACAGCTAGTTATATCGAGTTTGGGCTCGTTTTGTAAGTAATGATGAGATCTTACCACTGGACTTGTTGGAGTGACTTGGTGGTATACCTCGAAGACTTCTATTGGAACTCCTAGATCTTTACAGCTAGTTATATCGAGTTTGGGCTCGTTTTGTAAGTTATGATGAGATCTTACCACTGGACTTCTTGGAGTGACCTGATGGTATACTTCAAAGACTACTACTGGATCTTCTAGACGGCTACAGCTAGTTATATCGAGTTTGGGCTCGTTTTGTAAGTAATGATGAGATCTTACCACTGGACTTGTTGGAGTGACCTGATGGTATACTTCGAAGACTACTACTGGATCTTCTAGACAGCTACAGCTAGTTATATCGAGTTTGGGCTCGTTTTGTAAGTAATGATGAGATCTTACCACTGGACTTGTTGGAGTGACCTGATGGTATACTTCGAAGACTATACTACTGGATCTTCTAGACAGCTACAGCTAGTTATATCGAGTTTGGGCTCGTTTTGTAAGTAATGATGAGATCTTACCACTGGACTTGTTGGAGTGACTTGGTGGTATACCTCGAAGACTTCTATTGGAACTCCTAGATCTTTACAGCTAGTTATATCGAGTTTGGGCTCGTTTTGTAAGTAATGATGAGATCTTACCACTGGACTTGTTGGAGTGACTTGGTGGTATACCTCGAAGACTTCTATTGGAACTCCTAGATCTTTACAGCTAGTTATATCGAGTTTGGGCTCGTTTTGTAAGTTATGATGAGATCTTACCACTGGCCTTCTTGGAGTGACCTGATGGTATACTTCGAAGACTACTACTGGATCTTCTAGACAGCTACAGCTAGTTATATCGAGTTTGGGCTCGTTTTGTAAGTAATGATGAGATCTTACCACTGGACTTGTTGGAGTGACTTGGTGGTATACCTCGAAGACTTCTATTGGAACTCCTAGATCTTTACAGCTAGTTATATCGAGTTTGGGCTCGTTTTGTAAGTAATGATGAGATCTTACCACTGGACTTGTTGGAGTGACCTGATGGTATATCTCGAAGACTTCTATTGGAACTCCAAGATCTAATCTTCATATTAGGATTATAATAGTCTTCGAGGTATACCACCAAGTCACTCCAACAAGTCCAGTGGTAAGATCTCATCATTACTTACAAAACGAGCCCAAACTCGATATAACTAGCTGTAGCCGTCTAGAAGATCCAGTAGTAGTCTTCGAAGTATACCATCAGGTCACTCCAACAAGTCCAGTGGTAAGATCTCATCGTAACTTTCAAAACGAGCCCAAACTCGATACAACTAACTCTGAAGATCTAGGAGTTCCAATAGAAGCCTTTGAGGTATACCATCAGGTCACTCCAACAAGTCCAGTGGTAAGATCTCATCATTACTTACAAAACGAGCCCAAACTCGATATAACTAGCTGTAGCCGTCTAGAAGATCCAGTAGTAGTCTTCGAAGTATACCATCAGGTCACTCTAACAAGTCCAGTGGTAAGATCTCATCATTACTTACAAAACGAGCCCAAACTCGCTATAACTAGCTGTAGCCGTCTAGAAGATCCAGTAGTAGTCTTCGGAGTATACCATCAGGTCACTCCAACAAGTCCAGTGGTAAGATCTCATCATTACTTACAAAACGAGCCCAAACTCGATATAACTAGCTGTAGCCGTCTAGAAGATCCAGTAGTAGTCTTCGAAGTATACCATCAGGTCACTCTAACAAGTCCAGTGGTAAGATCTCATCATTACTTACAAAACGAGCCCAAACTCGCTATAACTAGCTGTAGCCGTCTAGAAGATCCAGTAGTAGTCTTCGGAGTATACCATCAGGTCACTCCAACAAGTCCAGTGGTAAGATCTCATCGTAACTTTCAAAACGAGCCCAAACTCGATACAACTAACTCTGAAGATCTAGGAGTTCCAATAGAAGTCTTCGAGGTATACCACCAAGTCACTCCAACAAGTCCAGTGGTAAGATCTCATCATTACTTACAAAACGAGCCCAAACTCGATATAACTAGCTGTAAAGATCTAGGAGTTCCAATAGAAGTCTTCGAGGTATACCACCAAGTCGCTCCAACAATTCCAGTGGTAAGATTTCATCATTACTTACAAAACGAGCCCAAACTCGATATAACTAGCTGTAGCCGTCTAGAAGATCCAGTAGTAGTCTTCGAAGTATACCATCAGGTCACTCCAACAAGTCCAGTGGTAAGATCTCATCATTACTTACAAAACGAGCCCAAACTCGCTATAACTAGCTGTAGCCGTCTAGAAGATCCAGTAGTAGTCTTCGAAGTATACCATCAGGTCACTCCAACAAGTCAAGTGGTAAGATCTCATCATTACTTACAAAACGAGCCCAAACTCGATATAACTAGCTGTAGCCGTCTAGAAGATCCAGTAGTAGTCTTCGAAGTATACCATCAGGTCACTCCAACAAGTCCAGTGGTAAGATCTCATCATAACTTACAAAACGAGCCCAAACTCGATACAATTAACTCTAAAGATCTAGGAGTTCCAATAGAAGTTTTCGTGGTATACATGCAGGTCAGTACTACATTCGGGGAATATAACTTTGCAAGAAATTTCGAAATTCTATCAAATAATAAAATAATGCTATTATATTGAAGGTACCACAGGTACCTAGTACTTAGTTAATTACCTTTCTTTTCAAAATATATAAAGTATCAATTTGGTTTGCTATGAACTATTTCGTGTTCGTACAGCGATGTTTTTCGATACCAGCATCTGCTTACAACCAGCGCAGCCTCCACTCAGAAAGGCGGTCAAACGCCGACTGATTGATATTTGAATTTCGAATTTTGAAATGAAATCAAACCAGAGACCGAGTAAAATCAAAATAAGCCTTATTGCACACTATTTTAAGGTTCGGTTTAAACGAAAATATGTGAAAAAAGTACACGCGATGCTATATTTTATTTTTTATACTATTTGTAATATTTTTGATATTTTTCTCTCCAAGATTTTGAGTTGAACATATCTGCTAACAGATAGTATTTTTTAATTACATAAAACGGGTATATTATATACAAGAAATGTACCTAAAGTCACCCCAAAATCGTGAATTTTGTGTGAAGAGGTGACGGAAAATAATTTTTATAGTACTAAAAATTGAGATTTTGAACAAAATCAACTCCCAAGATTTGGAGATTAAGGACCAATCTATGTGTAGCAATTTTTATTTCCATCTTATTTGGTTTAACTTAGTCACAATATGTACCGAAAGTCACCCGATATGCGGAAACGCACTCTTAACTCATTTGTAACTTGACTTATCACCAGTATATAACGTTAACTTAAACCTCTGTACGTTATCTAAGTTTCGCGCCAGTTTACAAGGTATTTTATGTAAGTTGTCGAACGTCGATTATTCGTATTACAGCCATGAAATATTGACCATCGGGAATTGCTTCGCGCCGGCGGCTATCTAAGGGCTTTCGTGTTCTGAGACAAGACTATCTTAACTTGGAAATCCGATGGCAAAAGTCGTTCTTATAAGGAAAGGTTTGGCTAGGACTACTAACAAACTTACTGACAAAACCGAACCCTATTATAAAGGTAATTATGTAAATGTGTTGTCCGTTATCATTACCCACAGTTATTAAGGGAAAATTTTAATGTATTAAGCATAAAGTGTCAGTCCGTTAAGGTTAAACTTATTTTTTGTGTTGACACTAAAAGTATCAAATAAAGTAATACAAAACTAAATTCTAAATTAAAAATAAAACCCAAATAACAAAAATAAATGCTGAATAGGTAAATATAAAAGCTAAATAGGTAAACTTGCCTGCCAAGAAACAAGAAAAGTATACATTGTATACAGATTGCATTAAAGTTTCATTCGTACCGCCATAAGTGGATTTGCCAAATGGTAGAATTAATTAATATTTACCCATTTTTTGGTAAAATGTTAAGACCTGTAGATGCCCTGCTGAATTTAGAATCTGGTCCTTTTTTGGAAGTTGGCTTAAAATGTCATTTGTTGCTGTAGTGCAGCAGACCTTATTTCACACCGCCCGCTATCTTACATACACAGTTGGATTAGATAGATGAATTGTTTTGTTGCCCTCTTTGCAAGATGGCAGAAGATTTATTGTTCGTTGATATTGTGGTAAGTTGGGCTAAGATGCATTGGGGTTGAGGGTTGAAATAAACTGTTGAGTTTTTTTTATTTTATAGACACTTTTCTCATCTGGGACGGTCCGCGTCGTGTCTCATTGCAAAAACCCACCTAATTCATTTTTCGCTCGTAAATATTGATTTTTCAAAAATTAATATTACTTATCTAAATTTTCAATATTTTCTTTTCTGAAAATTTTATAAATTTTCCCACTAATATAGTTTTCATTGAGCATGAAATGGCGATTCTTTTTCACTAAGTAAAATCAACTTACTATTTTGACATAAAAGATTGTTGCAGCAAATTGAGCGATTTGTTTATACGACATGAGACAAGTCGTAAGGAGCCACTGGATACAGGTGGAGAAGTCGGGTAAGACCAAGGCATGTGGAAGTCCACACATGAGACGCCAAACGAATTAACGTTCCAGCATAATGAATGTACACTACCATACCCCTTCCAAGTTAGCCCACTACCACCTTAGACTTCATCGTCACTTACCATCAGATAAGATCGCAGGCAAGGACTCTCTTGTCATCGAATAAAAAAAATCCCTAAGTACAACAGATTCGACCGTAGCGCCCGCCGCGGTCCGCCGAGTGAACTATAGCTACGTGTGTGGTCGCTGATTGATATCATGCTTGATTTATTGACTCTTTTATTGGCGTTGATTGTGGAGTTAATCGCCGACTTCAAATGGTCTAATGACCAATGTTCATTAAAATTTTCAAGTGACTGATTAATTCACAGGCCCTCGTTGTGAAAGTGATGCAACCCGATCCGAAATGCTGTTGATTTGTGGTTTTGTCACGGTACCTTCAATCTTCATTAATTCTGGGTAGCTTTCCTTACCTAGTGTGGTTTTTTCTGTATAACATGTAGGTATCGCCGGTTACCAGGTGCATGGGTTTTACTTGTATTTCAGCTGTGGTGAAATCCGTGAAATAGATGTAGTTTCAAAAAGGACCGTACCCACAAAACATTAATTGTCAAAATTACAAATTGCATATTTACAGGAAAATTAAGAAAGGTTTTTCTATTTATCAGTTTTGTAGGTTGGATCCTTTTTGAGTAAGTACTTAATTACGTCCAAAAATATAAGTAAATACCTTTACTTATGAAAAAACTGCTAATTTACTTTTGAGTAAGAATTCCATGTCAAAGAAATTAGGCCTACGTGTGTTAATCAAAATTCCTTATTTAATTTCTTTATAGATGTTTAAAACGCAGAAGATTCGAAGTTGTTAGCGAACATAAAGACAACCTTTTCTTCTACAGCATTAAAAGATACTAGCCTTCCATGCGAGGCCGTGGCAAGCATGGAGTATTACCATAAATCAATTTTGGAATTTACATGCATCAAATACGGAAACCTCGTGGTCCGTGGGTACTGTACTGGGTAGTTAGTATTCGTTCGCGTCATCGCGAGCGCTATAAACCGAATGAATGAATGGATCCTCCGCCCATCGTATAAATCGCCGGCGTCGTGTGCGGCGAAATCAGTCATTACATTCATCAGAGTGATTGATATAGCTGATAGTTTACTGAATTATTGAATCATCCCGTTTCCATTAATAACTGTGATTTAATACCGGCATAAATCCATTTGTGTTTAAATTTAGTTATTTGTGGGCGGACTAATAATCATGTTTTCATATATCATGCAGATTTATGATTGCTTGTAAGTGCTGAGAATTTTTTCTAGACTGAAGTTCTAAAAAGTCCACTATACCTAATATTTTTTTTTTCCTGATCGTATCTTTCGTAAAAGTTTCAAATTACACAAAGAATAAAATGTTTTTTTTTTTGTGTAGGGGACGATTTTTGACATAAAAAAGTTTCTATAACTTTATCGTAAAATATTAGACTTTTGATAGCTTAATCACTTTTTGTTTGATTTTTAACTACAAAGTCATTGTTAGTTATAATTTTGTATTTATAAAGGATAGATTTTTTTAACTGTATTTGGATTTCCCTTATTCAAAATTCATTATATTATACAGATTCATTATTATTACTTAATTGAAATTGCACGAATAAATGAATGAATTCGCTTCATAATCAACTGAATCTATCTCACCGTGTGTGGCTGTATCAGTCATTAAATTCATTAGTGTGATTGGTTCGGAGATATTTCACAAAATTATTGATACATCTTCGTAGCGTTGCCATCAATTACAGTAATTTATTACGAACGTTCATTGTAACAACATCCGGTAATTGAATTTTAATATAACACGCTTCGTTAACATGTCTTAGGTTAAAATAATATTTATTATTGTAGTTAGTATTATAAATAGAAGTCATTTGTACCGAATGATCGTCAACATTGTGTTTAAACGAAAGTTATTTTTTTTTGTTAGATAAGGATCCATCCAGTCGACAAACCTCTCAAACCTCCTGTGATCACCCTGATGGTAAGTGATGGTAGCGGGCTCTCATGGAAAGGGTATGGTAGTGATAATTATTATTTACGAGTACACACTAACGTTACAAATACATACGAGAAGTCTATACTTATTATTATAAACGAAAGTAACCTTTTTACGCAAGCTATCTCTTGATAGCTTGCATCGTCGAAAAAGTAAACGATACTTTTTATCCCAGAAACCTACAGGATTAAAAAAAATAATGCCTAGACTCAAGCAGGGGAATCACGGTCATTAGCTAGTATAAAAAAAGTTCGCAATAAAACGACACATTAATCTTCATAAGCAACACCATTCACTTAATCTTAAAAGCACCAAGAAGGTCAAAAGTTAAATCTTGAATAGATGAGTAGTTTCAAAAAAGCAGGTACTAACTAACCGAGTACTATTCATACTAGGTATTAAGAACTTCAATAAATCTAACGATGTAGCACGCCGGGACCGACAGCGCGTATTAACATAATAAAATAGTAATGGACGACGCGTAATAACCGACGTGCAACGCTGAGGAAATCGTTATTAGAGCCTCTGTGGACGAACATAGAGAGCTATGGAGATGTGTTAGTATTTTCATGATTTGGGCATCTACACCAAATATCTTACTCAAATTCAAATTCAAAATTATTCATTGCATGTAGGCCAACTTGTGGCTCTTATGTCAACTCGAAAGTCTGCTGAGAAGAGCCGGCAAGAAACTCAGCAGTTGCTCTTTTCAAAACAAAAAATGTTACAATATGTAACTTATCTATCTTGTGGACAGCTGAAGCAAAGCAATTTGGTTCCAAACGACTTTGTCCTTATGGAATTCAATTAACTGTGTAATAACTTCTACTTATTAAATCTGTCTTTACACACTGTTTAAAATGTAATGGTAAATCTACGAAGTCATTCGGAATAAAGTTATAAAAGCGTGTACTCGACCCCACAAAGGACTTAATACTAATCCTATTAATTTATTAATCGGATAGGCCTAATAGAGCAAGTTTAACTTGTGTCAAGGCAAATCTAAAATTGAATGCGTGTGTAATAATTATTTTTTTGTTTTCAGCTCCACGTATTCCCGTATCCGCCCGTGCACGGTGGCCGCTAAACAGTGATTTATCACGAATATTCATTTCAACGGGCCCCGTCAGATCGCGCGATTACAGCGCGATTTATGTCGCGCTGCGTTGTGCTGTGCTGCGGTGACGTGTGAATGTACGAGCATGGGATTATTACTGGCGTTTGCGTTGCTTGAAATAGGAGTTTTGGCATTTTAAATAATCTTATCTGATGTGCAGTGGAAGCTGGCTGGGCCCATAACCTAATGGTTTTTTTTATTCCACGACAAGATAGCTCTTGATTGCGTTCTCACCTGATGGTAAGTGACGATGCAGTCTAAGATGGTAGCGGGCTAACTTGGAAGAGGTTATAATCAACAAAATGCCGATTTCATTAATGTCGAGTGACGTTTAAGCGATGAATAAATTGGGCGTTCTGTCAGTCTTTGATTTGAAACTCTGCCAAAATATCAATACTTAGATAAGAATTATTTCACGTTGATGAAATCGGTCCTAAATAGTCTAAAAACTATTTTATTATAATGTTTTGTGTAATCTGATATTGGTCTATAGTACACTTGATTAACAATACAATATTTTAATAAATTACCATTATAAATTCATATAATTTGAATAAATAAAACACTGCAATCAATAATAATAAATCTATCAGCACATGTCTCAGGTAAATCGCTTAATCATTTTCTTTGAATAAAATATTAATACGGGAAAAACCAATGCCAAAGATTAATCGGCTTAATCAACCAATAATACGATTATTTTCTTGCAATAACAATTTGATATCCTGCTAATACGGTTGCAAAAATATTATAATCTTGCTTCATAATTTATTACAACTTTTGTTTTTTATTTGTTTTTCATTCATTTTAAATTTTCCTTAAAGGGTGCCTTTATGTAATAGCGCAGTTATTATCCTACCTTTCTCTGCCATTTTGAATTTTAACCACACTTAAAGTTAAGAACAATATAATTCGTGTCGGTATCGGTAATTATTGCTCTTTATAACCATTTCATTCATCTTAAATGCAGTGCTGGCATACCCCCCACTAGGTGGGCGACGACAACAAACGAGTCGCAAGGAGCCGCTGGATTCAGGCGTTGCAAGACCGAGACCTGTGGAAGTCTGTGTAAGAGACCTTTGTCCAGCAGTGGACGTCTATCGTTGGATAAAGAAGAAGATTTCTATCTGTGAAAACTTGTAATTAGCTTTTATTGTTCTTCTGTATTTATTAAGTAAGTTCTTCTAATAAGCTGTACCTAAGTTTCTTTTAAAATAAAATAAAAAATCATCTCAATTCCTCTCCACCGTTGGGCATAGATCTTCTTCTCGAATGAGAACTAGAAGCTATAGTCCACCACTTGGAACACCTTACATACCTGATGGAGAGCTCTAAGGCATGCTGTGTGTCGATTCTCGAAAAATGATTGCATCAGTGTAACGATCGCAAAGGCCTCTGATTGGCTGAATTTATAGCATTCTTGCAGCATCAATGCATTTTAACTAATAGTGGCCAATCAGAGGACATTACGATCGTTACACTGGTTTCCTCACGATGTTGCCCTTCAGCGTGAAGTAAGTGCCTAATATTTTTTATTGACCTATAACGCACATAGCATAGATCATAGATAGATAGAGAAGCCGGGACCTCTTAAAAGGAGTCTGAAATCTTAACCACAAGACTATTTCCGCCTTTACTATCTTAAAGATTTTGACATTTTGTGTGGACTATAAAGCATTACTCTGTGATATTTTTTGGGAATAATTATTTTGAACGTTTATTGGTAGGACTGCGAGGTACATGTAGGTACAACAGTCTTTCGTCCCAGTTACAGTTTATATTACATCAATAAAGTTAATTCGATAACTGCACCGATAAAGCGTCCTAGTTGTAAGCTAGTAATTTATAGAGCGGGAAAGCCCAGACGCGAACTAATAAATTCAGGTTATCGTATAAACATCGATGATATAGATAATCCGGCTGTACACTATTATGGGGCAATTTTTTATAATTTATTACTTTATTATCATTGCTTCGTACATCCGTTGATTCCACTTAGAATGTTGTTTACAGGGATTTACTTAATATGAGTTGAATGAATTTTGAATTTAGAACGAAAGTGAACACCAAGTTTGAACTTAATCCAATACGCATTATAAAGCAAAAAGGTCCACCAAGTACCTACGCATCACTATCCAACACCGATGGTTCTTTAATTTGAAAAGAAAAGTATTTTGAAAATAGTACCTACTTAGCTCTTTTTTCAAACTAGTCTGTTATTAATTTTATAAACTGAGTTCATAATATCTATCTGTACATCAAATTTCAGCATGATCCATCCATTGATTGAGGTTGTGCGTTGATAGATCCAGTCAGTCGGTCACCTTTTCCTTCTATATATGTATTTATATACAAACTATACCTAAAACATTTAAAAATACGACTGCCCAGCCAAAAAACGAACTAAAAAGTTAAATAAGAGTATATAATAATACCTGTGGAATCTTATTCACATTTTTAAATGATATTTTTTTGTGAATCAGTAGATATTGAACTATTTATTTTTAGAATCTATTCATAATTTTCTAGATGATGATTATTTTATATTTAATCTTATTTTCGATTTATTTTTAAACTTTAGTCTTTAATGCGGGACCATGGTCATTGAAATTTTCTTTTTTAAATTTTACTAACCTATGTCACCTGGAATAAGCTAAGGATTCTAACGATACCATATTCATTTAAATCGATTTATGCGTAAAGAAGTTATGGTGGAATATATAAACTCACATACATAAATGAACACTGAAAACAATATACTCCTTTTTTCAGGCAGTCGTATAAAAAGAAGATGGCGGAAACGAAGCCACGGGTAAAAGCTAGCTGTACCTTCAACTATAAATCAAAATCTGTAACCACTATTGCAGCTTCATTGCATTTCATCTGATTTATAGGGCGCACTTTCACTACAATTGCGCGCTAAGTACCGACTACAGATCTTGTTGTTTACGACTCGAAAATTGGCGGTAATGTTGTTCAGAACAGTTAGCTGCAGTTTCTCTACCTTTTGTAGTCGTTTAGATTATTAGTTACCACAATAAAGATTACTGTGCTATTGCTCTATTTGGAGAACGCAAACTGAGAAGTTATTTCTTATTACTTTAAGCATTGGATTTTTGGAGAACCAGGCGTTACTTTGCGGAAGTTCATGATTAGCAAGAAAAGGTTGGAATTATTTTGCTATAATCCGCCAACAGAAAAAATCTGTATGGTCAAACGTGTAGTTACAAGCTAAGGACCGCTTACCTCCCCAACCAAGCAAGAAAGCCAAGTTCCCAAGCAAGCAATGCCACCACCACTCACATGCACCACCACACAATACTTTTATACTACTCTCGACGCAAGTTTCGCCTCGACACCGGAGCATCCTCAGGAGATGTCGACTTTACTTTTTATGCCGTGTGCAGGGAAATTTCTTTAAATCCTTCGGAAACCCTTTTTTTTAAAGTAGCCTATGTCACTCTCTAGGGTCTCAAATATTACCTACAACCCTCGCAAAAATATACGTCGATCCATTGCGTCATTGCCATTCATTTATAATGTTAGGAGGGACTGTAATATATATTCAAACATTCAATTTGTTATTTATGTCTTTGTGAATAATTTTATTATGTTAAAATTACAGGCCGTAACAATTTATTGTACATTTGATAACGTAACAGTATCCAATGCAATTGTCTTTGTTAATGTATATTTATCGATTACTGTTGCATTTATTTAAGCACTTTAAAGACTCACGACTTGACCACAGGCTGTCACGACATTATTTATAGTTTAAGAGATAGATACAAGATTTCTTTGCATATTTTTTTTATTATAATACAAAAAGATACATCAATACATTATAAGTGTCAATAAAACTGCATTAGTGTAACACTGTGTCGCAGTTTTATCCCCCAACCCTAGTAAGTATTCACAAATAGACAAACCATGAACACATATTTTTAATTTTTTATTGAAGTGTTAACCTACACTTAAAGGAAATAACCTAATAGATTTATAAATACATATCAAAATACATTTCTTAAGAGCTCCATTGTAATATGTTGTCTTGGGAAAAAAGTAGATCGACAACTGTAATGTGTCGCTACTAGATGTCGCTAACAGTTGCTATAAAACTGATTGAAAAAGTAGATACATATCACTAATTTCGTAGCTGACGTGTGGTTCGCCGTGGTGTAACGGATAACACACTCGGGCGCGATTCCCAGAGAGATGTGGGTTCGAATCCCGCCGGCCTTGGAATTTTTGATATGTATTTATAAATCTATTACATGAACACATATTTTACTAACAATTCAATTAATCCATTACATTACAAACAACAGATTTTATATGTATTATGGAAGTGAAGTACCTACTGGTAATGGTAACAATTGTTTACGACAACTTAAAACTAAAGTTACAAGAATTCTAACGCTATAACAAATTCAGCCGGGAATTCAATTTATTCCTATCACCATTTTACAACTGTCACTTATGTACTGTATTCGATATTTTGATGTTATTTACCGAAAAAAAAATTCTGTTATTTTATCTAAGTTAATCATCGGAATGGCAATAAGGATTATAATAATATATAAGGAGTGCTCAAGGCTAGTTTTTATTCCGAAAAATCAAGGAGTCTCCAATCATGGATATAGTCGAAGTATTCCAACCAAAGATCAAATCAGGGGCTTTAAAAAAGCTTGATACTTGTATAATTGCTGTTAGCTGCTAGTTGCTTATTTATCAATGTTCTTGCTAAAAACATTAATAAATCTTCAACTTCTATAAAAAAATGTTACAAAATATAACCTTCAACTCTCGGTCTATTCCCGTCGTTGTTGGTCTGTTATTTACCGCAATTTTCTATTCATATAGAAGCTCCATTTAAAAGCTACTAATTTCAAAGCAATTGATGTATAATTGACGTTACTTGTAGACTCGCTGGCGTCCGTTTACTTAACTGAAACATAATAATATACCTACTTTCCGAAACTTAGATTAATTCTTATCTACTCGTATGTCTGTTACATATGACTGCTGTCTTATCTGATGGTAAGTGACGATACAGTCTAACATGGTAGCGGGCTCAATCAGAAAGGGTATGGCAGTGTAAACTAAGCCCACTCCACTAGATCAGATCAGAGATAATTTAGAAATTATATATTTCCAAATTGCCCCGCCGAGAATCAAACTCAAGACTTCCCACTCATACAATCCCAGCGCTCACTACGACACCAAAGAGGTCATATATATTGCAATCATCGAAGTATAACGCTTAGAAGCACCGTTGTTAGTCAATCGCGCCGCAGTGGTGAGCCATTTTTGGCAAACCTTTAAAAGTATAGTCGCCTTAATACGACGAGCTTACAGAAAATCTTAAAAAATGACGTACTGTGCTGTGAAAGGTTTCATAATTCATCACAATAACCATCAAAAACGTAATTATCAGTGCCAGTACAAAAAAAATGAAAAGGCACTCACAGATTCATTGGTTGTATTGAACTACGTCTTGAGCGGAACATTGTTAGAAACTTCTGTTCTAAGCGTTAGACTTCGATGATTGCAATAGTAAAATCCTATTTAATCCTATTAATACATTGACATATTTTATTATGAATGTATTATCCTATTTAATATTTAATATTATAAATGTGAAAGTTTGTATGTTTTTTACTCAATCACGTCGCAACGACTGAGCCGATTTGGCTGAAATTTGGCGCAGAGATAGATATATATCTATATATCTATGTCGGGAATAGGACATAGCTACTTTTTATCCCGGAAAATAAGAGAGTTCCCGCGGGAATAAAAAACCTCAATCCACGCGAACGAAGTCGCGGGTATCAGCTAGTTGGCCATAATTCTGCTGAATAATTTCGACCTAAGCGCTCCATTCGCCAAAACAAAGCTGCAATATAGCCATTATTTACAGTAATTGCTCAAAACAATCGCGCGATAAATAAAAAAGGCCATTCCCATGTCAATTGGGTGCGTCATGTCCAATTTAGACGGGCCGTCAATAAATAAAAATTAATTGCGAATTACTCATTCGCCGCCGCAGTTGAAACATCGAATTACTTCTGCCGTGGTGTGTGCGTGAACCATCGAGCGAAGGTTTTCAAGTGATTATACAATTCCAATCGATTCGATGATAGGTTTTATGTTTTTTTTTTTAATTTATGAATTGTATTTTCCTGAGAGATGATTACAGAAATGAGGAGGTCTAGAATAATTAGGTAGAGTTAAAGATAGCCCATCGAGTCACGAAGCTGAGGTGAAAAATTGAAAAAGAAAAAAAAATCGACCAACTGCACGGTGAGCATGAGCAGGGGACATATTATCCACTGGGTAAGGATATCCCCTCACTCAGTTTTATCCACTCGTCGAGCATCGGCAAAACGGTAGTAATAATATCCACAGTGGGTATACTTATAGGAATATACTTCTCCTTTCCTCTGTCGCCGTGCTTTAGCATAGGGAGAAGATAATTTTATCCCTTGTCCCCTAAGCTGTTTCTACACGCCATCGCATCATGCCGGAACGCTAAATCGCTTGGTGGCACATCTTTGACGGTAGGGTGGTAACTAGCTACGACCAAAGCCTCCCACCAGACCAGAACAGAGAACTCTGTACAACAAGCATATGCACCGATGTGGAAATGGGCGGGGCACATACCTACCTAGTTCGAAGAATTGATGATCTACCAAACTATTATTTTATATTATCATGATTTGAAACCAATTAAAATCTATCACAGCCTCATGACCTTCACATTTCAAAGGTATATATGAATCAACACACCGCAACCGGTTGCAACCACAAAAATATATCAAGATAGAACGGTTATCACCACTGTTTTACCGATTCATGCGTGTCTGTTTCTAGCCAAAACTAAGCCGTCCGTGTTGTTAGAAAATATTATTTTTATGTACAAAGATCCTTTATTTAAGAAAAAAAATTTTTTTGAGACCAACTTTTGTTCCTATAGTAATTGAAAACATAATAATATTGTAAATTTGATTCCCACGGGAGCTCTATAAATTTCCGTTATAAAATGTAGCCTATATTTTAATAGAATAGAATATTTTTTTATTTCTATAAAATGTTTTGGAATCGTCAAATGAATCTACCACTACATCTTTTAATTCTGGGTATAAGTTACCCATCATCCTAATTTTCACATTTATAATAATAAAAAAAATTTGATTGTTGGCTTGCGTGCCCCGCCAGCTTTTCCGTTCTATCCTGACATATTTCCGTGGCTTTAACTCTCTACATGTTACATTATACCGGCTCAGTACACGTCCCGGTAGCGGAGACTGACGGGACAATCGCCTCCAACCGACAGTTTGACGTCTTAATCGAAATACCGTTGGTATTGCATGACGTGGAAATTATTACGTTGAATACTTCGTGTTATATTAAAGAGATGCGTTTATGTCGAGATGATATTGCTTCAATACATTGTAATATTCAATGAGAACGGTAATTTAAGTCGTGATCCGTGGGGCGTCAATTACCAATGAATATTAAATGATAGGTAGAGATACTAATTATTCTGTTGTGCACTATAATCTCTCAAATAAATTCACAGGTCTAAAGAATTTTGTAGACTTTATATAAATTTTTTTTCGGAAAAGGATAGCATTCAATTTAAAGATGTCAATTTAGGTTAATTTAGACATTGTGAACAAGAAAATTGCACAGGTAATTTTGAAGCTATCTTAATTTTGCATTAAGTAAATCTGTCATTTCGTACATATGTATACGCAACGTGTGTACCTACTATAACATTTTCCCGAAAGGTTTCATCGTAACATTTGTTATCTTTCAAGAAAACGTTATAATAGGTATCAGATTTTCATAAGAATTTCAGATTTATGCGCAGATTAAGTTTTTGAATCGTTAGCATAATTAAACTGCAAAAACATTTCGGAGATTGAGTAAGCCTTATGTTTTTCCGATATTCTCAAGTGAGGTTTGTCATTTCGCCGTAATTACTTCCTATGCGTTGTGTTCCTATCCTGTGAATTCAGGCGGCGCAAGACCGAGCCCTGTGGAGATCCATGCAAGAGACTTATGTCCAGCAGTGGACGTCTATCAGTTGATGAAGAAGAAGAAGTTCTGTGAAAAGCGAATTGACTACTTTTCAAGATAACTATAAGGAAAAATAAATTGTAAGTAGGTACGGCCACAAAGGTAGATAGATCTTTAGCTGTATTATATTGCGCAACACAGCGTTATTTCAACTTAAACTATATCATCTAATAGTGGCTATAAAGAACCTACACAGAGGTGTTTCCGATTTTCTGCGGCTGTAACAGATAACATCAGAAACATAAGTAGTAGCAATTCATACAAACTGCCAGAGGAAACGACTTGGAAAATACGGGGTGTTTTATTTATTAGTTAAGTATTTATTTATTTTGTACCAAACAAAATATACCTTATATTAGCTGACTAGCTAGCTAGCTATAAAACTAGCTTTTGCCCGCTGTATCGCTCGCGTGATGTTCGTCTTTCCAAACATCTTAGGGTTTGAATTTTTTAAAACCTTTTCTTAGCCGATGCTTACGTCATAAATCATAATGGCTACCTGTATGCCAAATTTCAGCCTGCCCGTCCAGTGTTTGAGTTGTGCGTTGATAAAGCAGTCAGTAAGTCACCTTTTCCTTTTATTTAATTAGATAATAAAGAAAAGATGGTAAACAGCGAAACACATTAAATCTCTATAAAATGCCTTTAATAGGTACTTAAATATAGTTAAACAGATAAACAGTTAAATAAGTACGCTATTGGATGATAAGATTTGATTTTTTTCTTTGATTTACGTAGATCATATTGCATGATTAGATTAAAATAGAAACAGATTAGTATGGGGTGAATGTACACTGCCATACCACTTCAAAGTTAATCCATCCAGCCATCTTAGACGGCAACGTCACTTACCATCAGGCGAGATCGCAGTCAAGGTCTATCTTGTCATTCAATAAATAAAAATAATGATTAAACCTATGGATATCACCAAAAGTGTTTATTTGTATCTCCTTAATTTAGCAGTTTACTTAATTGTGTCAGATAAAAGAAAGCATCCTGTATAGTAAAAACAACATCCAGTCTATAAAAAGTAATGTTCGGGGCGAATCGAGAAACAATAGTAACATTCCATACCGCTACGATGCAAATACAGGTAATAATGAACTCTACCTAATAGAGAGAAGATACATATAACAATTTGCTGTTATGTTACGATTTAGATTACAATATTTGTTGTACAGTATTAAAAACGACGAAAACGTAATAAGTGATTATTCGTATTCTTAAAATATATATATATTTCCATATTTCATACGCCTTTCAGCTTATTTATTTTAATAACAAAATAATAACGTTAAACCTATATGTAGCGCATTTAAATATGAGAAGTTAAGGTACGATTGAATTAAAAATATCAATAAGTACCTAGTTAGGATGTCCGCGACAAAAAGTAGCCTATGTCACTCTCCAGGTCATTTCGGTCTGTAGCTATGTTGCAGCGTGATTGAAGGACAAACCAACAAAGAAATACACTTTCACATTTATAATATTAGTGAGACTTAAAAGCAGATTTATTTGTAGTGAATAATCACTACTGCCCGGAGCCAATGAATGGAATGGAAGGCGGTAACACAATAAATTACAGAATGCACGGGAATAATTATTCATAACCATATCATAGTAGGGAAATTGAGATCTCAATCAGGACCGGCGTGATCGATTCAACGCGTCACAATCGGAGATTCTATGCAATTCAAATAGGCTTTAATCGATTCGGAATAGCCACGTCGTAAATTCATGACATCGCGTCGTTTCTTTATTATAGGCATTAATAAATAACGTGATGATTATCTCATTTACATAGATGCCCGCGACTTTGTCTGCGTGGCTTTAGTTTTTAAAATCTCGTAGGAACTCTTTGATTTTCTGGGATAAAATGTCACTTTCTATGTCACCCCCTAGTAGGGCTATGAAATCTATACAAATTCACAGGTAAATGGGTAGACAAAGTTTTATTGTTGTGCTAGCCTTACTCCTAGGTCCTCAACTATAACCATGCAAAAAATAAGGTCGAAGCGTAGCTCTGTTGCAGAGTGATTGAAGGACAAACCAACAGTCAAACAAATAAACACACTTTCGCATTTATAATATTAGTACCTACTTAAGTATTGTTATAAGAAAATAAATAGTGATACATTTTAGTCAATATTTTCATTTATTTCAAATTTAAAAATAAAACACTAATCTTTTTATAAATTATATATTATATTAAATGCGTCTGTTAGACTTGTTAAATATTTAATTATATTTACGTTATTACTGAAATTCAAGTACGTATTACAGTTAGTAGGTACAAAAATAAAATGATTTTACTTACACAGAAAAAAATATCAAAAAGTACCTATTCAATGAATAATTCAGTAATATGATAAACCGGAAATCAAAATTATAATTTCAGATTATAAATTATACGAATACACCAAGCAAAAGAACTCGCAAGTGTTTTGCCAGTTACGATATATTGCTCTTATGCAGCCGTAGGCGTTTTAATTATGACCAGAGGGACATGTAAACAACTCATAGCTGGCCAATGATTTGTTGTTTTTGAGCTGGCATCTACGAATAAATAATAAGTAAGGAAGTCTAATTCAGAACAAAATCCACTCAAAAAATGGCCCTATTTCAAACCAAAATGACGTATGATTCAAAATACGAATCATACGAATCACTTCCGAGGTTACAGGTAGACATGCTTGGTGATCGGTTCAAATTCAGAACGAAATCAATGATTGGTTCGCGCGTGTGCTGCTATGTTTGCTACGACAGCTGAGTCATTGGACGATGTTATGAAAATTTGACGTATAAGAATAATGAGCAACTGTTAACGTACTATTTTTGTTTTTAATCCCCGCCTCTAACGGCTTAATTTTAATCTCCACCCAGTTCTGCGCAATTTTTGTTGGGGTCATTTTTTTAACGCAGTTAGACTTCCTTACTTATTATTTATTCGTAGGCTGACATACATAAATGCAACGAGTACCTATTCTTAGCACCATACCACGCGGCCATGATATGTAATATGTATAGTAATAAGAATAATTTAGCTATAAGTTTTCTTCATCTTCTTCTTATAGTGACGTCTCCTATCGGAGGTTAGCAACCACAGTATAACGATCAAATCGGTGCAGTGGCGGATTCACACATTTGCCACCAGTAGACTATTCAAATGTCACCGCTACCGATCAACCAAAAATCAAACGCGACTAGGTACGAAAATTGCAGAAAAAATTATCTAAATGGTGAACCATAATAATTACACATTTATAATAATACATTTAGCACCGATGTATTTAGGTAACATAAATATTAATTTTAATTTCTTAATAATAATAAACGTAAAAATTGTGATTTTTGCACTGTAGCAATCAACTTTAGTCCATCCCACAACAAATAGACGAAGTTATTAAAACTGTAACACCTCCCTTCTAGCGTCAGGATTAGTTAAATTGATAACCATACCATGAACCTACTCTTAGTGTAAGAAGACGCAAGTATAATTATTTCAATTCACGTCGGAAACACTGATGCTTGTATCGGCGCAATATTTCTTGCACTATCTGCACCATCCATATTGAGATCTTAGGGCGTAACCGCGTGCAATTTACGTTGCAACATGGCATAAATAACGAGCCGGCCATTAAATATCAAAGGCCATGAGCCGGTCAACGGTTTTAACAGATAGTTTCGAAAAACATTAACACGGGGTCGTTATTTTAAATGGGTTAGAAAGGTCAACTTGAAAGTGCATGGAAAGTATTTGCACCCTCAAGATTTTTATTAATCATGAACTAGTTTGCCAGACTAAAGTATGGTATAGTTTATAATTGTTGCTCTAAAAACCGGATTTTTAGAGGAGAATACCCAATACAGATTGCAGATGTTTAAAAACAGTAATCCGATGGAAAATTGGGTGTAGCACGCGTCATAATATTGATTTTGTTGGTATAAAATGTAGCCTAATCTCACCCGAACCATAATAGCGAATCTATTGACAACTCATTCATCAAAATCAGTTCAGTAATTTAATGCTTGATTGTTTGAACTTTTTTTTTCTTGTTTTGTTCATTCTGGTACTAGTGTGGTTTAAAAAGAAAATAAAGTAGGTAAAACCCAAAAAAACAGCCGAAAAATCGAAAAATTCAAAATTGGTAATTTTGTATATGAATCACCACTTCGGAATAGATGGCGAGAGCGAAGCCGCGGCTTACAGCTAGTTGGATATTAAATGTACTCGAGTAAAATAACCAATAAATGGGTATGATCAACTGATCACTAGCTCTCGGTCTATAAAATATGATAATCGCGCGGTGAATCGCTGGATGAATACACTTTGTTTGGGCAACGGGCCCCGAGATTGTTGGTAATTCGAGGGTTCAGAGGTGGTATTTAAATGTGGGATGAGGGTTTGTAATAGGTACCTACAGGTAATAAGCATCTTTGTTCAAAAGCATGTCGTTCAAATCATATTTCAAATCATTAATGAAAGTGTTTGTATTATTTTTTGCAAGGATTGGATTTTTCCTTGCAGGCATAGAGAATAACAAAGGATAATTTTCATCCCGGGAAAATAAAAGCTAATTAAAAAACTAAATAACTCCACTAGGACTGCCTAAGTAGGTAAGCCTCAATAGCCTAAAGGTGCGGACTGAAAACTGAAAGGTTACAGGTTCGATCCCCACCCGTTGCACAATTGTTGTACCCACTCTTAATGCAAGCTTTCCGCTTATTTGAAGGGAAGAATTAAAAAAAATTAGTCATGGACAAAAGCTAGCTTATCATAAGTAATACTAGTTGACGCCCATGATTGTCATGTTGGTGTCTGCGACGCTGTGTGGGTTTAGGGTTGACAATCTTCTTAATACAAACTTTACCACCCCTTTTTTCTTCCCTTGAGTAACTTAATGCATTAAGGGAATTTCAAAAATTCCATTAATGTATTAGGTTACTCAAAGAACATTACTTCAAAATTGAATTTGAAAATTTTAGGTCCATAGGCAGACTGTGAGTTGTTTTTTGGACAAAGTTTATTTCCGGCCAAATTGAGAACCTCCTCCTTTTTGCGAAGTTGGTTTTAAGAAACGTAGTAAAACAATTAACTTATTCTCCTTCATCTACACATGATCAATAGACCATTAATACAGTCGATTACTTATGCCTGATAGGTATGTGAACATTTTATTGTCGTTCTAAATAAAATGGTGTTGTAAAGTTTATTCAACGCATACCTAAGCCATAAAATACTGCCCTAAGTTACGTTACGCTACATTTTCCACATCGCACTAGAATTCTTAAAGTTGTCTAGATTTATTACGATTCTCGGGTGATTAAGTAAGAACATTATAGCTCTGATTAATGTATGTTCTAAGCTTTTAAAGAACTTTTCTTGTTAGAAATAGTAAATTAACAGCAGCTTTGGTATTGGCTTTTGCTCTCATTGGTAAGACGGACATAGAGTACAGAATTGCCACGCTATTCATTTTAAACTAGTTGATGCCCAAGACTTCACCCGCGTCGAATAAGGTTGTAAAAAATGTTTTTTCATCCTAATTTTCCATCCTTTTTCAGCCCTTTAGGGATGTAATTTAGAAACAAATCCTTACAGTGCACGTCTAATTGCAGTATATACCAATTAAAAATATTTATAGTTTTTAAATAAATATCTACCAAAACTTTTTTTAATATAGTTTTTCTTTTCAACTATTCTAGCCACTGATTAATTTAGAGCCTATTTTATCGACGATAAAATAGACATTTAGACAGATTGCCACGAAAGCTATCAAAACGTTAAAATTCATCAGAAGTTTACTAGGCGATAATAAAAAGGCCCTTAGACTTTTACGGCCTTTTCTATTTTATTAAATTAATACTCAAAAATAAAGGGCCGTAAAAGTCATAATTTTAATAAATTATAAGCTATTTGCTCTCCCGAGTCCCAACAAGCGATGTCCAATCTGTAAGCGCCTACATTGCGTAGCGTAGCATTATCAGCGAAGCATAATTTATCGTGGAAGGAAGGTGTAAATCAGCACCGGCGCACGCCCCCGTAAATCCAATAATATTATCCTGTGCCGGCGATAACTCCAGCCGCGCTCATAGCAGGGTCACAATCAGCGATTTATAGACTAAGATCGATTATCATGTTATGAAGGTAATATAAATCAATGTATTTAGATAACAATACAAAGTAACAATCGGCAAAGCTGCTTCGATTTTTCAAACCCCTATTTTACCCCCTTAGGGATCGTATTTTCAAAAATCCTTTCTTAGCGGATGTCTACGTTACAATAGCTATCTGCATGCCCCCGATCCGTCCAGTGCTTGAAGCTGTGGGTTGATAAATCAGTCAGTCAGTCAATAAGTCAGTCACCTTTTCTTTTTATATATTTATATTAATAAGTATATTTTCACAGAATCCAGCGACATAGCTCATCTAGTTATAGAAATAAATACTCCTGTAACTACGGCCAAATCCACCTTTATAGTATGCTACCAATATTTAAGTGTAAAAAAAAGAAAGAGAAAAAAGAACATTTTGCTACTTGGGTTACTTACAATACCATATTTACTTACCATGCGTAAGGCCGGCGGACTTACGTGCTCGCAAGGCACGAGTAAACATGAAAAGGTAGCTTTTGACACACATTTCGCATTACCAACGAAGTAGATCCAATATAAAGGTACAGGCAATACAGGGGAACGGCCGTTATCAAAACCCATTCAGCTCAATATGGAAATAGTCTGGCGTGAGCTCGTGGAATGTTATAGGTATCCACTATCTAACGACGCCTTAACATCGGCTCGTGTAGATGGTATCTGTATGGCTCTATTGCTAGTCGAGAGGTAACGTGTTTTCTTCGATGTAGGTAATATTTTTTCTGCTAATGTTGTCATTTTGTCTTCAATAATGTTGTTCCGTTTCATATGGTTGGGTGCAAACTTACTATGGCTTATAAAATTTTCTTACCAGCTGATGCCCACGACTTCAAACGCATGGATTGAGGTTTTTTTAATTCCCGTGGGAATTCTCTCATAGTCTATCTCTGTGCCTTTCAGCTAAATCGGTTTAGTCGTCGCAGCGTGATTGTGTAACAAACATCCATCCGCAAATAAAACTTTTGGATTTATAATATTAGTAGGAGGATAATACGAAAAAATCTCCTACCATTATATAAATAGGGGTCACGACCGTCGGCAATGAGGAATATGATCAGAAAGAGAAAGAGATCGAGAGAAATATATATGATTGGGTTCGGCCACTAAATCAGTGATTTCTGGCTCTTACTCTGCTTATAGTCAATAAAAATAAAAATAATAGAATATAAGTTGTTCAAATATAAAAGTCTAATTTATATAAAGTGTAAGCAGTTGACACAGTTCACAAGAAAGCCATCGGCGGAGCGTATTCAAATGGGACAATAATAAAAATGCTCGTACAGAAATTTGTTCACAAAAGGCTGCATAGAAATATTGGACAATAAAAAAGATACACGGGCGGGCAAACAAAAAGCACCAGAAGTTGGTGCATAAAGGGGAGAATTATTACGCTCTCAACAGCACATTTAAGCGCAGCATATTTCAAAAGTTTCGGCGTATTAAGCAACATTTATTTTGGCAGTGACTTGGCCATTACGCTGTTAGCATCCAGGCGAGGGGTTATGAAAAACTTGGCTCCTACTATTGGCTGAAACGCTCTACTCACATCATCTTCATCTCACTCGGGCATGCTTGGGCTGACGCTGTCGCTCTCAACGGCAGAAACAAGGCCATCTTCACTCGCATACTAGTGTGCTGCGTGAAGGCAATTTGGTAAATCACCACGCTTGCCGAGCTTAATTTTAAAAATAATATTATAATAATGACTACTGTAGTGATATTCTCTTAAACTTATTACTTCAGTCAGATCGCAATGATCTCTGATTGGCTGAGCTTATGGCGTTCTTGCTGCTTGAGTGGATTTTAACTAATTGAGATTGTTATACTGATGCAATCAATTTTAGAGAATATCGCTAATGGTCATTTCAGCAACCTATCAACAGCACTACAAGGCGCAGATCTCCTCTCAGAGAAGGATATTTGTCCATAGTCCACCACAAATTACCAATACAAATTAGCAGAATTCAGACACCTTTGTGAAAATTATGGGGAACTCTCAGGCATGCAGGTGCCCTCACGATGATGTCCTCCACCGTCATGCAGCATGTGATATTGAATTGCTTACATCGGGTGCTACTGCCCCTATATTTAATTCCTTAAATCGGGTACTAGTCTACGTATATTTAATTGCTTAATCCCGTCTTTCAACCGGATACTATTGTACGTAATATATTATTCGATACAGCATTAACATTTTCACCTACAAAACTTTCGCAGTAATTTAAAACTATGGTAGTAACCGAGGAATTATAACGAGTCTTGGTGCATTCTTGCCCGGCCCGGCTTCGCGCCAGCTTTTTATTATTTAGAACAGCTACTTTATTCAGTTTGGACAATTCGACCGTTCCGTAGAACAAAGTCTCATCTGCTAAATTCATAACTTGAGATTTGAGCCTTGCAGATGTGACTTTTAAGGCTCAAATTTCAAGTTGTACATTTAGCAGATGAGACTTTGTTCTACGGATCGGTCGAATTATTTAAGTCGTACGCTGTTATTTTCATATGTAAAACAGAAAATATGGCAACTTGAAGTTGGAAACAAAGCATTTAGACTGTATTTATGTTCCCGATTATTAAAATGCGTTGCCAAATTGGTCATATTATTAATTTTTGTCTAAAGAATAAAGAAATAATCATATTGGTACGGAAACATATGAAATAATATGACATAAAAGTAAATTCTAAATTCATAATAATAGCACAGTTTCATTTTATGTAACAATATATAATTACATGATATAACAATAATAATTATTATTGTAAATTAACAATTAAATAAACGTGAACTCTTACACCTCGTTATTTTACTCACAAAGCTCGAAATAAATTCACACACTCCTCTTAAAAACAAACAATAAACAAACTGCATGACTGCGGTTAGGTACTAGCCCCGCCTATTTTATACGCAAATCTAAACGCAAAGCATTGTTTCTGTGAAGCCAAAACTCCACAACACAACAATGATTATTCAACAGAGTCATTTCAAAACGAATAGAATCAATGCAATAATAATAGTCATTTAAGCGTGAAAATCAAACGCCCATTGAAATATTTCATGTTTTCTCTGACGTGTTTAAAGTAAGGCACAATAGATTTTTGAAGGGTATTGGAGGGTAGTTGACAATTCGAGTATGGTCCTTCGAGCCGGATGGGCGGGGCGACACGCCTCGTCGGCTCTCCGGGACACCTCGTTAGAGTAAAGACCACTTTTATGTTGATTGCAAACCCGTGCTTAAGTCGATGCTTAAACTGAGGGGCTCTGTATTGAAAACCATTTGAGTTTAACACTTTTTGTCTATACATCGACGTCGTTAGATATAAACAAACATAACATAATACATACCTATTTATAACTGCCTCGGGCTTATAGCGTACAACGAGCCATTATTTTGAAAGTGGACCACTTCCGATATTAACAGATACCACGTACTTTGAATGAAAAATATAAAGTTGGAATATTTTTTTAAAATGACGGCACATTCATTGGTAAAAGCTTTTTTGAAAACTTGAAATTGGAAAAATGGAATAGATGCCCATTCCTGCATAAGTTGATTCCGAAAAAAATATCAAGAAAATATAGAATTTACAGTCTAAATAATTTAAGGCTTTTATTTTACTAACTACAACAACCTTTTTTTTTTTTTTTTCCTGTGGGGAAATCCTCATGGATACCACCGTGCCCGGGGAAGGCACGGAGGTTATGCCGGACTTCTACCGACTAAAACCCCACGGTGTTCCTCTCATCGCCTGATGACTGGACTACGGGACCAGACTCGTTCCGCGGCCCAGCCAGCGACGCCTTTCAGGCCCTCCTCCGGGACCACTAAAGCGGCCCAACGCACCATCAGAGGTGCACCAGGAACAACGGGTGCACCTTCCAACTCGAGGGCTATTTCTCGTCAGGCGATGGATTCCCCGTATCCATCGACCGGAAGCCCTTCTCAAGGGGGCAGGTGGCGATCATAGGCTGCACGCCTGCGTCCGACCCTCCTGCGGCGAATGGGATGAGAGCCCACATCTTCCTCTCTCCTTCGCTCCGCCGCCTCCTTTCGCGAAATTACCTCCTCGCAAAAGGATTCCACCGCGTTCCAAGATCCCTCGCTGCCAGCCATGGCTTTGACCACGGCTGGCACGGAGAGGTCTTGCCCCACTGACGCCACGAGCATCTCGCGTTGCTCCGCCCACGCCGGGCACTCTGCCAGAGTATGCTGCGCCGTATCAACGGCGCTGCCACACTCGTGGCACTCCTCGCTGGGCTCTCTACCCGCAATCTTGCACAGGTACCTTCCGAAGCAGCCATGCCCCGAAAGGACCTGCACAAGATGGAAGGTAAGTGCTCCGTGCCTCCTCTGCACCCATTGTTGGAGAACAGGCCGGATCGCCGCCACCGTCGAGTGACCTGCACTGGGTGTCTCGAGCCTCTCCCCCCATTGGCGAAGGAGCTCGGTTTGTGCGTTTCGCCGCCACCCCGCAATTTCCGCTGAAGTAGGGTGTTCCCCCCGTAACCGAGCATCCACCCTACGTTGGTGTATTTCCGCCAGCAACTCCGCATCCAGGTCCCAGGGAGGAGTCCCTGCCAAGGCACAAGCTGCCTCACAGGAAATTGTGCGGTATCCTCTGATTGCTCTGACTGCCATGACCCGCTGCGGTTTCCGCAGCAGAGTCTGGATACGGCCGTTCAGAGCATCTGCCCAAATAGGAGCCCCATAAAGGGCCATCGATCTCACCACACCCGTATATAGGTGCCGGCAGCTGGCACTTGGCCCACCTACATTTGGAAGTAACCGTCCCAGCGCCCCAGCAGCTCCAATTAGTTTCGGGGCTAGGCGCCGGAAATGCTCCTCAAATTTCCATCGGCTATCGAGAACGAGTCCTAGGTACTTCATCGCCGGCTCGACAGCGATGGAAACTCCACCCACCATGAAACACACGCCCGCTGGAGGTGCCCTTCTTGGCCCGTGAAAGCACAGGGCCTCAGATTTATTAAGGGCAACGTCAAGCCCCAGCTGCCGGATCCGCGCCACGACCTGAGCCACTCCGGCCGTCGCCAAAACACTTGCCTGTCTGAAGTCTCTGCCACGGGCTGTCACGAGAGTGTCGTCCGCGTAACAGGTCAGTTCTATCCCGTGTAAGTTGAACCCCCGCAGGACCCAGTCATACCCGATGTTCCACAGGAGCGGCCCGAGAACCGACCCCTGTGGCACACCGCATGACACCTCTCGTCGTATCCAACTCTCACCGTGTACTGGGTAGATCACAGCTCGGTCGGAGAGGTAGGCCTCCACGATTCGCCTAAGATAGACTGGGATCGCGTGGAATCTCAGTGCCTCCTTGATGCTGCTCCAGGGCAGAGTGTTAAAAGCATTGGCGATGTCAAGAGACACCGCCAAGACTACCTCACCCCGAGATACTGCATCATCCGCCAGAGCCCTCACCCGAGCGATAGCGTCGATGGTGGATCTGCCCCGGCGGAAACCAAACTGGTATTCGCTGAGATTGGGCCCCGTCTCCTCTAAGTGGCGGACAATGCGAGCGGCGACTACACGCTCGAAAAGTTTTCCCACCTCATCCAGCAGGACAATAGGCCGATACGCTGATGGCGAATCAGGCGGACGTCCCTGCTTGCGTAGCAGGACCAGTTTTCCCGTCTTCCAGGGTCGTGGAAACTGACCCTGTACTAAGCAAGCTATGAACAGCTTCCTCAATCGGGGCTCAAGTGGACCCAACGCCAATGCCAGTGCACGGCTGTGTATCCCATCAGGGCCTGGAGCGGTATTTTTGGTTCGGAGCCGCAGCACTGCTGCCCTCAGTTCGCCCTCGGTAACTTCAGGCGTGTCTGAAGTGGACTCTTCTTCACCTGCGGGTGGTGCCATACGTGGTAGCTCGTGCAAGGCCCTGCGTGGGAACAGCCCATCTACCACCGATTCCAGCAGCTGGGGCTGAAGTGTCTGTGTAAGGGGTGGTGCCCAGGGGCGGAGCTTTCGCCTGACCATTTTATATGGGCGTCCCCAGGGATCGGCGTTCAGGCTCTCAATCATCTCTTCCCTCGCTAGATCTTTCGCCTTCCCAATGGCCACCTGGAGGGACACGACCGCTTCCCTGTATAATGTGTAGAGGTGCACCTCTTCCTGTTCGTTGCGAACTCGGCGTCGGCGTCTTCGTTGATACTGGCGTCTCGCCGCTACGCAGGATCTGCGAAGCTGCGCTATTTCCGCGGACCACCAGTAGACGGCACCTTTCGGAGGGCATGGACCAACTCGCGGCATGGTTGCATCACACACTTGCAACATGGCCTCGCCGAACGACTCGGCCTCCCGCTCTACCTCTGCCGGGATTTCTGACTCTGTCACCCACGCCTGGATCAAAGCCACCTCGTACAGTAACTCCTTGTTCAGGCACTTTAGGGACCACCGAGGACTATTGCCTCGCGAAGCCCGACTCGAACTTCTTACTGATGTGGGTAGAGAAACTTCGAAACGGATATATCTGTGGTCCGACAGTGTTTCCTCATCCACCAACACCTCCCAGCCTCGGACACGGTGTGCCAGAGCAGCATCAACAAAAGTGACATCAACAATAGAGCCGCCCTGTTGTCGCACACATGTGTGAGCTGACCCTCGGTTCACCACAGTTAGCCCCATCGAGACCACCCACTCCTCGAGCTCATTGCCGCGCACATTTGTCACCGGGGATCCCCACGCCATAGACTTGGCATTGAAGTCACCAGCAATAAGCAACCTGTCCATGCGATTCCGGCTAATTTGGGCTCCAAGCTCTACAAGAAGCGATTCAAACTCCGCTAGGGTGCGGTTCGGTGAAAAGTAGACCCCGATCACTGTGACGTCTCCCACTCGAGCTGAAACGTAACCCCGGCCTCTCACGACTCGTTCAAAAGCAGGGGAGCCTGCAGCAGTCCGGGTTGTAATGGCTACCAAGCCATCACAATCCCCCACCCAGTCGTCTCCCGATGGGACGTAGTATGGCTCAGAGACCACGGCCACGTGTATCAACCACTCGGCCATACTCTGGAACAATAGGTCCTGTGCTGTGGTTGATATTCGCCTGGAGAAAGTTGAGTGCCATTTACTATCCAACGGCCATCGGAACCTCTTCTACCCGAACGTTCGTGGGTGGGCTGGCAGTCTGCGAGGAGACCCGCGGGCCATCGTCAGTTCTACCTCTCCTTATTCTGGGCTTCCTGGGTTGGTTACATGCGCCACTCCCACCCCAATGATCAGCCGGCCTACCAGCCACTGCACAAATATTGCAATGGGGAGCGGCAGAGCACCCCTTTGCCTTATGACCATCCTGCCCGCAGCGATAGCAGGTGTTGCTGCGGTCAGTGTCGGAAGCACATTGCGCTCTAAGGTGCCCCCTTTCGAGACAGCGGTAGCATCGTTGTGGCCTCTCCTCCAGGAGCCTGACGTGCGCAGACACCCAGCCCACTTTAAGCCTCCCACCATCTATGACCTTTTTCGCCGCCGCAACTGGGCAGCGCAGCCACACCGATCCGAGACCTGAAATGTTACGGGTAACCTCGCCAGCACGCACCTGATCGGGAGTGCATCCCCCGATATGTGCCACGGCAGCCACCACATCACCACTGGTAACGGAGTCATCCAGGCCCGAAACACGCAGATCAGCACATTTGGTGGGTCGAGAGACTCGCAATCTCCTCGCTAACGATCTCCCTCAACTTCTGGGCAAGGACGTCTGCCTTCTCATTACCGGAGGTTCCGGGAAACTCTAAAATTCGCCCTCCGGTTGCAGCAACTTTGAACCGCATTGCAGTTATGCCCACATCGGAGAGAGAGATTCTTTCTTTCGCCTGCCTGAGTACCTCGGCGTAGGTAACACCTTTCTCGGCTGCCCCGGACTGCAGCGTTATCACCACCGCCGCGGTGCGAGGAGGCCGAAGCTTAGGGACTCTCTTTGAGGAACGCGACTGCGTCTGCGGCTGCTGCGATTGCGTCTCATCTTGAGGCCGCGAAGTCTGTGATTTTCGTCGCGCTCCACTCTTTTTCTTCTTCTTCTTTTTTCTCACTTTCTCCCAATGCCCTTGGTTGGGAACTGAAGGCGACACATTACTCGTCTCCTCCGAGGGACACTCCTTTTCTTCTCCTTTGGCGGGCACCTTAGGGCCCGGTGCTTTTTCAGGCACGGGATCCGCAGGCGCCGCTTCTTTGGACCTTCTTTTATCTGACGCCAGTGGGGGGCGAAGACGCTTCTCAGGCAAAAGCCTACTCTCTAGTGCCTCCAGCCGCGCATTGACCATATCACCGACCTGCGTCAGAATTGAGCGCGAAAGCTCCTCCGTCAAGTGCGCGGTCGCTGGCGTTTCCCTAACTGCAGAAGCTTTAAGAGGTCCAGCTGGCCTGGGTTGAGGTGGACGAGACTGCGATACAGGGGGCAGCTCCTCCGTCACATCCGGGGGAGAGTGTACGGAACCCTGTTTCCGCAAACCCTCCATATCCTTTTTCATATCGGCCAGCTCCTTGCGGAGACTGGCCATTTCAGCCTGCAGGCGCATGTTGTCAGCCTGCAGTTGCTGCGTCTCATCCGTGATTGTACGCGCGCCGAGAGCACCCACGGCCTCTTTTATTGAAGCCGCAGCGCTCTTCAGGGCGCGCACAAATGTCCCCTTCAGGTTACTTGATTTAGTGGCAACCTTTACGATTGCCGCCAGATCATCTTGCACCCTCTCTTGGATTTGGGCCACCGTCATTCCCACGGCTGGCTGAGGTTGTCCGACCTCTGCACTTTCTGCTGCCGCAGAGTCGGACAACCCTTGCTTTTGCTTGAATTGGGCCAGGACAGATTGCCTCGCCAGTTCCTCCTCCGCCTTTTCGGCCTCTTCCTGGCGCTTTTTTCGGGCTAATTCTGCCCTGGCCTTGGCCAAACCCACATACTTACCTGTAGTAGGGGGACGTCCTCTTCTTCTAGGTTCCGGTGTTTCCGACATCTCATCATCAGTCGTCCCCGGAACATATTCCCCAAGACGCGGTCTTTTTACGGACTGCGTCTGCACCTGCCACAGACGGCCGGGGTCCGACACAGCTGCAGAAGACTCAGATCCCGACCTGGATCTGCTCACCACAGCCATGTCGGACTCCGACAATACCTCTTTACCCGGTCCCACGGACCCCTTCTCCTCACACACCTCTCCTATTTCCATGATCTCTTTCTCTCTTTCCATTTCCCCCTGCACATTTCCATCATCATCCCCCATTCCAGTACCTACCCCCAAAAAAACGTCGGTTGGCCCTCCCGTATACGACTGGGCCGATGCACTGGCTATCCGGTGCACCAAGGGATTCCCCGCGAACGGGACCCTCCCGGGTAGTTTTTTCATACGGCGTTTTTTCCATAGTTTTAATTCCCCCACTTACCCCCCCCCCCCAAGTGGGCGCCCTAGCGGCTGTTCTCCTAACAACCATGCATCCTCTCGGCGGGCGCCAGACCTTAGGATTAGGTGGGCGTTCCCGCCCTCTTCGGTTATTTTTTAACGAGGTTTTCTTCCTCTCGCTGCCACTCCCGGCCACTCCTGGACGTTCCCTCCCACTTCGGTTATTTTTTACCGAGGTTTTCTTCCTCTCAGTGGGCCTCTCCACCACCAGCCCACGGTCCCTTCCACCTATGCCTTCTGCTAAACAGAGGGACACGCGGAGGAACCCCCTCCTGCCAGGTCAATTAGCCGTGACTAATAATATCCCAGAGAAATTATTAGGCATGTTACCGGGATGCACCGGCGCAAGCGCTGCTCTTCCCCCTGGACTTATCCGAAGGGACCCGCAACGCTCAAGCACACGGGGAGGTTACCTGGCTGGCACCCCAACTACAACAACCTAACCTAACCTACAAGTAGTTAAAAATATTAACTTCTATTCCGCAATAATAATGACACTCAACAAAAATTAATAATAATGAAAAGGCCTTTAAATACAAATTAAAATAAAATAAAATAAAATATGTTTATTTCAGGCCATAGGCCCATAGATGTTAGTAAAAACAATTCTTAAAAACTATGTTAGTTATTAGTCTAATTTAATTTTAATTTAAATACTTGCCACCGCGCCGTACCGAGGCACTAGCTACATGCACATGTGTGTGTACCCAATGCCTCAGTATGGGGCAGTCAGGCTTATCCGCCACCACACTCAGCATGGTGTTGGTGCTCCCCTCACCCTGCTCATGAGCGATGCTACTCGTTTTCGCATGACTGTATAAAAGTCGTTTAAGGCAAACTATAAGAAAAATGTAAGCTTTGATTTAGAACTCTGAGAGCAGCTCTTCAATGCAACGCCAGTCCTACGAAAATCTGTCATTCATGAAAATTAACTTTGGGAAAACATAATTCGTCAACATGCAGATAATTCGGCACGTTTCGCCTTTTACATAATTAGATAAAATTCAAAAGTAATTTATGGCCCTCGAACTCAGAAGAGTCTCGGAGCTTCCTCGAGGACTTCGAAAGGCTCTACATTGTTTCTTTTCAGACTCCTAAAGAGCCTTTCCGTTGTCTCTCACTTAGCCCCGCCCCCATCTAATGAGGCTCTCGAGCTAACAACGCTTTCCTAACGACAGTAGAGTGGGCGTTCGTTAAAATATTATTCTGTGCCCATCAATTTACGTGCAGCCGCCTGGCACATGAGGTCCGCCTCTACACTCCAACGCACAAATGATGAAAGTAATTTTAGGTATTATTGTTTTTTTTTAAATTTTTCAAACTTAAAATACTGAAGAACAGGTTGAAGAACGCCTGAGAGTTCTCACATAATGTTCTCTAAAATATGTGCGAAGCCTGCCAATTCAAGCAAGCAATTTCGAATGAAAAAAAAAATTACAACTCATATTATTTTTTCCGAATACGCTTAAAACAGTAGGTATGATTAAAAATGATAATAATCCACTTCAAGATTGACGTCTAAATAAGTGGAGTCTCAAAAGATTATCAAAATTTGTGATAAAATATGAATTCAAAGTTTAAACAAATCAAAATATTTCACCCCTTTTGAACTACACGTTGTGAAATGGACATTTTAATAAATATTAGGTTCTAAAATATACCCATTTACTTCCTACTTGTGTTCGTACGCAGATAATCTGCTTCGCATTAAATCACTTGCATGGCATGACCCGCACTATCTAGTATCGCCTCCAACTAAGGGTTGCTTACTGTGAGCGTATTAAACAATACAACATAAGTTCGTAACTTACTAATTGTACTAGAAAGATTATGAAAAATAAAATACCTGATGCCAAAAAGTGTTGAAGTTGAGTTGAGTGTGTGATTTGCAAACTTCACACCAATTTTAAAACATTATGTAGAACTCCCAAGCATAATTTCTTCACGCTGTTCCCTTCACCGATAATCTTATTCTTCATCAAAAGTCAAATATTTTATACATAATTTTATGTATAAATTATTTCTCTAAGTCCTTGGAACGAGGCTACCACTGGGAAAAAAAATCTACTAAAAGGATAGGACTCATGAAAAAGCCAAAATAATATTAGTCTAGTATTAGTAGTAGCTTTTTGTTATTTTAAGAGTTTTTGTGTAGAAAATCTGCCGAAATATCAAATTAATGCTCGGAAAAGACTTACTTTACGTTGATGGAATCGGCTCGTAGAGAGGAATTTTTTCCTCGATATGAAATCAAAGTCCGTTCTAGGTCAATCCCTATAGTCATACATATTTAATTAAGCTACAAATGGCTACAACCCTATGTAACGGTTGCATTCAAAATATAATTATATTTTCTATCTGTTTTACGACGTAATTATTCTGCAACCAAAATTTCACGTTGTAGAGAGTTTCGTTATAAAAATTAATAATAAAGTAAAGCAGTCAAAATCAAATACGACTACTTTTTTTTTGAAGAAAAGTTCAAGAGAGTTTCAACAGTATGTAGGTATATTGAAGAGGATGGTATGAATAAACATTAAATCACAAATATTAACACCTCTCATCACGGCGTGAACATAAAACGTGTTAGTTGTAAAGCGTGCAGCGTGACAGTGCATTCATTATGGCGGCGGAGGCGTCGCCTGATTTGTCACGACACTCCGACATTATCACCCGGGGCTGGCTTAATTAATACAGCAAGCCTTTGACATAAAACTTGTTAGAACAAGTCGTCTATTTAGAATTTTCATATAAATCAACGTTGCTATTGTGTATACTGTATAGTTTACAAGCTCCAATAGGCGAACAGTTAAGCATGCGGACTGAAAACTGAAAGGTTGACGATTTGATTGGATTTTTCTGTCAGGAGTTAGGAAATAGGCGGTGTGTCAAGATCGTGCCTTGAAGATCACGTAAAGCCGTCGATTCTTCGCCTCGTACGTCGTATCGTACTACCATCCTATTAGACTATCAGAGTGAGGGAATGGAGATTGCACTTGGATTAGCACACACACTTGTGCACTATGATATATATCCCATGCTGATGGCTAATTTCTGTGGAGGTTGAGCCGGTTTCATACATGAGTGTTATGGGGTAAAAGTTTACCAAATTACGTTTTCGTTTCAAATCTTTAAACTAGTTTACAATAATAGTTCTCTCAAATAGTTCTCTCAAAGAAGGGTTATCGGGAATTTGGCAGACTTCGCACACTTTTGAAAATCTTGTGGTACAGAACTCTCAGGTGTGCGGGTTTCCTCACGATATTTTCCTTCACCATAATAGAATCTCTAGTGACATTTAATTACTTAAACGCACATGACTCCAAAACGTCAGCGGTGCCCGGGATCAAACCTGCGGCCTCCTAAATAGGAGACTAGGAGAATTTGGTTTCTAATATTTGATTTTCTTTTCATGACCTTTAAATTAGTTTAGTGTGTCCTTCGTCTGTTGGACGTTACCAATGACCCTATCTATGTCTACCCCTATCTATATAATATTATGTCTGTATAGCATAGTAAAGCATAAACATCATAACATACCGCTATCAGCCCTGAGCCTGGTCGTGCGAGTGTTATTGAATTTTGCATACCTACCTGCGCCCTCGTGGCTCGTATCGAGCATCGGAGCCCCAGCATTGTTCCGAAGCGACCGTGTTTTATAAAACAGCTGCAGATGATTTACTGTATTGGTATCCGCTACTGTCTCTTATTGCTTATATTGTAGCAGGTCAATAATATAATTTCTCTCCTGGTTTCGTGCGTTTAAGGAATCTTGCTTGCCTGAGAGTTGTTCATAATGTTCTCAAAGTGAAATCCGCCAATTTGCAATGAGCCAGCGTGGTGGTCTATGGCTTTTAACCCTTCTCTGAAAGGAGATCTAAGCTCAATGGTGAGCCCTGGATCGGTTGCTAATGATGATGATGAATGATGATACTGTTGGTGGTTGTGGGTTCTATAACTTAATTGCATTTTAATTTTTAACGGTAATAGAGGTACTCCGCCTCTGAAAATGTTAAAAAAATCATAATTATTTATTTACATTATTATAAGAAGAGTCACCAAAATTCAGGAAAAGATCCCGTGACTACAAGCAATCAAGGACACACAGACAATTCTAGAATTGAATAGTTATAAGAAGTCTCCAGTCATAAATAGGTTTTGCGGCAAAAATGGTAAACAGAGACATAAATAATAACCGAGATCTGCGCTGCGCTCGTAAATACGGCGATCGTGAGCGCCGCCGACTGCTGGCGGTAGCTTGGGCTTAGCCGCTGTGCACACGAAGTTAACAACGATGAAGCTATATAATAATAAATAATAATAATAATATAGCTTTATTGTTTCCTTACAGTAATATGTTTATAATAAAATTAAAATCTATTCTAAAAAAAAAAAAACTTATTAATAAAAAAAAAACAAAACATTACAATTAGGTTAGTAAACTATGTTTCTTAAACTATGTTAGTATTGTTAAAACAGTCACTGTAAGGACCGCCTATGGCGGTAAAAGCCTCCTCCATTTGCAACCATTTCCTTCTATCTATAGCTGCTCTCGACCATGTTTTTCCTGCCACACTGACAATGTCATCACACCATCTTCTGAATGGCCGGCCTCGTTTGCGCTTTGAGTCCCGTGGGTACCAATTGGTAACTATGTGTGACCACCTATTGTCCTTAACTCTTTGTATGTGACCTGCCCATTTCCATTTGGTTCGAAGAATGTGTTTGACGGCGTCTTTTGCTTTTGTCTTTTTTCTTATGAGACTATTTTTTACTCTATCCTTCAGTTTTAAACTTAGGAAACTGCGCTCCATCGCTTTTTGACATTTACTTACCTTGTCCAAGGTTTTCTTAGTTAGTGGCCAAGTCTGGGCGGCGTAAGTCAAACAAGGTGTGAGACAAGTATCCATAGCTTTTGTTTTCAGTTTGGTCGGTAGTTTTCCTTTAAAAATTTCTTTCATTGCCCAGTACTTGTTCCATGTATTTTTTATTCTCCGATCTGTTTCTTTTCCTGTACAAGACTTGAAAGAAATAAGATGGCCGAGGTATATGTACTCTTCAACGTACTCTATTAATGAGCTAGAAATAGCAATTGGTATTTGGTCCTTGTTTGTCATTACCTTTGTTTTGCTTTCGTTCACTTCCAGTCCCATCACCCTACTTTCTTGTGTAAGTGATTCTAACATGTATTGTAGATCTTGTGGATTTTCCGAGAGTACAACAAGATCATCAGCGAATCGTAAATGAGATAGATATTTTCCATTTATCTTAATACCTTTGTTTTGCCAACGTAATTTTCTGAAAATGCTTTCCAAAACCGTGATAAATAATTTGGGAGATAATGGGTCGCCTTGTTTTACTCCGCGTTCTATTTTGAAGTATGGTCCAGGAGATTCTAGTCTTACTCGGGCCTTGCTCGCTCTGTAAATTTCCCTTATAAGATCTATGTATTCACTATTTAACCCCTGCTCGTTTAATGATTGCCATATTGAATTATGATATAAGGAATCAAAAGCTTTTGAATAATCTATAAATGCTATATATAGGGGCTTGTTAAATTCCGTATACTTTTCTATTATCATCTTAAGTGTGTGGATATGATCAATTGTAGAGTAGTTTTTCATAAAACCTGCTTGTTCAACGGGTTGATTTTCGTCAATAATTTTTGTAATGCGGCGGAGCAACGTTGTCGCAAATACTTTGTAGACACAGGATATGAGACTAATGGGTCTATAATTGTTTATTTGTTTTGCATCTCCTTTTTTATAAAGCAATATTATTTCTGAACTAGCCCATTGGTTAGGAATCGTTTTCTGTTTTAAAATTAGGTTAAAGAGTAAGATGAGGGGTTTAATTAAAATATTTGAGCCGGCTTTCAACATATCATTCGTTATTCCATCGGGCCCTGGGCATTTATCTATTTTTAAGTTTTTTAATGACAGTTCTATCTCTGCGCCTATAAATTCTGGTACTGAATCGTTGTTATTAAATTGAATCGGTAGATGACTTGCGGTGTTCACATTACTTCTGTATAAATTTTGATAGAATTGAGTGGCTATTTCCATTAAGTTCTTTCGATTTGTAACAATAGATCCTGCTGAATTTTGTAGATGTGTCATTATTTGTCTAGTGCTATTTATCTGTTTATAAGCTTTCTTTGTTCCTCCTGTTTTTTCTATGAAACGTTCCAGGGTATTTAGTCTGTAATTTTCTATATTTTGATTGATTTGGTTTTTTGTTTCTCTGTATAATTTGCTTAATGTTAATTTTTCTCCTTTAGATTTATTTTTCTTATTTTTGAGAGAATGAGTTTGGGCTTTTAGTTTGATAATATCTTCTGTTATTATTAAATGTTTTTTGATATCTTTCTTTGACAAAGGAGAACTTTTTGAACATTTGAAGATTACATTTTCGAATATGTCATAGAAAGTTTGCACCGGTGTATCCACTTCTTTAGGAAGACTAGAAATTTCCTGTTCAAAAAGTGCGTGGTCCAAATAATTATTTGATTTTTTTGAGTTGCAATGAGCACGAGACGGTTTTATTTTGTCTATTTTTAACGTCAATCTGATTAACCGATGGTCGCTAGGATGTAGTAATCTGCATATTGTTGTACAGTTTTCTACTATTTTCGGAACGTTCGTGGCCATGTAGTCTATTTGATTTTTTGTCTTACCATTAGGCGCGAGCCATGTCCATCGTAACTTATCAGATTTTATAAATACTGTGTTTACTATTTTTAATTTATATTGCAGACAGAAATTTACAAACATCCTTCCTCTTTTATTTCTTTCTCCATACCCGTACTGACCCATTACTAAATGTTCATTCTGTTCAGGTTTACCTACCTTTGCGTTCATGTCCCCCATTAAAATTGTGCTTCCAGTGCATCCCTCTATGGCTTTCTCGAGGTCACTATAAAACTCGGTAATTTCGGCTTCATTGCAGTTCTCGGTAGGTGCATACACCTGTATTAGGAAGTATATTTTCCTGAATATTTCTACTTGCAACGTGCAAACTCTATCGGATATAGCGATGAAGTCCTGAACTATAGTCTCCTCTTGTTTTTTTACTAAGAAGCCGACACCTTTCTCACCTTGTGTTTTGCCATAGTGATAGAACACGTAATGACCCCTGTCTAATATTTTCAATCCTTCTCTTCTTACTTCAGAAATACCAATAATGTTCCAGTTTATTGATGAAATTGCGTATTCTAACTCAACTAATCGGGTTTCATTTACCACTGATCTAGCGTTAAATGTGGCGATATAATACTTTTTGCATTTTGGAGGGTTGTAGTCTACTACCCCCGCGGTGACCAGCCGTACTGGGGGATACGATGAAGCTATAGAGTCATATAAATATATAGGAGATCATATCATAACAGACAGCGTCACCAACAGCAACGGCTTGAGCGCACCTCGCAGGTCTCCTCTCAGAGCAGGGTTATAAGTCATAGTCTTCCACGCTGCTCCAATGCAAATTGGCAGACTTCATACACCTTTGACAACTTGCTGGTGTGCAGGTTTCCTTGCAATATTCTTTTATGTTGAAGCATGTTCTAATTGTTTAAATGCACACAAATCCAAAAAGTCAGATCAAACACTCCGTATAGGGTGTCGCAGTTCTATTATCACTACTCATAAAAAGGTGCACAATACTTACCAATTTTATTGGAAGGTGGACAAGTCATTATATTTTCGCATCGCAGTTCCTGTGCTGTTTACTCTAAGCAATGTTGTCGACGGCTTTCAAACCCGTCTGTTAGGTTTCGCGGCTGAGTTATGGGGAAATAGCCCGCGCCCCCAGCCATAACATGAACTATGGCCAACAGAAACGATTACCTGCTCCGTGACTGGTAACATGGGGTCGAGTTATGAGTCCAGCTTCTGCAGTGCGATGATAAGTTGACCTAACAACCAAGAGTCCACGACTGAAAGGGCTAGAGGCTGAAGCTGCAGAGCGAGAGATTCATTTTTTTCTTCTTCGTAACTCTTTTAACATAGCAGTTGTGGTCATCACAAAGTGACATCTTTAGCGGCAGATCGACTTGTCAATTCGACTTGTCATAAGAGCCAGCAAGAAATAAATAATTTTGAGTTTGAGTTTGAGATGTGGTTCACCTCACGAGCTTTCTCCACTTCTCCCTGCTGGCCGACTGCCTGGTACACTCGTGCAATATACTGTCCACAACAGATTAAATTTAGTCGCTCCATCGCATCGGCGATCTTGCTCGCCCTCTGGTGTCTTCCATTTTGTCCCGTAAGTAACTTGATAGACTCATATAGGACTTGAAAGAAATCAGTAGGCTTTTCTGATGCTCCCGAAGGAATTGGAAGCTTTAATCAATCTCCACAAAGATTAGCTATTTGCGCGGGAGATATTATTGTGCACAAGTGTGTGCTCTCATACAGGTGCACTCTCTTTTCCTTTACTCTTACAGCCCAGTTGGACAAAAATCCGATACGACTGGAGGTAGGTCAGCCGCAGCACGTCGGACATTAAGTGTTCTCCGAGGTACGGGAATGATACACAGCCTGCTTCTGTACATCCGGCAAGTACCTACTAAAATTTTTCTTCAAAAAACTCGCTACATTTCTTGATGTAACCCGAGACCTTTTCATCTGCAGTCAACGCTTACCAATAGACCAATGAGGCAGTCTTGTAATATATAGTCGGCGCGTCCGCGTCGCGTCGGGCGGCACTTAAGGGGGTGCGTCGGATGTCATGCAAAACGTCCGCGTGTGTACTCACGATATGTTATTTGTGTTACTCCGTGCTCGCGATACACCGGGATCAAGGAAATATGAATATCACTTCGAACTTCGAAGTATAATAGAAGCGAGTGAATGGCGGCCAGTTGATGAGGACAGAGGGTAGGTACAGGGTAGGTATGACACACGGGGTAATGTAATATACTGTGATATGTAGGGTAATTTTAATGACTTTTCTGGCGCAGTGGTGATTCTTGGGTTCAATTCTCAGAAGTGGCAATTCGAGAGCACCTGATTTGTCTTAGGTCTGGAATAGATACCGCCACACCAGATCTAAGACAATTCAGAAACTCCCAAAAATACAAAATTGTATAGGTGAATGTATGTAATATGACTGCTACGAAATTATTAAGTAGTCGAAAAGTAATCATTTTTTTATTTGCTTGCATTTATTTCAACTTAGAAAACAGTAAATTATTCATCAAAATTGGCTCAGTAGTTTTCAAGATATTCAGTTATTCTTTATTTCTGTGTAACATCGGTTTAATTTTTCTTATACTATAGCTCGTATTAGTCAGCTCCGCGCGCTCAGTGCGGCGCGGCCCGCGGCCGCCGACGGCGCGCTACGCCTCTTCCATGTAGGAATCAGATACGCGCCAATTTACGAGCGCCCGCCCTAATTGCTTATACTTTACCGCAAACGGACGGTTTCAATTTGTTGTTATGGACCCGAATGTTAGTCATTACTGCGCGGCTCGTTGGCCGCTGTATTAGGGTTATTATGTTGGTGCACGGATCAATCAACGTCGTCGACGTCGACGCCGGAAACACTTTTTCTTTCTTTGTCTCTAAATTTTTTTTACAACATACCGACTGTCGTCATACTAAATTTTAATAACAAGCTGATGCACACGACTAGGGCTTGCAAATATTCGAAAAGTTTTGGTATTCGGATATTTTTTTCGGGTATAATTTAAAAAACCAATAGCTGTTATAATTAAGGTTTCTGGAACCAGGTCAGCTAGGTCAGTTGAGTCAGTTCGTTCAACCAGGTCTTCAATAAGAATGTAGTAATTCGATTCTTAATACGTGGGCCATCGTCTTTTTTAATATTACTCAATTTGACCATACTATAAAGTTACAGCCAGGTCACAGCCACGTCACAGCCAAGTCACAGCCAGATCACAGCCAAGTCACAGCCAGGTCATAGCCAGGTCACAGCCCGGTCACAGCCAGTTCAAAGCCAGCCAGGTCACAGCAGATCACAAACTTAGATTAGGCGTAGGGCTGGAGAGAGGCTTTAGATGCTTCCTTAAGCACGGTAGAGACGCACCCCATTGGTATTTTCTAATAGTAGGTACTCAGAATTAATTGTCAGAAAAACCTCATACCTACATTTTTTGACCCGACCCAGGATAGAAGCCGGAACCTCGTCATCCGCAGTCAAACATGCTAACCCGAGGGAATAGAGTGTGCTACTGTGTTTGCGCGCACACTTGTGCACTATATTATCAACTGCGTAGATAATCAGTCTTTGTAGATTGTGATCGCCGTAACCGAATTCCGTCGGGAGGACATTACGAGTACCTAGTTACAATCTAATGTGACACTAAAATTTGTCACAAAATAAGCTCTCAACAATAAAAAAGCACGCACTTCCACACGGCTGCGCGCGCATTTCTCTTTTTTATGACACAATATCCCCCACTTTTACTCGGGTCATCCCTTAAATTCTTTTTATTGCGGCCCGTGTAAATCATTGCGTAATGCCCCAGTGCATTATCCGGGGAAACTTCATTATGGCCGGTTTAATGGTTCGAAGGAGCGATAAAATCTAGCTGCTGGACGAGAGTATAGTAATAGCTAGGGTGGCCAAGGTTCTGTTTTAGACCAATTTTTTTTTCTTAGTCCTTGACTGCGATCTCACCCCGTAAGTGACGATGCAGTCTAAAATTGTAGCGTGCTAACTTGGAAGGGGTATGGCAGTGTACATTCAACCTATACCCCTAATCGGTTTCCACTTGCCATCGTGCCGGAACGCTAAATCGCTTGGCGGCACGTCTTTGAAGGTATGGTGGTAACTAGCCACGGCCAAAGCCAGACCAGACCAGAGACAATTCAGAAATGATAAATTCCTTGTTTTTACGATTGATGAAATACTACCAGTAAAGAAGAAAATGTCTAAACAAGCAGTTATAATTGAGCTTCAGAACTTTCTACCGTAATGTAATATTAAGATTGTATTCAAACGGTACTTTTTTCCTCCGAAATGGTGATCGGAGAATACTTTACCTTTTTGTTATTTACTTAGCCGTCTATACCATGTTGAAATCGTCGGTCCACATCCAATCACCGACAGGACATTTCCTAGGAAGCTCGGAACAGCGGTGTCTCTACTAATGGCGGTAGATATATCACGTGCAATTTGTTGCGATAGCGATAGGTGGCTAGAGCGAATTGTACTTTATTGCGCAATAAAACGAGATATTGTTGCCCTGCGAGGGCTTCTAAAATACTAATGCTCAAAAAAGTTTTACGTTTTTATTTCCGGTAATTTTATTGCATATTATGTATTACTACCAGTAAAATAGAAACAATTTTTCGAACTCTTTCGTAATATAATTTTACTGTACCTACTGTATATTTTCAAAATATACAGTAGGTACAGTAAAAGATTTCTGAAATATTTTCTCGATTCGAGAAAATATTTAGTAAGTAAGTAGGTACCTACTCGTAAGTAAGTAGTAATATAAGTGGCTTGAAGTCTGTAGAAGTTACGTAGAAATCTTGGGTTAAAAAAGAAACGCTACTAAAACATCAATAAAAAATTGATAAACCTACAGATAAGAATATCGGTCTTCTTACTCGTAGTACCTCCATACCCCATAGAGTAAAAACTCCAGCAAGATCTTAATAATAGAATTAATAAAACCCGTACGTTTATCACCTGCTCTACGGAAAATGTTATATACATTTTATTCATTTATGTACCTACCTGCGATCAGGCAAATAAATAAATACGTAATTAAAATTACTTATATGTAGTTACATACATCTGTGCACAAAAAATAATTATCTAATTATAAGCAAGGACTTGTCAATAAATAAGAACAAGAAAATCCCATAATTATTCCTCATTTTAAAATAATTTCCCTCCAGTCCCATGGGTGAATTAATGTAGGTATTATAGTATTCACGGAATAAAAATGAATGCTTGTTACGGATTTGACCCTTAAATATAAAAATCATTCCGAAGATAATCTAAACAACAATGCTTTTTCGAAAATTTAATACGACTTTTGATTGAAACCAAATTTTGTATCAATTTCATGACGCAGTGGGCTTAGCGACCCCCTGCGGGGGTTTTAGGGACCCCTCTTTGAACCCCTAAGCTGTTACCTTGTGTGAAAGTAATAAAAGAAAAAGTAGAAGCGCCCGTTTACAACTTAAGTTTATGCCTATATGCATTTATTTTTTTGCTTTCAGTGGACGTTTTACTCTTTACTACGATTTCGTGATGAAAGTACGCTTTGCTGAAAGATGTAAGTACAATGGTAAGTAGGTTGAAAGGTGGTTGAAAGTATCTAAATTATATTTAATTTCGATACTTTACCCCTAAAACTAAAACTTTAATTCATACATACCGTTGTCTTCTAACATAGCAAAAGCTTTACAAATTATGGCTTTATTCAAAGTAATTTTTAAAAGTTTCTTGTTTGCGAGGTCATTAGTTCAAATATTTTTCTTTGTATTTTTAACATTCCACGTTTGTTCTTGATTCTTGAACTTTATAGTGTTTAATTCAAGAATATTATGATGCTAACTGATGCCTTCAACTTCATCTGGTTTCATGCATTTGGTTTGAATTGGTTATAAAGCTTGATTTTCCGGCATAAAAAGCATACTATGAGTAGCTATGTCAGTCTTTAGGACGCAAGCTATCTCTGTGCTAAACGTCAACTTTGATTCAGCGATAGCGTTGTGAAATGTTAAAAGACAGACAAATACACTGTCACCTCTTGATAAATAACATGGATATCTATGGTTTGTCGTTTCTACCACACATTAGTTTATACTCTATGGCCGCGCCGCGGGAATCCCCGGCTGGCAACCGCGGGGTCGCCGCGATATTACGGGCATTATATTAAAACTCAATAATGGCGTAATGATGAAGCAAGTTCCCAGCAACTGATTGCCGCATTACGCTATTCATGTTTCTATCATTAATTACATAGCAGCTCTAGTTTTCATATCATAAGTAATAAGGATCAGTGATAGTCTATCTATAGAGAGATAGTATAATATGTATTTTATATAGTCTATCCGGGGTTTGTCTTCTTTACTTTTCGGAGTAATGTACATTTAAGCAATTAAAAAGTACATGATTGAACGGCGAAGCAAGACATTGTGAGAAAATCTGCACGCCTGGGAGTTCGTCACAATGTTCTCAAAGTGTGTGAAGTCTGCCAATTTGCATTGGGTCAGCAACCCAGCATGGTGGACTGTAGCTTAAACAAACCTCTGAGAGGGAAACCTGCGCTCGAAGTGCTGAGGATGATGATGAAGTAGTAAAATTGTGTATCTATTTGTTGGTTTGTTCTTAAATCACGCAGCAAAGAAACAATATATCTATTTTTTGCATGCATATATCTAGTTAAAGACTTAAAATACAGAATGATTAGGAGTAATCTTCATTTAAAAAACAAAGAGGGAATTGAAATTAAAAATCTGACTTCACAAGAACGCAGGTAAAACCTTGTTATCAGTGCTTTTTGAAAATTTTACAAGCTGACATCCGCTTGGATAGATTTCTACGACAAATTGAACCACCACAAATCCGCTTACAAGCGCAATGCGACTCGTCATAGAAATGTTCTACACAGAGGGTAGTCAGAAATGTTTGCTCAGAGGGTAGCGAGTGCAAAACTCATACAACTCTCCGCTACACTCCGAAGCGAAGGTTTTGCATCACAAAGGCCGTATTGTGAATGCGATTAGTGATTTCGTTGAGATGCCGCTGGCGATCTCTGTCATCATAGTGATGATGTGAATTTTATCGATATCGGCTTGAGATTTAACAGCAACAAAACGCTGGTGTAACTTTTGGTTTCTAATCATCACAAATTCGCCACTGTTGTCTGCTGGATAAAAGTGGCGTAAGACCGTGGTGTTGTGTGCTTACAGCCCATGTCCAGCTAAAGACGTTTAGTGATTGATGAATCCTAGATTATTGAAGTTTCAAAATCTCAATTTATTTGGTTCACGATCCAAAGAGGATTACGACGACAGACAGAGAATGTAAGACAGTCGTAAGAAGTTCGATTTTGAGCACTGAAAACTCGTATTGATAAAATTGTTACAGTGAACTAACTACATGGATAAATTATAGAAGAAAATTATTTCATTTTAACGGCCGTTCAGCGAACAGCGTAGGTAACAAATATGTCGATAAAATACCGATGCTATAAATTTAAATTGTCATCACTATCGAGTGGGTATCGCCCCCCGAATTACCGATAGCTTTTCTATTAGCCCGCAAAACCCTCCCCACAGCGATCGCATGTGAAATGATGCGAAGTGGGTGATTTGTGTTGTTGTTGCGAAGTACTGTGCTTCGAGTTTTCATGTTGTTGCATGTTGTTAACAGGTAAGTGGGTCTGTATCTTTTTTATTCAAAAGAACAAGAATAGAAAAGTTCTAGCTCGTTTCCTATTCACAAAATGTTTTATGTATCTGCATGGCAACTAACGTTGGGTAACATTGCATCGCTTCATTTTGTACAAAGTTTAGTTTTGACGACCTCCCTGGCGCAATGGTGAGCGCTGTGGTCTTATAACTGGGAGGTCTCGGGTTCGATTCCCGGCGGGGGCAATTTAGGAATTTATTATTTCTAAATTGTCTCTGGTCTGGTCTGGTGGGAGGCTTTGGCCGTGGCTAGTTACCACCCTTCCGTCAAAAACCTGCCGCCAAGCGATTTAGCGTTCCGGCACGATGGCGTGTAAAAACCGATTAGGGGTATGGGTTGAATTTACACTGCTATACCCCTTCCAAGTTAGCCCGCTACCATCTTAGACTGCACCGTCACTTACCATCAGGTGAGATTGCAGTCAAGGGCTATCTTGTCATAGAATTAAAAAAAAAAAAAGTGTTTTCAAATACCGATAAAAGGTTTAGGTTTATGGCTTATTATTTACTAGCTGATGCCTGTGACTTCGTTCGCGTGGATTGAGGTTTTTATTCCCGCGGGAACTCTCTTACTTCCCGGATTAAAAAGTAGCCAAATCAGTTGTTGCGACGTTATTGAGTAACAAACATCCAAACTTTCGCATTTGTAATATTAATAGAATTTTTTGATTTAATCTTAAAGTTAAGTAAATTAGTAGATACATTTTGTTCATTTTTAAAGGTTTAGATCAATTATTAATATTAATAATAATAATAATAAATCATTTATTTAGCAGCAACACAACACATTTTAGTAGATTAAAAAATAATTATAAAACAAAAACAAAGTAGGCGCCCTAAAGATATTACTTACTAATATAAAATAACGTTTGCGATAAACACGAAGATTGTATTTTTTATATAAACCAGTCATCTGCACACAATGCGACCACGTTCACAGCATCCTATCTCGTGTAAGTAGACACTTAATTGTATTTTCCCAAACCGCCTCATCTCAATAGAGGAAGCTCTCTGGGCGGCATTAATCAACTACGCGTTAGGTGGTCCTTTGTACGACCCATAGTTATCATGAATTATGAGTGCTGTAACCACTCTTCTTGACTTTTATAGGTCGGTCCTGTATGTTTCATGCCCGTTTTCATCAACCATACCGAGGTCATTCCCTAAGTAGGAGTCTCTTTAAGTAGGTAACCCCTGAATACAAATCCTTAGCCAATGTCATTTTCTAAAAGTTCGTGAAAAAAAATGAATAGAAAACATCACCCAACTTTATTTACGTAGCTCGTAAAAGTAGAGAATATTGGTGAAAACGGGCATGACTTCCAGAATGAGTGACTATACGGTCCATAAGAGGTGGTAGAAGGTAGTTTCAGCAATTAAAATCTATCAATAAACTTTGATGCACACAATCCTCACACGTGATCGAAGTGAAAAGAGAAATAAGCTCTTAAAGTTGCCAATATACTGTTTAATGACCAATTTCCAAAAAAAACAAAATGCTATGAAACGGTTGATGCATTAATATTATTTAGCAGCATTCAGTAATGTGTGTTAATTTATACTCAAGGAATTTAACTGTTATGTGGACGCATAAAATTAGCCTGAATATTTTTTTAAGAAGTAATTTCATCGGAATGTTTGCTTAGACCGGTTGGAAAAACGGATGATCGAAAAAATGTATGATCAGCTTTTCATCAAATATAGTTAAAACAGACAGACAGGCAAACGGACGGACGGACGAATGGAAGGACAGACAGATAGATAGATAAAGACTCAGGCAGGATCAGTTAAACGTATAACAGCCCTCTTAGGACGAGACCGCGAGGGTTCAAAAGGGAAGTTCAAATAATAATTAAGCAATACCTAAGTAGACAGTCTCGTTTTGGAGCATAAATCATGGTGTCTACGAGCGATGGCTGTAACAAATTTAGTGTAACCCACAATAGCCCATTGATTTGGCAAATGACTTATGAGGGTGTGTCACGATATTCTATGTCTACATGATATTGTTTTTTTAAAAACTTTCTTTTCTATTTGGCTTCCCACGTAATAATTTTTTTTATTATACTCACCATCACCACACAGCTACAGTTACGTAGGTATATAATACTTTATCGATCGATAAAATAATCGCACTGCGTTGTAATAATATTGATGTACATTGTACATACATAATAAAAAAATAACCATGCCATCCGCGACTTCATCCCCGTTCATTTATTTTTTTTTTAATCCCCAAAAAAGTATTTAGTGCCATCTCTAGAATGCAAACTACGTCAGTGCCAAATATTCTCAAAATCGATTCAGCCGTTGATCGTTAAAAATAAAAACTTAAAATTTTTAGTGTAGATTTTGATGGATTTAGTTTTAAGTAAAAACATTTAATTTACATAAACAAGGATAGCGCCATCTTGTGTATTATGTCAAAACTGCAACGTCGGAGACTCATGTCTACCAACGGTATCTTGTTGTCTTGTTGATTGTCGAAGGGTTTGGGTTTTCGTTACGGTTGAATTTGCTATACTTGATATAGTAGTTCGGCATCTTTACAATAGATGGCAGTGTAGTAGTTATTTTTGTTTAAATAATAATAATTATAATAAATAAATAATAATTAATTGCTAGTACAATAATAATTATTATCTTTGTCCTTTTTTACTTTCAGTAGTGTAAGATGTAAAAGATGTCATAACCGGTGTGTGGTATTAATTCAACCAATCGGGATTTGGCCGGCAAAGAAACTTGGAAAAAAATCATTTTTGGTAAGTAATAATTATTATTATTGTTATTAACCTAGAGTATGTGTGTGTTAGTTAATTAAAGTGCTAATTAATCATTGCGAACTAAATAAAATTTATGTTTGTTGCGATCTGCTAGAATTGGATAGTGGAAATCCTAGCTTCGATTCCGACAAAAAAACTATTTATACCTACATACCTTATACCTACTATAAAATAAATAATGATTGTTGGGATTCAGAAAGTGTAGTAGAGGACCTAGACCTAACCACTTTTAAAAATGACGAATTTCGTCGCTATTATGACGTAACCCTAAGGGGGTTAAATGACCCTTAGGTAGCTTTCGTACATTTCACCAAGGTAAGTCAACCATTGAATTTGTGATTAGGTGCATAGGTATCACATCGAAATATACGAGGAAGCTATGCTTTCCACGACCTTTAGCCTAAACGTCAATGTCCGCACGCTTTTGTATTATCATAATTAGCTATTTTTGCGCAATAGGTATCTCACATTTTTGTTGATAATAAAATAATCAGAGTATTAACGGTTTTAATCAGCACATAAGAGTTTGTAGGCCACGAGCTGATGGATGAGTTGCTTTAGCATATTAATCTCGTGTTATCCTGGTCTTTGACTTAAAAATTACGGACACTATAACCTATATCTTGCAAAACTTTTAACGTTTATGTTTTTGACTAAGTTTCATTGTTAACTTTTACCTATCGAACATTGTGCGTGTAGGAAGGTCATAGGTATAGCCTATAGGTATTCATTGTTCGTTATACATGGCGTGCTTAAGAATTACATTATTGGTGGCCAATCATTTCAAAGATGAGTGTCATTTGTAATTTCATTATAGGCATGTTCACAAAATTTTCGTTAACATGTTGCATAGTACATTATAACACTCCAAGAATAATTTTCTAGAAGCCAATTTTCCCAATTTTGCAGAAAAAATTGCCACAGCAGATATGTTCTGGAGTGCAGCTGATTGTATGTACAACGGCAGCAAATGCAGCAAAATAGGCGATAATGACGAAGGAATAATGTTCTGATGATATTAGGTATGTTCAATAGAATAATAAGATAAGATGTAAGTAAAATTAAGTGCTTGATCAATTACATTCATATCAATAGATAATTAATTAAAGCTAACATTATATATGCGAAAGTTTGCGAGGATTGATAGATAGATGGATTTTTGTTACTCTTTCATGCAAAATTACTGGATGAATTTTGATGAAACTTCACAATAGGTGCATCAACCTATTAATATAACTTTGTTCACAAATATAGATAATATAATCTTAAGATTCTAATGCAGGTAACTTGAGGTATTATTGAACTCTTGATCAAATCTACAACAAACTCTTGGACTATTGTTTTTTTGAGGTACAACATCTTGTGACCTTCGCTAATCATTTGCAAATAATAATTACAGCTTTAAAGACGTTCTTATGTTGATTAAGTGAAATACGTGGTGCTTTCATGTTTTTGAAGACTGATTTTAGTGCATAAGGTATTTTCTGTTTTACCTACTCTACATACATTTATTTTGTTTAACCGCCCAGGATTTCTAAAACCTTCAGAAAATTCTCTTTAATCCTAAATCAAGCCAAAATATATTCGAGGTAGAGTTATATTTGTGTTGGGGGTACGTGGAAAAACTTGGAAAAACTTGCATTACCTACTTTAGGATCGTTTCTGTTTAAGTATTAAAAAAAACTTAAATAGATGAGACCTTACCTACCTATATTACCTAGCATTGTCCGTTTAATTAATTTTTTGATTGGATAGCCAAGTTAGACCGCAACACTTCAATAGTCGATTAGAACTTTACAGTGGTAAATTACTTACAATCGTTACTAACTCTAGAAACTCTATTTAAATGGTGTTTTCTGATGTCTCGTTTTCTTTATTGCCATGCTAAGTAAAGATAGGTGTACTTGCGAATTCGAATTATTTTAATGTTGTAAAAATATAGAAATTTTTTCTAGTCTAGATTTTTGAAATGAGTACTATACCTACTGTATAGGTAGGTATAGTTCTTTTGTGTCAGGTCAGTATAACGTAACTTATTGTGTACCATATTACTGCAGTCATAAGGTTTAAATTATGCTAACAGAATTTCTGGAAAAGAATAGTCCCAATAAATTTTAATGGTGTGAATTTGAACCTTGTGTGTACAACAATATGGCACAAAATAAATTACGCTCTTTTAACCTGTCACCCACACCGTGCTACAAAGAAAAACTTGCATTTATCTGACTAGAACTATGCGATTATTATTTGCAAGTCATAAGAGCTGATGATTAACATTGATTTAGTTTTACAAAACTATTTTCAAATTTCTAGGATGACGGAAACTCGCCAAAGAACTATAAGTAATGGAACTAGTCAATCCAAAGAAGGTATTGAAGACAGTGGAGAAGAAGCCAAACCAAAATACTGGGACCCCCTCACGGATGGAGTGAAGTGGATCGAGAAGTATGCGGAACCTTTGGAGAAGTTCTTCGAGAGGCTACCCGAGTTTATAAGCACATTTATTGCTACGCTAGCTGTCTTCACATTTGGCTCCACTTTGAGAGGTTAGTCCCTAGGTAATTGTTAACATCTTCGGTGGTTCAACTTAATGACGTCCACCACTGGACAACTGAGAACCGTGTGCAGCGTATATTATCAAACCATCAAGTTTCTAAGCAACGCTGACTCCAGTCGATAAGTGCAAGATCAAATCAGAAATGAAAGAGAACCAAAGATAATATAATAAAGATAAAGATAACAATAGACCGAGATTAGTGGAAGTCCATGCAAAGGGATCCATGCAAGAGACCATTGTCTAGCTGTGGACGTCTATCGGTTGATAAAAAAGAAGAAGGAGTAATTATTTTTGATAATACGTAATATTTTTTTTCACTTTATTGCACAAAGGCAGATTTAAAATGCTAAAGCATTCCTTAAACATTTATTAAATAGTAGCTTTTGCCCGCCGCTTCGCTCATTAATCGCTTATATTCGATTTTTCAAAACCCTATTTTATCACTTTAGGGGTTTAATTTTTAAAATGTCTTTCTTAGCGGATATTCACGTCGTATTATCATAATAGCTATTTGTATGCCAAACAGCCTAATCCAGTGGTTGAGCTGTGTGTCGATAGATCAGTCAGTCAGTCAGCCACCTTTTCCTTTTATATTTTCCTTTTTGGCGTACGTGAATTTCTATTCTATTAATCGTAAAGATCAAAAAATTGTTATGTACGCAGCTGGTCTCAATCAAAAACAACTTATCTGTAATCGCCGATAAGAGATTTATATAAATCAAAATGGAAACAACAGCTTTCTTCAACGATTTATTTTTATAAATGTACCTACGTGACTCTGATTTACAATCGTCATAATCATTTTAATCACGATGTTAAAGTATGACATTGAGGAATTTCAATACAGAAACTGTTCTAACGTTTTTATTCCGGATGTTAGATTGTCTAAAAATAATAATTTTTTTCATCACAGCATCAACCATTGCATCAGTGTGATGTGAATTGCATTCAACGCTGATTGACCGATCTCGCTCATGGTTAAAATGTTTTGATATAGCACGAACGACATAAATTCAGAGAGTGAGACGTGATTGCAATCGTCACAATCATACATGATTGAAATGATTGCATTCACAGACAATCCCACAGCTAGCCACGCTCGGCCATGGTGCCTGAGAAAGATAAACCCTATGACATTCATAACGATATGTCTGCATTGCGATTAGTTTTCTTCTAAATTAAGGAACTAAAAAAACTACTACTGCCTAAATACTCGTACTTATGTTATATTCCGTCTCCAGGATACAAGCTTTTTCTGAATAGAACGTAAAGATCGTTCAGACCGTCAGACCCCATTCAAATAGAATGCAGGCAACCAGCGTCGATCTAAAAGGCGCTTATCAGCTGATGTCATAACACTCATAATATAACGCAAGCTGTTAAAAGCTTTTTCCTTTTCTAAAGGGAAAAGTAAGAATGCGATTACAAGCACTCAAAGGAACAGATCGGCACTTGTTGGTAGGTACTCTTTGGAGCTGATTTGTTGGATTTTTGGTTTGTCCTTCAATCAAACGCAAAGTTTCGGCATGTTTTTTCATGGGTATAGTTGTAGTTAGAGTGTGAGATAGGCTTCCTTTTATCTTAGAAAAAACAGAGGGTACTTGCGGAATTTTGAAAAACAAAACTCTACCAAGACGTAGAGTCGCAAAAGCTAGTTTCTTAATAATTTTAATCCAAAGTTGCTGGCATAAGGTAGTTAAAAAAACGTATTGCAAACGGGAAACTTCTCGTTTAAAATATGCTTATTGAATTATCGCGGCAATATCGAACAATTTTATTTGGCACGAACACTCGCTGACTAAACACGGAAAAGCCACTAAAAGGAAATGTGCGAGATCGTTTTAAAATGTAGCTCCCGGTTATGCGGAAATGTGCATTAATAGGCGATACTAGACCTTAATGCTTTACGCTAATATTGAATTTGTAATATTGCAATTTTAAAGGCACTTTTCATATTTGGTTTTAAAAAATTCTCGGTTTCTTTTAAAGAGGAAAAAGAACCCTTCAATAACCTTTTACAACTTGGAGGCATCGTCAAATGTTGAGACATAGGTAATCCATTTATGTGCTTTTCAACCGACTTCCAAAGAAGGAGGAGGCTCTCAATTCGTTGGAAACTTTTTTATGTATGTTCCCCGATTACTCGAAGACGCCTGGACCGATTTGGAAAAATCTTTTTTTGTTTTAAAGGGTTACCTACTTCCCAGGTAGTCCCATTGTCATCACGTCAGGGTCTGATGTTCGCATGAAAGGGTTTTCTGAATTATTTGCTCTATCATTAGTGCATCAATCGTGATTGACGAATTGACTAAATAAAAAATTATATCACTATTTTTTGTTATCTAATCTTTGTAATTAGTAGCAGTAGTAGGTAGGTAGGTACATGTTATACCGATAGACTGTCACTAACTCAGCGTCAATAAGTGAAATTTCACTTGATATTATCTATCTATTCTAAATGTGTTACGTGATAAGTTGTTATCTATTCAAATTTTTTTGTTATGAAAAGCACTATGTTATCATACTGAAGTGTGATTTTTAGCCATTTAGGTTTTGTTTGCGGCTTTGAAAGTGGAAGTGGGCTAAAGAATCTTTTTTCTTCTTCTTTATTGACCGATACATGACACAGGTTTCTCGCATAGATATAGGTGTCTCTATACACATGTCTCGTTCTTGCACCGCCTGTATCCAGGGGTTTCCTACGACTCTTTTGCTATCGTGACCCCTATTTGTGGGGGACTGTCGACATTGAATTTTCCGGCTGAAAATGCCACTCGAGCATTTGGGACCCAACGACTGTCAGCTCCTCGAAGTATTATACCTATGTACTTCGCGCATTGCCACTCTCGATCTCCTACGGATCTCCTCATTCCTAATTAGATCTTGCTGGGATCTAGCTGAGCAACCCTGAATATTCTTATGAATAAAGTTTACTAAAGGATAAAGCTAAAGGAAAAAAGAAACTTGGGCTAAAGAATACTTTAATTATCTTGCAAGGATACACCTTCCTTAATTCTTCCTCTAATTTTATTATTATTATATAAGTGAAGAATGTTTGTGTTGTTTTTGCAAGGAAATAATATGCGCAATATCGCTTTTAATGAGGCTGCCAGCGTGGGGTTTTCAAACAAAATTAAACATTGTTACACGTTCAGAGGAAAGTTACCTAGTTGATGAAACTCCTGAATCTACTTATTTCAACGCCAATGGAAAAGAAGATATTTTTACGGTGTATGATACTATAAATTTAGAATCTTCGATGTCGCTTAATTTGAAAAAAAATAAAAAAATATGATTAGCTAGGGATCACTCTCCTATAAATTGATGTTGTTTTATTTATTATTATAATTTACTACCTGATGCCCACGACTTCGTTCGGACGGATAAAATGTTTTTAATTTGATAAAAGAATACTCGCGGGATAAAGTATAGCCTATATCCTATTCTGATGTATAAACTTGTGAAGTTTCGTCAAAATCCATCCAGTAGTTTTTGCGTGAAAGAGTAACAAATATCCATTAATCCACGCATTGTCACAAACTTTCGCATTTATAATATCTATTATTAGGATAAAGATGCAGTAATTTACTTGTGAAAAAATTGAGACCTTCATACAAAAATACTTTCCAACTTTCCTTAATAATTTCATCATAAAAAAAAAAGATACCGGCCGAATTGATAACCTCCTCCTTTTTGGAAGTCGGTTAAAAAGAAAACGCTCGTTATTTCATAAAACTGTAAATGTTACCAGCTTTAAATAAAATAACTTTGACTTTGATCTATGCTCCAGGAAGGTCAGCAAACCTCTTTTACTTTTACAAGATAAACCTTGACTGCGATCTCACCTGATGGTAAGTGACGATGCAGTCTAAGATGGTAGCGGGCTAACTTGGATATGGGAGTGTAGATTCAACCTATACACCTAATCGGCACCTTACAGGTAAGGTAATTACCTTACTTCGGAAACCTTACTTATCTTCTCTGGTTTATACCTATTTGTATGGTTTTTCAGGAGAATGGGTGGTGATCCTGGTGACAGCCCTCAAACAGATCTTCGGGCACACGCACAGCGATCGCAACATGACCACAGAAGAAATATACAAGCTGTTCACGTCGGAGAATCTGAAAATGGAGAACTTCGCCGTCATCTTCATTTCGGCGCATGTTGTGTCGTATGGGACTTACTTTGCTATTGGCGGATTTTTACATGTAAGTTTTAGGCATAGTATTACCTGCTCCCGTATTTAGGCGATGAGAATGGCGAATCTCGCGAATCCCACTAACTAAGTTTCCCTAAAATCGTACGAGTATTGTTGTCATTTACATACTTACTATTTACATGTCGTTTTTTTTCTAAACAGATCGACTTTGAGCCTACTTAGAGGAGTTGCTACTTTAAACTTTTTAAAGGTGAATAGAGTTGAAAATGAAACGACTTGTTACTTTATTCCATTTTCTAACGGTTTTGAATTAAGTAAGCCTCTTTTGAATTCAACTTTAAGTCTTATAAAATCTTAATTAGAATCTTAATGGCTCTCCGAGTTCACAATAAACTTTAAAAGTATTCACTTTTATAATTGAATTTAAAAAATGCTGCATTTGCATTTGCTTGCATGAATTTTATGGGTGCTACCTTACTGACAATATGAATTGTATAAATTGCAATAATCATTATAACTTTCTAAGAGATCGTGTAAAAGTAAAGTTAAGATTCAAAGGTGTGGACTGAAAACTGAAAGGTCAACAGTTCGACTCTTACCCGTTGAACTATTGTCGTAGGTACTTACTCCGCTTACTTGGAGGGGAGAGGAGAATATGTATTAGTCAAGTTCAGCTTGCCTAATATTCTTTAAAAAAAAATTAAGTTAGGCATTGTCTCGTTGACTGTGTGTGTACACTTAACCTACTTAGGTACATGTTAGTATAAGTTGAGTGTGTACGCACTCAGAGTACACAGCAGCATATTATTTTAGGTACAAAATTGCTAAAACATTGTTTTGCCAAAGTTCACGTGTACTGATAGGAAGAACTTTATCAGTTATTTTATTATTATGTAATAATATGAAACAATGGACAGAAATGTTCAATCTATGAACTCAGTATCATAATGTTCCTTCTAAAATATTTTTTTTAATTAAGTACCTAACTATTCTTATACTTATATTAAAGTGTGTTAAAAATATAATAATTCTAATAACGTGTTGTTTTTATTTCATAATACTTGTTATTATTATTTCGATGAATTATTAATTTTATTTAAAGATTTAAATTATAAAAGCATGCCGAAATGCAGAATATGTTGGAATTATCAATGGATATTTTTTTTTAACATCCATGTTCGAGCAAACAAAAATATAGATAAGATCTTTACTTTTACTTACCGATAACACTTTTTTCAAGGCCGCGACTTCGTTTGCTTGAGTTGGAGTTTTTGAAAATCCCGCGTGAAGCCAAACCGTAAACCCTTGGTCCGTAAACTCTTCTCATTCGAGAGGAGGTCTGTGTGTGGGTTGCGATGTATTATGCATAACGTTCTCTTACTCTATTTCAGTGGTACTTCTACCTGCGCAGAAGGCATTTGGCGCATGAGTGGAAGATCCAGCCAAAGAAGTGGCTCTCTCCCGAGCTGGAGCGTCATGAGATCATGATAGGGGTCGTGTCTCTCTTTGTGACGGGCTCCTTCTCCGCTTTCCTCGCCTGCTACATCTACAATGAGAACCCTTCTACGGTTTACTACCAGTTCAATGAGTATGGATGGTTTTGGTTCTTCCTGCAGTTCCCCGTTATCTTTATTTACATGGTTAGTTGGTTTTTAATAATATTTATAGCCTAGCGAAGCCTATCTAGCACACGTACACGATTAGTCATCGCCTGCCGTAATTTCAATTTGCGAGGTATAATTGTAATAGCAACAATGGACCATATGGATGATTCAAAAGCACTTTATAAAAGTTTATTTGAATAAAAATTTATTCTATTCTAGTCATAGCCTATGATGTCCACAGCACCTCGTCCAATAGCCCGATTAAGTATAGTTAAGATTTAGAATAGCTTATATAATAGTGACTAAAGAAGTGAAACTTCTACAGTGTGCCACTTTCCTTATCTGCTGTAGGACTACACAACGTACATCCTGCACCGCCTGTACCACACGCCGTGGCTGTACAAGCGGTTCCACAAGCTCCACCACAAGTACAAGCAGCCGACTGCCTTCTCCGTCACCGCCATTCACCCCGTGGAGATCATGCACGTGCAGCTCACCATGTGCCTGCCTCTGTTCACCATCCCAGTGCACTGGAGTGAGTAGAAGTCTCCTTCTTCTTCACAATAGTCTTGGCAGAGCAGTCGTGGTCATCAAAAAGTGAAGTCTTAGCGGCGGATGTAATTCGTTTCACGAGCACTTCTTTCTGCTGGCTAGGTTTCGCGGCTGAGTAATAGCCAGCCAGCCATAATATGAACTATGGCCAATAGAAACGATTACCTGCTCCATGACTGGTAATATAGGGTTGAGTTTTGAGTCTATTCTTCTTGGATATTATTCTACGCTGATTTTATCAGGCAACTTTATCTATCTACCTTTGGTATGTGATATTCCAATCTAGTAGGTACAATAACATAAATTAATTACTGTTCAATTTTCCAGTGCCATTCTACGCAGTGGCTTTGTACAACTACTATCACGGCATCATCGACCACTCCGGTATCAACTTTAAGGGTCAGTGGTGGCAGCCCTGGCAACCTGACGCCGAGTTCCACGACGAGCATCATCAGTTCTTCCACTGCAACTATGGCTTTAACATGTCCCTTTGGGATAAGGTAAGGTTTTATTTTTACTTGCATGCCTGAGAATTCAAGAGAAAGATGTGCGAAGTTTCTTATCCACCTTAAGCAGGGTGGTGGAGTTTGACCTCTGAACTTCCGATTTTATCGGCATAAACCCGGTGCCCAGTTGTTCTTGTAAAGTATAACTATAATTATTTATTCCTACTTTAAATAGACCAATTTTCTTTATGATAATGTTTCTTATGATTGCTAAAGATATTATCAGTAATTAAACTTTTCCCTTATCAATCCCCACACAGATAAGATGCTTATTTTCATAATAACAGTTCATTTCATACTTTGTATTTCAATTATTTTTCAATGTTGTTTGTCATTATACTTTCCTTATGACTTTTCTTAGCCTCAAGTCAGCACGATGAACCACAAGAAATACCACATTTTTCATATTTATGACTTTTATTTACGGTTTATATAAGGTGAACTGCATATATGTAAATATAAGCTAATAAATGATTTTTTCATCAGTTTCATGGTACAATGAGAAAAATCAACCGCGTATACACTGAAGAAACATTCCACGGTGAAGCACCTCTAATAGATTCATTGGAAGCGAAGAAAATCATTGAAACCGACGCTGATGCAAAAGAATTTGTTGAAAAGATAAAAAAACAAGAAATCACTACGAGCAAAGGCAGTCTTAACTCGATACAATGATATAGACACTAATTAAAATTATAGCTAATCTTAAATTTAAGAACGGCATATTGTAAGATTAAACTTAACTAATATTATGTAAGTATTTAAATAAAATTTTTAGTTAGAATGTTGTATTATTTAATATGTTATAAGCAAAATACAATGGAGAAGCTGAGATCACTAAATAATTGACTTAAGAAGTTATAGAAACTTATGCAGATTTTGGTTTGAAAGTATTTACTCTAAATACTTTGAATACCATATTATTATATTAAAGAAAGCAACGGCATCCTTACTAATATTAAATTTGCGAAAGTTGTATAAAACTTAAAGTTTAAGTGTTTAATTTGTTTGTTTGTCCTACAATCACGTCAAAGAGCAACCGGCGGATGGACGTTATTTTGCGCATGTGTATAGCATAGTATAGCGGGTGACAAACTTTATCACCCGCAGAATTTTTGGAAATCCAACTCCACTCAAATGGAATCACTGGTAAAAGCTAAAAAGAAATAGTGATTTAAAAATGATTGTATTATAAGTTAAAATAAGTAAGTTAATCCGAGAACGAACAATGTGATTATAATGCTAGGCACAACAAGCGAAAAGAAGTTGTTGGATTACCGTGGATGACGGGGAAAAGAAATATTAATATTGTGGAAGACCAAGCAAAATAGCCAGAATAAATCCCCGGATAAAACAATGCCGGGAACATAATAAGACCCTTCGCTCCGAGGGCGCCCCGGATCCTGACAAGCGGACAGTCGATTTTCTCATATTTTCGGTTCTTACGATAACTATTTGGCGATATATTATTCTGTGAACCAGTCGAAAATTTAATTAACATAGCGTAGTTTCATTACCTATTGTAAAATTTTTTTTTTTTTAAAGAGCAACCGCCGAGTTTATTGCTGGCTCTTCTCGGCAGGAAAGGCTTTCCGAACCAGTGGTAGATTCATTGACGATTCAAAAGCGCTTGTAAAAGTTTATTTGAATAAAAAATATTTCTATTTCTATTTCTAATTGCTGGTGGAAACCTGTTTAAACCAAAATCAAATTTTCTTACTAACTGGTTTTTCTGAGTGATCTATTAACGGCCAAAAACGTGTTCGAACTTAGATAATTCTCTCTAATAAAACTATGAGGTCTTGAATGTTCTTTTTAGTAATATTGTTACAAAAACAGCTAACAAAGTCTAAGAGGTAACATATAATCAAGTTTGTAGTAGTTAGCCTATGCACTACAGTACCCTCTACAAGATATCCTATTTAAATAACTCACTCGAAAAATATAATTATAATAATATATTACTCTGTACACAGTTCATATTATTATAGGTCAACTTATTATAGTACAAAATCCTAAACAAACGGTAGGTACAATAAATCCCTTATAAATAGCACCCAAGCAACAGGTAAAATAATTATAAATTTTAATTAGGTAATAAAATATAGGTAAGTGGTGAACTTGAGTAGAAAATTAATATTTGCGCGCGATTAATATAATGTCTCTGTCCTAAATGTTGAAATCCATCGATTTAATCATCTGCCGCAAGTATAGCTGTTATCTACTTAGAAAGGTAACGAAAAAATCGACAATTATACATACTTTCGTATCTAAATATATCAAACAGAATAATTCTATTACAACATCGGAAATATTCACCAAAAAAAAATTAAAAAGAAAACTTTTTTGTATGTTTTATGAGACGGGTTTTTTGATGATATCTCGAATTCAAATTCAAATTCAAAATTATTTATTTCAAGTAGACCAACTTGTGGCTCTTATGACAAGTCGAAAATCTACCACCGCGCCGGTTCGGAATACTGATTCTGCTGAGAAGAGCCGGTAAGAAACTCAGCAGTGGCTCTTTTCAAAACAAAAAATGTTACAATATATAACTTCTCTAGGTTGTGGACATCTAAAGCAAAGCAGACTGAAAGATCGAGAACGCATTGATTGATTTGGATGTATTTTTTTGTTGTTCGTCTCGGTCTCGAGTTTTCTCTCACATTGGAAGAGTCAAAAAATCACGAAAATTTAAATCCGTATACAACGTTTATTATAAATGCGAAAGTGTATTTGTTTTTAGGTTTGTTTGTTTTTCTTTCCATCATGCCACAACAGAGCTACGAATCAATGTGATTATTTGCATGGAGAATCTGGAGAGTGCTACTTAGAGAGGCTATTTTTTGTCCCGGGAAATCAAAGAGTTTCTGCGAGACTTTAAAAATATAAATCCACGCGACCGAAGTAGCTCATATTATTATCAATACGAGTATTATTTCATTGAATTTTATTTGAACCGCTAAGGTAAAACACTGCAATATGTATTCTCACATAAATTCAGAAAAGTTGGAGTATAGTTTTAGTTATATCGCATGACTTTGAGAATAAATCATCGTTTAGAAAGAAGCTGGCCTTTTAAGCGTTAAACCACACTAGGGAATTTTTGTTTTTGAAGAATAAATCCTTTGATTTTCACTTAACTAAAAGTAAATTTGACTTTTGGGTAAACTTCATGGTATCCTAGATACAATATGATAAAGTTTAACATTAGGACGTTTTAATGTAAATCTTAATAACTAAATGTGACTTTTATTAGAGTATTAATAATTATTATGTATCTTATCAGTATGCTTACAGCAAAGCTAAATAGCATGCCAAACTTCAGGTTATGTATAAGAAAAAGTTAAAAACTTTTGGTGGTGCTAGATGGGCTCACCATTTTTATCTTAGATAGCATCGTCATTGCCTACCACAATTTTTCATCGAATTACATAAAAGAAAGTAAAGAAGACACGACTTTTAGTCATGAAGAGGGCGACCCAGAAAATAAAGTCGCTAGTGTAGTTTTACGCTATCGTTTTAGAAAAGGTGGCCTTTTTATAGTAACCATTTATCTCTCTCTCGAGACGAGGTCTTTTTCGTAGGTTTGGAGGGCGGATTCTGAGCACTAACATTTGATTTATAATTTACATCTCGCCGGTGGAAATGGTGTCTGGAAGGAATTAGTTTAATTTAAAATATCGTTATCTGAAAGTTATCTTTCTAATTTGTCGTCGTAGTTATTTTTACAAATTGGTTTCATTATTTTTATCTTACCAGGACTAAGATAAAATCCCTATTATTTAAACGACTATAAAAAGGTAGGTACAGTCTACAAAACGACTATAAAAGATGCAGACTATAAAAAGTGAATAATTTTTTTCAGTGTGTTACATCATAAAGGATGCTATATTATCGGAAACAGAAACCAGGGATTTAATTAAGGTACCTTGGCACTAAATCCTTGGTTCCTATTTCCATGATTTCATTATTCTGTTTCTGAGTCACTCAGCGGTGTAATTTTTCATCGATCTTTTCAGTGTGTTTTTATTGATTAGGTAGGATTGTCTGTTGTAAAACCGCTGCCAACAAATCGAAAGCGAAACTGAAACTAGTTCGTCTATTAATCATAATTAGGTTGAAATGGAACAGAACTTCTTCAGAAATTCTTTGTTAATTGTATTCTTATAAGAATACCAGAAAAATATTTTGCTGTCTGTGAGAAAAAGTTATGAAAAGTATGAATGCCTGCTCTGAAATAAAAATCATACAAAAAAGGTTAAGGCTCTTTTGAGATCTTTATATCCGAAAGCTTTTAAAAAAGATACGCCACTTTACTTTGGATTTTCGATACAAATTAAAATATATTGCGGTTTCCAAGATAATATTATTTGGCAAAGTCGTGTAAGAGGCTTTCTTTCAAAAAGAAAATGTTTTTATTACTATTATATACGATGGTAAATAATGCTTTTCATAATAATCTGATTACAAGGGCTCGTATAGACTACGAGGGGGTTCACATAACTCTGAATAGTAAGAGGTACCTCTACACTGACTTTACCTCTGACTCCCTCCTCCTGAGGGTTACGGAATCGAACCCACGTCTCTCCTGATTAGGAAATCAAAGCCGTGACCACTGGGCTATTACAGCCCATCATGATTTCATTGTCTCCACTGTTTAAATCATCATAGGTCATGATGTTCAAGTCATCAATATCTAACAGTGAACTTCCATTAGTTAAAACGACGTCGACGATGAAATCAAGTAGTACTTGTCGTCGATAGTCCATTTCCATTATTACATAATAACTACATTTCCATTTTAAAACTGTCATTCAAAGTCAATTTCCAGTTAAAGTAGGTACTTTATGCCTATGAAGGAGGCCTTAATTGAGAAAATAGTTTACATCTAAGTTTCTCCTATTAACGTTCAAATATCTCTTAATAAGTCTAACACCCGTCTCACAATGCCTATCACTGGCACCGAGGGTCACACATACTTGTCTAACTTATGACGAAAGTTAAGATAGCCATTTATAGTTAGTTGAGCTTTGTCGCTAAGGTCTCCAACCATTCCATATTAGTTAGGACGTTTCTTTTCTTGACACTACAAATTTCGTCTATGCAGAGTTGTAAAGTGCGGCCCTATACCGTATATCGTTATATTCCACTTCATCATCCAAGAAGATGTGCGTGCTCTGGGAATATCATCGTCCAGCTGTGGGCACAAATAGATGGCAATAATGTTAGTGGGACATAAACTAAACATTTTGAAATTGTTATCATAAGCGCTGCCGGCTATAATTTAACAGAATTTCATACTATGAAACACGGTGAGCGAAAGCTGAAAGTTTGACCTTTTCCACCGAAATCATGTTTCAATATTAATAATAAGTTAAATTAGCAATCCAAATTACCTGGTCACGAACAAATTAATTCTCGGCGGATGCCGGGGTCTAAATCCCGTCATTTTCAGTGCGCCGGGAGAGGTCAGATTTACATAAAATTTGCATAAAATTTTGCGAGCAATCCGCGAGACACCAGGTGTCGCGGGCGAGGAATAATAGATTAAGTTAAATTATTGTTACAAGAGCTTGTCAGCCGATATAATGTAGAACCCTGTAACGGTTACAGTATTGAAGATATCCACGAGTCTAAAAAATAAATAGAATTTAAATTAACAGTACGCAGAACGAAAATTTTGGCTCTATAATATGCAACACATTGAAACTAAATGCAAATTGGTTAAAAATTAAACCTAACTTCGCGATTTAAAAAAATTAAATCATGCCTGATTTTTTTTCGGATAATTAAAACTTTTATTTTTCAATATATAAATTAGCGCTTGTAGTGATGGTAAGGAAAGACGCAGCCTAAAATGGTACGCGCTTGCTTAGAAGATGCCTATTCACTCTTGATTTAAAGACGCCCACATTAAAGTTAGTTGGAAAAACGGAAGCCGGAAGGGCATTTCAAATTTTCCAAACTTGATCTACTGCTGTAAAAATAAAAAAAAAGGTTAAGATCTTCTTTGGCTTGCTGAGCCAGTAAAGGAAGCATGTAACTCTTAGTATTGATCCAAACTGATAAACTAAGAAATTGATCATTGCTAAGGGCAATAACTTCTTAAATTCTAATCAAGAACCGATACTCAGAAGCAAACAGTTTCAGTGTCTAACCAGGAATAGATAATCGTTAGATATCTTGTGCCAATTACACGTAGCCAAAGGCTTTGTGGTCGTGATTGTAGCCTTGCCTCGCCGCTCTTGGTGCGTGAGGGACGGATTACAACGTTTGCATTGATGTTAAATGGCGTGCTAGTTTGCCTACTACGGTATAAATCGTGAGTAACTTGAGTTACTGCATTGACTGATATATAGACTTACTGGGCAGGTATGGACCGTCCCTTACATACTAGCAAAATGCATCGACTCGCTGGTGCGATATCTTTTAAAAGAAATTGTTGCTGGGAGATTGCTCTGCCTTGTCTTGTCATTTAATTGCTAATAGAACCGTGAACACCGTTGCGTCACATCTCGGTGTTTTCTCATCATTCTTCTTGATTAAAGGTTTGTGGAATCGAATGGATTGGAAAAACTTGGACCAATTGAATTTTTTTTATTCTCACTGATAAGTTTCGATGCAGTCTGATGATAGCGGGTTATTTGGAAGGAGGTACAGTTTTTAATTAAATCCACATCCCATATTATCCCTGGTTGGTTTGTACACGCCATCGGGCCGGACCGCTTAATCGCTTGGCAGCACATCTTTGACGGTATAGTAGTATACTAGCTACGGCCGAAGCTTCCTACCAGATAGAATTTGAAGCCTCAACGAAACCTAAAGGTCGTGGGTTCAAACCCCACCCACTCCACTTCTGACACAAGCTTTTAGCTTAATTTGAAGGGGAAAGGGGAATATTACTCATGATTAACATGGCAAATAAACTTGCAACAAATAAACTCAATAAATATTATAGTTCTTCCGAAAGCCACTTCCAATTAAAACAATTCTATTGGAATTTTCTTTCAATTTCGTTTGTCTACTCTTCCTATCTCTTCCGGGTGTAATACATTTTAATTTACAATAGACGCGAGATAAGTAAAACGGCGTACTTTGTAAGAGCATTAGATGATAAAACATCTGATCTTGAGAGGATGCTGCTTGCTTGGACCCTGATGTGATTGAACGCGTTTTCTTTTATGCGTTTATTTTGTACGCTACTAGATATTGACGTTACTTGTACCTTTGTTATATTTTTAGTCATACCATTTAATTCTGTATTGGCGAGATAAAAAATAATGTTATCCGTAAAGAAGAGCAATTGGAAATAATTTATTTCCAGGAACTTTCCAATTCAATATCGTTCAGCCCTTAATGTTCTCCCGGGGCAGATATATTTACTGTATAATATTTCATGTCGGCGAGCGTCGTTCCCCATGTTACCGATATCTTTTCTTAGCCCGTTAAAAAGGTCAAAATGTATCTCTTTTCTTATTACTCGACTATAACGGGGAGTATGCGGGAGGGTAGAGATTGGCATTTATGTATGTCGGTCCATCGGTTCTCTCATTATTACCAAACAATCCATTAAATTTTGAAAAACGAGGCGCCATGCCGTATATGTATATTCGTAATGACGTCATTGTCCAGGTGAATCCATAATACACGATATAGTCATTAATATAGGAGACAGAGGAACAAATAAACGAGGTTAAACCGGCGAGAGTCGCCTCTTCTCTCTATATAATATCTATTTTGATCATGGCAAAAAAGTGACTGAGGATTTTTAAGAGACAATTTGTGATTTAATGTATTTATTTAATCGGAGATCTTCAAACACTAACAAAAATATTATTATTTCGAGTTGTATTTGTCAGGCATATTGATAAAAACTCGATAGATTTGTCTGGAGAGACTCTATCGTAATTAGCATCAAATAAACGATCTCATTGTGTATATTCCGAAACTGTATAATTTGTATTCAAACCTTTTCATAACAAAGTAAATTATGGCCCTATTGGAACGGACAATACTGGGGGCAAAAGGGTAAAGGCCGCTTGCGAACTAAAGTAGATGTTTGTCTACTTACTATCTAGATGTATGTAGATCGTCTGGAGGCCTACCACCAACGCTTAAAGTGGTATTATTTCAATACTACTTGATACCCGCAACCTCGTTCGCGTGGATTAATAAGCACTGGTAGCATGGGCAGGAGATAAAAGTTTTATCCCCTGATTTTATCCACTGACAGGGGATAAAATTATGTTTTCCCTATGCTAAAGCATGGCGACAGAGGAGAAGGCGATGTATATTTCTATAAGTATATCCACTGAGTGCTATTTCCACCGCTGTGCCCATGCTCGACGGGTGGATAAAGCTAAGCGAGGGGATAAACGTTTTATCCTTTTCCCGGGGATAAAATTTCTCCCACCCATGCTACCAGGGAAGGTTTTTGATTCCCGTGGGAACTCTTTTATTTTCTGAGATAAAAAGTAGCCTATGTGTTATTCCAGACTATGATTTATCTCTGTGCCAAACAGCCAAATCGGTTCGATGCGGCATGATTGAGTAACAAATATTCATTCATCCATCCATACATCCCAACTTTTTATTTAGAGATTTACCTCTAATCTTTTAAAGGAAATAGAGTTAACATATTATACCAGTCGTACCATATTCAAAAAAATATGAAATGAATAGGTACTTGAAATGTAGCTCCTTTATAAGACTATTTTTTTATCGAGAAATAACGTAAACGCTGCGTAAAATAGAATTAATTTAAACCATTTTGGGTATGACTTCCAATCTAAATAATAAACGAGTATCTTTCATTAGACAACTCCTACTGAGGAATTTCAATTTGAAAATATTTCGCGCTTCTCCCTTGTCTCTTTAAATCACTACGTGATCTAATATTACGCCATCTTGAATTTAACCATAATTTAAATGCGCTTTAAATTATGACGGAATTCAAAATGGAAAATTTAATTTATATGATTAGTATCTGCTCATTTACTTAATAATAATAATAATATTATATAATCCGGCAAAGTACTTATCTTTAGATTTCAATCTCTTAGATTAATTTACGAAGTGAAGTAAGTTTTTCAGAGCTTTATTGGGTCAGAGCCTTATAACTTCTTAATTATTTATTTAACATAATTACCTCCTTGAAATTCACAATTAATTATGTTTACGTAAAACCTAAAAATTACAAAATTATAAAACAGGTTGTAGTTAAAACGATAATGTTTGTATGCTCTATGGTAGATACAAAAGATTTATGAACCTACAGAACACAAGGTTCTGTGGCGAATAGCTTAATACTCGTTTTGAGTGTTTTACGCCTGTTACTGTTTTCACCAACGCGCGTTCCGTAACCTTATAAGTTAACTGTTAGGAGACGCTTTCTGTGAATTTCATTGTCACAAACACAAACCTTTAGGGAACAGCTAAAAGAGGAAATGACATTATGTAAGGGATTACACATAGGGGTTAACTACGTAAAGAGAGATTCTACTTAGTAAGGAGATGTTTTAGGGATGGTTTGCGAAAATGGCCATAAATGACACGTTAAATCGCTTAAAAAGAGCTTATTTTTTAATTTTTTTTATTCGATTACAAGATAGCCCTTGACTGCGATCTCACCTGATGGTAAGTGACGATGCAGTCTAAGATGGATGCGGGCTAACTTGGAAGGGGTGTAGCAGTGTAAATTCAACCCATACCCCTTATCGGTTGCGATGGCAAGTTAGGTAAGTTATTGTAAATTATATTTTATTATAGTGAGAAATTGAAAGAAAATACTTTTTGAAAAACCCGATGTGCATATTTACCCGGCGGCCATCTTTAATTGCGCCATCTTGGAAACAACGCTAATTTAGCGCGCAATTTGAAACAATTGCCGCCACATTTCACTTATCTCTCCTATTATGCTGTGCTCAGAGCAGATGCTGAAAGCTTCGGTATAATAGTACTCTGGCACTTTCTTAATGGAGTAAGCGTTTGCATGTTATTTATGGTATTTTAATGATCCTGATTCCGGTAGTGAGAGTATCATGAGCACAATTCGACCCTTATTTAATAATTAAAGCTTGAAAATGAAACAATGGCAAATTCATCATCCTGGTAGGTGTATCGCATTAAGGATGAAGTATTGTTAAAAGAAAAGAAAAAGGTATTAATTCTTTTTACAAAACCAACTTCAAACACCATAACAATGTACATCAATTGTGCGTATAAAATTTAAAAAAAACTCTTAAAATTTATCTATTTTATTTTTACAGATCTTAAAAAAATCGGAAATTAAAAAAGTAAAGTAATCTAAATATTTAAAAGGCAAAGGTAACTGACTTACTGACTGACTGACTGATCTATCAACGCACAGCTCTAACAACTGGACCGATCGAGCTGAAATTTGGCATACAAGTAGCTGTTAGGACGTAGGCATCCGCTAAGAAAGGATTTTGGAAAATTTCAACCCCGAAGGAGGTAAAATAGGAGTTTAAAAAATCGAACCTAACGTGAGCGAAGCCGCGGGTTAAAGCTAGTATAATATAAACCTAAAAATGCTTGCTACAAACACCACTACAATGTATATTAAGCGTGCCTATAAAATTTGAAGATTTCCCTCGATTTCTCCAGGATCCCATTTATCAGATCCTGACCTGATGACAATGGGACCACCTGAGAGAACCTACTCTTTCAAATAAAAAAAGAATTTTCCAAATCGTTCGAGGCGTCTTCCAGTAATCGAGGAACATACATAAAAAAAACTAGCTTTTGCCCACGACTTAGTCTGCGTGGAGTTAGGTTTTTATTTTATTAATAATCCCGCTGAAACCCGCTGGTTTTCTGGATAAAAGGCAGCCTAGAAAGTACATTACTCTCCAAATCCTGAGCTATGTATATTCATGCAAAAAGTCACGTCGATCCGTAAATCTGTTGCTGCATGATTGAACGACAAACCAATAAATCACCAGACAAATACACGTTCGCATTTATAATATTAGTAGGGATAGTAGGGATAATATTAGGAGAGGGGTTGTGTAGTCTATTCTCTATTGTCACCTGACACTACGTGAAAGTGGACTAGTTCAAAGTACCCAGATACGAAGTTGTTAGTGGCTTTCACATAAATTGCAGAATTTCCTAGAAGCAATCCACCTTTCATATTGCATTCCTCGTAGACACGTTACACGATATTAAATTTTTTCCCACGTTACTCATATTCATATTTTTTACTAGCTTAATCCCGCGGCTTCGCTCACGTTAAGTTCGATTCTTCCAACCCCTATTTTATCCCTTTAGGGGCTGAATTTTCAAAATCCTTTCTTAGCGGATGCATACATTATAATAGCTATCTGTGTGCCAAATTTCAGCCCGATCCGTCCAGCGGTTTGAGCTGTGCGTTGATAGATCAGTCAGTCAGTCACCTTTGCCTTTTATATATTTAGATAATACAACCCTTTATGTTAAAAAAATATATAGCGTTTCCGATAGACGATATAAATAGACGAAAATCCTTGTTTGCATCTACAGAAATATGTTTTATCTCTTCATCAGTTATTCGTCGTTGTTCTTTAGATTGAACGTCAACTTGTATGACTTGAATCCTGGAGAAAAACTAACACAAGAATAAGCCAAATTTCAATTAATCCATTGGATCGATTGCGTTAAAACTCTCGCGATTTAAAGCACATAAACTTCTTTCATGTAATCCTGAGTGGTTATAAATTTTATTTTAGTCCCACTGGTATACTTTTCTCCGAGATAAAAAATATCTATGTCCTATTCCGTAGTCCATCATATCAGTTACGATAGCCCTGGTACTTTAAGTAACATCTCTATTTATTTCTATCTTTCTAGTTTTTTTTAATAATATTAGTCAAGCTGAAGTTGACTAATATCCTCCTATCCCTCCAAATAAGCGGATAACTTGTACTAGGAGTGTATACGACAGTAGTGCAACGGGTGGTGTTTGAACCTGCGACCTTTCAGTTTTCAGCCCGCACCTTTCACCGTTGGGTTATTGGGGCTACAAAGGTGTTCTGTGTTTGTATGAATGAACCCTTTCCATTATTCACTATGTGAAGAGTTTATTAATGAAGTTAGGAATCAGCAGACTCTTCTTTGACCAAAAACCATTTGAAAAAAAGGTTTTACTCTGTTTCCTGCAACCAAAGTCTTGCAGCAAAAATATAAACTTGAAGACAGTAATGACAAGTAGGTACAGATTATAGTTCCAGCTCTCCTTTTACTAGGAGTTAGATTAATTAAATTTACTTAATAATTCATATCAAGAGAGTGTACCCCACCTGTGCTTATTGCATTAGCACTGTGTTCCACAAAGCGTTACATTAACAATGTTATACTAACATTAGTATGCGCGTCTTGCAGACTTGGATCGAGTTGCGCTAACTTGTGCAAAGCGACATGAAACTTGTTTTGAGTGTGTTCAGGCATTAACGGCGACTTGTGTTATGTATACGTGCTTCTTTATCACTGGTTAACTCGATGAATAAATAAAGCCCGGTTCAGACTATGCCATATATCTTCTATCTTCTATCTTTCTAAATATATAAAAGGAAAAGGTGACTGACTGACTGATTGACTGACTGACTGATCTATCAATACATAGCTCCAACCACTGGACGGATCGGGCTGAAATTTGGCATACAGATAGCTATTATGACGAAGGCATCCGCTAAGAAAGAATTTTTGAAAATTTCATCCCTAAGTCGGTAAAATAGGGGTTTAAAAATCGAAAAAAAAGTGAGCAACGCCACGGGCAAAGGCTAGTAAATTTAAAGGTAAAGCATAGCATACTGCGTCTCAAAAAAAACGCAAAATCAGTCATATGCGTATTACGTTCAATGCTATGCAGTACCTGTACCTGTAGTAAGCTACAGGCACATGTACTACCTATAACAAGTTATTACATTTCCTTATATTACACAGATTGTGGAAGAAGTCACGAACGTCAGCAATGAGAAATGCAGGTACAACTCAAAGAGAAATTTAGCTGAAATAATATTCCACCTTCTAGGAATTTAATAGTAGGTAGAATTTAATAGAACACACCTGATCTGTGAAGAAATTCAATAAAGGTGGCCATCACATAGTTTCAAGCTGAACCTTCACAGAACCGGACAAAAGTTATAGAGAGTTAGATTTCAAGTGGTGTGACGGAACTTATCCAATTTCCTAGATTAAAGGAGACGAAATTCCACTCTAAAAGCTGTGTCGGTGGCGATTGCGCGTACTTTGTTGAGTGTGGAGTGTAGAGTGTGGACACTTGCTTTGAGGCAAGCTTCGAGTAAATTGCACTTGAGATTTTAGATTTGTTGTATTCGCAAAAGTGAACTTTTCATCTGTGACAATTTCGCCCTTGATCTCCTAAAATCACAAATTACAATATCGAATTTACAAAAAATGCAGAATTTTATGAAAGGTTTGCCTGTTTGTGGTGAATCTACCAATGGTTAGCAGGAAAGGAACCAACAGATGACGCAGATATGGAAACACGCTTAACAGCTAGGTTTAAAATTACTATTATATAGTAGCTGTCAAAGCCAAATGTTAGATATCAATGGTTTACCAAGAAGAAGATGTTTCTAAAATGATCTAACTTGGAATCAAACCGGCACCAGAAAGGTTTTCAAAATTTACAGCGTGCAAAAGAACAGCTAATATGGCGCATAAAATTACAATAAAACAGTATTATCGCGCGCTAATGGCGCGAGAAGCTTATTTATACCTGCGCGATAAATTCCGAAGGTACGGAATGTGTTTCGCGATCATAGGTCAGTGAGGAAGCAATTTGCAAGTTTAAACGGTGCGCCAATGAATTATGCTGAAGTCGCTGAGGTATAATTATTTTAAATCCCGGGCCCGAAAACAGGGAGTTTATGTCTTTTCTAATTTTATAGGTAGGCACTTATCCGTTGCTTGCCATAGCTCCCATGCGAACGGTGAGGGAAGTAGAACTTTTGGATTAAGAGTTCATTAAACCAACACAGTGTTAGCCACGTTTGGGGAGTTTGGGTCAACTCAGATGGATCTTATCATTACAATAGCAACTATAAGGCCAATTGAATTTAATGCATACCTACGTATAACACAATTTGCATTCAGCAAAAATTCGTCCGAATATTTCGGATTTTTTTTAAAGTAAAGGCATAAATTGTGGGAAAATAAACGATTTTTCGAATTATTATCAGTTCAAATAGTAGCCAAAAGGTGGTGTCACCACTTACTATAGTACATTTATCTCACAAAGTTACGGACGCTTTACTTGTGGTTACGTCGTGTCCATGCACATTACGTAAGTGTGCGTGCCTGTCAGGAGCCTAGGTAAGAGCGATCAGGCGCGAGCAAGCTCTCGCTTACACTCATACAGATACGATACACACACATCCATTAGCCACGAGCCCTCGTGAAATGAAAAAACTATATTAATAACATCCAGAAGTAAATCAAAAATCGATTCCGTCTAGCAGAAAACTCATTATTTGTCACGCAAACATCAATCATGGTATTAAAAGGTACTTTATACATTAGTACCAGCATGCAATAATTGTTTGTTATTGTTGTTGTTGTTGATAGCAAAATCTATCATCTAATGTTCCAATCAGATCATTATCAAATGCAAAATTACAAAACTTTACTTATTTTACTCTTTAAACTATTTAGGGTTCATTTTATGATGATACGGTCTGAACTCCTAAATCAAGTGAATGTTAAACTTTTATGTAAGTCTAGTCTAGTATTTGCAATTCTGCCTTTAAACGTGCCTTTTGCTATTCGAGACGCTGATTCCTAAAGGATTGCAGGAATACTAGTATCGTTACGTAAACGAAGTCCGTTTCGCTACAGTTAAATCCTTTGCAAAAAGGAACTACTTGGAAAAAACTTTATGTGTCTTTTGAATTTAACCTCTTGGAAAACTAATGCTAAAAATTTTATAGATGATTTCAAACGATTTATTCACTGATCAAACCATTCCCTTAAATGTTAGTTTCCAAACAAAATATATAAAAAGAAATGAATATATAACATGCAGCAGACATTCATGCCAATTTCACCATGCATCGGCGTGTAACGTTAGTAGAGGAGTTATAAAAACTGTCAGAAAGTCCAATTTATTCCCTAAGGAATACTAACTAATTAAACGCTACTCGGCATTGCTAAAATTGGCATAGTCAGATTAACTTTCATGAACAGAGTAAAGAGTAGATAGTTTTTAACAAAAAGTTTATCTATTTAAATATATAAAAGGAAAAAGTGACTGTTTGATTGACTGAATGATCACTAAACGTATCGGACTCTAAGGCACAAAGATACCTACTATGATATATAAGAAAGGATTTTAAAAATTCCAACCCTAAGAAGGTAAAAAGGAAATTAACTTGAAGAAAGCCGCGGGAAAAAGCTAGTCATTCTATATTGTATCCTCATTCCTTCACACACGTTTTAGGGATTCTTTCCTCCCCCGAAGACAATATACACTAACAGATCTTTGATGGTTTTATTTAAACAACATCGAAATAGAAAGAGTGAAGACTGCCGATTTATCTTTTTTCAACATCACAATACAAAGGATTTAATATTAAACAGTGTATTCTTGGAACATCTCAACATAAATCTCCGATTAGAAAGAAGCACAGAGAGTATAAAAGAGCAGGCGGCCATTTATCTATCCCGAGAGACGGAGTGGCGAGCGAATGAAAATAATGTGGGGAAACTAGCGTGTGATTTACATCTCAAAAAATTTACATTTTCTTCAATTTCAGTGTATTAAAAAAATATATGACCGGGCTAGTAACATATGCTCATCTCGGCTCAGGGAAGCTGGAAGAAAATTTTTTTTAGAGATAAGCTTCATCTATGTCTACTTCTTCTAATATATTATGTTGTCTTGTAATTCCTAATATGTACATAAAAAATAAAAATAAAATAAATAAAATAACATATTATGCGCATCTCAAGTTGATTGAAGTTGAAGAAGATGAAGAAGAGAATGTCAATAAATGACACAGCCATGATTAAAACTAGCACCTCTCCAATAAATCATGAGAGCAGCAAATAGTCGCACGTGTATTTTTAAGTAAAATAAAAGAAAAATGGCTTTTACATCTATATGTCACAGAAGCAAACAACAAGAATCAAAATGCAAGATTAATCACATACTTCAACTGGTCTACGTTTAATTCTTCTTCTTTATTAACTTATAGACGTCCACCGCTGGACATAGGTTTTTTGCATAAACCTCCACAGGTCTCGGTCTTGCGCCGCCTGAATCCAGCGGCTCCCTGCGACGTTTAATTAAAATAATTTAAAAATACAAGGATCATTAATAAATAAGTGATATCTTTACTTTGTAACGCTAACGCAGAATAAACGCGCTAAATTTATTCTATCAAAGTGCGGTTACTTGAGTGTATGCTCGCAATTTCCTCAGAAAATCCCCCGTTACAGTCGGCTTTATTTAATACTGAATCATAATAATACATTAAGTTGATTGCATATTACACCAAGAGCCGCAAGAATAGAAATGACCATGGTATATAATAAAATCGTCTCTTAAGATTAACCGAAACTTAATTAATCCAAGAATAATCGAAAATCGCAAAATGCAAAAAAAAACATGAACAGAAAACAATGAATTTTCAGAACTAAAAACTGTGTTAATGTCATAACAGTCAACTCCCATCGAAAGGACTGAGCCATTGAATCTATGCTACTCTTGTTGCTGGTGACGTTACTTAGATTTATTTGATACGTCTAATGCAGTTGAATAGTGCAGTTTCGTTATTACAAACTTCTTGCTGTTTCTATGTAGTCTGCGAAGAGCTTAAGAGACGGCTCTATTTAATACTGAATCATAATATAACCTTAATGAGAATTAAGAGATTACTGTAAAGTCCTACCAGTAAGATACAGTTTTAACGATTTTAGACCCTATTTTCTAAGATTTAAGTTTCACAGATCTATGTCATTGTGAGAGATAGTGTACGAGATCGGCGATGGCTCACAATGTATCGCACGGTGTGTTAATAATGTTATGTTTAAGGTAAGTTCACATGACGTATCCTTTCTTATGCGTTTCGCAAAGCAAGTATTTGCAACGGACCGACATGTCGGTTACACTAGCCGTTGTTCTACGTTGACCTTTAGTTTCATCGAGCAAGAAAAATTAAGAATCATTACGGTTCCATTGGTTAAATTATTTAATAAAAGTTTTATACTTTTGTTCTAAGCAAAAACTCTTATACTACTATAAAAATGTTATACTAACAACATGATCTTAAAGTTTTGGTTACAATGTGTGCGGAGAGAGACGTGCAGTTGCTGTGAAATTCTGTAACTAAAGATCAATTTTTTTGAGAATGTGAGACTAACTAAAAAATCGGCCAAGTTCGAATTAGAACCGTAGTCGAAGGTTTCATGATAATGCGTGAATGATGACCGGGAGGATTGTACGGTTTCGACATAAACCGTACACATACCATCGTACAGGATTTAATATCAGCAAAAAATTATTATTAATATCGCGCAAAAACAAAAGTTTATTGTGTTAATTTTAAACTTTTTTTTATTATTTTTTGTTATAACGACAGTAGAAAAATTTCAAGTGTTCTGTTAAAATTTGAAGTATCTACCTATAACGGTTCATGAGATACAGCCCGCTGATAGACGAACGGACAGAGAAGGGAGGCTTAGTAATAGGTACCGTTGGCTCCCTTTGGGTACAGAAACCTAAAAATTTCTCAAGTCGCGTCTTGATAGTAAGTGTAACAGTTTGACTGCGCCCTAAGGCAGCGACTAGCGAGATTAGTGCGGGCACTTAATTTCCAGCCGCAGCCTCACACCTGAGTAGAGGAATATTAAACGTGTACTTAACTTACGTGTGTTTTGTTGATAGCCGATTAACAATTTGAAGATAACTAAAGCTTTGTTTGAACTTGGCATGCTTGAATTTTATTTGCCGGATACTGAACATCCCTGTATTTCTATTTGTTAGCACAACATCCGCACCAATATTATAGATACGAAACTATGTTCGTTTGTTGGTTTGTCTTTCAATCACGCCTTAACGGAGCAACGGATTGACATAATTTTTGATGACATGGGTATGTTAAAGACCTAGATACCTGAAAGCTGCTGAAAAATAAAGGGTTCCCGTAGGATTTTTAAAATAACTATCTTCAAGCAGACGAAATCACCTTTAAAAGCTAGTAAATAAAACAAAAGATAGAGTAAAATCGTTTTAATCGATGTATGAGTTTCTCGTAGAGATTGAAAGCTTTCACAACCTACACGTAAGTTTTTAAGGGAATAATAATAAAATTGATCAACCAGAAACACCTCAAACAATACGTACACTTTGGCCATCCTTTGAACTTCAATCGGATTACGAGCACTGCTTATTCAGAATCGTACTCGTATGTTTTATGTTAAGAGCAAGTAGGTAAATGATTTGACTGGTCGAAGTAACTTTTTTTTTTAATTCATATAATTTAATATGGGACTTTTAAAGATGACCTTTATGTCAGCACCATCGGTACACACAAAATATTACAATTAATTATATACAAAATCAACTACTATAATATCTATACCAATTTGAGAGAATCACAAACAAATCTATATTTATACTTTAACAGCCGAATTACTCAAAGGATTGCTAAAAATAGAATTAAAAATACCAGACTTCATAAAATTTAAATTTAGTTTATACTTCGTGTTTGAAATAACTTGAAGGAAATAAAGAAAAAATTTACAAATATCATACTATCCTACTGATATAATTGCGAGTTTGGATGGATGTTTGTTACTCAATCACGCCGCAACAACTTTGTTGAATTTTGTTGAAATTTGGCACAGATTATACTTTTGAATAAAACATTTAACAGGCTACTTTTTAACCCGGAAAATAAGAAAGTTCCCGCGGGAATCAAAAAATCTCAAGCCACGCGAACGAATTCGCGGGCATCAGCTAGTTACTTAAATAATAAATATGAACATATAAAAGTGGATCACAGATAAAAGTGGATTATTTGTTGTTTTGAGAAACGTTTAAATTCAGTTTCTGTAACCAAATCTAACTTATTAATAGGTGTTATTATACAGTTGAAGATTATATTATGTTTGCTAAAAGTGAATATGACTTGCTCCATGAGAGTTATAACTGTAAACTGTACACAACGTACTATTGTTAGAAGTCGGTTAATTAAATTAAAAAGAGCAACCGCTGAGTTTCTCACGTGTTCTTCTCGGTTGGAATGGCATTACGAACCAGAGATCATTCATTTGACGACTCAAGAGTACTTTGAAAAGTTTATTTAAAAAAATCTATTCTATTCAATTCATGCACCATCTCTCTGACTAAGTTCTACTTGAAAGCTTTTAAGCCCATAAGAGAGCTTTTTGAGTTGTTTTTGGATTCCGCGCTCTAATGGGGACTCGTGTGTGATTTCTTCTGTCTCGGAGGAATGTAACGAGCCCCTTGACCGGGTTAATGGCATGAGGTCAACGACCCCATCTCGGCATAAGGGTCGAGCATAAATATAAATGTACCTATACTTTTACCTACATATAAGGTAGCCATTAGTTTTTAATTGTGAAATGAGAATACAAGTGTAAACTGAAAATTTTTAAATACCCCGACACGTAAATCTATAGCAAGAGTAAGTATAATGTCCCTCATTAAAGCCTCAATAGCTCATAGGTTAAAGTGCGGACTGAAAACTGAAAGGTTTGATCCCCACCCGTTGCACTATTGTCGTATCCACTCCTTGCACAAGCTTTCCGCTTAATTAGAGGGGAGAAAAGAATATAAGTCAAGTTGCTAATATTCCTTAAAAGAATGTTATATCCAGTTTTTTCTGCTCCATCACCAGATGATTCTCTATCCTCGATCATCATTTATCTAACATCTCTATTTAAAACTATTCTAATGAGCCCAATTACACTATATTATCTGCTGTAAGTTTTTGAGGAGTTAGGTACTCACAGATTACTTTATGCTGCAGCATCAGCTCAAGGTTATTGTGCCTTGGAAATAATCCGAAGTAACAGTATACCTTTCAAATCAATCGCACCAGTGAAAGTGTGTAAAACCCTCTAATCAAGTAGGTAATGAGCTGATGATCTTCAAACGCCTGAGTAGATCTTTACCAGTTATACTTATAAGATCAACCTCGATCACGTCAGCTTTCCAACAAAGAAAACCGCATCACAATTGGTTCATTCGTTAGAGAGCTACGAACAGATACACAGATACAGTCACGTCAATTATAACACCTCCCTTTTTTCGTCAGTTTCGTCGTTCTAAAAATACGATATTTCGTCGATTTAACAATTCCTAAATATGTAAATAATCTTCAAACAACAAGTATTGAAACAAAAAATTAAAATTTTGAGGTAAAAATTGTCCAATTTAATTTAGTTAATGGAACAAGCGATCCAAGCCTTTGACATAATTCCTGTTGATCCAAATTTAACAACACTTAGGCCTAATAAAATAGATTTACCGCCCCTCTTCTTTGTACAGCTTTATTGTGGTCTTTCACGTTAATTGAGGCTATAAAGAAGATTGAAATGAAATGTCTCTACGGCTATTTAATACGTACTGTTTTATGACACGGAATTTATCCGAGCATACTTTTAGACTGCTAAAATCTACGTACGTCTCGTATGTTTATTAGTAGTTCGTCTTCCTTTTTATTAGCCTAGACGTCCACTGTCGAACAAAGGTCTATAGTGTAGACTTTCACAAGCCTCGATCTTGTGCCGTTTGTATCCAGCGATTCGTCTATTCAACCAGAAGGGGGTCTGCAAATATTGTGCTTTACGTTGCGTGGTCGCCATTCCGGCGCCTTGGGACCCCAAAGATCATCAGTTCTTGGAACTATGTGCCCTGTCTATTTCTTCTTCAGGTTCTCGACTTTATCGGTACCTTATGGTTTGTTAATTTAGGTGTCCAAAACTATGCTTATATGTTTGTTAGTAGTATAGCACATTAATCCTTGAGTAGATGCCATTTTTATTTTCAGTGAAGCATAAATCCGATGAGCGTTATATTCTGTGAAAAAAATGACGCGGGATAAAAATTCTATCAGGTATGTTTGATTTTGATCTTGGTATTTAACTCCCGAAAGCGTACCTAAGAGATAACCAAAGATGTGATACCTGATGTTCCTGTACCTTTATAAACAAGTATAGCCTGGCTTAAGACAAGTTTGCATAATGTTTGCGTTCCCCCGAACAGTTGCCATTAATGCCTGAACACGTACCCGTACGACCAAGTTTCTTGTCATTTGTATGTACAACTTACAAGTGCGTTTCCAAGACACGAGTAACAAATGTTTGTGTAATGAAATTAGTCGAACAACTTCTATAAAGTTGCATTTATTACATTAAAATTTCTTTATTTTATTCGTTTGTTGAATCACTGAACCGTTTGAGATATAACTGTATTCTGAAAATCAAAACGAGTTGAATGGTTTCCGAATTTCACGCGGACGCGGATACGATCAAAACTTTGTATCTATCCGTTCTAATTTAAAAATGCAATAGCGTTTATTTTGTGTATTTGATACGGCCGTTGAATGAAAATTGATTAAAAGCCTGGACAGACATGGGTTTCTTTTTATTTTGCAAAATTAGTGCCACGGGAAACCAAAAAAATAAAAAAAAATGTATGCAGACCGAAATCATGGCTCCAGCTATTTTAATTTAGCTGTACCGGAGTAAAGTTCAACGCTATCTTTGATGGTAAAAATTAAGATTTGTGTTTACAAATCCCACAAGAATCACTCTATCAATAGGTATAAAGTTACCTGTGTCACTCTTCATCTTGATAATATTATGAGATTTACACAGGCTATAAGCTAGAATATACACTTGGATTAGATAGATTCCGCAAACAGCAACCTGTAAATTAATACGGTCTGAAAATTGCAACCGGGTTTATTTTATCAGTAGGTAAGTATATTTTACCGACTGAATACATTCAAGGGTACACACAATGTAAACACGAGTTGAAATAAATGCAAACTTACAATTCAGGACGCACGCCTCGCTGATGATTAAAGTACTTCACAGCCAGCGAAATGATGGATCTGCTGACTAGACATCATCCTTTGTGTATAGACCTTCAGATAGGGTAACTGCAAAGATGATATTTCTGGGATTTCTTGATGTATTTCTGAACATTTTAATTATTCGATCAATTATAAAAAGCTAAGTTTCACATCCATTTATAGAGAATTAGAAGAAAGATAATAGAACATTAGATTTAGAAGAATTCAATGGTCTTGGTAATTATAATATTTAATCCCCTTCCAAAACAAGAAAGACATTTTAAAAAAATCATGTGGAACCTCAAACATAATAACAATTCTTTACCGATTTATTTCGTGTAGGCTGAGTAAATAATATTCTAACAATTTTCTAAATAAACAATGAAAATATATATGGTGTTGGATCCAAAATGGAGTCCAGTTAACATCCGACATGCTTTTAAAGGTTCACAAGCCTCTACTGAAGGTTTCTATTTTATTCATATCCAGTGTGTACGTACTGAATGCAGTTGATATCCAACATAAAGAGTTCTTTAACTAACAAATAAAAAACTCCAAAAATGAGACTTCCTAAGAAAATGTATAGGACTATCCTGCGAAATTTTAGAATATGTGTGACTCTTCTTATGAGAGATGTCGACAAACCAACGTGTGGATGAACATTTTGATTGTGTGAATTTGCATAACGACGTTATGCTTAGATCCTCTATTCTGGCCAAAAGAGGACGAAAGAGGACGAATTTATAATATTTGCTGGCTTGCATTTACCTAAGAATTTCATGTCAGTATTTGCCAATACCTAAAACATTATACTGTATCCCTGGCATGATCATACAAATTTATTTCGGAGAAGTGAGATGTTTAGAAATGGTTGTTGGAAATTACTTTGAGTCTTCCGAGAATTTTCATGGAAACTATAATAAAGAGAAGGTATTTTGAGAAATTTCACTGAGGTGAAAACTGAAACTATTACATATAAAGGATTCATTTACATTTGGATTCTTTGATGAGTTACTTTACTACCGTCCCATTTTGTCAAAATGCATACAAATAAGGAAAGACAAACAAGATGATGCCCACGATTTTATTTTCCAGGATTTATAAACTTATGTAATAAATAATGAAATGTCTAGTAGTAGTCTAAGGAGTCTAGTTTCCCGTAGATATATGAAATTAGTTTAGCGGATTGTAGAAAAATAAGTTTGTTTTTTTCAGTCGCCTTCAAAGGCGTTTTGAAAATCATAGCATTTAATCAATTAAATGCTATGATTTTCAAAAGATTTTTTTTTTTTTTAATATTTTTAGCGAGCAAACGAGCAGGCCGGTCACCTGATGTAAAGTGATTACCGCCGCCCATGAACACTTGTAGCACCAGAGGCACCACCATTGCGTTGCCGGCCTTTCAGGAATTTGTTGGTCCTCCCCTTGAATAACCCCATGTTGTAATTCAGTGGAAACACCGTCGCAGGAAGTTGGTTCCACAGTTTCAAAGTACGTGGAAAAAAGGATCTGGAACATCGGATGGCCAATCTGAAGACTAATAGTTTCTCTATAAGGGAAATGTTTGTCCTAGGACTGGGTACGAAAATAGTGCAATAGGTAGGAATCGAACCTGTGACCGAATCAGTTGTCAGTTTGAACCTTTAACCGTTGGGCTATTGAGGCGTTTTATCCCCATTGTGTTCGACAGCTATCCGTTTCACTTGCAGTGGAAAATGACCACGTGTTTTATTGGACATCAAAATACACGTAATCTTGATCATTTAACGTCCAATTACCCAAAACCAATAAAGGTTTTCTACATTCGAGTATACAATATGCTTTTATCGTGTTCTGACTGAAACAAAACCAATATTGAATTTTCTTAAGTTCTTTGTCCTACATTTGAATAGCGGGGACAATAGAAATAGGTAGACTTTGTAAAGGTGCCTTTTCACGAGGAGCACCGGCTTCGTTTTTAAATTATTACGCGCCCGCTGTATTCATGACACAACATTGGAATTTTCAACAACCTAAGAGGATATTAAAATTCATCAAGCGTTTTCAGCAAAGAATGGTGAAGAAATCTATTCAGACGAATGATTGGCAAAAATCTGAGGCATATACCTAATACGATGAGGGTTGTTTATAAAATGATATTCTACTAATTTTTTAATTAATTTAATATTTATAATTTACTAGATGATGCCCGCGACTTCGTTCGCGTTGATTGAAGTTTTTGCATTCCTGCGGGAACTCTCTGACATTTCGGGATAAAAAGTAACCCATGTGCTATTCCAGTCTATCTATGTGCCAAATTTCCGCCAAATCGGTTCAGGCGTTGCGGCGTGATTGAGTAATAAACATACAAACTTTCGCATTTATTAATAGAATAAAATAGGATTTTTAAATGGAATTATAACCATTTAAACTGATGTACAAAGTATCGGCATAAATCTTAGGTTTTACAAGAAGATCTTAGGATATAGCTTTTACAGTAACATATAAACAAAACTTTGTATCAGATATAATTAGTATAGATTGTAGTCTCGTAATATTGCGCAACGTGGGAGGTCAACATAACTGGAATGAAAATCATTATTATAAGTGCTCAATTGTCAGAATGAAAGCATATTTAAACACAGTTAACAATGTTACAACTGGAATTTCTAAGATGCAATTATATTCAATGATCGTTACTATTCTAGTCTATTATTTCTAGATTTCAAAGGCATTTACGATACATTGAATAATGGATTTATTTCATTACTTTGGATGCTATAAAAGTTATATACTTAATAATGTCTTACAACCATAAGTTGACTGGCTTCAATAACGTCATAGATTTAATTATTTATTTTTGTATTTTAGTAGATCTTTTTTTTCACGCACTACCAATTTCCTTCGACGGTGTTCCCAATTAATTACGACATGGGGTTATTCAAAGGGCGGAGTAACAAATTCCTGAAAAGTTCTTGCCTCTGATGCTACTAAATGTTCACTTAACATCTGGTGAGCCGCCTGCACGTTTGCTCGTTTTTCATAGAAAAGGAAAAAATCTGGCTTGATGGAAATCTTAAGTTGAGGTTAGACACATTAGATGTAATACATCAAAAGAGACCACTACATCAGATAAACGTCAGGTAATACATCAGAGCAAAATCTTGACATGACCCAGAAATTGATAATATAAGTTGATATCGGGGTGATCTAATATATTCCAGACAATTATGTATTATTGTGCCATAGTTATCTATATACCTACTTAGGTATTATTATGAAAGCGTGAATTCTTAGATACTAATAAATAACATAATTTAAACTACCTAATACCTATGATAAGAAAACTGAGGATGAACCATTGATATTTAAAATAAAGATAAGATCGCTACAGATAAGCTCGGTTTTAATAATACACTGAGAGACAGAATGTGTAAACTATTGCATAGTTTGAAGTTGAATTTTCTTACAATTCGTTCGTTAAGGAATTACTTAGAAGTCCTGCATTTAATTACGTCAATAGATTATTAGATTTCTATTAACTAAATAAATGAGTAAACAACTTTTTTTTAAACAATCCTGCCAAAATTACAAAATACCGATATTTTACAATGCAATGTACGTTAAAAGTATATTTTTATAATGATAATAATAAGATTTAAAGACGAAAAGCGCTTACGATTCTTCTGTGAGACTTTTGTCTTCGGCTTCTTATATCAACGGAAACAAATAACAAGGTAAACAATTCCGGTCACGCGGAAAAAACTTAATATAACTTGTATTATGGCGGAGAATATAGTATTGATGGAAATGATTCCGCGCACCGAATATTGAAAATATTTCGTTAATACGTATACATTCCGTGACCGAAGCTATTTTCCTTTTATTTAAGGGAAAAGTTTTGTATTCTAATCAAAGTTGAATGAGATTTCGTATAAGTTTTTATAAATATACCTAAAATCTGAGTTTAAATTATTTAATGATCCGTTGTTAATCTGAACCCATCGCCGGCTTGGGCACATGTCTTTCGAATGACAAGGTTATCACATCACATCACATGACACGATACTAATATTATGAAGGCGAAAGTTTCTATGTGTTCATGTGTGTGTATATGTGTGTATGTGTGTGTGTGTGTGTGTGTATATGTGTGTGTATGTGTGTGTGTGTGTATATGTGTGTGTATGTTTGTTACTCTTTCAAGTCAGAGGCGGCTCTATAGCCCACGTAGCGCCCTCGTGCAATCAATATCTTGGCGCCCTCTAGTAAACGCGCGGCCAAAATGAAATACTTACAATTATACAAGAATACCGTTTTACTTACAGTTATATTTTCACCAGTGAAAGGAAATTCAGGTGCAAAAAATGGTGCAATTTTAAATGATGTCGGGAAGCAAGCAAGCGCGGCTCGGCGCGGCGCCCCCTACAACCCTGCGTCCGTGTGCGTTGCATACCCTGCACCATAGATAAAGCAGGCAATGCTTCAAGCCACAACGAATGAAGCGATTTGGCTGAAATTTGGAATGGAGATAGCCCAGTATTAACACATTTTATCCCAAAAAATTAAAGAGTTTCTGCGGGAATTAAAAAACTTTAATCCGGTCCGTCATATTCCTATTAATTAATATAAAAATTTAGCACAGAGATAGATTATACAGTATCTAGAATAACACATACGCTACTTTTTATCCCGGAAAATGAAAAGTTCCAGCGGAAATTAAAAAACCCACGCGAATGAAGTCACAGGCATCAACTAGTTATCAATAATAATGAAATCCATCCACTTTATTATATTAATATTGTATGGTAAAGTGAGATTGTTATCTATAATCGATGTGTGATGGTTATGACGTCATTTCGGTTGATAACTGAAGTTAGCTAATAAAAAGTAGATATTAGTCTGACGGTTATTAGTTGGACAATTTCCGCGATGTACTTAAAGAATTATAACTAAATGTCTGGAACTTTTATCAAAACATTTTTCTCATAAACCTATTATGACTTACGTTTTCCTAGTATTCAATCTATATGTTAAGTATAGATTATAATATGATGTTGTTTTTCCATATCCTTACTCATATATAAATGTGAAAATGGATTTATTTGTTGGTTTATCCTTCAATCACGCAACGCAACACGTTGCTGCAACGGAGCAATGGATTGAAGTGATTTTTTGCATGGATGTAGTTGAGGACTTGTAGGGTGGCATAATCTACTTTTTATCCCGAAAAAACAAAGGGTTCTCGAGGGATTTTAAAAACTAAATCGTCGCGGGCATGAGCAAGTTAAAAATATTATATGCAACTCTCTTAGGAACGTTGCTATTAATTAATTATCAAAACATTAATAGGTACATATTTTGCACTATAACACCGTTTCTAAGTTCCTTGTAACCACAAAAGCTCTAAGTTGTCATTAAGCACAACGTGCCTGTTAAAATATCGTGTTATATAGGTACTGAAAGCTCTTGAGAGTTCATTAAGCTTTTGGAAACTTGTAAAGTGCCTTAAAGTTTAATCCGACCTCACTTATTGTGGCCAGGGTACCTTTTTAATATGTTGATTTGATTTACAAAATTATGTGTGCAACTTTCGAATAGTGTATAGGTATTATACTTGGTTTGTAATAAATTACATACAAAATTATGCAGGTGGCGGCATCTTATCATATCTTATTGAGTTATCAAGGCCTCTCACGAGTGGCCAAAGTGATATCGGTTTTCGGTGATCCAGTATATTTGGTGCGCACACATAAATTCAATGGATGGAAAATGGATTTTTTATGGGAGTAAGTAATACTATGATTATTACACCTATGTTAAAACTAATATAATTAATGTAAAAATGCATACTTTAATCGCATCGCCGATTATAACTATTCAGGAATATTAGGCGCGAAATTCGAATATGTGATTTTTAAATGACATTGGGCAGATATACGACCTTCATTTTTGTAAGCTTGGGCAGGACGTGTGAAATATCTTTTGTGATTTAAAAAGAACAATGTGTAGGACGAGATTAAACCTCGGCTAAACATTACTCGGTGATGGCGACAATGGCACGAAAGCTTGTAAATCTGGTAAACTTTACTTCACTGATTCGACATCAGTATTCATAGACGACTGTTGTTCTATAACGACGGAAGAAAACAAAAACGTTGTCAGCGACAAAATAGAGCATGTTCACAAGAGCCAAAAAAATGTATATAGAAAAGTTCATAGCTTTGGTGTTCTAGGAAATAGATGTCTATAGATAATACTAGTGGTTTGCCCCGAACTGAGACCTCGCGATATCCCATAGTTCCCAAAAGTTTTAATTATATATTGTAATAATTAACTTTTAACATTAGACACAATAAAAAAAATAATAGTTGACATAAAACTGTTTTACTGACACAGCGTTTTAATGCGCCATCTATTAGCATTATAGTGAAGCTATTAGCTTCACAATAATGCTAATAGATGGCGCATTAAAATTAAATAATTTCGTTTCTTTATAACATTTATCTAATTTTAGTATTTGTTGTTCAAGTACAGGATATAACTGAATTTTCAACCAAGTTTCACGTTCTAATATTCAGTAATTCAGAAGTTATAGTTTAGGGCTCTGACAGACATTTAGACGGACACACTTCTCTGTCTAGTAGGCAAGCGCCCTAGTTGACTCAGAGAACTCGCTTCGCTCGTTCAATTATAATTTCTATGCACAGATTTATGAAACTAAAAATTGTGAAAAATTCTATGTGTGCCGATTTCATTAACGTCGAGTGACGTTTGAACGAGAAGTAAATTGGGCGTTCTGATAGTTTTTGTCAACCCTAAATCCTAAATCGTCTTCAATTTCACTTGAGGGCCTAAAACATTCGATGTAGACAAAAAATCTGAATCTACTGGCATAAAGAGTTCGGTCGAAGATGCCAGTTACGAGGTTTTTGTTTTACTCCGTCGATATCGTAATAAATAAACTGCAGACTTTTAGGGTGTCGTCGCTCTTTCACGGGCGATAAAATAATGAATCGCGAGGGCGAGATAAAACTGCGCCTCCGTTAATCTTCCCGGCGCGTCGAACCTCGGCCCGTCGTAAAGTAGCCCACTTTATACCGAGGGCTTAGACCGACCCCGACTACCGCCGACTACGTTTACGACCGAGCTCATTTTGAGAGACGTTAAAATATTGCCTGGTGAAATTTAATAGCTAAATTTTCATAGTTTGTGTGCAGTAATTAGAGCAGATTGATAAAGTTTTTTTCTACGTAGTAAGCTTTAAAATGTTCTTTCAAATTCCTTCAGTGCTCAAAGACCAAGACCTCGAAGAGTGTGTGTTGCTTGATGACTTAAGGATTCGAAACATAGCGCTCATATTATCAACTAAGTACATATCGTAAAGCGAAGTCACTCAGGGGGCAATACACAGTGACCTAGGGTCTGATAATGTAGAAGGGAGGTAATGACTGCAACCCTTAAAAGTAGTTCCATTAAAGAACACTAGAATTTACGTTTTTAAAGATATGCTATAGATTTAATTATGTTTTCAGCTGTATGAGTAAACTTATCACTACAGGCTAAGATGCGCGTCACGAGAAAGTTTTGTTTACACTGTACTCGTATATAATGTAATCTCTATAGAGATTCACAGAGACATTACGAGTAAGCGTGTATAATCGGTTCGGTTAAATAGTGGCGCGGCGATGTTTAATGTTTCGGCGGCGCGTTTGAAGAAATAAAACTGTATCAAAACGACTCTATAGACAAAATTTTCCCGTGGCACGCATCTTAGCCCTAAATGTCACCTCCATGGCGAGTGTTATGTATATCGAAGTTAGCAGACGCCATTTCTACAACTTTATTTAAAATTCTGTGCCCTATTGAAATCTATTAGCCTTATGTACAATTTACTATCAGGGCCTGTTTTACGAGGGACAGGAAAGTGGTAAAGGAATCCAATTACCTTAGGCCTGTAGCACACCTCCGCCCCAAAATAAATATAGCGAAACCGCTTAATATGCTTCCGACTCGTTGTGCTAGCCGATAGTGGAGTTATCTGTTTCTGACGTCAATGTAGCGTTCTTTGTTTAGGCACAATTGCCAGTGTAACTACCTACCCCTGTCACAACCAGCCCCAATCTCCCCTACTATAACGGAATTGCGCCCACGCAATTCTTTCCCAAAAGAGACCGAACAAACTGTTTCACTTCATATTTGCTTCATACATAAATCTTACCTAAATATTTATTCATACATCAAATGGATAAATGGGACTGAATGAACTGCAATACCAACTGATTTTGGAAACATTTTGGTGAATAAAATACCACTTATTATTTCTTTATTATTATTTAAACGGAGAAATCATGCTGGAGCGCGATTTCGCTTTACGGTTTCACGGCGATGTGTTAAGGTCTTATAGCCCATGAAACAGTTACGATGCTCTAAAGATGTAAGGATATCCTAAAGGTTTTTAGATGAAATACTTTCTTTCTTTTCTTTTCTTTCTTTGCGTGAAAAATAGGCGTAATTATATGCGTCAACATTTACGATTTAAAATTTAGTACTTCCACTTTGATTTAATATTAATATTGAGCTATTAATGTAACAAATTATATATTGCAATATTACCCTGTCTGGTGAAGGTAGCGTCGACTGTTTCTGTGCTTTGTCTATAATAAATTCATTTTTCAACTTTCAAAGAACGAAAAAAAAGAGGAAGAAGAGGAGATTCTCAATTCGTCACGTAATTTTTTTTTGTATGACCACGCATAACTTATATCAGTCGTTTTTTATTTTGCTTCTATCGTTGGTTCAATTTTTTGTTAAAAAGATATTATCTGATAACCTCAATAAAAATATATTATGTAAAAAATATATAGCATGCTTATTATATGGAGGTATATACAAAGTTATAATATCCATATTATCTTGTATGTAAAACATTGTACCCACCCAATCTCGCAATAAGGAAATTGAAATTTTTCTGTATAATATTGTATATTGGTAGGTATATTTTCTTTTTTGCTTGGATTATAATAAAGAAAGTTTTTGCTTTTTGAAGTTATAAAAACAGCAGTTGTTAAGCATTTAAAGAGTGCCAATGTGTACTAAGATTTATAATCTGAGAGAGTATAAAGCGTGGGATAGACTTTCACGTTTTACGTTTACGTGGCCGTAGATATAACTTTACGATTTAACCTAAGCGCTTTCATTAGACCCTGCGATTTATGACGCTCGCGAAACCATGAGTTAAAAGAGATTTTTGCGGTAAAGCTCGAAAAGGTCTTTGTTCTGTTAAAATTAATGTTTATTACGGAAATAGATTACGGAATTTTAAATTATGCTTTGTGGTTAAGCTCAAAGATAAAGCTTAGTCTAGCGCTTAATAAGACTTTTTATCGCATGAAAATATTGTCGCGCGATAAAAAATCTTATTACGAAATATGAAGAAAACTATCCGATACAGTGCGACAAGATGAATAAAGAAAGTGAGTGAATTTTCTTCGTGGCACTATCATAAATTGATAATTTGACAGCTTTTCCATGGGATAATTTTATAATCATCCATGTCTTATGATTGATCCATTCGAGCACATAAGAATAGAGAATAATTAACTACCTACGCAGCAGATATTTTGGTGCGCAAGTGAAAACAGGTACACTCTGTATTCCCTTAGTTTCATACTCCAACGGAACGGTTATCTAACAAGGGCAGGGCCGATGACAGTTTAGCGTGCTTTCTGTGTTACAAGAATATAGTACTTGAGTATGAGAATTTAATGACAGAATCAGGATCGCGGTTAAAAATAAATTAGCCATCAATTTTATTAACCAATGATTAACTTGAATAATCTTCGAAAACAACGCAAAGATAACCTGTCAAATAAACTGTGACGAATGATTTCCTGTATTAATACTTACAAAATACTTTCGCGTCGAAGCACGGAAAAGATTTTCCCCCTTCTAAAAAACGTCTTTATCAGGGCAATATATCGGCACCGCAGCGTGAAAGGAGCAAAGTAAAATTGCTCATATATAATAACAAAGTAGATAACTGGGGTTTATAGGCGACACAGACGCGATCACTATGAAATATGGGCCTCTCATAGTTTATTGGCGTCTTTCTAATAAATCAGTGTATAAATAAATATGTGTGTTATTCTCGATGTAAAGATTTGGCTCCGTTTGTATATGTTGGATCAAGATGTTAATACATTGGGTTCGTTAATAAAGCCTTTTAGGATATTGAAGCTTTACGGTTGTTGAAATTATACTTACCCAGCAAAAACAAGCGTAGTGGGCTGACGTCATCCAGCAGTACCAGTAAAGATTAAGTGACAAGTTTTACTACAAATGGCAGTTGAAGATGGACTTTAATTTAAAACGTATGCACCAATTCTGCTTAGGCATTCAAGCAACAGCCGACAATGTGTGTGTTGCCTTAACTCTTCAATTTCCGTAGATCTTGTAGCCTACGGCGTAGCATCTGTGCAGCTGACGTACGCTGCTACGCTATATTTGTTGTCGCATATTGTAGTAGCTTGGAACATCGCTTAGAAATTAATATGCTGTTGACTAGAATTTGCCTAGAAATTGATTGTGATTCGTGATAGACGTACTCGTACCAGTAACTCATTGCTACTGTCTCAAATGTGGTGATTGACTGAATTTATCACGGTTTTTTTTAATAATGCATTTTAGCCAATGGCAAGTAAGTATCGGCTAATCATAGATGATTGCAATCGTTACACTGTAGCAATGCTTGTAGAGAATTGTACAGCAGCTCTACTACGTTATTACAGAAATCACTCGTTTTTTTTTGTTTTGCTGCATTGGCGACCTCGCACCGGAAAACGCAGTATTGGCAGATCCCCACTAGGTGTATTGACGACATTAAACTAGTCAAAAAGAGCCGCTGGATACAGGTGACGCAGGACTGAGGCCTGTGGAAGTTCATGCAAGAGACCTTTGTCCAGCAGAGTACGTCTATCGGTTGATAAAGAAAAGAAAAAGTGCAAATTGGTGTTTGTTAAGAAAACGAAGGATTTGTGTACACTAAAGTTCTTATGTAAGATTGCTTTAAGTAGTGGTAATTAGAATCTCATTCTCCGTGAGTCGAGTGTGCAAGTTTGCGCTAACTGAGGCATGAGTGGAAGAGGAATTTCTCCCCTGAAAGTTTCTGGAAGTTCGAGAAGATTTATTGCGTAATACCTTGCACTCGGTACTTCGGCGCATTACGCTTTAATTTATTCAGTGATATTTCAAAACTAACCGCATCTGTATCCCGAGCACAATCAGTGCAATACATCTCTCTCGCAACTTTCCAGTGCTTTGGTGATGAAAGGGACGTGAGATAGCGTTGCAAAATTTTATATTTGCTTGCTCTCTCTTTGTTTTTGTTTCAGTATAAGTTAGTGAATGATTTCTCTTCCACTTTCTTTCTGCTCGATCCGAAAATTCACATATATGTTTAGGTAAAAGTAGATAATTAGGGCATCATTGAGACTGTCTGATGATGGCGATTCACGCCAAGTACTGAATCGACCAGATCGAAAAGCTAGAGCAGACGAGTTTTAAATACATTTGTTTTATTTTGATATGGAAGTGGAACTCTTTATTAAACAAGAAAAGAGTTTTATAACTAAACCGACTGCGAAAAATTGGATTTGATCCATCATATTGATTTTGTTTATATTTAAATGTAGCTTATGTTACTCAGATTATAATAGCAAATCGATTGACACCTCATTGGTCAAACTCGGCGCAGTAGTTCAGGTGCTAGGGAGGAACATACAGAAATACATACAGTCATACATAGACTACTAAAATCACAGCCTTTCATTTGGCTTTACCGTCACCCATAAAAATGGTAGAATAGTGGAGTTTGTTTGACAGTAGACGATGGAATTTAACAGTGAATAGTGGACTAATTTATTTGGTTGTTAATTCTCAATAGTCAGGCGGTGAATTATCTTCTCGTTGTTTCACTTGCTCGCTTGAACTAAGCTCTCTATAATGATTAATTCATATCTCGTACCGATATCATAAACCCCGCCTTCGTTTGTTTTAATTGTTATTTGAGTTATCGATAACAACGTAGGCGAATAGCTTTGGAATGAACTTGGATTTGCCCTTCAGGTGATACTCTATTAATAATAATAAATTGCTATTTCATCTTTTAGCTTTTGGCTCATTACGTAATTGATTCTTGGGAACGATGTTCAATTTTTTGCTGTTGTATTTTCTATTATTTTGTACCAATCGGATGATTCACTGTTGTGAAACATAAGCCCTTGTTAATAGAAATGTACTCAATGTTTTAACTACTGCCGTATCGCATCAGAGCAGGCCTCAGCAATATTATTAGAAATAATACAAATTACTGATAAGGGAGGTTGATGGAGTAAGCTTTGCTCGGAGTATCTCTAAGAGATCAAATCAGAATAGCGGAGATCCGTAGGAGAACCTAAGTTACATAGCTCAGCGAGTCGCAAAGCTGAAATGTAAATAGCCAGGGCACATAGTTCGAAGAACTGATAGTCGTGGCGACCCCGCACCGGAAAACACAGGACATAAGACGTGTCGCAGGGAAAAGCTGAATAATGGTGGCGCAAGACCGAAATCTGCGAAAGTCCATGCAAGAGACCTTTGTCCAACTCAATTTGCCGATTATGAATAGATATTGTGACAACAAGGTATCAACTTTGTCACCAAAATAAAGATTCTAAGGTAAGGAAAAAAATGGGCATTGTGATTGCAAGAGCATTGAAGATTGCCGTGTTTTTTCACCTTGGTGCTCATTAAGGTGAAACAAGTTCAGTGTAATGAGCGACCCTCAACTTCCGCCGTTATCCGCAAATCTAATCTAATTATAACTGTTAACTTCGGAATTACGGTCAGAGAAAACATCATTAGAAATAATGGGGCTGACATTTTGTTGGGTGCGCGACTGCCGACTACCCGCTAATTTATCGCCGGGAAACAAATGCCGCAGTGTAAATAATTCTAAACTCGTAAAGTATCGCGGGACTGTTCCCGCGACCCTGTAGTCCTTCGAGGCAACGAGGTATCCAGCTAATTGCTCGGCAAAAACACCTTTATTACAAGCGTTTGTTTAGGTCAAATCTTGCAAGTTAAATTAGAACCACTTCCTGGTTTCCAATTGAGGTTTTTCGCACGTATAGTTAAAACGTATGCCATAACAAACTGCTACTTATCCTATTATTCTATTATATAGTATTATAAATGCGAAAGTTTGTATGTTTGTTACACAATCACGTCGCAACGACTAAATCGATTTGGCTAAAATTTGGCAGAGATAGATTATAGTCTGAAATAGCACATAGGCTACTTTTTATCCCGGGAAATAAGAGAGTTCCCGCGGAATAAAAACCTTAATCCACGCGAACGAAGTCGCGGGTATCATGTAGTTATTATATAAAGTTTGATGTGAGTCATACAAAATAATAAGCTATAACATTTCAGATTGCTTGTTCGATAGTTGCCGTAACACGATCAAGTTATAAGACGGAAAGTTATCTCTTCCAAGAACGGAGCTACAATTTAATGTGTTATTACATCTAGTCATAGCATACTCATATTACTTTATACTATACTAGCTTTAACCAGCGGCTTCGCTCACGTTAGGTTCGATTTTTTAACCCCCTATTTAACCCTCTTGAGGTTGAAATTTTCCAAAATCCTTTCTTAGCCGATGTCTACGTCCTAACAGCTACCTGTATACCAAATTTCAGATCGGTCCAGTGGTTAGAGCTGTGCGTTGATAGATCAGTCAGTCAGTCAGTCAGTCAGTCAGTCAGTCAGTCACCTTTGCCTTTTATATATTTAGACTAGCGTTTTCCCGCAGAATCACGGGCTTGAAGTTATGGAATTATTTTTAACTTTGTATCTGTTCAACCGCTAATATTTGATAGTGAGCAAATGTTAGTCTTTCTATTGGTGTATACATTTGTATTGCGAAAGTTGATCGTATTCTTCTTCGTCGTCGCTTGCTCAAGACTGAGTCTTATGACAGCATATGCCAGCTAGCTCATTAAAGCTTGTCAGAGGGTGTGATTCTCTAAGCATATTGAAGAGTACCCTTCTTTGTCTTCTTCTTCTTTGCCAACCAATTAGACGTCCATTGCTTTACAAAGGTCTCTAGTATGGACTTCCATTGGTCTCTGTCTTGTGATGCCTGTAATCTAATGCCTTCCTGCGACTCGTTAAATGTCGTCGGCTCACCTAGTGGAGGGTCTGCCAACACTATGTTTACCAATGCGGGGTTGCCACTCCAACACCTTGCGATCCCAACGCCCATGAGTTATTCAACCTATGTGTTACATAGTGCATTGTTAGTCGAAATGTATTAATGTTTTGTAGTGTCTATTGTGATGTGAACACGCGCCTTAAGGATGCTGATATTGTATACGTTAAGTATACACCAAGACTTCTGGGAAATGATTGTAAACTCCCTGCAACCTCGATGTTTGCGTTCTCTGCTGAACTGAGATTGGATTACATTGTTAATTAGACTATGAATTAGGATTGCCGGATTATGGGCGTGCGGGATGATTTATAGTGTTGGTTGCGAATCATTTGCGGTCCACTCAGGAAGCCGAGATGCTATAATTACCAATATTTTAGGCTTAGATTAAATTACTGAGTAATTACAGAGCATTAAATTACCTTCATGTAATTTATCGGCGTTTGTTAGAACTGTTTTTCACTCAGTTTCTTTTTACTCGACTACGTCAAAGCCAAAAAGAAGGGTTATGATTTTAGCAATCTATGTATGTTTGTGACTATTTACGAATGTTCCAATATCAATCGATTCGTTAAGACAGTGCGGGTTACAGCGGCTAAGGAGGAGGTTATCAATTCGGCCGGTATCTTTCTATGTATGTCCCCCGATTACTCCAAGGTATTATATATAGTTGTTAGTATATATAGCTATAGTGAGGTTAGTATATATAGTTGTTGACTTGTTGACCTATTCAATGTAATAAAATGTATGTCTCTGTTTACGGTAAATTAAGGCTTACGTTCCTATGGTTTTCTTTCTATTTTCAAATAAGATCTTCACGAGATTTTTAAGCCATTCTATGTTCAAGAGGACAAAATAGCATGGAAAAGTTAGTAGCGTAATGAATTGATCCTCTCCTATCCACTTACCACTAATAGGGATGTAGGGTACTTAGCAATATTGTACACAGTACCCATACACGGCTTTGCGGTGGTGATTGTGACCCGGTATAACCTCCCTCGCACGGATAATAATACGTCATTTGTGTTTCACTCAAATTGGGATCCATTTAACAGTTAATCCGTAAATGGATTCACAAGCGAGAGCAAATGGAGAACGTAATTTGAAACTCAATGAGTGTGAAGAACTTACTGAGTTAGTAAAACAAAGACTTTGTCATCGAACTATGTCGCTTACAAAAAATACAAGTAAATAGTTAAATCAAAATATAATTTTCAAGGTATTTTGTTATTAATGTAGACCTCTGGATCCAATGAAGGCCAGCCTGTCCCTTCTCCACAGGGATAGCATGTGGTGAGTGGAGTCCATTTTGGGACCACACACATTTTTTTTTGTGTAACATACGTCTGTCTGTCTTTAACTTTGTCATGCGTGTGTCTCAAATAAATGCTTTTTCTTTCTTTCTTTATTTAGTCTTTTACCCTGCAATAAGATTTAAAAAAAAAAATCGTTTTACAAAAACTGTGAACTTGTTGAGAAAATAATATTAGATCCTATAATTTTTCGTCGTTATTGACCTGTGTAGACTATAAAAACCCAGTTTTCAAATCTAAGAGCCCCGGTCCCTTCCGTAAGAAGCTTAAGTTGTTTGAACGATATTTCGACGGGATACCGCAAAATTGTTAAACTTAAAGTAACACAAGTACTTATCTACCTTGTTGAAAGTAATTTAATATTCGGTGGTCCAAGAATAAATTGGTAAGCCACCAAGACCACGCTTTTACGCCCATATTCCTATAGTTAAATTTAAAGCAATCAATCTTTAATAGGTTATTTTATACAAATATTTTTATTAAGAAAGTTGAATATAGTTCGGTTCAATCAAGAAAAGTCTGGTGCTCGGTCAAGAAAAAGGAGAAGTTGTTTACACATTGACAATTCTCATTTTGTATTAGCCATTTGAGAATGAATTTAGAAGATAATGAATCTTTTATTGGGCCACAAAACATTTGCATACTCGTATTTATACGTATAAAGTATGTAACTTTATTTCACAATTACTTATATGGTGACTGAAATAGCCTAAATATTAGCAAACTGAAATGGCAATGACAGGTCGTGTAGTAGGAGCGGTGGCCGTTGGGTCGGAAGTGTTTTTTGTTGGACCGAAGATGGTAGCGGGAAACGCCTGCATGAGGAAGGCTCACATCACGAAAAAATCACGTCGATTCGTAGTTCCGTTGTTGCATGATTAAAGGACAACCCAAGAACAAATATTATTGCAATAATAAACTTTTTAGGGCCGTCCATATACCTGAGGTTAAGTAGCCAGTATGTAATTTTATCCTAGTAGGGATATTTCAATACAATTAATAAACTATAATAATATAATATAGTCATTAAACCCCAAAGATCTAAATTGTAGGTCCATAGCGTTCATTAATATTGGATTTCTGGGAAGCCCCGGAGAGTTAATTAAATCTCCTAGAATTTCTCGACAGTTTGAAGTGCTCTGTAACGTGATCTAAAGCTTTCATAATAATTTATTGACGTTTCATTGTTAATGTAGCACTTCAACTACTGTAGTTCGAGAAATTCATAAGTTTCATAAGACCTTGTTCGATTGACCTAATTTAATATTTATCTCAAGTTGGGCAAGATAATATTATGATCAATTTATCGTTGTCGATCGTCGATATTTGTTACCCGCAGTTTAACCTTTGTAGGCTTGTTCTAGACATATTTTTTTTCTGAAGAAATGGTTCAAATTATTAATATAAATAATATCAATATTATGGTTTCAATTATTAATAGATATATATGATACTAAATGATGCCCTAGATTGAGGTTTTTTTAGATTCCCGCGGGAAATCTCTTATTTTCCGGGATAAAAAGTAGCTTATGTGCTATCCCAGTCTATAAATAATATGTGCTTTTCAGCCAAATCGTTTAGATGTTGCGGCGTGATTGAGTAACAAACATACATACAAACTTTCGCATTTATAATATTTCGCCAGACAAACATGTACATTTTCTATCAGTGTGGAATAAAAAAATAACATCATGCATATAGCATGGCATGGTTAGCTGGGGGACCTCGAAATTCGCCAGAAAATATTTTTCATCTGACTTTGATATCTCAGTCAGTCAATCAGTCCTGACTGACTGATTGACTGACTGAGATATCAACGCACAGCCTAAATTACTGAAGTTAAAAACTTGAAATGTTTACAGTTGGTTCCTTTTATGACGTAGGCGCACACTAAGAAAGGATTATTGGAAATTCCACCCCTAAGGGGTTTAAATAGGGGATGGAAGTTTATATGAAACTCCGTCATTTTTCAAGCTGTTTCCATCAAATTTGGTATTAGAGCTTTCAGTTAAAAATAAAGAAGTACGTGTGTCACAGTTTTTGAAAATTCCACCCCAATACCTAATTCCACGCGGACGAAGTCGCGGGGGCAAAAGCTAGTGTATCCATATATCTAAAGCGTGAGACTTTTTGTTAGATGTCCTTACCTATCTAGGTAGTAACTACCACAGACCACTCCTATAATTATCTGGGCGTAAATTAACACCAAAGATGCTAGTAGTATATGACATATCCAACCAAAGTCGATGGGTTAACTTCATTTACTAGGCTTTATAAAACTGTAGCACGTAAACATTGCAATTTTCTTTACAGCGAGCCAGAAATATGTAGGTAATTAAAAATTAATTACTTTTATGATTAGAGTCGTAAACCTCATTATTATAACATTCAATTTTATGTTCGCTAGAACTAAGGCAATATTCATTAACGTTAAGCTAATTATTAAGTTATTTGCATTCCAAATTGCGGGTTTAACGAATTAGTTCCATAAAGGATTTGAAATTCCAAACTCTCAATATTTTCAGTCCGTTGAAAGGGTTTCAGATTTACATGTACTTTACATAGAATTATAATATAAAATGGTGTCATTTTAGTATAATTAGCTACATTTAGGGTAAGTTTATCGCTGTAATTGGCTTTTATAAGGGTTCAAATTGCCAATCGTGGACTCTATAACGCTTATTATGGATTTTGAATGTAGTGTAACGCACGGGAGGCTCGTTTCGCTTCTATTTTACGTATAATGTAATTCTTCAGTAAAGTCTGAATAAATATATTTGATCTATGAAGAATCACAGATTTTAAGTTTAATTTAGTACTCCAGCAGATTATTAAATAATAAAAATACGAATTGAAACATTAAACAACAGAAACAACACGTTATTTATTACGAGGTAGTAAAATATTTTGAATTGCATGGAAAAAATAATTAATTAAGGATATTACAACACCAGGCATATTTCATGAAAAATGTAAAGCAATCCTGCGGGAAATCCGTGTTTCGGAATTCAAAAAAATAATAATTTTACTCCATAGTAATTTTTCATATACCTACTGAATATTTAAGAATACCTCTGTCTGTCATTATTTCATGTGTATCTTTCAGACTTACCATACTCAAGACTATATTTTTGAGCGAGCAAAGTATGGTGTCTGAGTCTACTTGGGTCAATACACACTTGTACGTCTGTCTGTATGTCCGTCTGTGTGTCTATTAGAGCCTTATAACTCCTGAATTTAGAACATAATTTTATTACTGTACATACTACACACCTAAAATCTAAAATGATCTTGAATATCAAAAGTTAAAAGCTAAATATAAAAAAATATGATCTAAACTACTGGAACGATATTATATATAAATATTTCGGTCTCATAAGGTCTCTACGTGTTTACGCGCAAGCTTAAGTTCCGAGCATCGTCTTTTGAGAGTACAAATAACTTAGATACAGATAATTGAGCCATACATTTTACCAGGACTGATATAACAATAGTACAATTTCGATTACTGTGTCTCTCAAGTATTGATTGAATAAATTGGATATATCTCGTCGAGAAATGAAAAGAGACGGCTTTTTGTAACGTCTTCCAAAACGTCCCTAAAGGTACAATAGGATCTCGATATCGTTCACGAGATATGCTCGATATGTGCAGAAACATTGATACAACTAACCAAGATACGGAGGATAAGTACACATAAAAGCAATGTTTCACCTTGAATAAATACTAGCGGGGTGATTCGCTGATTTGGAAATGTCCTGTGGTCAGTTGAAAATATTGGAAAGTTGCCAAATGTTGCCTATCAAACCCACATTTCTATTGAGATAGAGAATAGAACGCCAGTAATTTTAGTTCATAAATAGCAGTGCCTATTTTAATTATTTTTGAGTCTTATTAGGAAATATTTATCTACGATGAATTTTAAGGAGAAGCATTTTCAAAATTACCTATAAGATGAATGCCTATAAATTTCTATTATAAATACAAAAGTAGATATACAATATGCCGGACATATTTAACTAAGCTTTTGTCGAGTTTATTTCTTGCTGTGATCTACATTTTCAAGCTTATTTATCCAGGTTGTAAAATTTCTATCTTTGTTCAACTAATCTTTTGCAAGAGATTTGAGATTTCATAAATATTTATTTCAATGAGTATCTCCGTCGGGAGAGATCTGCTTATATTACATTTCTTACTGGCGTATCTTGGTTTCAAAATCAATGATTGGAACGGTCCTATTCGTTCGTGTAATCTAATCAGTGTAGAAAGACCCCGAAGCAATTTCAGGCTTATTCCAATATTAAATAAAGCCACCTGAATGTCCGATTGTACCCATTTGAATAGTTAATACAGATTGGGGGGCCATATCACGTGCCTAAGGAGAATTCCACAAAATGCTTTCACATAGTCTCCGGGCCTTATTGGATCTAGCGCTCAATTGAAAACGTTTTTTGTTAAATTTGCTACGTGGATGTAATTTTGTTCCCCGTCGGTGTATTGTTACGTATTATTTGATCGACCTGATAGGATTGGAAAAGACTTGCCCTTTATGTCTGAAGAATAATTTTAATTTGGCTTAAGTCTTCTACATTACATACGTACTTACAAATGTAATAAAGAATAACAAGCTGAACAAGCCCAGACTTCGCCTATATGGGTTATTTAATTATTTTATGTTTTACTAAGACCGGGACTTCATCCGCGTAGAGTTAGGTTCTTAAAAATTCCGCGGGAACCTTCTGTCTTTTTTTTTCATAATTGTACCCACGCCAAAAATCACGTTGATCCGTTTCTCCGTTTCTGCGTGATTGAAGGACAAACGAACAAATAAGCCCACTTTTGCATTTATAATATTAGTAAGGATTATTATTATCGTTACTTGAAAACTTCTTATAAAATTAGTTGAACAGAAATAACGAGAAGTTTAAAAGAAAAATATAATGAAATAAGTAACTAAATGAGTTTTAAATAAGTTACGACTGTAATAATTTATAAATATAACAAAGGCTTTTGTAAACATTTTCTCGCATTATAACTCTAATTAAGCAGGCCACAAAATAAAATAAGCGAAAGCTTTTTTTACAATCATCGTTACTCTTAATGGAATTGGATAGACCTACAGATTTTTCCTTATCTCTCGAGACCTAACCTTCGTTATCAAGATTTATTTGAAGCTATTTATTATGCTGCAGGTTTACAGATACGGTAGGTAAAATGTTTATTTTTTCATCACTTCTTAGCCAAAAAACTTCGCTCTTTTTAGAATGTTACTATTTTCCTTGTATTATTCATATATCAATTGAAATAATGGTCAATTTATAATTTCTGAAATTGTTATCGTGACAAGTTACTACTCTAGCCACTGCTAAGCTTTAGTTGTTTTTGCGTGGGAGATATTATAGTGCAAAAGTGTGTGCACAAACACAGGTGTATTCTCTATTTCCTCACTCTCATAGCCCAATGGGACAGAAATCCGACACGACCGGATAGAGATCAGATGCAGGACCGATGGCTTTACGGTCCCTCCAAGGCATGGGAGTGACATCACCTAATTCCTCACCTAAGTACTGTAGAATAGGTATCTAGAGCTAATAGAGTTAGTACTGAGAATTTCATGACTGAAAAACGCGGAGATAGCTAATCCCTAAAGAGATTGGCCGCCGTGACCGGATTGTGTCGGGAGGACATTATCATGCCTAAAAATAATATAATATAAATAAAAACTTCTGAGTACAGAATAAGTCTAGTGGAGTACAATTAAAAGTTACATTTTATATTCCTCTCATTGCACCATTAAACATTCCCAGGAAAAAGTTTATGTCTATTTTAGTTCACTTCCAATGTAAATAAGCAGAGATATCCAATTCCGCTTTCTGTTCAGTTGGAAATTATATTTCATTTCTATTTAGTTGAGACCAACAGTCGGTGCTGTTGTTGTTTGTGTTTTTTATTGACTTTAGGTTAAGCTTACACTATTGATTAAATTTTGAGTATCAGTTATCTAAAATTTATATTTATCTATCTAATTCCATAAAAAGTCTTGTCCTGACTGACTGATCTACATATATCAACGCACATGTGCGTTCTAACCAGACATACACAAACACACAAATTATGAACTTGAAACTTTGGTAGTAGTTTTTTTCATGACATAGGAAATAGTTTTTTGAAATTCCACCCCCGGTTTAAAGGGGGTGAAAGTTTGAAACTTCAGTTTTCATTTAATATCCATAAAGTCGAGTATTTCGGACTTTAAAAAAAATTTAAAAAAGATCTAAGTGTTTTTGCAAAATTCCATCCCAAAAGGCGTTCGATAAAGGATCAAAGTTTGTAGGAAATTACGTGTTTCACAGTTTTTGAATGGAGCGATAGATCAACGTGATTCTTTGACGGTTACGGTTGGCAGACCTGCAGAGAGAGACACAGATTATTTTTATTCCGGAAAAACAAGGGGTTAATTAGCGCGACCGAATTCGAGGGTAAGTTGGTATTATCATACAGAGCCGAGTATACGTAAGTATACAATTCCAATGTCCCTCTTTGCTCTTCAACCATGCGTAAAGCTTGTATCAAACCCTGTGTGTGGGTCTTACCCTTTGCTTAGCAGAGTAAACAGCTGGATACCGTGTTGTATTTAGGACTGAGTGATTTATCCTTCATCAGCAGCGAGCGCCGATTCGATTTGCAAATGAGCTGATTCCTATCGGGGCAGCTCAGCCGTCCCAATAGCATTGTTGCCAAATATGCCATGTGTAAATACTCGTAACGAACTTAACGAAAACAGTAAAATTATGCAAAATTTCCCTTATTTAACAACCCTTTTTAAGGCATTTAAATTTTATACCACCACCGGTTCGATAAGCTGATTCTGCTGATCCTGTGTTTTCTTTCTTTCTTTCTTTCTTTTGAAATTGTTCTATTGTACAAAGGTTACGGTAGGGGTATCCACTGATATTACTGGCACTAGTACTGATATGTTGTTTGGTTCAAAAGCCATCAAAAATTGTGTCATATTCATCAATTGTGATGAATATGACCTTTTCACAGCACAGTACGTCATTGTTAGGGTTCCGTAGTAAAACTACATGGAACCCCTATAATTTCGCCAAGTCCTTCTGTCTGTCCATCTGTGTGCAACATAGTGTAGAGACTATTGGTACTAAAGAGCTGTAATTTGGCAAGGTTCAGTTTGGCTAACATTATTTAAAAAAATGTTAACGGCAGGATCTCCGAAAACAGCCTATTTTTGATTCAATAGTAAACAATCAAATATTCTTTGTTTTGATAGGTTAAAAATATATGTTGTAGTTTAATACACGTTCTAAATTATTTTACCGTTCAAAAGTCCATATTTTGAACTTCACTCGATCAAATAATATTCCGAAAACAGTGTAGTTTTTAATTGTTTTTCAGGTTGTATTTATAGTATATCAAAGTTAAACTAAAAAAAAAATGACAAAAAATAGGCAAAAGCTTTTAGAAGAATATTTTACCGTTAATTTTTCTCTAAAAAGTTTCCTTTTTTTATCATGACTGTTTTACTTTTTTTATAAAAAACTGGCTCGTGCACCTCACTTCAATTGCTTGCAAGTTACTGCGGCCGAAGATCGTGCCCTTAACTTCAGTACCTAGTTTAAAAAGTACTTAGTACTACAGAGAGTAAATAAAATATTCTATATGAAAGTAAACTTACAATTCACGACACACACCCAGTTTGCAGGGGTTTGTGATGAATCTGCTCTCGCCTCGTTAACCTTTGTTACTGGAGAGACGCGCGGCCGCGGCGTCAGCAGAACGTGCGTACAACGGTTTTTAGTTTGGACCGGGACTGCTTATACTATATTCTTTCATTTCGTTATCACATCCCATCACACTCACACTAATGTTTGTATGGGTGTATAAGTGAGTGTATGTTTGTCATTCCGCGCCACAACCTATGAACCGATTTGACTGAAATCTGTTTGAAATGGAGGTAACTTATACCCAGGATTAACACATAGGCTGCATTTTATCCCGGAAAATTAAAGATTGCCCGCAGGAATCAATAATTTTAATCCACGCAGTCGCAGACGAAGTCGCGGGCATCATCTAGTCTAAATATATAAAACTTATCCAAAGGAGGTGGGTTGATAAGGCCCAAAATCCGCCCCTCATACACTCGAAAAAAAAAGTTCCAGATTCCGACAAATTGTAAATGTATTTATATACTTGAAGATATAAACTTTATTTTAATATAAAGTTTAGGTGATAAAAAAAATAGTAAGTTACAGAAAATATTACCCAAAAAGAGAGTGTTTCTTTTACTTTTCTTACATTTTCATACATTTTAGTCGTTTTTTAAGCTTTGATTTAATATTTTAGAATGAGGCGCTCCTTGAACCAAAATAAATTAATACTCATATAAAAGCTTATAAAAAGGAGCATCATTATCAGTTACGTTTACCATGGTTCATGGAGCGCCTCATTCTAAAATACTAAATCAAAGCTTAAAAAACGACTAAAATGTATGAAAATGTAAGAAAAGTAAAAGAAACACTCTCTTTTTGGGTAATATTTTCTGTAACTTACTATTTTTTTTATCACCTAAACTTTATATTAAAATAAAGTTTATATCTTCAAGTATATAAATACATTTACAGTTTGTCGAAATCTGGAACTTTTTTTTTCGAGTGTATGAGGGGCGGATTTTGTTGCCTTATCAACCCACCTCCTTTAATTTGAACCATTGCGAACGTTAGTTCCCCTTAATCCATTAGGATCTCAAACTACAGTTAAATACGAGCTTTTGAAGTTAATAAATACCTAATTAGGTACGAAATTAAATTCCTGAACGAGTTGTATACCGTGTTTATCATTCGTCCATAAAGAGTTCTCGAAATTATATTACAAATTATGAATTCACACAAAACTTTAGGCACTAACTTACTTCCTATTAAACCTGGGCACCTGTATTTAACTACGCTGGCCCGTGTTTGTAAATTACTTCCAACCGGGTGCGACATTAAACTGTATTTGCTATAAAGTAATATTTACCGTACTTTTGGACTACCTCCCTGGTGGAGTGGTGAGTGTTGCGGTCTTATAAGTGGGAAGTCTTCAGTTTCATTCCCAGCGAGAGGAATTTTGGATTTTATAATAATTTTTGAATATTTTCCTGCCTGGTTTGTTTGACGGTATGTGCTACGAAAGGTTGTCCATAGAATAGAATAGAATATATATTTTTTTCAAATAAACTTCCAGAAAGTGCTTTCGAAACGAAATTATCACTACCCGTAGTACAGAAAATAAATACATGCCCCTCACACATTAAATTTTTTTTAATGAAAGCCAAGTTGAACTTGACTTGTATTCTCCTTTCCCCTCGAAATAAGCGGAAAGCTTGTATTAAGAGTGGGTACAATAATAGTGCACAGCGTGGTGTTTGAACCTGCGACCTTTCAGTTTTTAGTTCGTAACTTTAACCATTGGGCTTCTAACCTAATGTAATGGATGTTTTGGGCTTAGGTTTGGAGCGAAACTTTGTTAGCAACTTCTGTTCTAAGCTTTCAATGGGTCACTATCTATTTCCGATATGATATTACTCTCGATATTATCGTGGCATGAACTGCAAGTTAGCTTCATAGATTTGAGTTTTGTTAGAAATTGCAGAAGTCTATCAGTGTACACTCTGCATTAGATTCCGTGTATTTGATGCATAAAAGGAACGTAGCCACAATTTGCCAGTATACAGTATCGGGTCGATCGGTGCCTATAAGCTGTGGTTTAGGCGGCCTTACACCTTACACCGCGCTCGCGAGAGTTCCGCCCAATAGCATTTTGTTTAGAATTGCGGAGCGTACTATTCAAATGCACTCTGTGTTATCCAGCACAAAATTACCATAAAATTCCTGTAGTATCTTTATTCATACCGAAGTTTTATAGGCTTCTGTACATAGTATGTACTACATAATATATTGCAGGAAAATAGAACGAGTAGAATTTTGTACACTTTATCCTTGGTGATTTACAATTTGCCTACTAAAGGAATGCCCTTCCGAATGCTTTTCCATTTTTCCTACTAATTATAACTTGGGTTTCTTTGAATCAAAAGTGAATAGGCATCTTCTAAGCAAGTCTTAGACAAGTGCGCTCCATCTTGGGCTACATTTTCACTTTCCATCAGGTGAGATTGTAGTCAATCTCTAGGCCATAGATAAAAAAATAATAATACAGTATACCGTTTGTAAAAGTCAAAATTAGTTTATTACATGTAATAGCTAGCTGATGTCTATAAAATTATTTAACAAAAAAGCGGCCAAGTACGAGTCGGACTCGCCCATGAAGGGTTCCGTAGCAGCAATTGCGGTTTACGATTTATGACGTATTAAAAAAAACTACTCCCTAGATCTCGTTCAAACCAATTTTCGGTAGAAGTTTGCATGGTAATGTACATCATATATTTTTTTTAGTTTTATCATTCTCTTATTTTAGAAGTTAGAGGGGGGGACACACATTTTACCACTTTGGAAGTGTCTCTCGCGCAAACTATTCAGTTTAGAAAAAAATTATATCAAAAACCTCAATATCATTTTTAAAGACCTATCCAAAAATACCCCACACGAAAGGGTTTGATGAAAAAAAAATTTTTGAGTTTCAATTCTAAGTATGGGGAACCCCAAAATTTATTGTTATTTTTCTATTCTTGTGTGAAAATCTTAATGCGGTTTACAGAATACATCTACTTACCAGGTTTCAATAGTATAGTCCTTATAGTTTCGGAAAAAAGTGGCTGTGACATACGGACGGACAGACAGACAGACAGACATGACGAATCTATAAGGGTTCCGTTTTTTGCCATTTGGCTACGGAACCCTAAAAAGGAACTAAGCTAAGTACATATAAAAAAATTAGAATCGAAAAGAATATAAGCAGGCAGGTGAAGGGAAAACATAAGCGTTTATGTCAAGATAATTGCGTTAGAGATAACAAAATCCCAGGGCCCAGTGGAAACATACCTCTCACGTCATCCGGCTAATCACCGGGGGGTGAGGGGGGGAGGATATATCCGAGGGTACATCAATCAAGCGAGCAGCGTGCGGAGACGGCGGGTGACGCTTATCGTCTGCCTCAGGGAGGTTATGTTAAATTAGGTAAGATAAGCGAAAGTAAGCAGTGATAGACTAGTGGCTAGGATGCGGTCTCGTATACGGGGGGTCGCAGTTTCGATCAGACTAATCTATATATATATATATATATAAAAGGCAAAGATGACTGACTGACTGACTGATCTATCAACGCACAGCTCTAACCACTGGACGGATCAGGCTGAAATTTGGAATACAGATAGCTATTATGACGTAGGCATCCGTTTAGAAAGGATTTTGGAAAATTCCAAAAACAGGGGTTTGAAAATCGAAGTTAACGTGAGCGAAGCCGCGGACAAAAGCTAGTACTTAATATTTTAATTGAAATTAATACTTTGTGGCATTTTTTTCTTGCATTTAATTGTGACATTTTACTGTTGACATCATTTGTAATTTTTATTAAAAGCAAATATTTTATAATTTTGCACGCCATGATCAGGGTTGCTCATGACGATGATAATGATGATGAAGCATCATTGATCTATTCATAATATGTAAATGTATTCATTCATTCATGATGCTTCTAGACTGCCTCAGTCCGACTGTGTCCGGGTGGGCTTACCTAACTATAAGTAGATCTTCTCGTGAAATACCTCAATTGTTTGTGAAATCCGTATTGAGCAATTTTAGTAAGGAGTTTCCAAGTTGGAAGCTGATGCACAAGACAATCGCGGATTTTACCTCAGACAAGTCTAGACTTGCACCTGTTCGTAAAGCAGATTCTGTTATAAATATTAGTTTTGGTAACAACTCGCTCGTGACCCTCGGCTTGTAAACTGCTGCATATATATCGTATCTTAATGTTTGTACAAAAGATGTTATATTCATCAACATATTTATCGGGATTTAAATGAAGTCGCCAGTGAGAAAATATTAATATTTTTAATTAATAAATACATCTAACATTTTAATGAAAATAGTATCTGCTGAACAAATACGATTTACGTAACCTACATTTTTTATTAACTTAATTATTTCCTCACTTAGTAACTGAAGCAGAATTCAGGAAGTAGTGATTTATGCTTGCCTTGCGCCATTTTGCGGAAATTTTGTCGATCATTGAAATCTTTGTCGATCCGGAGACGTCCTATGTCAACAGGGCGTCACTCGTGTTTACCTAAAAGGGACTACTTAAGAGAAGTTGCTCCCTGGCGCGTTCTATACACATGTTTTATTCTTAGTGAAATAATAGACATGTTCTAGATTACATATTTGAGCCCATACGCTCAATGTTTCATAACACATTCAATTTGCGTCTTCTTTATCTACTGATTGACCTTCACAACTGGACATAGATCTCTTCTACATGCCTCAATCTAGCGCCGCCTGTATCCAGCGGCTTCCTGCAACTTGTCTGTTGTTGGTACACCTAGTAGAGGGTCTGCCAACACGGTTTCCGATGCAAGGTCACCATACCATCGCTTCGCGACACGATGAGCTATGATGGTTGTACACAAAAAACATCACAACAATGTTCTCCTACGCACTTTATATTAAAAAGCCAAAAAACAAAATATACTCGTAAGTCGGACAGACAGACGAACTTGACGAAACTATAACTTATAAGAGTTCCTTGTCTTTTTACTTCGGATTTACAGTTTATCGATATCCTCGTCTCCATTAAGCAAAACGTTTTTATTTTTTACTTGTTGTGTCTTCAGTGTAACTCCATCATCTAGTCTTGTGGGAAATACCTTATCTGCCACGCGTTCATTTTCTTGTGCATTTTTTAGTCATACCCTTTTCTAAATTGAGTTTTAAAAAATCCATAGGATGTCTTATTTTCCCCAGCCACATATCAGTAATCAGGATAAAAATATTTTATCCTGGTTCACCCACGATTTATTGTAGTCTTTTAAAAATATCTAAAAATCAATACACATGATATCAATAGGCATACAGTTCAAAGAACTGATGGTCATTGGGATCCCAAGGTGCTGGAGTGGTGAACCCTCACCGGGAGGTATTGGTTGGCTCCCTACTAATTAGACTGATGATATCAGACAAGTCACAGAAGCCATACTGCATACAGGCGATGTAAGACCGAGGCCAGCGGAAGTCCATGCAAGAGACCTTTGTTCAACAATATACGTCTATCGGTTGATGAAAAAGAAGACCAATACACGTTCTGCGAGATATCAAACTTACCCGCGTAAAGCCCGCGGGTCAACTAGTAACATTATAAAAGTAATGAAAAAATACGCACTAACTTGGGAGAGAGTATTTCCTTTCTTTCAAATTGGTTTTGTTAAAAGAGGAGGTCCTGTTTTAACAAAACCAATTTGAAAGAAAGGAAATACTGGATCTATAATAATCATTTCAAACAATATTGAAATGATTTTAAAATCTTCCAAAAGCTTTCAAGGAAACGTAAAATAGAACCTTTCCGTCCCCTTTTACGATACTACGTATCGTGGCTTCTACTAAATTCGTAAATGATTAATTAAATAAGAAACTTGCTGCGTTTTTAAGTACATTGCCAGTTTTAAGTTAAGCGTAAATATTTATAAGTTTGCTGGTAAAGCAATGGGTGATAATATTTTTAACAACTTCAAGTAATCTTGTGAATCAAGGCTCAATTCGCACCCACTTACGAGAGGGTAACTAAATGGGTGTTTTAAAATAAATTGCGTCCTTTCACGATTTGGTGTCGTGTGTTCTAATGTTTATTATAATGAGGTACAATTTAGGCCGAATGTAATGAAGCCCAATGCCGTATTATGTTTTTGGTATCTTAAATGTTGCAAGTATTTTACTAATAAAATGCGACAGTGTATTTAACTATTTTTTGTTTTTCAGGCGCATCAAGGGAGCAATGGCTTGATATTGTGATTTTTTGCATGTCATAGATGAGGATATGATGGTGAAAACGGGCATTAGTCGAGTTGTATGCGGAAGAATATGGAAAACCATCGCATCGTTAACCCAAGAAAACTCCTACTAATATAATAATATTATGAGTAACGGAAAGAGGTTTCAATTCTCAGCAATAAGGAATAGGAAGGAAAAGAGAGAGAGTCAATATCTTAATCTTGTAGGTACGACCTATAGATTAGACAGCCTTATACAAAGTCAAAGATACCAAATTAATGAAAATCTTATATGAATAGGTCGGCACCTATAGAGAGATTCGAAAAACGATAGATAATTCAGGTAATGAAAGAGATTACTAGATAATAAATCAATGAATAATGGAAAGTACTGATGAAGTCTAGATTGGAGCGCGCTTGCCTAGAAGATACCCATTCACTTTTGCCTTATTAATTCGAAAGAATTAACAGAAATACAAATTATCGAGCCCGTTCTCAAGTCCAAGAGGCAATTTCTCTAGCGAACGAAAACAAAGGCCCACTTTACGATATTGGGCCGAGAGATGAATTAATTAGTTGTTTTATACCTCCGCCCTTCGACTCTGATTGAACCGAGGCACGGCTACGGGAACAGAGTACCTACTGTTTCATTGCTAACATACGGCTTCAAATACTCACAATAACGCTGCGGTTTTTACCTGACGATAATGAAGAAAAAGAATGAAAGTGTTTAAAGACCTAAGCCAAAATGCATCATAATATCAGCAACTATAAAAAAAGCATTTTCTGGTGGGAGGCTTTGGCCGTGGCTAGTAATCACCCTACCGTCAAAGACGTGCCGCCAAACGATTTCGCGTTCCGCCACCATGGCGTGTAGAAACTGATTAGGGGTATGGGTTGAAATACAAGCCATACCTGTTCCAAGTTAGCCCACTAACATCTTAGACTGCATCGTTACTTACCATCTGGTGAGATCGCAGCCAAGGGCTATCTTGTCATCGAATAAAAAAAAATATGAGCAAAAGTAAATGCGCAACAGTTCGCAAAATAAAGGTTTGTGTTTCCACAGATGAGCAATCAGAAATCGTTTCAAAACTAATTCAGCATTAGGACAGGCTTCGCATAATTCAGCTCTGCTGCTTTAATTTGCATCCATTACTGCCGTGATGGGATCAACGAGATAGATGGATTGACAATATTCCAATCGGAAGGCACATTGAGAATTAACACGCTGTTATTGAGATCTGGCTATAAAGGGAGATGTACACGGCGGCGCGGCGTTACGGCGCTGTGTCCTAGTGTTTTTTTTTATTGCTATTATTCAATTCGACTAGCTTTTAGCGACTTCGTCAGCGTGAAATTCAAAATTTTTTATTTTATGTAGATTGATTTCTGATTCCCGCGGGAACTCGCTCATTTTCTGGAACAAAAAGTACGTAGTAAGTATTCTACGTGTTATTTCAGACTATGATCTATCTCTGTGCTAAATTTCAGCGAAATCGGTAGCTCGTTCTGGCGTGATTGAGTAACAGTAATAAACATCCATCAACTTTCGCATTTTATAATTTATAAATGATGCCAGCAACTTCGTCTGCGTGGATTAAGGTTTTTTGATTCCCTCGGGAATCTTTATGTGTATTAACACATATGTACCTACTATCTCCATTCCAACTTTCATCCAAATTGGTTCATTCACATACAAACTTTCGCCTTTTAAGCTATTGCATAGCTTCTATCGTGGGCTTTGAGCGTAGAGACGGAATCCAGAAATTCCGTTACGAAAATAACCTGACACGGGACTCCTCTCACCGCTAGATAGCGTTGATAAAAAATGCTATGCAATAGCTTTACCGCGGCAGTCCCCGAGTGCCACACGTCTTTTATAATATTAGTGTGATGTGATTAAGGATTATTAGGATGTCTTAAATCAAAAATTTTAGATGTCAGATAATATCATCTCCCCGTCAAATAACTCAATTGCGGATTTTAGTGTTTATTCCTTAAAATAGTCTTAAACTCAACGAAAATTATATATTTATTGATATCCGATAATTGAATCTATCGCACAATTGAGATCAAATCCTCTCACGAAACCTTTGCCTGTTCGACCAAGAGGCAGGCTCAAAGTCCGGGCTTTGTCCCGTGAGAGCATACACAGGAAGGAAAACTTTACACCTGAGCATCGCAAAATTATTTCCAACGTAATTATCAGCGCGGCGGCTTCAGGCAATCAATCACATAAATTGCTTGCTGATTAAAAACCTCGTTGCGAAAGTGCCCTTTGATTAATATCTCCGCTTTCGTTTTGACAGTTATTACCCTCTGCCGCGACTCGCAGTGTTAATCACCGAGCAATTTATTGGAAATTATGTTTTACATACTCAATTGAAAGGGTTCAATGACTTACATTTGCCAAAACCTAAACCTACAGCAAAATATCTAAAACGCAATCATGATGACACCATTATTGCACATAATGTGTCCAAAATCCAAAATTCAGAGCTTGAAAACTAGACTTCGAACAGGGCGTGATGATGCTATGGGTCCAAAACATGGTCGCTGAATGGGCTTCATAAAAAAGGATCTGTGTCACTCAGCTAGCGATGGAGAGTGTTATGCTCAAAGTATAGGGAGATCAATCAGAAATGAAGACACCCGTAGAGTAACCGAGATAGCCCATCCAGTCGCGCAGTTTAAGTTGTAATTTTGGGGTCCCAAAGTGGTGGAGTGGCGACCTCGCACCGGAAAGCGCAGTGTTGGCGGACCTACTAGGTAAGGCAAAGATATCAGACGTCATTGGAAAAATGTAAAGAGTATAAAGTATAATGCACAGGTATAATGTATTTAAATGTCTCTTGTATAAAATTAACTTCCACAGGTCCGGAGCTAGGGATGTTTATACAAGACATCTAAGTCTAGCAGTCGACATCTATCTGTTGACAAACAATGATAATTTAGATATAAACATTGTCGGTGATGATGCACGACATACGAGGGCCTGATTAGCAGGTCCTCAACAAGTATTCAGGTGAGAAAGAAAACTGCCTTTTGTGTGTCCAGCAGAGTGTACTGGTTTTATTTAAATTTTTCTTATATAGTACATGGGTGACAGTGACATGAACGCAACGTATAAATCTGACAATTGGTTGATTATTGTCACTGTCATTACATTGAAATCGTTTTACATTAGGAAGATATTAAGGTAGTAGACAATCAGTCTAATTCAGCTGTTGGCGTAGACAAACATCATTGTTAATAAAGAAAATTTTTGCGATTATAATTTTGCAAATGCTACGTTTTAATACAATAAAAATGTTGCCGCAAAGATGATTACTTTCGTTAACGATATATTTGTTTTAATATCGGCTCTCGATGGACTGTCGAAATGGCCGACCGGGCGGTCTCGCAGTGATAACTCATTACAAAATTAAAATATCCACTGTAATCCTCACTTCAATGTAATTTGGGTCAGCTTTAAACAACCAATTCGTTTCGTAAATCGCTAGAGTATTGCCAATGTTAAATTGAATCAAGCCCAGCGTTGTGACCTGCGGGCGATGTGCGGGTAGTTTGGTATTGTTACACAAAACGTTATTCATTATCATGTCAATACTAAAATTGAAACGTTGAATAACAAGCAATTAAATATAAATTGTTATTTTGGTTATTGCGTTAGTGTAGTATTTGTTAAAGGCTAGTTTACACTTTGATTAGTGCGAGTGCAGGTGTTTAGCGATTGCAGCCAGTGCGAGTGTAAGTCATTAGTGCTAGTTGTGTCAAATACTGTTTAGCTCCTGCGCTCAGAAAAATTCACATTTGCTAAACAGTAATCACTAAACAAGCATGTCCAAACGTGTTTAGCCTGCCGACAAGCTGCGAGTCAAGGGGAAGGAAGGGCGCACGGGTCGGGGCTGCTCGCAAAAAATAGAATACGTTTCTATTCACGTCACTTCGCTGATTACTAATCACTCGCACTAATCAGCTGCAGTCCACACGTGTTTTGTACTAAGCACCTGCACTAACCCCGGCACTCGCTCTAATCAAAGTGTAAACTACCCTTCATAGTCATTTTTTTTTAACCAGTTCTCATAGTATTGATTGTTTTGGTATCGATATTGATTGTATTTATTACCTATGTGAATGTGTCTGTCTGTCTTTTAGATAGATAGATAGATAGATAAAAACTTTATTGCACACAAGAAAGAAACAAAAATAAATAAAACTTAAAACTACGCATGCAAAGGCGGCCTTATTGCTACAAAGCAATCTCTACCAGGCAACCATTGGTGATAGGAGTGAAATGATGTGTGAGGGTAGTATGGTGCAACATAAAAGTATATTATCTAAGCAATATACATATTTACACTATATAACAAATAACATAACAAATACTATAATATCTATTTAAACAAATAAAATAAAATTATACATAAATAAAATAAAATAAAATAATAAAATAATACATACATACCTATATATATGTACATAACATAGCATAAATATATATATATATATATATATACGAAATTGCAAAAAATATATAGTTTAATTGCCATGGCATGTGGATATTAATACTTGTTTCAGGCGATTTTTAAAAATATTTAAGGATGGTGAGCTTCGGACGTTATTCGGCAGGGAGTTCCATAACTCCACAGCATATGCTGAGAATGACTTGCCATAAAAATTAGTATTTCTATGAGGAACTTTGAGCTTGTTGTCTAGGCATGAGCGAAGTAGCATGGGACGATCGATGGAAGCGAGAAAGGTGAAACGTTCTTTGAGATAACTAGGAGTATGCGGACTATAGAGGATAGAGAAAAGTAAGGAAAGGATATGATAATTTCTGCGCAGTCTTATTGGAAGCCATTTGAGACGAGCCCGGTATTCGCTAATATGGTCAAATTTTCTCAGGCCAAAAATAAATCGTATGCACATATTCTGTAAACGCTCAAGCTTGTCCAGTAATCCCTCATTAAGATCAGTGTAGCTGCTATCGGCATAATCCAGTATTGGTAAAAGAAGTGTTTCAGCTAGGATTATCTTAGTTTTAATTGGGAGTAGATTCTTCCAACGTTTTAGAGATCCGATAGCAGCAAACAGACGTCTGCTAACATGGTTCACTTGTGGAACCCAGGAAAAGGAGGAGTCAATAATCAGGCCGAGGTTCTTAACAGTCTCATTGAATGGTAAAATAGTGTTGTCGAGTACAATTGGAGCTAAGGCGTTGAAATCAATTTTACGAGTTTGTTTTGGGTTACCGACAACAATAGCCTGTGATTTGCTAGCGTTGATAGTAAGACCATACGACTTACTCCAGGAGCTAATTTTACATAGATCTGAGTTAATTTTGTTAATACCAGCTATAATTCCATCCGCAGGTACAGAAATATATATCTGCAGATCATCAGCGTAGAGATGGAAGGAGGAAGATAGTATGTGAGAGATTGAGTTAATAAAGATAGCAAAGAGTAAAGGCGAAAGAACCCCACCTTGAGGAACACCAGCACGGAGATAGGAAAAGGAAGAAAACTTATTTTGTCTGTCTTTTAATTAGTTAACTTTTTAGTACTGTCTCGTATAACTAGAATTCGTCCTAGAGTCCACCCAGTCTAATTACCTACTCTTATCCTGACCTTCAAGACGAGTAATTAGAGTAATAGGCATTTTCTAAGCAAACGCGCTCCAACTTAGACCTCGTCAGTGCTTTCTTTCATTGATTTTCACCCCATCTTGGTCTTGGTCTAGAAAAAGATGGGACTTCATATCCAAACTAGCTTTCTTCGCTCACGTTAAGTTGGTTTTCCAAACCTCTATTTTAGCCCCTCAGGGTTGAATTTTCAAAAATCCTTTCTGAACGGATACCTACGTCATAACAGCTGTCTGCAGTATGACGAGTCGTAGTAAAGTCTTGACTTGTCATAAGAGCCACAAGTTGGCTAATTTAGATTTTTTATAAAATCGGTAACTCATCCAGTTTTCATAGCGCCCGTAGGTATGTGAATTGTGATATAATGGGATGGTGTTCTTTGTGGCAGTAATCCGCATAAACAACGCAAGAGCCCACAATGGCGGCACAATGACGCTTTTGTTCGCGGCATTGTCGCGGCATTGTCGCTGCAACGACGCGCCACAGCGCCGCAATACGCTCCTGAATATCAAATATTAAATGCGGTTCAGACGTGCCTAGTGCCTACTCTCATAGCCCTCGGTTACACACGAGTTAACAGTTCAACTCGTTGGGCACAGTCTTTAGAGTTATTTTACCCTTAAAAACCTCCCGACTGAATCCGGCCACGGCGACCCATCTCCACAGCGTTTAGCCATCTGCGCGGGAGATATTATAGTGCACAGTGTGTGCGCAAACATAGGCGAGCTCTCTATTCCCTCACTCTCATAGTCCGATGGGACGGAAATTGGACACGACCGGAGAGAGATCAGACGCAGGACCGACTGCTTTACGTGCTCTCTGGAGCACGGGGGTGACTCACCGCCAACTTCCTATAACTCCGTGCTCTGAGAATTTCTCGACAGAAAAATCCAATACAGTTTATGGCCTGGCCGAATCGAACCTGGGACCTCGTCATCTGTACTCGAACTTTCTAACCACTAGACCAACGAGGCAGTATTTTACCCTAGAGATAGGAGAGAAGAGTGTTTTAAAATAATGTGAAATATGAAATTGTTGCGAAACATAACTATATATAAAAGGACTTTTGGTCCCGGAACTTTGATAGAGTCTGCGCCGTTGCTTCAGTACTTTTCCAAGGAGAGCAGTTTCTTTAACTTTTACGATTTTACTCGATATTAAACTTTCCATAAGTTTTTCTAGAACCAATACGATGAGAAAATATTGTATCGCAACTTTTTAACTGTGTAATTGGAGAGTTTTCTATTTTTAGGCTTCACGTGGGCACATATTGCTCGACATTTTTATTATTCAGGCAAATTCATAGCTACACGTGGACGCAATTCCCAGTAACTGGTTCAATATGACTTCTAAATTGAACAGATATATGGACTTCCACATGTCTTGGTTATCTTGTCGGACCACCAAGGCTGCGCTTTTTGGTGCGGGCTTGTCAACATCTTGGGACTACACGACCATCGGTTCTGCTTCGCCCGGTTTAGCACTTTTTTTTTATATTTTAGCAAGCAAACGAGCAACTTGTGAAGGCAGTTTTGCGACTTATCCACCCGTTTTCACCAACCTTCCCTAACTTTTATGGGCTACCTAAAATAGGTTAAGTGACTTCTTTTGTCAATTTCATTTTCACGAATCTTTAGAGAACACAGATTTAAAGGTGGAAATGACATTGGAAAAGGGATTGTGTTTAGGGACTACTTACGTAAAGATACTTTTCCTTAGGGGCTGATTTAGGTATGGTTGGTAAAAATGGCCATTAATGAGCTATGTCGGTAGCTCTGGTCGGATACTCCGTGCATAACTCTCTTCGTCAGAACATATGTTTATTTTTAAACGTACGTCTCTCTGAGGCATCATTGAACGAGCGAAGCGAGTTCTCTGAGTCAATTAGGGCGCTTGCCTACTAGACAGAGAAGTGTGTCCGTCTAAATGTCTGTCAGAGCCCTATAACTTCTGAATTACTGAATATTAGAACGTGAAACTTGGTTGAAAATTCAGTTATATCCTGTACTTGAACAACAAATACTAAAATTAGATAAATGTTATAAAGAAACGAAATTATTTAATTTTAATGCGCCATCTATTAGCATTATTGTGAAGCTAATAGCTTCACTATAATGCTAATAGATGGCGCTGTGTCAGTAAAACAGTTTTATGTCAACTATTTTTTTTTATTGCGCCTAATGTTAAAAGTTAATTATTACAATATATAATTAAAACTTTTGGGAATTATGGGATATCGCGAGGTCTCAGTTCGGGGCGAACCACTAGTTTACTTTAAAAGAGAACGAATTAAGTATTTTTACTTTTCGCCTCTGTAATATAAGCCACAAAGCAAGGATTATGAGACTCAAAAGACTGAAAGTCTTTGTTCTTTGTGAGACGCAAGTAAGCCTCCCGGGTGCACTAGGTCGGTGTCTTCATAAATAACGCTAGCATATTTTAAAAGCGAGCTATTGTTTATGTTGGGAAACCCGGCTTACAAACCTCTGCATCATGGAATAATCTGTAGGTCTGTTTAAGAAGACTTATCTTATAAACCGGCCAAGTACGCGACGGGATCATATACACGAAGGGTTCCCGATCATACCTAATAGTGATCGTTAAGGTGATGCAAAAAACGCCGAAAAAATGAAGTTTGCCCCATAGGGCCCCCCTTAATTTTTATTTTATTTTTATTATTACGTTGTTATAGCGGAAATAGAAATAGACATTCTGTGACACGATTTCGCACATGGAGTTGAATCTTGTTCGTGCTGATAATATTATATTATAGATCTCATGTCAATATATCACATTGTAACAAAATTCCACTATATTATATTTTTATTGTAGCATTCGGATGAATTATGATTAATTCACAAATTAGACTTTAGACACATTTATGCGTTGGTATAGATTTAATTACAAAAAAACCTGAATCTGAATTAAGAATCGAAACGTGTTTATAAATGCAAAGGTTTGGATGTATGGACGAATGATAAATGGATGGATTTAGTTACTCAATCACGCCGCAACGACTAAACATATTTGGCTGAAAATTGGCACAAATACTGATTTCAGTCTGGAATAACACAAGCCATTTCTCGTGGGAATTATTAAGCCTCAATCTACGCGCACGAAGTAGCAGGTATCATCTAGTAGGAAGGCTACGGCAGCCATCCGATGGGGCGGGAATCCGACACGACCGGAGAAGGATCAGGCACAGGACCAACAGCTTTAAGTGCTCTCCGAGGCACGGGGGTGACTCAACGCCGACTTTCTAACTCCGGGCTAGTACTGAGAATTTCTTGACAGAAAAACCCAATAGTTTTTTGGCCCGACCCAGGAATCGAACCCAGGACGCAGTCGAACTTACTAACCACTAGACCAACGTCTACCACTACCTAACCGTCTTTTAATTATGTACCTACCTAGTTTATATGGTTCATTATACTATACCTACGTATATCAACAGTGCAAAGTAAAACCGACTGTGGTTTTTGTAGCACTGAATGTAATACTCATGTATGTACAAACTATAATAATAATAAATAAATAAATAAAATAAACGAGGCAGTTTAGTAGGAAATATTTCCTAACTGAGCTGTAGAGGAAGTCAAGCAGCGCGCAGCCGCCAACAACGTTCACCGCTTGTCCGCGTCCCCTGCAAACTAGTAAGGCAAGTTGCTACTCGTACATTGAATACAATGTAATTTACATTGGTACGTATTAAACACAACGCGAACAAAGCGTACGGTCGACAAAATCAGTCGGGATTCAGAAACTGTATATATTATGATTTCTTTTATAGAATTAAGATAGCATAAGAATTCATGCATTTTTATTCCAGAATTGCACGAGAGAAAACCTAAATCTACGCAGAAAAAAATCATGGACAACTAGTTTCAACATTATTAAAGTTAAACGTAATATTTTTTTATATACAAAAATTAATTGCTGTTAGTTAGTATGGCTAAAATTAAAAAAAAAACAGCTTGAACGATTTGAATATTTTTATTTGTTTTGTTCGCCTTGATACAGAAGCGGTTTAAAAACAAAAAAAAAATGGAAAAATCCAAAAAACAACCTGAAAAATTGCAAAAGTCAATTTTAGTTTTGTATAAGAATCACAACTTCGAATTACTTTAAATAGATGGCGGGAGCGAGCCGCGGGTATAAGATTGTAGTTAATAAACAATGTACGTTTTTGCCGACTGTACCGTATCGTTAATCGATTGAGACCGCGCGGTGGTACGTTGAACAATTAATCTAAGCGGTTTGTATTTGTAGTAGGTACTTATGTTCTGAATAACATTTAAAATTAAACAACATTTAGCGATGTTTTCCTATCTATACTAAATTGTGGATCGATTGAGACTGTGCGCCCGATGCGTTGAGCAATTAATCTAACCAAGTCACCTTCTCAGAGATTAACCATCTGCGCGGTAGATATTTTAGTGCAGAAGTGTGTGCGCAAACACAGGTACACTCTCTATTTTCTCACTCTCATAGACCGATGGGACGGAAATCTTACATGACCGGAGAGAGATCAGGCGCGGGACCTACGACTTTACGTGCTCCGAGGCACTGAGAATTTCTTTTCAGATAAACTCAATAGTCACATTCGAGAATCGAACCCGGAACCTCGTCATCGAACATGCTAACCACAATACCAACGAGGAAGTTAAGTTATTTTATACTTACGAAGAGTACCACAAGTATGTCTACCTATGTAGTACCCACAATTAGAATTAAACAGACCGCTGTGTGTTTTTGCTGCTTGTACAACATTGTGGATCAATGAAGACTTTAGTACGTTTAGCAGTTAATCTAAACTGCTTGCATTTAACTCGCAGCAAAGTATTTATTAAGCTAACATGGTGAATAAAATAACAATAAAAGAATATTTGTTATGTTTACACTGACTGTATATTATAGCCTCAATAGCCCAGCGGTCAAGGGGTGACCTGAAATGTGAATGGTCGACGATTCAAACCCGACTGTTGTGCTTTTGATGTATCCATTTCTATAACACAAACTCTACGCTTATTTTGAGGGCAAAAGAGGAAATACTAGGCATGCTTTACATGGCTATGAGCTATCTCATTCCTTTCAGCCACATATAAAAAAAATATTCGTCTTTATAATATTAGTGTGATATTATGCATTCTACGCGTTAAAAATTCAGCCAAATTGGTTCATTCGACATACACATACATACACACACACATACACATACAAACTTTACATTTATAATACTAGTCTGAAGAAACTACACACTTTTCTATATTCATTTTAATATTGCTCAAAGTAACATGAGTGTTAACGCTAATTTTCGCTTTTGGTCCAAAAAGGTTATTTTCCCTATATTTTGGTATATTTTAAGGTGCTCAATACAATAATAGTATTATGTATGGTCAGACCACCGTACATATAACTACGAGGGTCGGGAGCGATAGCATGTTTTTACTCTGTTACAAAAATGTCGACGAAAATCCTTCGCCGCTTCCGGTCGTAAGTTCAACGGTACACAATACGGTGACGTTGGTGAAGTTTTACAAAAAAAAACCTTTGGAAAATAAAACTATTGTCCTGCGTAGACCGACAAAAATAGTGCGAAAGGGGCTAGAATACACAGTGTGTATTTTTAGTACGTATTTCGTGATGAAATAACCTTTTGGATATATTCGGCAAAACTTTCCAAACTTTTTTCCTTAATTACAACATTTTCTTTATATTTTGCCAACAATCCAGTTTTCATACTTTTCCGGCATTTAATGAACTTAGTTTTTGTACATAATAATTTATGTCCCACGTTTAAATTACATGGTTTTTTCTCTTTTACTTTGTTGCCACTTGCCACACTGTCTAAAGGTAGTCTAAAGGTAGATTGCGAAAAAACGCTTTAGTGAGACCTAAAAAATCCTATTAATCCTATTATTACTCTCAAAATCACTCAAATACACTCCAGTTGGAAACCATACCGACTCCATTTGCATGCAAAGTTAAGGGACTGTTTACACACAGTAAAATGAATAGAATAGGAGAGCGTGCCTCACTCACATTATAAATCTTCCAAAGACATTCGAATGCAGATGTCATCGACCAACCAGTAAACAAATCTATAGATGAGACAGCATGCGCAACACATCTCTACCCGTCGCAGTTCTTTACATTCTTTACAAGCTGATAGGATTTCAGCAATATTTTCACAGACGACCTCCCTGGCGCAGTGGTGAGCGCTGTGGTCTTATAACTGGGAGGTCTCGGGTTCGATTCCCGGCGGTGGCAATTTAGGAATTTATAATTTCTAAATTGTATCTGGTCTGGTCTGGTGGGAGGCTTTGGCCGTGGCTAGTTACCACCCTACCGTCAAAGACGTGCCGCCAAGCGATTGATGATTAGGGGTATGGGTTGAATTTACACTGCTATACCCCTTCCAAGTTTGCCCGCTACCATCTTAGACTGCATCGTCACTTACCATCAGGTGAGATCGCAGTCAAGGGCTATCTTGTCATCGAATAAAAAAAAAAGACATCAGTAATATTAACCACGTCGGTTTCAACAAAGCCTGATTAATGAGCTGGATTTATTAGATCAATGATAATTAACTTCATAGACTTATAGCTCCGGGCTTAAATGAACTGTGAAATATTTGAAGTTAATCATTAATTAGTCGAGTTTAAACATAATATTATTTTAATATACTTAATAATGAAAAATCAATCAACTGACGAAACCAATTTAGGTGGAAAACAGTCGAGAAAAAGCCATCTTTTACTTTATATTCAAACTAGCTTTTGCCTGCGGCTTCGCTCACGTAAAGTTTGATTTTCCAAACCCCTATATTTAAAGCCTTTGGGATTGAATTTTCAAAAATCTTTCTTAGCGGATACCTACGTCATAACCTGTAGTTTGCAGTATGCAAAACAGCCCGATTCATCCAGTGGTTTGAGCTTTGCGTTGATAGATCAGTCAGTCAGTCACCTTTTCGTTTTATATATTTAGACGAATTCCTGTCTTCGAACACGTTTTTGATTCCCGCAGGAACTCTTTAATTTTCAAAATCAAAAAATCAAAATCAAAATTTATTTATTTCATGTAGGCCAACTTGTAGCTCTTATGAAACGTCAAAATCTACCACCGGTTCGGAATGCAGATTCTGCTGAGAAGAGCCGGCAAGAAACTCAGCAGTTGCTCTTTTCAAAAAAAAATTTTTTTTTTTTACAATTGTTAAAAAGAACTAGGCTATGCACACAATGTTTCCACACAGAAGTTTCAAAAATGTACACCTACCGCAACCAAACACATGTTAACATGGGTAGACTAAAGGGATAAAATGTAGCCTATGTTAACAATTCTGGGTATGAAATATCTTCGTCCCCAGCCAAATTGGTTCATTCGTTGTGGCGTGAACAAGTAACAAATACACACATACACACATATAAAAATTTTCGTCTTTATAATATTAGTGTGATATTATACATACTACGAGTATATTATATACCTAGGTACCGAAGATGTAGGTAAGCTTTTCTTTCTAAGCCCCTCTCAGTGCGGTGCGCGTGGTGGCAATAAGTCGTAAAAGATCAGAGATCAAGATATTTGATATCGTGGGAAACTCATCTATTTTGCCTTCCAAGTTATGGAAATATTTATAGTAAATAGGTATCTAAGGAGAGGGTTTCCACAATGCTAAAAAAACCTGCGATTGCCTATAACTACGAAAATTTTTGACGGGTTTCGGAATGTTTACGTTATTTGATTAGTTTCATTTGAGTATAATTATTTTATATCCTTACCAATATTTGTAAATACGAAAGTTCTTTGTTGGTTGTTTTGTCTGTCAATCACGTTTTAACAGAGCTACGGATCGAATTAATTTTTCGCATAAATAGAGTCGAAGACTTGAAGAGTGATATATAGTTATGTTACGTCTTTCGACCCCAAAAATAAAAATAAACACCCGGTCAAAAGTAAGAATCAAAAAAATTATATCTAATAACACGATGGAACTTCTTGGTCTTTTTTGTTTGGATCGAAATATTCCAAGATGTATGGAATATTACAAAGTAAGCAGAATGCAAGTGCACTATTCAATCGAAAATTTCGCTGAGTGCAAAGTTTTTTAGGGTGAACAACTGAACACATATTGAGTTATATTATATCCTGCGATCGCTTATGCCTGCTACAGTGGACACTCAGCCTAATTTGCCGAAGAAGAAAATAAATATGGGAAAATTCTCGACGTCGGCGATATTATTTTTAAAGATATCTATATAATGGGTCTATTTTCTTAGTAAGCCCTTTTCTTTCCAATAATTTAATATTAATATTTTATTCAAGTATACGAAAAATACAGATTCTCCGAGGCAATTTCCATTATACTTTATGTAGTAAAATCGAAAAAAAAAAAAATGCTTTTTCATGGTTAATATGAAGCTGCTGATTTAAAGCGATTCGCCAGATTATGTTATTAAAGAGCGTGGATGTTTGACTTTCAACGTTGATTTTTGTAGGATTGGACTATTTTAAATTTAAACTAATATTATAATTAATGAGAATGTTTGTTTGTTTGTTGGTTTGTATTTCAAACGCTGCGGCAAAGCCTTGATGCGTTGAGATGTTGATGCAACACGGAGGCTTTGACTCTCGGGCCAAAATATTAAGGTGTTGGGGTTTGCTAAAAAAAAATTCCTTTACCTACTAGCCTGTAGTAAGAAAGTTGGCAACCCCTGTGCCTCGGAAAAAGCCGTTGCTCCTGCGCCTTAACTCTCTGCTCGAATTTCCTTCCCATCAGACTATGAGAATGAGGGAATAGAGCGCGCATCTGGGTTTGTGTAAACACTTGAGCCCTATAATATTTTCAACGCAGATGACCGCCGTGGCCGAATTTGGTTGGCAGGAGGACTTAGACACATAGTGCATTGTATTACTTTCCTTTATGTAGTTGGTTAAAACAAGTATAGTTGATTGTACATTGTACAAGTCAGTACTGATGAGCAAATGACCTAAGAAATGAGTATATTCCTCTTTTAATAGGTGTTACGTTTTAAAGCACATAATGGACTAATGTACATAATTACAATTCAACAAACTTGTGCAGTATATTGATTAACAAAGGAACGAAGCAAGTTGGCGGCTCGGGGCTGGAAACAAGTAGTAAGTTGGTGTTTTTGTCAAAGCGTAAACTTCGCTACGTTGCTTGCTTAAACCGAGCATTGAGTAGTTTGTTCAAACTTACACCGCTTAAGTTATGTACGGAACTATGTGAATAAAATTAATCTACTTTTTAAGAAAAAAGAACTGGAAAAAAAAGTGAAAATATCCCGGAAGAACTCATTATCATCATCTCAATTGAAAGACGACAACTTCAGGACAGAGATCGCCAAAGGACACGTCTTTTGCGCTTGTATCCAGCATTTGTCAGCAACTCTATTGAGATCGTTTGTCCACCTAACCCTCACCTAAAGCACTTATAATAATCAATAGAAATATGTAAATCCTTAGGAGAACCAAAGTACACCTAGCACAACATTTTTGCTTATTTTGAGGAGATAAGAGGATATTTCGCAAGTTCAGCTTATCTAATATTTCTTTCAAGAAAAAAAAAATTACCGACATAGCTAAGTACAACTAGTGGCAATGGCAAGTTCAGTGTTGGCAGACCACCACTAGAAAGACCGACGACATCAGATTAGTCACAAAATGTTGCTGAATACATGCGGCGTAAGACCGAGCCTGTGGACATGCGGCGTAAGACCGAGACCTGTGGAAGTCCATGCTAGATACTTTTGTCTACGTCTAATTGACGTCGGTTGTTAAAGATGGAGATTTTATAAAAATTATTCAATGGTTTCAATGCTTTTGATGTCGTAACATCATAATAGAATATCAAGTGGTAACATCAAAGGTCCATGAATATAATAATAAATAAATAATAATGGATACAAAGTTTTACAAATGGTTTGGGATTTTTCATCCAGCTCATAAGAATATCGCCCTACTTTCTTTGACAGCAGTCTTATTTCCGTTTGATAATACTAATTTCCTTGAGAGCTTTGCATTTGTTTAGGACCCGAAGCGTATTCAATTCATATGGATTTTTTGCTGTAGTATTTTTTTATTCGGTTCCGTTCAGTCTACAGTACCTACGCAATATCGCCTATTTATCCGTCTTCTATTGGACATACTTTAAACCCTCTTCACCGTTCTACCACAGAACTGCGAGAAGTCGTGAGTCTTAACATTCTTATGTATGGTTTAAATTCAAAGTTCTCGTACGAAACGTTTCTGCAGTCACAAACGCAGTAATTTTGTAGTAGTCTTTGTCACAGATCTAGTGCAACGTTGACAGTTACAATTTCATTGTAACAAGCGATATTTCGAATCAAAGTATCCAGTTTAATAAATAAATAAGTATGTCAAACAAAACACTGCTTCTTTATAGTTAAAACAGACGTTGAAAATACAATTAATAGTGGCATATCTCACAGAGACGCTTGATCCTTTGACCTTAAAGTTTCTCTTAACTAAAACTTTGCGATCTCGCAGACAGGATAACGTCTTTGCAGACATTTTAATCAAAGTTTGCCTAGCACCCTCTATAAGGTTCATTACGACAAGTTTACAGTTAATTAGATACCTTGTGTTTAGCCTATAGCATCTTAGATTGTTGTAAAACTATTTTCCAATAAATTATTTATTAATTATCTACGTGATACAGTACCCGCAAAGCTTAATCTAACTTAACTTACTTAACTAAGATTAGATAACAGTAAACTTTCAAAATAGACGTCCTTGACGGGTCACAGCAGGAGGGACTATTGGAAGGATTGCCAAAGAACACGATCTTGTGTCGCCTATATCCAGCGGCTATCAGCGTTGGTCTACCAAGTGAGGGGTTTTACAGATGTTCCCGTTGTGAGAACCTTGAGCAGCTTTGAACCCCAAAATCCTTCAACTTCTTCAAGCTATTAAACTCGCCCAATTCTCACGTAATACAGTTCCAAATACATCGACATCATATTTTTAAACCATCGCTGATTCACTACTATAGCACAAGAATTCACTGATTCACCTTTGAGAACATTATGGAGTACTCCCAAGCAAGCAAGTTTACACAATATATTTTTCTTCACCGTTGAAGCATTTTAAATCTTACTCTATCAAAGTACATTAAGAGATGCGTACCTGGGATCGAACTCGTAACCTCTCGAATGGGAAACAGCAATCCTAACCACTAGGCTATTACTGTTTGCATTCACAGTTCAAATATAACTTTTCTATTACCTACTACATCAATGAAATCGGTCGTGAAGCGTGAAATTGAGCAGGTTCCCGTTCCTTGCAAAGACTCGGCTGAGTGTTTGCTCGCTTTGAGTATAAAATGCTAAAGGAATAAAACGATACGCTTGTAAATACCAACAAAGAAAATTAAATGAAAAGATTCCTCTTGTAAAAGTGTGAATTCGTGGACAGACCATGGAGTAAGCTTGGGCGGGAAGAAGAGGAATAGTGTCAGGTGGTTAAGATTGGGAAAGACAAGAATAAAACTGGTAGGAGTTAAACATAATTTTTTTTATTTTTATTCGATGATAAGATAGCTCTTGACTGCGATCTCAGCTGATGGTAAGTGACGATGCAGTCTAAGATGGTAGCTAACTTGGAAGGGGTATGGCAGTGTACATTCAACCCATACCCCTAGCCGTTTTCTACACGCCATCGTGGCGAAACGCTAAATCGCTTGGCGGCACGTCTTTGACGGTAGAGTGGTAACAAGCCACGGCCAAAGCCTCTCACCAGACCAGACCAATTCAGAAATTATGAATACCTAAATTGCCCCCGCCGGGAATCGAACTTAAGACCTCCCAGTTATAAGACCACAACGCCCATCACTGCGCCAGGGAGGTCGTCAAAGTAAGTAATAATACCTACTCGTGCCATATATTTATGGGTTTAAAAAGTCAACCTTTTGGTATTCAGTCCGCCCGTATTAACTAGCTATACTTCTATTAATATTAACAATTTTCAAATGTTTAAAATCAGTAATGAGTAATATTTATTAACAACGGGTATAAACCAAGTATTGGTTAATTATGATAACTTAAATGAGATGTGTATTTAGCGGTATTAAATCCGGATTACAAACAATTATTATCAATTCTATAATTTTTAAGTTTTAATCCCATTTATATATCGGTCATTAATATTATAAAAATGTATTTAAATTAAGTATTTTTTGTTTCTCTTAATTTCTAATATTCTTTCGTGCTGACTTAGTCTTCATTTATATTAGCTTAGCTTAGTTATAGTATGTGAGGCATTTGACAAGAAATTTCGTGTCAGCTATGACACTTTCTATCTAGTCCAATAGGTCTACGAAATTTCTGTGAAGTTAACTTTTGACCAGGTCTGCATTACACTCTTATGGTTATGAGAGTGCTTGAGAGATTCACTTTGAACAATATTTGGGACAAATATATAAAAAGTTCCCTCGATTTCTCCAGGACCCTATCATCAGATCCTTACCAGATGACCACCTGAAATGTATACACTTCCAAACAAAAGAAGTATTTTTCAAATCGGTCCAGGCGTTTTTGAGTAATCGGCAAACATACATAAAGATTACGATAAATTGAGAACTTCTTCCCTTTTTAGAAATCGGTTAATAAACAAACGAACTACTGCAATTTTATTATAGGAGCGACATTAATAAGCAGTAAAAGAAAACAGAATGAGAAGAACTGGAATTTTTTAATTTTATTGAACGAGCGAAGCGAAGTTCTCTGAGTCAACTAGGGCGCTTGCCTACTAGACAGAGAAGTGTGTTCGTCTAAATGTCTGTCAGAGCCCTATAACTTCTGAATTACTGAACGTAATTACTTCAAATTTAAATATAATATGTAAACTGATGGCCTTCAGCCGAACATTGTATAAAAAAATATAAAAAGCTTTATTTCAGGGGGGCTCTCATAGAAGCGTATTTGAAGTAAAATCTTGTTTGTTGCTCTACATAGACTTGCGATATATCTTTTTAAAGACGACTTTGAACAGAGTACAAAAATATATTTTTTTTAATTTTTCCCTAAAAATTGACCAAATGGGGGGGTTTCAAAGTGGAGATTTTAATTTGAGCCATATGTCAAGAATTACTGAATATTAGAACGTGAAACTTGGTTGAAAATTCAGTTATATCCTGTACTTGAACAACAAATACTAAAATTAGATAAATGTTATAAAGAAACGAAATTATTTAATTTTAATGCGCCATCTATTAGCATTATTGTGAAGCTAATAGCTTCACTATAATGCTTCACTATAATGCTTCACTATAGATGGCGCTGTGTCAGTAAAACAGTTTTATGTCAACTATTATTTTTTTTATTGCGTCTAATGTTAAAAGTTAATTATTACAATATATAATTAAAACTTTTGGGAATTATGGGATATCGCGAGGTCTCAGTTCGGGGCGAACCACTAGTTTATCAAAGCTGTTTGTACTTTAAAGATCGAGTTTCAAGCTGCTCCGACTTCTTCGAAATTATAAAAGATTTAATACCTCTTGTCAGCTTCCTACGATAAAGTTCTTACAATTTACAAGCACGCGTGAGCTTACTTGTGATTAGAATAATTACTAAACCTACATGCACTTTGCGTAAGTGTGCGTGCCTATCAGAGCCTAGGCACGAGCATTGCGCTCGCTCACACACGAAAACGACACACACACAACCATGAGCCATCAGCGCTAGTGAATTGCTAGAACCCTATTAAATATTAATGCAGTGAAGAGCGCACTACAGACCTCTAAGTGGTAGGTCCCCAGTTTACGTCCCAGCAAGCAGGGTCAACTGGGGAATTTATCCTTTCGTAAAATCGATCTGTGGCAGAGGGACATAGCTCAAAGAACCGATTTAAGCTGAGGTCCCATAATGCTGGTAAAAGGGAATTGTACAGCTAGAAGTTGTATTATTTGTATAAGAGGCACAAAATCATGTTCTGTGGTGAACCTTACAAGAAACCTATGTCCAACTTTGTATATTTATCAACTGATACTATGACTACTAATTTGTTTGTCTCTAAAAAAGTATGATATAAAGTGAGGCTATCAGCGATGTTTATTCGTGTTTCATAAGATATCGCGAACAAACCGTTTTTTGGTGACTCCTTTGCTCAACAAGAAAGGTGTGGAATCACATTCTAAAGCTTGAAAGGTACAAATTCCACCGTTTGTAATATTCCCTTACCCATTTCTAGCACAAATCAAATACTTAATTTGGAGAAAAAGAGCAAAAATAATTCATGAGTTATTTTACATGATACATAACATGTTACATGGTATATATTATTCATAATTAAATTATAAAAAACCTTACCAGGTTTGGTCCATTGGTAGTCCAGCTTATGAAAAGCGACGGGCTACTTTTACGCTTTGATAAACTAGGCTTTTATCAACTTAGTAACAGTTTCTCAAATAATGAGGTAGGTTTCACGCCTCCCATCTGACCGACCGATCTTTCAAAGAGCCTCAGCTCACCCTCAAAGTGTCGCTACATCAACCTTGATGGAAACACGAGTACCTATCTCATAACTCATCTAGGGCTGTCAATTCAGTTCGAAATAGTTAAGTACATTTACTCGTAAAGCGTTAAAGTTATACTAAAAACCCCACTGAGTTTGTTGAGAATGTTCTTTTAGTCCAGTTACAGTTATTTAGTAGTTTTTAGTCCAGAACTCATTCTCGTAGCGTCCTCGTAGAACCCTTGTAGCTTAGACGTGAGTTATAATAAATAATTTTATCAATGGTTTGGAATAACTTGTTCCTTTATTTTTCCGAAGCAAAAAGTAGAATACGTCGCCCTTCAGCTCTTCAAGTATTTCAGTATACAAAGTCACTCATTTCTCCGTCGATGCGTGATTGAAAGACAAACGAACATATTATTTTTGCATTTTGAAATAATCCCTTATCTTGAATCTATCTTATTGCCAGACAGTTAAACCGTGGTGTTCTGGCTTTGACCAAAACCGACGGCGCAAGATGCGGTGCGAGGGGAGACAGCCCGTGCGTACAAAAGAATCTGCATTTGGAACCGGTGGTAGAGTCATGAAGTGTCATAAGAGCTACAAGTTGGCCTTCATACGACACGTCTTAGGAACGCCACATACGATCAAGTTTGTCGTCAAGTCTGCATGATGCCGGCTCAAGTCCGCGACAGACTTGATGGTGTGTGGCTATCGATTTGCATGAAAAGTCTGCTTGAGAAGCAGACTTGTTATGCAAATTAATAGCCACATCATATTGATATGATTGATAGAACATCTACGATGTTTTCTTTATTCAGACAATCAAATTACATTTACTAAAGCCGTATTTATTATTTATTACCTAACATGTGATTCCACAACTCGACTCCATCAATGAGAAAGTTTCTTTTATCGTATTTATTTTATTTCCAAAACCTTAAACCTTCACCGAATTTTATTTTTATTCAAATACCTACATAATCTTCCGCGACACATTCATTGAAGCAGATCTCGCAAATGACATGGTTGACCTTGTGCCATTTAGACCATGAAACCGCTCATTAGATACATTTTAATGACTGTAATACAACACAAAACATAACGAGGCTACCTTTTCAAAAGCTAATGAAGTCTAAAAACCACACAAGTGCAAGTTGTTTTGCTTAAGTAGGTCATTGTTGTGTAAAAAAAATGGTTTTTAGATTTTTGAGACTGAAAAAAAGTTATTCAGACTTGTAAAATAAAAAGTCTTGTCTGTCTCTAGGTCTCTGGACCTACAACATAAGATTTTTTAATAGAAAATGAAATGTGTACTAAAAGAGCACAAACATACTCGTATTATACAAATGAATACTCCGAATTTTTTTCTATTTATATTGGTTTTTTTTAATATTTACTACTTCAACAATAGGACATTAGCCGTTTTCACTGGTTTGTTAAAAATAAATTCAAGATAATACTATCACGAAGGATTTTTTCTGCTTTAGCGCGAGAGTAAGATAATAAATAGCCGATCGGGAGTCCGGTCTTTTCAAGTCGACTATTTATCAATCTCGAGGGGCGGAGCATTGTAGAGGCAAGGAGTGGCGTCTAGAGGGCCGAGGGAAATAATATGATGACAAGCACTTACGATTGTGGAGGAGTGACTTGACGTAACTGACGGAAACAATATTAGAGTGGAATTTTATAAGAGGGCCGAGGGGTCAGCTAGGAAATAATAGAAACTATTATTTTAAATGCCAAAATGTCAGTGTCTATCAGTTCTTTATCACCTTTTTATCACTCAACCGTTAAACCGATTTTGTTGAAAGCTTACACGAAAATTGCGAGCATTCTGGAAATGGACAGAGGTATATGTATTTATTTATGGCGTAAATATTTTAGTTCCTAAATGCACTCTAAATCAATGGCATCAGTATTGTCTTTGTAAACGCCAATGCTATCATAATGTTTATTTAATGCTATAATCTTAAATTGTTTCATCTATTTTTGATTTTCATTTTGACTTTATGATTTCTCAGTTTCAAGTAAGTAAGTAAGCAGCCTTTGGATTTTTGCCTTTGAAGCAAGATCATGTTCTGTAAATTATTTCAAAAGACCTATGTCCAGTGGTGGTGTCTAACGGTGGAAACGATGATGTGGCAGTCCACTTATTAAATCACTGGACTGGAATAGTTTTGGAATAATATGCACCAGCTGCGATACCTTTAATGTACTCGCAGTCAATTTATTTCGAAGTAAAATTATTTTCGGAAAATTACTATTATCTTTATTGCCTACGATATACAAAATTAAACTTTAGTAATATTGTAAAGCAGCCCCAAACAAACGTTTTCTTTGGGAATGAATACAATATTATTTTGTTATTATTATTTTAATCTTCAAAAGATCGCCTCAATGAAAATAACTTAATTATGAGATGCCAAGCAACTCATCTAGAAAAACAAATTAACTTTGTTCACAGTGAAAACTCTTAAAACTAAAGTGGGTTTTATATTCGATTAAAATTTTTATTTGAAAAAGCGCTGAAGCTATTTAAGCTTCAGTTTGTTTTATCAAAAACGTATTTTTCCTTTGAAAGGTTTAAATGAGTGCTTTACTCCTGAATTTATTACATTAGCTTGTATTAGATAAACCGACTGCAAGCAAAGGAAACCATATTTATTAAACTCAAAATAATTAATTTATTCAATAATAAATTCACTATAATTAATTAAATAAAATATCTTACAATCAACTTTGACTGACTTATCTCTCAACGCACAGCTGAAACTACTGGACGCATCGAGCTGTGCGGTCCACGGATTATAGCGACGGATTTTTTTCTCCTTTAAAAAAAAAATATCATTTCCATCCCGCGGAGTGCGGATCGGCAGAGTTCTATGGAGAAACTTCAGCGATATAGGTTTCCTCACGATATTTTCCTTCACCGTTAGATCGAGTGATATTTTTATAGCTTAAAACGCACATAATTCTTAAAAGTCGAACTCCGGACACTCCGAAATGGAGGCAAAAGTCTTAGCCACGAGGCTGTCACTGCAAGCTTTTACTGCAGGCATCTGTAATCAAAAATGAAAAGTCGAAAGTTCTGAAAAATATCTCGCCATAACTTCTAAATAATAAAGATTTATTCAGGCTCTCATTCAAAAGTTAAAGTTGGAGTAGTAAATTAAAATTAGCTTCGTTAATGGAGTAAGTTGGAGACCTCTGGCAACCGTGGTTAATATCCATTCAGTGTTGCTAATGAGGGAAGGATCTGAAATTATTTGCACCCTGTGAAAATAAATTGGAAAAGATAAACATTGGAAATTTAAACTAATAACTACAGCTAGTTATTCATGTCTACCCGACCGAATCCGGTCACGGCGGACCATATCTGCAACCTCCTCATATCTGCGTGGAAGATATTATAGTGCACAAGTGTATGCTCAAACATAGATACGCTCTCTATTCCCTCACTCTCATAGGATGAAAATCTAACAACCGGAGAAAGATCTGACGGAGGACCGACTTTAACTTGCTCTCCGAAGCACGGGGGTTCCGGACTAGTAAATTATAAGCGTCGTTAATGGAGAAAGTTGACGACCTCTGGCAACCGTGTTTAATATCCATTAATCTATAATTATATAAAAAGGCTTGTCCTGACTGACTGACTGACTGACTGACTGACTGACTGACTGACGATCAACGCACAGCCTAAACCACTGAAGTTAGAAACTTGAAATTTTGACAGTAGGTTCCTTTTATGACGTAGGCGAGCACTAAGAAAGGATTTTTCGAAATTCGCCCCCCAAGGGGGTAAAAAGGGGGGTTAAAGTTTGTATGAAACTCCGTCATTTTTCGAGTTATACTCATGAAATTCGGTATTTAGGCTTTAAATTGAAAACAAAAAAGTACGTGTTTCACAGTTTTTAAAAATTCTACCCCCTAAGGGGTTAAATAGGGGTTGAATGTTTTTATGATAGTCCTTCGTTCTTCAAGTTATTTTTCAAGTTATGTTTATGAAACTTGATATTTTGGCTCTTGATCAAAAATAAAGAATTACGTATTTTACATATTTCGAAAATTCTCCCCCCAAGGGGGTAAAAAGGGGGGGTTAAAGTTTGTATGAAACTCCGTCATTTTTCAAGCTATACCCATAAAATTCGGTATTTAGGCTTTAAATTGAAAACAAAAAAGTACGTGTTTCACAGTTTTTAAAAATTCTACCCCCTAAGGGGTTAAATAGGGGTTGAATGTTTGTATGATAGTCCTTCGTTCTTCAAGTTATTTTTCAAGTTATGTTTATGAAACTTGATATTTTGGCTCTTGATCAAAAATAAAGAATTACGTATTTTACATTTTTTGAAAATTCTCCCCCCAAGGGGGTAAAAAGGGGGGTTAAAGTTTGTATGAAACTCCGTTATTTTTCAAGCTATACCCATAAAATTCGGTACTTAGGCTTTAAATTGAAAACAAAAAAGTAGGTGTTTCACAGTTTTTAAAAATTCTACCCCCTAAGGGATTAAATAGGGGTTGAATGTTTGTATGATAGTCCTTCGTTCTTCAAGTTATTTTTCAAGTTATGTTTATGAAACTTGATATTTTGGCTCTTGATCAAAAATAAAGAATTACGTATTTTACATTTTTTGAAAATTCTCTCCCCAAGGGGGTAAAAAGGGGAGTTTCAATATTCATAGTTAAGACAGGACAACGTCTGTCGGGTCCGCTAGTTTTTTATATAGACATGAACCATTTTAATCAAAAATTGTAATGTTTAATTCCTAAAACCGACTAAAAATAAGCTAAAAGAAGTTTAACAAAAGAAATAGATTGTATCGCTTACGAATGTCAAAAGTATTACATAAATTAAATAAAATAAAAAAAATCACACAAAATACAAAATACAAAGAAAATAATAATCAATACCTGCGGTAACATTAAAATATTTTTAAATTTTTCAGATTTTTATATCAACGTTTGGTATTTTTATTTTATTCGTATTTTTAACTATCAATTTATTAAGCCTCAATAGCTCAACGGTCAAAGGTGCGGACTGAAAACTGAAAGGTCGCAGGTTCAAATCCCACCCGTTGCACTATTGTCGTACCCACTCCTAACACAAGCTTTCCACTTATATGGTTAGGAAAATATTAGTCAACTTCAGCTTGGCTAATATTAAAAAAAAAAAAGAAATTTAAGCGGGGCTTTCAATGTTACCGGCTTCCCCAAGGAGCAAATAAAATTAGAAGCTCCTCGGCTTGTAATTATTATCTTTTAAGCAAAACACAGCCATGGCTATGATAAATTTTATGTGTTAACGTGTAATCTAATTTATATTTTGCTCTGTAATTAATTTTAAGAGCTCATGAACGATGAAGCTTATCATTAAAAGGTAATTTTCTTGCGATAGACGTAATGTAATAACGCCCCGAGAATTTTATATCGGGAATATTAATCTAAATTTTATTATATTCCATACTCAAATTTCGCTTGAGAGGCTTCACCAAGGTTCTCTATAAGTATTTTAAAATTTAGTATGACTAATATTATAATTGCTAATGTTTGTGAGATGGATGAATGGATGGAAGTATGGATGCATGTTTGTTACTTCTTCACGCCACAACGATTTAACTAATATGGCTGAAATTTTGAATGGAGATTTAATAATTAAACGCGGACGAAGTTGCGAGCATAAGCTAGTAATGAATAAATAACAATAATTTGGATTTCGTAAAATATGTAAGAAATGCTTAATACTAAATATATAACAGTTTTAAGTCCTCTAGATCCGTGCTTGTCTTCTAACTGAAACATAAAACAAAGTCAAGTATAAGATGAAGTTCATAAACTAAAAACCGAGTTCTACTCTATTTTAAAACATCTCCGTACGAGAACTTCTCATTTTATTTTCCAATATAAAACTTTTTATTCCATATGAAACTCAGATTTACTTTTTCCTTTCTGTTTCACGTTGAATATGTAGAGCGATATTGCATTTATCATATGAGATGCCAATGGTTATTATTTAAAAAAATTGAATCCATAAAGGGTAAAATTATTGCCTTACTAATACTATTTCAAACTAGATCTTGCCCGCGACTTTATCCGCGTGGATTAAGGTTCTTTTTGATTTACGCGGAAACTCTTTAATTTTACGGGATTAATAATTGTAGCCTATATGTTAATTATAGAGTATGAGCCATCCCAATTCCAAACAGCCAAATCGGTTCATCCGTTGTAGCGTGAAGGAGTGTGTCCAAATTACGTAATCATCTCCCTTCGATGGTATTCCCATTTAACTATTCCTATCGATTGACGATCGACTTATTACATGGTTATAGTTCGAAAAAAAGAATCCTGTGGGAGTTTTAAAACCTAAATCAGGAGGAGAAAAGGTGACTGATTGACTGATCTATTAATGCACAGCTCAAACCCCTAAATGGATCGGGCTGAAATTTGACACACTGATAGCTAGCTATTATGACACAGGCATTCGCTAAGAAAGGATTTTTGAAAATTCAACCCCTGAGGGGGTAAAATAGGTTTTTGAAAAATCGAACTTAACATGAGCGAAGTCGCGGGCAAAAGATGGTAGATTCATAAAGTAGTAGATTACTTCGTTAGGCAAAAAAAAAATGCATTTTTCTTGCTGACTGAAAAGTCATTTTCAGTTTCTAAAAATTTCTTGCAATTCTATTTGACATTTCCTAGTATCGATATCACTCGAATAGCAAGCGTAGGTGGATGCGTTCTATGTGCATGACCAAATATTATGTGAATATTTTCTCGCTAAGTTCAATACACTGTGCCGTCACATTGCAGGTTCGTATCAAAACTGTATTTGAGTTTTTGGTTTTGTAGAGTGGTCCATGATAAAACAAGGAACTCTCATAGTTTAGACCAGTCCTATTTCAGAACTATAGAAATGCCCATTATAGAAACCCAGTATAGAAAGAATGATGAAAGATTACCGTTACGATCAAAAATAATCATCGTAATCCGGCACGTTATTTGATCAAGAAATTCTCATTAAAATTGTAAACATTAAAAGCTTGAACGGAATTTTATATCTCCGCAAAAAGTATCGAGAAAAGAAAACCTTCCCGGAACTCGAGGCTGCATCGATAGTAAAGTATTTTAAAAGTAAGTAGCTCGAAGTCCAACACAAGTTTAACGGTAAAAGTTAAATAGAGGTTCTCCCTAAGAACTGTTTAAGTATCAGATTGCATTCGGTTTGAGTCACTCCAAGATGATAACCCATTAGCGCCAATGAAGCGAACAGCGATATAATATTGGTAGTTAAAATATACATATTAGGGGTTAAAGAATGAAATTGTCGTTTTTTTTTTTTCAAAAAAATTCAAAGCTGCCTATACATACCTGCCATCTCGAGGGAAGATCATTTATGGCTCTGCAATAGAATTCGGGAATATGAAGTCTACCAAGTCCATATGAAGGCCGCTTCCTCTGAACCGGTTTTTTTATTGCGTGAAATTGTTATACTTAGATAGATAGGAATTGGACACAAAAATGGCCACGTCACCTAATAGTTGTCTCTATCAGGATTTAAAATAGTAAGGAAAACTTAAAGAATAATAATTCGCTCAAATATCGCAGAATGTGCTGGCCTATGCCGATGACGAAGGTTTTCATCACGCTGAGAATAATTAAAAAATAGCTTAATTTTATCATAATGTTAATATTAAAGTTATTGTTGAAAATGGTGCAGAGAGCCCCTCAGAATATCAGTATTACGAGTACATCGTTTCGTTTGAGTATTTTTCATAAATTTACCACAACAACGCCTCTAATCTCAAGGAAATAAGGATGATAATTAAAATAAAGGCCAGTAACAATAACCCGGGCTAATTATACTCTCACAAAAAATCACGCTAAACCACAAAGACCTGGAAAGCCTACAAACATGAAACAGTCCCGAAAGAGGCCGGGTAGGACTCAAAGTGGAAATCTGGAAAATGGTGGAAAATTCGAAATAAACCAAGCGTATAATCCGGCCAGGTTCAAAGGTCGCGTCTCACAATGCATTATGCAGGAGGCTTTTCAGCGCTTGCTTACTTCTAGACTCTTTTGTGTTATACGCGGTCCACTTCGTAGACTGTAGCGATTTATTTATTTAAAATTCGAAATAATCCGGCTATACTCCAAAATCGCGACATATAATTACACAATTATGATGTACCTACTAGCTTTTCCCCACGATTCTGATATCCCACGAAAACCCTTAGTTTGTTTGGGAAAAGGGTACCAATATTATTCTCTAGGCCCCCAACTATACACATGTAAAAAACGAAGTTGATCCGTTGTTCCATTGCTGAGTGATTTAAGGACAAACCAACAAAAAAACACACATAACAAAGGATAATATTATTAAGAATATAGAAAACTGAATATACCTGCTTATGTCTATTCTTTTTGTGTTATAAGTACTCCAGTAGCGATTTAATGGATCTTTACTATCGAGGGAAGTTTTTAAGCGCTTTATTAATTTTACGACTCTTCCATGTTATACCTCGATAAACTCATTGATTATTTTGAAAAACGTACCTAATTTAAAGTAACCCACGTGTGTATTCTAGCTAGTTCCAGAGGTTGGATCACAGAAAACATTATGGCGGAAGCTCTTCGGCCTTTTATAATTAAATAAGGCATGTAATTAAACGAGCTTCTATTTAATACCATTATTGGCTTCTAAATTACTAAGTCAGCTTCAACTAGTGAGCCTCTAAAAAATATAATTTTAGCATCTATATTTATAACTTAGCTTCAAACCGTGAACTCCTAAAATACTTAAATATTAGCATCAAATAATACACCAAATCTTCAACCACATTTTTAATTTTTTTTTGTGAGAAAAATGAAATAAAAAAATGTTTCTAACTAAATAAAAAAACGTTTTTTTTTGATAAAATGAAATTAAAAAAATGATTGTTTTTAAATTTAACTCAAGATAAATACCTACACATAACATTTTTGAAAAAAAAAAATCAAATTTTTTTTCAACTTTTTTTTTAGTTTTAGGTAGGTTTACGATCCCAACAGAACCTAAGTGCCCGGCCTTCGGCCGGGCACCTGAATATTCATGTATAACCCTAACCTAACCTAACTTTAGTTTAAAGAAAAAATTATACAAAAATAATTGCAATATTAATTGCACACTAACAACAGAACAACAAAAAAAACAAATGCATGTTTTGAATGGCGCTCTCTGATTGGTGCAAATAGCCATAACCAACGAGATCGTGCAAATTGCCAGTCGCATCCGTCTCACTCGCACCAACGAGATCGTGCAAATGGCCAGTCGTATCCATCTCACTCGCACCAAATCGTGCAGTGGCAGTGGACAATAATAAAAATAGTGGCTCTATATTTGATGCTTTCTTTGGAATATTTTGTGGCCATTGTGAAGAAGCCGAGTTAGTATATTAGAAGCTTCATCATTTTCCCGTTGCTGAGTTATTAAATTAGAAGCTAGGTTTTGATGCCAAAAAATAAATTTTGTTGGTCGACTTATTATATTCCATTAAATAAATACTCTTCTGTTGTATACGCGGTTTAGTTCATAGACTTAAAGCAATTAAATTGAACACAATGTTAAATAATTCGTATATTTTTCATGCAGTTTGTAAAATTACAAAATTTAACTGTTTTTGGTTTTCTTTACGCTTGCCGCTTGTTTATTAGACCCCCATAATGTGATCTAATGTAATCCACCATGTAACTATTAATGCTCTTAAGTTAAGTGAAATTGAATTTAATGCTTTATTAAAGTCTTACTTCTGCACTCAGTTGCTAATCATTACATACACTTCTACTCAATACAGATTAGAAAAGTTCACTCCCAGAGTCAGACTTCCGGAAAAATTCCAGGATAAGATTTTATTTCAAGGATCAATTAATTTTATTAACCTTCTTGAGTTACAAACCGGATTAAACACCGGATTTACCTTAATCCGTTCATCTTCGCTATCTCTTTTTGTAAAGATATTTTTCTTTGACCGTTCTACATAGACTAAGACACCACTGTAAAATTTGTTGGGGTTTCAATCAATGCATAAATAATATTTTATATTATTTTTACAAGGACTTAACTTGATTTTATATTTCCATCGCAATTATTCACAAATTGTATAAATATTGTACTAGATGTTATTATATTACACATTGTATTACTTAAATTGTATAGCAAACTTTTCCCTTTCTCCTTTTTAATAAACAACTCGTTCTCTAGTGTCTAGAACTAACCAAAATCTTGATTACTTTATAGCGTGATAGATTTATTTATAATATTTTTATGTGCCAGAAAAATCATTTTCCCATAGCTGATAAGATTGCATAATTTTTCGTGTTTTTGTGAAAGCTTCATTTCAGCGGTAAATGATAACTGTTTAGTGGATTTTTTAACTGTCGTCTCTTGACCTACTTTTAAGCTAAACACTCAGTGAACGGATGTTTATTTTTCCCGATATCTTTGCCAAAGGATTTACCTCTGTTCTAAGCTTTAAGGTTTTTTTATTATGTTTTAATGGTTGTTGGAAAATTAAATCTAAATTTCATTTTAACATTTTGCAGACAAAGGGCTTTAAGAAGTAAGGAAAATTTAATAATAATGTCAACAAACTGAAAGATAAATTTTCAATCAAGTTACTTAATTCTTATCAGCTAGAGTTTCCATTATAATAAAACTTGATTTTAACTTATTAAAGAGGTTTGTACCTGTTGGATTAAAATTTGAACCGGGTCGGTTTGTTTGTGTTTGACTAATTGTAGAAATTTTAAGTCTACGAAATAGCTGTGCTATCACATCACACTTATATTATAAAGGCGAAAGTTTGTGTGAGTGTGTGTTTATTACTCTTTCACGCAAAATCTACTGGACGGATTTGGCTGTTTGGATTGGAGGTAGATTATATCCTAGGTTAGCACATCGGCTACTTTTTATCCCGAAAAAGTCGCGAGCTTGTAATGGAATAAAAAAAAATATTACAATTAACATAATGAACAAGGATCTGTTTGTAGAACTAAAATGCAAATCTCTTGTTCACACCTCGCGAGGCGCGCTAAAAAGTAAAAACCGTGCCCTGCTCCTGCTCCTTCACGCGACGTTATTAGGCAGTCTTTCATACTTAACAGCTAAATTATTCATAAAGGGAATATTATGGCATGTAAAGCTCACTTTTATAAGGATTTTTTTCGTGAAATAAAAACTTAATGTTTTGATTTAAGAGCCGTTTTTCGTTTTAAATTATTTTTCGTTCCCTTCGAGTAAAATTTGAAATATTATCTAATTAATATAATGTATTTGTTGGTTCTTTGTAATTTATAACTGAACCTAGTTAACCTAACGGATGAAGATAATTATAAAATAATTAGTTACCTCTATAATACCTACTATAATAACCATTAAAAATTGAATTTTCAGACTTTCGAGGATTTTGTCGAGGAATCACGAACCTATAAGGATTTTTCAATTGCCTATCGTGTTAATCTCCCTTTTTTGGTGACTCAAAATATTTTGTCTGACTACTCTCACCACCGCGCCAGGGAGGTCCCCATAATTCTACATAAACTAGATAATAACTACAATCTTCTACTATTAACTATTCATATTTACTATGTCTATTATTATTATATAACTATAGTCTTACAAGTGACTACTTGTATGTCTGTTTATCTTTCAATCACGCATTAATCTAGCAACGGATTGACGTAATTTTTTGCATGAATAGTTGTAGACTTGGATAGTGGCATAGGCGACCTTTATCTCGGAAAAATAAAGGCTTCCCGTGGAATTTTTAAAACCTAACCTAATGAAGTCGCGAGCAAAACTAGTTGAAGCTATAAAAAAGGAATTCGATGAAGTTCTCTAGTTATAAAATAGCGTTTAATATGCGAGTACAAGACGGTAGAGCCAAGTGTTCGAAACATTCTACACTTGCGGGCAGTTGGCAATCGACTTTGAAATTCGCAACGCCCGCAGTCTCTACGACGTTAAGTACATCGGCGCTCCGGATGAAATTAGCTTCGGAAATTTCAAGAGGTTTTCATAATGTACAGGGTACAGCTTGCTTGAATAATATTAAGAATATTATAGACGAACATCTTAAATGTTACTACTTGATTTGTTTTTTTAATTCGATAGCAAGATATTCTTTGATTGCGATCTCACCTGATGGTAAGTGACGGTGCAGTCTAAGATAGTAGAGGGTTAACTTGGAAGGGGTATGGTAGCGTACGCCTTTGACGGTAGGGTGTTAACTAGCCACGGCCAAAAGCTCCCACCAGACCAGACCAGAGACTATAAATTCCCAAACTGCCCCAGCCGGGTATCGAACCTGAGACCTCCCAGCTATAAAATCACAGCACTCACCACTGCGCCAGGGAGGTCGTCATAATGTAGATAAATGCTTTATATTTATAATCAAAACTAGCTGATACCCGCGACTTCGTTCGCGTGGATTTAGTTTTCAAAATCCCGAGAGAACTCTTTGATTTTCCGGGATCAAAAGTAGAAAAATCACGTCGATTTGTAGCTCTGTTGCGGCGTGATTGAAAGACAAACCAACAAACAAACACTCTTTCGCGTTTATTGAACGAGCGAAGCGAGTTCTCTGAGTCAACTAGGGCGCTTGCCTACTAGACAGAGAAGTGTGTCCGTCTAAATGTCTGTCAGAGCCCTATAACTTCTGAATTACTGAATATTAGAACATGAAACTTGGTTGAAAATTCAGTTATATCCTGTACTTGAACAACAAATACTAAAATTAGATAAATGTTATAAAGAAACGAAATTATTTAATTTTAATGCGCCATCTATTAGCATTATTGTGAAGCTAATAGCTTCACTATAATGCTAATAGATGGCGCTGTGTCAGTAAAACAGTTTTATGTCAACTATTATTTTTTTTATTGCGTCTAATGTTAAAAGTTAATTATTACAATATATAATTAAAACTTTTGGGAATTATGGGATATCGCGAGGTCTCAGTTCGGGGCGAACCACTAGTAATATTAGTAGGCAAGTAGGCATAGTAGGCATGATTGCTGATGAACTAAAATATCTATCGCATAACAACAAAACCCGCAGGACAGTAGGGAATTCAAAAAAAACAGGTTCGCACGAAATCCAAATTTACTCGTATACACTACCTAATTAAGAGCCATGTCGCAATGACTCCCGGGGGCATAGAATAACCGAAAACCAAATATTTTGTTTTTCAAAGAGCCAACCTAAAATTTATATAATGTTTGTCCTATTTTACGCTACAAAACCTCTTTTATAGATTGCCGGTATTGTTAACTATGTATACGAACTTTTTTGTTATGTATTATTCCTATTAGTAGACAATGTAATTGGAATTTATGATTGAAAATTTGAATATTTTTTTTGTTTTGTTCGCTCTAATATAGGGGTGGTTTAAAATTTAAAAAAAATAGAGAATATCCAGAAGAACAGCTAAAAATTTGAAAAAATGAAAATTAGTAATTTTGTATATCAATCACCACTTTGGATCATTACATCACACCTAAAACACTAGTATTATCACATCACATCACACATATTATAAAGGCGAAAGTTTGTATGTATGTTTGTGTGTATGTGTATGTTTGTTACTCCTTCACGCCACAATGAGTGAACCTATTTTACTGAAATTTGGAATGGAGATAGCTCATACCCAGGATTAATACATAGTCTATATTTTATCCCGGAAAATTAAAGAGTTTCCGCGGCAAACAAAAACCTTAATCAACGCAGATGAAGTTGCGGGCGTCGTCTCGTTTTTATTAATAGATCGCGGATATAAAGGATACATGCATATGTAAGTTATTTGTGCTTAAATAACTATGGTTTCGCTGCTATCAAAAATGGAAGCCATACTATGTTGTACGTTGTATGTTCTAATGCTAATGATATACTGTATCTATGTCTATCCTTAACATACCACTAGACTAGAGGCGAGACGTTCCAGCAATGTTCCTAATGAAATCACGACTTCAAACGTATACCTTTCGATTTAGGAATTTGATTTTAAATTAACATTTTCTCGAACTTCGAGAAGAAAGAATTTTAATTCAGAATACCTATTTTCGAAAACAATATAAGTATTTACCGTCTAGAAATTCCATTTGGGATGACCAAATTGAAGTTCAAATATTAAAATATCTTCTTTGAGATTTACAATTTAAATGCTTGGCTGTTATTTGTGAAAATGAGCTCGAATATTTCTAAGAAAACTACTTATTCAGTATTAGGGAATAATAAAATGAAAAATTCTTATTCATCTAAACTACTAATTATTTTTATTGTTCAGCTACTAATTAATCGTGGTAATGATAAATAGTCAAACGAGTGAATTTGTAGTATTCTATAGCTTTTTAAGTCGGTCTTAAATCAGTTAAGAGAAGTCTTCCTTGGACCAACCCGAACTGGGTTCTTTGGATAAAATAAACTTTTGCAAAACTTGTACCCTTCCGAATTAGACACGAATAAATTAAATTTTTAAATTCTAACTCGTTGGCCACGAGGAAGAATTTAATTTGGAAACTTTACATTACCTTTGACCTCTCTAGAATTCCATTCAGAACCACCGAATTGAAATTCAAATGTAGATACCTTATTCAATTACGCTTTTACAAGCACTTCTCGAATTGGAAAATTCTCTGTACTTTGAGTACCTACCTAATACATAAAAGAGACCATTATACCGGTATTTACTCAGGTCTTCTATAGCAAATCTATACAAATATTCAAATTCAAATTCAATTTTATTTATTTCATGTAGGCCAACTTGTAGCTCTTATGACACGTTATAAATCTACCACCGGTTCGGAATGCAGATTCTGCTGAGAAGAAACTCAGCAGTTGCTCTTTTCATAACAATATGTTACACTATTGATGTATAACTACATAATATTACAATATAATAACTTATTACACTTTCCGTCTGTCTGTTTGTTTGTTTATTTGTTGCCGCTAATCTCGAGAACTTTCTTAACTGACTTTCGAAAAAGGAGGACAAGAAGTTGTCCTAATGCTGCAGTGGTTCTGCCCTCCTAAACTGTGGGGATTTCGGAACTGTCGATTGTGAATTGAAGAAGCGGACGAAGTCGCGGGCGTCCTCTAGTATTTAATAATTTATTTGGGTCATTCTCACTAGTACCAAAATTCAAAATTATTTATTTCATGTAGGCCAGCTTGAAGCTCTTATGACACGTCATGAATTTACCACCGGTTCGGTACCTACACCTGATTATTACTTTTTTAGTGGCTACTTTACTTTTATAATATATTTTTAATTTTAGGTATTGTGTTTACTATAATATGGGCTTAAATAAATAAAATAGGCATAACTTTTGTATTTATAGCGATCATTGTTTCTTTCACTATCGTACTTCATTTATCTTACCTAGCTTTATTCGATTATATAAATTATTGCTAAAATCTCCTTCAAATACGTACGTTAGTACATTTACTTTTCAATTACTTTATATAAAGACTTGTTTTTTAATAAAAAGCTAATTAAAATTTACAAAGGATTGAAAATAAATAGCCCCTGACTAATGCTGAGATATATAGCGCGTGCTCTGACGGAGCTCGGACTTAAGATAGAGTTAAAACGAAACAAAAATATGCTCTGACATAAATCTATCTCACATATATATACACAGAGCGGGAGTGCGGTCTATAGCTGATCTCAGCCTAAGACTGGTGACCTGGTTGTGCTTTAGTCCCGATGGATGCGAGTTAACTTGGAAGAGAATATAATTATAGCAATTTTATCAATCCCCTAATCCAGTTCTACGCAGAATCGTATACAATAGCTGTTTTATTATTCTTATATCATAACGTCAGTATAAAGATGGCATAAAATATTTACCGCTTCTTAACGACCCTCTTTTTGAATTATAAATAAAATGGCTTTTATTATTTCTTTTGTACTTTAATTATCCACTGGGTATAATTACTTAGTGCATTAATTATTCCATTCAAACATAATTATGTCGAACACCCATTACTCTACGAAGTATTCTTTGAACAAATTGGTAATAATAAAATGAATGGATGGAATTTAATACTACGCTTTATTTAGTTTAATAAGTCTACATGCATTATGAAACTTTAAATAATATAACGTCGTCATAATCAAACGGACGTCATATTCAAACTTTTGAAGTCGATGTATCACAGATGACACGTTTAAAGGAATTTGAATGAAATTATAATGTATGTACATCATACAAGCAAAACCAAAAAAATAACAAGTAAACAAAACATAAGCGGTCCTATCGCTGAGAAGCAATCATTTTCAGACAACCAACACAAACACAAGAGGTATTTTTGTATCCTGTTCGAATATGAACCCGTCAAACTTATCGGGATTTTGTAGATACGCTCTTAAAAGTAATATTAGAACCTGTAGTCTATGAAATTTCCTAAAAATGAGTAATTTTTTTCGAGTCCGCCGAGCTAAGTCAGAACAGCTCTATATGATAGGTTAGATAGCTCTCAGCATTAGTGTCTAGTTGCTTACACTGAACACAGTGGAAGCAACTGGATACAAAAAGGGTCTACGTTTGCGCAGTTTTGTTTGATTTCATATTGATTGTATGAAACTAACATATTCAATAGTAGCTTGTACCCTATAAGACACAAATGTGTCCATGTTTGCGCAGCGTCTAAACCTTTCGGAAAATCCTTGTAAGATGTTATATATCAGTGTCATGTTGTTATCATCATCACCACCAACCTACGGCTCACTTGTCACTGAGCGAAGATTTCCTCTCAGATAAGGATTATTGGCTACGGTCCATGCTGGTGCAATGCGAATTGGCAGACCTTTGGGAGCATTGAGAACTCTCAGGTGTGCAGTTTTCCTTCACCGTGGAAGCATGTGAGATTAATTGTTTCATAATAACTCCGAGTCATATAAAATTAGAGGTGCGGGCCAAAGATCGGATCTGCGACCCCCCTTATGAGAAACTGCAGTCCCAACCTTTATGTAGATTTCTATTGCTCAAGTAGACTAGCCAGTTCCTTTGATGAAATCGTAGTAAGTGAAGTCTGCCAATCCGCATATTTCCAGCGTTGAGAACTTTGGCTAAATCCCTTCTCATTCCGAGAAGAGAATCTTGTTCAGTAATGCCGACGACGGTGGATTTAGATGATAGTGACGATAATGAATATTAATTTACCCCGTCACACATTCTAAATAGTACTGATTGTAATTACAAGATTGTGGTAAGCGTTTAATTCAATTTCTCTTCAGTTCACACCAGCGTGCTACATTCACTGCGAATTGTATGGTGTAGGATGTGAGCGAAGAGCGAGCTTCAAAAATAAGTTTAAGTCAGTTAGTTAAGCACAATTAAATTAAGCAAAATTAAACACTTTTGTAAGATATTTGGTGGTGCTTGAAAGTATTTTTTCTTCAGTAATATAGTGGCAATGTCCTCTCAACTAAATCTAGCCATCTAGCCACAGTGCTCTTTTGCACAGAGATTAGATATCTGTGTGCCACAAATTACAGTGCTCAATTAATAATGTGTGCAAAAAAGCAGTTGAATTCCGATCCACCTAGTTTAATTCCGATGAGACGGAAATCCGACACGAGCGAAGAGAGATCAGGTGCAATATCCACTTTCAGGGTTTTACATGCTCTCTGAGGTGAAATGTCACATACATTGTAATTTTGGGCTAGTATTGATAATTTCTCGAAAGAAACCCCCAATTCATTAATTTTTGCCTGCCCAGCACCTCGACATCCGCAGTCCAACATGCTAACTAATAAACCAACAAACCGAGTCAGTTACAATATATTTTTAAATATTTTCGATATCAAATTAGTGCAAATCGAAAACAAATTACTGACTTTTTAACTAACAAATTTTGAACATCGATTAACATTTACTTCACGATGCTGACCCTTACAGTAAAAGTTAAAACAATAAAATTTAAAAAATCGCTAGACGTTCATAACTCGGAGCATATAAACTACGAGGGTGTGTAGAGCCAAGTTGGCGGCTGAATGCCTCGTGCATAATGCATTGTGTCGCGACCTTTGAGCCTCGGTCGCGTTATAAGAAGGGGCTATTTCGAATTTTACACCATTTTCTGGTTCAAGAAAATCCAGTTACATCATAATAACTATAGTTTTTATTTCAGTCTTTCTTAACATCTCAATAAATATAGCATAGACGCTGGAGAAAAAGCATCCTACCCTGTTCCTTGGTCTACCGCAAAGATGCGTATTGAATCACCATGACTTCAATGAAACTGTATTGCACTAGACCACACTAGGTACAACAGAGAGGCGAGGAGAGCTGGTCACAGACACCCTATACAATATGAGGTTTTTTAAAACTATTCTACAGCAAATACCTTATTTGCTGGTAACGGTAGCTAACTCGCTAGTTACGCCACCTAGTTTAAGAAAACTAATTAAAACCAATCAAACTTGATTGGACAGATTCCCAATTCTGGACAAAGGTCTCTAGCATAGATTTCCACAAGACTCGGTCTTAATACCGATCTATAATTTTACTATAGTGGTTGGAAAATTAGTTATAACTATACATATTTTATTTTGAAATGTTCGATAGAGCTATTTACCAACAATTTATGGTTGAAAAGTGTTAAGAAAATTGCAACTACGAGTGAAATAGTAAAAGTTAAATAGAAATTCTTAAAAAAGTGTCGGAAGTTTCACTTTGTACTGAATTAAAGTTGCGGAACGAAAAAAGGCAATTTTTTAACATTGTTCTTTTTGTTCGATCGTCATTAAAGTTTGAGTTCAAGATATTCGATGTTTTTGTGGAAGTTTTAAAATAGTTCCTTGCATAATATTTTTTCAAGCTATTTTAATACTTTTATGCATTATGCAATCCTACATCCTATGCAATTATTATACCCAGTATAATAATTTTCAAAGCCTTGTGTAAAGGTTCTATTTGGATTTCTACGAAGTTTGGTCTAGTATTTTCTTCGTGTTTTTTCAGTGTTCGTAGCTGCTGGTCCATGTCAGTCATCTTCGGTCTCATTATTTGTGGGTTGCATCATCTTAAAACGAATGATAGCCTTGCGGGAACATTCCACCCCAGTAGGTAAATCAGTCTATTTGTCTAGGTAAACATTCTCTACCTCAGTAGTCCAACAGGTAAAGGTGCGGACTGAAAACTGAAAGGGAGCAGGTTCGAACCCCACCCGTTGCACTAGCGGAATATTGGTTAAGTTCGGCTAAGCTAATATTCTTTAAAAAATAAAAGGGAACGGAGATATTTTTCCTTTTACGTCGATATTAATTGGGAGATTTACGCACAGTTTGTTTAAGCTTAAAGGTTACCCTAGAGCCTCTGAAAACTTTACTTTAGTATGGATAGAATTTCTTTTTTTACTTATGTAAAAAGCTCGTCACAAAGAACAAGAAAAAGATTTTCAAATGAGATTAAATGACATACAAAAGTACCAAAATACAATTCCAATTACTTACATTAAATATAGCACACAATACCGGCCCACGCTCATACTCTCCATCTCAAATACCATTCATACCATTACAAAACGATAAGGAGAATTCAAATGGCCGCAAAAGCTGTAAGAGGGTGTATTTTCAGTGCTTAAATTCAGCGACAGCAGGCATATGTGACGTAATTAATGGAGTCACTTCAGTCATCAGAATCATCTTGTGTGTATCCATAAAGATCGGTATGCCCAGCCCTTGATTACAATAACATCAAAATCGATCTAGCGTTCCGTTGTCGTGGCGTATAGAAACCGATTAGAGAAATGGGTTTAATTTACATACAGTAGATAATTATACTTCAACATTTTTTTTATACTTAGACAAGTTAGCCCATCGCCATGTTAAATTGCATCGTCATTAATTACAAAGAGATCGCAGTCAAAGACTATCTTCAGCATAAAAAGCTTATACTTCTGTGGCCACCACCACCAGACTAGACTAGAAACTTACAAAGCAAAGACCACACTGCTTACCACTGTACCAGGGTGGTCATCATTTGCGGTCTCGTGTCCAAGACGACCGCCTTGTAGAATATGATCACCTACATAATTGGACGGGCATTCGACGGGCACAGATCGAACCGTGGGCCGACCTCTCATCAGCGCGCGACGTGACCCGGGTACAGAAAAAAATCTCGATTTCAAATTGGAATATGAAATTATCAGGAGCCCGAGGGACGCCATATTGGATTGTTTTGTTCTGTGTAAACGTTTAAATCGTATTTTATTGTAACAGGCCCCAAATGATATTATTTTATTTCATGGCTATATTCATTCGGTAAATAGATATTTGGATAATCTATACCTAATGCCTACCTATAATAAAACAGTAACGGAACGAATTCTGTATACTGAATATATTTTGAAGATTTTAGTCGGAGGATGCTTTATTATCAATACTGAGCCCACAACAATTTTTTTTTGAATTTTTTGTCGCTCTGTCTGTCTGTATGTGCACGCATCACGTGAAAACTACTAAACGGATTTATATGAAATTTGGCATACTCCGGGTCAATATAATATAAGATATTTTTATCCTGATAAATAATAAGGTTTATCCGGGGTGGGGGATGAAAGTTTTTGTTGATTTTGCTCCATAACTTCGTCAAATCTAAACCTAATTTAATAATTCTTTTTTTATTATAAATTGTGTACTATTATAAATATTTTGTCTAATGTTGGTGAAGATCTACTAAATATTATCGGAGATAGAGAACATAACTTATCGTGGATAGTAGCAAGTCACTCTTTCAACGCGGACGAAGTCGCGGGAATCAACTAAATGTATAAAGTATTTAATATAGTAGCTTTTTATATAATTTTTTTATATAATTTTTATGTTTATCGCCGTCTGATAAATTAGTCATGGTAATTTAAAACATCACTAATCCCCATTTTCACCAACGTTCCTTAGTTTTTACGGTATACCTAATTTAGTTTTCACAACCAAAAGGAACACCTTAAGGAAAGGAAATGACATTGCGTAAGGAATTTGTATTTAGGGGTTACCTACGTAAAGATAGGATATGATTCAGATATAGTTGGTAAAAACGAGCATTAACCTCCTTTTTCGTGTTGTAACAAATTTTTATCTATATCCATTCTGTCAGAAAATAATATTTTCAACACACTTGCTCATAAAATGGCTCCCGGTTCACCGCAACTAGGCACACAATGACACCTTTAACTCGAACTGTGACTTTTGATTACTATTATTCACAATGTGAGTTATAGAATTATTTTTTTTAATTTTATTGGTTGAGTTGCTTTGTTCTTAAAAAAGTTTCTATTACAAAAAAGATCCTACCTATTGCTAAGATACCTATTGCTTGCTCATTTCATACAACTTCGTATTTAAATAGATAATTTCAACTTGTACGTGTTTAATAAATAAAACTGTCACTCAAATATAACTTTTGTTTTTCTGTAATAAAGAAAACTCGAAATTCCCCATTTTGTACGTGGCTATCCGAGAAAAGCCAAAAAAAAAAAGAAAGCTCATTCTTTTAGTCTATGGCCATTAAAGGTGCGCGCGCATTCCGGAAAACTGATTAAATCAAATAAACACCTGAATAGGCTGTATGGTCGTTGATCTTTGCCTGCCCTCAAGAGCATCTCAAGAGGGCGAACAAAAGAACAACATTAATTTTTCCCGCCATTGCGAAAAAATTTTCACAACTCGTTTTCACTGTTTTGTACCATAATATACTATTTTAGTATTATTTTCTTCACAAGTGTGTTGAAAAACGTCGTATGATACACGTGTATATTGATGATTACCGTCCTCGGCTAACTTAAGACCCTCACCTAACGGCTCGGGTCTCAATAGCGCCTCAGCGGTAATCACCAACTTTTACACTTGTACCATAATGTACTATTATGTATCTTTGCCGTGGAGCGATTACAAATCGCTTCAAAACTAATTCGCCATTAGGACAGGTCGTGCATAATTCAACGGGCCCCGCTTACATTTGCATCCATTATTTGAAAGGAAAATCGATCTAAATAAAACATAACGTTCGATCATACGATCTAGTGAATAGCTTATTACACGACTGCCCAAAAAAGGACTGTAATTCAGGAATCATGTATGTGTGTACGTACTCATGTGTGTTTCTTTATACCACCATTATTTTTAAATGCCTGTACAGATTTGGATGTAAATGGTAACGTTGGAATCATTACATAATCTCGAGTGGTACTAGCTATTTTGATATTCTTTAAAGCAGGGTTTTTTATTTTGTGTTTTAATAATTTGCTGTCGGTTATTTGGTGCGCAAAACAAATTACTGAAATCGCTTTGCGGCTAGATTGTAATATCGCTTCGGGGAGATATTCGGTTATGAAACTGATAGCTGATATGAGTATCAGTTGATTGATTTGAAACCATTTTAGCGTGCCACTGTTCCCACCGCCTACATATTATATAACTAGCTTTTGCCCCCGAATTAGTCCGCGTATAATTAGGTTTTTAAAAATCCCTCAGAAACTCTCTCTTTTTCCCGGATAAAAAGTAACATAACACTCTCCAAGTCCTCAATTATACTGATGCAAAAAATCAAGTCAATCTGTCGATCCATTGCTGCGTGATTAAAAGACAAATCAACAAACAAATCCCCTCGTATTTTTAATATTATTATATTAGTTAGTATAAGTCCGATATCGTTTCCGATTTTTTTTTTGTTTTTTGAGACAATAAAACGCATCATCCAATATATCAAAAAATTATTCCCGTGTGAAGTATGAATCGCTTGCAAATGTATTTAATTTAATGAAAATGATTTAATGTGCAGAAATACTATTAAAATATTTTGCGTATTTTCGAATCGCTGGTTTGCTAAATGAAAATAATATGTATTATAGTTTGCTAAGCCTACACTATAGACAGATGAAATTAGTTAGAGGATTAGTTTATGTCACAGTGAAAGATTGGTTTTTTGGCTGACATATGGAATAAAGATAGCTTATCCCTAGGATTAACATATCTGCTACATTTTAGCCCGGAAAATTAAAGAGTACCCGCAGGAATTAGAAAACCTTAATCCACGCGGACCTAGTCGCGTGCATCATCTTGTAATCTACTTCTTTAAATAATTAATCTTAAATAATGACTAATAAATTTGATGAAACAATAAAATTCACCCTTCTACCTTGAGAGTTGTTGTCTTGTTCTATATTTCAAAAATACGAATTACGTTTTACATTATATCCAAAATTTTATGATCCAATAACATTTCAGTAAGGATATGTTATTGGAAATTAAATTATTCATGAGAAAACGATACGGCACTTCGGGGTCGAGTTTACGCGCGAATTTGAGATTAAAGCTCTATAATGTGGCGTTATTGCACGTATAATAATGTATTTATTGTAACTTTTAGGGGGAATATATAATTAACTTCAATGTTTATTTAAGTGAGTAGTATATTATGATCACTTTTATGTGTACAATAAAATTCGTTATTCGTAAGTAGGCTACTTAAAAACATCATCGAAAATACACGATCGCAGACTTATAAAAGATGGTAAATGTCAATGCGGATGAAGTCGTGGGCATCAGTAATATTATATTATCTATGTAACAGTTTAAAAGATCTGAAAGAAGTGTCTTTACTTCAAACAAAAGCCTGAGGTGAGGCATAGACAACACAATTTTTTTCTTTAACCTTAGTGACATGGTCGTGATCCGGTAAGATGTTATAATGCCGCGTGTGGGCTCGGGATGTAGCCGGTGATGGGGCGAGACGGCTGACGGACGGGGGCACGTTTCATTGACAACACAAATCTTTTCCGGTCGCCGCCCGCCCACTGTGAGCCCAGGGCGGGTGGCGCAAGTCAAAGGGAAAACATTAAAAAAAAATTTATACTTATAATAAATTATGTAGACGGAAGCGGTGTCTCTGACCGGTAATTGTTGGTTGGTAATTGATGACTTCAGACGAGTCGCTAGGAACCGCTGGTTACAGGTGGCGCAAGATCGAGAACTGCGGATATCCAGAACTAAATGTCTATAAAAATAATAAAGAATAAAGAAAAAATGATAAAGAAGAAGAAAAATAACAACACTACTATTTCGAAGTTCTCCTAGAGGATTCTTTCAGTAGCCTCCATATATCTTCCCTCTCATTCCTTTCACCTTACGTTCCGTTTCTACACATACGTATATATTTTTATCGGAAGCATGTATCCCATATACACTCGAAACAATAGAAAGATCTTCCCCTGGGCTAGTGTTAGGGGGGAAGGGGATAAATGTGGAGTAGCTACCTAAAGACAAGTAAGTTTACTAATGGAGTTCCAATTTTAAGTCCTTAATTTCAAAACTCGAGAAACAGTAATCTCTCTTGCCTTGTACCTCTTCTCAATAAAAACCAATACGCGGCCTTTTACGTTTGACTTCGAAGGGCCGTTAAATTACAAGGGACAGGCTCTTATTTATTTGACAGATACGAGTAAAAACTTGACTCGGGATAGATTAAGTGCTGTCCTTCAAACGTCGTGTCGTCGTTCAAATCCTTTTCTTTTCACGAGAAAAATGTTGAAAAATGAAAAACGTAATTCGACTGAGCGAAATTGGATATAACGTCCATAATATTGATTTTGATTTTATAAAACGTAGCTTGTGTCACCCAGACCATAATGACGAATTGATAGACGCCACATTCATCAAAATCGGCTCAGTAGGTAGCGTTACGGTGGAAGATACGAAAATGAACATAATATATCAATACCTTTTTTCTTTTGTCGTAGGCGAGTAAAAATATTCAAGTTTTTAACATAGACAGCTTATTTAACCTGATCTATTTGACTCGCTTTTCCTCTTTTTTTTTTTTATATGTGTTCCTCCCTTTTAACTGGCTGCGATCACGCCTGATGGTAAGTGAAGATGCAGCCTAAGATGGAACGCCCTTGCCTAGAAGATGCCTATTCACTCTTGATTTGAAGGTACCCAAATTGTAGTTAGAGGGAAAAACGGCAGCCGGAAGAGCATTCCAAATTTTAGCGGTGCGTATCAGGTACGAGGAATTTCTCTCTGAAATTAATATAATTAGGAACTACTATTATGTTTTCATCCAGAAATAGTGTAGCTCCGAGAAGGGATGCAATATACACCAATGCAATATACGAGAGCTCTTTGGCGGCCGTATTTTCCGTCATACAAGTAAGTACTCGTACTTTAGCCAATTTACACTATAACTTTATTAACCCCAACCGCAAGAACGACGGGATGTTATAAGTTTAACGTGTCTGTGTATGTGTGTGTGTGTGACATCGTAGCAGCCGAACGGATGAAGCAATGATGAACCAAAACCAAACCAATTGATTTTGTTTTTTTTTTACTTGAAAGGTGAATTAGTCGGGAGTGTTCCTAGCTATGTTTGATGAAAAATTGTCCAAGATGGCCGCCGCCACAAAATGGCGGATTACATATTTTTATTTTAACGATTACTGACTAGCGATTAGGATGTTGTAACATTTCGGGGATGTTTTACATTTTTTAATTTACACTTACACTTGTAAATAGCTTTTGCCTCCGCGATTTCGTCTGCATGGTATTAGATTTTTGCAAATCTTGCGAGAACTCGTTTTTTTTTTTTTTTAAATAAAAAGTAATTCATGTCACTCTGCAAGTCTGCAATTATGTCCATAAAAGAATTAAAAGCCTAAAACCTCTCATGGATAGATGTACCTTAAAAAATGATAGAGTTCTTTTCTTTTTTTGAAAAAGTATATTTCCAAGTATAAGTATAGCCAAGCTGAACTTGACTTATATTCTCCTCTCCCCTCCAAATAAGCGAAAAGCTTGTGCTAGGAGTTAATACGATAATAGTGCAACGGGTGGAGTTCGAACCTGCGACCTTTCAGTTTTCAGTACGCACCTTTAACCGTTGGGCTATTGAGGCGTAAATATCATAAAAACATTCATCCCCTATTTAACGCCTTTGAGGGTACAAAAAAGATTTCTTCATTTATAATCGAAGGTCCAAATAAAAAGTTTCGCGGAAATAACTACAAAAGTGACAAACTTTCACATACAAAATTTTCACCTCCCCTTGTAAATGACTAATTGGAGTCAATGTTACAAAGGACGATCGACTGACGATAATTCCTGCATAATTAATTCAAATCTTTAATCAAAACTGAATTTCATGTTACACGTAAAAAATTACAATTAAAACAGAGTGGATTCCTCGATGAACAGAATGTCAGGCCATTTCTCAATTAAAACGTTAATTACTAATGAGCAGGGGACGCGGCGACCTTTGTAATATTAAAGTGGAGCCTGGTAGGCTTGTTAAGAGTGCGTTTCCGCATATCGGGTGACTTTCGGTACATATTGTGACTAAGTTAAACCAAATAAGATGGAAATAAAAATTGCTACACATAGATTGGTCTTTAATCTCCAAATCTTGGGAGTTGATTTTGTTCAAAATCTCAATTTTTAGTACTATAAAAATTATTTTCCGTCACCTCTTCACACAAAATTCACGATTTTGGGGTGACTTTAGGTACATTTCTTGTATATAATATACCCGTTTTATGTAATTAAAAAATACTATCTGTTAGCAGATATGTTCAACTCAAAATCTTGGAGAGAAAAATATCAAAAATATTACAAATAGTATAAAAAATAAAATATAGCATCGCGTGTACTTTTTTCACATATTTTCGTTTAAACCGAACCTTAAAATAGTGTGCAATAAGGCTTATTTTGATTTTACTCGGTCTCTGGTTTGATTTCATTTCAAAATTCGAAATTCAAATATCAATCAGTCGGCGTTTGACCGCCTTTCTGAGTGGAGGCTGCGCTGGTTGTAAGCAGATGCTGGTATCGAAAAACATCGCTGTACGAACACGAAATAGTTCATAGCAAACCAAATTGATACTTTATATATTTTGAAAAGAAAGGTAAGTAACTAAGTACTAGGTACCTGTGGTACCTTCAATATAATAGCATTATTTTATTATTTGATAGAATTTCGAAATTTCTTGCAAAGTTATATTCCCCGAATGTAGTACTGACCTGCATGTATACCTCGAAAACTTCTATTGGAACTCCTAGATCTTTAGAGTTAATTGTATCGAGTTTGGGCTCGTTTTGTAAGTTATGATGAGATCTTACCACTGGACTTGTTGGAGTGACCTGATGGTATACTTCGAAGACTACTACTGGATCTTCTAGACGGCTACAGCTAGTTATAGCGAGTTTGGGCTCGTTTTGTAAGTAATGATGAGATCTTACCACTGGACTTGTTGGAGTGACCTGATGGTATACTGCGAAGACTACTACTGGATCTTCTAGACGGCTACAGCTAGTTATAGCGAGTTTGGGCTCGTTTTGTAAGTAATGATGAGATCTTACCACTGGACTTGTTGGAGTGACCTGATGGTATACTTCGAAGACTACTACTGGATCTTCTAGACGGCTACAGCTAGTTATATCGAGTTTGGGCTCGTTTTGTAAGTAATGATGAGATCTTACCACTGGACTTGTTGGAGTGACCTGATAGTATACTTCGAAGACTTCTATTGGAACTCCTAGATCTTTACAGTTAGTTATATAGAGTTTGGGCTCGATTTGTAAGTAATGATGAGGTCTTACCACTGGACTTGTTGGAGTGACTTGGTGGTATACCTCGAAGACTTCTATTGCAACTCCTAGATCTTTACAGCTAGTTGTATCGAGTTTGGGCTCGTTTTGTAAGTTATGATGAGATCTTACCACTGGACTTGTTGGAGTGACTTGGTGGTATACCTCGAAGACTTCTATTGGAACTCCTAGATCTTTACAACTAGTTATATCGAATTTGGGCTCGTTTTGTAAGTTATGATGAGATCTTACCACTGGACTTGTTGGAGTGACCTGATGGTATACTTCGAAGACTACTACTGGATCTTCTAGACGGCTACAGCTAGTTATATCGAGTTTGGGCTCGTTTTGTAAGTAATGATGAGATCTTACCACTGGACTTGTTGGAGTGACCTGATGGTATACTTCGAAGACTACTACTGGATCTTCTAGACGGCTACAGCTAGTTATATCGAGTTTGGGCTCGTTTTGTAAGTTATGATGAGATCTTACCACTGGACTTGTTGGAGTGACCTGATGGTATACTTTGAAGACTACTACTGGATCTTCCAGACGGCTACAGCTAGTTATATCGAGTTTGGGCTCGGTTTGTAAGTAATGATGAGATCTTACCACTGGACTTGTTGGAGTGACTTGGTGGTATACCTCGAAGACTTCTATTGGAACTCCTAGATCTTTACAGCTAGTTATATCGAGTTTGGACTCGTTTTGTAAGTTATGATGAGATCTTACCACTGGACTTGTTGGAGTGACCTGATGGTATACTTCGAAGACTACTACTGGATCTTCTAGACGGCTACAGCTAGTTATATCGAGTTTGGGCTCGTTTTGTAAGTAATGATGAGATCTTACCACTAGACTTGTTGGAGTGACCTGATGGTATACTTCGAAGACTACTACTGGATCTTCTAGACGGCTACAGCTAGTTATATCGAGTTTGGGCTCGTTTTGTAAGTAATGATGAGATCTTACCACTGGACTTGTTGGAGTGACCTGATGGTATACTTCGAAGACTACTACTGGATCTTCTAGACGGCTACAGCTAGTTATATCGAATTTGGGCTCGTTTTGTAAGTAACGATGAGATCTTACCACTGGACTTGTTGGAGTGACTTGGTGGTATACCTCGAAGACTTCTATTGGAACTCCTAGATCTTTACAGCTAGTTATATCGAGTTTGGGCTCGTTTTGTAAGTTATGATGAGATCTTACCACTGGACTTGTTGGAGTGACCTGATGGTATACCTCGAAGACTTCTATTGGAACTCCTAGATCTTTAGAGTTAGTTGTATTGAGTTTTGGCTCGTTTTGTAAGTTATGATGATTAGATCTTGGAGTTCCAATAGAAGTCTTCTATTAGTCTTCGAGATATACCATCAGGTCACTCCAACAAGTCCAGTGGTAAGATCTCATCATTACTTACAAAACGAGCCCAAACTCGATTTAACTAGCTGTAGCCGTCTAGAAGATCCAGTAGTAGTCTTTGAAGTATACCATCAGGTCACTCCAACAAGTCCAGTGGTAAGATCTCATCATAACTTACAAAACGAGCCCAAACTCGATATAACTAGCTGTAAAGATCTAGGAGTTCCAATAGAAGTCTTCGAGGTATACCACCAAGTCACTCCAACAAGTTCAGTGGTAAGATCTCATCATTACTTACAAAACGAGCCCAAACTCGATATAACTAGCTGTAAAGATCTAGGAGTTCCAATAGAAGTCTTCGAGGTATACCACCAAGTCACTCCAACAAGTCCAGTGGTAAGATCTCATCATTACTTACAAAACGAGCCCAAACTCGATATAACTAGCTGTAGCTGTCTAGAAGATCCAGTAGTAGTCTTCGAAGTATACCATCAGGTCACTCCAACAAGTCCAGTGGTAAGATCTCATCATTACTTACAAAACGAGCCCAAACTCGATATAACTAGCTGTAGCCGTCTAGAAGATCCAGTAGTAGTCTTCGAAGTATACCATCAGGTCACTCCAACAAGTCCAGTGGTAAGATCTCATCCGAACTTACAAAACGAGCCCAAACTCGATATAACTAGCTGTAAAGATCTAGGAGTTCCAATAGAAGTCTTCGAGGTATACCACCAAGTCACTCCAACAAGTCCAGTGGTAAGATCTCATCATTACTTACAAAACGAGCCCAAACTCGATATAACTAGCTGTAGCTGTCTAGAAGATCCAGTAGTATAGTCTTCGAAGTATACCATCAGGTCACTCCAACAAGTCCAGTGGTAAGATCTCATCATTACTTACAAAACGAGCCCAAACTCGATATAACTAGCTGTAGCTGTCTAGAAGATCCAGTAGTAGTCTTCGAAGTATACCATCAGGTCACTCCAACAAGTCCAGTGGTAAGATCTCATCATTACTTACAAAACGAGCCCAAACTCGATATAACTAGCTGTAGCCGTCTAGAAGATCCAGTAGTAGTCTTCGAAGTATACCATCAGGTCACTCCAACAAGTCCAGTGGTAAGATCTCATCCGAACTTACAAAACGAGCCCAAACTCGATATAACTAGCTGTAAAGATCTAGGAGTTCCAATAGAAGTCTTCGAGGTATACCACCAAGTCACTCCAACAAGTCCAGTGGTAAGATCTCATCATTACTTACAAAACGAGCCCAAACTCGATATAACTAGCTGTAGCTGTCTAGAAGATCCAGTAGTAGTCTTCGAAGTATACCATCAGGTCACTCCAATAAGGCCAGTGGTAAGATCTCATCATAACTTACAAAACGAGCCCAAACTCAATACAACTAACTCTAAAGATCTAGGAGTTCCAATAGAAGTTTTCGAGGTATACATGCAGGTCAGTACTACATTCGGGGAATGTAACTTTGCAAGAAATTTCGAAATTCTATCAAATAATAAAATAATGCTATTATATTGAAGGTACCATAGGTACCTAGTACTTAGTTTCTTCTTTTCAAAATATATTATCAATTTGGTTTGCTCAACTTAGACTTAGATTTAGAATTAAACTTAGACTTAGACTAAGTCTGAGTTCAAATCTAAGCCTAAGTCTAACACTAAGACTAAGTCTTAGACTAATACTAAGTCTAAGTCTATATCTTAGTCTTAGTGTTAGACTTAGACTTAGCTTAGACTTAGACTCAGACTTAAAGAGACTTAGTCTTAGTCTAAGTCTAAGACTAAGTCTAAGTCTTAGTCTTAGTGTTAGACTTAGGCTCAGACTTAAAGAGACTTAGTCTTAGTCTAATGCATTTCCCAGTGGCTTAAAAAAGTCTAAATCTAAGTCTAAGACTAAGACTAAATCTAAGTCTAACTTAGTGTACAGCAAGTCCGGACGAAAATAAAAAATAAAAAAATAAAACATAAACAATTTATATCCAAGTATCAAAACAAGTTAATTCACTCATTTTTAACGCAGCTTGCCCGCGCCTGTGTGTGCGTGTGAACGGTGCATGTGTAGAAGTGCGTTTTTATACCTACTCTTTGCGAAATCCCGTCCTTAATGGCTGTACAATTCGTTCAATTTTACCTACTGAAACAAGGGCCTGTTATCGGCGGGCCTACGTCACAGTATAAGGCTCTTCGCACACAAGGTTACGCAAATCTTCGATACCTGATGATTTTGGTTGGTGCGGTATTCACTTAGAGACCAAGTCATTGGGCATTGAAGATTTCATTTTTTAGCCTTGTGTACAAAGGGCCAAAAGTTAACTGCGTCGTTGGTCTGGTAGCTAGCTTGTTACCTATTGTAAAAAAGGAGGTGGGTTGATAAGGCCCAAAATCCGCCCCTCATACACTCGAAAAAAAAAGTTCCAGATTCCGACAAATTGTAAATGTATTTATATACTTGAAGATATAAACTTTATTTTAATATAAAGTTTAGGTGATAAAAAAAATAGTAAGTTACAGAAAATATTACCCAAAAAGAGAGTGTTTCTTTTACTTTTCTTACATTTTCATACATTTTAGTCGTTTTTTAAGCTTTGATTTAATATTTTAGAATGAGGCGCTCCATGAACCAAAATAAATTAATACTCATATAAAAGCTTATAAAAAGGAGCATCATTATCAGTTACGTTTACCATGGTTCATGGAGCGCCTCATTCTAAAATATTAAATCAAAGCTTAAAAAACGACTAAAATGTATGAAAATGTAAGAAAAATAAAAGAAACACTCTCTTTTTGAGTAATATTTTCTGTAAGTTACTATTTTTTTTATCACCTAAACTTTATATTAAAATAAAGTTTATATCTTCAAGTATATAAATACATTTACAATTTGTCGAAATCTGGAACTTTTTTTTTCGAGTGTATGAGGGGCGGATTTTGTTGCCTTATCAACCCACCTCCTTTTTTTGAAAAGAGCAACCGCGGAGCTTATTGCTGGCTCTTTTCGACAGAAAGGGAATTTCGAACCAGTGCACAGTGATAGATTCATCGACGATTCAAAATCACTTGTAAAAGTTTATTAGAATAAAAAAATATTTCTATTCTAATCTTGGTTGGGCCAAAAAATGCATTTTTTTTTAAAGAAAAATTAGCACAGCTGGTTTGATTAATATCCTCCTCTCCCCTCTAAATAAGCAGAAAGCCTGTGCAATGAGTGGATACGACAATAGTGCAACGGGTGGGGGGGTTCGAATCACCATTCAGTTTTCAGTCCGCACCTATAACCGTTGGGTTATTGAGGCATTGGGTGTTTTGCACTGTTAAAAAATTCTCAGTACTAGCCCGGAACTAAGAAGTAGGCGGTGTGTCACCCCCGTGCCTAGAAGAGCACGTAAAGCTGTCGTTTTTGCGCCTGATCTCTCGCCGGTCATGCCAAATTTCCGTCCAAATGGCCTACGAGAGAATGCACTTATGTTTGCGCACACGCTCACACACCATAATATCTCCCGAACATCTCCAGAAATTTTATATAGTGGAAACCCCCCTTCCCGCCGCCAGATAGCAAATGAAATTTTTCGCACTTGTTTTTCCGTTTGTAAAATTCTTCTACGTTTATCTTATCTTTAGCCCTAGATGTTTTACGTCTATGCGTTTCATGCCCGATGACGGTCGCCCTGTCTGACCGCAGCGCTCGACCCGAATTTGCTAAAATAACTAAAACCCTTAGTAACGCCTCCGTAATAACGCTCCTAAGTCCTCAGCTCTCGTAATGATGACGAATGAGAATTATGCCATTGTTTTGTATTCATGGCAACATGATTTGTTGTTTTATTACATAGGAAAAAACCTCTCTGAAAGTAAAACCTTCCTTTAGGTTTTAGGTACGTTTCGGTGCTAAATAAGTAAGAAACTAATAAAACACTCATATTAAGAATCAATTTAGCAACGCTGAGAAATAATTAAACTGCGAAAAACATAGATTTTAAGTTTCGTAATATTCGAAAACTGTCAAAACAAGGTCAAAACGTCTTTATATGTAAGGAAATAAGAATATTTTTATCTGTGCACCTTTCCAAAAACAAGTCATGAAGTCATGCGATATCCCGATTAGCATGAATATAAGAAAGACACACGTCTCCTTTTTATGGGCTCTCCCTTTTCCTGAGCTCAGCAAACTTTGGTAAACATGTCTCAATAAAGTCCCCCGAGGGACCACTTCCTGTTCAACCAGATAATATTTAAGTCTCCCTTTTTGAGATTATTTATTGCCCCGTCCATACAATATTATTTGTCGGTCTTTCACTTACAAACCCACTATGAGTTTTGTAAAAAACCTACGAGTAATGTGCGGGGCATGTAGTTTGTGGAACTATGATCGTTGGGGTCCCAAATTGCTGGAGTGGTAGTGTTGGCAGGCTACCTACTACTCACCGATGATATCAGATAAGTCACAGAGAGGCGATGGCTACAGACGGCGTAAGACCGTGACATGTGAAAGTTTATATAGGAGACTTACCCACAGCAGACGTCTGTTAATAAAGAGGGAATTATTACTTTTTAAAATGCGAAGAAATTATTTTATGCTTAAATGGTTTTTAGCAGATAGTACCAATAAATTCTTGAAAAGCCGGCATTGCCTTGGTAGTGTCGTGTGGTGCAGGTTGTTACGTTCCCTCAAATATGGTTGAGCGAAGCAATCGCTGGATCATGCGTCATGCTCGTGAACGGGTGCCACCAACGGGAATGGGTCTGCTTTTGTCTGCCTGTCTTAACATGTATTGGATTGTTTTGCATTTTTGAAACTCATTGTGGAAACACTGTATACATAGCATAGTTTTGTTACCTATTGTAAAAAAATTTTTTTTTGAAAAGAGCAACCGCCGAGTTTATTGCTGGCTTTTCTCGGCAGGAACGGTATTCCGAACCAGTGGTAGATTCATCGGCGATTAAAAAGCACTTGTAAAAGTTTATTTGAATAAAAAATATTTCTATTTCTAAAAAAAAAAAAATCTATTTCTAGTGCTTCTGGTGATCCAAATGTTCATGGGCGGTGGTAATCACCTAACATCAGGTAATCTACCTGCTCATTTGCTCGCTATTTATATAAAAAATGTAGATTAGACTTTGTTGAGGTTTTCTGTGTCTGCATAAAAGCAGAGCGTGGCTTTTGCTGCTGCATCGTTCATTGTTCCCGGTGGAATCGGAGTCGTAATTTAGTTCGATGAGGCCTGATTTGCGAGAGGGAACCTACAGGGAAATGAGCAGTAAATGTTAAAAAGAACTGAGACTGATTTTAAATTTTTTGCAGAAGAATCACTATGAGTTTTGCAAAACTACTACGGTAAGCTATCAGCGTTACATTACGTAACGCTGATTAAAAACGATAAAATACAGGCCCTGACTCAAGACTAGCAGATAAGGATTTTTTTATTAAAAGATAGACTTGCACTTGACGAAATCATACCAGAATACAATAATGAGGTCTAGGTTGGAGTGCGATTGCCTAGAAGCTGCCATTCACTCTTAAAGGTACTCAAGTTTTATGTGGCAAGAGACACAAACGCCACAATTAGGTGGTTCGTTTCAGAAACGTTTCGTGCGAGTAGGTTGAATGTCATCTCTGGACTGTCTCAGATTTTCAAATGTACTGTTAGTGTGTGGCCTTTTGTTAGTGTTAATCATAATATTATTTACTGACTTACAGTATACAAGAATGTTAGTCTTATATATGTTATAGTAGCTATGAGACCTTTAGAATTCAAAGAACTAATAAAACACAGCAACAGCCCCTTTCAGAAAACGTTTATGAAAAAATCTAAATAACAAAACTGGCAAGAAACAAAATTAATTCCGGATTTCACCTGTTTTCTATTTTTCTTCCCGCCGGCTTTTCCTGGTCTCATGTATTTAGGTCAAACCGCGCAGCTAAGAAAAGGAAATCGCCAGGATTGACAAGGGTCAATAGGATTTTTTTTTCAACGTAAGATTTGACGTGGTATTGTGTGAGAAATCGTATTCTTTGAAGTTCTAAAACGTATGATTTCACTGCCCGCAACTTTGACCGCGTGGATAAGGTTTTTTAATTCCCGCAGGAACTTTTTGATTTTCCAGAATAAAATGTAGCCTGTGTTAATCCTGGATATGAGCTATCTCCATTCTTCAGCTAAATTGGTTTATTCGTTGTAGCGTGAAGGAGTAACAAACACACACACACAAACTTTCGCTTTTATAATATTAGTGTGATGTGATAGGATTAATTATTATTAGTTCATAAAATATTAAATATCCTTTTTTGACTTTGAGTTATTAATTGGTTTAATACTCAAAGTTTTTTGAATAGAATTTTCTTATACATCATTAGTTTGATGTCAAATTGAAAAGGCAAACTACGTTTGTTATGGGCTTTGTGGCTTACACACTCGTGGTATTAAAAAAAAGAGAGCTATTTCCAAAAATTTATTTTTCACAACGAAACATATCGATACATTAGGTTTTTTATACATTATTATTCTAACCATTTACATAATTGAATCAATTATGACGCTTTTAGAAAATATAAAAAATGAGTATAAATTAATATTAACAACATTTTTAATGTAAATGTTTTACAACGGTTCGTTCTTAAAGATACAATTTATACATTCTTTGTCATAGCATTAATTTTTGGTTTCATCAGCTTCACGAAAACCTGACAGAATCTTAGAAATGCAGCGATTTTTTAGCATTATATATTTTTTTGCTATTATAGTTATGTAATATTTTCGACGAATCTTATACATAAAACAAAATAAATACAAAAATGGATAATCAATAGTTTACACATACTATTATTTTATTTTGCGTGAATTTATTAGTCTGATATGACTAGTTCGTGCAAAATTATTTACAGCAGTAAACTTACTTTAACATGTTTTTATTTAACTCTATTATATATTATTTTTTACTCTATATACAATTTATTTGTTTATTTTACTTTTCATAATGTAGCTATCATTGGAATGCAAATTTCAAAGATGTTAACTTTTAGGTACTAAGTTAGGTGTCTGGGACTGTACGTGTTATTGCAATTTTTGAGATTAGCTATTTTGTAAAGTTCAATAATTTTTACATAAGTACAGAATAAAAAAAAATACGAAGTGTACGAAGCGACTTAAGATTTATGGTGTATTTTTCTTTAGCTGTCATAAAATAGAAAACCTCTCAGAGAAAATCATAACCGATGAACATAGCCGGATGCCTATTAAGTTCTTAAGTTGGTTTTTCACTTGAAGCACGTTTTCATTGTCGCTTACACATTTCTGCGAGATAGCACTTGTTTAACTTTTTAAGACTGCTAGGAATAATAGATTTTAATGTAACAGAGTATGTTTACCGTTTTAACCGAAATCAGCGCTCATCTTATGACGACGTGCCTTATAACTTACACCTTGATTTGTTGTAGTTTCTTATAACTTCGGTTAAATTGGTTAGCGTCACTTATAATAAATTTAAAATAAAATTAAAGACTAAAGGTTGGTATTAATAAATATCTAATCCTTACGATCTGCAATCTAATCCTTCCTTCGATCTTTAATCTAATCCAGGCGAAAATTTAATCTAGATTTGAAGAACTGATTTTAATTGAAGTCCCAAGATAATAGATTGGCAGCCTCCCACCGGTAAAGGCAGTGTTGACAGACCCACCACAAGGTGGACCGACGACATCAGCACAGGCATATAGGGTACCGCTCGAGACAAGCGGTGCAAGATTTGGAAGTAACCTATATCGAACAGTGGACGTCATCAGCTGGTAAACAAGACAAAAAGAAGTGGATGTAGTAAAGTATAAAGTAAATCAGATCGCAATCTCAAAAAGTAAATAGATGGATATTATAATTATTTGGCCTAAATTTTCCACTTTCAAGCTGTAGATTTTTGGTTTGATAATTTATTAATACCAGCCGCAAACAAAGAAGTTAAATCCAACTTATCAACAACGTAGTTTAAAACAAAAGTTTTCCGAGCAACACCAGGCTAATCAATTTCACTGTTGACACAAAATATGTTGGAAATTATCGAAGTCACTCCGCACTCAGCACTCGTCCCAAGTCTAAACAAGTAAAGTTTTCAACAAACAAGTCCCCAATTAAAGGTCGATTCACGCTTTGCCGAGGCCATAAGGTGCCGAGTTAGGACTGAGTTTTAACCTTGTCACGGACTAATTTAATTATGTCTTAACTTTTGATGCTAAAAACAGCTTGTTCTTGTTGTTTATCTTCATTTCAGTTTGAAGAACTAAGTGTTTTTATTTGACACTAAAGTTGAGTTAATTGAGTGGAAATTTCCCTTTCTTTTAATGAGTTTTATGTTGTTTTACAAACTCGACCTGACTACAGATTAGTCAAAATTATGTCAGTTTGTAAATATTTAAATTCTTTTATGCTTATTTTTCGCAATCTTCTGGTAAACTTTAACCGACAAACGTTTTGTCAGTTTTCATTACAATAACCTCAAAACGTCGAATTTATTCCTAGATTAAACGTCACTCGGTGACATAGGCCTTTTCTGTCTATTGATTAATAATACTATCTATAGTTCTAAGTTTCTCAGAACTTTCATTTTCATTTTTATTTTTATTGATGATTTTTAATACAGAGTTGACATAATTACTACAGGTAATAACGTCATCTAGTTTACCATTTTTTGCGCATTTATTTGTTAAAAAGCCAGCATAGCTATCTTTTGCAATAATTTCAACTACAGCCTGCACTGTAGCATAAACAGTAGGTTGTTTAAAAATTCAACACACAAGGTTCGAAACTCAGCTGAAACTCAACACGATGTAGCCTCAACGCACCACTCGCAGTTCACGTCACCGCACTTTTACACCAACCGAGCAGGTCACGCGAGGATCAGCAGCGCCAGCAGCCACAGCCAGCAGTAGCAGCAGCGAAAGCGCGGCGCCGCGTCGGGCAGCGGCCACCCCTCGCCCCACGGGGACTCGGCGGGTCCCCGCGCTTCCGGTCACATTGTTGTCACCATTTCTGTCCAAGCAGAACTGACCGTCAGCGAGCAATTGAAAATAATTTAAATATCGTGGGGGTTTGTTGGTGTGTACTGCTCCTGATTGTAAGTATCTTTGACCATTTAGCCGGGACGAGCCTTTACGCAGATTTAGTGCTGAATATATTCTGCCACTTTCTGCGGTGAGGTGGGGTGGGGTGTACGTACAGCCTACGTACAGCACACATTTACTCACTTCCGCACACTCTAGTAAAGAATCTTTCGGAACCGGGATAAATGGTAGGAGTAGGTCTGTGAAGTCCTTTCGCACTTTCGCTTATAATAATATTAGCTTATGCTAGCGGCTTTGCTCTCATTAAAGATTTTTCAATTCACTATTTTTTCCCCGAGGTTGAAATTTCAAAATTCGTTTCTTTTCGAATGCTTTCGCAATAACAGCTATCTGTATACCTAGCCCGATCTATCCAGTGGTTTAAGGTGAGATAGATCAGTCAGTCAGTCAGTCAGTTAATCAGTCATCAAACAGTTTATAGTCTCCTTATCCTTTTATATTTAGATTAGTAAGGATGTAATACTAGGAGCACACATGTCGAAAAATTAACATTTCAAGGAAGTAGAGTTGCTATCAACGAATAAAATAATTTATTCAAAAGATATATATGTATAAATGTAAAAGTTTGAATAACCGTACATTTAGCTAGACTAGACATTTGAAATTTAATTCAATTTCTTTCATAACTGAACCAGCTTTCGAGGAAACTTGGTCAACTTTAAAACATACTTCTTGCAAAAGTTTACGTATCTCAGAATATAGAGTGCCAAAAGATTCTAAAGTCTCCAGGACGAATATGCAGAAAGTTCTGTTTAAATAGTATAAACAGTTCTTAGTAAATGCAAAGACACTTAAGGGGAATGTTTAAATGGAAAATGTCACGTCCTACAATACTCTTACTAATCCTTACTGCATTAATAATATTATAAATGCGAAAGTGTGTTTGTTTGTTGGTTTGTTAGTTGGCAATGACCACGCAACAAAGTAACAGAACAACGAGATTTTTTGAATGAGGATTGTTGAGGACTAGGGGAGTGACATAGGCGACTTTTATTTTAAAAACTTAATCCACGCGAGCGAAGCCGCGGGCATCAACTAGTGATATATACTGGAGGTAATCTTATCTGACGTTCAAATTCTAGTCCAAAGTCCAAATAGACTAATGGCTGCAGAAGACATAAGAAGTCCACTGTCACCTTGTTTTACGTTCATTGATAACAAGAACTTAGTTAGAGAAACTTTCCGAACAGCTTAATCGACAAGATTATGTTTTGGTTGATTTTCAAATTGATCCTCTAAAAGGGAAGGATAAGAACATTAAACGTTAACATTAGTAACTGTTTCACCAAAAATTGCAAACTTTCCGGAACCCTTCGCTTTCCGGGATAAAAGATAACCTACGTCACTCTCCAGATCCTCAATGGAATAAATGAAGTCTTTAAATCCGATGCTCCATTGCTGTATGATTCAAGGACAAACCAATAAACAAACACACTAATATTATAAGATTTTTTAAGAATATTAGACGTACTGAACATGACCGATAACTTCCCCCAAGCGTAAAGCGCTTATTAGGACTAGTTAAGATAATAGTGTAATGAGTAGAGATTAAACCGTCAACCGAACAGTTTTCAATCTGTATCTTTAATTGTTGGGCTATTGAGCTCATAATATTAGTGAAGAAAAGTGATACTTTACCAAGATTCTGCATTTGGTGCTGGCTGAGCACGATGTATGGGTTATCTAGCGCAGGGTCCTCCAGAACCCCGCGATGTAGCTGATCTAAGTGCATTTCGCCGTCGTCTGTGAAATATCATGAATTAGCAAATTGAGTTATAATTTTTGTTAAAGAATATTAGCCAAGCTGAAGTTGACTCAAATATTCTCCTATTTCCTCCAAAGATTGTGCTAGGAGTGGGTACGACAATAGTGCCACAGGTAGGGTCAAACCTGTGACCATTGGGCTATTGAGGCTTATTACTTACGCAAGGAGTAGGTAACTAATATTCCATTATTCCATTATTGAAATTCTAGGATTCCACTTAGGACGCCCGCCGACTAGATGAAGCGATGATATTTGGAAAGCAGCATTCAACGATTGGATGCAGAAAGTCTGAGAAAGGCCACGTATGCACTATCTAAAGGAGGCCTATATTCAACAATGAAAGCACTTTGGATATTATTCGTTCAAATTCCAGTGGATATAATATTATCACAGCCAAAATGCAATGGCTCAGGCTTTGGCAAAACCGACATGTGCGACGTGGCAACTTCTACGCAATACTAAAATCGATATCGTTTATGTGCAAGCATCGCAAGTTATTCATCACGCTGTGTAAACTTACACTCTGATACTGGTATTTGGTCATCGCTCGCTCGTAAATCTATTTGACGTCATTTCGGCGGTCTAGGCTGTCGCGTGTCGCCAGTGCCGCTCTCAGGCAAGTAGGTCGACGCTTAATGCTTCACTTCACGTGCATAATGATCGCACGAGGGCATAAAGTGTATGCTCCTTCATGAAGGAAATGTGGTGAAATGTTTTGCAACAGAATTTAGTAGCATTTGAATCAATTTAAGTATTTTATAAAACTAAAATAAATGAAGCGATAACTTGAAGCTGTCAAATTAATAATTATTGAATGGCAATGCAGCTTTCATGGTAATTTCTAATCGTTTCGTATCTGGACACAAGTATCCCAAGATTACCAGAAATGTGCTGTATGGTAGTCTAACAGCTAAGGCCATTTTGCTTGTGATTAGAGGTTCTCAGAGAGCTAAATTAATAAAATTTACCTGGACTTATATTTAGTAAAATTTATTTATATGTTATATTAGATATAGTAGTCTTTAATATTCCTTTTTTTTTGTATTTTCTCTTTGTTAGTATTTTTTACTTTTTGTGTTTCGTCTAATTATTAGTGTAAGTGGCACTGCCGTGCTGATTGGACAATAAAATAAATAAATTAATTACTGATACATCCATAAAATATCATTCATTATTCTGCGTAAACTAACATGCTGATACAGCAATTGCTCGTAAATCTATTTGGCTTCCTTTTGGTTCTCTATTCTGATGTGAAACTGTCATTGTGTCGCCAGTGCCGCTCTCAGGCAAGCTTCACGTGCTTAATGATCGCACGAGTGCATAAAGTGTATGCTCTTTTATGGGGGAATTATGGTGATGAGATATTTTTTGACAGATTTTTTTTAGTATTTAAATCAATTTTAGTATTTTATAAAAACTTTAGTGCGAACTTAAGACTAAAATATTAAATGAAGTGATAAGACTTAATATCACTACACAATTGTGGATATGCTAATTACTCAAGTATTTATTAATAAAAGCTTATTTTAGCTATATTCACAATATTATAAGTTTCGTGTGATTATTATAATTATCATGTTTAGAAGTGACTTTGTAAAAATTAATTACTTTGCTCATTTATTCTATTGAAAAAAGCACTAGTATTAAATAGAAAGCTTTACATGTAGGTAAACAATAATAATAATAATTCCCGAGAATATACCAGAAACCGCATGAATAGAAAACAAATCAGCTGAAAAGGTTTTGAATTTCTGTATTTTGATGAATGAAATCTTAAGGGCCGTTGACATCTTACAGAATTTGGTATTTTAAGAAAAAGGTATTTAAAATCTTTTATGGAAGAGGTTCAGTGTCCTTTAATTCCTCCCAATCTTCCTTTTTAAAATATTGGAAAATTTTGCGAATAGAAACTTTTATAAAAGAAAAGAATAAGAAAACGTTGTTAATTTTATGACAGGTTTATAATATTTTGGTAGAAAATTAAATTCTAAGTTAGAATCCTGAGCATAAGGGCAACAAAAAACAAACTTTCCTCTCTCTTTGTACAAATAACTAGCCAATGAAGTTAAGTGATATTGAAGTTTAACTCTAATTTTTATCGATCTCACAAAGATCTCACAGTATGGCAATTAGGCGATGTTTAATAGCTTTCATGAACTCACACGACTGTATTGTGGTTGTGGGCGGCGGCGTCGTGGTTGTGGTCGTCGTCGTCGTTGTGGTTGTCGTGGTCGTCGTGGTTGTCGTCAACACTGGAAACAAATTTGCAGTTAACGCTCTGTGATAGTAATTATATTATGTAAGAGGTATATCCAATACGCCACACTTGCGGTGTGTCTTTGGACCGTTACCATGGCAACGGTAGATGATACCCCGCTTGGCCACCTCGTTACCCCTCGCTCGCACGCCACCGCTACGCGCACGGCGCTCACTTAAGTATTTACTTAGTTCTCGGTCGAACTTATCATTGTTTTGTTGTGTGTTTGAATTATACCTTTTAAGTTACTAAGAGGCCTTAATTTTCGTCACGTTTATTACAATTGGACGCAATATTCAATAAAGAGGCCACCCACACAACTTATCAATCGTAAAGTTAACTTTATTCCTTATGTATGTATTTAATTTGACAAAGGTGTGTGGGTTGAAACTTTATTGCGTATGTGCGTCCTATTATTATTATTATTAATCGGTTACCTACAGTTTAAGTATTCACTTAATCATATAATTAATTACAGACATGAACCTTATAAAGGATTTAAATTAAGTTTAATCCATCCAAAATAAGTACCCTTTTTATTTAAACCTCAAACAAACTCCAGTAACAATACATTTGGAACTGGTTTTATTTGTACAGAAAGGTTTTATTTTATTGACTCTTTCTTGGCCGTTGTTATTCTGATTGAAAGGTCTACTGAAGGGTTTGGTCCATTCAATTTACCCATGATCAGCCTAAATAAACAGAATTACATCGATATCTCTTAACGAAGTATGTTTTTGAAAATTTACATTCAATTAAACTTCAGAATTGCGAGTGTAATCTATTTTAACAATTTGATGTAAATATTATAATAAGCTTATCCTTACAGTATTTTGTCATGGTTAAATTGGTTTTACTTTTACTGGAATTTAATTTTTTTTAATGAATTAAGAAAACCGCACTTGATATTAAAAAAAAATCAATCTCAACCTGCCTGCTACTAATTGAATAAGGAAGAGTTTAGGGCTCCACCACACTGGTCCGATGTGAATTAGCAGATTTCACGCTTTCTTACACACCTCAAAGAACTCTCAGGCATGCAGCTTGCCTCACGAATTTTTTCTTCAGCGTTGTTGAAGCGAGTGATATTATTGTCGAAAATACTCATAACTCCAAACTAATAAATTCGCGATGAGTAAAGTACCAAAAAAATAAAGCATATCTCATCGCTTTTACCAAACTTTATGAGTGTTTGATCTTATTTTTACGAAGTTCCATTGAAAGACTCGACTTTGTGGTCAAGAAAAATATAAAATAAGTACAGTATAAGTTGAAATATCTTACTGTGTAGAAACAATTCTGCCTGCGCCTTGCCTAAACTGTTCTCAACGTGACACCGGTACGAGCCTGCATCTTCTCTTGACATGTCTGCAACTTGCAGCGTCAGAGTGTGCCGATACCCTCTTGAAATCTTGCTGAGTCTGTATTTTGATCCTTGGAAAAAAGAGTTAATTAGCTTCATATAATTATATATGCATATCTACAGCTAGTAGAGCCTCTCTTAAGTTCTCAACTTAAGAGAAACTAAATAACAAACATACTTTCGCATTTATATAATTATCAGTAGCATAGGATAAAATAATGACAAAAAAGTATATCATTGTTAACATCCAATTACTCTCACTGTTCATCAAAGATATTTTCTCTCATATTATAAGAGACGAATATGGAGTAGACATTCAAATTATTCCAAGGAACTATTCGTTTTTTGAAAACGTGTATGGAAAGTATTTCATGAAAATACTTTATTTGTATGAACTGTTTTACAATAATAATGACATTTATAATAAAAAAAAACCGAATTAAGTACCTAAATTAAAACTACTACTAATTTTATTTACAGAAAATAATGACCAAAAAAATTCTTGTAATGTATCACTTGGCACTATAGTATTTCAAGACGTGCCTGGCTCGTATGACTCTAATGAATGTTTAATGGGGAATCTCCAGTTTTTATTTAGGTATAATGAGAATATTTTTGGCAGGCGTTGCTTTAAGTACATAAATATAGCTTTGATATTGAAACGGGCAAAAAACGAGCTGTCTCACAGCAAAGGTATCAATCATTGGAGCAAAGCACTTGCAAACACGTTGGCGACCGGCCAACGAAGACATGACGACAAGGGAAATTATACAAGCGGTGAGCAGTGAGCAGTGAAATAAGAGTGAAATAGATACACACACTGACATTTTGAATATAACAGATAGTCTGATGAAAGAAGGATGAAAGTCATGGAAATAGAAAAGTTAATATTTTTGGTAAACACAGAAAAGTCAACCAGCGTCGAGTGACTTTAAACGAGGAATAAATTGGGCGTTCTGACAGTATTTGTATTGAATTACGGACAAAATATCTTTAGGTACGCTTGGATAAATCTTATTTTACGTTGGTGAAATCGGCCCTGAGTACATGAAAGTTCATTACACTGAGTTATAATCACCTGATGGTTTATTAGGATTAGATAAAAATTTGAGGATTTTTTTCAATTTTTAAGTGAAGGTATTCATTAAAAAAATAAAACCAGCCAAGCCCGAACCGGACACGAAGGATCCGTATCACCGTAACAGCGATTACTAAGGTTGAGCAAAAACGCGGAAAAAATCTCGTTCCTAGTATAGGGCGCCTATACTAGGAACGGGAAGGATTTTTCCCTTTATTTTTTTATTTTTATTGAGAGAATAAATATATTTGATACAGCTCGATGACAGACGGACGGACGGACGGCGGAGGCTTAGCTTAGTAGGTCTCGGTGGCACCTTTTGAATACGGAAACCTAAAAATACGATTAGCGATCTGATCTTGACTAATATTCCCCTCTCCCAAATAAAACGTGCCTTAGGAGTTTAGTTTTATGACATTGACATTATGTAATATAGTGCAGACTATAGTGCAACGGGTGGGGGTTGAACCGCGTCGAGCCTTCGGTTTCAGTCCTTATCTTTAACCGTCAGGCAAAGGATAGGAAAAGGATACTCATTGTTGGCAAAAACTTCCCGCGGACTGGCTGAAGACTTAACTTGATGAATGAGTTTCTACCAGTGACGTGATTAACGAGCGGCGCGTCATTTTAAACCAACTCTGCAAACTATTCCGTTAATCTTGTCTTAACGTTTTTGAAAAATATATAATATGGCTAACTTTTGCCCGTGACTTCGTCCGCGGTGAGTTAGGTTTTTAAGCAACAAACACACTCCGCATTTTATAATTTTTACCCGACTTCAAAAAGGAGGAGGTTCTCAATTCGACTGTATGTTTTTTATGTTTGTTACTCGATTGTTCCACCAATTATTAATTGATTTTGATGATTCTTTTTTGTTTACTAGGCCATTCTGCAAGAGTGGTTATAAACACTGATATTGACTCGGCGCTTTTTGATAAGAATCAACCAAGACAAGTTTGGGCGTGTGGTTTGAGCAAAAGTTTTTATACTTTGTAATGGGGTCTCAAGTCGGTATTATGAACAGAATTTTTTAAAATCAGATTATTGCAACTAGAGAAACAGAGTTTTACTACTTTTGTCTGACGGAGGCATTTATAATGTTAGAGAACTTAACTGCAGGCTTAAAGTACGAAACGAAGAACCTCGACGTAAAAATGAAAAAAATGCTAATAAGAAATACAGGCCAGATGGAATTCAATTTAATCGATTACGTTTGAGACTTTCGAGTTAAAAGTAATGTATGTAAAGCTGAAATATTATAATAATTTAAATGTAAATATCACATCATTTTCCCAGTCACGTTTACCTACTGAAAATTTCATAAATATTTTATTCATAATAATAATTTTTATTTGTGTATATATTACAAGTATAATATTATGTAAGCACACATAATTTATACATTATATTTATACATTTGCTGGTATGTATTTTGTATTGTGTTTCCACCAACGGGAATGGGTCTGCTTTCTGTCTTCTCGTCTTAACATGCATTGGATTGTATTTATTTGTGTTTGTATTGTATTAGACTTAGGAAACTTCATCGTGGAAGCACTGTATACATAGCATGGTTTCATTACCTATTGTAAAAATTATTTTTTGAAACGAGCAACCGCCGAGTTTGAACCAGTGGTAGATTCATTGAAGATTCAAAAGCGCTTGTAAAAGTTTATTTGAATAAAAAATATTTCTATTCTATTCTACTCTATAGCAGGGCATAATCTTATAGGTATATCTTATAGGTACTTTTCCTCATTTCGTATGTGCCGCGCTGTTTCGTACAAAATAAGTAAAATTAATGTAAATCCAAGTGAATTTGATACAAACGAGTGCTTAATTCGGAAACGTGTAAATAACGATCGCTCTCTGCGACGGAATCAATCATAGGTGACGCGGAGCACTCGAGGACTAACTGGCGAGTGGCCAACTACTTGACGCGCTACCAGTTAACTGATGAACGAGTACTTTGATTCTGTGAACGACTTTAAAGTATCGCTAACATCATTTTGATGTCATTTCTGACATGAGATTTTGTAGTGCTTAAAGTTATACATAACTAGCTGTTGCCCGCGACTTCGTCTGCGTGGATTTAGTTTTTAATAATCCCGTTGGAACGCTTTGATCTTCCGGATTAATAAATAGCCTTCGGTTCGGTTCTCGCCGGGTGACCGCCCTCGAACACCGACTTACCGCATCGCATTGTTCGGCTGCGCTATTTTTTCTTTTTGCTCGGCTTCTAAGCGTCGTCGGATATACTGAATATTCCTTAAGAATTGGGCTATTAGATACAAAAAGATTTTTCCAAATCCGACTGATAGTTCCAGAGATTAACGCGTTCAAACAAACAAACTCTTTCACTTTATTATATTAGTACAGATATTTTTTTTATTTCATGATAAGATAGTCCTTGACAGCGATCTAACCTGATGGTAAGTGACGCTGCAGTCTAAGATGTTAGCGGGCTAACTTGGAAGGAGTATGGCAGTGTACATTCAATCCATACCCCTTATGGGTTTTAGAATAGAATGGAATAGAAATATTTTTTATTCAAATAAACTTGTACAAGTGCTTTTGAATTGTCGATGAATCTACCACTGGTTCAGAATGCCCTTCCTTTCGTGCGGCATGTCTTTGACGGCAGAATGGTACCTAGCCACGGCCAAGCCTCCCACCAGAAAAACTTTACAGCAAAGTCATTTGAAATAATTTCCGAAGTTTTGTTATCATAACTTTTAAATAAAATATCAGTAGCAATGAACTTTGACATATTATACCCATTAAATAAATTAAATTTGTTAATTAAATGTCCAAATATGTCAAAGGGTCATTTTTGGACTTTTTGCGTACACAGATTAATAAAACCCTTCCAATTATTAGTTAGATAAATTAGCATGTTCTTTGAATAAATGATTATTATAAATGAAAATGTCTGGATGGCTTTAGAATGAGGACGGTTTTACAAATTTTCTTTTAATAATAACTTATTACTCAGTAATTACATCGCTCCTCTTATAAAAGAGATTAAAATTCTAATTATCTTCAAGGGGCATATAATTTTTGAGCGGAAGCAAAATATTTTTTTTTCTGTTTCAATTTAGAACATTAGATTGTGTACCTATATAATTAAGACTGTACCTACTGTTAAATATGAATAAACTAGCGGACCCGACAGACGTTGTCCTGTCTTAACTATGAATATTGAAACTCTTTGACGAAATTGGCAGCACGCATTCTGTCAATGTTATGTCAAACGCCATAAGGTTACATCAAAAAAGTTTGAATTGCAAAAGCGGTTACATTAGAAATAATTTAATATTGTGGTTAAGTTTTCTTAAATTTTCTAATTTTTCGCGCAATTTTCTTAATTTTTTCTTTTTTAAGAACCTTCTCCTGACAATAACAAACACAACAAAAAAAGAATTAGCGAAATCGGTCCAGCCGTTCACGCGTGATGCGATGACCAAGGAAATAGGGATTCATTTTTATATATATAGATTAACCCCTTAGGGGGTAGAATTTTTTAAAAGTGTGAAACACTTACTTTTTTGTTTTCAATTTAAAGCCTAAATACCGAATTTTATGGGTATAGCTTGAAAAATGACGGAGTTTCATACAAACTTTAACCCCCCTTTTTACCCCCTTGGGGGGAGAATTTAAAAAAAATGTAAAATACGTAATTCTTTATTTTTAATCAAGAGCCAAAATATCAAGTTTCATAAACGTAACTTGAAAAATAACTTGAAGAACGAAGGACTATTATACAAACATTCAACCCCTATTTAACCCCTTAGGGGGTAGAATTTTTAAAAACTGTGAAACACGTACTTTTTTGTTTTCAATTTAAAGCCTAAATACCGAATTTCATGAGTATAACTCGAAAAATGACGGAGTTTCATACAAACTTTAACCCCCCTTTTTACCCCCTTGGGGGGCGAATTTCGAAAAATCCTTTCTTAGTGCTCGCCTGCGTCATAAAAGGAACCTACTGTCAAAATTTCAAGTTTCTAACTTCAGTGGTTTAGGCTGTGCGTTGATCGTCAGTCAGTCAGTCAGTCAGTCAGTCAGTCAGTCAGGACAAGCCTTTTTATATAATTATAGATTAAAGAGAGTGCATTTTTTAGCTGAGCGAGTCTTAAAAATATGATTATAAAATATTATCATTAAATGTTTGTTTTATTTTTTATTGTTTTATTTCTGGTACTAAATAAAATAAATAAATAAATAAATTCCTTCATTTCATTCACTAGAAAGTTCTTCTTCCCGCGGGAACTCTCTTATTTTCTGGGATAAAAGCGCCAATGTGTTATTCCAGACTACAATCTATCTTTGTGCCAAATTTCAGCCAAATCGGTTCAGTCGTTGCGGCGTGATTGAGTAACAAACATACAAACGTTCGCATTTATAATATTAATAGGATTAGTAGGAAACGATAAGTAGGAAGTAAGATTAAAAGAAGAATATAAAAGAAACTAATCACCTGACGATTACACGCCATTGTACCAGTCAAATTTTTTGCTTGAATTCAAATTCAAATTTTATTTATTTCATGTAGGCTACCTTGTAGCTCTTATGACACGTCATAAATCTACCACCAATTGAAGGATGTAGTTTGTAACATGTTAAGTACGGCCTATTTATTTTGCATGATGAGGCTACCTATAAGTGAAATTACTTGTTTTTCACTACCTTACTTTTATTTATGTTTTAAGTCTAGTTTACATGTTATTTTATTGGTTGTCCAAATAATAAATAAATTCAGTAAAATTTTGAAAAGCTTACCATTTATTAGCCGCTGTTCTCCATTCAAGATCCAGTAAGTCTGCGGGAGTGGATACGCTTCGGCAGTGCACGTCAGTGTCACTGATGATCCGGACAAAGCTCGGATGGCCACTCGCCCCGCCCACACCGATGGTGAAACTGTATTGACATAATAGAAGGTAAAAAGGTAAGAATTTTTTTTACAAAACCGACTTCAAACGCCACTACAAATTATATCAATTGTGCCTATAAAATTTGAAGAGTTCCCTCGATTTTTCCAGGATCCTATCATCAGATCCTGACCTGATGACAATGGGACCACTTGGGAAACACACATGGGAATTTTCCAAATAAAGCTTAAAATTGTTGTTCGCGAAAAATAAATTTGCCGACGTAAGTATATGAAATTTTGATCACCTGATCCCCCAAAACCTTTCTAAAATTAACTAATTCTAAAATATAATTGAAAAACTTTCAACAGTTCCAACAAGGTTCTAACATAACAGAGGACAAATTTAATACTTCCTGACAAATTAAAAAACCATACGAACACAAAACCCAATCTAATTTTTGCTTTCAAAATATTTCAACTGATCAATGAAATACTAAAACTGATAATGAAAAATTTTCAGAGATAAAAGTGCTGAAAAAGACGCTCTTTGCCTTTAGGTATATGTAGAAATATATATATATGTATATATATCAGCCCGTCACAATTAAAATAAATTCAGGTGACAGTATAATTGTGAGAAGTTTTCGATATTGAATTTAACGTAAATGAATTATCACGACTGCTTAACAATTTGCAGCAAATAACTTTAATAAAGAAATAATTTTCTTTTTATTTAAAAGAGGTCTAGATAGGGTAGGAAGCCTAGGTGCTTACAGTTAAAAACACCAATACATAGTAATGTTCCTATACCATATGTTTTTGTGCTGTTTAAATCCTCTCTCCCCTCCAAATAAGCGTACAGCTTGTATTAGCTCAGACTCAAGACAGAGATAAAACGAGACAGAGCATATTTGTGTCTCATTTTAACTCTTATCTTGAGTTCGAACTAAGTCAGAGCACGGTCTATAAATTTCAGCATCTGTTTTCAGTCTGAGCCTTAACCGTTGCGCAATTGAGCGTTATTATTTTAATACAAGTATTTTTACAACCTTCATAGAAATAGACTTATTTAATAGATCATAATATTTGGTCACAGGTTATTAGGTAATAAATAAATAATAGTTCGCAGGTAGAATGACGTCACAGTCACGGTTGTACTACTAGTGTTTCGTTTAGCCGTTTGCGACTGTACTCAGTACAAACATTACGTGGCATCGCTGTTCCGCTGTTCTAACGCTAGCCAGCCATTAATTCAACGTGTCCAAACCAACAGAGCGCGCCACTTCCCAGCTTGTCAGTGGCAATTTCATTTCTGGCTTTCCCTCCAATTAAGGCCGCCGGATGTAAAGCATTTTTCCGCAGGTTTCTATTCGACGCTTTAAATTCAGCCGTACATTGAAATTACTTTAATTTTCTCTTCTAAATTACATCAAATTTTTTACCATTTATTTTATTTCAATATACCACCTCGCTCATCTCGCTGTAACCTAAATTCATAGAAATGTTATGTTTTATAACCGACTTCCAAAATGGAGGAGGTTTTCAATTCAGCCTATTTTTTTCTATATATCTATCTCTGGGATTTTTGACCCGATTCGCGTAATTTTTTTAATCTACAGAACAAGCTTGCGAAATGGTCCCATGAAAATTTTTGAAACGACGAAGTCGATGCGCTATGATCGCCCGACATCTACAAACGTTTCTCATGTTTTGTCAAAAGACGAGCGTCGCGCATCAATTTCATCGTTTCTATTTAGGTCCACCCGACTTCAACAAAATGTGTACAAACTTTAATTAATTTTTTTTATACTTTATTGCTTTGTGTCGGTGTTTGAAGTCGATTTTTTGAAAAGAATTTTTATTTTCCAATGGAAATTAAATATAAATAGTTTTTGTCATATCTGCCTGCCACATTAAATAGTCAGATTACAGTGTTTTAAATTATTAATTTTTTGAAAAACCCGCATATAATACTATGGATCTCATATCGAGACAATTATTCCAATCGCATCTCAATTCGACAAAGATTTTGAACAAAGCTGTATACAAATCCGCAAATTCGCTCGCTCCGCCGCCGTTCAATCCCATATTGGTCGGAGTTAAGCCACACAATTTAATTTTGCGATGCGGCCATTGATTGGGCTCACACATGACGTTTATTTGTATCTGCGTGCCTTGTGGGTCCCTTGCTAAACAGAGGCCCCTAATATTACGTGTCATTTTTGTCTTCATTTTCAATTAATGTCACTTTTAAGGGGTCCGCATTCAAACTCGGAACCTTGTTTCGTTGTCTAAATATAACAATTTATCAGAGATAGTAAGTGTTTATGATTTTAAACTCCCATGTGACGAAAGAAGAATTACATTTTCTGAGAAGTGAATTCTTGAAAATATTGATCCTTTTGAGACGAAAAGGGAAAAATTTTGTCTTTTAATAAACATAACAATACAATATGTTAAACATAATTAATAATTTGATTTAAAATAAAAGAATTATTAAGGCCACATTTTTTATATACTTAGCCATTTAAAGTAACACAAGTATTAATTCTCTTTTCGTTTTTATTTCTTTCTGAAATCCGCTACGGTCTTTTTATATAAAGAGTGAATTTAAAATTTTTTAGACGCTTTATTAATACAGCATCGATCAAAGCCAATTATATCGCAATATTTGAAAAAAGAACAGCTCTACTAAGCGAAATAAAATTATAGATATTTTTTTATTTCGGTGTAAAACCGGGGGAGTCCCCGCATTGTGTGTCATGACGGTAACTAGACTCACACATGACGTTTATCTGTATCCTCTTGCTCACTGAGGGCGGCACGCCGTTAGTCGCTATACAGAGGTAGGCACCCGACGTCACTCGCTCCACTCCCGTTATGTTCAGCCATTCGCCGCTGTATTTCGATACTGAAACAAAAGTTTTGCTTTTATTTCTATTACTAGCTGATGCCCACTACTTCCAATGCGTGGATTTTTATTCTCGTGGGAACTCTCCTTATTTTTAGGAATAAAAAGTAGCCTATATGTATTATTCCAGGAATATAATCTATCTGTGTGTCCAGCCAAATTGTTTCAGTGGTTGCGGCGTGATTAAGTGACAAATCCATCCATCCATACATCCATCCGTTTATAATATGTATTAGTAGGATTTGCATTGATCAATAATGTAATACATATATTATGCCGCTAATCTAAAAAAGTGTCCATGCAATAATTATTTATTTGCCTTTCCAGCTTTCGTGTTTCCTGTCATGTACATCTTTAGTATCTTCTATTGTGTTTGTTAATTTCTATCTACGAACTTTCCATGTATTTTATCTTATAAGAAAAGATTACATAACACTATTCTTTTTTCTTAATTTATAGAGTTGTTAATTATTCGTCGATCTAATTTTACATCCAGAGCACACAGATATGTCATTATTGACCCTGAAGAACACAGATGACAAACTCGACAAATAAAATCCATTACACCTTCAAGACAAACGCGCTCTAATTTTTTTTTATTCGTTGACAAGATAGTCCTTGACTGCGATCTCACCTGATGGTGAGTGATAATGCAATCTAAGATGGTAGCGGACTAACTTGGAAGGGGTATGGTAGTATACATTCAACCTATACCTAATCTGTTTCTACAAAAATTTAGACTTCATCCAGTGTTTTCTGTGTGTCTATGTTGCAATAAAAAAGCCTAAAGGAAGATCTTCCTATTGTTACGGTCGAACTCATATACACCCGGTACATATACATTATACTAGTATCATAAGTTTCCAAAGTGCTATAAATGGAGTAGGGAAGTCGGGCAGCAAAAGTGTAATGTGACCGTATTCTGTGACCATTAAGGAAACACGGTGAGATGCTTCTACGATGTGTTGGCACAGTTTTAACGTCGTTTTTAGCGTCGTTACCGGAATGGCGAGAAATAAAATCACACGACACGAATCCGGTCCGACGTCACTTCGCCGATATTATGTGACGCGAGTATGGCTGGTATCGACTGGTAAAAAGTGTATGTGAAATTTTTAAATTCGATTTAGTTAATAATTTTGCTTTTATGCTTTTAACATACAGCGTTAAGGAACCATATCACACTAGTCACATCACACTAATATTATAAAGGCGAAAAGTGTGTGTGTGTGTTTGTTACTCCTTCATGCTACAACGAATGAACCGATTTGGCTGAAATTTGGAATGCTCATTTTGCTTCGGAAAATTAAAGAGTTTTGAATTACACAATTAATTAAAAGTAGTCACAGAGAGCCACTGGACACATGACCTTCACATGACATGATTTCATGTGAAAATTCCTACTTAACATCTTTTTTTAGCAGTAGATGTTTATAACGGTTGCTGACGATGCTGACGAAAATAAAATGCTGTTTTAAGAAAGACATCAATCTTATATGGAAGCAGTTGGCTTTATTATCTGATCACAAGAAAGAATATTATTATAATGCCATAATATTATGGTCAATTCCTACACTCATTCTGTATGAAATCTATCTCTTTACTATCTAGAAAGCTTGTTAAATTATCTCAAAAAGTGTATGGATTTTGCTATCGAGATAATTTACTACAGTATATTTTTTCTATCTTTTGAATACAGCTTTTTTGTTTGAGTTGCTATTTGCATCAATGTTTTTGGCACAGCTTTGCAAAATTTCTGGCGTCCGGTCTTTACTATTTAGACATGTACAACTTCCCATTTGGAGAGAAATAAGATCGCACGCCACAAATCTGGTTTAACGTTTTAATTTAAACTTTTGCGTACAGACGAGATTTGCAGTTGTGTTGTTTGTAATTTGTCAACATAAAATTACTGCTTGCGGAAATGGGATTGCATTTTTTTAAAGAAAATAAATAGCTTTTTTTTCATAGTTAGGAAAAATTCATGAGTCGACACTAACAATACGCACTGTTGAAAATGTTGGATTTTACGTAGACAAAGCATAGCAAGCCCTTAACCTTTTTTATAATATTAGTGATTCTTACTACTTTTACCTGCTCTCGCGGATTATTTAAAAAATACCGTATTCATACCGAGAATAACGTCTTACATAATATTTTATGACTACAAAAAGGAAGCAATATTAATAAATTATAACAAAAATTTAGTACAATGTACCACTTCTTACAAAACTGTTGGCAAACATTTTCCACTTAGGATTTCTTATAAAAAGAGTGAAACAAAGTAAACGCGCTCTCAGGCTTTCTGCCAGCTTAGATACGGGACGCACCCAGCCAGAAATTATCTGCACGGAAAAGTCCAAATAGTTTTCGACTGTAAGTTACATACGAGTACATACATTGATAAAAGCTCAGAAGATACAATAGATTTAGTAGTACTGTACTTTGTAAAAGTTATCGGGATATAAATAGACATTCTGTGAAAATTTCAAGTACTCGTATCTACCTATTAAGGTTCATGAGAAAAGCCCGCTGACAGACGGATGGACGGACGGACAGCGAAAACTTAGTAATAGGGTCCCGTTGGCATCTTTTACCTACGGAACCCTAAAAAAAGAGTTTAGCTTACTTGCTAGAAAGTTCGTGAGGATGAATGGATGGCTGGCTGGATGAATGGATAGTTGGATGTTTCATGCCACAACGAATGAACCGATTTTGCTGAGATTAGAGATAGCTCATACCCAGGATTAACATATAGGTCATATTTTATCCAGGAAAATAAAGGAGTTCCTGCGGGAATTAAAAATTTATTCCACATATTAAGTCTTCATTCCTGATCCGCACGGCTAGGGTCTGGAACGCTCTTCCAAGATCTGTGTTTCGTAACACGTACAATTTGGGTATCTTTAAAACAAGAGAGAAAAGGCATCTTCTAGGCAAACGCGTTACACCTTAGACCACATCATCACTTTCCATCAGGTGTGATAGTGGTCAAGCGTGTGCCTATAATGTATAAAAAAACACGAACGAAGTCGCGGGCATGATCTAGTATAAAATACGTATTCGTATGTGTACGTTTTCTTTTTTTTTTTTGCCAAACTATCTTCCCCCTTATCGTTTATCTTCGACTGTAACATATCAGTGTTAACATCACAAGATCCCTGATTGAACGTGAACTTCTATAGGAGCAAGTTGCTCAACGCGAAGTTTGCTCGGAACTGTCAAAGTTGCTCACAGCTCCGACAATATTATAATTGCTTCTGAACTTTTTCGACAATATTAATATTGTTTCCCAATTGGTAATATCTACTAATTGGATTGTCGTATCGAGTGATAGAATAGTATTCTATTCTAATAGTATAATTTTTTGTAATGAACGGACGAAGCGACGCGGCTCGTAAGTAATATGCTTCTGAATTGCACCACATCCAGGAGGTACGTCATAATATACTTGTAGCTTTATACTAAACTGCGGAGTGCGCCAGGCCTGGTAATGCTTCCTCTATCGTCACCTCACTGACTCTAAGCCAGTAGCCATGTGTTCATATTATTATATATGTATGTGTCACTGACAATAACTATTCACTGTCTACTTTCTATTGCAATAATGAACCAGACATTTTAGTCATAACTTTCCACCACATGCCACGCATCGCGGGTACATTTTAGTGTTTTTATGGTCAAACCTACAGAGATAATAATATGATGCTAAGCTGTAATATTCCACCTCAGAAGATCCCGCCGTAATCAGAGTACCAATCTATCAATACTGAATCATAACGTAAATGTACTCGTAAGTCTGAATGTAAAGCTACCTACGCAAGTTTATTTTATGAAATTTTATATTTTTTCGTCTAATTTCGACAAAGTACTCGATAAGACTTGAAATCTATTACAAAATTAAGAAACCAAGATTGTTTCATAGTAGCAGATGATAGTAAAGAGCATATTATTTTAGAAATTCAAATAAATAAATCCCGCAGCAAAATAATGCTATTATAAGCTGTTTTAATGAAAACAATGTTTTGTTTCCACAATGCGGTTCGAGAGCAGATAGGTGTTGTACAGTTTCATCCGTAAACTTTGCTTGGAAATCCTAGTTATCTGTAATGCTCAAAGCACTAAACATGCCACAGTAACCTTTATTTTAAGCACAGCAAAGTTGAGAGTTCTATAAATGTTGATAATAATATAATGCGATACATAACAAAAACATTCTCATTGTTGGCGTAGGTAGAAATACTAGTAGAAAAGTTGAATATAATGTACTAGTGCAACTAGTAGTTAGTGTTGAACAACAAAGGGAAACTTTTCCGACTGTGGCAACAAATTGAATGTAAAATTGTAAACCAATCTAATTTGTATGCGAACTCAAACTTTCCGTGTCGTACGGATTGTCGCCTCAAAGTTTTCTTATTTGGGTTGGGTTATTTTTTTAAGCTTCTCTCTTGAGATTTTTGTGTGCAATTTTATAGATACCGATTTTGTTAAGAAACTTTAAATATACCTAAAGAAATACATGTATCTAGTAATACTATGTAAAGAACGTATGGCATACACAATGAGCTATTTAAAGTGGCTTATGAGATTTTTCAATTACTTTCTACTAAAAAAAGCACTTACATTTTTTAATTTATTTCGGGATTTGAATTTGAATAATTATTTCGGGCTCAAATTATCATCGCACAATGTCATCAGAAACCAGAAACATTTTAGTTTTGAATTTTCATCTGAAAAATAGATACCAACTCGAGATGGTTACAAAGTTATTGCATTTTCCTTTTCTTTTGTACATACAAAGTGACTCATTCGGACTATATATTATCTAACCTAAGGTAAGCATTACAGCTTTACAAAGATTTCATTAGCACACTTGTCTTTTATACCCTGTATATTATGGCTATTCACCTCGCATAGCATACATACCAAGTGTCTGATTGTCAATTTTGAAATGCCTGGAGTCCTCTCTCCTCCAGGTAACGGTGGGAGGGGGGACGCCGGACGCGACGCACCGTAATGTTGCACTCTCCCCCTCTTTCACTAGCACTTCACCACTGCTTGCCTCATCGTCGATATCTGGAGGTACTGCAACAAATAAATAAAAATCAAATAGTGTTTTGATGAAAATTGTAGCAAACATACATACAAGGAGGCTTAGTAATAGGGTTCCATTGGTACCCTATGGGTACGGAAGCCTAGAAAGTGAACTCTTAGGTTTGGAAGTTTAGGACCATAGTTTTATAAAAAATTTGAATTTGAAGCTTCAATAGCTCAACGGTTAAAGATGCAGACTGAAAAATCGAAATGTCACAGGTTCGAGCCCCATCACTATTGTCGTACCCACTCCTAGCACAAGCTCTTCGCTAATTTGGAGGGGAAAGGAGATTATAAATCAAGTTCAGCTTGGCAAATATTCTTTAAAAAAAACTGTTTTGCGTCGATTTTTTTTTCAAAAAGGAAGTCAAATTATCTAGGTCGGTAGTTATCGGGTTATCTAGAAACCAGAATGCATAGGAAACCTTAGAACCAGTGAACTAGCTTTAAATGGAACGCGTTCTTAATTTAAACCACATCAAAGTCTCAGTTACCTACTGGCTCGATTCGATCATACTGCACTTAAAGCGTTAACGCTTTAACTGCAGTATGGGATGCTAGAAGAGTCAACAACTTGTGTTAACAACTTGTGTTAACAACAACCACAACCCTTCTTACCGCTTAGATACGGACTTCCCGCGTTATAACGATAGTTAGCTTTATATATGCTTAAAATTAATAAAATCTTCGATAGCGCGATGTAGACAAGACTATTTGATTGGTCAATTTACATAGATGCAATTAGTGTACTGTCTATTAGGTAAATAAAATTATTTTTCATTTCACTCTTAATTATAGGGATGATTAAGGGACAGCAACGCGTCGTTTAGTAATAACAATCTTATTAAGTTTGAAATACGGTTGAAATTGGTATGATGAAAATAAACCAAGAACTGCACTTAGGCGTGCCTGGGTGAGTTGGACTGCGGTTTGTGTTTTGTTTTCTTTTTAAAAGAATTAATTAAAACGAGATAAGGGTGATTTTTGAACAAATTCTGCGGCTTGGTGCTCTTATGTGTCGTATATATACCTAATAATTGCGTTTGATATTAGTTTAAGTTTTATTTACAACTAGACGATTCCCGTGACTTCGTCTGCGTGTATTAAGGTTTTCAATTCCCGCGGGAATTCTGTAATTTTCTGGGATAAAATGTATTCTATATGTTAATCCGGGCTATGACCATTGCAAATTGCAGCCAAATCGCTTCATTCGTTGTAGCGTGAAGGAGTAACAAACACACACACATACAAACTACATTTATATTATTAGTATGATAAATAAAAAAATTATGTATATTTAAGTATAGGTAAGTATGTCACAATGGCCTATCTATGTTGTGATCTGCTTGCTTATTATTTCTTAAACGGTAAATAACCTCTTTATATACAGTAAAAAAAAAGTATTGAAAATAAATTGAGACGTACTGCGTACAAAAGAATCCTCTCTTTTAAAAAACTCCATATGTGACTTCGGTCTGCGATAAAATAAACTAGATATGGCAGTAGGGTAGAGTTTTCCTAAGTTTATTTTAGATGGTCTCGTACTTCGCAGTTTCTCTTGGAAGTGAATAGTTTTGGAAATGTTTATCATCGCGCATCCAAGCCATGAGTTCAGTCGGGGAATGGGAGGAAGTTTCGGAAAATTCGTTTCCTATGCCCCGGTTACACATCTATAAGGGTTTCAATATGTTTGATCTGTTTCGAGGATACCTTTTGTTGAAATTTATCTATGCAAATAACTAAGAATGCTAGTCCTTCAATCATAACAATTGAAGCTTGTATTTCGAAAATAATATTGGCACTGGACTTGACCTCTAGTTAGACCTCGTGACCTCGGTAGAGTCAATACTCTACCGAGCCTCCACTCATGTATTTTAGTACGCAACTGATGCTACTGACATAACTCACAATTTTCCTGAAAATAAATGAGCTCTTTAAGATGTACGTGGATAGATTAGGACGCGCAAAGTGACAAAAATGTCTGACACTTCTCACGTCATGTCGTCATTTACATAGAGACACTCGAGTCTCTAGTGTTAAATTAAAATTATTATCGTAGAATGAGTATCCTCTAGAATCCTACCAAGCGTGTCGCCGAAAGGGACAGCATAACACTGTGAAATGCATTACTCACAATTTTCCTGTACCTACCTATTCTTGTACATCTTGTTGCTCACAATCACCATACAATGAATTGTGAGCAACAACTCAAAACGTGGCACGCAGTGAGGGACGAATATAGACATAGCTGTGTTTCATTCTATCTTGTTTGACATAGCTATACTGCATCTCTTTCGTGTGAAAGTGAAAAGGAGATATTATCATTAAGTCTCTATACCTCTCTGTCTTATCGTCACCGACGACTTGGCACATGTAGCGTACACCGTCCGTGGCGCTGTAATCACGCAGGCCCAACGCCCATCGTCGCCATGTTGGACGCTTATTCGTTGGTTTTTTTGGTTACGTGTAATACTCACCGACGACTTGTAACAGATGAGTCTGGCTCATCATCGGCTCGGTGTTGACTTGGCACATGTAACGGCCACCGTCCGTGGCACTGACGTCACGCAGGCCCAACGTCCACGCGCCGTCGCCATGTTGGACGCTGATGCGATGGTTCTTGGTGATCACGTGACCTGCTATCGTGAGTATTGTTTGTGTGTCCACGCGTAACCACGCGACCTGGTGATAGGATATTTAAATGTATTATTATTTTATTCAGCTTGATGAGGAATATTTTAGAACACTTTTAAAGCGCGCGACAGAGATAAGAACAAAAAGGTAGACCAGCAATGAAAGATGATCTCCGAAACACACCATAATATTATGCTAATCTGCTAAAATATCTTTACGCTCAGATAAGACTTATTTTACGTTGGAGAAATCGGCGTAAGAAGTATTCAATGTAATAACTTTACTTATTTAAAGCAACCTAAGCATAATCAGTAGATACATAATATGATAATGCTTTCTCGTGAGTAAAATATTTCTAATACGGGTTTTGTATCGACAAAACGTTGCAAGTCATGTACATGTTAGATTATTGTTGTGCACAAACCTTATTGTAAACTAAAGTAGGTATTCATTCACATTAGTCCATACTAGTAACTGGTCTAATATATGCGAAAGTAGCTCTGTTTGCCTGTCTCTCTGTTTTCTGCAAGTTTTAACCTAAACCGTTGAACTGACTTCAACAGGGAGAGAAATTTGGCATGGAGGTAGCTAGCGCCCTGGCATAGGAAAATTTCATCCCGTAATATCAAGTGATTCCAACGGGATTTCGAATTTCGCACGATTGAAGTCACGGATTTCAGCTTATCATGTGCACTCAATGCAAACTGAGTTAATTTCCGGGTCTTCATTTAAAATCTAAAGTCACGTAGCAGATAAGAGGCGAGCATTCATCAACACCAGCTGAATGGGAACATGATCAAGTAAAAATTAAAAAAAGCGCCTCCGTTTATACACGATCATTAATCATTCGCAGACAATCGTTGAAACTTGGACTACGTAATTTATAACGAAAATTGACCTTTGTGTAGCCGTGAGGTCTCGGTGACACCATGATTAATGTAATGCTATAAATTGCGGATTATTTTAATCTGTTCTCGATTTATGTGTCATTCGCATCATTGCCTGTTAAACCCAAGCTTTGGGGCATGCGATTGAGACTTGCGACCGCGACTTAAGGTCTCAGTCTCTCTCTATCAAAGGTCTCATATCCTTTAGGACTTTACAGTTTTACGTTGTTGCGTGGTGTGAGTGCTAGGTCTGTAGAATGTAACATATTTTGTACCAATTTCTACGTAATTCTGTGGGCAATACGGTTGCATGATTTACTTTCTCTTGGGAGGAGAAAAATTCTAATGGATAAGGCATGCCCCCTTCTCCACTTACAAGGCTATCTTTTCCCTGTTTTATTCATCACGTATTCCTTGGTTTATGATCATCTGCAACATTTTGGCACAGGCATCTCACTGTGTTTTCCAGCATACGAGGCACAAAGTTTGTTGGAGTTGGTTGCAGGGCTAACAACTTGATAACGACCTTAGAAAGATGGCAGCGTGCTTGCATAAGCAGCCCTACCTCATAGCAAGGTGCACGGAGGGTTATCTCCTCAAGGATGAGCCTAATGGACGTAATAGGCACCAATATGTATTTATAAGAGACCTCGGAGCCTTCCATATGCACCGAGGATGGCTATCGACGGGATTTTAATAATAAAAATCTTAAATAGCCCGAAATCTCCCCCAGGATGTAGGTATCGTACAAAGATATCCTGGAGGGATATATAGGTAAGTTAAATCGACTGACCTAACTCTAACGCTATAAGCTACGGTTAGCAATGGAAGCTCATGTAACCTTGAAGCTCTGTAGGTTGTCCACTCTGCAGGTGAGCGCGGCGTCCCTGCCCACCGCCACCGTCGCGTTGGAGCCGGGGCCCACGAACCGGGGCAGGTCTGCAACAAGGAAAAAAACAATGTGAAAACCTAAACATTATAATAATATGTAAATGGTAAAAAATTTAAATAAAATGAAAATTAAAAATTGCTAAATAAAATCCCTGTCGACGATACGACACACTGTATAAAATAATCATTATATGTAATCGAATACTTTTTGTAATCGAAGTGAACCCAGTACGAAAGGAGGATGGGTAAGAGTGGACTCAGACACAAAGTTAATTGTATTATTATTGAAATTGTGTGCCTGGAGTACTTCGACCATCCGATGTGCCAGATCCTTTTTTCCACGTACTTTGAAACTCCAGCTTCCTGCGATGGTGTTAATAGTTTACATTAATTAATGAATTCATTAAAATCAATTCTTCTAACGAACATATCTTTTTTCTCCAAGTGAATTCAGATATGCTGTCTTAGGATCATTTAAAATACTCCATTAGTGCAACAAAAGCCTATACAGGGTGTCCCACGGCTATGCCACATGGAGGGGAAGTACCTTAAATATTGTAGATGGAACATTTTACTGAAAGAAGACTTCATTTTAATTTAAAAAACAATTTAAACTGCATTCATAGATTTTTAAATAATTGCCTGGTTGAACCGGGACTCGAACCCGCTATACGAACAAAAAAAATTAACCTGTATCTTTATCTTACCGATCGGAAGGCTTCATCATAAGGATTATTTTTTGTTAAATAACATAGCATGAGAAATAAAAGGAAGACCATGAATTTTAGCCTTTGATGTAAAATTTTGTTCAGAAAAATGAAAAGCTGACATTGGCGTATCGACATACAACTGACATGAACTATTACTAATGAGTATGCAATTCGTAGCTCTGTTGCAGCGGGATTGAAGGACAAACCAATAAATCAACAAACAAACACACTTTCGCATTTATAGGTAACATAAGTAAGGATCGGGAAATGATGCGTACTTCTCAAGTGGATACTCATTAGTAATAGTTCATGTCAGTTATATGTCGATACGCCAATGTCAGCTTTTCATTTTTCTGAACAAAATTTTACATCAAAGGCTAAAATTCATGGTCTTTCTTTTATTTCTCATGCTATGTTATTTAACAAAAAATAATCCTTATGATGAAGCCTTCCGATCGGTATGATAAAGATACAGGTTAATTTTTTTTCTCGTATAGCGGGTTCGAGTCCCGGTTCAACCAGGCAATTATTTAAAAATCTATGAATGCAGTTTAAATTGTTTTTTAAATTAAAATGAAGTCTTCTTTCAGTAAAATGTTCCATCTACAATATTTAAGGTACTTCCCCTCCATGTGGCATAGCCGTGGGACGCCCTGTATATATATAGACATAGTTCTTATTGCTACAGTCTTGGGTACGGAGCCCATTAAAACTTTTTTGAATTTTTAAAATAATAATAATTTTGCAATTATTCATTTGCTAATTTCTTTCTTTTATTTGTAGCTACATAAAAATGTTCTACATTCATTCTAAATGGAAGAAAAACTACATTACTTAGAAAAAAGGTAAAAGTATTTACTATTGTGTAAATGTTTGCGCCTCTAATGCCTTTTAATTGAATTACTCGAAGTTCGCCCTCCATTGCGCGGCGCGGCGCGGGCGCGGGCGCGGTGGGCGGACCTTGGGCGGACAAGCGAACCGTACTTGCGTATAAAATATCGCTCAACTTTAGCAACGCCGCGGAACTGTCCCGGACATACAAAAATATAATTTATTCGAGCTAATTTTTAATGCTCGTAATTCATAACTTCATAACTCACGAAGTTACGAACATAAACGTACCTAATTTACGTGCTCTTTGCGTGTAATATAAGGACATGTTTAATTTTGAGGAAATCAAAGTTCAAAATTATTTATTTAATGTAGGCCAATTTGTAGCTCTTATGAGTTATGACAAGTCAGGATTCCACTTCAAGCATATTCATAAATGATTCGTACTTCAAAGTTTCAAAGATTTTACTCAGAAGACCCACAAGAAACTCAGCAGTTACTCTTTTCAAACCAAAATGTTATAGTATTATTACGTATGCAGATCATACGTAATAATACTATAACACGTACGGTCGGGGACAAAAAATGTTTACCACTTTTCAAATTAGATTCTTCGTAACCCTGCCTTCAGTAAGGTCTATAATGCTATATCAAGGCATTTGTTACGTTATAAAAATTTCATGCATCGTTTTATCAAAAAAAAGTATTAATGACTTTTCTATACAAATAATTTAGTATAAACTCATTTCCTAAAATCAAGTTTGACACATAAGCATCACTGCCTTTCAGAATCAGGCTGCCTTTGTAAAAGTGACAATTAATTATCAAAAATATTATATTTGTTATTTGAAATTTAAATATACAAAATAAATGGCAAGCTTAATCATAATTCTAATGGTGAAGTTCATATTGTGCATTGAATCATAATGATGCTGCTAGCATCCACAGTCAAAAACAGTCAAAAGGAGATGGATGAACTACGGTGATGCGTGGTGTTTCTGCAGCATTTTACATCGATGTTCTGCAGCAAAATTCCGACAACCTAAGTTCAACATAATGCGCTGAGCTACTATTCCATGGTTCAATCTGCACCGTGGCAGTCATCTCGTTCAATAGCCCGCTCGATCTGCTGATTTGAAACTGAAAATTTATGGGGCTTAATGATTCAAAGCTGGGACTGTCAGAATCAAAGAAATCCTCAAACTCTTAGATCACATTGCACTGGGGTATGAGATGATATCACAGATGATATAAACTGACTTATCGCCTTGTCGCGTTTATGCGAGAGAGTCTACGTGTTGTCATAGCAGCGAATGAAAGCTAATTAAGCTAATTATTTATTTATACTAATATTGTTTAGTTTCTCAATAATAAAATTAAGAAATAAAGATTCTTGGAAATTTCATTAGATTATTACTTCCGTTTTCATATTTTGGTAACTCGTGTCCTGTGCTCGTCTATATGAGATATCTATTTATTAAAATTACTAGCTTTTGTCCGTGACTTCGTCCGCGTGAAGTTAGGATTCTACAATTTCCATGAGAACCTTCTATTTTTCCGGGATAAATGTCGCTATCCAAATCCTCAACTATATCCATGCAAAAAATCATGTGGATGATCCACATGCTATTGCTCCGTAGCTGTGTGATGGAAGGACAAACCAACAACGAACAAACAAACACTCACATTATAACATTAGTAAGGATTTTTTGTTCCAAAAAAGGTTTTCTACATCTAACCTATTTAGCAGTCACCTACTAAAGAAACTCAAAAAAAAAGGACCGTCTAAGCACCGCTACATGTTAAAAAGTCTATGATCTATGGCTAATCAAATCGCATATCGACCTTCTGACACAGATGTGTGCATGCAATTATGAATCTTAAGGTGGTAAACATTTTTTGTCCGCGACTTACGTACATATTGCAGTCCCTATCAAACCCTAGTTAAGTTAACCTAATATAATACATGTAGTTACCTACATTACCAGTTCATTGAGTTTGTCAAATTAACTAAATATAGACTACGTTTTAGTCCACTGTAGTTTAGCTAAGTTATACCTAATTGGAATTCAAAATTAATGCCATCATCTAACATTGTTTTGATTTCACCGTTACCGAATGGCTTTAGAAGTACATCAACAGTATAATTTTAGGTTTAGATTATTATTCCAGAGAAATGTTGCACAGAAGCAGTACTTTTTGTGGAATTTAATGATATAAGGAGACTTTTTGTAATCGTGCAATATAAAGACAACATCTTTCGAGGAAACTGCGATCTAAAGTTCGATGTGTGTTTTGGTAGGTTTTGTGATGTTGCGTGGTGGCTGTTAGTAGTGCACATAACCTCCTTGGTAGCTTGCTTTTCCTGCACGTCTGAAGTCTCTCGCGCGATTTTTGCTTAACCTAACTCCACGCTGACAAAGTCCCAAAGTCGTGGGCAAAAACTATTAATAATATAATATATCAAGGTTTCAGTTTATAATATAAAGCACCTTCTCTAAATTATCCAAAGCGGGCCCTAGCATTGTTCTACACATCAAAATATCCACGCAACATAAAGCATGAAGCCCAGCGCACACAAAGGAGTAATCCACCCGCACCTATCTACAACTACATATTAAATTATATACCTACACGTAGTAGAATAACACGTAGGAGAAAACTCAGGTATAAAATATTACCCTACCTGAGTTGGACGCATGGGGTTCCAAAGCAAATCGACCTCAAGTTGCCCCCTTACAATGATCTACCATTTTTCAGCCTCCCCAAAAAGCACCCTAGAGACGACCAACCATATTTTCGGTAACGGACACTTGAAGTGGGATTAGGGTTGCCACATCTTCACAACACAAATACAAGACAGCAAACAATAACAAGTTTCCTGTGAAGACCGAAAAAAACTTTGCAAAGAATTCGAAGAGTTAATTTTGAAAGTTGAGTTAAGACGATGTGTGTGTGTGAGTATATGGTTATGAATATAAAAGATTTATTTTTTATTCGCTTAATATTCATTAGTTTTTCAGATTTATATTTTTAAAACACAAAAATTCAGTTAAAAATAGAAATTATAGCCCCAAAAGTTTATGATATAGCATTGTTAACAACCCTATCTGAGACAGCTCAAAACGACGATCGCTCCCTCGATAAACGTGACTTGAACAAACATATATGTCTACGTGAAAAGCCAGCCTTACGTATTAGAAATTAAGGTCCACTATGAAATATTTTACCATAAAATGGGTATATTATTTCGGTTTCTTTTTCAGCGACGAAACGTATTGTGCTTATCAGATGTATGTATGTATGTATGTTTGTGGTGCTCTAGAGACCAAATGCGTAGGCCAATTTTGATGATTCTTACGTCAATCGTATTATATTAATCTTGCGAATGAAGACATGATAGTAATCAAAATAATTAATTATGGCGATCATCAGACACAATATTGTGAAAAAGAAAAAATGAAACTGGAAATGAAAACGAAATAGTATTTCGTTTCGTACCCCACTTGACGTATTACGTCACGTGCGATTAAAAAAAATTAATACTTCAAACAGATCATTTTGTTTCGCATACCTGGTTATATACTCAAAGCGCATACCCTATTATACTAGCAACGTTGATGCAAAACTAGTATTAAATTTTTTGATAACGCTTTTAATGAGAAGATAATTACTTGCAGACACTTATCATATTATTAAACAGTGTACAGTGTACTGAACAGTACACAGTATACACATAGCATTAATTAGTGTGGAATCGCCAAATAAACGCCGGTCGACGTTATCTTGCAGCGCCAAGCGAGTAAATGATGACACTCCGGAGTAACGGGATTTTAATGAACGGAAGTATCGTTCTTTGCTTATTGAAACGAATTTTCATGTGATTATCTTCATTTTATTTTTAGTTTTATTGTTACACTCGTTGATTGATTGAGGTTTTTTGATTCCCGCGGGAAATTTCTCATTTTCCGGGATAATAGCCTACTGCCTATAACCTATCACTGTGCAGCCAAAAACACACACAAACTTTCACTTTTATAATATTAGTGTGACAATAAAGTAAGTATTTCAAAAACACATTTAACATGTTTTTGTACCGAATCTATGAACCTCAATGTCTATTTATTTCATTTAAATTCAAAAAATATCATTTCGGTGTACAAAAAATAAAACAAAATTATTATTGTGTGAACAAAACTTGTGATATGAAATCTGAATTTATCTCCCGTGACGCAATAGTTCATGGCTCATAAACTTGGTTTGCATAACTTTTAAGTGTAACTATGTTTTACGAAATTTTAATTAAATGAACAACTGCATTAACAGCCTCAATAGCCCAACGGTTAAGGTGCTACGGACTAAAAACTGAAAGGTCGCAGGTTCGAACCCCACCCGTTCCACTATTGTCGTACCCACTACAAAGCACGAGCTTTCTGCTTATTTGGAGGGGATAGGAGGATATTAGTCAAGTTCAGCATGGCTTTAAAAAATATTATAGAACACACACAACATACACACTACATAATTATATTTTTATTTTCAAAATTCATTTTGAGTTGTTGACAACACTATACGTTTGAGTTAGGGCTTCTGCAAAAAATATTAAAATTCTGTCTCTATTTTTGGGTGAATTCCAAACGAAGTGACAGTCTCTAACCATGAAAATAAATCTATTAATACCAATTCAAATGAAATGAATAAAACCAAATACAAATTTAAACAACGTTCAACAATTTTATTTAAAGTTGTCACTGGTTAATCGACTGTTAACTGAATTCGTTTGTAATTAGTCGCGAATGGTCGGATGAAATCATTTCGTAGTCACACGAGGATAATACGTTATCTTGTAGAATCGTACGAGTGAATGAGTATACTCTCATGAGCAATATGCAATATTTATTTGTAATGGTTTTTATTATTATTAAAATATGTAATAATAATTTGTAATGGTAATTTTTAAACTTTTACACAGATATAATTTTTATGGATTTTTCTGATATAATTATTATTATGGGACTGTCGATATTTTATCTATTAACATCACCCTTTAATGCCCATTGACAGTAGTAACAGTAGTGATGTGAGTAATGTAGTAAGTAGTAGTAGTAGTAGTAGTGTGTTGTCACACTTTTACAATAAAATTCCAAAGACAAAGTAGCTTTAGTCCAAACAGATAGTAGTAAAATAAAATTATTATAACTGCACTAAAATATGCACTGTAAATGAAATAGAAGAAAAATGATTATTACGAAACGATATAAATCGTCGGCTTATTGCAGGAACTCACTAACTGCAAATAATCATCAAGTACAGTTAAGAACAGCTTTGAACTCCTCTTGACGAGTTCTATATAATGCAAAAACACACTTACTTCTAGCTATTCAAATTTAGAAGTTATGACTAAGCATAAATTAGATAATTACAAATTTGGAACTTTTAGGTTCCATAAAAAATCATGAATTTACATTAATTTAAATATCACTTTAGAATGAAATTCGGTTAAATTAATTATCTGCGCTTAATGACTTTTATAAATCAATGATGTATGAAAAAAACACATTTAAGTAATTTTAATGAATTCTATCAATTGACTATTGTCTTTAAGTGATTCTTTGCTTAAGAGAATAAAATAATTTAATACATTTTTAAATTGATTAAAATCATATTTTAGTAAGTTATAGATAGAATTTGAAACATAAAACTGCATAAAACAATTGAACAGATGAAATATGAGAGTAATTCTGATATACCTAAATACTAAAGTAGTAATAATGAAAGTGATAACCGCCGGAAATTAAAATGCCAAAAAATTTTTAAGACAGTTGTCTTCTCTAGTTAGATGACACAAAAAAGAAGACACTTACGATAGAAATACACAATAACAATATCGGTCACAATGTTTGCCCTATAAAAACTACAGCAAACAAATACGGCCACCTAAAACAACTAATCTAGGAGACTGAAAAATTAATGCTCATTAAATTCACTGACGAAGATCGTAACCAAAGTGAATCTTACTGGGCTTTATCTGATTATATAGAGACCAGAAGAATTTTATAGAGATGAATATAGTAAATAATCCCCAGAGATGTTTAGTAAATGAAACTAGTTTCATTTACTAAACATGTATATTAATTCACAAGCGACATAAATTTAAAGCTATACCCCTTACTAAATTTTGTCATAGCAATACAATAGAATGCTGTGCAGTGGAACTTTTGGAACATAAAATTATAATTATATGTATTTATAGACCGCCAAAAACTTTGCAAAATGATTTTAATACTTTTTTCTTCAATCTTGACTCTCTGTTACAGGAGTTTTGCTATAGCAAAAAGAAAGTGATTCTTAGCGGTGATTTCAATATCAATACTCTTATTGACACCAAAGAATCTAGGACCTTCCTTCAACTTTTAAATTCATTTAATCTAAAACTTGTTTTTAATGAACCTACAAGACTAATCAGTGGAACATGCATTGACAATTTTATCCATAATGTTAAAGGGTGCAAAGGAAACATCTTTGATTGTGCATTATCTGATCATACGGCACAATTATTGACATGTCCAGTTAAAGTTAGTTACTGTTTAAAATATTGGTTTTCAGAAGCGCGTGACTATAGTAAAGAAAATTTGGAAAAATTTAAAGAATATCTTGGTTGTCTTAGCTTCAGTGAGGTTTATGATAATAACGATCCTGAGACTGCTTTTAATCATTTTTACGATCTCTTCAATCTTTTCTATTTACTATGCTTTCCAGTAATAAAAATAAAAAATAATCAGCAAAAACGACCTAAATGGATTTCTAAAGGCATTAAAAATTGTTCTAAGAAAAAACAGGCATTACTATGGCAATACAGGAAAAACCGAAATGAAAATAATAAAAATAAACTGAAAGAATACTCTAAACGGTTGAACAAAATCATAAAATTAACGCAAAAATCTCAGAACATATATCAAATTAACTGTGCTAATAATAAATCCAAGGCCACATGGAACATTATCAAGTCTAACTATAACAAAGTCCAGGTGCCTAAGGAAGAGATAAATAGAATAATAGTTGGTAATAATGTTATTGAAGATCCATTAGAGATAGCCAATTCTTTTAATAATTTTTTTATTGACCAAACTTGTAATAATAACATTCATAATGCTAACACATCAGTTACCAAAGCGATTAACTGCAATAATTACAAATCTTTATTTTTAAAACCTATTACCCCATTTGATGTTAATAAAACTATTAAATCGCTCAATAATACGAATAGTACTGGATATGATGAAATAACTACTAAGGTTTTAAAATTTGTTTCACTAACAATCTCACCTGTACTGAGTTTTATCATTAATCTTTGTATCTCTGAAGGCGTATTTCCCAATAAACTGAAGACTGTTATAGTAAAACCACTCTTCAAGAAACTTAATAGGGAATCTATGAATAACTATAGACCCATAGCACTTGTTCCTATTCTTTCTAAAGTTTTCGAAAAGATTATTTATGAGTCTTTGAATAGTTATTTTGAAAAAAATAAATTGTTTGCAGAGGAGCAGTTTGGTTTTCGTAAAAACAAAAGTATCAATATGGCAGTTTATAAATTTCTTAATTCTGTAATGCGTAATTTGAATGATAGGATTCCCGTTTGTGCTTTATTTATGGATTTAACCAAGGCCTTTGATTTTGTCGATCATGAAATATTACTAAACAAACTCTATGCCTATGGTGTGAGAGGTAACGTATTGGACCTTATAAAATCATATTTGTCAGGTAGAAAGCAAATAACACAGATTACTAAAGTCAGCTGGAAATATAAAAAGCTAGTTAATTTTCACTCACAGTCAAGAATAATTCAACGCGGCGTTCCCCAAGGAAGTGTCTTGGGCCCATTACTATTTATTATATATATCAATGATCTACCAAAATATGTAACTCACCATGATATAGTTTTATTCGCTGATGATAGTACCCTTATATTTGCAAACAAAAACATAAATGACCTCACTGTTAATGTTAAGAATACACTGGATATAATTATAAACTGGCTGAATCGCAACCAACTCATAATTAACTTAGATAAAACGAACTTAATGACTTTTAAGCTCAGAGAAAATGCGTCATTATCTTTAGATGTAAATTATGAAGGAAAAACTATCAATGAAGTCAATGTAACAAAATTTTTAGGTCTAAATATTAATTCTACTCTAAATTGGAAAGAACACTTGAGTCATATTTGCACAAAGTTAAATCAATTCTCTTACGCACTTTATATGTTGGGGAAAACAGTAAATGTATCAGCGTTACTGACTGTTTACCATGGCTATGTTGCCTCGCTGTTAAGATATTGTATTTTATTCTGGGGTAATTCCACTGAAAAAGAGGCTGTATTTAAGGCACAAAAAAAATGCTTAAGGGCAATATTTAAATTAAAATCTACTGATAGTTGTAAACCCTATTTTAAACAATATAATATTCTTACAATGCCATGTCTGTATATATATGAAACTGTCATATTTGTCAAAAGTAACTTGAATTTATTTCAAAATCGTAACAGCAAAAGGCATGTAATTGAACTGCGTCCGCCACCCAGTCGCTGTGCACATTTTTCTAAAAGTTTCTTCTGCACTGGGCCCCTATTATATAACCATTTGCCTAGACATATTATAGAAACACAGGAAATACCACTTTTTAAAAAAAGGCTAAAAAAGTTTTTGATAGACAAGACATATTATAAAACCAGTGATTACCTTATGGAAAAATTTTAATTATGAACTTTTTGACATTTAATAAGAAATTTTATATTAGACATTTAAATAATATTGCAATGTAAACACAAATTCTATAACTTAAATAAATTAATAATAATGTATTGTAATAAATTAATAGTAATATAATGAAATGTATAATGTATATGTAATAAATTAATAGTAATGTAATGAAATAGATTTTAAGCTAACTTTTAATGTTGCATGCTGTATTTAAGCAGAGTTTGGTTGCCCATTTATTTTATTTGTAACACCTGTATATTACCCAAATTCGCAATAAAGAAATTGATTGATTGATTGATTGATTGATTACTAAACACGGTTTGAAAGATCACGGTTTTTGTAATTATCAAATGGTCCTATTAACAAAGAAGTTCAGCATCTTTCGAAGGGCAAGAAAGACGAGGCCAGCTTGAAGCACATAATAAAACAAAGTAGGAAGATGAAGACTTCGTCAAAGAAAACATCGAGGCATTTCCGATGGAGTCACCCTAGTTATCGTAGAAAAACTTCATCCATAAAGTATTTAGAGAGGACTCTATTTATCTCTAAAATGTATAAACTGTATGAAGAAATATGTAGTTGTGCATCCAATTATGTTTATGTGTCCGTAAACGTTTATCGAAATATTTTTTATGGCCTCTATTACCTGTGGTGGTGGAAAAAAAGGAAGTCATGAAGTGGGACCGCATTGTATCTTTGGATAAAACATCTACCATCTGCAGTAACTGATATACAGATAACTATATTTCTGATACCTATGGAGGTCAAAGTCGTAACCAAATAGAGATTTGGTCCAAACAATTTATCTTGAGGTTATCAAACACAAATACCTTGAGGTATCGAGAAAGTACCTTCATATGAGTGAATCCAGACTCGAACTCGATAACATTGAAAATCAGATGCGTCTTTTGCCAATTTTTCCCATGATAGATCTGTGTAATATTTTAGATAATTGAGACAGTATCTCAAACGATAAATCTGCGGGGCCAAAAAAAATACCGTACAAACTGACAATGAATATTTACATTCTGAAATAAGCTTATATAAACATGTGCGCTGAAAAAATAATATCTTCAGAACTACATGATTGGTACCAAAATTTACCAGAAAAAGAAGATTAAGACTTTGTTCCTGAAGAAAAGTGCTCGAATGCGGAAGATTTGCAGTAGAAATATTTGATTTTTTTTACTTTTTAACTGCTATTTTTGATTGCTTTATGACGTATAATTGTTAGTAACCAAAGTGTTATGCGATTTTTTTTAAAAGGACTGTTTTTCTTTTTTTACGAATATATTTTTTGTTTTTCAAATGACAAAAAATATTTTATTAACTTTTGAGACTAATTCAAACATGTAAGACTGATTAAAAAATGTTTTTCCATTTAAAAACTTTGTTATTAGACGTATTTTAAGAAATACCTAAATCAAACATTGAAAAACCATTACAATAGCAAGAAGTCATTAACTTAGTTTTTTATTTAAAAAAAAAAAAACTATTAATAAATGTTTAAAATACTGAGTTGATTTTAATAATATAGATATTCAACAACAAAATGTGTTTAATTTTCTTTAATATAATCATAATTTTAGATGCTATAAGCAATCAAAATTACTAAAACTTCAAAGCTTGTTTTCTCAAAGTTTTGAATTTGTCGCATAATGAGTTCTTGCAATAAGCCGACGAAATGGTTTTTATACTTATTACGGCCGATCGGGCCGATGCGCTGTAACAGTTGTCATTTTGACATCTCAAAACAATATTGAAGTAATACTGCTTTAAGCATTGGTCAGCCTATTTATGATACGAGCCAATAGAAATGACTGGAACGTCGTGTTGGTCATTTAAATCTGGTCATCCCAACACAGTACACAACTATGGAATTATTATACGATTGAATGATTGGATGACTCAAATATTCGGACAGATGGCTAATTGGCAATTGGCATGTACGAGTATTAGTCACACGCCTCAATTAATGACATTCCGCTCTTTTGGCACGCGTTAGATTTGTATTGCTAATAATAATAATTAGGTCACCGTTAAATCGACGAATAATAACATCCAAATGCACAATTACAGCGCAATGTGCATTTATCATTTGAGTTGTTTTGATTCAAATTTGGTTTTAATTAATAGTTGTGTGAAGTTTTAATTACCTTTGATTAATTATAAAATAGTTGCGATGCGATGAACGCACAAAATAATTTGGTTTAATATTATGTGAGTGAGGTACAGAGCGAATTTTTCAAAGCACTGGATTCAGTGATGCATTTTGTCTTTGAAGTCTGTTTTAAACGAGGAAAAGAATAAAGAGGATTTTCTTCCAAAGATTAATAACAAAACGCGTAGATATTAGGTATGTATTGTTCGCTTAAATTTTTCCTACGAATGGTTTCGATCATCAAGATATGGTTGAATTGTTTTGCTGTTATTGCATACAGAACACTAAGAATAAAATATAAATATTTGTAGATACAACAGTATAAAATCAAAGCTGTGTTAACTCATATTAATTCAAAACAAGCATCGTCTTCAACTTGTGTAAACCAGTCTTCATATCATTCGTAAATAAACAAACAAACAAAGCTCGTCGCATCGCAAGCAAAGATCTGTTTAGAATTCAGTCCAAGAGTCTCTCAACCCTGATTCGCGCAGAGAGCTCAAGCCGCGACATAATGTAGCTTGGATGTGTCGGTGAGAGGATAACGACGAATCTTGCACTCACATTTTTTACGCTTTTTTTTTTGTTGCTCTAATTGGTCGAGCCTGTACGTTATTTTTAATGCAAAACAAAATTCTTTTGCTGTCCGCTAAAGGCAAGGCTAAAGTTTGTATGTGTGTGTGTGTGTGTGTGTGTGTGTGTGTGTGTGTGTGTGTGTGTGTGTGTGTGTGTGTGTGTGTGTGTGTGTGTGTGTGTTGTGTGTGTGTGTGTGTGTTTGTTACTCCTTCACGCCACAACGAATGAACCGATTTGGCTGAAATTTGGAATGGAGATAGCTCATACCCAGGATTCAAACATAGGCTACATTTGATGATATGATAATTGGCAACACATCACCTACTCTTACATATTAGAAAAAGTTCGCTTTGTTAAACTCAACGATCTTTGAACGTTAAAAAAAATAATAATAAATAGTCACTTGCGTGTAGGGTTGCCAGGTCGCCAAACCTAATAGCCGGACAGACCAGCCAGTTTGGCCGGACATTTGGGTAAAAAAGCCGGACACCCTATATTATTGAGGATTTTGTCTCAGTATTAATGGGTACGACAAAAAAATTGTATGTAAAATCAAGTTTCAATCAAGTCGCCTGCGCAGACTGCGCTAGGCCACGCTCGGCGCTCGCTTGTTTGCGAAATGTGAAAAGCCTAACAAAAGCCGGACAAGACGGACACCGTTCATTTTGGCCGGACACGCAATCAAAAAGCCTACCTATGTCCGGCTTTATCCGGACGCCTGGCAACGCTACTTGCGTGTATAGTATAGTTCACTGTTCAAATGAGGCCGATATAGTCCCGGGGTCGGTGCCCCTTTACAAAATTAATCACCCTTTACTTTACATTCCAGCAAAACACCGTGATAAATTGTCGGATGATAATTTATTATGCTAATTTTGGGTTTTGGACCAAGTCTGATAATTTATTGTGAAATGAAAATCTTTAGGGTCTTCCTTCGAACTCATCTTTGTGGAAGAAAGTTAACAAGCTCAACGCGCTGAGCGATAAAAACAATAATTGAAATCATCATACTAACAAATCTTAATATGTACATATATAAAGGAAAAGGTAACATTGGCTGACTGACTGATCTATCAACGCATAGCTCAAACTACTGTACGGATCGGGCTGAGTCATACAGATAACTATTATGACGTAGACATCCGCTAAGAAAGGATTTTTGAAAATTCTCCCCCTTATGGCTTAAAGTAGCGGTTTGAAAAATCGAACCTAACGTGAGCGAAGCCGTTGGCAAAAGCTAGTTATTATCATAAAATGTGAAATTTCTAGGTAAATATAATTGTAGGTAATTTAGCGCTGTGCCACTTGAACTGAAATTTTTTGAGTTTTCCCTATTTTTATTTTTAAACAATCAAAAAAAAATTCAAATTGATCAAGCTGTTTTTGAGTTTTAGCCAGACTAACGAACTTACTAAATCGTAATTACCAATAACGTGGGTGGTATAAAAAAGTTTTTTGTAGAATTTAGGCATTTTTTGTAGACAATATTAAGATAGCAACTAAAAAATCGGATGCATATTGTGATACGGCAATGTGGTCTAGAGCATAGAACAGCCAACCCCGCCTACCCAGTACCCAGGGCAGCACCCAATCAAAAAAGAGGAATGAGTTCTCACTCAAACCTACTCTCGATTAGCTTCACTCCAAATGACAAGGAAAAACAATAAATCATCAAACAATAACACCCCACTTTATTCCTCATAATGCCAACAAACGTAACGCAGCTGTATCTACATAATCTTGCGTTACATATTTAGAGACAGGTGATGTATGATCGGTGGAAGCTGGAAAATTCCACTAACTCCGGGCTTATGAAATATTCCGGCAAATATATTATTTGGGAAGTAGGCTCGCTTGACGCATGGCCTCATTTGTGGAACTGATGATGCTCGCGCTGTAATTACAGCTCGCTCGCTCTGTGGCGTGTTCCTCACAGCTGAGGGTTGAGGTCCTTTCCTGTAGTGGTAGGGGATTAGACCCTCAACAGTCCGAGGGTTAAAGGTGCTGAAAAGTCGACGGCTCAATCCCCACCCACTGTTTTCGTACCCACTCCTAATACAAGCTTTCCGATTATTTGGAGGAGAGGAGAGAATATTAGTCCAGTTCCTAGTTCTTGCTAACCTCGCCCTGGAAAGCGCACTGTTAGCAGACCCCCCACTAGGTAGACCAAAGAAATCCGTCGGATACAGGTGGCGCAAGACACATTTCAATCGGTTGATATAGAGGAAGTGGTAAATTGGAGCCGGTTACCTGTTTTCTTCTTGAACATAGCTGTATTGTATCCTTAATATGTTTGAGGGGTTACAAAATTAATTTGTTTCATTAACTTAAAACAAACGAGGTTCAACCACACATTTACAAATTACAGTGCAGGCGTAAGTAAAAAAGGGTCACATTTTCACGGTGGATTAATTAAACCTTGCAGACATACCTTTTCGTAACAAACTCCATTCATTGGACTGAATGAAAAAGGGGAAGAACGCTTCACTAAATTAAACCAATAATTATTTTCCATACTAATGCGCGAAATTTATAAATTTTTAGTACTTTTTAGAACTTATTTAACTAAAAATATCGCAATTTTATCATATAAAATAAAATAAAAATCAATATTACAGTCTACTTACTCTGCCAGTAAATCACTCGTGATAGAAACACGAGCTGAAGCTAGCCAGTTAAGTCTAGTGTATTATAAAATTAATGTAATTATTGTAGTCTGTAGTTAAGGCTGTTCCACAATCGCTGAGCAGTGTTTAACTGACGAATAAAGTAACCCGTTTTTGACAGTTTTCGTTTTGTCAAAATGTCTTTATTCGACGGATACATTTTACTAGAGATGTTGAAACAGGTCTTTAGTCTGAATTTGGAAGAGAAATATTCAAAACTTCTTCAAATTTTAAACCTATTTATCAAAAAAAACCAACAAGTGACAAACTTATTTCCAAGCCATAAATCCAAATTAATTAAGTCAGAGGAAGTTAAAGTATCCCGGTCAAGTGGGCACGCATTGAAGGCGGCTCAAAGCTTCTTGAGCGGCCTTGACAAACAGAACGCGAATTCAAAAAAAAATGTCAAGGCGAATGTTCGTAAAATTTCTCAATATATTTTACTATATTTCTTACCAAGCTCGAGCCCCTGCGTCAGCAGTAAAATGTGAGATTTTCAAATCTTTTGACGTGAATATTTTTTGGCTAGAATATGCATACTTGAAAAAAGTATGCTAGATTTTGCCCTTAATTATGGAGTCGGTATAGTTTTTTATGCTTTTGAACTGTATGTAGCGAACTGTTACTTGACTATACTATATAACAGGGTTAATTTTAGGAGGAGGTATTCAAAGTCAGTGCTAGTTATAGAATAGAATAGAATAATTTTTTATTCAAATAAACTTTTACAAAGAGCTTTCGAATCGTCATATGAATCTACCACTGGTTCGGAATGCCGTTCCAACTTCTGTTCCTTTAACTTACAAACTGAAAGCTTCGGTTCGGTATACAAGCGGATAGATTACAAGTATTATATTCACTAAAATTTTTTTTGTATCTATACTAAAACACTCTCTGTGGTCTAACTCAACATGTATATATAACAGTTGTCTGAGATTTATTTAAGCTTTTAGGTACGTGTTTTGCAAATTTCCTTATTAATATTCATTTCTGTTTGAAAATGTCCAATGTTTATAGAGCGTTCGAGACAGTAAAATTGAATTGCTAGCTCATTAGATCGCGGAACAAGGTTATCCGGCGAGATACAATCTCTGAGGCCTTGATAATACTTGGGTCAAATTACTATTTAAATTTACAAAGCTAATGGAATCTAATATATATCTTATACATCTAAACTACGCTACGCTATGCTAGTTATGCTTTCAGGCCTAAAGCGTCACTTTTTAAAAATTTTTTCGTCGGAATCTTTTTTTTATGTTCCCTGATTACTCGAAGACGCCTGGACCGATCTGAATTTGATTTTGAATTTGATCGAAAATTCTTTTTTTGTTTGAAAGGGTATATACTTCTCAGGTGGTCCCATAGTCTTTAGGTTAGGATCTGATGCTGGGATCCTGGAGAAATTCGGGGGAACTCTTCAAATTTTATGTGCACAATTGAAAAAGAAAAAGAATTTTTGAGTTTAAATTATGGTATAAAGGTAGATTGGACCTTGGGGAAGGATGTAGGCTTTTGTCACAAAAATTAAACTTGAAGGGGGTGAAAAAGGGGATGATAGTTTTGGTTATATTTCTCCATAACTTCATCAAACCTGAATCAATTTTAATAATTCTTTTATTATAGGAAAGTACAAATCATCTGGTAAGTTATGTCCAATTTTGGTGAAGATCTAATAATTATTACTGCAGATAGAAAACACAATTTCTCACAAGTCCCTCGCAAAGATTTATCTATAGATTTATCTATATTAAAGATTGATCTTAATATTTTTAAGAATTTGTATATAAAACCTAAATAAACGCGGACGAAGTCGTGGGCATTAACTAGTATTGTTAATAATATAATAAGACTAAACTGACTGATCGATATAATAATAACACAATATTATAGCTTAAAAGGTTGGGTTTAGAAACTTGAGATTTTGCATGCGTGGGTTACCTCTATAATTACTATCAACTAAGGTTTCAATTTCAAGTCTTCAGAATCGAAATTCCTACTACTATAATCAATACGAAAGCGTGTTTGTTCATTGATTTTTGTTTAATTCCACAACAACGGAGCAATAGATTGACGTGATTTTTGCATGGGTAGATATAGTTGGAGGGTGGAGAGTGGCAAAGACTACCTACCTATTTTTTTCTCAAAAAATATCCCACGGGGTTTTATAAAATCCTAACTCGACTCGTGACTCGGGGACGAGGTTGCGGACAAAAGCTAGTAATAAAGTAAATATAAAATAAACTTGAAATTTGAAAGGCAGAGGTTTCTTTTAGGATGCATGCATCAGTTAAAAAACGGTTTTGAGAAAGTTTACCTGAAGGGGATGAAATGAGGTTTGGAAGGTTATAATAAAGTCCTGTTTCTGAAGTCAGAATGGCGTTTAGTTTATTAGTTTGAAATCATAAAAATCTTTACAAGCAACAGCTTAATCACTTTCCCCTATTTTACGACCCCCAAGAGATAGTTTTCTAAAACATTGGAAAACTTGGGAGTGGTAAAATAGTGGGAGTTCAAAAATAAAAAATACTTACATGTAATTTGCGACCTCTATGGGTCAAGCGGCAGTCACGGTCGATAGGCCTCTTGCAGCGGGATTTATCTTTTTATAAACTCATAAGAAGTCAGAAATTCTACGCGGAAGCAGTCGCGAGCAACCTCTAGTATTACATATCCTGGATATGTAATACAGCAGAAAACAGCTGTATTTTATTTCATTCAGCGTACAAAAATTACACATTTGAAAGCACCCTGCAAGCACCCAGCCCATTAATTAATCACTCGCATCTCGCCGATTCGGATGAAAGGCTGGGGTTCGTTAAATTAAACCAATTGAATACCTGACTCATGCTAAACGAAAAGAGTAGACTAAAAATGGACAGCCGCATAATAATTGAAGCACGTCTTGAGATGCCGATATCCAAGTACTTATCAATTTCAATTCGAAGCCTCAATAGTCCAACGGTTAAAGGTGCGAGCTGAAAACTGAAAGGTCGCAGGTTCAAACCCACCCGCCGCACTATTATCGTTCCCACTCCTAGCACAAGCTTTTCGCTTATTTGGAGGGGATAGGAGGATATTAGTCAAGTTCAACATGGCTATTATTCTTTAAAAAAATACCGGGTAGGGCCAAAAAAAATGTTATTACTAACTTGGAGTTCGCCTGTACTGTTCGTTTATTTGCGTATTGAATAATAAGATAAGCTACTTGATGATAATATTGTGGAGTAAAGAATGGATGTTCCCTCTATCGGTGTTCTATAGTCTAAATCTATAACATCCTACGTGTGCTTGCTCTACAAGCTTTTATACAGCAAGTATTTTTGCTGTAAACGGCTGGAATTCAATCAATTTTGCGCTTTTTACGTTTGGAAAAATTTACCGTGAATTTTATATGCCTTCATGAACATGGCAATTGTAGGCTATGAATAAGACATTTGACTTTGAATATGCTGAATATTATATGTGATTTTTATTGAACTTTAACTTAAAGAATTGAAAAAAGGTTTTACTTAAATTGGCAGGGTTTTTAATTTTTAATCCATACCGCTAACTGGTTTTATACAACATCGTTCTGGAACGATAAAGCGCTTGGTGGCACGTCGAGGGTGGTAACTAGCCACGGCCAATACCACCAACCAGACCAAAAAAAATTAGATTTTTTATTTCCATTTATTTCTTTAACGTTATGCTCAAAGCCATAAGGTAGTTTAATTAAGAGATTTTCTAATTTTCATCTATTTTTTGTAAAGATTTCAAAGCAAAATAAAATATAATTTTAATTGATCTAAATAAGGTTTGTAACAATAAATTATATTAAAACGGTTTGTATTTTAATAAAATCATTTTTATTGAAGAGCAAACAGTTGGCCTTATCGTTAGGAGAACGATATTCCGGCCAGGACACGGTGAAAGAAAGGAAATCTTATTCTTGCCATTTCCTCAGAGACACAAAATATTTATGATACTAAAAATCGTTTTTCCTGTCTATCGTGACTCGTCGCAAAATACAATATTTTATTGTTTCATCTTTTTCCTTTGTGACGTATGGATATTTTCTTTTCTTTATAAAATTTCTTAGATAACATTTAATATGTAATTCAAGACAATGATGACGATTGTCTTTGTCTGTACATAACAAAAAAGGCGGAAAAACGTAAAAATTCAAAACGTAAAGCGGTTCATTACTTGCTTGGTATAATATGAAAGATAGCAAAAGCAGGTATAATTTTTGTAGTCGATATTATTCAAATATTGCTATAAAATACTTGACAAACAAATAAAAACCGAGTTTTTTTCAGTAAACGAATGATTTAGAATTTCTACGCTTGGTAAAACTCAAAAATTTACGACTAAAAATCCTTAATTACTTGCAAGCAATAACAAAATTATTTTGCTTTAATCCGCCAAACAAGAAAAAACGTACAAAATGTGGTACAACGTACTGCTCGCGCAGCCGCTGTACTCTGGCGCTCTTTTTTAGTACTTAAAATACAGGAAAAACGCAACACTAACATGCAACACACAAATCAAAAAACACTATGAGTTTCACTCCAACACCGGAGCATCTTCAGGAGATGATAACTCTACAATGCACAAGCAAAAAAATATTCGTAAATTCCATAAAGTACCTACCTAACGCCTGTTTCTATCCAATTATTGATTAAGTAACTCGTTTATTAATTTAAGTCAAATTTTAATATGTTCAAAGACGCTTCTGTTCGCTTTTGTCTGAAAATTTCCGCCGCTTAAAAATCTGTTAGCCGAGATATTATCAGATCCGTCTTGCGATATTACTCGTCGGAGATTGCAGCGCGCCGCGCCTTAACTCCTTTACGGATTAATATTAAAATTAAGAAAGGGTATGATGGATCTTACCGGATTATGTTCTTCAAATTGCTTGAGTTGTGTAATAATTTTGCTTATACAGCGGAAATTGAGATTTCTTACATCGAGGGTAGAAACCAAAACTACGAATCAATTTTGCGATCTCTGGGATTTTTGTGTTTGGAGAAAAAGTGTCCACAAGGATGGGGCTTATCTCTTTTATATCCTCACTAATTTAATAAATACGAAAATGTGTTCGTTTGTTGGTTTGTCCTTCAATCACGCAATGGATTGACGTGATTTAATGAATGGGTATAGTTGAGGACTTGGAGAGTGACATTAGCTATCTTTTGTATCGAAAAAACAGAGGGTTCCCGTGAGATTTTTAAAAACCTAACTAACGTATGAAGCCGCCAACAAAAGCTAGTCTAGCTACTCGTATAATACGTCGATTTGTTTTGTATACTGAAGTACGAGTACTTAACTAACTCCAATACAAAATGCTCAAGCAAAATAGTTTCGGAACAAATAACATCAATTTCCAAGCAGATCACAAGCTAGCAGTACAAACTGCGAAGCTATCAACTGATAGGCCCCGGTTTATAGGCGCGATTTACATAACGAAATTGTCTCAAGCGCTTATTTTGTGGTGTCTGCAAATTTTAGTACTACGATGAGGGTAAGATATGAAAATAACCACTTAATTCTCTGACTAGGAATTATTTATTAAAGTGATTTTCATTTAAGATTATTTTTATTATTCTTTATGGCTTTCAGAGTTATATGCATTTAAACAATTCAATGTCACATGCTTCGACGCGGAAACTTGCGCGCTTGAAAGTTCCCCATAATGTAAAAAAAATGTTCTCAAAGGTGTGTGAAGTCAATCAGTTTGCTTTGGGTCACCGTGGTGGACTATATCCTATATTCCTTCTCTGAGAAGAAGCATGCGCTGAGCAGTGAGACTTTAATGGGTTCCTCATGCTGGTGATGAGAATTTTTTCGGCCACATCGCCAGAAATGAAGATTCAGGGGTCGGTGGTGCAGGGTCAGATGTAGGGGAGATAAAGAGCGAGAGGACGCTTACCTAGTCGATAGACGGCTTTAGTCAAAGCGATATTTCAGACAACTGTGGTGGAGTGCTCCCGCCGCGCTACCAACCGGCACAAGTGGAGAAGCATCGAGTATGATGCAGTGCGACCCAAAATCAAAGAGATTGATGACGACATCACATCATCCCAGCAACTACGACCACTCTTTCAAGAGTGACTGATTGAGAAGATGAATACACATAAGCGTAATACAACGCAGCAATGACCTTTTACTTTAATTAAAACCCACTGTCGTATCTAAAAAAATTTGTAGCTCTGAGGAGACTAAAATGAACAGGTAAATCTTCACCTACTTACGTACTTTGGAGTGTCAATTTGAAAGATTCTAGACTATCAACTGTCAGATACTCAATCTGGAAAGGTTCGGATAGAGCGGATCACTCCCGTTTTCACGGTATTTTGAAAGTCCCAAGTCATTTACCCCGGAAAGGAACGGCACAGTAACAGATAGGCTACCGACCCTCTCACAACTTTCGGCAACGAGGGGTATTAATACATGTAGGTACGGCGGTTTAACTGTAAATACACTCAGATTCTTCACGCAACTCTTAGAGAAACGTGGGCGCGAAAGTGGTTCCGATATATTCAAAATTTATTCAGAGAGACTATGCCACAACTCTGAATTGTGTTTGCAAAAAGCTCTTTTTGTTCCATGTCATTGCGTAGGAAGCTTGAAAGAATATAGAAAATGCATAATGTTAAGTTTGGATACACACAACCCGCGACGCGTGCTGCCGTGAGATGACAATGTATCCAACAAAGGCTCCAACATGACTCCCTTCCGATAAATGCTCGGCTATGACTAGCTTTTGTCCGCGACTTTGTTTACGTTAAGTTCGATATTTCAAAACCCTCCCCCCAAAATTCAAAATCCATTCTTAGCTGTCTACGTCGATCCTGTGGTTTGATCTGACTGACTGATTTATGAACGAACGTTCATAGATCAATCAGTCAGTTACTCAGTTACCTTTTCCTTTTATATATTTAAGATTATGAGTATGATAAAAATCACACTAATCACATCACATCACACTAATCACACTAATCACACTAATAATATTATAAAGCCGAAAGTTTGTATGTGTGTGTGTATGTTTGTTACTCCTTCACGCCACAACGAATGAACCGATTTGGCTGAAATTTGAAATGGAGATAGCTCATACCCAGGATTAAAACATAGGCTACTTTTTATCCCGGAAAATGACAGAGTTCCCGCGGGAATCAAAAAACCTTTACCCACGCGTACGAAGTCGCGGGCATCGTCTAGTAACTCATAAAAAGTAGTATTTTTAGCTGACTACGTCAAAGCAAAAAGGGTTAACTTTGACATTGTATTTGTCTATTTAGGGATATTTCACCGTAGTGTCTAAACTACTGGGTCGATTTTGATGAATGAGGTGTCAACAGATTTGTTATTATACGTTACTTTTTATACGAACAATCAATATAGCGGATGTGATATTAATATTATAACAAAAAGTCACAAAAAAATTGTAAATGATTTTTAGAACAAAAACATCGTTATTTCTTTTATCGTAACAACCTTTATAAAGCGGTCGTGTAGAAACGTCCTCGATAGGCCGTGTCAACGTAACAATTCAATTCAACAATTTCGTTCCGAATCATTGTTAGATCAGATGAAAACGACCTAGAGGATTTCCAAATAAACCTCTAATAAGTATGTTCTTGAATGGTATTAATCGGTTACAGATAAATAAATCTCTTTATTTATTTATCAGTAACCGATACCCGCGACTTCATTCGCGTGAAGTGAGGTGTTGTGACTCCCGCGGGACCTCTTTTATTTTTTGGGATTTAAACCCTTGTGTTATTCCGGACTATAATCTATCTCTGTGCCAAATTTCAGCCATATCGGTTCAGTCGTTGCGGCGTGATTGAGTAAAAACCATCCATCCTCAATCCATCCATACATCTAAACTTTCGTATTTATAATTTTAGTAGGATCATAAAGTTTAAGTAGATTTAAAAAGAATTCACCCAAACGAAACAAACGTGGAAATGTTTCAATTTTTTTAGTGAATAGAAAAATAAAACTAAATTTTTTAGTTTCCCACAGAACGTTATTTTGGCCAGGCCGTTAACGTGCCAGTTAACGCGCCTTGCTTGCTTTTAATCTTTAGCGTTGACGTAAAAACTTGAGGAATTGAATTTTCTCACGCGAGGTTAGGCGCGGTGCATAATTTGTCATATAAATAATACCTATAAACGTAAAAATTCTTTTTACAAAACCGACATTAACCGCCACTACAACTTTGTACTTATATCAATTGTGCTTATAAAATTTGAAGAGTTCCCTCGATTTCTCCAGGACTCCATCAGATCCTGACCTTATGTCTGGTCATAAGACCACCTGGAAAGTATACCCTTTCAAACAAAAAAAGAATTTTCCAAATCGGTTCAGGCGTCTTCGAGTAATCGGGGAACATATATAAAAAATAAAAAAATAAAAAAAGTCGCTCAAAAAAATAGACGATGTAAATATGATACAGGATAAAGCTCCAACAGGCCGATAATGACAAAGATTTGGTAATAAGTACGTGAAATACAGAAATACTGAGAGAATAATAAAATAAGTCAGACTTATCCAGTGATTACGAATTCTATTAACAAGTTCGCCGCTCACTCAGTGTTCATGCAACGTTCGTTCGCGCAATGAGTTGGAATGGAAAGCGAGGCGGCGCGTCATCAAGGCATATCGCTAATCTTCATACTCGAATGCTTTATAAGGTTCATACGTTCAGATATCCATATTTTCTCGTTAGGGCCTTAGCAGAATAACAGCGTTGTGCATTGCATTTAGATTGACTGAATTAGATTAGGACACTTTCATAGGCGCGACAAATAGTAAACACTAATTAAGTGAGATTTTAAGTATGTGTAGGTTTAAGTGTATTTATTATGTGGTAGAGCAAGGAATATACTTCTATTGCTACAAGATGCCATAAGATGGCCAAAGGCATAACATTAACTCATAAAATATACAGGTACTTGAAATAAAAGCCCCAAAATAATAATATTATAGAAATTGTAATTTTGCACGTGATACCCAAAAATTCTCCATTTGATTATTACTCAATAAATCCACGCACAAAATTAAGCCTATTTCACCCCGAAATGGTAACATTTGAACATCACGAAGCCTGTACAGTTTACGTGACATTTCTGCAAATTGCTCTTATTGCTGTTATTGCTTGGGGCAAATCGGAACTGAAATTACAAAAGCCATTAATTGCGCAGGTACGCGAAACTGGTACTGATACGCAACTTATTTGACTTATCAGTTATCAGCCAAACTATGTACGTGATTAGACTATGGTACAAGTTATAAGTAGAGACGTGTGTTGATTTTAATCAACAACAAGAAACAATAACATCCTCGTAGATGTGTCTATTCACGAGTTCGAAATAAATGTTGTTGGGGTCCCAAAGTGCTGTAGTGGCTTCCCCGGATAGAAAGTGCAGTGTTGGCAGACCCCCTACTAGCCACAGAAAGTCACGCAGCGCAAGACCAAGGCCTGTGCAGAGATTTCTGTCTAGCTAGTAGACTTCTATCGGTTGATAAAAAAGAAGAAACAGTTCCGTGCTGGTCAGCTGAAGAGCATTTTTCTTTGTTTCTTCTGAATCAGCCGCACTGTAGAGATTAATTTCAAGTAAGCACTATGATGAAGGATGTGGAAACTCTTCTTCTAATGTATCTATTTAAATATAAAAAGAAAAGGTGACTGACTGACTAATTGACTGACTGGTCTAATAACGCACAGCTCAAACCACTTGACGGATCAGTTTGGTATAGTGGTAGCTATTATTACGTAGACATCTCTGAAAGAATTTTAAAGGAAGGGAATTTAAATAGAGTTTAAAAAATCGAATTTAACATGATTCCCCACTATAATTACATTAATGAATTGTCGACCATAGCAATGAGGGATAAGACTTAGAGAATTGACTTCAAAATTCTAAGTTCAAAAATCGAATCAACGATTGGGCCATCGGTCAAGAGTGATTGCCCGTCGCGGTAGCTGGCTCGCTCGCTGCGAATTGATGGCAGCTATTCCGCTATTGATGTGTTCTCCCGCTCCGTTTTATAATGCTTCCAAATTAATTTAGATTCTCACAACCTAATTTGCATAGTACCTATTAATTATCCATACAACAACGCCTTTGGAGGGATGTTTTTTTTATTCGATCCGATGATTTTCCAAGATAAAAGTAGCCTATGTCACTTTCCCGGACGTGATTTTTTGCATGACTCGATCCGTAACTCTGTTGCAGCGGGATTGAAGCACAAACCAACAAACTAATACACTTTCGCATTTATAATATTAGTAAGGATGTATACTTAAACTAAAAAACCGAAGAAGGCAATCAAATATGAAATATAATAAAACATTCCAAGATAGACGGTAAAGCCCAATACATCCGAGCATTCCGCAGATGTAGACAATTTTTCCCACAAATACAACCATTCGTCATGCGTCAGCCTCAGCAGATGAAGTCAGTGGCCAAATAAACACTGGCAATATTTATCATAAGAGCCCGCATTGTTATTGCACAGGGCACATCCATAAAGGAGACCGGAGAGAAACCATTTACCAAATCACATACAAAAATAATATGATTTCGGGGTATATTAAAAGTGCTTTTGCTTTTACTTATGAAGTGGATTTCTCGTTTGGGAGGCTGAATAGCTGTAACTAAAATAAATAGCGCTTCAAATAGGGTTCGAACTAATACAATTTGCGACTTTATTAACAGTATATAAATATTGAGATAAGAGAGAGAATTTATTTACTTTCCAATTTTTGCCACTTATAAATACTAAACTTAATTTTCGACTGACTTCAAATATGTCTCGTCGACATCGCTACCGATACACTTTCACTGCTATAGGTCTATGGATCTGGTCTTAGTAAAATTGGTCCTGATTAAATCAGATCTTAGGGCCGGATTGTATTGAACCGGGTCGGTTTGGTTCAGATTGGCTTTGATTAGGTCATATCGGGCGTCAAGCTTTACTTTTGTAGAAAGCTCTCGTAAGGCATTTATTCTAATACAAGCTATTGCCCGCGGCTTCGCTCATGTTAAGTTCGATTTTTCGAACCCCTATTTTAACTCCTTAGGGATTTAATTTTCAAAAATTCTTTCTTAGCTGATGCTTACATTCGATGCCAAACAGTCCGATCCTTGGGGTGGTTAGAGCTGTACGTTGTTAGATCAGTCAGTCAGTCAGTCGGTCAGTCAGTCACCTTTTCATTTTATATTTAGATAAATAGATAAAAATAGGAGGGCTTCCACATCGTTCATCATAGTGCTTACTCGAAATTAATCCCCACAGTATGCGTATGATCCAAAAGAAACGAAGTAAAATGTACTTCAGCTGACCACCACGGAACTTCTTCTTCTATATCAAGCTATAGAAGTCTCCTGCTGACAGAGGTTTCTCGCATAAACTTTTATCTGTTAATAAAGAAGAAAATTTTTCCAGTATCTCCTTTGTGTTGAAATAAACGAAATAAACATATTACAAACTATTTTGCAAACGTTACCCGCAACCACGATAGGACGTCGTCCCTTGGGTTTGGCCGTGAAAAATTGCCAAACTTTCCCACTGAGCGATAGCCTGCGTGCGCCTGAGGTCCTTGTTGACTTCATCTTCCCAGTTATATTAAGTTTTCAGACTACATGGTTTACCGCAGTACTGAATGTACTATTTAGTACTGCTATTTGGAAGTGATTGGGATCGCTATAGTGCTATAGCTATCAAACTTTGATGCTGGATCTTCATCATGTAGGCTAACTTGTAGCTCTTATGACACGTCATGGCTCTACTACCAGTTCGAAATGCAGATTCTGCTGAGAATAGCCGGCAAGAAACTCAGCAGTTACTCTACTACGTACCTATAACAACCTTTTTATGGTTCCTTAAAAAAACGGAACCCTTATATGATCGCTTCGTTGTTAACCTGTTTGCTAGCACAGGAGCCTATGGATCTAATTAATTTATTATAACATTTAATTACACAGACCAAACATTACCTTAAGCCAAACCGAATCCCTTTTGTTTCGAGATAAAAGCCGCGGGCATACAAAGTTTCACGTAATTCGCCTTGTATCCTTGTGTTCCCATTCCCGGCACACCCTGAGCAGTCCTTCGTCAAACCGCTCGTGACCGACCCTTTCTCTGTTCGCTAAATCACCAGTCGTTTCGCAGCGGTTTATGGATAACTCGCAGCCTCTCCAATGCTAACAGTGTTTGCGACGTGACACTTTATTTATTTATTTTTTATAAAGAATATCAGCCTAGCTGAACTTGACTGATGTTCTCCTCTCCCCTCCAAATAAGTGAAAACTTGTGTTAGGAGTGGGCACGACAATAGTGCAACGGGTGCAACTAAGTTACTCGCGATAACATCAGCTATCTACCAGTGTAAGTCCAGTCAAAATCGGTCCAGCTGTTCCCGAGATGAGCTGGCACAAACGAACAGACAGACAAACAGACAAAAATTTAAAAAAATGTTTTTTGTTATAAGAACCGTAATTACTTTCACATGCATTTAGTAAAAAGCTGTTATTTTGATATAACAAACAGACACTGCAATTTTACATTGCGACGCAAAATGTTCAATACGCAGTTATTTGTATAAATTACAATCTTAAAAGTGTTCCTTGACAGGTAACAAATTAGCCATATCAGATTTTAGGGTAATGATTGATTACGTGAGAAAAAAAGCTCTTGTGACCAACCCTTCCTCGGTTCCCTAAATCACCAGTGATTTCGCAGCGGTTTATGGAAAACTCGTCGCCCATCGCCGTCTCTGGAATGCCAACATGTCTGTGTTTGCGACGTGACAATTTGAATCGAACTATTACTGCAAAGAATAGAAAACGTTTGAGTCCGCATTCCCGGGATTTGCGCAATTTCCCACCTTTACGACAATGTTTTATTCGTCGGCGAAATTGCTTTCGTTTTGCAGCTTTATACTCGTTTGATTTTAGTACCTACACCGGTTTTTAAATTTTCTGCAAGTGTTACAAGAAAAATACAAGTGTATTATTTTTAATGGTATTGTTCGGATTGAGGAACTAAACCTCCAAGCGCTTAACTGTTGCGCGCTGGATACTATTTACTTTAGTGTAACTAAATTTTATGGTTTGTTTGCAAAATGCACCACAGTAATATGCAATTATCGTAATGAATAAAATGCAATGCCTAAACTGAGTCCTATTATTATTTTACACAATATGAAATTTTACATTTATATAGTTAGTTTTAAATATAGTCTGTACAGTTTTATATTATACATTTTGGTTTAAAGATTCATAAATGTTCTTTTCAAATAATGTAACGAAAATATTAAATACAACTATTGTTAATTAATTTACTATTAGGTATCAAAATTGCATAGCAGCTCTACAAAAATGTTGAGTTCAAAGGCAATATACCTTCTATTCTATATTCTATGTTATACTTTTTTCCAATTAAGGAAGCTACATAAAATAAAAAGTTCACTTTACCACCCTTGCTAAATTAGATGCCCAAAAGATTGATTGATCCATCAACTTGTTCTCACTGACTAAAAAAAAGGAAAGTTAATTTTGTAACATCATAAATAAGCAGGAAAATGAGAGATAACCGGTAGCTATATTAAACGTCGCTCCATCATAAATCATTGTAGCGTTTTTAAAAGATTGACTTCAGGTAGATTTTATAATTTTATACCTTCTTATAGTCAACTTTAATCAAATCAAATTGTGGAATCATCTCCCTTCGACAGTGTTCCCACTTAATTACAATATGGGGTTAGTCAAGGGGCGAACCAATAAGTTCCTGAAAAGCCGGCAACGCATCGGTGGTGCCTCTGATACTACAAGTGTTCATGGGGGGCGGAAATCACTTTACATCAGGTGACCCGCCAGCTCCTTTGCCCGCTATTCATATAAAAAAAAAAAAAACAAAAAAAATTTGACTTTGTGACATAAATTATATTTTAAAAATCATTAAGAGCTAAACATTCCACCATGAATTAGGTAGTCTTAAACGTGTAAATTACGTCTTACTTTAATTAAAAGTATCTCAATATACAACAAGTCAATCCTCGACTAGCGATTCGGGAAGCTCATATTGATTTTAAAAGTATTCAATAAGTAAGTTATCCAAATAGAAAAAGTAAACTTAAACACAAACAACAACAACACCACCTGTGTTGTTTTTGTTTGTATTCATTATATTGAAGCCGCTTTTACCGTATAGCAGCTAAATTAATCCCTTTGCGAAAAGGAAATGCGTGTACACGAATTTCACGCTAACTTGGAGGGCAAGAGGAATTTAGTCATTTTAAAACAGTTGCATGTTTAACTTAAAGCTGCCCACAAAAATATGCACGTTTACAAATCTAAGTTAACCCATGCACTCCAAGCATAAGTTTTCTGCTTATTTGGAGGGGATTGGAGGATATTAGTCAAATTCAGCTTGGCTGATAGGCTTTAAAAAACATATTTTCTGGTTTTGGAACTTTCTAAGTTATGTACGTATTAAGCATTTAAATATATTGCAGGATACCATCGTGATGAAAACCTGCGTGTCTGAAATTTCTTTTAATGCTCTCATATTTAGTTGAAAAAACGGAATCTGGAAGAGCGTTTGAGATATTAGCAGTAGGTATATTATATATATACAGGGTGTCCCACGGCAATGCCACATGGAGGGGAAGTACCTTAAATATTGTAGATGTAACATTTTACTGAAAGAAGACTTCATTTTAATTTAAAAAACAATTTAAACTGCATTCATAGATTTTTAAATAATTGCCTGGTTGAACCGGGACTCGACAAAATGGCGGGTTACATATTTTTATTTTAACGATTACTGACTAGGGATTAAAATGTTGTAACATGTTGGGAGTGTTTTGACACACTATCGAAATAAGGCCACACGTCCCTCAATCAATCCCATCTATTCCACTATTAGCAACCCATCAACGGCTCACTACTGAGTGCAGCTCTCCTCTCTGAGAAGAGTAGTAAATAAATAAATAAATAATATAAATAAATAAAATAAAGTACGTCATATACTTTTGAGAACATTATTATGACGAATCCGCAGGAGTGCAGATTTCCTTACGATGTGTTCACTCACCGTAGAAGCATGTGATTGCTTAAACGCATATAATTTCGGAAAGTCAGAGGTCATACCCGGGATCGAATCCACGACCAACCGAATTATATCCATCTACTCCACAAAGCAACATAATTGCCACTGCGTGAACAAAGACGAGCCCATCACGTTAGCATGAAATATGAGAAGAGAGAAAGCGTATTGTTATACTTGGAGTAGGTACCTACGTCTTAAGGCTCGCGGATCATTGAACGCAATCCTCTGATGTCGCATTATCTAGAAGCCTTTGAAAACCGATGACAGCGGCTTTCATCTCCTATTATGATCCGCTCCGATTTACTATGTACCTATAGTTACTACTTACTAGTTGTATTAAATATTCTATTAGGTAGATAACATGCTTTTATCATGTGATATACGTATACATATATTGTTCGAATTCAAATTCAAAATTATTTAGTCCAACTTGTAGATCTTATGTCACGTCATGATTCTACCAGCCGGTTCGGAATGCAAATTCTACTGAGACCTACGAATAAATAATAAGTAGCTGAGACTCTGTTCAAACTAAATACATTGATGTCGAGTTAGGTATTTTAAAAATCCCGGGGGAACTTTGTATTTTTCAATGACTATGGTTTGTCACGTTATAATTTTAGTGCAAAATAAAATACTAATTAATGAACAACGCAGATGCATTTCATTCTTACATGTGGTGTTACGGGATTATGTGCTAGTATGAAACTAACCTAGGTAAGTCATTTGCCAGGGCCTCAATTAAACGTAAGCGTCCAGATGACTGACCAAAGCTTGAAGTATTTAACCCACAAACACAAAATTTTTTTTCCTCCATGGACCAAAGTGACCGATCAACGTCAAATTTTCCCAGCATTTAGTACCTACTAAATGCTGGGAACTTTAGTACTATTTAGTACTATTTAATACCTTTGTTTAAATATTTAGTACCTCAATAGTAACAGAGAAATTTAATTTAATAAGTGGTCAGCCATTCTGTATGTAATGGCTTAGTATTGTGCATATGCTTCTGCACTATAATTTAGTAAATTTCGTCGATCCGAAAATCTGTGGCGTTCTGTCTGATGATGTAGAAAATATAAGCAATAAAGGCTAGTCTCGTATGAGCGGTCTGTGACGTAATCAGAAATCGTGTGCCCGAAGTTATTGAATACGTGGACACGGGACAACACAATGAATCTATACAAATAAATAAAATTGAAGTATCCGTTTGTAATATCAGAATAACGGCTTTTTACTAAACGTATATGTAAGTAAATACGGTTGATAAAGAAGAAGATTTTCTTTTGGCAGTAAAACTTTTTTAAGCATAAGCCATGTCCATGTATACTGTATAACTTTTATTAAGTAACATTATGTAATATCAGTGTGGAGGTGGGAGAGCAATGCGTATATTTGCACTTATGTTTATTTATTTATTCTTTATTGCACCACAAACAGAAAAAAAGAAAACTTAACAGAATGCATTATGTCAGTACAAAAAGGCGGTCTTATCGCTAAAAAGCTTGTCTGGTGGGAGGCTTTGGCCGTGGCTAGTTACCACCCTACCGTCAAAGACGACGTGCCGCCAAGCGCTTTAGCGTTCCAGCACGATGGCGTGCAGAAACCGATAAGGGGTATGGATTGAATTTACACTGCTATACCCCTTCCAAGTTAGCCCGCTACCATCTTAGACTGCATCGTCACTTACCATCAGGTGAGATCGCAGCCAAGGGCTATCTTGTCATCGAATAAAAAATAAAAAAAATAAAAATAAAAAAGTTAATATGTTCTCCATACAATATCGGGACCAGATCGTAAACAGGCAGTAATTTATCTCCAATCTAATCGAACAAAATGGCCTCGCGTCCAATATTCGCCGCCTACCGGGATAACCACAGCAATTGTTCACTCGCTGCTTCGTTAAATGAATTAATACGCGCCCAATAGCTTGTTCACACTCATCTATTCTTTCCTTTATTGACTCAAGTGCGTTCAATACCAAAATTTACTGACGCAATTTATTTGCTTTCCATACAAAATGACTGAATACCAAGAAAAGGTTAGAATTATTTTGCTATAATCCGCCTACAGAAAAAATTTGTATGGTCTAACATGCAGTTACAAGCTAAGCACCGCTTACCTCCCCAACCAAGCAAGAAAGCAAAGTTCCCAAGCAAGCAATGCCACCACCACTCACATGCACCACCACACAAGACTTGTACTCTCGATGCACGTTTCGCCCCATACAGATTTTTTCTGTGGGCGGATTATAGCAAACTAACTCTAACCTTTTCTTGCTAATCATGAACTTCCGCAAAGTAACGCCTGATTCTATCCAAAAATGACTGAAGTTTAAAACACAAAATTGTACAAAATAAATCAAAACACAGCTACGCTAAGTATTAGATATCATTACTTTGTACGTGCAGTGCAACGTTACCAACAGGTGAGTAACTCAGCTTGTGTTAGGGCTCCTAGCCTCAGAGACTGCAAACTGTATTTAGACTGTACAAGTCTGTTGACTGGATGCAAGTCAACTGTAAAATAACAGCTTCGATGCGGCACTATTGCAGTTGCATTAACTAGAACTTTGAACCTTTGAGCTTCTGTACAATATTATATTGTTTCATTTACACATCTCAACTGCCAGACCATTATCGTGCTCAGATCTCCTCTCGAATGAAAGTCCACGCTGGCAAAGCGCAGATTTGCAGATTAAACACACCTTTGAGAAGATTATCAAGCCTCAATAGAACAACAGTTAAAGGTACGGACTGAAAATTGAAAAGTCGCAGGTTCGAATCCCACCCGATGCACTATGCTTGTGCTAGGAGTGAGTACGACAATAGTCGTACCCACTCCTAGCTTTTCGCTTATTTGGAGGGGAGAGGAGATGTCAAGATCAGCTTGGCTAATATTCTTTAAAAAAAAATATGGAGAAGTCTTGGGCAAGCGGGTTGTGCATTGGTGATATATGAACTCTGAAAAGTCAGAGATGCGTGCCTGGGATTGAATCTCGGACTCCCGAAAGGAGGCAGAAGTCTTAACCACTAGGCTCTAACGGCAGCTCATACGAGTACATTATATATAACTGTTTACGAGAAATATTTTATTCACTTTGTCCTGTTTGAACAAAGGCAATTTTGATGTTAGAGCTTGATACAATATTCCTTATCAAATATTATTCTAATCCTCTTTTGTGGTGCACTCAACCGCAAAATTACGTATTCTATTATTGTTTTCATAGATATATTTACTTACCACAAACAAGTAACACGTATTACTTTTTCGTCACGAGTAGATATACTTAAGTGTATTTAAGAGTGAACAACGAATGAGTAACATTGCAAAGCAAAACACTTATTAAATTATATTATGGAACACTAACATTCAAGTCTCTCGAAAACTTATTACTTAAATTATATTGCATTTGCAAATACTTTGCTCTTTATGAAATAATAAATTATTTTATGAAAAATATTAAGTAAAAAAATATGAAAATATTAAGTTAACACTGAATCGCTCATATTGGCGAAACTGGTGACGCATTTTGGACTCAAAACTATCAGTAGTGATTAGAAACAATTAAAAATATTTTTGACATCGCTTTGATGATATAATTATATTGATAGAACATTATATTTTATTTCATCAATAGGTACTTATAATATTTAAGTATAGAAGAACCGGAGCGAAGCAAGAGTGAATGATCTAACTTTGCCATTTAACTCAAGGAAGCAAGAATGGTAGTACAGATTTCTTAAGGGAAGACACCCTTTTGCGCTCCCAAAGCCTCTCATACGAGAAGAAATTAAGTTTTGCTAGGGAATTTTGAAGGGAAAAGATTTATACGCAAATGCCAGAGCCCGTGTATTTTGCCAAACCACAGACAGGTATTTTACAGGTAAATTTTAATTATTTAATTTTTTTTTTTTTGAAAAGAGCAACTGCTTCTTTTCTTAGGGGCTCTTCTCAGCATAATCTGTATTCCGAACCGGCGGTGGATTTATGACGTGTCATAAGAGCTACAAGTTGGCCTGAAATAAATAAACTTTGAATTTTTTTTTAAATTTATTACTAACATTTTAATTCGACAACATTGTATTTCTCGGAGGGACCACGGGTAAAATCGAAAGTTTAAAAGAATAAATTTTCCTTATTTTTGACATTTCAATGGCCTCGAACACGTTGATGTCTTTAATTTGTCTTTATTCAACAACTTTTAAGATCCAGAAAATTCTTGGCCTCATTGTAGCTGAAGTTCCATAAAAAATTTACTAATCTCCTAGTTATATTTTTTAAGTTACTTGATTACTTATTATATTCTAATATACAACCTTTTCGACTTGTGATTCTATAATAAAATCGAGACGTTTTAAAATCATTTCCTTTCCTGTACTAATGAACTATATTATATTAGAAAGTCCCCGATATCTCATATTCTCAAAATATAATATCGACGATTCATATCAGGATAGATATTGAACTTAATAGAATCTAGACAGCTTGATGATATCAAAAGAGAATAAAAGAATTCAGGGGAAATCCCTTTTTCCTTTCTTTCTAATATACCCGTAGATTGAAAGTGATATCGTTCAAGAAAAACGTGGACCTTGTTTTATTAAATTACTATTGTTATTTATTTTAAGGGCTTTAAATAAAAATAGTAATGTAAAAATAGTAAAGTATATTATTCCTGTTAGTATAAGTGGTTTCCTTAACTTCTTAATCGGCCTAAATCATTTCAAATACTTTTCAACTAACTTGTGGGTTGTTGTTGTTATAGACTTTGTGGGCGTAGATTTAGGTCTTTAAAACTGAAAATCTCGTAAGAAATATACCTAAAAGGAAACCTAGATTATTCTTTACATAATATTATGATTCGTTAATCTATCTGTAAATAGCGTTAAAATTGTATTAAACCAATTTGAAGATTAGCAGCTCAGACAAGCAGAGTCAAACAGAAGTTTCAAAAATTTTCAGAACGAAAGTAGACGTTACCAAACAAAATTAAGGTGTAAATAATATAAACTAGCTAATATAGATAAAGATATAGGTTTCGAAAATAATGTGAAAACTCTTTATTTTTCCGGATTAAAAAATAGTTTAAATCCATCCACAAATGCAAGCAAACGTTTAGATCAAGCCATTGGTTGAGTCCTTCAGACAGTAGATATTAAGTATGGATAAAATAGCAGTTATTCTTATATCACAGTCACTTAAATCACTTAAATTCTCTTTAGATTAGAGTACTTAAGTATTCAAGCTACGGTCGTTTAAAATTATACAGCGCTCTTTTGCAAAGGCTACTGATTATTTTCAATTCAGATATTTAGATTACTTGCAACAGCAAAAGACGTAGTTAAATTTTATTTATTTATTTATTGTATTTATTTTTACCTGTATTGTACTCAGGAAAATTCATCGTGAAAGCACTGAATACATAGCATAGTTTCAATAACAATTGTAAAATTTTTATTTTTTTGCAAAGAGCAACCGCCGAGTTTCTTGCTGGCTCTTCTCGCAGGAAGGCATTCCGAACCAGTGGTAGATTCATTGACTATTCAAAAGTGCTTGTAAAAGTTTTTTTGAATAAAAAATATTTCTATTCTATTCTATTCTATTCTATTCTAAAATTAATACGCTGCCTTGTTTAATGAGAACTAATGATTTCGCCAACCCTGAAGTCGGCATTAATAGTTCTATAACACTGTCAGCCTAGTTTATGAGTTTAATTAGAGATTATAAAGTACAATGGCTTAGTTTCAGAGCAACATGCGCTATAATCCTAAAATAAGCTGTTATTATCTGGCTATTGCTCCTTTTCATGTTTAACTGTTTAAAGATTTCAATTTAGATAAAGCAAATACAGTTCAATATTAAATTAAATTTTTTAAATAAAATCAACTACCTCTTGGGTGCTTTGTCGGCGTAAAGTGAGTTTTTTAAAAATCTTGTTTTACCGGAATAAACAGTAGCCAAGACAGTTTATTTTGTCCTTTTTTTAAGATTAAATTAAATTCATGTACACTGGCTGCATTCCTAACTAATTGCCCGATTAATTTTGAAGGTATTTTTAAAATTGTGCCTAACAGAGATTTTTTTGCATCCTTGACAAAGTTCAGTCAAGAATATCTCGATATTTTTTATTTTCCTAATAAATTTATTTTATTGATTACATACGGAAACTTCTCTGTCGTTAAACAGCCTATTATCGTGAATGGGGTCATTATTTGTTGCCTACGGACATTTCTCTATTTACCCATTTTTACCTGTACACCGTATTTTTAGATGCCGTCTCCCCACAAAACCCTATTGCAATAAAATACACGATTTAAAGTTTCCTTGAAAGCCTTCCCGGATGATTTCCTTTGCTGCACATCGATGCAATAAATATAATTTGAGCCTCTTACTTGCGAGAATAATTTAAAAATAGTAACTCCCGCAGTATTAATGATGTACAGAAAACTTTTAAAACTCACTTATTCAATTAAAAAAATAGAAGATGTTTTATTTATATTCTTAATTTAAAACTTTAAACTAATTACCATCATCGCTGGGCATATTGTTTAAGTTGTACTATGAACGCCCAAAAACCATTAAATAAACAATGAACACAGTTTATATTCTACAATAATGTGAAGGACACAGTTTATATTCTACAATAATGCGAAAATTTGTGAGGATGGATGTATGGATGGATGTTTGTTGCTAAATCGGTTCATTCGTTGTTGCTTGAAGGAGTCTTCAAGCAACAACGAATGAACCGATTTAGCTGGTAATGGAAATACCAGAATTAACAAATAGGCTTCATTTTATCTCGGAAAATTCCACGTGGATGAAGTTGCAGGCATCAGCTAGTTTTAAAATAAATTACCAATGTAAAAGACGTGTTCCATGATTGATTAAAATATACGGTACGGTAAGTAGAGAAGGAAACAAAGGAATCATTTCCACTCCAGAAGTCGAGCCCGTACCCTCGTAAGGAGGTCCTGGGGGACGCTGAAGCTGTGAATAAAACTTAACTACACTTTGAAGTGCTTACGAATTATTTACCTACTCTCTACGAACTAAAGTTTTTTACGTAAGTTTCCCACTTTTAATGGTTGATGTTTTCCCAATGCTCTATTTATTTTGTACGTTTATTTTTAAAAGAAAATTTCTTATTTATGTTTATAACATATTTAAGGAATCAATATTATGGATTTTTAAACATTTATAGAAATATTCTCTTCTTATATACTTGTTTACTTGCTCACCTTCACGACTTGATATCGCACATTCATAGGAAAACTTTTTATAAAATGTCCGCCTTTTTGTACCATGTTGTTCGAATAGTAAACAAAAAAGATTTTAATTTAATAGAAGTACGGAGGCTTGTAATCAAAATAACATTAAACCACTAAATTGGAATTAGTGAGTCGATGAGATAAACAAAGCTGTAATCTGCTTTGTCCGTGATTTCATTGTCTTTTTCAATACAATTTAGAAAATTCCACGAGGAAGGATTACGAGTATATTATTTACACATAACTATTTTTTTTTTGATTTTTAAAAACTTGGGAACTTTTTCTTATCCCAGAATGACAAGCAATCCTGTGTTCGTGTCCGGAATTGAAGCTGTCTATGTACGAAAGGGATAAAGAACCTTTTCTCCTTCCTTCCTTAAGGAGTTCAATGGATTAGGTAATCCATCAGTCGGATCAGTGTTATAACTATAAATGTTTTCAAATTGTTCACGTACACTAAAAAATATTAAAAGTTAGGATTAAGAGATTCCTCATCCCAGGTCTCTCCGGGTATCGCACCCTGCCAGATTTTGCCACTTTTAACTATTGCTATAGTAACATCTAGTTACGTATACATTGCAGAAACAAACAATCTACATTCAAAGATCCATATTACATTGCCATGTTTTTAAGTATCCTTTACCCAACAAAGAAATGGGTACTTTTCGCGAGCGCACCCCATACAACCAAAATTTGATTCCTTTTATCCATTAATTTTAATGGGAAGTAGGAATACCTACTGACCTGTGCTACTCTGCTATTTTTTAGTTACTAAGTTAAACGGTAACATTTTACTAACCATCTACTAGCCATCTACCTAATTTCAATACAACTACCTAATATCAGTCTATTATTCAAGTTATAACCGTAAAATCGTATCGGTTAATGTAAGAATCGCGGTTAAGAGCAAAAAATTATTTCGACAAGTATTTGAAAATGTCTTTAACTTTTATTCACTGTTAGTCCTGCTCCCTCGGGACTATCTAGGGAACGCGATAATAGAACTTCTGGAGTGGAAATAATTCCTCCTTGAATTACTTTTCTTGAGTGAAATGTTGAATTTCTGTACAAATGAGTAAAGGAAAAATAAAGACAGAAAGTTAAAAATAGTTATTTGGCAACAACAACAAAAATATTGTTGGTGCTTTTGTTCGACCTCCTTGTCTCAATCTAAAACTTTTTTAACTGACTTCAAAAAGGAGAAGGTCCTAATTTGTCATGTATTATTTTGGCGTTGTTATTCCAATACTGAATTAAGCAGCAGCATACATTCTTCATAGAGGTTTTAGGAAGAGAGAGATACAGTCGCAGTCAAACAGCTCAAAACTTATTTGTTTTTTGACCGATTTATTTTCTGTTTTTACAGATGTTATCCTTAGATCTTACATTTTCTATTGTAATTAATGAATATCCATATGTGGCAATGCAGCCAAATACCAACTCAATTGAACTGATTCCTGTATCACCATCCTTTTTTTAATGTTTTAAACTCAAGTATTCTCTGACATGATATCAGAGATCTTTTTATTGCAAATTTTGCTCTGAAAAGGTCCCGTCTCACGATTCTCATAAAATGGAACTAGTATCTGTTTTTTTTTTTCATTATAAAATCCGTGTGTTGATCACTATCTTCAAAAGTCAAGAAGTGATCTGTCAAATATAAAAACATCGTACTGATTTTTTGCACCATCCAAAGAATACTTCAGTTCCTAAAGACGGAACTTCAGTTCTTATAATATCAAGGGACGAAACATAATTGTGCGTAAACTTACTAACTTACTATAACTTTTCGCAATAGACCCCTTGGCGCGACCCAACTTCGGTCCTGAAGGACTTTTGTCATAATGATTGTTACACAATATTATTACATTAATAGGGATAGTTTCACAAACTTCGGAAGTTTAATATCGCATTATTAAAAATGGCCTTTCTTTGATGTTTTTGGATTGGTTTTAGTTAATGATGGAGGAATATATTATTTTTACAATTTTATTGCTCTTATAGAAATTAAGTACCTACATAATATTATAAAGAAGTTCTTTGACCGCGACTTCATTCACGGCAACCCTTTTTTTCTGGAAAAGGGCATCTGTCATAACAGGTCATATTGTCCGGTCCTCAACTAACTCATACAAAAAATCACGTCGATCCGTTGCTTCGTTGTGTGATTTACGGACAAACCAACAAAATCCTTTGTAATATAAATAAAATTTCAAGACTTATTCTTGTATTATTTATAATTATTTGTACAAAAATATATTCTTGTACAAATATATTTGTACAGGAATATATTTATTATTTATATTATATTAAAGATAGACGGTTAGACACTTTCATGTACTAATCTACATGAAAGTGTCTATCTATATATAAATGTCTCTTCGTTGACTGTGCAATCACTCGTTGATGTTTTTGTTTGTCTGCTTATTTTTCCGGGCTAATCTAAATATATAAAAGGCAAAGGTGACTGACTGACTGACTGACTGATTGACTGACTGATCTATCAACGCACAGCTTAAACTACTGGACGGATCGAGCTGAAATTTGGCATACAGATAGCTGTTATGACGTATGCATCCGCTAAGAAAGGATTTTTGAAAATTCAACCCCTAAGGGGATAAAATAGGGGTTGGAAAAATCGAATTTAACGTGAGCGAAGCCGCGAGAAAAAGCTAGTCTACATATAAGCACTTGAACTAATTTTGATTAGACTTTCATTGACACTTAGATGATCATATACGAGTAAAGTAGAACAGTGCTATCTAGAAATATTCAGAGTTTCTGCGTTTTAATTTTAGGAATAACATTTACGGCTGCTTTAATCCGATTTTGACGTATTTTTTTTATTTTTAAGCCTTAAAATAAATAAATACAACTCCTATTAAGTATTCAAGAAACCAATATCTACGCTATGCTAAGAACAGACACTCGTAGGTGTCCAAAAAAGAGTAATTTCTGAATTCAATGCATACTTTTATTCATTCGTAAAATTTGTTTATTTATTAAATTATTAAAAACAAAACTAATTTATTTTGTGTAATTTTCTTTATTAATTAATTATATTATCCTCTTACGCATTGAAATAAATAAAAAGTGGTGTATCTTTCGGAAATATCATCATTATACTAATTAATATCTAAATCTTTAATTAAATATGTTGACATTCGTTTAAAAGTTATTTCTCATAACTTTTTTCATAATATTTTCGAGCATCCTTTTAAAGATAACGGGCGATAAAAAAATCACCATAATTGTGCACCCCCAGTAGTTACAATCAAAGTACAAATAACTTACCAACAGAATCCGTACATCTAAACAACACTGTAACTCCCAAAAGTATTACAATCAAGAACCGTAGCCACATCACTAAAACCACACACTGAAAACGTCACAAAAAAAAATTATTTGAACGAAAATTGTACATTTTCTTCTATGGAAAATCGTCTTCGCAATACTCTTATTACGATAATCGTCTCTCGGAAATTCAAGATGGCGGTAATATCCCTCCTGAACGGTTCATTCGCAACTGTGAGAGACAAGTTTGGACTTCAAGGACCGGTCCACTGCGCATGCGTGGTTACCAACTTCGAATATGTGTTACGAGAAGGCCTGAGCGATGGTAAATCTTCTTCTCGAAGTGCCTTTCCCCCGGTTCCACACGTTATCCTCAACGCTGAGTCAAAAAGCCTCAATAGCCCAACGGTTAAAAGTGCGGACTGCAAATTGAAAGGTCACGGTTTCGAGCCCCACCCGTGGCACTATTGTCGTACCGACTCCTAACACAAGCTTTTCGCTTATTTGGAGGGGAGAGAAGAATATACGTCAAGTTCAGCTTGGCTAATATTCTTTATAAAAAAAAATACTGATATAAATAAGTCTGTGTCGGATTCCTTGAAAGTTCAAAATAAGTTAATAAAAAGTAGAGAACAAAATGATCCTATAAGGGTTCCGTTTTTAGAGTCCAAAAAAAATGGAACCCTATAGTAGGATCACTTCGCTGTCCGTTTGCCTGTCCGTGTGTCCAGGCCCTACTAAGTTGATACTAAGTTGATGCTGAATACAAAATGTTGTTTTAATGCTGTAAAATTATGGAGTGTCTAGTTCAACTCAATAAAAAGTTACAGCTTTACAAAGCGTATGTTCATACCAAAGTTTATATGTAAACTTTTTGACGACCTCTCTGGTGCAGTGGTGAGTGCTGCGGTCTTATAAGTGGGAGCTCTAGACTTTAATTCCTGGTAGAAGCAATTTGAGAATAGATAATTTCTTAATTGTCCCTGGTTTAATCTGGTTGGTGCTTTGACCATATATAGTTTCCACCCTACCGTCAAAGACGAACCGCCAAGCAACTTAGCGTTCCGGTACGATGACGTGTACCTGACCTGTGACTGTGTGTGTGTGAGTGACCTGTTAAGGGTTACATTTACACTGCTATGTCAAGAGCTTTTAGAATAATAAACAAAATTAAGACCGGGTTCATTAATAAGATATTCAATGCGAAATTTAAAATTTTACTCTACTTTTGGTAAGGTATGACTGACCAAGGTAGAATAAAGCTTGGAAATCAATGTTTTTCTAGTTTTTATAGCAACAGAATATGCACGAATTTCCTTTTCATATTCCCAGCGACATTTCTGGTTTGAGTGTTTTCTTTTGACAGTTTCAACAGGGCTTGCTCTTGTAATTTGTAAAGAATATTTGCTCTGTATAGAAGTAATCTACTTGTGCTGGCACGGTTTACAAGTGCCTATTCATTTGCAAAGCCTTGGAGTTAGTTATGCCTGTAATTACTGCACGAGTGTACCTTTAATCTTTTATACGAGTAGCGAGTTCCGATAAGCTATCTTACCAAAAATCTATTTCAAAATCATGATACCCAAATAAAATCTAGAAATTGATGATTACTATTTCTTTTCTACCTGTGCTCTTAATAAAATAATTCATTGTTTCTGATACCCATTTATTCATAAGGGAAGTAAAATTACGTTAATTAAATTTATTGTTGTTAATTAAAAATAATTAACTAAAATACACAAACAAGGTGAGGGTGAAAACGAAAACCTAAACTTCTGTTGTATTTTTCCCATTGGTCATCTTCCATGAGTTGAAATGAATGAATGAATGAAATTAGGACATCTGCGAACCAAAAACCGGCTAAAATTAAATTGAGAATTCGGAGAGTGACACTCAACGGGCGATGGAAAGAGCTATACTCGGAGAATCCCTGCGAGATCAAATCAGAAATGAGGAGATCCGTAGGAGAACCAAAGTCACCGATATAGCTCTGCGAGTTGCGAAGCTGAAGTGGAAATGGCTGGGCAGTAGTTCGAAGAGCTGTCGGTCGATGGCGTCCCAAGGTGTTGGAGTGGCGATCCCGCATCGGAAAGCGCAGTGTTGGCAGACCCCCCACTAGGTGGACCGATGACATCAAAAGAGTCGCAGGGAGCCGCTGGATTGAGGCCGCGCAAGATCGAGGCCTGTGGAGGTTCATGCAAGAGACCTATGTCCAGCAGTGGACGTCCATTAGTTGATAAAGAAGAAAAGAAGATACCCAACTATGACGTCATGAGGGACGTGTGGTCTAGCAGTGACAGCGCACATCAAACGATCACGCTGGATAAGTAAAGTCGACCCCGGTCGGTAACTGGATGGGTGACCGAACTTGGGTGTCCAAATTTGGATTATGGAAAAATTAGATTAAGATATTCAGAACCTGTTTCAAAGTTGTCATTTTACACAAACATGAAATTGCAACTTAGAATACAGCGAAGGTGTAAATAAATTTTCAGGGAAGCGGTGTGCGTCGTCAGTCAAAGGTGAAACGTGAGCGTTTGGCTTGTAGGTCCGTCCGCATGATCGAACGATGTCGAGACCACTCCACTGGATAAGCTGAGCACAACCTGTGATGTGTATTGCATGTTTACTGACGAGACACATTTCCTACCTATAAACGTTGCTATGTTCTAGTGAGCTCTACATAAGGGGTTGTAGAATCAAATTCAAAGATATTTGTAACTACACGGAAAACAAACACGCCCCCGACCGAATTTCAAACACAACCCATCCCATGAATACTCAAGAGATAATATGATTGGTATACACAAATATATAAGCAAATAAAGGTTAACCCTTTATTCCCTAAATCTCATAGTCATGGCAATTTTATGCGATCGGAAAGAAATCAGGAGCAATCTCCTCGTGCTTCAGAGAGCACGTAAATGATTCGATCATTTACTTGCTCTCTGAAGAACGAGGGGATCATCACCTCCAGGCTCCAGTTGAGTTTTTTGATAGAAATATCTACCAATTCGACCCAGGAATCGAACCTAGGACAATAAATTTGACAGTAGGTACATCAACGAGGTACGCCATATACTAAAAACAAGTTTAAATACACAATTATCACTCTTATACTTCACTTCACAGGTAAACTTATAAAATGTTTCACGATTAAAAGGTACCCTTCATTTTTGGAGATGTAGCTGAAGAACTTCAGATTTCGCAATTGCTCAGTGCGCAAGATCCTTTCTGTTACAATCAGCTTTATCTAGCAGCAATTCAATGGAGGAAACGCTGAAATTATCCTTTGCCTTTCCGATGATATGTATTCAATTCGAACACAGCCACAAAAGCATAGGTACGGTTACGCCGATTGTGTACCGCATGTAGGTCAAATAAATACCGAAATAATTCCCAATTCTGTGGGCACGTCTATTACCTGTGTTTGCAAAGGTCGGCCATTGATTGAGCTGCGAGATACAATAAAGCCGAAATAACTTATGTCGAGAGATATGAGTATGTATGTACGAGTGAATACAATCGTTATTATGAATTACTGTTTGCTGCAGAAGTTACGACAATATTACGAGTTATTTCAAAGCGTACGTTTGTTTATACGCTCTGAAATAACTCGCCTCGGCTTTGTGCGGATGGCTTTAAATATTATATACTTTGTTGCGCCAAATTCAAGTAATTTAGCTATCTTTTCCTGATTAGAAATTTGCCTTATTAGATAGGATTGTGATTAAGATTTGCATTGTTTACTATTATGTATCTTGCGCGAAGCAAAAAAAATCCTTCTTCTAGTTTAAATTTTCAAGTTTTATAAAATAATAATCTGTTCTTTTTTTTCAGGATACCTGCCCTGAACGCAGACACCAACTACCTATCATTTTTTATTTTACCAAAAACTTCATCTAAATTTAATTATTACGGTAATGACTTTTGCTTTTACGGAAAACGAATAATAAAATCACTACGGGAAAAAACAAAATCTAAAATGAATTCAATAGTTAAATTACTTAGGTGCTCAAATTCTATGTAACGGAGTGTATTTATGTGTATTAAATAATACTCCTCGGATTACTATAATATTTTTTTTCTACACTGTGCTCAAAGTATCGTAAATCAAAACCATTTGATTTCAATACATAACAATGCTTAGGCACATAATAGAGAATAGGCTTAGTATGTTTAGAATTTAGATAAATGGAATGCCTAAATACTAATACCCAGTACCAAAACCTAAGCTGTCTCGACCCTTTTCTATCCAACTGAACATCATAATCTATCTCGGAGGTACGTTCGCCAGAAGATTGATTAAGCTTTCGTATCAACAAAAGTAATGGAAATGAGAAAATCCCTCATAATAATAATATATTTACTCGTGAAATTTCCAGGTTAATAGACCGCAAAAGTGGACTAAATTTAACCCTTTTCAGAACCACTCGTAACCCATAAATTAGATTATTTAGAATTACATCGAGTTGATTCTTTTGGTGAATAAACTGAACATAACAAACTCCGTCGTATACTCTATACGACGGAGTTTGTTATGAATTGTTATGAGTGAAGTTGGCGAGATGCATCTAGGCGTCCCTGTTGGTATTTGATTTACAGTACATGTACAATAAATAAATCATTATTATATTGTTACTAGCTGTTGCCCGCAACTTTGTCCGCGTCAATTTCTATTATTATAATCGCGATTAAGAAGTTTTTAAAAGAATATATTTTACAGATGGATAATTTTCCCCGTTTTTGCAACATTTTTCACTGATGCTTCGCTCCTATTGGTCGCGGCGTGATGATATACAAAAATAATTTTTCAATTCGAACCAGTAGTTCCTGAGATTAGCGCGTTCAAGCAAACAAAATCTTCAGCTTTATAACATTAGTATAGATATTGCACGGCTTCTGTGGTTGGCCCTAGAGTTCGGTAGCGACCTAAGCTCACACTAAAATAACACTTGTGCTACATGCATAGGTGGACACATTGATACACAAGTTCGATATTATACACAACAGGTATATTACGATAGGTTGTGACTTGTTACTCGTAAGTAGTATTAATGCATAGCGTCTATCGCTACAAGACATTTGGGATAATTTACGCTGTATATTAATAGACTACTTACTACTTAATTCACGCGTATCGTAAAGTAATACAATTTATACTACAACGCACTTGAACGATATTGGTCTACTTTACGATTTTGACAGCGAGCGGGGCAATAAAAGCCACTTTACAAGCAGATGCATTTTACCGTCGCATAGATAATATTACCTATTATTATTTATTGAGCGTTAGAAAAAATATCAATTTAATAGCGAATGTTTCCAATTGGTTTCAATAATGATATTCAAATGCAACGATGCGGAATGCATAAGCGCTTCAGTGGAATTAGTTTAGGATTTATAATTAAACCAACATACGCGGCATCCAAAATTACTTTGAATTATTTCGAACATCATGTCGATTTCGATATATTATGTGATCACTGGGTAGGTATTGCGAACGGTTTTGCGTAAAGGGTAGAGCAGCCATTATCACTCGTATTATGATAATGCTTTTGGAATAAACTGTCTCTATATTAGCATAGCTCTTCTATTTTAAAGGTATTTTCACTTTAACGGTTAAAGGTGCGGACTCAAAACTGAAAGGTCAAAGGTTCAATATCCACCTGCTGTATTATTGTCGTACCCACTCCTAACACAAACTTATTGTTTATTTGGAGGGGAAAAAAATATTCTTAAAAAAAAAAAATATCGCTTGCGCCGTTATGTATCACAATTCACGACAAAATCCTCCTAATGGTATTTATGCTCATGGCATCATCTACAAGGGGTATCAGCCTAACGCTTTGTGATGTGAGGATGCCATTCAACACCTTGACTCCGTATCTTGGAGAACTATGTATGTACCTTTATGTCGTTAGATACTACAAATAAAATGTAATTGAGTGAATTTCGTGAATAAAAGAACTATCGCAGGGTCAAGTACCATTAGGTAACAGTTCACAGAGATGACCGCATCTCGAAAACATCGTTAAAGATGTTTTCGCGCTCGCTACGTGTATTAAATCACAACTTCAGCCAACAATTACCATAAATCCGTTCCGGTGCGGGCTAAATCAAATTGCGGGTCATTGCTATTTTTATATTATGTACGCTAAAGCACTTCAACTCCCAAAGTTTTATAAATCAAACCGCTTATTCCGTGACCTGGTTGTTGAATACCAAGTAAATCCTCGGTATTCGGGAATAACGATCACAGTTAATGACGACATCTTTTTTTCCACGTACTTTGAAACTATGGAACCAACTTCCTGCGACGGCGTTCCCACCAAATTACAACAAGGGGTTATTTAAGGGGCGGACCAAGAAATTCCTAAAAAGCCGCGCGCATTGGTGGTGCATCTGAACAAGAGTCTCTCAAGAACTGGGGCTTAATTAGCACCTCCAAACTTGGTCACCCATCCAAAAACCGATTGGGGTCAACCTTGCGTAGCCAAAGCAATCGACAGAAATAAACTGTCACAACTAGGTCGCGTGAACCTCAAATCCTGAATACTGTAACAGTGTAGAGAGTTTAAACTAAAAATGGCACCTGGTGATAGAGTGCATTCATTGCGTGTGCAGAAAAGTGCAAAACGTTAGTGAAACTGCTATCAAGCGTGTACGATTTGTTTTAATATTTCACACTCCGCCACACAGTTCATACTTCACAGTTTAACTTCATACAGTTGCCGAATATATTGGCGGTAGAACAACAATTTTAACACGAATGTGACATTTCAAACTATGTACAAGTAAGTATTGAAAAAAGGTAACTAAGCAATTGATAAAAATTTGCACCAAAAGCACTCATAAACACGGACTAGGAATTGCAAAAAATACGATGTTATTTTAATTATAATTAAAATAGCATCGTACTTACAATAATTATTGTAAGTTGGATATTTTTAAGCGCAATGGAACTGTATCTTAATGAGATATATAGGAAAATAGGAAGTGGAATAAAGAAGTAAATAATTACTAAAAACTAAAACTGGAGTTTTAATTTTTTTCAGGGGTCTGGTTCTCTTCGATATTTAAATCAAAGTTGTCATTTTGCCACTACCATTTTATGTCAAAATTATTTTGTCACAAAATATTGATAGTGGCCAGAATTAAAGTGCTACAAGTTGTAAAACAATAGCCTTACGTACGTATTAGTCATATGTACGTATATAACGCGTACATACGCGTAACTTACAGGTGGGTATTGCATTTTTGAACTGTGTGATTGCTAAACACAGACAGTTTCATAAATAAAACTAACAATACGCGAAAAATATTCGCTGAGCGCCCCATTGAAAACGTCACTCTACATTGGGCTGCTTGTATTTTATGTATTTATGTATGTGTATATGTATTGTGTACGTATTGAATGTTTAATTCGCGAACATTTGATTTGGTCGCGGATTTGTGTGCTCTTTATATTGACGCATAAATAAAACAGATCGACGGACGTTCGTTTAACCTTTGTAACAATATTGATAGGTACTTAGATTATGCGTGTTATTGTATTATATTACCGAAGGTTATACACAATTATATTATGACATCTATTGCTATAATTTTTAATTAGCTACCATCGTTCTATTATTTCAAATCCATTATTAAAATTAATTAATATTGCACCGAAAAATATAGGATTAATTTATTATACGACAAAAACAATTTTGGTATTTTTTTTATTTATTAGTTTCACTAGTACTTTAAAGTTAAACTTATGTTACTTACATACAATTTTCATGCGCAAAGTATGCAAAATCATTTAAAAGCAAACATTGCATGCATATAAAAAAATTATCATCATCACCATCCAGTAAATGAACCAGAGTCTCTGACAAAACTCAACTAGTAGGGTTACTCATAGTTCATAGAAGAATCGATTTAATAGGCAATGAGGTTCAAAGGTTTTTGAATGGTATCCCTGCACCGACAACGTAGCGTTGGGAGTCCCCTACTGGATGGACGAATAATCACGGGCAGGTCACTGAAAGTCGCTGGATATAATTAAGCTGCGCTAGATTCTTGATTTAAGATAATCATCGCAAGAGATCTAGTTAATTTTCCATTATATTATAATGTACCAACTCCATGCGAAATTACTACGTGCAAGACTTGCTATTTATTTACTTGTTGCTCGACTTTTGTGTACATTGTAACTATTTACTTTCCCGCACAGCATGGTTTATTAATGGTAGATTGAAAACATCCTACAAATACAAGCTAAAGTTCATAACAACAGTGATGGTAGGGTGTCGCGAGTACGCTATTAGCTGGTAACTGCAGCCTCGGCCGCAGAGTAGGGTGTTGTGGCCGAACTAATCCTCGCCCCGCTACTTACTGCAAACTACGAGCAAGTTTGTCCCAATACATAGGGCGACCATGTAGGGTAGTGATTAGGACTATAACTATATTTTACTCCATGAGTTTCCAGCTGGTTCTACTCGGTTGAAAGGGCATTCTAAACTGGCGGTATTAGTAAATTAATATAATATTCTATGATGAAGATATTTAGCCTGTCAACTTGAAAGTTTTATTCTAACTTTTTAACCTAGGTTACTAGGATATAAACTGTTATTGTAATTTTTGCTTTTTAATCAATAAAGACTTTTAAAAACTAAACAAACTTCCCATTTCAAATTAGTAATGTGAACCTTGACCTGAACAACTGGTTGAGTCAAATCCAACGTCACTTAAACAGGGTTGTTGTTAGACATTATAGTGGTCAAGACCTGATGTTGAAACAGGAAGGTGTTTATACAGGTTCATCAAACATTTAGGTTAAGCCTCAATAGCCCAACGGTTAAAGGTGTGGACTGAAAACTGAAAGGTCGCAGGTTCAAACCCCACCCGTTGCACTATTGTCGTACTCACTCCTAGCACAAACTTTTCGCTCGCAAAAGGAAATCCAAATGGAGGGGACAGGAGAATATTAGTCAACTTCAGCTTGGCTAATAAATCTAATAATCTTTAAAAAAAAATGACCCAAAATTAAAATGTCAGTTGGAATTCTATTTAAATGTAAATTCTGTAAAGTCTTGATTATTTTTCCGTCAAAAATGCAATCATAGTCACCTTACAAACAACAACGCGGAGCATCAATAAGATTACAGCAAATTGTAGTTAGCAGTTTTTAGAGCGTCGTAGAGTATTATAAAGTATACCCTCAAGTTTGTTTAACATGGAGCGATGTTCCAAGTCTCCACCCAAAGATACACAAAGCCCGAGATATTCAGCTTTCGAAATATTCGCATACTAATTTCTGTAAGAAACTCATTCATTCATTCATTTTAACCCATCACTAGCTTCACTACTGCGCACAGTTCTTCTCTCCAATTAAAAGGGTTTAAGTACAGGTGGTCCACCATGCTATCCATATATCTTTGAGAACAAAATGTCCTCACAGAACTCTCATTGAAGAAACATGCATGAGGTTTCCTCATGATATTTTCCTTCGACGTAAAGCAAGTGATATCTAGGTACATGCTTAAAACACATATAACTTCGGAAAGCTCCCAAGCACGTCTTATATAGAACTCTCATTGATGAAACCTCATACAACTTTTAAAACGCACATAACTCTGAAAAGCTAGAGACCAAACCCCGAACGATCCGAAAAAAATAGCGAGGTCTTAGCCACTAGGGTATCGCGTAATATTATTTATCTTTGAATGAATTTTTAAGGGGTATATTCTTATTATGTTAGCGACAGATTTGTGTGATGAAAAAAAATAAAAAGTCGTAGATACGATATTCCCTAAAACTTTGTATCTTGGTTTAGTAACATTATCAATGTTGGGACAGCGCAGACCCGCCGAGCTTAGCGCTGCTAATTAGAGGCCGGAGGCTGCGGCTGGACCCGAGGAGACGAGCTCGAGATGAATTATACTTTTGCAAAGTATCTTGCGTCGATAAAGGGCCTACTTTAATGATACTATAAAAGATACAGCAGGTTTCTTTGTTCTTCCAATATTTTAGTAATGACGTGGGTTTATCTTACATTTTATTTGAATTTTAAATGAATGATGACTCATTCATATAGATCAGATGTTCTAAGCAAAGTTAATGTACGCACTCAAATTTTTCTCAGCTTGAAAGTAAATTCTAAAACCTATGATATACTATTTTATGTATAAAATATCTTTTTTATTGTGTGTGTTTTATTTTATTATTAGCTAATTAGCTACTAAAATGTTAAAAATCAAATGTACCTATTGACAGTTGCCATTTGACAGGTAAACGCTACGTTCAGACAATATCAGACGAATCGTAGTTAGCCAGTCTATCTCGGTTCATAATGACGAAAAAGATTGCGTTTCTAAAACATTTAGGGGCATACATCTTCCACATAATATGGTTTAGATAAAAATAGTTGTATATTTTAGTTGAATAGTAAGTTAAACTACTTATATAGTATAATAGTTATTAGCGAGATTAGATCCGTTAGTTTAGTCAATGTTTTTATTGTTTAGACGATGATAATAATAGTTGAGTTTAGCCTGGAGTTGTCATTACAAACTAATAACGAAGCACGGGTATTGTGCGCAATCAACGGAATTGCTAAAGTTTCCTGAATGCTCTAGGAGCTGACAATCAAAATGTTTTTCTTAATTTCGTCTGCCTTGAGAAAATCTTGTTTTTAAATCATTGCACAATAATTTGCGTCTTAATCTTTACTAATCTATACAAATAAATAAAATTGAGGTGTGTGGTATTAAAGGCATTTGATGTCGAAGCGGCGTATGGAAGGTATTAACCTACATGTAGCTACATCGCGTGTCAACCTACAGCTAGCGCCATCTATTTTAACTTGCAACATTACGAATGGTAGATGTAACACCATCTATTATAAAAATTCTTTTCAAAAAACCGACTTCAAACGCCACTACAAAGTATAAAAATAATTTTATTTTGTACACGTTTGTTGAAGTCGGGCGGCTTAAATAGAAACGATGAAACCGATACGCGATGCTCACCCGATTTCAATAAGCGTGTCTCTTATATGTCACCATAAGGTAAGCGTCGCGCATCGATTTCATCATTTCTAGTTAAGCCCGCCCGACTTCAACAAACGTCTACAAAATAAAATTATTTTTATACTTTGTAGTGGCGTTTGAAGTCGGTTTTTTGAAAAGAATTTTTATTTTAAGCTTTTTGGTGTAGCTTGTTCCTGCTCTCTTTCTCCCCTCCCTCCAACACTACGGTACTAAAGTAGTCTATACTTGGTACCTACAGTACTTATTAACAACACACAATTTCTAAAGAGCTAGGACCAGGAGATCCATGATGTAGTCCATGCTTGGTACCAACAATATCAATTCGAAAGCGACAGTTCGTAATCCCTCCAACCCTGCAGCATCAGGATTGAGGAGCTAGAACCTTGAATTTTATATGTAGTATATGCTTGGTACCAACAATATTAATTCGTAAGCGACAGTTCCTAAATCCTCACAGATTAGGTAGGCAGTATCCCTGCAGCATCAGTATTGAAAAGCTAGGACCTTGAGCTCCACGATGTAGCCTATGCTTAATACTAACAATATCAATTCGCAAGCGAAAGTCCCTAAATCCTCACAGTTTAGGTAGGCAGTAGCCTGCAGCATCAGGAGTGAAGAGCTAGGACCTTGAGCTCCACGATGTAGACTATGCTTAATACTAACAATATCAATTCGCAAGCGAAAGTTCCTAAATTCTCACAGTTTAGGTGGGCAGTACCCTGCAGCATCAGGATTGAAGAGCTAGGACCTTGAGCTCTACGATGTAGGCTATGCTTAATACCAATAATATCAATTCACAAGCGAAAGTTCCTAAAACCTCATAGTTTAGGTGGGCAGTACCCTGCAGCATCAGGATTGAAGAGCTAGGACCTTGAGCTCTACGATGTAGGCTATGCTTAATACCAATAATATCAATTCGCAAGCGAAAGTTTCTAAAACCTCATAGTTTAGGTGGGCAGTACCCTGCAGCATGAGGATTGAGGAGTAGGACCTGAAGCTCTAAGATCTAGTATATGCTTAGGCCAAGCATAACAATTCGTAAATAACAGTTCCTAAAACCCCATAATTTAGGGGAAAAAACACCTCTGCAGCATCAGGTCAAGCCTGATGCTGCAGAGTTGAAGGTAAAAATTTTTATGGGACCATTTCGCGAGCTTCCTCTGTCGATTAAAAAAAAAATCGCGTGAATCGGTCCAGAAACCCCGGAGTAATCGGCGGGCATACATAGAAAAAAAAAAAATATACCGGCCGAATTGATAACCTCCTCCTTTTTGGAAGTCGGTTAAAAACTGAAGTGTCTGTTTGTTGCCGCTAATCTCGTGAACGGCTGTACCGATTTTTACGGGACTTTCATTGGTAGATAGCTAATGTTATAGGAAGTAACATAGGCTACTTACTTTTAAGCGACTTTTGAAAAAGAAGCAGAAGAAATTGTGTTTTTCTAACTCAACATTTTCTAAGAATATTTAAGTTCAGACTACTATCAGTTTAGACGCTATATTTGTGACATTGCGATGCCCAAGTAGATGATTATAAAAAAAATGTGCATATGGCTCTTAGCCTAGTCTTCCGACATCAGCAATATTTGCTTCTACTATCGTCGTATCTTCTGCTTATCTCATCGAGTGCATGGCAAAGCTTTAGTTTATCTTTTAAAAATACGGTTATAAAAAACGAGAAAAGACAATAAAAAGAAACTGTACAAAAAGTATTGAGTTCATGATAACTCATCGTATTACTCTGCCGCGGGATTTTTTTGTGTAACATGAAGATTTGTATAAATATTGGCGGAACAGCTGGAATGGTAACAGGGCACTGTTCACACCCTAGCCATGATGTTACAGAAAAGATACATAACGGAAATTAATTGGATTCAACAAACCACGGACAGCGGAAGATGGAAGGTTTTGAGTTCGAAGTTCTTATACCTACGTGATCAAATCAGAAATTAAGTAGTATTCCTGTTAGCGATATATTGAAATAGTAAAGATATACAACTTTAATGTAGGTATTGAAGGTAGTTTGATAAAGCTAGTAGTAGGTAGTTTGACTTTGTTGACAACGTAGGCGCCGGTCTGGTGCCGCGCCGTTAGTATAAATACAGCGCTTTGGACGTTATTAATTCAGTCTCTTCCAGAGACTCATACGGCTATTGGATGCTACCGCGTCTAGGTCGTTGTATTTGATTGACGGGTGGTGATAGCAATCACGCCCTAATCGAATATATATTACCCGTAGGTTTAGATGAGTGTAATTATTTAAATACCTACTTAGATATGTTTGATAGTTACCCTCACGTTCAGATGGTGGTTTGTCTGGCGTGTTGTGGTTAAATAGGTTAGATGTGAGGACAGGGGCCGTTATAGGGGCGGTTGGAGACGGCTTTAGGTAGGGTTTTAGCGTTTTTTGTGAGTTGATATTCCGTAGAAACAAAGTGACCGAAGACGCAATGACGATCTGATAACAGGGGCTATTGGCATAATCCAGAATTCCTAGGTGGATAGATGACACTGGAGCCTCTAAAGAGACGAAAGTAACATGGTTCTGATAATAAATAATTAATATGAAGAAAAAATAAATGTTAAGGCAAGAACAACTTCGCTTCACAATACTTATCGCAGTTTCTTGCAACGTAGTTTCAATACATCGCTCTTAGAGGAAAAGCTACGTTTACCCTCGCAATAGTTTCTTGTATGTTTTCACTCTGCATGCGACTCGTATTAGACAATCTTTATAAACGAACGCAATAAAGCTAAAAGCGTCAAATTATATTCTGAAGTTAATATAAAATGCTATTGTTTAAATTACGATAGCATTTAATATTTTTAGACGATTAACGATACTTCTATCATTTTACATCTTCTCTTAAATAAATGTATAAACTGACTGTCTCGCTGAATTATCGACGCTCAGCTCAAATCACTGGACGGACCGGGCTAAAATTTGGCATACAGCTATTATGACGTAGGCATCCGCTAAGGAAGGTTTTTTGAAAATTCAACTCCCTCTAATAGGATATAGGGGTGTCAAAAATAGAACGTAACATGAGCGAAGCCGCGGGAAAAAGCTAGTTTTTATATAAACATGGACTTCCTCTTCTTTATGAGATTAAATACATCCAAAGTAAACATAGGTCTTTTGTAAGCCGAACTTAACCCGTTTTATGTCACCTGTCTATGTAATGAGAAATCAACCTATAAAATCACACTTCGTTTTCTGGTTCGAGGGTTCGCATTCCAACACTTGGGGACCTCAACGTCTTTGAACAATGTTCTCCACACATCGCAACTTCCGCTTCTCAACACGTTGAACTATGCGGGTTTCTCTGTAACTTCCACAGCTCTCATTTCTGATTAGATCATAGAGAGAAACACCAACAATAGCCACAAAATACATAAATAGTATAGGAACAGAAAATTCACTCCGTAAAATCACGGGACGGCACCGGACTTCTAGCTTTATATATGAAATACAAAGTGCTCTTGAGTCCTGGCCTGCCATAGGACTCGCTAACTTCACTATCAAGTTTAAAAAATGTCTAATTATAAAAAACTCTGCCACTGACGGAAAATTTAGCAGTAGAATTTTCTTTGCGCGATAATTTTGTAATTTCTTTGAAAATTTTCCGTTAATATATTTGGTTCGTTTCTCCAATTAACTTTGAGTCTGGTATTTAATTCGAAATACCTCACTTTAAAGCTTTTATGTTCCAAACACGCGAACCTTAATAAAACGAGTTTTATTACTCTCAGCTTTATATTTAAGAGCAAATAGTTTTCAGGGACGTAGCAGTGCTTTCTCTTTATCCGATCCGATTTTTTATTGACTCCTTGCACTCAGCACCCTTTGCACTCATATCGTGGCTTTATAAGTATCAGGTCCCGGGTTCAAATCCTACAAAATTCAATTAAAGAATTTATAATTTTGAAATCTCATATTATAATTTATTTGAAGTAAGAAATATTTCACTCACTCATACGTTTTAACCCAAACTATTTATAACAAAAAACGGCATGTGTTTTATCCGACATCGGATCGGATATTGCAAAAACGTCCCGTCTCGGGAATTAAATAAAAAAAGGCGTGAGTGTCGGTCATATTTCACTGATATTATCTTCAAGATGGCAATAAACTGTAAGAGCATACTAGACGTTGAATATTAAGCTTGCAAGAGTGCTAAAACAAACACTGGCTCTGCTTATCTCAACTAATCTAGACCATTTTGTCCGAAAGAAGCCGAAAATAAGTTACTTTTTCTTGAATTACAATAATATATTGTATTTTCACCCACTCGCAGTGAAGAGAAATAGTTTTTCTATAGAAACTCAGACAACATAATATTAATATGATTATGAGATAGCACTGCACCCAAAATAAAGAAGTACCTAATATATATGGCATATATCTCTTCTTCTTCTTCAACTTATGGACGTTCACTGCTGGATATAAGTCTCTTGCATGGACCTCCACAGATCTCGGTCTTGCGCCACCTGAATCCAGCGACTCCCTGCGACTCGTTTGATGTCATCGGTCCACCTAGTGGGGGGTCTGTCAACACTGCGCTTCCCGGTGCGGGGTCGCCACTCCAGCACCTTGGGACCCCATCGACTATCAGCTCTTCGAACTATGTGCCCCGCCCATTTCCACTTCAGTTTCGCAACTCGCAGAGCTATGTCGGTGACTTTGGTTCTCCTACGGATCTCCTCATTTCTGATTTGATCTCGCATTAGGGATACTCCGAGCATAGCTCTCTCCATCGCCCGTTGAGTGATCCTGAGCCTTCTTATGAGGCCCATAGTTAGCGACCATGTTTCGGATCCATAGTTCATCACTGGCAACACGCACTGTTCGAAGACTTTAGTCTTCAGGCACTGAGGAATTTTGGACGAGAAGACATTTCTAAGCTTCCCGAATGCTGCCCAGCCGAGTTGGATGGCATATATAAATACAATTAATAAGGTATCTGAAACTGCACTATCTAACGATCAAGATGAGGTTAAAATGCTTTCAAAAATAAACTTGATATGCTGGAAATTACTTAACTTTATTTTCGATTACTAAACCCAATTAATCAATTACTAAGGACGTCAATTAAAATAATGTTGGTTTAACAGATTTCAAAAATTCGCATAGGATGGAATATCGTGCGCTGAGGAAGAGCGACGTGTTGCGGCGACTTAGCGCTGCCCCAGAATTGTACAAAGAAAATCTGTGAAAAACACAGCCATCGTGTCAGATATGTGACATACAATAAGACAAAACAAAACAACTAGGTACTATTTGTTTTTTTTTTATTAAAAATCTCTCTTCCAAGTAAGCGTAAAGCTTGGGTTAGGAGTGGGTAAAACAATAGTGCAACCGACTGGGGATCGAATCGCGACCTTTCAGTTTTCAGTCCCCACCTTTTAATCGTCGGGCTATTGAATGTTTGCGACCCCACAACGCGCCATGTGGCTTTGTAAAGTCTTTGTACTATAAAAAACACATTAATTTAAGCATTCTGCCAACAAGTACAGGTGCTCGGCATAACCTGACAGACAGCTTTTGTGGAGGCTGATTTGAATGTCAAAAGTTAAACCTGCAATAGCTGTCGAGACTCGAGACTGTCTGGGAATGTTGAACCGTAAAAATGCAATTGTTTTGATACATGGCAGCTGGTTTTATACAACTTGAAATCAAAAGGAATAGGGCACTAATAAGCTAGTATTTTTAATCTTCTAGTCTTCACCTGCACTTTCTGTCAATGACATCTTCCTCATTCATTGAAAAAACTTAAAAGTTACACCCGGATTTTTGTTACTCAATCACACCGCAACGACTGAACTGATTTGATTGAAATTGGCGCAGAGATAGATTATATTCTGAAATAATACATACTTTTTACCCCGGAAAATAAGACTTTCCGCGGGAATTAAAAAACCTCAATCCACGCGAACGAAGTCGCGAGCGTCAGCGAGCATGACGGAATTTTGCAAACGCAGGTAGAATTGTAGAGGGAACCGAAAAAACTTACGGAACAACATCCATTACCATCTCAGGAAAGTAAACAGAAAAGTTTTCAGTTTTATACATTTTTATTAAACACCTTATTCCTTGAACGAATTTAATTTAAAAGCTTTACCTTTATGTACTTAAATATTAATATTTAAGTAACATTTGCCCTTATTGTTTATATTAAAATTTGTCGATTAAAATTATTTCCTATAGTAAAATGAGTAAGGTTTATTCTTACATACACTACTAATTAAAACGAAGAAAGTTTGCTTTTGAGTTATTTCGGCCAATAAAATCAGCCTTTCTGAGTTATATCGAAATAACTTCAAAGGGTCGCGTTTCAGAAGTCAATGATCAAATTAAATTCTCTGTAAATAAAACAACGTACATAATAATAATACCCATTTAATTTTTATTAAAAAATGCGGGAGAATTTCCCAAGGTGTCGTGGAATTCGATTTGAGCCGTACGTACCTCCGAGCGTTCACGTGATATATGCCTTACTTTCAGCGAATTTAAGTGGTCCAGACTCCTTCAAGTGACTTATGACGACGTTTTATTAAATTGACGTCATATTATCTAACATACTTTATATTATTATACGGCCACTCAATGTTTCGGCAGAGTAGCAACCTTGAGCAAATTAACCATTATACGAGTGACCTAGGCTTAAGGTACCTTTAGGTTGTAACAAAGCTCGCGACATTGTCCTCTTTGACAGTGTTAATTCATCGGTCAATGATGTAAACTCATCGATATGTAAACTACAATAAATAAGGTACAAAAATTACGAAATGTTTCCGTAAATTTTAAACAAATAAATTAGAGCGACCGAATAGCAAACCAAATATATGTTATTAGTTCTTACCTTAACGATAACGAATTTATCCTATTTTAATCAACAATCAGAGGAGGTATCAAAGGAGTCCAGATTACATTTTATAACATCGAAACTCATTGGATTAACATAATGTAACTTCGTATATTATTCCGATTTATTACTTTCATTTTGAACGGAGGTACCTGGGAGTCTAATTTTGTAGTCCCTTTCATAAACATTGATTAGTATTGACAGGTGGATAGTAAGGTCGTTGGCCGTTTGCATAAAACGTACTAAGCATCGAATTACAACAATAAGCTATTTTTAGTAGTCCTTAAAGGCCAACTGCGTAGTATTTAATCGTTGCGGTAGTACGATTGTGGATACATGTGGAATTGCGAAGCTCGCAGAAAATTATTAAAAAATGATATACAGTGCTTAGAAAGGGTATTAATTCATCACAATAGTCTTCAAAACGTACACTGTCATCAGCACCAGTGCCACATTCATTAGTTGTTTTGAACCTAAGCTACGTTTGGAGCGGTTATTTTGTTAGAAACTTCCGTTCTAAACGTTTAAGTTCGATGGTACTAACGCAAACGTTTGTAATTTAATTTATAAGTGCAGAAAATTTACATAATTTGGAGCTACCGTAGGTTAATGAAATCTATCGAGACGGAATCTTGGGAATTTTTTTTAGTATACCAAGGACATGTTGTTATCTTTGTATCTTATGTTTACTACAAAAGGAGAAGGTCCAGAATTGTATGGAGCCTGGGTTTGGTCTTCGTACTAGTAATAAAATAAAATATTTAAGCATTTTTGACTGATCAAATCCACGAACTCATCTTTATTTCTGTGGTAATATTATTTATTTTCTCCATGTGACGCAACATAATATACGTAAACATGGCGGGCGGATTCATCTTTCTGACGTTAGCTGTCAAAATATCATGAGGTCTTCTTCTTTTTCTTCAACTTACATAAGTCTCTTGCATGGACCTCCACAGATCTCGGTCTTGCGCCGCCTGAATCCAGCGACTCCCTGCGACTCGTTTGATGAGGTTTCATGAGGTCATTAATCCACAAATCTTTTATTCCGTGAACGAAAGCCGAGTCAAACAAGTAGCAAAAGATCTAAAGTACAAATAAAAATGCCAAATCGCCAGAGAAAATCCACAAGAAACACATTCACTAGTTCACAACACCACGACAAAGCTCGGAAATCGGAATAAACAAAAAATATCACGTGACACATTATCTGTCAGATAACTCAGAAATGGCATTTGATGTAGAACCGCGTCTACTGCCTTCTCATAGAGGGTATTATATGCCGGTCATTTACTATTTAACGTAGAGCAGCAACCAGTCAAAGCGGTGGTTTCTGCTTAGAAATTGCACAGGAAAATGCTCTAACAATCATTACTTGTTGAGAGTAAAGTCAATGCAAAGCTTTACGGAGCCAGCGAATAAATAGAGCTGTATTCGGATAGTTTTTATGTAGGCGCCGAGCACGCTGCACCGTACCAAGGACGGTAGCTTAGGATATGATCTAAGGTACAAGAGACAAGAGATCAAGAAATCTGAAAAATACTTTGCCTTTTGATACACGAGTAAGAACTTCCGAATAGTGTTTACAGTATGTAAATAATATTTTCGCACGTTTGTTTGTTTCTTCGAGATGTCCTTTGTTGTTGAGTGCCTGAAGATCAAAGTCATCGAATTGTGCGTGACGTCCGTGATGACTTATGGATTCGAAATTTGTTCGCTAACTGTAGACTCAGCTTACGATGGAGAGTTTAGATCTAATCAAAAATGAACCGAAGTAGCTTAGCGAGTCGCGAAGCGGAATTGATGAGCGGAGCACATAGTTCAAAAAATTGATGATCGTTTTGGCTTCCAAGGTTTGAGAGTAGCGACCCTCCACTAGGTGGACCGATGAAATCAAACGAGTTTCAGGGAACCACTGGATGCAGGTGGCATAATACTAATGCCTGTGAAAGTCCATGCAAGGGACCTTTGTTCAACAGCGGATTGGAAAGAAGAAGAAAAGGGCTGCGGGTTATCCAGTAGTAAGTGTACACAAACAATACAAGGACGATAATCAAACCGCCTATGCCTGTACCTTGCACCCCACGCGCCGATGTCCGGCGACATGCTCCGTGCCCTTTTTAGCGTGTATCCGTAACACGGCCGGGAACTGCACCGAGTCTGCTCCTCGCTCCAAAACAAACACCAACACAGCACTGGCTACCTAGACGTGCCTACACTACTTTGACAAAACTATTTTTGAAGCAGGAAAGTGTTCTAAGAAATTGAAATGAAAAATAGCTACTTTGTATATTCAAAGACGAAGACGTATAGTATACCTAAATCAAAATAATGCTTTTGTCTGTAATTTTGTGTAGCAAAATTTTGTACTAGTTGAGCAGATTCTACTAACATTTTGACGCAAGCAGGATACTAAGCAGTAACTTCAGTCAAGTTCGTTTCTGAACATGCATAGTGTAGGGTTCTGTAATCATGCTAGTAAATAAAAATTCAATTCAATTTATTCGCAGAGTTCGAGTATATAAGGTCTTAAACGATCTATAGTGTTTCAACCTACTTTTGTTTTAAAAAGTTCAATTTCAATAATATCCTCACTGTATAGGGTACGTATTTTTTTCAAAATTTGAGTACAGTCATACAGATGGACTAGATGAAACTATACTAAGTCAGAAACCTGTTTTACTATGGAACCCTAAAAGTGGTATTAAAGTTTGCATATAAAGCAGGAAAATATTAGATCGTAATAAAATGTAAGGTGAAACCACCGTCTTGTGACCCAAATGTGAAGTCGTGAAATATAACTACGTTCTAAGGAATATCAACGCCTCTATGACTATTCTCTAACAGCAAAGCCTTGTCTTCAACTTCGATACAACGATGAAACGACCTGTGGACGTGTAGCCTCGTGGGCTAATACTGGTGGGATATGAACCACATAACTATTTTAGTATAAAATTCTTGAAAAAAAAAGCTTCTTTTATCTGATATACATACCTAAAAATATCTAGGAAAAGCCAAATGAAATTTATACTTATTCATGAGAGATACGAGTAGAAACACTCTTTAACTTGAAATGATCCTTCCACAGCGAAGTTACCTGCGCAAATAGCGTAGTACCTACTACCTAATGGTAGTACTAGGGAATAAGTGCCTCACACAAAATAACGCAGGAATATGCGATATGCGCGTCTCGGTCTAGATTTTCAGAAATATTCTGTGTTCAATTGTCAGTGCGGTAGACACGCGGCTGGGATATACGCTAGTTTAAAGCCTATAGCTAAAGAGCTAATGACAAGAATTAGCCTAGATTTACACAGAATAAAAAAGGGTAAAGTGATCATAATACGGTTAGTATATAGAATAACATTTTAATGTTTACTCAAATTTTGAGGTAAATTGGTGTTAAATAAAGTGACATTAAATTCCTTTCTCTATTCCCAAAATTGCAAGAGATTTTCATTTCCATTTGAAATACAGTATTCGAATGTTAAATCTGATCAAGCACTACTAAGATTAAGATTAATCGCAAATTAAGTCCATCAACACAGGTTTTATTCCTCTTTCAATAATAATAGACATAATAATCTTTATTGTGCACATAAAACATGTTAACAGTGTTACAGTTTAATGGCGAAAGTGGCACTGCACTAGTAAAAACTGTGTTGCAGTTACCACCGCCCGCCTTTGAGACAATTATACTAATAACATTAATTGTTATTAACTAATAGCATAATGTCAATTAACAAAACAAAATTTGTGTGTGAGTTTGCGCATGTCAGTGTGTGAGTGTGTGAGTGAGTGTCATCACAGTTTTTATTCCTCTTTGGATAATACACTCACTAAATCGAACACTGGCTCTTTTACTAATATGCAAACGCAAACAGCATTGTTGGCTTGTATTAGTGAGTATTTTGCCTGTTTTATTAACACTGTAGGGGAGACAGAGCATGCTAAATAATTAGAATACTCATAATTATTTATGTATTTCGCTTGTTGAAAATTATTTTACAGGAACATTGCATTGCGATTTGAAGAGGCACTGGTTTTGTTATAAAAGCAGGTAGTTTAATCCATTTTATGGGAAATAAATTTTACTCAAAGGTAAGGTTGGCTACTTGATTTACTTTGGTGTAGGTTTTATTTTGATAGAGGTTTTATTTTGATGGAGGTTTTATTTTGATAGAGGTTTTATTTTGGTGTAGGTTTTATTTTGATAGAGGTTTTATTTTGGTGTAGGTTTTATTTTGATAGAGGTTTTATTTTGGTGTAGGTTTTATTTTGATAGAGATTTTATTTTGGTGTAGGTTTTATTTTGATAGAGGTTTTATTTTGCTGTAGGTTTTATTTTGATAGAGATTTTATTTTGGTGTAGGTTTTATTTTGATAGAGGTTTTATTTGTGTGTAGGTTTTATTTTACACCGCATTTGAGCTCAGTGCACGTGTTTTTTGATTCCAAAGCAAATATTATTCTACAAATCGAACCTGGGACAACTTCCTTGCGCGGTGAAATTTAACTTTTGCGCCAAAAAGATCATCTTCGCTCACTAAAAGAAATTTCATGGAGTAACTTTCGCCGTTCGAGCAATAAAAACTTTATTGTGAAGGCTTTTACGACTTGTTCCAGGTGATGCGGAGTTTAGGGTCCATTCGCAGCCTGGTTATGATCTTACGTATTGTCTGTTTGACCTTTTACTGCAGCTGCTGGGTGTGAAAATTTCATGGGCAAGGTCATGTTAATATCTGCGTGGCAATGCAACGCAATTTGCTGTAGCAGACTGTAATAAACTAAAAAGAATGATTTCCTATTTTCTAGACAATGTGCAATGTACAGTCATGGATGGATATATATAGTCTAGGTATACCTAGCGAGGTACCCACAGTTTTAGGTCTAGTCTATTTCCTCCAGGATGAGCCCAATGGGTGTCGCGCAAGGAAGGTACCGGTTTGTGTTCGTAAGAGATGCCGGAGCCTTCCAATATGCGCTGAGGGTGGCCATCGAGGGGGTTTTAGTAGGTAAAAATCCTACATAACCCAATATTCTTCCTTCAGAATATTGGGTATCTTAGGAAGATTTCCTAAGATACCCAAGAGAAGTAAACAAAAAAAAGGGATACCTATTGGGTGATGTCTGGCACAATTTATAAAATAAACGTTTATTTCTTTCTTTCATGGATTTTAAATTAAAGTGGACATAGGACTCTTGCATAGACTTACACTTGCCTCGACCTTGCGCTAAAATTTTATGATACACAAGAACAACAAACTTCTTTTGCTATACGCCAAAACGTTGCAGAGATATTTGACGGATTATAATAAAAAAAGGGTGTAGTTCCTTGTGTAAGCTTAATATAACTATTGATGGATTTTGGTTACAAGTGCTGGCAATCCAGTGAACAAAATACCTACAACCTTCTAGACATAATTCCATTAAACTCGAGTTATTTGTAGTCGTTCCCTGCCATATTATGAGTATGCTACCGCCATTACTTTGTATAACATTAGTTTGACCTCTCGTATACAATGTTGTTTGGTTTATTTGTAAATATTAGCCATGATAAGATGAGATTTGGAGAGATTTTGTTACAAAAATAGTAAAAAGTTGATAGACTTTTAAATGTCAAATCTACGTAAAAGCGAAAAAAAAGCTCTCACTCTTTATTGGCTTTTATTGGGCTTTCATCTCAATAAATAAATAATTAATTACTTGCTTCTGAAGAGCATTAAAGAAAAAGTTCAGAAACTATACTTCTTGGAATTGCATTAGCCATTCATACATAAACTTTAAATAGTTAAATAACTATTTAAAGTTTATGTATGATATGAGTACTATAATTTAATAACGAATAAGCCTTGATTCAGTTACATTCAAATTATATTTAGTCTTTACGCCAGGAAGGTCGTGAAATAAGTCGTATGCCAGTGAAAACTTATTCCGGAAAACAATACACAAGTGCAAAGTTTTAAATATTCAGCGTAAAGTGCGCGGCTTCGTGTTTTGTTATTGAAATTAACCTCGTTTAAAATTCATACGCACTGCGAAATCCCTGAGCGTTTCTTTAAACATACATGTAAAGATATAATATTCAAGGGTTTTACATAGAACTCCCGTTTTCAGAATAATGATTTTTGTGAATAATGTATTATTATTACTAACGTTTTAAAGTCCATAATGGTTTGTTATGTTAATAAAAACGTTTATTTAACGTTTGTTACATACATGAAGAACAAGTTATTTGTAATCATTTCATATTGTGCTTGACACTTAATCTAGACTTAAGATAAAGAAATAAATAAATAAGCCTTTACTTTTTATACCAAATAAAATATTTGAGATTTTATATTTAAAATTCTTTTTCGTCGTTAACTAAATTTGTTATGACCCTCTGAATCCATTTCTGATCGAGAGGAATATTTTTATTTAGTTATTATTATAATAATTATAATATCCCGGAAAGTCAACAAGTTAAAACGGAATCGAGAAAGACTGAAGAGGCTATCGTTTATTACATTCTATAGCAAAATGTATTTTATGTCTAAATGCAAGTAAAATAAAAGATATATTGCAATTAGTTTGAAGAACGTTATTTATTTATTTTGGATCATAACTTAGACAAAAACATAAACATACTACAAAGGACAGCATGGGCAAGAGATATCTTCCAGAAACTCTCGAATTATGAAAACAATGAGACCAAGATAAAATCAAACAAAAGTTAAAATGTTAACACTGTTTTATTAAAAGACAAAGAAATTAATTATCTAACTATAAACTAAATTGTGGAATAAATGAAGCAAGAAGTAAACCTCATAAAGCCAGGAGCAAACGAGCACTCGTTACGTAATACGGAATGTTGTTTAAAAATAATTCAGCGAACGCGCGCAGAGCGGATAAGAGTTCAGATTTTCTGTTATTGTTGAGATAAGCGGTGGAATACCTTAATTTTATATAACGCACCAGGAAATACAGAGAGGGATTTACTTCATAGCTACCAAATCAAATGGTAATAGAGTACTCGTAAAGTTCTACTGTATAATTGGATTCGTATTACAACGTGACATTAGTCTAGAGTCTAGACTATATCTTATTAAAAAAATATAAAATACTAGAAAATTATCGCGACCTCATTCGCTTTTTCCCGCGGAAACTTTTTAATTTTCCGAGATAGAACGTAGCCTATGTGTAAACTGTAAATCCTAGGTATGAACTATTTGCATTCGAAATTAATAAAAAACAAAACACACACACATCCAAACATTCGCCTTTTTAATATTAGTGTAATTCGGAAAAAAAATTAGCTTCTTAAGGCCTCTACCTTTATTTTGATAACCTTTAATAAACTTTGAAATTCCTATACTTATGTAACAGAGGAAATCTTTCGCATGAAGCATACTTTCACGTATCTATTTTAAACAGTTACAGTTTTCCCTATCGCATTTTGCGAGGGAAAGGTGGGCAAAAAAGAATTCTACGAAAATCGCAGGTTCAAAGAAATTATTTGCGGCGTGAATGGCAGAATTTAAGTCGTCCGATTTTCCCGCAATTTTTCGTTTCTTTGACGTGACAAAACGCTACCGTTCTATCTCTATCTCTTACAAAAATACCTAGGTCTTAATCATACTAGTGATTTTAATTTATTGTCATGTTATTTGAATGTTGCCTTCTAAAATTAATTTTAACTTATAAATAGGCATTTTATGCATCTTTTTCGTCTTAATATTGCTGAAAAACCGGCCAAGTGCGAGTTAGACCCACACATGAAGGGTTCCGTTCAATCGTATTAGATTTAACTTCAGATATTAGCAAACACATACTTTAAAGAAAAGTTTATTGTATGGAGACCCTATTTAATTTTTATTGTTATAGTGGTAATAGAAATACACACTGGGAAAATTTCAAGTATCTACGTAGTACGGTTTATGAGATACAGCCCGCTGACAGACAGACGGATAGACAAGGAGGTCAGTAATACGGTTCCATTGGCACTCTATATGTACGGAACCCTAAAAAGGGCGGAAACAAACAAACAAAAAATACAAAAATGGCTAACTAATTTTTCGTGATTTTTTTAACGGTTTTAAAAAAATTCACAAGGCTTAAAATGTTATGATAATATTATTACTATCTTTTAAAAGTATACACTTCTTTTTGCGGATTATATTCAATCTATCATCGCGATACGTAGGTATGCGATTGCTAAGACAATAGTTCAACCAGTCGGGATTGAACTGTCAGTTTTCAGTTCGCGTTTAGCGCTAACCGTATCGCTATAATTGAGGTTCTAGGTATTTCTCTCAAACGATTGGGTCTTACAAAAAGTTCGTCTAGCGTGAAGAAGCCCTAGTCAGCTCCGCGGAGCACTTCAGTTGTAAAGTGGAATTGGAAATAAGCAGATAACGGACTCGCGTTTCATAATTGAATATTCGCCCGACGAACTCTGTATTGGAAATATTCAGATGTTATAATATCCAACATAATATTGCATTCTTGCTCATCCTTACCTTAGAGTAATTTTGTCGATCTCCCTGGAGCAGTGGTGAGCACTGTGGTCTTAAAACTCGGGTGGTCTCGGGTTCGATTCCAGGCGGGGGCAATGTGGGAATTTGGGTGTGGTTTCTTTAGCCGTGGCCAGTAATTACCACTCTACCGTCAAAGACGTGCCGCCAAGCGATTTAGCATTCCGGCAAGATGGCATGTAAAAACAGATTAAGGGTATGGCTTGAATGTACACTGCCCCTTCCAAGTTGGCCTGCTGTCTTAGACTACATCGTCACTTACCATCAGGAGAAACCGCAGTTTGCCCGCGATTTGGTCCGCATGGAGTTAGGTTTTAAAAAATCCCACGGGAACCCTCTATATTTCCGTAATAAAAGGTAGCCTATATCATTCTTCAAGTCCTCAACAACCCACGCAAAAAATCACGTTAAAGCTTCGTTGCTGTGTGATATAAGAACCAACCAATAAACAAACATACATTCGCATTTATAATTTTAGTGAGAATGCAAAAGTATGTTTGTCGTTTTGTCCTTCAATCACGCAACAAAGGAGACCTGAGCGCTGCTCTCCGATTACCAAAAAGAAATAAGCTTCTTAATTTCATTGAAAATGTATGAAAATTTTTCGTCTCATTTGTACTTTAGTAATAGAAAGCCATCCAGAGCCGGTAAGGGCTGTTGGGAAAAAACAAAAAGCAAATTCTAACCTCCAAGCTTAGAGAAGTGAAATAGCACTTGAAGTTTTAATTAAACAGTCTAGTGTTGGTGAGAAGGAATTCCTAGTTGAAAATATACATGGAAGTTGCGCCGCGCGGCTGTTTTTCTTTATTCTGTTTGCGCTATAGTTTGTTCTGCCCCGCTTTGTGGAATCGCAACTACCTTCATTTAAATGTAACTTCTTGTGAATGCGCAGAAAGACGTAATGCCTCCTTTAGTTTCATATTTGCCCTCATTCTTATACAATGAAGTCGGAAAGTGCTAATGCTTAAGTAAGCGTGGGCGCTTTTATACCAGACGTGAAACTTGAGGTAGTTTCTCTACACTTCTGTCTTATCATACGATGATTGTATAAACATATTCCACTACACCACTGCTACGAGTACTGTCAATATGTTGCATGTATTATACACTGTACATGTAGTGCGGTTAAACCACAACCGTATAAGATTGAAATTTCTCCGTTTGCAAACAAATAGAGTTAGAATAGAATGCTCCACTGAAAATCGGTGTACAAGAACGGGTTTTTGATTTGGACGGTTTTTGATTTTATCCGTGGGAAAAGGTCACGCTGGATTCCGATCTAGATTTTACACGGGTAAAACCATGGGTAAGTACGTTAATTTACAAAATACCACGCCTTTGACGCTTTTGATAAACATAGATTTTTGAAGAAAAAGTTTCTTCAGGTGCATTAAGCGATTTTTGGAGGAGGAAAATCGTATAGGTTCGCGGCACCGATATGCTAATATGTTAACTAGTAGGTATGTACATCTGTAGCTGTGTATGACGTGTTTTCGCTTCTGTAGTGTTAATTCCATATAATTTTTCTGTCAGTGACCTCAAAACTTGGCAGAAAATATTCATCTGTCGGCAAAAGGTTCGCTTAAGACCAATCATAAAACTTCGGGAATAATAAAAAATGTAGCCACATATTATATTATTAAAATGAGTATAGTGCATACATTCCTATTCATTTTGGGCCAAAGAGTAAATAGACTTGATACAGTTCCTGGCAATGTTTCGGGAACGCGTTAAAAAGACTACTATGTTGCCGCCCGACATCGAACGATGCGTGGTACAAGGTAACGATGCAAGCGATGTTAAAAGTGCCTACTAGAAAATAAAAATTCAAAGTTTTTTTTTTTAAATATATAGACTAGCGCTTGACTGCGATCTCACCTGATGGTAAGTGAAGATGCAGCCTAAGATGATGCGCGCTTGCCTAGAAGATGCCTATTCATACATTATAGTTAGTTGGAAAAACGGAAGCCGGAAGGGCAAAGTCTCAGTTCAAAGCAAAGACGTACACTGAGCACATTTTGGTTTTAAACAATTTCACCAGTAGCGCACACTTACGCAATGTGCATGTAACAATGTACACGACGTAAGCACAACTAGCTCAGCTCGTTCGTGTGATAATAATTAATTATATTAATATCTATGGCAACTTGGAACTTAAGCTGAAAAGATTGAAAAAAAAAAAATATTTTATGTATTGTTATCGTTCTTCATAATTTCCAAAAAAAAATTCATGGGGTTATTTGGTTATTTTTACCAGGTAATTTGAACATAGCTTGGAGCAGCATAGCTCCATCAAAATCGGCTCGTTCACATTAATTCTCATAACACATAAAAGTTGTTGTGTTGTTGTGTTGTCTTCACCACTCTCAACACCAAAAATATTATAAGTTTAGGTTACATCAGATAGAATTAATTTTCACTCGTTTTAAAAGAGTGTATGTGTGGCAATTTAAGGCCTTTGTTCCGCCCATCTCTAGTACTCGAGACAGGACTCTGAAATGCGGCGCTTGGCACGGCATACGTAAAAAGTATCCGAATATAGCACCATTTATTCACTCGGAACGCAATGTTTTGCACTGACTTTACTTACTGCAAGTAGCTATTGTTGCTTAATTTAATTGCGCACGATTTGATACTCAACAACATTTTGTTTAACTTGGTTGAGATTTTTAGAGAGTTTACAAAAATAGTCGTACATAGAGCTCCAATAAATAATCGATTGACGTTTGGGTTTGAGGTACTCTTATAGAATAGAATAGAATAGTTTTTTATTCAAATAAACTTTTACAAAGTGCTTTGGAATGGCAACATCGCATTAGAAAATGCAGTTTTTTGGAGTTTTGGATCCCATTAGACGATTGCAAGCAAGTCGCTTGCAGTTGTTGGACACATGTGACAAAAGATCAGGTTCCGTGGCGAGCTTTGCAAGAGATGTCGCGCATCGGTTGTACGACTTTAGCTTGTCTGAACAAATTCAAAGCCCTCTTGATAAATCTCAGCCGCAGAGTTTGAAATACATTGTAAACGGATTTGTAGTGTAAAAATAGTCAACATTCTGAAAACATTATGCAAAGATGCAGCAAACTTTTATCGACACAGTATACATTTTTACCATGTTTTTTTTATTAAAGCCGCAAAAGTTCCAAACACTTTCTTCTATAGCAATTGTAACTAGATGTACGTACATAGAATTAAGTTATAAGTAAACAAGTACTTATAACTATGTCTTTAATAAACTACGATTAATTAATCAATTAAAAACATCCTAAAAATCTCAATTTTGAAAATACATGATATTATGCAGATTTAGCCTGTTAAAAAGAAAATTTTTCGTATAATATCAGTAAAACTTTCATCCATTGTTTTAACGCGCAAAAGTATGACCGATCTAATCATGTTACAAACGTAGAGCCAATGTGTGCGTAAACACAAAACTAATTGTTTGCGAAATTCAAAATTACTCGAATAATTCACACGCTTGATTCTACGAACAGCATCAATATTTAGTTGTATGCATAGATAAATTAATTTTAGGTCGGTATGTATAAATTAATACCTCAAAAGGTATTTGATTTGTCGATATTTGGAACCAGTTAAGGCTGAGACACACTACATGTTACGCGTCTCCAACACGGTTACTGGGAAAAGCGTTTTCTTCTTTTTCTATATCAAGCAATAGACGCTCACCGCTGGACTTTATGTGATACGTGAAATGTGGGAAGAGACACGGACTGGCGTTTTGACAGATTTTAAATACAAAAAGTTGGTCAAAAACTGTTAGAACTTCCTCAGTTAAACGATCCGAAATCGGCGCTTAGAGTATTAACTACTAATTATTTGTAGAACTCAATTAGACGATCCGACGTGCTTCATTTAGTCTAAAACTACGTTACAGTTTCTTTACAAGAGTGGTTGAGCAAGATATATTTACAAGTAGCTTCCTAGTGTTGAAATTTTAGGTCTAAATCATCTTAAATCCCATTACAGTTTGAGGACATCAGACTCATAAGTCACCTGGACGAGTGTAGGCCACTTGAAAGGAGGGCATTCATCAAGTGGAGGCTGGAGCTGCAGCTCAAATCGAATTCCGCGACGCCTTGGGAAATTCCTCCCGAATGTTTTTAATATGAGAGCGCGGTATAATACATAAATTATGGATGAAAGCCCCAAGAGTGGCTACATATAAATTTACGGGCGATCTTTTCATTTTTCACATTTAGAGTGATATATCTATCTATTGCCGACGATTTCTTTAATTTAGAATGTAAAATTGGATTTTTTACGTATTCCTGCAGGGTTAGTATGAGATTTAATTCGATTGATCGTATTCGTATTCGATGACATTAGTGTCAAAGTAAAATGAAAGGTTCATTTTACTCAACTGTATTGATTTAAAATTACAAATTCAGTACAACCGATTTTAATTTGGGTCGTATCCGTATACGTAAAAGTATAAGAATGCATGCACGAAATTGAGTTTTAATTCAATATTGTTATGTTTTATTTTACACTAAAGTTAATCTCATCGAATATGAATACGATGATCGAATTAAATCTTATACTAACCCTACTATTCATTGTGCAGTGAGTTTTAGGTTGGAATGCCTTTTATGTAATGTAAAAACGCGTTGAATTTTGTGTTATGCGTTATGTTGGACGCAATTAATGTCTGAAAGCGGTATGAACAATTGATTAATTAATTTTTAATTATTTTTTTGTTATGATTTTTTTTTACTCAGTTATATTTTTTTAATAGCGATGATTTGGTTTAAACTATCTGGAGAGTCCGGGGTTCAAACCCCAGGCAAACTTCTTTGAATTGAGTGCATTTTAAGCAATAAAATATCTCCAGAGGTCTTCATAAGGTTCTCAAAGATGAGCGATGAGCGAAGTCAGGGCGGATTAACTTGTAACAATTTAACAAGCTTCGCGTAAAACCAATCTATGTATATATTAAAAATAATAACAATGAAACTTTGAGAGAATTTAATTTGTTTTCTCGCAAGAACGGAAGGATACAGAAAGAAATGAAAATAAAATAATGACGAATGGAACTGCTGACGCGTACTACCTTGTAACAAAACTCTCAGAAGTGTAATTAATTGGATATGACAACAGAACTTGCGGAAATATCATTGATATAGGTACAGCACAACATCTTTGCAAATTTTTTATGCAGATTTGCTATATTATAAAGCATTTCAAAAACAAAAAGTTTTAAATTAGATGTGGAAGGTAAACAATTACCAAGATTAAAATTTTCCGATTTACTTTGATTTTAGAGCTCCATTTGATGACAGACATGTATATTTTTTTGCATAAAAATGTTTTTACGTTTTAAAATACATTGAAAACACAAGTGTCTCACAGAAATACCCTTTTGCATAACACGAATACAATATATATAACTTTACTTGTTACGTCATGTGGAGTTATGTTTTAAAAATCCTGCGGTCAACTACTTATTGTTTTTCCCTGGTTACAAATTAACGTAAATTCTTGCAAAATCAAGTTTTCGCATGGATTTCAAGTGGATTTGAAATCCATGCAAAAAAATTAAGTAGATTCTTTGTTGTGTGATTGAGGAACAACTATCTAAACACGAATCGCTTCACATTAGCATTACATGAAAACGACAACACTTAAGTGCTATATATCCAAGTAATCGTGATATCTTAGGTTTCATAATATCAATACAAGAAATTTAATTTATCTTTTCCTGTAGCAAAGTAACCGAGGGGCAAAAAGGCAACTGAAGAAATGAAGCATCGAAGCGTCGACGTAACGCGCTGAGATCGCAGCAATAAATACCGGCCACATTCCCTGCGAGAGCAAAGCATCTCCTGGCCTTACTACGTTATCTTTTAGATTAAAAATTCTTCAGCTCGAATACTAATAATGTTTTGACTTAATCTTATCACGGCACTATAACTAGCAGATACCTGCGACTGCGTCCGCTTTTTCAATTCATAATCGACAATTTATAAATCCCCACAGTTTAGAGGGGCAGCAACCCTACTACATCAGAATTGAGGAGTTGGAACCCGAAGTTTTTATGGGACCATCTCGCAAAGTTTTGATATTGATTAAAAAATATTCACAAAAATCAGTTTAGAAACCACCGAGATATATCTTTATCTCCATTCCGAATTTCAGCTAAATCGGTTCATTCGTTGTGGCGTGAATGAGTAACAAACACACATACACATAAAAAATTTTGCCCTTTTAATATTAGTGTGATTGATAATAATCTCTTTAATCACTTGTACCGGTGACCAGTGTATTACAACCCGATTTCAGTCAACGTTGCAACTCAACATTGGCAAAAAACAATCTAAGCTACATATTGCGGATTATTTACAGCTACAGCAAATGTGTAATGTTCCGTGGTAAGGGTAATGCATCGACAGGACACAGGTGCGATCGTTGATCACAGCGCATCTCTCGAGGCGGTGTGGAAGCGGTGTAGCGACAGCCGTTATAAATACACACCCATGCCACCCCCCTTATACCTGTCACTAACTTCACTCGTACACATGCGAGTACAAACAATATCGTAATTGATGAACTTCTTGACTTTTTATTTGAGATCGCAGTCAAGGGCTACCTTGCCTCACCTGATGATAAGTGGCGACGCAGCCTGAGATGGAAGTGTACTAAATTGGAAGAGATATTATGGCACTGTGAAATATATACATAAGGCCAAGCGGTTTCTTCACACCATTTTATCGGAACGCTTTGGCCGAAATCTCTTGCGGCATGACTTTTATGTTAAAAACTAGGTTTTTAAATTTAATGAATTCCCGAATTGTCTCTGTCCCGAAACGAACCCAAGTACCAAACGAACCAATCTCCAACTCAAAGTGCTCACCACTGCACCAGAGAAGTCGCCAAAGAAGGTATTTAGGTACTTCATAATTTTTTTTGAAAACTAACGCGCCTTTTAACAGTGTGACGTTTCTCTAAAAATATTTGCATCAGTGTAACGATCGCAATGGCCTCTGATTGGTCGAATTTATGGCGCTCTTGATGCATCAATACATTAACAATAGCGGGAGGGTAACAGCCAATCAGAGGTCATTCCGTTCGTTACACTGATGCGATTACTTTTAGAGAATCGACACGCCGGTCTGGACATCTAAAAACCAATACAAGACGTAGAAAATAATGAAAAGCCAAAAATCGCTATGTAACTACACATTGTAAAGTGTAGTTTCATAAAGCAAAAAGTACTGTAGATCGTGACAGTAATACCAGATGACACTACAGATGAATCTCGAATAGCGAAAGGTAATCTATGCAGCGAAGTGAACGCTGCAATTTTATGGAAACTACATAGTATCGAACAATCGCCTTTTAGATGAAAATGTCACGTAGTTGTTCAGATTCTCAGCCTTTATTTGTTCCACACGTGAGCGTGATCACTGAGCAAGCAATATGTTAAGGAAAAAGTTTTTGGGTCCTGTCCATTTACTAACCAACGTTTTTTTTTTTATTCTAGCTGATACTTGCGACTTCGTTCACGTGGATTTAGTTTTTAAAATACCCCGGGAACTCTTTAATTTTCCGGGATAAAAAGTATGTCACTCTCCGTTTCCTCGTGTAGGTATATCCATGCAAGAAATCTGTCAATCGATTGCTCCTGTGTTGCGTAATTGAAGAAAAAACCAACAAACAAACACACTTTCTCATTGATAAAATATTAGTAAGAGTAGTAAGGATGATGGTGATTGCGTTTGACGACAATTAATACTGGATAGCACTGATAAGATCTAGGTTACAGCGTGCTTGCCTAGAAAATCCCTTTTCACTCTTACCTTAAAGGTACTTAAATTATATGTGGCAGGAAACACGGATGCTGGAAGAGTTCGATAATGTTACTTTAGTTATACATGTAAATGTTAATAAATAATTATACTTTTAAAATTTAATACAATGTCAAAAAGATAATACGATTTCAAAAATTTAATCCATTGTGATTATTATTTAAAAATTGAGCTTATCATCCAGGTACTCCCCAACACGAGCTAGTCAGCACTGAGACTGGCTGTTATGAACGTGAACGGCTGGTGTTATGAACGTGAACGGGATATATCGCAGTCGTTCGGTTTGGCTCCGCACAACACGCACCGCTGCGATGCCTCATTGCTTGCCTAATCGCCGAGAAACCAAGATATCGGCAACACATTTATGACAGCTTATTTTTCTTTTTCATTTAAAAAAGCTACTTTCGTATTAGACGCGCTTATTAACCACGACAGACCTGCCTTAACGGAACTATTATTATATTTGGTATAAAAAAGTTGTCCCAGTAGTTCAACTGCATCTATTGAAAACAACAGCTCTGTTCAATAGTTGAACTAATCGATTGTGGCATATCGGGTCGGAAGATGTAAAAAGGCTTTAACGTGTAGAAAAACTTTACGATTCCCCTTAGAGCACTAACTATCGTTTTATCTAGGTTTTAATATGGCGTGACTATACTTAAAGTTCAATGAATAAAATTTTAATGGAATGAAAACTAGTCAAGTGTCAAATACTACGAACTATAATGTGGGTCGGAATATTTGAGCGGCCCTGGCCAAATATCGAGTGTTACAAGGACGAAATGCGAAGAAAATAAATACAATTCTGAGTACATCCTTTCGAAAAACAAATCGCAGAAAAAAAGAAAAAAGTTTGAGAGAAACTCATCACTGATGAAGAGCCGGGTATTAACGAGGTTCTTAAGTTTGGTTTTTTATTTATTTCACGTTGTTTCAGCATGACGGTTTCATTATCCATCGCGCTGTACTTAATGTGTCGCTTACGCCTTTCTGCGTTGAACCACTTATTTACGTTTTAAAACAGCTAAGGAAAAATATATAATAACCACGAAGAGCTACCTCGTTAAGTCATGTAAACTTTATAGGTACCGTAGTTACTAGGTATTGTTTATCCAACTAAAATGTACTAAATACTAACGTTTTATTTTCACGGAATCGCAGAACAACCGCAACAATTGGCTACATGCCAGCCGTTAGAATTACTACCACTTGTTCCGATGGTGGAACAGGCATTAATTAGTGCTCTTTGTAAGTACACTAATAATGGCGCCTAACAAATAACACACAGATTGGTGGAGTAATATCCAACCGACCAAATTTCACGGCGACTAATGACGACGGAAGTCGGGCCTAGCCAACCTAAGCAGATGATATTATAGTGCACAGGTGTGTGCGCAAACACGGGCGTACCGTTTTCTCTCTAACATTATCAAGTTAATGCCTCTTAAAATTTCGTAGCATTATAAGACACGTAGAGAAGGCAGGCCGTAGAGCAAGCGTAGAGAGTGATACGAGCTACGATGTAGGTAACAATAATAAGAGATCGAAAATTTTATTTTAAAGTTTCTACAAGAGTTTTGTTGTTTTTAAATTGTTCAAACTACAAGGAAACCCTTATAGTTGCCAATTTCGTCCGTTTGTCCGTCTGTCCGCAGCATAGCGCAGAGACTATTTGAAACTAAAGAGCTGTAATTTGGCAAGTTTATGCATATTAATAAAATTTTGAAAAACATTTATTTTGAACACCTCCCCTACCCGTAAAGAGGGATGATATTTTTTCTACTCGTTTATCTCGTTGTGTGGGGTAACTTTTATCAAACGACTTAGATGCCATTAATATTGAATACAAGTATCGTTACTGTGTGGTCTTCTATAATTAATAATAATTAATCAAGAACAAAATACATTTATTTGACGTAACTTAAGTAAGTATCGATATTTCAGATTTAATTCCGCTCTTTTGTCCTTGATATTGGGACTCTATTGGCGTCTATCTTTTTGTCTAATCTCTTAACTTAGACCACATCGCAAAGGCGAGAGAAGCTACTTAGGAGGTCCCAATCCTATCAGAGGATTACAAAGTCCCTCGAGATTTAACTCGAATGCCTCTTTAGTGTTTATGACGTCACTTATCTCTTGTGTTTTGTAGCTTTCTTGAAACGTGGGCGAACCGTTAGTATTTACTCTTTGTGATAGTTCTTGAATTGAATTGTGTGAACGATGAATTTCGTAGATTACGATCCCACTAAATCTCTTGCATTTTTTTTAAAAAGAATATCAGCCAAGCTGAAATTGAGCGATATTCTCCTCTCCCCTCCAAATAAGTGAAAACTTGTGTTAGGAGTAGATACGACAATAGTGCAACGGGTGGGGATCAAACCTGCTAAGGGAAGGGAATAAAGTAGGGACCTTAATAATATTATGATTTATGATTAGGTATAACTCCCTATCGAGGCAGCACAACAGTCGCGGGCTATTAATATTTCTCTTGTATTAAAACCGCACGTATTTCATACTTGCATTTAATGTAATGGTATAAACTTGTCAAAGAATACGAAAGCCACTTAATTATACGCAGTAATTATAAAAGAGTCAATTTTGTGTCCAGCGACCGAAGTTGTTAACAAAGCGTAGATAATACAGTTCGTAAATGGAATTCAAATTACACCTGGGTGCATTGTTGTAAAGTATTTCACGGCGCGTAACAGCAAGTGGCTCATAAACGGGCGATAAACATTGCATTTTATTGTAGACATTATAGCTGACTAATATAGTCCGGCAATTTATTGAGTTGCCGTAATAAATTAATAAATGGACATTTTTAAGTTGAATAATAATTGTTAGTAGCACTAGTGGTAACATAGTTCGAAGAGCTGATGGTTATTAGGGTCAACAGGTGCTCGTGTGGCAACCCCGCATCGCCTGGAACCGCTGGAGTTAGGCGGCGCAATCGAGGCCTGTGGAAGTCCATGCAAGAGCACTTTTTCTAGCAGTGGACGACTATTGGTTGGAAGTACATGCTGTACATGAACAGTTGATTTAAACTTTTTTTAGCATAATTATGCGTATATGTATGTAATCTATAAACTTGACTAGGTATTTTAAGTGTGGTTTGTCCGTCAATCAAGCAGCAGCAGAACAACGGTCGATCCATTCGTCGAATTGTTGTCATATTACAGTTTTTAAACTTCTTTTAATAACAATAATAAAATTGAAACGTTCCGTACATAACTGTAAAATGGTTGATTGCTTCGAAAATACTTAAACATTGGAAAGTGGTGCAATTCCAGATTGTCATGGTCACCCTGTGTTCACGTTAACGCTGAGCATATTAAAATTGGAAGGATATAATATTATCATTTGTTCTTTTATTTCTCCTCCGCCCCGCGCGCCCGCTGCGTCGCATTTTATTTGTTTCTATAAACAATAAATGTTTTATGTCACAAATAATAAAAGTGCGATGAAAAAATTCGGGGTAATAAAATGAATATCACTGTAGTAATATTGCTTCGGACTCCCGTTTGATCAGCTCCGTTTATTAGAGTCATGCGTAGGGCTATAGTTTTATTTTATGTTACTTTCGGTTTATTGAAACTGCACGTTCGAAAACAAGTATGACCTACTCTTTTTCTCTACAAAAGCATACAGCTTGAGCTTATGTAAATAGTAGTTTTGAACTGATCCTTTAGCCACGAGGCACGAGGACCACAGTGGTTACACATAATAATAAAAAAGGTACCTATATAACTTGAGTCTTGGGACCCTGGTAGCTCACGTCTCTAACATCTTATACTTTTCAACGTAGTAGGTATAAGTAGTGATAGTAGTGTTGATGAAATGAACCCCTAAGGTAGTGGCCTACCTATACCTGATTTTACTAGTAATTACAGGCTGAGATTATAAACATTCACAAGAGTAGACTAGCCAACTTGTTCGGTCAGCGAGAGTCTAATTTGCAGTTCACTTCTGAAGGGAACTGCAAAGGAAAAGGGAGCTTGAGTATTCACGATATAAGTGAATTCAAGTCCTCTAGACACGTGCATTCTAACCTGAACCTCATAATTGCTTTTCATCAGGCAAGACTGTCGTCAAGTCAAAATCTAAGAAAAGTAGGAAAGAAGCGGGCGTTATTTTGCGAAACTCCAGGATAGTCAAGAAAATTGTACATTATGGTACAAGTATCAAAGTTGGTGATTACCGCTGAGGCGCTATTGAGACCCGAGCCGTCAGGTGAGGGTCTTAAGGTAGCCGAGGACGGTAATCATCAATATACACGTGTATCATACGACGTTTTTCAACACACTTGTGAAGAAAATAACACTAAAATAGTACATTATGGTACAAAACAGTGAAAACGAGTTGTGAACATTTTTTCGCAATGGCGGGAAAAATTAATGTTGTTCTTTTGTTCGCCCTCTTGAGATGCTCTTGAGGACAGGCAAAGATCGACGACCATACAGCCTATTCAGGTGTTTATTTGATTTAATCAGTTTTCCGAAACCTTTAATGGCCATAGACTAAAGAATGAGGTTTCTTTTTTTTTTTTTGGCATTTCGCTTATAGCCACGTACAAAATGGGGATTTCGAGTTTTCTTTATTACAAAAAAAAAACAATAGTTACTGACAGTTTTATTTATTAAACACGTACATGTTGAAATTATCTATTTAAATACGGAGTTGTATGAAATGATTGCTTGCTCAGGTACATTAATTTAACACGATATTTTTATAAATTATTGAACAAGATCTTTTTTGTTATAAAAAACTTTTTTAAGAACACAGCAACTCACCCAATAAAATTTAAAAAAAAAATTTCTTTAACTCACATTGTGAATAATAGTAATCAAAAGTCACAGTTTGAGTTAGAGGTGTCATTGTGTGCCTAGTTGCGGTGAACCGGGAGCCCCTTTATGAGCAAGTGTGTTGAAAAAAATCTTATTGCTATACTTACACCAGAAAAAAATCAGTATGATATACACGTGTCGCTTGCACTCTAGGTAAACGGCCGCTCGTCTTCTGTTTTTCTTGTTGTTGCCTTGTTCCTGCATTTTCTCTACAAGAGGAAGAGTGGCAGTATACAGCGTGAGTGGTAAAAGAATTTTGTTTTTCCTTGACTCTAAGAAACTAACCAACATATTCGACCGATACACTACACACTAAATAAAGAGCGCCCTATATATTGTGAAATGTTTCGTTTATCTGTTAAGCGGGTCGCCACTCTTCAGTGCAGTTTATCGCCAGCGGCGGGCGGCGCGATTACCATAAATACATGTTCGCCGCTGCCCCGACTCTCCGTCTTGGGAACACATTACAGTAAATTCTTTGAGGCAACGTCGTGAATTTACATTGTTACTGTTACGACATCTACTGTGGGAAATTAGCTTTAGCTCTTGTACATTAACAATTATTAAGAGAACACCCATTTGTAATTGAGATAAACTTGGCCTCGTAAAGTATTATTAAACTGGGATTTACTTAAACCTTGCAGCTAATTATAAGTGCCAAAGTTGCATAGCTATTGCCTGTTGGCCTCTGTAGCGTTAACAATCGTTTTTTTTGGCAGTTGAGCCTCTGGTTCCTAGAAGCTAAGACGTACTACGCTACGTCATCGAAACGCTCGTAGACGGTTACGGGCGGCGTAGAGGAAACATTTAAGACTAACTTATAGTAATTGCTGTAGAGAACCTTGAGAGCCTTCGTTAGACGCTACTGCGTAGCAAAATCTAGACTCCCAAGATTACGAAGTCTAAAGTATTTTAGACTACTTCAGGCTTTTAGCAAAACCAAATGGGTACATTAAGGCAGGCAATTTCGCTATGAATTCGCATTTATTTGCCCGTAGCAAAGCGAACAAAAATGTGTGGGTAGGACCTGGCAGTTGTCAGTTCATACCCACACATTTGACTAGGCCCAAATATTTTCATCTTGCAGCCACGGCTTCGTAGCGGATACTGATTTACAGAAAATAAGCAAAGTTGACTTTACAGATTTATTACTAAAGAAAGAAAAAAGAAAGATACCGGCCGAATTGATAACCAACTCCTTTTTGTAAGTCGGTTAAAAAGTGTAAGCTTTTGGTCCATTATTGCAATTTTCTACGATGTACATGTATGCAAAAGTATCTTGTGTTGTATGTAGGTCGATACTATGACTCAGACGTCGATAGGGAAACCATCTACAAAGTTATCTATCCCTACTTTTCTACTTTAGACGTGAAACGTCATCAAGTTTAGACGTGCCGATCGGCGGGTCGGGAGAGCAAAGATGTCGTATAACATTGTTTTATAGCTCCGTACTTATTATCGTAAAATGTGTTCGTTTTATTGAAATATTTTATATGTGCCACACGAAAAACACTTTTACTGCCGTTTTTGTTTGTTATTTTACTGGCAACAATAAAAATATGGCTGATAACTTACCTTGTACAGTGTGTTTTTCCTATACTTGAACATGAAAATGAAAAACAATATTATATAATGATAGCAGTTTTGTGCGGTTACGATAAGCTTTAACAAAGGCGATTTCAAATATCCTATACAGACCAATCCGGATACCTAACCATGAATCTTTAACACACCTTTCGTAGGTAGGTATATCTGCTCATACATAGCGTCATGACTCTGAGATTAAACAAATACGGGTCCTTGGCAGCCTTGGATACAGGCGGCACAAGATCGTTACCTATAGTGATTCTTTTAATAGACCTAGTTCCAGCAAAGAACGTCTATGGGTTGATAATGTTATCATCATGATAGTAGCTGTTCCTTTAATATTTTTGCATTGAATTTATCAGTTATTCCATTATTCATGCCTTCAAACCTATTGTTACGTGTACCTACTTCATATTTCTTATTGCATTATATCGATTATTTATTTTGTTTTATAGCAGAAACTATATAGAGCCAGCTATATTTTAAAGATGGCGCTGTTCATTCTGGTAGTTTATTTCGAAAAAGTTTTTTCGGTCTTTTATATTTTATCTATCAAATTTTTTTCGGTCAGTATTTTTGCCTCTTTCAAATTCACATCCAAAATTATTTCATGTGGCCCTTATGACACGTTAAGACTCTATCACTGGATCGGAATGCAGATTCTGGTGAAAAGAGAATAATTTAAAATATTTAAAATGAATTGCTTACGTTTTATCGATTAATAGTGTAATACTCTGGAACTAGAGACGTGCCTCGCAAGACATACCGTAAGCACGCCGTGTAAATCTTGTCAGCAAGTTTCACTTTCCGCAGTGGCGGGATTGGCTCGTCCCGTAGATCACGGCCCGGCGACCCGCCATTTACCACCGGTGAAATATACACCCGATGCTGACAAAAGAAACACTTCCGCCTGTGCTGAGAGATAGGCGCTGGTTTTATTTATTACTAGCTTTTGCTCGTGATTTCGTCCGAAAAAAAGTGAAGTTAGGTTTAATAAATCCCGCGAGAACTTTTCGTTTTTTTTTTTTGGGATAAAAGGTATGTCTATGTCTTTCTGCGAGTCCTTAGCTATGCCCATGTCGAACTGTTGCAACGTGATTGAAGAACGAAGTAACAAACAAACTTTCGCTTTCATAATATTATATTAGATGATGCCGGCGACTTCAGGTTTTTTATTTCCCGCGTGGAATAATAATAATTAATTTTCCAGGATAAAATGTTATGTGATAATCCAGGGTATGAGCTATCTACATTCCAAATTTCAGACAAATAAGTTCATTCGTTGTAGCGTGAAGGAGTAACAAACATACACATACAACCAACAAACTTTCGCTTTTGTAATATTAGTGTGATTTAATTAATATGGATTACAATTAATTTCCAAGGAAATACTATGAACACGCGATAAATAAATTCAATCCGACGTAACTTTTAAACTGAGCCATTTCTGCTCGTAGATCGGCCAAATACAGCTTAATTAAACCCCGGGGTCGGATGGGCCTTTCATCTTATTGACAATTTATATTTCGAGGGTTAGACATTTGGGGTGTGATTCCGAAGTTTGTTCAGAACATTACCTCCTTTGACTTAGTTATTAAACTCAAAGGAGGTTTAGTTTAAATATTTAAAATGTTTTCGTAATTAACTTTACTTTCGACTTTGTGATGAATTTTCCAGTGTTTGAACTAAAGCTTATGATTTCACCTGAATATGTTGTACTTAATAAATTCGTGGTAAAATTAAAATAATAACAGTCCGTTTTTTATAGTTAAAGTAAGCATATTACCCACTTTAAATTAAATCGGTACGCTTTTACAAGTAGCATACTGAAATGCATACTGCTATTTCCATATAAAATAATGGCCATCTATTGGTGAAAACCAAATGAAAATCCCTTCAGTAATTTCTGAGATTAGCGCTTACAAACAACAAACGCTTGCAAGTACCTACCGTTTTTATAACATCAGTGATTATAATGTAACAATTTTTCAGACAAAAGTATATCTTTTTGTACAGGCTGTAATAATAAAAAAACCTCTCTGAATATCATAGTTAATCTCTGTTTCTTCTAACTTCTAATTAAGGGTTCTTTGAATACAACTTTCACTACTGTCTAATTTATAATTAAGGCTCCCTTTATAATTAGGCTCGATGAAAAACGTTGGTTCCAATGTAAAGCGATACTGTACTTTGTACTGTACTTGGAATAGAAAATACTGTGGATAAAATAAGTGAGTAACAATTTTTTATTTTGATTGAAGTGTTAACCTACACTAAAAGGATATAACCTAATAGATTTACAAATATATATATCAAAAATTCCGAGGCCGACGGGATTCGAACCCACATCTCTCTGGGAATCGCGCCCTGAGTGTGTTAAACGTTACACCACGGCCGAACCACACTTCAGCCACAAAATTAGTGATATGTATCTACTTTCTCAATCAGTTTTATAGCAACTGTTAGCGACTGTTAGCTAACAGTTTTAACGGTAACAATTTTAACAGTATCTACATTGCTGAGTTATTACGAGATTTAAGAAGGATAAAATTTAAAAAACTATAACCTTCTAACTATCCGTCATATTGACTTTGTTTGTATAAAATACATTTTAAGCTACAGCTTATGTTAACGAATCGATTGACACCTCGTTCAATATCGGCTCAATAGTTTTTTCGCTACTGTGGAACTTTCGTAAATAGTCATATACAGCCATACATGTACACATTCATACGTACAACCAGTACAGTACATTCATAGGTACATATAGACCTTTCCTTCTGGCTTCGCCATAGCCGGTTTGAAAAGTGGACTGAAAAAAAGATCATAATCTATAATAATTATATAAAAAGGCTTGTCCTGACTGACTGACTGACGATCAACGCACAGCCTAAACCACTGAAGTTAGAAACTTGAAATTTTGACAGTAGGTTCCTTTTATGACGTAGGCGAGCACTAAGAAAGGATTTTTCGAAATTCGCCCCCCAAGGGGGTAAAAAGGGGGGTTAAAGTTTGTATGAAACTCCGTCATTTTTCGAGTTATACTCATGAAATTCGGTATTTAGGCTTTAAATTGAAAACAAAAAAGTACGTGTTTCACAGTTTTTAAAAATTCTACCCCCTAAGGGGTTAAATAGGGGTTGAATGTTTGTATAATAGTCCTTCGTTCTTCAAGTTATTTTTCAAGTTACGTTTATGAAACTTGATATTTTGGCTCTTGATTAAAAATAAAGAATTACGTATTTTACATTTTTTTTAAATTCTCCCCCCAAGGGGGTAAAAAGGGGGTGTAGCGGATGTAAACAGTAAAACACTGGTTTTGAGCAAAAGGGCTTGGCGGAATCGTAGTTCGTAGGAGCTTGTGATTTGGGCGGTTGGCGAGGGGCGGCGAATTCAAACGGACCTTTTTCCAACGTTAGTGTCACCAACTGACAGTTGCCCCCCGCACCCCTGCCTCCGTACGAACTACGTTCCGTTTATGCCGTATTTATTATAATAATAAAATATGGCAACACAAAACAATATTTAAACTAATTCGCGTCGCTAACATAGCCCGTCCCAGTGCTGGGCTCAGCACTCTTCCCCAAATGGTAGGATTGCGACGCGTGCCATCGGTCTTCTTCGCAGCCCCGACTTCATCCTCTCGTCCAGGACTCGTACGCGCCCGGCAGCAACACTTCACGTATGCCTCGAGGCCATACACCTCTAGGCAAATTGGGGTCGACATTGACGACCTGTGCGCCAGGTAGGTATGGCGCAGGATCCAGCCGCGCCAGCATTGTGCGATTGACATGGAGCTGAGCCGCGGTCGCTGCCTCCGCAGGAACAGGTTGGAGTCGTCAAGTACTCCAGTCAACGGCAAGTTCGAGGAGGTACCTAAAACAAATTTGTTAGGGGCAATAGCCTCCGTAGTTGAAGGCTCAACAAAGATAATAAAAGTGAGGGGACGACTTTTGACTTTCTGTTCCACCTCTGCTAGCGAAATGATAAACATTTCCTTTCTAGGTCCTGGTTCTTTAGGAATGATCTTCAGCGACGTGTTTACGCTTCTAGTCTTGCGTTTCCATGGCCCGCCCCAGTGCGGACTACCCGGAGGTTTCTTCATCTTTTTTATCATTCCAGGTACAACGTTGATGCAGCTACTCATTAGAAGGTTACCCCGCGCGTCCCGGAACAGCGTCAAGGTAAGTAATTTGCTGTTCTTATCTAATGTTCTTCTTATTTTCAGATGTTCCAGATCTTCGTGAAACAACTGCGCCTGTGAAAATCGTGTGAGCAATTGTTCATCGCGCTCCGTCTTGGACCCGTCAGCTTCACCGGTAAGTTTCATGATTCTATTTTCGAGCGTAATAATAGAAAAATTATGCTGACTTGACATAGCATAGAATGCGACCCGTACTGCTTGCCTATTATTGCATTTCCAGCGCCTATATGTGCATGCGTATATTGCATTTATTAACGCATAGCAAAATACACCCAATTCAAGCTTCGCGTGCGCCTCGCTTCCCGAGTTATTCAGTGCGCTCGGTGCATTATTCTTCCTCTCGCTCGCACTCGTTGCCGCTTGATAATGACGCGACAACCATACCAAGTCGATGTCTTTAAGCAATAATCGCCCTTTGGTCCACTGAGCATATAGTTCACGCCAGGTCTCTTGTAACGTTATCTTTCGTCTAATAGTGATCGGTGACAAAAATCCGAACTCATCGAAACTATACATCATTATTAATTGTTGCATATCCCTTCTTGTAGGTATCCTGTTGCCCGAAACTAAATTGAACCTTACTGCCGTGGGTTCTAAGGTTTCGTTTGGGATGGAGTCATAAGTCGAGTTTCTTATCTTGAAATCTTGACCTTGATCTTGTACGAGTTGATTATCCTTTATTAACAGCTGTTTTGAAAACTGTATGTTTTCAGAACGAGATAAATAAGGTAAGTACCAGATATGACTCATTATGATTCTAGCGGACTCCGTTTGAGGTAAGTAATCGTAGCTAGTCTTCATTTTTCTACGTATTAATTTATTAACTTTCTCCAGGTGAGTTTTGGATTGTACACGTAAGTAGTTCGCGTCCTCTCGTGGTGCAACGGTTGCACCCAGGGTACATACAGTGGAGGAACCTCGAACATCATGCATCTTTTGACGTAAGTACTCACTCTTGGTATCTAGATCACAGTGATTGGAGCTGAGGAGCAGGGTTGAATGCAACGGACTACTAGAAGCTTGCATTCCAGTACAACCATGGAGACACCATCCAAGTGGGGTAAGTGTAGCATACGGTTCCCCTGGCAAACCTTCAAGTACTTGTAATGGTAATAACATATGGTAGTTGTCCTGTCCTATCAAGATCTGTGGTTTATATTTTTGAAGACTTATTTGATTTTCAATTTCAGAAATATGCTTATATTTCTGAATGCATAAATTCGATGTATCTTGCGCAGGTAAGTTCAAATCGTGCACACTGTTAGCTTTGAACGTAAACAGCTGTCCGTCTCTGTTTGACACGGTCAACTTCACTATCTCGCTGTCGCAGTCTAGCGTGTGGCTATTCCATGCTCCACACACGCGCATCGTTTCTTTGTTTCCACGTAAATCCAGTTTTTCAGCGAGGTCCGAGCTAATGAGTGACACAGTCGCTCCGTCATCAAGAAGCGCAGAGGTTGTCTCGGTTCCCCGCGGTCCGTGTACTTGTAAAGATATCACCTTCAGTAACACTGGTCGATTACTATCCCTAATGTGCGTTATTTGATGTGATTCGGTGTGGTTTTCGGCCGGTTCTAGTGCATCCGTGCTCTTTTCGCTAGGCTTTTCGCTATTCTTACCTGTAAACTCATAATGCAAGAGCCGGTGATGTGGCAAACCACAGCTGTTTACGTCACAACTCGACGCGGGACAAATCTGACGATCGTGCTTCGTATCTAACAAGCATTTGAAACAAATACGGTACCTCTTAACGTAACGCCATCTGTCTTTCCGTAGTGCTTTTTTGAATACCTTGCAATCCGGTAACTTGTGTTTCAAACCGCTGCGACAAAATCGACATTTTAAATCTTCCGTGTTAGACTCGCTTTGTACCAATACCTTATGAGTTTTATCTGGGTAGTTCTCGGTGTACATACGGTTGTGATAATTTCGTTCGGGCTTAGAATAGCTAATATTAACCGCCGTCTTCGTAGTTTTAACCGCTTCGTCCCTTAAAAACTCTGACAGGATAATTAGTTTTGCTTTCGATCCTTCGGTTATAAGCGGATAACTGTAGTCCGTCCATTTTGCAAGTAAGACTGTCGGGAACTTGGATAATACGGCCGCCATGATATTCATGTTTTTTAGGTATTCGTCTTCGCCGATGGAGGTTACCGCTGCGACGAAGTTCTGCACCTTAACAGAAAACTTAACAATATCTTTGTGATACTCTAGCGACATGGTAGGTAGTCTTTGGATATCTTGAACTATTCTACTGATAATTAAATCTGGATTTCCGAACTGTAGTTCAAGTGCAGACATTACAGTATCAGGTGTAGTGGCGCTAATCAACAAAGCTGTGACAGCTTCCTTTGCCGGTCCACGTAGGCAACTACGCAGCCTCCACAGATTTTCTCTTGGTGTAAAATTACATACTTGCGTGGACTCGTTGTATGCCTGCTTGAAATATAGCCACTCCAGTGGGTCACCTGCAAATACTGGTAGGTCCTTTTGAGTGCTGATGCGACTGAGTAGTTTATTATTCGGTGCGTGGCTTTTGGAGACGGCTGCCAAATCCTTCAGTGCGCTAGCTAGCATGTGAACAGTGCCTTCAGTGCCACCGACTGTTGCGGCGGGCGGGCACAGCTCGCCCGAAGGGGGACCATCTAGCTGGACGGGCTGTGCTAACTGTTCATGGTGGCTACGCTCCAACCATTTCTCCACTTCACTATTCGTGCTACGCACCTCATGCTCCTCCGAATGAGAACTATACTCATCATCAAGCGCCGCTATATCAGCTTGAAGCTTTTTATCTATAAGTTGCATCTCAATACGTGCCTTAGCTTCTGCCGCTGCTAGCTCCAGCTGTTTCTTTCTAGCTAAGATAGACGCTGAGCTTGACTTTCTCGACTTACTCTTATGTGTAGATATCTTACTCGGCGACACTACGTGGCTGCCAATACACTGTCCACTAGTGCCAGGTTCTACATCGTCGTGAAAAAGTTTTCTCGCAACCCGCACAGGCTCCTCAACCGGTGCTTGTTCCTTTTGCTCACCTTTACGTACGGCTGCTTTTACTGTTTGCTGGTTCTGTTCGTCCTCCTGGTCTTTCAATAGCGCCTGCTTTCTTAAAGTGCTACGAGTGTTCACCATTTTTGGCGGTGGAGTTTGGAACATACCTTTCAGATCCGGTTCGAAGGACCACTTTGTAGCGGATGTAAACAGTAAAACACTGGTTTTGAGCAAAAGGGCTTGGCGGAATCGTAGTTCGTAGGAGCTTGTGATTTGGGCGGTTGGCGAGGGGCGGCGAATTCAAACGGACCTTTTTCCAACGTTAGTGTCACCAACTGACAGTTGCCCCCCGCACCCCTGCCTCCGTACGAACTACGTTCCGTTTATGCCGTATTTATTATAATAATAAAATATGGCAACACAAAACAATATTTAAACTAATTCGCGTCGCTAACAGGGGGGTTAAAGTTTGTATGAAACTCCGTTATTTTTCAAGCTATACCCATAAAATTCGGTACTTAGGCTTTAAATTGAAAACAAAAAAGTAGGTGTTTCACAGTTTTTAAAAATTCTACCCCCTAAGGGATTAAATAGGGGTTGAATGTTTGTATGATAGTCCTTCGTTCTTCAAGTTATTTTTCAAGTTATGTTTATGAAACTTGATATTTTGGCTCTTGATCAAAAATAAAGAATTACGTATTTTATATTTTTTGAAAATTCTCTCCCCAAGGGGGTAAAAAGGGGAGTTTCAATATTCATAGTTAAGACAGGACAACGTCTGTCGGGTCCGCTAGTAATAATTATAAATATACTTTTATAATGAAAATTATAATATGTAGCTACATTTTTTAGGTACTATGGAGAACGGCAAAAGTCTAAGTTTTTTTAAACTAAAAAATCAAACCTGATTAAAAATAACTTTCTTAAAAACATAATTTTCTTACCTACTCGTGCAATCAAAATAGCACTATAAATATAATACTTCTATGTGAAGAAGCTATTTAATAAAGAAATTGTGAGAAAGTAACATGTACGAGTATTTTTACTATGCCTAGTTCAAATTGTTCATAGTCTCAACTTATATACAGCTGCATAAATAGGTACATCCGTACGAGATGAAAATTTGAGTATTATTGTTACTATTTAACAGTTCTTGAGAAGGTATTCCAAGAGAATGGCATCCATAGATCACCGGAACAGGCTTAATTAAACCCGCCTCTGAAGCTTTCAACTTATTGACAATTTATAATCCAAAGGATAAGGACGGGATAGGTATATTCCCTAAATACGGTTTTAATGTTCGAACTTTAGTTACAGTTTTGATTAGTTGTGTACAATAAGTTACATAGTTCGAAGAACTGGTGGATTTTGAGATCGCAAACTGCTGGATTGGTGACTCCGCAATGGAAAGCAGGAAAGAGTTGGCTGACCCCCCACTAAATGGCCCGACGATAGCCAGTTTGAAGGATCTCTTGCCATTTTTAATTTTTTATTCAAGTGTTAACCTACACTTAAAGGAAATAACCTAATAGTAATCCCACATCTCTCTGGGAATCGCGCCCGAGTGTGTTATCCGTTACACCACGGCGAACCACACGTCAGCCACGAAATTAGTTATTAATTATAAATCTATTAGATCTCTTGCCAATTTTTTGGCTTTGTTCAAGTAGGTTGACTCCATTACTTCTTTTCAGCAATACCAATAGGTATACAACTAAAGTCAAAAAAACTCAGTCCACGCGTGCAAAGGCGCCGGCATCAGCTAGTTGTCTATAATATTATATTTAAAAAAGTACAAAGAAATAAGAAAAAGTTAACAAATTACAAGGTTCTGTTGTAATTGCCTGGCTCAAGCCCAAATGCAAGTCAGCTTAGATAATTTGCCGGGACATTAGTTTGATGAAACTCGCCAACCGCCGCTGGATTATACAGTGTCACCTGCTTGCCACAAAATGGCGGCTGGTATTGCGCTTGTGTGAAATAAAAATAAAAGTTTATTTCCACTTTCTCAGAGTTGAGCGTACCTTTTCTGACGTGGAAGATCATAAAAATATTAAGCTCAACTCGCCTTTATACAAGTTCAAGTAAAATTATAGGTAATTAGGGTAATTATTGTTAATTTTCAAGTCAAAGTGATCTCACGAAGGAAAGGATATGTGTAGAGGGCAGGTGCTTGTGAATATTTTGAAAAGATTCTTAGATAACATAGTATTATTATATGGTTTGTATGGTCACCATAACATTTTTCATAATTTATCTTGTTCGTTAATTTTCAATATCTTCACACTTAAAAGACGTTGAAAATTAATAAGAACTTTGCCTTAAAAATATTTTAAAGTAATGAAACGGTGAAAAGAAAATACGGGAATTGGCTAAACAAGAATCTGAAATGTACTAGATGACACTGTCGTTTTGTGATGTTTTTTTTTTTTTTTTTTATTCGATGACAAGATAGCCCTTGACTGCGATCTCACCTGATGGTAAGTGACGATGCAGTTTAAGATGGTAGCGGGCTAACTTGGAAGGGGTATAGCAGTGTAAATTCAACCCATACCCCCAATCGGTTTCTACACGCCATCATACACGTTATAATAATTTAATTTAGTTTTTCAATCCTATCTTTTCAGAAAAGGTTACAAATCTTGTCTAAAAACGTAAACTCTGGAATGCCTTTTAACACTTTCCCTGTCCCATGAATCACATGTGAGTATGGTTATTGTTTAACTATTGTGTCTGTTGTCTGGACAGTTAACGTTAATATCCGTTATTCACAGTTTTGTTTAATTAAGCAGTAAAAAGATCGTTGGTCAGCTGGTGTCACGCTGGTGTGCACGCATCGAGTTTTTTGTACTCGCATATTATGAAGTGTGACGAAAGCATCGTTTCCAAGGATAATAATAATATCGGGAGCATTTGGCAAGCGGTTACGTGCTGGCGGCGCTTTTGTTTGTGAGCGAGTGGTACAAGGCGCAAGAGTGACAGCGAACGTAGCTGTGCAGCAAGAAAATAATCTTAAATTACATTACGAAAAAAACGAAAGATAATTTTTGATACTTTTCGCTTACATGCAGAGTACTCCTTGCAGCTAAAAAATTCACACTCATTTAATTCATAATATAGATTTATCATCTTATGGCTCATGAGTCAAATCATGACTATTCATGTATATCATTATTATGTATCTACAAATATAATATCAATGTAACGCGAGATACAGCTTCGTAATATGAGTAATATTTTTTTCTTTTTTCTAACTTTGCTTCCTTGAATCCGCATCAAAATCTCACTTCTATCATAGACAGATTTCAGATTTTTCCATCTGAATATCTATTTGGTATGGTAATGATAGTGTTGAAAGATTTGCATCATTCATTCCCGTAAGTAATCTGTATTCGTATTTCGATTTATTATATCGTATGCTTCTTATGATCTAGACCACACAAAAAAGGTCGTGCAACGAGCGAGTGGCTATAAAATATTACAGCGGCAAAAACGCCCATACACATACCCATTCCGCGATAATTGTTATGGGACATATGAAATTCATTCTAAACCTCTTTTTTGTTCCTTGCAACTCATTGTTCACTCTTCTTTGACTACACAAAGTAGATAGACTGTAAAGCTAGCGTCAGAGTATGCAAAAGGTGCTAAAAAGCTCTTAACTAAAAATCTGTAAGAATTTAGAAATTGGTCAACTACATCCACAAAACCAGTGTAAGCATAACTTTTATGTTTAACTAAGGTCCGATTTCATCGACGTAAAATAGGTCTTATCCAAGTGTTGATATTTTGGTAGATTTTCAATTTAAAAACTGTCAGAACGCCCAATTTATTCCTCAGTTAAACGTCACTCGACGTTGGAGAAATCGGCACAAAGAGATTCAATTTTTTGTCAAATATGGCAAACTAAAATAAATTGTCCGCTTCGGGCTTTTAGGGGCTCTGTTTTCCAATACACAACATTTACAGTTTTCCCCTTAAACGAATTATCTTGCAAAAAATATTTAACATGACCAGGAAGTTTACTATGACAAAAATTATGCCTTGCGAGCCAATATCCCTTTTTTAACTAAGTTAGTAAATGCGGAAGTCTGCTAGTTGGTTTGCCTTTCATCGACGCAGCGACGCGGCGACTTTGATATAATATTATTATGTTATAATTTCCAGGATACTAATTATCTCGGGAAAACAAATGGACTACAGACTTCAAACAATCAAATATCTTATTCTAGGTAGATAAAGTCGCAAGCAAAAGCATTATTCTGTAAAGAAGAGGAGATTGCGAACTGAACACTATGAACTTTGCTGGAAAATTTAGTTTCTGAGGCCTGCTTTGTTTTTCCATAAATTATAAATCATACTCAAAAAAGCCAGGAGCAAAAAACAGCGCATATGTTGGCACTCGATTTTGTCCATGAAGCTAACACAACTGGCTTCACTTCAATGAATACGTGCCACCCTCTATGTTTGACCTTCAGTCCGAGCAGCTAATAATATGTACCCGCATGTTGCCAAGAGATAACGTAACGTTTTGATGTTACAAAAATTTTCTTTGAAATTTTTTGGCAGAAGTTAATTTTAAATAGGTATTGTACTGTTAATGGGTTAGAGCTATTATGATTTTGTGTACTAGTTGTAACAATGCAGTTTCATTTAATGTTATGTTCGCTGCGAGAAAATGGAGCAGTCTATTCTTGACATATTTAATGTGTGTGTTTAACACTTGCCAAATGTGTTTTTTTCTTGTAAAATGTTAAATATAGTAATTAGAATAAGAAATAAGATAGAAGCTTATCAAGCAGACATAAAGCAAAATAACAAAAAAAGAAGAAAATACAAAAAAACAACTATTTTCTTACCTTCTTTACTCGATTCCGATTAAATAAATAAGAAATGCTGTTAATAATATACACATACACACATTGCTACCGTATACTTACAATGAAATCGCGCTGCAAGTGAAAAACCAAACTTGAGAAGTATTATAATATATACCACTGAGTATCTATCATCTATTCTTATTCTTTACGTAATGAAGGTCCTTAGCGAAGGCTGGTATGCAGTCAGCGTTGTCAATGCTCTATAGTTGCAATGCAGTTATTTCTACTGCACCAAACTTGCACTGCACTGCAATACTATTACTATTTTGCTGGCTTGCAGTGCAATTGAGCTTAAAGCTCTGTTGACAACAATTATTACTGTTGTTGTAAGTTTTCATACTTATGCCACTACAGTTTTTTAACTATACCATATTATTACAATCAAAAGGTTCAAATTGACACCAAAAGCTATTGACACTATTTTTGTTAGAAAATCTGTTCTCGTAATTTGAACCTTATGTAACCAACAATATGGTACAAATTAAATTAACATTAGCCTGTCACCCAGACCATAGTACAACGAGAATGGTGGTAACAAGCTGCTGTCAAAGCCAGACAATATGGATCTGCGATACAAATTAAAGCTAAAAGCGATCAAGAGACCTCCTGAAATAACAGCACTGCGATTTCAAAAACATTAATCTTCATTTGCCCCTAAATAGACTTAGAGCTGGGGTAATCCGTTTTATCTGGCGGCGGCGCAGACTGCAGGCGCGGGTAATCCCCCGTTCGACCTGGAATGGATCTGAAATCGCTATTGCATTTCACGAGCTTTAGGACACAAAGGAGCTAGGGAATTATTAAAAGCAATCGCCCGGTTCCATTTACTAACCTTTTTTATCCTCCTTGTACCTTGACGCGGACGAAGTCGTCAGCAAAAGCTTATTTAAGACGTCTCCGCATGAAGTCAGGTTTTTTGAACCCCACGGGAACCCTCTATTTTTAAAGGGTAACCTGTCACTTTTCGTATCCTCAACAATACCCATGCAAAAAATCGAATGTAACAAAACGGCCAAACCACATATTCTGACTAAGGTAGAGTTTGTGAAGTTAGGCCTTGTAAAGTTAGGGTTTGTAGAGTTCGAAGCTTGGCTCTACGTGAGATCTGATAACTTTTTGACAGCGCGAGTCATATTCAGTCTGTTTTTGGTGGGATTCTAATTTTCTAAAAAAATGTTTCATCAAGGTCTTTAAAAAACTTTAAAAGTCGTTCACCCGTGGGACTCCAAAAAAACCTCAATCTACGCGTATGAAGTCGTTGATATGAGCTAGTTATTAGATAAATGGGGATTTTAAACCACTGTTACATAACTGTTGTAGGTACATCGACGTCATTGCTGTATGTAGCAAATAACTATTCGGTTTGGCATCGCTCTAAGCTCTAGTACTGTAATCAATCTTCCTGATAAATGGCTGCTGAAATAAAATACTTTCTAAACCATTAAAACCGGTTTGATTTTTAAAATCCATCGACAGGATTGAATCGTTCTATTTCAACGATCACCTTCAATAAGTCTTGCCAAATACCGGCTACATTTTATAAAAAAATAACACTCCTAAATGCGTTTATTAATGTTATATCGTGCATTTATTAGTGTACTAGCTTTAACCCGCGACTTCGTCCACGTGACGTTAGGTTTAAATCCCATGCAAACTTTATGCTTTCCGGTATGAAAATCCCTTGCAAACTCTCTGTTTTTCCGGTATAAAAATCCCGTGAAAACTCTCTGTTTTTCTGGTATAAAAATCCCGTGACAACTCTCTGTTTTCCGGTATAAAAATCTATAACATAACTTTTTGTTTTGTTATAGATTTTTATAACACATCGATTTACTGCTGCGAGATTGAAGAAGTGGATTTATAATAGGTATAAGTAAGAATAAGAATTTAGATCTCGATATTAAACAACAATCTTTAATCAATCAATTAAATTCATTTATTTCAGATAATATGATCATCCATAGTAATAATAACAACAATAATCAAAAAATAAATATAAAAATGTCAGTCAAATGAAATAAAAAAAAATATATAGGAATTTTTTTTAATTTTCTTTATAAAATACAGGACTATAACTTGTTTGTAAGTAATTAAAGTTGTAATATCTGTTCCAGGAAGGTTCCAGGGATTATAGTGAAATACTGGTAATATTATCTGAATATTCTACTACTTATTATTTTCTGTCAGAAATGTATTATATTCTGTGAGAAATATGTACTAACATCCGAGCGCTTTGATTAGCTCTCAACAAATTTTGAAACTTCTGTATGAAAATTTCACTGATTAGCGCGACATCCTCTTAATGATAACTAATGATCACACGAGAATAATTAAATTTATTTTGGCTTCGTCGCCTGAGCGATTTTTTTTTTCAGAAGAGTGATTCTTTCTCAGCAGCATAGACTGTTCGTATAGGTTGGAGATAGGTGTTTAAAGATCCCGCAGGAACTTTTTTATATCGCTCGTACACAGTACACTATTTTACCTCAAAAATTGCGGTTTTATCAAAAAAATTGTCTAAATTTTCAATTTTTGATTTTGTGAGTTTTTGATTTTATAGTTTGTGAGTTTATTTTTAATCCAATATAGTTTTCATTCAGCATGAAATAGCGATTGTTTTCTACATTACTAGTTAAAATAACTATCACAAACCATTGCTGCAAAAAATGAGCAATATCACTTATAATATAATAATTATAGGACTTGGACTACTTGGGGACCTTCAAAAAGAGTGAATCGGCATTTTCTAGGCAAGCGCGCTCCATCTTTAACTGCATTTACACTTACCATCAGGTGTGATCATAACCAAGCGTTAGTCTATATATTAAAAAAGCTATTATTGTGCTCCCAGCCTTAACAATAAATGATAGCACAAGATTTAACTTCAGCAGTTATTTGTAATTAAGCGTGCGGGTGCGGGCCGAGATTTGAATTTAATTAATGTTTCATTTCAATTAGAAATGTGTAAACAGGAGCCGGGCTGATTGGAGCGAGCGCGGGTGAACTAATTCACAATAATCATTATCATCAACAGGTTCGGTTAGCCGTTGACTAATTAATGAAGTATATTGTTACGTTTTGACGTATAACAGACGTGTACTCACACGTAGATACATAGAGTATATAGTATGGCACCGACATTGAGTATCGGTTCCTCGAATCATGTTGCCATTGCTTGATTACTCTAGTTCCTCTAATTTTCCTCATCTCTGACTTCAGCAGGTTCGGTTAACAGTCGCCTAATAAAGGATACTTCCTTTTTTATTACGTTACGATTGTTACGTTTTGACGTAACAGGACGTAATAGACGTGCGAGTGTTGTATTGTATGGCATTGACATGCAGTATCGGTTTCTCAACTATGTACCCTTTACTGGGTACCTATTACTATGTACCTATTACTCTAGTTCCTCTAACTCTCCACATTCTGATCTTAAGATCATATAGACAGACTCCGAGAACTCACTCTATCGTCATTCGAGTTACTCTGATCTTTACGATTTGATTCCATTTGACGATTCTAAAATACTTAAAGTTTCTTCAAACAATTTTATTACAATAATAAAATATTCACATTATAACAAATATTATTTAAATAATAGCAAAATGTAATACAAGTATTTGCAATAACAAAATAGATGATGCCGGTGACTTCGTCCGCGTGGATTATGGATTTTTGATTTTCGCGGGAATCCTTTAATTATTCGGGATAAAATGTAGCTTATGTGTTAAATCGGAATATAAGCTATCTCCATTCTAAATTTCAGCCAAATCGGTTTTGGCTTTGGCATGAAGGAGTAACAAACATATACACACACATGCACACAAACAAACTTTCTTTCGTCTTTATAATATTAGTGTGAAGTGTGATAATAATTATCAGGCTTTTGATTTGCAATCAAAAGACGAAAATGGAACAACATTCTCAAGATTCCGTCCGTTGTATGAACAAGGGAGTTACCTTGTTCCCGCTACAAGCGAGATGAAACAAGCCCTGTTTAATCTGTCTGTTTGACTTCAAATCGTTATTGCATTTCGGACAATTGGCGCACAAAGCGGCTTCTGTTCCATTGTCGAAACCAATCGAGCTCCGATTTGAATTTCAATAATTAAAAGGTGCAGTTTTGAAATGGATTTTTTAATACTAACAATACTGACTCGTTTCTAAATTGAAGTGATGTTGCAGATATTTAATGCGCTTTTTATTCGGTTTACGAAACGTTTTTTTTTATTTGCTGTCATCATTTGGCGTTGAAGTAGGTAAGGCCTCGATTTTTATCTCAACCTTATCTCAACCGCAGGAGTCTAAGCACGAACATTTTAATTTTCGAATAGTAAAGATAAAGCTAACGCCAATGTATGAGAATGACAGGAGCGCTCCTGTCATTTTCATACTTTCTTGATGGCTTTAACTTTTCTATTCCACAGTTAAAATGTTCGTGCTTAGGCTACTGATATAGACTCGAACTCAAATAGTTTATTAAAAAAAAAAGTTTGATAAAATAAGACTAAAATACTTTCAAAATTCAAGTTTCTACTCAAAAATGTGAACTAGTATTTTAAAAGCGAAAGTTATTCTGTTTATCTATTTATTACCTTTTTATGACTTAAAAGTTGAAGGGAACTTTACGACTTTTCACCCGACTACGACAAAGGAAGGGTTATATTTTTAGAAGTATGTGAATATTTACGGATGTTCCACGAGAGAGCTAGTTTACTAATATAATTAAAGCATGCTCACATAATGTGATAGTTTATACCAAACCTGCTACTTAGACTAATTGAATGCTTCTAGCTTAATCAGATTTCAGACCATCAGTAATGCATCTGCCATCGTGTCGTCAGCCAATTGGTTTGAGCCTATCTACCTACTTGGCTAATTAGCAATTAAGATTGCTCATTTCAAATTTGGACCGTCAAGTTACTCAGCGATCGATGGAGAGAGATAATATGTTTGGAATACCCTTGGGGGATCAGATATGAGAAGTCCAAAAAGTTACCGATGTAGCTCATCGAGTCGCAATGCTGAGATGGACTCGAAGAACCGAAGGACGTTGGGGTCCGAAGTTGTTCAAATGGTGACCTCGCACCGGGAAACGCAGCACTAGATAGAGGTCGCCGCTGGTAGCCGCTCTACCAGTAGTGAACAAGCATAGACAATGATGATGATGATGATTTTGAACATTGAACCTATTATCATTTTCGTTGCCACTTATTTGAAGGATAAACCAACACTCTATCGCATTTATGATAGTTGTAAGGATTAATTAATTTTTAAAGCTATTATTTTGCTGCAACGCTGTGATTATGCCGTAGCTCAATTGTGTCGCTACGCCGTAGCTACGCCGTAGCTCTCAACGCACGGTAAAACGCGCACAATGGTGGTTTGTAACGACACAGTTAACAATTACTTCTCGTTCATTGACCCCGCAGCCCGTTGCGAAATGAAAGTTCGTAGCCCGCAGTGGTCGTGTGGATTTGCGGAAAAATTTATGTTTATTGTGACCTATTCATTTTTAATTCCAAACTAAAGAAGATAATTAGTTCCTTTTCATTTCGTTGCATAAACTATTAACAATAAAGGTCTTATAGTAAAAAAATGGGCTCTTAAAGTTTGCCAATATCTGGCGTGTAACACGCCTAACATAAATAAATTATTATTGACTTTTTTTTTATTATAGTATGGTTTTGTAGGGATGTGAATCTTAGTTTTGTCTAATCTGAACTAATTGGATTTGATAAGAAAATCGATTAAAAAAATTGAATTAGGTAGGTACATTCGCAGTTTCTATATCTACCAAGTAATGATTTTTTTTAAAGCACAAAAACGTCTGTTCGATAAGTTGTTTATATTATTATATTAGGGCCTCATTAGAGTGTAGCATCCAACATATTTCCAAAAATACAGCAGTTTCAACTAAATCTAATTTCTTATTATTAAGTTATACAGTGGTATCTATTTGTTTAAGATTCGGTTAAGTTTTAACACACTTATATGTATTTCCCATCAAGAAGCAAGATATACTCCTAATATTATCTGCCTCGAGCTACTTTTCAAATCGAGAGGGAATAGTCAACATACTTAGTTAATTTCTTAAGGTGTTCCTTGGTTAAACAAATGTTATGTCAGTCAATATTTTGTACAAATAATGCTATCCTAACAACTCGTAATAAAAGGAGTAGTACAGATATTATATGGGGTAATTAGTAGTAGTAGTAGTAGTAAGTTTATCTTCACTACTAAAGATTTTTCGAAATCTCTTACTTAGCTCCTTTGCTTAAGAAGAACAGACAAAACATACAGTATTTAAAAGAGTTTTACGTTTAATAAATTTTTTTTATAAAATTTTCGTTTCACTTGCAGAATCGTAGATTTTAAAGTAGGCGGCGCTATACACATTTATCATAGCAAGAGTTTACAGCACATAAAGTATAGACTAGAGACTGGGAGAGGGAAATGTTTCAGGGTGACATATTTGCCGTTTGCTTTGCAGCGAGGCTAATGGATTACGTTTACCGACTTCAATGACACGGAAACTTTTCAGCTACTTTCTAGAATTTATTTTTAACTAGATATCGTGCCTGCGACTTTAGAAGCGAGTATTTAGGATTTGGATGACCATCTCCGGAATACAATGGATTTCTGTGCCTTTTTCACGACTGCCCAAACAAAATAGTGTAATGTTTTCAGGATTTATCTATGTATATGTTTGTTTACTCCACCTTGACGTGTAAATGCCTGAACTGATTTGGATGTATGGGCATATTAGGTATTCTGTGGTAAGGGGTTAGAATCCTTACATCACATTGACATTAGCTATTTTTATATTCTTTAAAAAGTCGGGTTACTAATAATATTAAAAATGTTAAAGTCTATTTGTTTGTTGGTTTATTGCCCTTCAATTACGGTGCAACAAAATGACTGATTTTACGTGATATTTTGCATGGGTATAGTTGAGGAGCGGGAGAGTGACATAGGCTATTTTTTTTTCACGGAAAATCAAAGAGTTCCCGAGGGACTTTAAAAACTACTAAGTTGCTTATGCTCAGATCAGTTCAACGATAAGATCTTATTATTAGAAGTATTTATTTTTTAATGAAGAAAGTAGAAACCCCAAGGACACAAAGTGCAACCTTAGTAACTCCTTAAAGTATAACTTTAAGCTTGTCATTATTTGACCTCCCACAACAAAATTGAAATAATATCGCTTTAAGCATTTGGGTCATGTAGTTTATGTATATTATTTTAAGCAAATTTTATTTTTACATTTATTGTGATATTGATAGACTTCCTTGGTGGTCATTGATGTGATATCGCTGGCAGTGTCAAAAGAGAGCCGAAATAAAATTTACGATCGCTTTATGCAATATCGTGTCCGACGTGAAATATGCCACCAAAAGAATAAAGCACAATATATTTTTAAATCCAGAAAATGTGGACTTTTTACACTGTTAACCTCTCCAGCTTAACTTATAGTTTAGTATCAGACCTAAGCGCTGATTTCACCATCGATGAAATACAATGTGATACATAGCAATACCTACATAAGAAATTTTGACTCAGAATTAGGAGTATGTTTGTGACTATTTGTTCCTGCCAAGCCGAAAGGCGCTAACTCAATCAGAGAAAGTTTTGAGAAAAACGACTTTTTGTACAATATTCTAGTAACCTGAACTTACGCCACTGACCCTTGAACAAAGTAACGTCTCGCTCCTACCACCCTGTATTATTAAACAGGGTAAGCCTCGGTCACAGACAGATTAACTGTGTCAAGTCATACTTAGAACTACTTAAGACCAACTAGTAGAAGAATATAATAAAAATAGATTGATTGCTAAAAAACGGTTTAAATGAGAACTCCAATGAAAATTAGAAATGTTTTGGGCTAAAAGCGCTATTCAATTAACGGTTTTACATAATTCCTGTTATTATCGGATAGCCCGATTAGAATAACAGATAACATTAAATTAATTACGTATAAACAATACGGTAGAGCGAAAGCGGAGTGCCATTTGAATGAAATTTAACGGAACCCATTCCAAACAGAAGCTCTCTCCGTAACGCGTTTGATAATAATGTTAAGGTTACAGCAGACACAAGACATCGAAGATATTCCATAAGGTAATCTTTGGTTTAGATTTTGGAAACCTAAAATCCTTAGTATAAATCCTTAAATCCGTAGCATAGACTCTCAGAGTCAGTTAACGCTTCGTTGTTTCAACGATTTAATTGGATTATGATAGGATTATGATAAGATTATGATGAGTGATGACAGAGTCTAATATCACTGTGAAATTTATTTGCAGAAAAATGGAATAGACTTGTAAACTTGTAGTGTCACAGTTTTGCAAAATTTTAACTGTACCTATGAACTTTTTTACTTAAGCCTTTAAGAATTAAATTTGAACTTTAATTATTTTTATAATTTCGTATATTATGTGCTTAAGTTTATTGGTACTTAATAAATGTCTGTTTTAATAATGTAAAAATAAGTTTTCATTTTATTTCAATCCAGGGATTGGACTCGAGACAAACCTGCATGTTTATTAAGGTGCTTAGATTAAATTAAATTCCTTGTCGTCGCGCACAAAATGTCTGTAGTGTGCGATGTTAATTAACAGATAAACACCTACGAAGGCGAAGTGCTCGCCTCAGCGGACAAGTCCGGTAAAGAGGACTGATCCGCTTTGCGCGGAGGCGAGACTGAAATAGGTTTGGCGAGTCTCGGCGGAAATTCGCTCTGGAGTGACGTAATCTGTGACATCCATTTATGTGAAGGGATTGAAGGGGGCTTGCTACAGTTACTTATATTACCTTGGTACATTTTAATACGTCATTTGAATAGGTATAGTTAAGGACCTTTAGAGTGATGTAGGCTACTTTTTATCCTGGAAAATCAAAGACTTCCAACAGGATTTTAAAAGCTCAATCTACGCGGATCAAGTCACGGGCTTTAGCTTACTTATAAGGCTAGTCACAAATCCAGTGCAAAATTCAGTTTCAGTTTTGCGACATTGATAAAGAAGTGATAACTGAATTGAATTAAAATAATTCCGCGTCAACTGGCCAGTGTCGGGAAATCACGGAAAAACGTACGTGTACTAACTAACATTTTCATAAGAAAGGCCCACTTGCAACAACCCCCTTTTATTTAAGTAAAATTTTCTATACCTGTCCTTTTCTTGTTAATTCTGAAATAAACTTTCAAAAATTAGCAGCATTTCTTTTGAAAAATTTTTTAAACTAAACATCAAGCAAATTGGTGCAAGACGGCCTAAGCTAAACCTTATAATCTTATAGCGGAATTCGGCGCGCTATCTTCAAATTTCAAGAAATTCAGACATCTCCAACGCGAAACCGTAACAGCGGAACGAAAGAGATAGATACTGAAGTACGGTTTCTTTGATGGTGTGCTTTGAAAAGGTAGCAGTAGAGTCTATTTTTACAGCGTGTTGCGAAAATGGTGTTATAAAATTGATATTGTTTTTCATAAAGGTTAGAATGCAATCGCTTATCCGCGCAGCACTATGCACCAGTACAGCAGGTGCGGCCGGCTCGTTAATCATAGCGAATGGAACGCTATTCGCTAATCACAAGTAATTTGCAGCATGCTACCATTTATACAGGATTTCATTTATTTTAATAACAGCAAAATAATGGCGGATTCACACTGTGCCATTAACATACTAGTGCAACAGTCCAAAGCGATTCGAATTCGAAAGCACTTTGTAAAAGTATTTTTGAATAAATAATTATTCTATTCTATTCTATCCAAACCTGGGAGCCTACCACCCAATTTAACTTTTTTTTTAAATCATTTATTTCAAGTACCACAAGTATTTTTGACCACCAAAAAAAATTTGGATGCAAAAGTCAGTATTGGTACCTCTTTGAGTTTAGATTGTGGGTATTTAAGACTTAAAAGATAAACTTATCTTGTGAACCCAAATTACTACTACTACTACTATTTTTCTATTCAGTGTGCTTAAGTCTAATGCAATTTCAAGGAGTAGTCTAAAATCTAGACTCTGGACTTAAAAAACTCATGGAATAATAAAGAGATACTATTCCAGAGCTAGAACTAAGTTACATGACCTAACGACTAGGGCAGTGTAATCCAGATATTATAGCAAAAAACTCATCGCTTTTATATCCTCTTTATGTAATAAAATATTCATTCACTCATGTATGCATTACAAAGGTGCACAAAGGCATAACATCAATATAATTATGGTTTTTTAATAAAAAATATATTATGCTTTTTATTTTATAAGGATCTGGCCTAGTTTTTTACAGAAATGTATTTATTCGTAGTTATGTAGTCTAGTGTAGCAAATAAAGATAGTAATCTTTACTAGCCTCACTTACTAATCCTATAAATGCGAAAGGGTGTTTGTTTGTTGGTTTGTTCTTCAATCAGACAGCAACGTAGCAATGGGAATTTTAGCATAGGTATAGTTGAGGATCTAGAGAGAGTGACACAGGCTACTTTTTATTACGGAAAAACAAAGGGTTCCCGAGCGACTTTCAAAATCTGGCTTCACGTGGACAAAGTCGTTTAAAGTCTCAACCTCTCATTGGATTTCAACTTTTGACAACAAATCTCTTGCATTCTGAGGAAAAAACTTAAGTAAACTAAAATCCAGAGAAGCCAAGGGTTTTCCTTGAGTTTCAGAAAACCAGAATCTATGCGGGTAAAGTCAGATACTAGAGTATTTAACAAACAACTAATTTCAACTGTTATTGAAGTCTATAATATTGTCTCCAGACCCAGTTGAGTGAACGGTCGATCAACTAGTTCGAGGAGAAAATTCATCAGACATTCCTTCAGAAATCCGTTTAGCTGCAAACTATTTCCATAATACAAAACTTTGAGACTTTCTTCGTCAATTTGTGAGTGAAGGATTTACGAAATGGCGTCTCTTGTCGGTGTACGTTTTCATGTATGCGTTAAGTTTATCCTAAACCATAGCTTAACACCCACTACGCCGTTTTACGTTTATCTACCAGAAAAAATTGCGAATGTTGTCCTATGCATATGAATGACAATAATATTATTATCACTGTCCACACAACCTCAAAATAATTTCTAATTTTTATAGTCGGTTTAAAAAATATTATCCTGCCAAGTTTTACGTGCAAAAATATTTTTTATACCTAATTAATCTAAGAATTTATTCCCTTGACAATTGAACATAGATGGAAACAAAGAAACATTCAAATCAATGGCAAAAAAACGGGTTGAGTACCTAAGCATATCATAATTTGAAAAGAACTGGTACATATTGACCCAAGACGTTCAGCCTATGCACATGGCGCGTGTAGCCGGCTTTCCAACTCTTGCAGATTTTATAATAACAAGCCAGAACTCGCCAAGCGCATTTGGGCTATGTATACCGGAACTATAACATAGAGATACTTTTTTTTTTAAGAATATTAGCCAAGCAGAAGTTGACTAATATCCTCCTATAACCTCCAAATAAGCGGAAAGTTTGTAATCGGAGGGGGTACAACAATTGTGCAACAAGTGAGGTTCAAACTTGCGACCGTCCAGTTTTCAGTCCGCGCTTTTAACCGGCTTTAAATCATAGAACCAAAGAGAAAATAACTATGATAGATCTTAATTATACTACACTCAGTATTTCACTAATAATACTGTAAATTAATATGCTTGAGATTCCCCACCGACGCGGCAAGATACAGTTTACACATTTCTAATTGAAATGAAACATTAATTAAAATCAAAACTCGAAGCCACCGACCGCGCGCTCAATCAATACCAACCACTGAAGTAAGCTCGCTTTAATAATGATAAATCATTTAGCTTTAAATAATATCATGATACGTTATGGAAATTTTGCATAAGGTAAATCTCTCTTACTTTAGGTAACCGTTTGAGTTATATTAATATAGTTAATCTCAATGTTAAAGTAAGTCCAATGAGTTAAATTCAATTTTTTTTTTTTCGTATTGTGTCTTTTTCATTGATAGAATATTCCCTTATATATTTATATATTTCCTTGACAATTCGTAAGTACTTTGTAAAAGTTTAATATTTTCAATAAAAACGACCTCTCTGGTGCAGTGGTGAGCGCTGTGGTCTTATAACTGGGAGGTTTTGGGTATGATTCCCGGCGGAGTCAATTTTAAAATTTATAATTTTTGAATTGTCTCTGGTCTGGTCTGGTGGGAGGCTTTGGCCGTGGCTAGTTACCACCCTACTGTTGTATACTTTTGCGTTTATAATATTAGTGTGATATGATTAGAAGCTCGTTTATAATATAGTTAGGTATGTTGGTATATGTAGAACATTATATTTCCAATTTCAAGTAAGTATTACATGTGGTAGGAAGAAATATTATATTATTTCAATGTATCTGGGTACCTCCCCCTCTAGTAGCCCGCTCGCGCCTGACCCCTCCGCGAGTGTTTGCCAGGACGGCGAGGACGGCGACCTTGTTTCATCTCATTATAGCGAGGCTGGCGGTGACCCAGAAAATGCTTTACATACATCAGGATATTGGTTGCTTTTATTGCTTTGTGTAAAATATTATATTTATTTCGCATCGGCTCTTTCTCTCTCCGTTCCTTCGAGTGAGAAGGGTTTAGGCCCCATTCCACCACGCACCACATTGGCCAAGTGCGGATTGGCCCACTTCACATACCTTTGAGAACTTTATGCAGAACTCTAGAGACGTCCAGGTTTATAAAGCTGAATAAATGGAACCATGTAGGCTTAATAAATGAACCACGAACACTGAATGGTTCCATTTATTTTGATATCAGTACTTTTTCATACTTAACTACTTTGATCTTACACTAACATAATCACATTTTTAAATGTGTTTTTAGGATCTCACGTCTTTTTTTTAAGTATGTATTTATTTCGGATCGTCTCTTTCTCTCTGTGATCCTTCAAATGAGAAGGATTGGGGCCACAGTCTACCACGTTGGCCATCCATCGTTTAAAAAGTAATAACTAAAATAGACATACCTACTGAAATCAGTTTGAAGATATGGAATATATCCAATAAAATTATTGGATGTATTCCATATCTTCAAACTAATCGATAGGTACCTTACCTTACCCCTATAAGCGTTGACAAACAAGCATGTTCTACAACTATGAACTATGTAGTTTAACATAAAATTAAAATAGAAGTCGCGTATTAAACATTTTTTGCGATGTTTCCTTGAATAGGAATGCGAAAGCGAGGCAGTTATTAATGTAATGCAGTCAGAGCTCTATGGCTCTACAACTGGCTCGTAAACCGACATTTTTTCACATTGTCTGTGTTACTGATAAATGTAGACGTATGGTCAACTTTAATATTTTCCGGAAAACCATCGATATGCCCACTTTGTAAGGTAAGAACCTCGCATTGCATTACACTAGATTAACAATGCAAAACTACAATAATTTCCAAATCCAATGGAATGAAAAAAAATTCCTTGAATGGAAGACAAGATTCTCCCGCCAGAATTTTTTCAGAGATTAGCCATCTGTGCGGGAGATTTTATAGTGCACAAGTGTTTGCGCAAATATAATAGTCGAATGGAATGGAAATCCGACACGACCGGAGAGAAATCAGACGCAGCTGATTGATGGCTTTACGTTTTCTCTGAGGTTCAGCCACGGTTCAGGTGTGACACCCCGGATTCTTTCCAACTCTGAAATTGATAATTTATTGACAGATAAACCAAATTTTCATAGAAAACCAGTTTTTAGCCCGACCCGAAAATCGAATCCGGACGTCATCCCCAGTTGAACATGGTATTTGCTAGAACAACCACGCAGTAATATTATATATTAATATTATGTACGTAAAAAACGCTATATAATCATAATATATAACATTTAATCGCTCATATATAACATAATATATAACATTTAATCGCTCTGCGGAATATTTAAGGACGACCCGCTGATCTGGGTTCGGCGGCAGCTTCAGCACGGTTCACTGCTCCGCGAATACTTGATATAACTGCACACTTAACACGCAATGCTGCATACAACATCACCATAACAGCAGCTGGAAATTCACGGCGGTTTTCACTCATTTTCGGAATTTAATTTTTACAACAACAGGAAAATTTCTCGCTGGTTTTGCGCTACGATATTTATGAAATCTCCACCATAGTGGTATTGTATGCTGCTACAATTCAACTGAACTTTCTTTAGTCATGAACTAATCAAATAAAGCGTGGTATACTTATACCAGTTACGAATTATGAATTTCTTTCTCTTTAGTTCAATGAACCTGAGTTATTGGATAGAAGCAGAATCTGAATTGTGTACACACGCGCAGCCCGCGCCGTATACCTACATTTCACCAGAATAGATGAAACACAGGAACAACACAACACAACACGTGGTGCCACACAAACTCCATCAAAACACACTCGATGTACGTTTCATTGCGACGGAGCAAAACGTACGTATATATTTTTTCTGGTTTGGTGGTTTACAGCAAATTATTACTTTTTTCTTTAAGTAGAACCTGAGTGACATAATTACTCGATAATAAATTATGATTATTTATTTTCATTACTATAGATCACTTTGCATCTTTTTAGTATTCGAGTACCACAATGAAAGTTCAATATACGTATAGAATAGAAAAATTAAATCCTTTTGGAATGAGTAATATTTTCTGTCCGGGCATATTTGCTGCTTCACTCATGTTCCGATAATGGATTATCTTCAAAATCTGCAATTGTTCACTAAACGTGGATAAAAGGCTATTTTCCAAGCTTCTGTTATCTTTCAGAAGCAAGAGGGGTCTAAAAGAATTGCGCAGAGACTCCAGGTTCAATTTTCATTATTAGTCGTATTATTTTTTGTTTCTTTAATAACGCTAACTGAATAAAAGTTTATTTATTTATTAGTTATTTATTTATCTTTACTCCCCCATGAGTTTGCATGAGGGTTTCGGTCGCCGCTGCCGTTTGTTCAATTAGGGGTTGCTCTTGCAACAGGACTGCAAACAAGGGGTCGGGCTTCCAAGTACGCAAATAAACCTATAATAAGACTTCACAGCTTTTCGTTTGGAATTTTACTTTGAGATGCAGTACAGTGAACAAAACATATTACTACTTCCACACTAATAGCCTTAATGCGATTGTGTGTTTGTTTCTTTGTTTTGCCCTTCAAACATGCAGCAACAGAGCTAAAGTTGAAGACCTGGAGAGTGACCTTAGACCATTCAAAGATTGTCATACTAGGCTATTCCGCAAAATCAGTTCCCGCGGGATTTTTAAAAATCCACGCGGACGAAGTCACAGGCACTAGCTACATTATTATATTTCCCCCAGTCTTCGCGAAAATTTGAAGAAACATTAGGCGTTGGTTCCCAAGTTTTTGCTCGGAATCGGCACTTTGGCAGATGCGTGCACTGACGCCATAAAACAGTTTCGCAGGAAGTAGAAGGATTTAAGCGGTGCAAAACCCTGTGCATCAAAACCTCTAAGGAGAACTTTGTCCAGTTGTGGACATCTATGGTTGACAGCGAAGATCAAATTTTTATTATAAAATATTCAAAAGTGTCTATCAGCCTATTCATTTGTTGAAGTAATCAGATTTATTTAAGTTATTACTTTAAACTTCAGCGCCACTCGGTTTTGTTGGCCTATTTTCATGAAAAATTAATAGAAATGATGGTAAAATATTAATTACTAGAAGCCCGCGCCGACTTCGTCCGGGTTGAAAATTTAAATATTTGTTTTTACGGGACTGATCGCACAGAGCTTCTTATAGGAGACGATTGTAAATAAGATCACCACAGGAACCATAGAATCTCCCGCGCCGAAACCCGCCCCCGTGCACCGCCCCGCCCGCCGGCCGACATCATTTTATTATTTTGTCGCGCGGAAATAATAATTTTCCGATAACTCCTATGATATTTATTTAAATTGTATAGTGTAAAGGGCAAATATGTTCTAAATTAAATACTTACGATAATAAACATATTTATTTAAATATACATTGACATCACATCGGTTAAAGAAGCTTCGAAAATAATTCATTATTTTTAATCAAAATTTGAACGATAGAAATGGTTACTGTAAGTTATTCTTAGAAGATATACATATGCTATCGCGGACTTTTTTTTAGAACTCTTTTAGAGGAACAATTCACCCATACATCATTTTCATCCAATAGCAGTATATAACCCAGCGCACGCCTTGAAAACGTTTAAGAGTCAAAAAAAATTCCGACTTCCTTAACAAATTTGCACATAATATCTAGCTATAATACTTTATGTGCATAATATATAGCCTATAACCATCTGGAATAATGTACCTTTGAATTGGTAAAAGAATTTTTGAAATAGGTGCGGTGGTTCCAAAGTTTGCTCCGGACATACATACAAACTCACAAAATTCGCGCTCCCTCTTTATTATAATAGTATAGATAGGTTCACTAGAGTAAAATTTAATACTCGAAAGGAAATACACATTTTTTTTGCTGACTGTACCCTTCCATCATCCCTCGAGAGTCCAATATTATGATATTGTTCGCGGTCTCGAGTGGCAGACAAATAGGGGTGGAACAGATACTGCTCTGAGTGAGCGATGGTATCCTTGGGTATACAGGTATTATACAGCTACCTACTCTTTTGGGACTTGAAGCCCAAAAGACTATAATAAGTGAAGCAAGCGAACCGTATAAAACAACTAACAACCCTTACTTTATTATCATACATCATCTCAACTAACAGAAGTTCACTACTGGACAATAGGCCTCTTGTGATGATCGCCACAGAGCATGACCCTGTGCCACCTGCATCCGGTTCTGTCAGTGATTCGCCTGAGATTGTGAGGGGTCTACCAACGTTACGCTTCCCGATGCGGGGTCGCTGTTCCAGCACATCGGGACCCCAAAGCCGGTTCTTCAAGCTATGTGTCCCGCCCATTGCCACTTCAGCTTTACGACTCAATAATAGACTTGGACTTTGGAGTGGAGAGAGCTATTGTTTCTCTACGAGACCATAGCTCTCTCCATTTCAATATAAAGTCCCAGAAAAAAAATCCAACACGTGCTAAGATAAGAATCAAGATCAAATTGTAAAACAACTCCTAAGCAACTTCGAAGCGGATACAACTTCATAAAACTTTGAACGCTATTAACGATAAATCAACTATAATATCTCAGGAAATCTATACCTTCAAGGCTTATTGCTAACATCTGATATTATTTCTTGAAGGGTTTCACAATATACACTAAGAGCCAGAGAATGTTTTCTTCAAAGTGTTACTTAATTATACGAACATCTCTTTCTCAACTCTTTCTTCGTAGAGTAATTTAGAAAAAAAAAACTTAAAATGGGTTTCATTTAATTTAATGCTGTATAAAAAAAACTTTTGTTTAATTTATTTAAAATATTAATAATATTGTAAATAACAAATAATTAAGTACTAGTTTTTTAATTCCCGTGGGAACTCTTTAATTTTCCGGGATAAAATGTAACTTCTCTATTATTCCAAATTTTAATCTATCTCTTTGCCAAACAGCTGTTGCGGCGTGATTGAGTAACCAACATCTATCCCTCTAACCATCCATCCATCCATACATACATACATCCAAACTTCTTTCATTTATAATATTAATATAATAGTATAATTAGATAATAGTTGATGCCTAAAACTTAGTTTATTTTGAAATTCCATAAGAACAACTAGTTTACTTATAAAACAAATTATTAGTTTACATTAATTAATTAATTAATTTGCCTCTCGCTCTAAGACTATAGGCAAACACATTAGCCTCGTCAGCTCAAGCAGCAAGCCAAACATCATCAATCAAAGGTATCATACGGAGACGGGTTCCTCCGATTCTGAAATATTTTAACCTTTAGTCCTGTAATAATAGAGGTTAAAATGGAATGTCTGTAAAGTCGGAAAACCTTAGAAAGGAATGCATATTTACTTAATTGAATATTTTAATGAAATTAAATAATAATAATATTTATAATGGCTCTTCCTAGTAAACATTAACGTTCACGAGAATCTGTGTAATTTTTTTCGAATCCTACTAATATAATAAATGCGAAAGTTTATGAGGATGGATGGATGTTTGTTAGTCCTTCACGCCACAACGCACGAACCGATTTGGATATTTGAAATAAAGTTAGCTCATACCCAGGATTAATACATTCTGTTCAGAAAATTAAAGAGTTCCCGCGGGAATTAAAAGACTTTAATCTGTGCGGATGAAGTCGCGGGCATTAGCTAGTATAAAATATAAAAACTAATAAAGTTTAAGTGAGTTTGGTCAATCTCACTTGCTAGAGTATTGTCTTTGTCACGTACACCCACGGTGCGACAATGTCGACTATTTATGAAGAAGAAGCCAGTCAATGTCCAAAAACTGCCAGATTTTTAAAAACTTTATTTTTTGATGGAACAAACTGAAATAAATTTTTCATTAAAAAAAGGAGAATTCATCCGACGGACATAGTGTTCATGAGAACAGCCTCGGTAAACATTAATTTTTGCAGTTCTTACAAAAAACCAATACAGATATCCAATTTAAAATACCGTGAGCTTTAAAAAGTAACATCTATACTATATTTCCAAAGTGAAGCTATACGGATACGGAGTACTCTTGTCCGACCCTTTGTTTACCCAAACAGAATGGTAGCTTTCCTAATTGAATGGTAGGATTTGAAAAATCCACCGTGAAAAGTTTGCCATCGCAGTCGGCGATTGGCTGGTAACTAAAAAAGTATTTAAAAAGCATTTTCAAGTCAGCTCTGCCCAGATTAAAACTGTTTTTGGCCAACTTTCAAAAAAAGGAGGAGGTTCTCAATTCGTCGGAATCTTTTTTTTATGTATGTTCCTCGATTACTCGAAGACGCCTGGACCGATTTGAAAAATTCTTTTTTTGTTTGAAAGGATAATATGTAATACTTCCCAGATATTCCCATTGTCATCAGGGCAAGATTTGATGATGGGATCTTCGAGAAATCGAGGGAACTATTCAAATTTTATAGGCACAATTGATATACTTTGAAGTGCCGTTTGAAGTTAGATTTGTAGGTATATCCCCTATTTTTAGGTTTCATTAAATTAATCATGGACTTTCGTTGTTTGGGCCCTAGCAAAATAACAGTGTTGTGGGTACATATGTATCCACAGTATTGAGCTGAGCTAGGACCCTTTCATTGACATAACTCATAATACACACTGGTTAAGATAGATTTTAAGTAACTCTGTATGTGTGTAAGTCTAAGTGTATTTCTTTTTTGTATATTATGCAATGTCAATAATTAAACGATATTCAAGTAGCAGTAGTATATTTAACACTTTTAAAGTAACAAAAACGGAAAGCAAAGTGTGTAGTGAAGGGTGCTGGTGGAAATTAAACGCCCTCTCATGTTGATCGTAAATCGTGTAATAAAAATGAAGGAAGATCCAAAAGACATTAAACAATGCATAGTGCAACATCAGCGAATATGGTATAGGCTGGTGTTGCACCGCGCGTACCATATCGGTGGGGGCACACTGAGCATACATACAGTACACCTCCACCGTTTTTTTTTTTTTTTTTTTTTAAGAAAAAAAATTAATAATAAAATGAAACCGTACACATAATAAAACTTAATTATAAAAAGGAATAGTTCTATTTTTATGAACTAATTTAATGTTATTATCTATCATTATCTTAACATTAGGAGAAACGTCTTCTATTACTGTGTATGGACCTTTATATAAATTTTCCAATTTTTTAGTATTTTCTTGTTTAACCAAAACCAAATCATTCTTTTTATAACTTACTGGATTTATTTTTGTATCATATTTAAATTTTCGAAGTTCTTTGCTTTTTATCAAATTATTTCTCGCATCATTTTGAGCTTTTTGTAATCTGTATTTAAATTCAAGAGGATAGCTTTCAAAGTTATATAAAGGTTCAACTTTTGATGTCAGATTGTTAGGTAATACACATACATGACCAAATACCAATTCATAAGGCGTATATTTAGTTTCACTATGAACTGTTGTATTGTAAGAAAATTTCCAGAACGGAATCCAAGTACTCCATGAATTTGGAAAACCATTAGTTTGTATCCTGAGAAAATTACCTAAACCTTTATGTGTATTTTCTAACGCACCAATTGATTCATGATGATAAGCAGTTGATAACAATTTTTCTATACCTAAAATATTACAAGTTTCTTTCATTACAGCACTAATAAACTCGGATCCTCTGTCTGTGCCAATAATTCTTGGAATCCCATAAGATAATACAAATTTTTCAACAAAAACTTTAGCAACCTCTTCAGCTGATTTTGTAATTAACGGATATGCTTCTAAATATTTTGTTAATTCACATTGAATCGTTAGTATATATTTATATCCAAAGTCATCTTTATCTATAGGACCAACAATATCTAAAAATACTTTATCTAAGGCTGAAGATGCTGTTGTTGTTACAGTTAGAGGTTCTCGAATATACTTATGATGCTTACACTTTTGACACTTAATACACTTTTTAACAAACTCGATAACATCTGTTTCCATCCCTGGCCAATAGTAATATTTTTTAATATTGTTAAGAGTTCTCCTAACTCCTGCATGTCCACTTGAAGGTAACAAATGGAAGTCATTTAATATTAGTTTCTTTTTATCATTATCGCTTATTCTTTCAACATCATTTATAACACAAAATCGAAGATTTTCTTTATTTTTACTCTTATCATCTTTTATTTTATTCAACATTGTTTTAATTATTTTTAAATTATCGTCATTTTTTATTATTACGAGCTCTTTTATATTTATCTCTTTACACATATCTTCCAACTCTTTCAACAAGTCGTCTCGCGCCCTTATTGATAAAGAATTTGGATTTAAACATGAATATATAGTCGCTTTTTCCCTGACATACATGTAGTTTTTATTTTTTGAAACGCGTTTATTTAGTCTCTTATCATTTAAAATACTCAACCACTTCCTCTCATCTATTATTGTCAATTCCGTGTCATTAATAGTCTTTTTAAGTATTTCAACAACGTTAGGTTGATCAGTCCTTACGCTGTCTACTGGTAAGTCCTTATTTGTATTATTATTCTCACATTCTCTCGCTTTCCTATACTGAGCACGCGTCATCACATTAACATTCTTCTCACTCACACACTTCTCATTCATACTCTTCAATTCACTAGATTCTACAACCATACGAGATAATGCATCTGCAGCTACATTACTCTTTCCTTTCACATACTCAACCACAAAATCATACTCTTCCAAACAAAGTCTAAATTTTGTTAAACGACTGGTAGGATTTCTCATACCAAATAAATATGTTAATGGTTTATGGTCTGTTTTTATTTTGAATTTTCGAGCATATAAATAAGGCCTAAAATATTTTACTGACCATACTATAGCTAGTAATTCTTTCTCAATAATTGGATAGTTTAATTCTGCTTTATTTAAATTTCTGCTCGCATAAGCGATTGGTTTACCATTTTTATTACATAATACACTGCCTATTGCAAAACCAGAGCTGTCTGTTTCCAAAACAAACTCATTACTATCTGAAAAGTCTGGATAACTTAATACTGGAGGATTGATGAGAATATTTTTTAACCTGTTAAAAGCTTCTTTGCATTCTAATGACCAATTAAAAGTTGCGTCTTTTCTACAAAGTTTATTCAAAGGTAAAACAATGTCTGCAAAATTTTTAACAAATTTTCGATAATAGTTAGCAAATGCTACAAAACGTTTAACATCATCAGTTGATTTTGGAATAGGATAGTTCTTTACTACTTTAATTTTTTCTGGATCTGGTAAAATACCATTTTCTGAAATAACATGTCCTAAATATAAGAGTTCCTTTTTCAGAAATTCGCACTTTGAAGGGTTTAACTTGAGATTAACTTTCCTAAGTCTTTCAAAAATTGACATTAAATTTTTATTATGATCTTCCAAATTTCTACCTAAAACAATTAAATCATCTAGGTATATCAGACATTTTTCATAATTCAATCCTGCCATAGCAACTGTCATCGCTCTAGAAAAAGCACTTGGGCTGATTTTCAGACCCATAGGTAGTCTTTTCATTTGATACTGACCTTGATCAGTCGAAAAAGCAGTATATTTTCTACTTTGTGGTTCTAATTCAATTTGATAATACCCTTGCGATAAATCAAGATGTGAAAAATATATAAACCCTGATAATGAATCTAAAATGTCTGTTATGTTGGGCAGTGGAAATTTGTCATCTTTTATATTTTCATTCAACTTCCTATAATCTATAACAACTCTCCACTTCTTTTCACCTGTATTATCTGCCTTTTTTGGAACTATAAGTAATGGACTTGACCAATCACTAACTGCTTCTTCTATAATGTCGTTTTTAAGTAAGTCTTCAACTTGTTTCGCAATTTCTTTCTTTTGTGCGAAAGGCAACCTATATGGTTTACTATAAACCGCTGAAGTATTCTCCTTTAATTTAATATCCTGCTTATAGATATTCGTTACACTCAATTTATCGTTTGGCAAGTGAAAAATGTCACTATACTTAGCACAAATGTTTTCAATCGTTATTTGTTCTTCTTCGTTCAAGTAAGATTCTAACTTTAATAAAGAAAATAATTCACGAGTGCGTGAAGGATTTAATATACTAGAACTAAACTTACTTATATAATAATCATCTGAATCATGTATAACTGGCTTAATGTTTCTCAAAATCACTTTATCTTCCGTTGTATTTAATATCTTAATAGGCAAACACCCATTTTTCGGTGACGAAATTGAATTCGCTATGAAAACACCACTAGCCACTTCATTGCTTACAATTACACAATCTTTATTTAAAGTAGTAGGAATATACTTTATAACTTCACACCTGGGTTCTATTTCTATTACGTCATCGAAGTTAAGCGATAATCGTACTGTTCTAAATCTACTCCTTAAAATTAAACACTTATTTTTATAATTAACAATACCGCGATATTTTAAAAGAAAATCTTGTCCTAAAATTCCAGATGAATTACAAGGTAAATCACGAAAAACGTAAAATTTCTGTACGAATTTTCTGCCATAGCCATAAAGATCTAAAAATATATATCCTTCCGACATAAGACCTCCACCGACTCCATGAATCTCAAACTCATCAGGATAAAAAGTAGGTTTATTTATAAATTTATCCAACGCACTTCGCTTAATCGCACAAATTGATGCTCCTGTATCCACCAATAAATCTATAGTTTGACCATATCGTCTAAAATCTACCCAGTTTACGCCGTTCCCGCTAAAAATAAATTTAGGGACGAAAAAATTTGCTGGTATTATCGTGGTTTTCAGTTGTTACAGAGTCCTGGTTATTATTTTCCGTATTTAAACAATTTACTCTTCCCTGATACCGGTTCGCATATCGATTTCTGCCGTTATATCGATACCCAGAACGACCTCGATTAGGGTTGAAACCCCTATAAGCATTTCTATTTGCCGAAAACCCCCGTTTAGACGAATTTCGTTGCGAGTAATTAGTATCATAAAAATTATTATTGTTATGATATGAATCATAATCATTCGTGGTATATCTTGGTGGACCATACGACCTCGAAAAGTGTGGCCTTCGGTTATAATTGCTATAACTTCGCCTGCCCCGAAAAGCCATGAATGGCGGCGGAGGATTCGATTGGGATTCGTCCTTCGCTGCTCTAATTGCATCCTTCAAATTACTGAAATTGCGCGCCGCTATTATTGTACTCAGCTTCTGACTTTTCAACCCATCTGCAAAGCGCTTAATTGCCGTTTTTTCATTTAAGGGCCGCAAAATTTCATATTTCGCAGGCTCTCCGTCGGCCTGAGAAATAGTTAAATCAATAAATAATTGCTCAATTTCCTTACCGAATTCTTCAATCGACTTATTGGCCTGAACAGTCGATTGTAGTTTACTTTGTAACGCTACATCGGATTTTTTAATTAAAAGGTGTAACTTCATATCCCGTAACAATGACTCTACATCATTGTACTTTGTATTAAGACGCAGCTGAGCGGAACGCGACAGGCGTGTTTTTAAAATAAAATTTATAAGTAAACATCTACTTTCACTATTTATCATTGAGCTGTAAAGTTCAATGGCATCTATCAATTTTAGAGTCACTGTTTCATCGTCATTCATTACAGGTAATAAACTTACCGCTGTTTTCAAGTCAAAGTTTACCTTGCTCTCCATTTCTGTTAAATTTTCCTGCAAATTACACAATTTAAAAATATCCCTATGCACGAATTCTATCTTATATTTAATTTCTAATACATAATTTTCAGTATCCTGCGTATACTCCTTTTTATCTATTTTTTTATTTATTAATCCTAACACTTCTAAATAACTGTCATAGTATTTATTCGCTTCACTGTACTTTTTCACTAATATGTCCCCTTTTCTCCTAGTAGGTCCAATTTTAACTAAATAAGTCCTTATCTGATTTAACGCCACTAATATTGCATTTAACTGTTCTAGTTCCATATAGTAATTTTCTTGCGTAATTTTATAATTTCATTTCACACACAGTTCTCAGAAAAAGTTACAATACATTTCATTTGTCACGTAGTCACAGTTACACAATCGCGGGTCGGGTCGATTAAATTCCTCGAAACTGGAAGCCGCGGGCTCAAATATGTGCTGTGCTTGCCAACTCGGGGGGCCTCGATACCAGATTTATGTGGCTGGCATTCATTTCCCGTCTTAAAATATTAATTGATCTCTCTTGGCACTTTTTATAAAAATAGAGCATAATTCCAAGGATCATGATCGTCAACACCACAATTAGTAATATGTCACTTAACTCGAGTTCTGAATAAATCCGACCAGCACTCGCTTCTCCATTCGCATTTTGTGCCACCACAATGGTCTCTTCCTTGGACTTTGAAAACTTCTTTCCCATTGTCTGTCTGGTTCTTAGGGCAGGGTCGCCATGTAGTGAAGGGTGCTGGTGGAAATTAAACGCCCTCTCATGTTGATCGTAAATCGTGTAATAAAAATGAAGGAAGATCCAAAAGACATTAAACAATGCATAGTGCAACATCAGCGAATATGGTATAGGCTGGTGTTGCACCGCGCGTACCATATCGGTGGGGGCACACTGAGCATACATACAGTACAAGTGTAAAAGATATACAATGTAAAATACACCATTTCGCTTGCATTTCACAGATTAAAGAAACAGAAAGCTTGAAAGTATAGATTAAAGGTTTCTGAATCATTGAAGCTGCCGAGCGTAATCCATTAGCTTCAGAAAATATGTCGCGGAAATTTTTCACTTTACTCACTCTTGCAACTAAAGCAGAAAACTATTAGAGTATTTATTTTAGCTGATGTTTTGTATCAAAATATTTTTCAACCTACCTACCCATATTAAATTGAAATTATAATATAGTTATGTAAAATAGATTTTGCGGAGCATTAGTTTCATGTTTCGTCTAAAATTTTTTACACATTTTTGTATAGGTAGGTATAACTGTCGAAATGAATGTTAATAATTTTGAGCAACTACTGAGCATCTTACCGGCTCTTGTCAGCAAACTCTGCTTTTCGAACCGTTCGTAGAATTTCGAGTCATAATAGCAACCACCAATTGCACGCTGATGTCTTTCACAATGTATTAACTAACCTGAATTCTGACGAAATATGCATTTTTATAAAAATATTGTTAATAGTTTTTACTAGCAAAAAAATTTTTAAAAGAGTAGAATATGATTTTTACCTTACAGTAAAAAAGCAGTAAAATAAAGATGACAAAATTGTAGCATGTCAAAACTAGCCAAGTCAAATATGGAGCTTCAATTTATCCAAAGTAATCTGCTTTTTATAAATAATTCTACTGTTCAAGAAGTTATATTTTTAAAAAGCAAACATTATTCTAGCAGAAAAAAACAAGAAATTGTGTTACGAATTTATATTTTAAGAATGTTGTATGTTCTTATAAATAAATTTCAGGATTATCTAAAGAACTTTAGATCGCAATTCTTTCACCCATATTTTTCATATTGAACTTGGCTCTCATTGTAACTTTTATGTTTTTGATGGGATATTGTTTTCTCCTTTACTATTACGCCGTACCGTAGGCCGAGAGAACCCACAAGGTAAGAGTGAATTAGCATCTAGGCAAGCGCGCTCTAAAGCATTAGTACGAGTACTAACCAATTCGGTAAAGTCAAACGTAACTTTCAGGTATTAAGATAATTTTACGTTTAATATATATAAAAATATTTTTCGATTTCGCATGCAACAAAGTAATAGTATTTATATACCCCGTTACTTAAATTGCCATTAAAAGTTCGGCTCTTCCATCATAAAATAATAGCGGTCTAATTTAGGCGAAGTGTTAACGAAAAGTTCAATAAGGGGCTTCAGCAGTTTGATAATCTTTATTGCAAATTAGCCACATTACCGTCCAACTTGGCAAAGGGGGGAAACTCTATTAATTTTAACGCGAAGATCAATATAATTATTATTACTTTTTTACTTTGGCTATACTGGCTTAGAGAAGGCGCACAACGGAAATAGCAACATTATTCATATAGAATTATAGATCAATGCATTCACTTGAAAGTTTCAATAATTCCTGCTAATATTATTATAAATGCGAAAGTCTATTTTTTTGTTGGTTTTTCCTTAAATTACGCAGCAAAATAGCAACGGCTGGACGAGATTTTTGCACAGGTACTTTTGAGGATCTGAAGAGTGACCTATGCTAGGTACCTACCCACTTTTTACCTTGGAAAAGCAGAATTCGCGTGGGATTGTAAAAACCTACCTGACTCTGCCTAATCAAACATAATAATTATGTGTGGTCTTTATAATTATTATAAAGTCTATTTCCTCACTCTCATAGTTCGATGGGTCGGAAAATCCGACACGGCCGCAGAGATATCAGGCGCAAGACCGACAGGTCTATGTGCTCTCTGAGACACGGGAGTGACTCACCGCCAACTTTCTAGCTCTGGGCTGGTACTGAGAATTTTATGACAGAAAAACCGAATTTTGGCCCGACCCGGGAATCGAATCCGGGACAAATCATACGCAGTCAAACTTATTAATCACTAGACCGACGAGTCAATTAACGAGGCAGTTAAGGCAGGTGAGTAACTAGTTAGTAGATGAGCAGTCAGTAGTTAGTAGTTAGATGTTTGGTGCTCGTGCGACTGGCTCTGCCGCTTGTCAGCGCTCCGCTCCACGCTCCACTTGCTGTGTTCGGCGAACTTTCAGCGCTCTGACAAATTGAATTCTTGTGTCAAGGGAAAGCAAGTACTATGATTAGTTCCGCAAGTACATTTTCAGCAGATCAAATTTCATACAAACCGCGTACTGCCAGCAGGACTCGCGTTAAAGTTCTTCAGACGCTAAAACTTTTTTAAGGTCTAAAGAGCCTTACCATCCTGATAAATATTCAAAAATTACTTTCAGCAATAAAAATTTATATACCTATGTATTTAAAATTCCCCAGACACAAGCGGGTCGAAATAAAAGGGCCATAATTATAATTCTGTAAAATTTAGTCCGAAAGTTAGGATCTTAATGCAGTCGTTAGCAGTGAAATATGCTCTATCCGTTGGTTGGAATAAAAGACCACAATTAAATTTGTATTACAATTATTATAAATTATGAGAGCTTGTTTGTGAGAACGGCTGAAATATTGCCGAGATCGTTTTAACGGTCCTTAGGATCTGCGTTACAATAATAAACACGATAACGGCTGACTCCGCTGAAGTAGTCAATTTATATTTTTTTAATTTCAGTATCATTTTGACACCTCCCTGGAGCAATTGAAAGCGTCTTGGTCTTAAAACTGGGAGGTCTTGGATTCGATTCCCCGCGGGGGCAATTTGGGAATTTATAATTTCTGAATTGTCTCTGGTCTGGTCTGGTGGGAGACTTTGGCCGTGGCTACCACCCTACTGTCAAAGACGTGCCGCCAAGCGATGTAGCGTTCTGGCATGATAGAGTGTAGAAACCGATTAGGGGTATGGGTTGAATGTACACTACTATACCCGTTCCAAGTTAGCCCGCTACGATCTTAGACTGCATCGTCGCTTACCATCAGATGAGATTGCAGTCAAGGACTATCTTGTTATCGAATAATAATAAAAAAATCAAAATCAAATTGGTAGACTTCACGCACTTTTGGAAAATATTATGGGGAATTCTCAGGCATGCCGGTTTCCTCACGATGTTTTCATTTGCAGTTACGTGGGCAGGTCAAGTACGTGCCCGGGATCAAACCCGCGACCCCTTAATAGATCACCACTAGGCTTCTTTGTTAAGGCATCGGACTAGGCAAAAGTGTCATGAAGTTCAAAGTGTTATGATCGTTGTCTCAAGTCGTTAATCCATTACTAAGTTAAGCTCCAGATAAGGAACAGACAGTTGGACCTTAGGTGTTCCCTAAAACTTGTTACCTAACTTAGTTCCCCCTGAAAACCAGCGCTGCAGCTTGCTGTGGCTTTGCGCTGAGTGCGGTGCCTTATTTTTTTCAGGGCCACTTATATTTTTTATTTTGTTTTAGATTTACTTGGTAAGCGAATTTTTGTAAATGTTTCGTGGAAAAATAAAAGAAATTATCTATCTATCTAGTTTAAGTAGCCCGTAAAAGTTAGGAAGCGTTGATGAAAACGGGCATCGCATTCTTTTCGGTCTATCTCTCTGTAGCCAAGTGTCTGGAGTGTAAAGAGCGATAAGAAACTTCGGTCCAAAATGGGTCTGTCCTATTTCCCGTCTACAGATTATGATGAACACAGGATTTATGACTCTGGAATTTTTTTAATCAATTGATAAAGGGGTAAAACGGACGTTTTGCTGTGGCTATAGAGCCAAAAAATCTCCAAAAAATACAAAGATCTTAAAGACTCAATAGTGCGGTGATCAACGGATGTGGACTTAAAACTAAAAGGTCGACAGTTCAACTCCCACCCGCTGCTCTATTGTTATACCTACGTAGCGTAATACGGACCGGCGAGGGGAATTTTAGTCATAATTAGCATGGATAATATTTAAAAAAAACCTTTAAAGTGCGCGTCGGACCTGCATCCGAAAGGTTCCGTACCGTCGTACAATATTTTACACAGCTTATTATTAAGATCGAGCGAAATAACAAACAATAGTTTATTAAATGAAGACACTGTTTTATTTTTAACTTTTTTTATTATTCGTTATCATAACGACAATAAAAATATAGTACATTTTATTAATACTTCAAGTACCTTTTTTTTTGATGGTCTGTGCTCGCTACTTACACTAACAATTATAATATACTAATACAATTAATTATATATAAACAAAAGACTTAACTACTTACACAAATACTTATAATATATGCTTTATAACTATATCCTTCAGCTTTCTTTTAAATAATCTTTTATTATTGTTATTACCTACTGAATTCAAAGACACAAGTTGCGAAACAATTGTGTCATTTACTCGTAACAGGCTAGGAACAAAAACCCTTTGCGAGGTACTACAAATTTTTTGTCCAACCTCCTTCTAGCTCCTGGCTCGCTTTGCTTACGTTCTTTAAGCTTACCTGCAACAGCCTGTTGACAGACAGACGGATGGACAACGGAGGCTTAGTAATCGGGTCTCGTCAGCACAATTCGGGTACGGAACCCTAAAAAACATAAAAATGATAACCGTAAGACATCACGGGTGAGAGATTGTAGTGAATTACCGTAGAAACCTCGAAATGGTGCGATCCGGGCAGAGTGCGCTTTGTGTAATTAATTGTGAGGAGCGGAGCGCTCGTTTGTTGAGCAAATTATGCACATTCATTATACAGGTCGCGACGCGCCCGAATAAAATACTTTAAATATTCTTGACTTCGTAGTTTTTAAATGTACAACTCATATAAAACAAACATAATACTTTAGCAATAGCAAGATCTTATTCAAAAATAATTCAAGTAATTAATCCTCTAAAAATGATTTTCTGGGAAAATGGCCTTAGGCAAAACTATTGTTTGCTGAACTCTTTCAGGCAAGGGCTAATGTCAAAAAATTAAAAAAAAACATCGGTGACCCTCAAAGAAGTCTTAGTTTCTGACGCCGCTTAAGGTCGTGCATCTTTTTACTTAGCTCATAATAGAAAATCAAACGAACTTACCTGTAAGTGACGTTCGATGACTATTAAACGATGCGATTCGCCCGAGAGATTACACTTATTTACTTGTAGTAGCACGAACATGTGCTGCCATCTTACACAATTTTAGAGCAACAATTTAAAAAAAAAATTATTTGCTCTAAGGTGGGTATTTCATACACGTTTGCTCCTATGGCCATCGTGAGTTATTATTTCGTGCAAAGCTGGGGAAGATCTAGAAATCTCTGGGTTAGGGTGGGAGTGTAATCTCTCGGGCGAATCGCATCGTTTAATAGTCATCGAACGTCACTTACAGGTAAGTTCGTTTGATTTTCTATTAAACTTCACGATTCGCCCTTCGAGATTACACTTATTTACTTGTAGATGTTTAGAGTCGCACGAAATAGCAATAGGAAACTTTTATATAGGGAGAAAACAGAGACTCAGTAGAACAATAATAAAAATGTATTAAACTTTGATCATCATAATAATAATTAATTATAAGTAAATCATATGAAAGCAATATTTAATATAGGTACATAACTTTAAGAGTCGTTGATCGAGACTAACCCGAAAACAGAGCGAGCAAATACGTCTGAGTTGTCGACAGCTACTTCTCTATTATAAAACTTTGCGAAAGTTTTTGATCTGCCAGTCCAACCCGCAGTTCTTTTAATGACATCTATGCTAACACCGAGCCTGCTAGCAGCAGACGTAACTGCGTGTCTAGTGCTATGAGCGCTGAAGACAGATGTGTTTATACCACTTTCAGTTAGGGTAGTCTTAATCCAACGACTCAATGATTGGGAACTTACAGCATTAAATGGCTTTCTAAAACTGATTAATAAAGAATCACAATTAGCTTTTCTTTTATCCGCTGAAACAAGTAAATATTGTTCTAAAGCTCTAGCAGGACAAATGGAAGGTCTTTCATTGAAATAAGGAAGAATCAGGACCGGTGGCGTACGGTTCACGGCAGTGGTCTTGATTATATCTGTGATATTAATAATGAACTTTTCGTTATTATATTTTTTAATGTTGGACACTTTAATCAACGAAAGTGTCTGTACTCGATGAGCAGTAACTAAAGCCAAAAGCGTTGTTAATTTTCGAGACAACTTATCAAAGGAAAGACTTTCATTAGGGTACCAATCATCTAAATAATCTAGAACAATAGACGGGTTCCAAGTAAAATTATATTTTGGGAGTGGGGTTCGCAACTTGTAAACTCCTTTCATAAATCTCATAACCCTTGGGTCATTCATAATCGCAGAATCTAAAAGAAGCGATAATGCTGCTTTTGTACAATTAATTGAGCCATACTTTTGGCCCTGGTTAAAGAGACTAACTAAAAAATCTAGCACATTATTTACTGAGACTTGAAGTAAGTCCAATTTTTTATCCTGGCAGAACGTAAACCATCTTTTAATACTAATATTATATTGTTTTAAAGTGCTACCAGCTAAGGATGCTAACATCACGTCTGCAGCCTCCGAAGGAGAACCTTGTTTCAAGAAGGCTTGCCTGATAATACTCCGGCAACCAGGGTAAGACTCTCTTGAAGTTTGTGATTGGCACTGTAAGGAGAAGATAGTAAATTGCTATTAGGTACAAATTCAATTGGCTTAGTAATTAATAACTTTTTGAAAAGTGGATACCAAGGTTGTGTTGGCCAGAGAGGGACCACAACGATACCTTTGGCCTTATCTGAGATAATTTTTTGTAAAACTTTTAAAATTAAACAAAATGGGGGAAAAGCATAAAAAAAATATGTGGACCAGTCCAACGTAAAAGCATCAACCCTATATGCTTCCGGGTCTCTATGCCATGAAACGAACTTGTCACATTTTTTATTTAATCGACTGGCAAATAAATCAATTTGAGGTCGATTGAACTTTTTGCATATAAGCTGAAAAGCACTGTCAGCTAGTTCCCACTCAACATCAGCATGAATGCGGCGAGATTCCGCGTCCGCGATATAGTTGTCCTTAGAACTTATGTAAGACGCAAAGATGAACAAATGCCGCTCTTCGCACCACTGCCAAATACTACGACTTATATTATTAAGATGGGGAAATCGAATCCCGCCCATCCTATTAATATAAGAAATTGCAGTAGAATTATCAATTCGTAAGAGAATTTCGCAATTACGATGATTATGGGCAAAAATTTTCAATCCAAAAAATGCCGCAGTCAGCTCTAAGTAATTAATGTGTTCGATTCGTTCCTTGCTAGACCATTGTCCACTAGACGTTTGTCCTGAACAGCTGATACCCCAACCAGTTAGGGAGGCGTCAGAGTAAATCTCCAACTTGTAATCGCCGAATCGAATAGGGCTGGCGCAAGTGTCAATATTATCAAGCCACCAGATGAAATCTTCTCGTAAAAACTCCGGTAAACTAATATATTGATCGTAATCATCTTTTTCTTTTAAACTAAGGTATTTAGTTCTCTCGAAATTTTTTGTGTATAGCCAACCGTACTGCGTTGCTGGGCAAACAGATATCAACAACCCTATCAGATGAGCAAAATTACGTAACTTACATCTTTTTAATCTTGAAAAGTGTAAAAGTTCTATCTTGATTCTAAGTTTCTTTTCTATCGGAATGCTAATAGAAAGATTATCAGAATTAAAAACGAAACCCAAAAAGGTTGCAGTTCGGCTTGGTATGCTTATGCTTTTTTGTTGGTTTATTGTAAAACCTAACGACTGAAGTAAATTTGAAGTAATTTTATAATTTCGTTCACAATCAATGTAAGTATTACCAAATAATAAAAGATCATCTAAATAGATAACAGACAATAAGCCTTGATTACGCAGAGATTGCATTACTGGACGCATGATTTTCGTAAACACATATGGAGCTATATTAAGACCAAATGGTAAAACTTGAAATTCATATATCTTCCCTGCCCAACAAAATCGCAGAAACTTTCTTGAACCGCTGTGAATATTAATAGAAAAATAGGCGTCTTTAAGATCAATGGAGCACATATAGCAATCTTTTGATATGAGTCTCATAGCAGTTCTGTAATCTTCTAGTTTAAAATGTGGCGCGATCATGAATTTATTCAATGATTTTAAATTTAGTATAAATCTATTTTTTCCATTACTTTTTTTAATAAGGAAAATATTCGAAAAAAATTGACCCTCACATGGTTCACACTCACTTACAGCGCCAATACTAATAAGATGATTTATCTCTCTATTCATGTCAAGTTTATCAGTATCAGACTTAAGGTTATTCGACGAACAAAACTGACTCTGACAAATATCTTTCAAAATAGGGAGTTGCAAACCGTTAACCCAAGATAACACTACGGGATCATTTGTGATTTGCGACCAAATATGATAAAAAAACTTTAGTCTACCAGCCTGCGTGGAAGTCTCCTCCGCTTCGACTAACGACGTGTATGGCGGTGTTGCTGCCGCTGGGGACGGCGATCTGTCCCGCGACGCGTCGGTTGCAGCTTGCGCCCACCAGCCGCCGAGGTCTGTCTCGCTGGTGCCCGGCGAGGCTGCATCTGCGGCGGTGGCGGGCCCCTCCAGTTTAAAGCCCTCGACGTTGTTTCTTTCGGCTGTATGTTTTTCAGTGGAGCTTTTGGCTTGGCAGGGGTAGGCTTTAATTCAGTGCCTGTCTTTATAATAGCCTTCATTGATTTTATACTATCTTGTAAAACACTACCAAAAAGTAGGTTATCACGTTTAGGTCCTTTACGTTATCTTTAATCTCTTTATTAAGGCAAGATAGCAAAAAATTTCGTCGGGTTTGCGTCTCATTATAATGTATGTGACATAAGAGCCTACCTGCATCGCTAAGTGATTTTAACGTATTACATTTAAAAATGTCATCGTCAAGGCTAGTATTCAAAACAGACGTGACCGTGTTGGCTACACAGGATATGACAGTAGACAGAATCTTCTGATTATCAACCAAAATGTTATCTCTCTTCAAGGCACTTTCATTAACAGCTGCCTTGATTTCAGGATTAAGAGCTGGAGCTTGAGATAATTTTAAATTTTCAGGTATATTGTAACTCCTCAATAAATCAGTTTTCGTCTCATCCTTCAAACCATTAACCAAAATATCGGACCATCTGCTAGCAATGTCCTTATGGATATTTTCACCAAACTTCTCTTCCCGCACAGGCTCATCACCCAGTAAGGACAAGATATCAGGCTCTAGCTCTTGAATACTTTCTGCAGGCGCATGTTCTACAGGCGGTTCAGCCGCAGGAGTAGCTGCAGGTACAACAACGCTAGCCAATTCCGTCGCGGGGCCTAAGGGAGCTGCTGGTGTGGTCATAGGTATAGCAGTTGCCATTGAAATGGAATCGGTGATAACTTCATCTGGGGACCCTGTAACAATAGGTATTTAACCTATTTTTAACTAATTCGTGATACAAACTCACGGTTTGTACTCTAGAATTAAATAACAGCGACCCACAAAATAATGTAATAAAAGTATATAAATTCATGACATAGCCTCCCGGACTATGCTCTAGAACTTGTACTATCACCATCATAAATTCATGATACAAACTCACGGTTTGCACTCTAGAATCTAGGAACAGTGGCAAACACTACAAAGTAATAAACAACACATAAATTCATGACATAGCCTCCCGGACTATGTTCTAGAATATTTGGTGCCATCCAAAATACAGCGACTAACCTCACGGGTTAGCCTGAAGTATGATTATGGTCGGTATTAGCCTTACAGACTAAACTCATATGCACCAGGCGTCACAAAATAATAAAAATCTTCTAAGTAGGTAGGTCACGCCGGCTAAGCCGGGCGACAGCGGCGGCGCCAGCGCTTTAGCGCCTTTGCATTACCTTCTCGAAAAACGAGTAGAATTCGAAATCTAAACTACAAAGAAAAAATGTTACACACCTTCATTTTGCGGCGCCTCTTGCCAGGACGCTGGATAATTATTATCACTATCAGAATGATCACGTTCCAAACTTGAACTGTCACTACGAGCACGGTATCGACGTTTACGGCGAACTCGAGACATCTTTCTCTCCAATTTCTTTATTTTTCGAGCTAAATACTCCTCCTCGTCGAGGTGTTTCCTTTTTCCCATAATGAACACTGAGAAAAACCCACTAAAACTTAAAAATACTAATTAAGATTAGAAAAATAAGTGCGCGATGGCAGCCACACAAAACGTGTATGAAATACCCACCTTAGAGCAAATAATTTTTTTTTTAAATTGTTGCTCTAAAATTGTGTAAGATGGCAGCACATGTTCGTGCTACTACAAGTAAATAAGTGTAATCTCGAAGGGCGAATCGTGAAGTTTAATACTTATCCTTTGGAGTCAGTAGCTGCATAAATGATTGTCATTACGAAATCTCAAACCATTTCAATCATACATTCCATGGTGTGTTATGGTGTGTGCTATGTTTAAACATTCAAAAAAATCAAAATCAAAAACTTGCTGTCGAAGGCCTGTACAGTGTACACAAACGATTTGTAACGACAAGATGCCAACCCGAAATTGTCGAAATATTTCAATAACGAATGAAAACAAAATAACAAACAAGGGCTTATGAGTGGAACATGTTCACATTTGTGTATTTGTGCGGGATTATTACGCACGAAGTGAACTCGCGCGAAACATCTGCGTTTTCACAATAATTAAAGGCTCATTCCCTTTATAGGACACTTTTTGTGAGTGTCCTTCAAACTGGCAGTTTTACAACAATATAGCTAGGAACTGTTTATTTTAGACTGAATTTTGCTTATGAGAGATTTTATAGTGACTAAGTCTCAATAGCTCAGCAGTTAAAGCGTGGAATGAAATCAAAAAATTCAAACCCAAGTAAAGGTATGAACCTAATCTAGCATTTTTAGTTGGCAAAAAACATTAAACCCGAAGTATTGTGATATTATGATTAATGCGAATGTCTGTTTTTCGTTGTCCTTCACTCGCACAGTAATGAAACAAAGGATCGACTAGATATAGTTTAAAGCACAGGCGTGACATTGGATACTTTATACCAAGAGAAACAAAGTATCCCGCATTATATATTATGTTGAAAAAATATAATATATTCTTTATTTTTAATTAATTTTATAATTATTATACTATTTTTATTCAAATAAACTTTTATAGTATATAATATTTTTTTTCGTGGGTTAAAAGCTCCACTAAGGCAAAATCGCGAGCAAAAGCTAGTCGATAAATAAATTTGCTACAATATTTTTTTGTACTTAATAAATCTAATAATATAGGTTTGTAGCAGTTGTTATAATTAAACACAATAAAACAACAAAGAAAAGCATCAAGTTTGGAAACTAGTTTCGCGACGTTTTTCCTGTTTCATTCGATATTCACGCCAACAAGTTTACGTCGCTATCTAAACTTTTCCTTTGGAAAACGTTCTCTACTCGTATTTCCACTACAGTGTTGGGTTTCAGATGTTGAATGTGTGTGTAATACATTATTTTAATTCCAATACAGCCTAGAGTGTGAAAGCACTCGCTATAAATATCTTGCTAAAACTATTCAACATCATTTTGCACAATTACATTTTAGTGTACTAGCGAGCAAAACCTCACTACTTTGACAGTGTGGAGTAAGTTTTTTTATCCCGCTTTTAGTTTTTTTTAATCCCGCGGGAACTTTTGTTTATTCGAGATAAAAAATCTAAACTAGCCTATGTCATAGTAGAGTGCTCCGGATCCTATATATCCGAACTACAAAAGAAAATATCTATGCAAAAGATTACGTCAATCCATTTTTCTGTTGCTGATTGAAGGACAAACCAAAAAACAAACACACTTTAATAATTGAACGAGCGAAGCGAGTTCTCTGAGTCAACTAGGGCGCTTGCCTACTAGACAGAGAAGTGTGTCCGCCTAAATGTCTGTCAGAGCCCTATAACTTCTGAATTACTGAATATTAGAACGTGAAACTTGGTTGAAAATTCAGTTATATCCTGTACTTGAACAACAAATACTAAAATTAGATAAATGTTATAAAGAAACGAAATTATTTAATTTTAATGCGCCATCTATTAGCATTATTGTGAAGCTAATAGCTTCACTATAATGCTAATAGATGGCGCTGTGTCAGTAAAACAGTTTTATTTCAACTATTATTTTTTTTATTGCGTCTAATGTTAAAAGTTAATTATTACAATATATAATTAAAACTTTTGGGAATTATGGGATATCGCGAGGTCTCAGTTCGGGGCGAACCACTAGTATAAATAAAACTGCACCACCTAGCTACTGTCTCCGATAAGTAAAATGATGAAAGGATGCTTCTAATTATGAAGATGATTCTAAGTACGTAGATACTTCAACAATTGGTAAGTAGCTAGTTACATGGTACATTATAACGAAATCGTCCATACCGCAATGGAAGCTCGCTCGGGTGTCGGCAGAGCTTGAAATTCCGCCGTGATAATTCGCGGCAGCACGCAGGGATGTGGTTAAATTGCACTACGTTTTTGGAACATGAGTCCTCTGCCATATTCAATTTTGTCGGTATTTAACCAAAAAATAAATATTCTGATTTAGCAACAGTTTAAATTCGGACCGATTTTAAAGTTAAAACGTGTCTTTTCACCATCTATTTCGGCCATATCGCAAGTCACCAGAAAAAAGTATATGTTGACTTGTAGAATGCCCTTTGGTTTGATCACTTAAACAAACCGGCGCTGCTAGTTTCTACGACGCTATTCATAATATAATAAATAACAGCTACCTAGTGGAAAAGCTGCATCAATCATTACTACAGTTTCAATTGTGGTGATTGTTAAATAAGAATAATAATGTACGGTAGTCTTAATGCACCCATACATTTTAGCCAATAGAGAGAGAGAGCGTTGGCCAATCAGAAGACACCCTATACCTACCACTCATTTTAAGCTTATTTTGACGAAATTTGAAACAAACCTACTCGTAGCTTTCTGAAGTCTATTCCGGACAATCTCACAGGATAAGAAAAACTTCAACAAATAAAAATCGGTTTCACACGCATATGTTTACTCGTTCTAACGACTAATTAAACTAGTGGTTCACCCCGAACTGAGACCTCGCGATATCCCATAATTCCCAAAAGTTTTAATTATATATTGTAATAATTAACTTTTAACATTAGACCCAATAAAAAAAAAAATAGTTGACATAAAACTGTTTTACTGACACAGCGCCATCTATTAGCATTATAGTGAAGCTATTAGCTTCACAATAATGCTAATAGATGGCGCATTAAAATTAAATAATTTCGTTTCTTTATAACATTTATCTAATTTTAGTATTTGTTGTTCAAGTACAGGATATAACTGAATTTTCAACCAAGTTTCACGTTCTAATATTCAGTAATTCAGAAGTTATAGGGCTCTGACAGACATTTAGGCGGACACACTTCTCTGTCTAGTAGGCAAGCGCCCTAGTTGACTCAGAGAACTCGCTTCGCTCGTTCAAATATACTGAATTTCACATATAAACTATCTCAATGATGGTAAAAAATTGTTTGAAATCAGCTAATAGAATTTAAAAGCTTTAACACAAAATTGAAGAGTGTTCATTTAGAGTGTTCTATTTTAGAGATTTCTTCTTTTACAAATATAATATAGCTTCGATTTCTATGATCGAAGTAATATAGTGATACCCTACGTGCAAACAGATTAAACAATATAGCCGTACACTTGAGCTAACTCTAATCGAGGATATGAGATTCGAGACAACTTTATCGCCGAAAAATATTATAAGCCAGTTGAAAGTTGGCACAGTGCTGAACGCTCGTAATCGTCGATACTGCAGACGATATCTGTAAGCAGTATTTCTGCCAAATCGCGTTCCGACCATGTTTACTTAACATGGATCTCTTTGTTTACAACAAGTACCTACTTTGTTCTTTATTTGTATTTTAGCAAGCTTATTTCCCTTTTAGGGCTTTTCCTAATGGGATGTTATTGCCAAATCCATAGGCTTGTCTTTATATAGTACACGGATTGTTTAAAAAAGGAACGGGAAAAATTAAAAACTTAAATAAAATGGCAATTTTTACAATTTTGATGAACGCTATGGACTTATGCATGCGAGACTACGGACTCGGTTCTCAGTAGGGGCAATTTGGAAATTTATTATATATATTTTCTAAACTATTTCTGGACTGGTATGGTAGCCTTAGGCCATGGCTAGTTACTACCCTACTGTAAGAGCCGTACCATCAAGCGATTTAGCGTTCCAGTACAATTCTGCGAACACTATTACAAACCAATTAGAGATTATCCCGCTTTCATATTCTTAGACTGCATTAAAGTTTCACTTATCACCATAAAATCGCAGTCTCGGGCTATTTTGTTTAAAAAGCAGTACAAAATAACAACACTAATTGTTGTGTGTAGTGACAAAGAACTTTTAATCTGTCTATTTAACTATAATAGAACTTTATTAGCGCTCAAGAAATTGAAAATCAAAAACGCTCTCGACTTAATGATTCTGTCGTGCAATCTTATTAGTGTTATAACTTTACAAAAAGGAGGAGAAGTTAATTGCTTTGGCGAAAGAGCTTCGGGAACTTCCGTTTAAAATGCTGACCAAAATGGACTGTGCGAAATTGGCTCCTTATTAACTGAGCAGGGAGTGGTTCAATTCTTTGGTCTACTAAGTTGAGTACTTATGTTCCGGAAAAATCGTTTTAAGCTCTTCCAATTTGTAAATCAGTGATATAAATGCTATTAAGTAGCGATGTGCCAAGAAATTCTAGTTCCAACTCCTCATAAGCTTCCTATTTAAGCGTGGAGGTATAGGTAAGCGTGGTGTACATAATTATACTATTATCAGATCTGCCTCCCCACAATAAAATTCTATAAGATATTATATTATTATAGAAGTAGGAGACGTAGACAAGCTTAGCTAGTTCCACATCGATACACTGTCTAATTTTCCTCAGAGAATACATGCACTTGTTTGTAATTGCGTAGACACTAGTGCACTTAAGACAAAACTGAACTGTGAAAAATTATATAAAGTTTTTTCGAGTGTTAAAGACGGTTCAATAAGTTTGCGATAATACGTCCGCAGATAACCTCAAGATATTCAAAAGTTTCGGCTAAAACGCCGAACTCTTCCCAGCGGAAGAAAGTTGGAGTTTTGCCAGAACCGAATAGAAAGGGATGAAGAAAATTGAATATTCAAAATGGCTTCCACTTAATGATTTCGTCGCAAAATCTTATGAAGTGCTAAAAGTTGACTCCAGACAACAATACATAATGCTTAATGAATATTTACGTCCGACGAAGATCTGTAAAAATAATAAACAAGTAAAACACATCCTAACCTAACCTGCTTTGCTCTCTGCTATATAGAGATATAGAATATAAGATTTACGCCATACTTGGTAAGCCACAATTTAAAACCTATACATATAACATATAGCCGCATATGAAATATAAAATAAAACTACTAGGAACTAAAAGTGAATTTATAACCTCACCGATGTTACCGCAGCATAGCAAAATACTATGCTTTTTGGTTCTGCCAATAAAATTGCCCTGAAAAAAGGAAAGAAAATTAATAAACAACAAAAAAAGAAAAAAAATTATTGAGAAAAATGTTCTCGATAATAAATATTTTAAAAACCGCTAACCGCTAACTTTGCTAGCTCAGTTGTCAGTTAACTTGCTTAATTTTGTGTGGACATACAAATGTGTAAGCTGAACGAATTACCGTGTCACCTTTTCCAACGAATTGGAACGCAATAATAGCTTCGGAGTTTGGACCCTAAAGTTAAGCAAAGTTTTATCTCCGACACGCGTCACGAATACTTAGCACTACGACATAAGAAAATAGTGAAATACACATCGAATAAAGTAAACTCAATAAAACACCACAAATCCTCGCGGGAGATTCAATTTGTCTGTGACTTTGAATTAATTCAACTTTTTTCCTTGACAAGGTTGCGTGAGAGCCATCGGCTTTGTGTTCAGCTGCCCACAGGATTGAATATTTTTTTATTTTTAGCAGAAATATTATAAGAATTGTTGCAATATGCGATCTTTTGAAAATTTCTCAAACCGTAGTTGGTAATCTTTTAACTTAATATCTCTATGCGTCGCATTTGGTCTTTGCTTAGGGACCTCTTTCCAATGTAATATGATTTTTACTACACTACAAACTTACACTCTGATTACACTTTAATTTTTCACAAAAAGTACCACAGTATGGCCAGTTTGACAATTAATAGTTAGCTATTAGCTATTTTCTAATTGAATCAGCTATCTACCATCAGAAGCATATTTTACTGGTAAAGTTGGAGGCTATGATGCATGTATGCTTAGAACATAGTCCGAATTTCCCAAGCCGGTTATAACCCGGCGTACCGAGGCGCTGTACACCGGCGCAATAACCGGTAACAAGGCTGCATCTGCATACATTCACCGGTAAACATGAGCGCGAAGCTACGCGCGCCGGTGTGTTTAGCTTAATTATACATCGAACTGTCTACTTTGGGATTATTATTATACAGCTCAGCTGAAAATCAGTGCCCTATTTTGTATGGGTCATTAAAAAATTAGTCCCTACCAAAATGTGAAAGTGTGTTCGTCTGTTGGTTTGTCCTTCATGACGCCCCAGCAAAGCTATGAATCAGATTTCGGAGATCGGAGTGATTTTTTGCATGGGTACATAAAAATTAAAGTGTTCCTACGGGGTTTTCAAAAACTAAATTCATGAGGAATTAGTTTTTAAAAACCCCGAATTAGTAGCCTCAAAGAACACAAGAACAAAGTGTCTTCAATCGATAAAGAAAGACTAAATTACGTCAGTGGACTAATTCTTAGTATATAAGATATTTATTAGCCATATTATTCGGCTAGATTGTAATATTAGTGAGTATACATTGTAGTGTATATTTACATTACTGAAAAAAAAAAAAAAATGAGGAATTAGTTACTGGCATCAGGAAAATTATAAACTGGCAAAAATATTTACAACAAGAACGTATTTTTAGTTTGTTTAAAATCGAAAAATTAAAACTTTGTGAGCTGATCCGTTGTAACTATCGTGTTTAATTCCCACTCTGCTTGGCGCATAGAATTTATTTGTGTTTCAAGTAGATAAAAAATATATAACCCAAAAGCGGTATGCAAACACCAGATTCAACCTAGCGTTATGATCCATTTCTTTTTAAAATTTGAAGCTTGCACATGTGTTCCTAAAAAAAGCAAGCCGATACCTCCGTATAAGCGAAGGTTATATACCTACGTGATTTTCGAGAGTTTTTGTGGTGCAGCATGGCGGTGGTTCGTAGTGCTTGCTCGGTCTCTAAGCATTTTATGTGGACCATGGTCAGCGACCATGATGGAGTATTGGTCTTCGAGCACTCAGGGATTTTGGCCGCTTTAATTATGGAAACAGTAGCAGTACAGTGGCGCGCTAACGTTCACGAATGGGTATTTGCATGTGAGTCAGTATGCAAATATCCTATCAATCCTCGCCGAAATTCCTCCCACGCGATTGGAAATTCCCACATAATAGAAAATCTACTTGCTTGTTTTCCGTAGCTATATATGTGTCAAATTAATTAATGATTGCGAAAAAGCTCGTCTCTTGTTCTCTATTGAAATCAGTAACGAAGCACGAAACTCATTATTATGCGTCATTAAATTTGACTAATGTATTCCTGTAGCTAAAAGCACTCTTCAGCCCAGCTTTATCTAAATTTAATTTTATCATATTTTAGTGTTCTTGGAAGAAATATCTTAAGTAGCAATAACTTGCCCTTCCCATAATATTATGCTTAGATTTAAGTATTTGCTACATTTATAATTAGGATTCCATCTCAATAAACTCAATTCAATAAGAAATCTTTATTAACTTTCAAAATGTTATAAACAGTAAAATTGTACCTAGAAGGCGAATTTTATAACTTTTTTCATCAATGCTATTGATAAAAGCAATTATTCCGAGTATTTTTGGATAAAATAATAATTCCAAAACGCTGGTAGAGTCATGCAAACTCAACTCAACTAGTCAGAAAACTATTTATAGATATTATTGAACGACGAAGCTGATCTTCTAGGCAGGCAATGAAGTTCGAATCAGTAGCAGATCTATTACTAACTTCTGAATTGAAAGCGATTTGTTACTGCTTATTTGTTTGTTGGTTTGTCCTTCAATCATGCCACAACAAAGCAACGGATCGACGTGATTTTTGGCATGAGTTGAGGACCGGGAGAGTGACATAGGCTACTTTTAATCCCGGAAAATAAAGAGTTCCCGCGGGATTTTAAAAACTAAATCCACGCGAGCGAAGCTGCGGGCATCAACTATTATTAAATAAATTATTTGTGCAAACGTTGCGACCTCACCATCCTAAACAGAAAAGATAAAGATGCGGCTATCTAACATCTATCTATGGAACACATGACGGCCTTCCGAACTTAACAGTGGTAGACCTGACTATTCAAAACACTTTGTAAAATCGCTGAAAAAATTGAGGATACTATAAACGTAAAAATTCTTTTTACAAAACCGACTTCAAACGGCAATACAAAGTCTATCAATTGTGCCTATAAAATTTGAAGAGTTTCCTCGATCCAGGATCCCATTATCAGATCCTGACCTGATGACAATGGAATCATCTGGGAAGTACTTAACAATTTTCCACATCGACCCAAGCGTCTTGGAGTAATCGGGAAACATTTAAAAAAAGATTCCAACGAGTTGAGAAACTCCTCCTTTTTTGGAAATCGGTTAAAAAAAGGAACCCACGAACGTTGTTCGAGATCTTGGACAAAACAGCTACGATAGACAGCCTTAAATACAGAGAAATGGCGCAAAATTGTAAAGGAAATGCTTCTCGAGCTACAATCCATAAAAAAGTTGGTTAAAACGACGCAAAAATAAGACATTCTATTTGTATTTAAGTCAGCATCCCTAATTAAATACCGTGGGAATGTCCGGTAAACTTTGTATTCCTGTAAGAAATATTTATTAGTGAGATATTTGCACCGCTCGGACTGCTATTCTCGTAACATAAATACCAGTTATCGGCATCGCTCCTCTAATCTGCTTATTCCGGTCCAAGCATAAGTTATTGGCACTTTGCTTTAATATTTGATATGAAATACGAATAGCAGCGAAATAGGTACCTACTCTGTTCTGACAGCGAATGAATCCTAACATCATTTTGGAATCTATTTGAAGCAATAAACAATTTGAAAATTATTATTGGTACGCGACAGACAACTTGGAACTCAATTATTATCGTCAACCCATTTAGGTGCTTCATTTTGGCATATATTATGCTTCCATTTCATCTTAAAGTCTGAAAGTCGTTTGTAAGAATGGGCGTGACATTAATTCCACACTCAGTTTTAGACTTACGCAAGTTAAAATTTTTTATTAAAAGTATGCTCATGGAAAAGGCAAGTTAATAATGAAGATAAAAATGTAGAGATTTATAAACTCTACAATTACAACTTTAATATTGTTGTTAAATTAAAAAAAGCAACCACTGAGTTTCTGACAAGTTCTTCAGGTTGGAACGGCATTCCAACAAGTGGAAGATTCACTTTACGATTATTTGAAAAAAAAAAAAAACTTTTCTGTTCTATTCTAACTAAATCTATTTAATATTCTATCTAAATTAATTGTTAAAATTGGATAAATTGCATACCTACTTGGCTACTTGACATTAATAAAAACAGCCTTCTGTGCAGCTGCGATTGTGTGAGGAAATCGTATTACTTTGACAGCTTAAAACGTATGGTTTCATTTATCAAAGATACGGTTATCCTGACAAAATGAATACTATTTTCTAACACAATAAATTGCATGGCCTGGGATGCATTAAATCCATGTTTAAAACGTGAACAGTGGATTATTTTAATTGTACGGGCACAAAGAAACGAACTATAAATCACTGCTTCTACTGCTACTATTTCAAGTCAGAAGCATAATATTTTCAATACATTAACTACGTGATACAGGCAACGCGATTGTGTGTAATTTATGCGCATAATTTGCCGAGCCGGCGACCATTCAGCTTGCCTCAATTAATTACACTAAGAACCTTTTCCTTGAATTACTTACAGCGTACCTTTTTAAGGCGATTTGTAGTACCCCTTTAAAGATAAAACAGCAATTTTGCGAAAAATTCAAGGTTTCTTTTTTATTTATTGTATATAAACAGTTAGGTATCATATAGGTACCTTCTATAACAACAGTGGTGTTAGCCTAGTAGTTCAGACTTCCGTCTCCTTTTCAGGAATCCTAGGTTCGATCCAAGCTCCAGGACTCACCTCTGACGTTTTGGAGTTGTGAATTATGACCTGAACTCTTTTTATTCTGAGTCTTAACCTTGCCGAGTAATGAGATTGCGATAGGTTGAGATAGATAAATGAATAATAATTTATATTTCTACGGCTTCTATTTGCGACTCATATAGGTATTAAAGCCCAAATACTTATATTAGAGCTTCAAAATAGACCAGCTTTGGTAGGGTAAAACCAGGACAGTTGCCCCAGGGGTATAACTGCCTTCGTTGTAATTACTCTACTTTCGCGGATGAATCATATGTTATTTTATTTATCTATCGAGAGACTACAAGTACCACTAAATTGGCCGCGTCGCATGTCTCTATGCGATTGCATGAAGAGGAAAGTTGCGATCAAAGTTTTTGCGGAATAAATGTCCTATTTCTCAGCGGGGCAGCTATCCTAAACGTAATTTATATGAATTGGGCAACTATCTCCTATATGGGATAGATACTTCAAAATTTACAGCTCCACAAAAATCGCCAAAACTCTGGAAATATCGAAAATAATGTTTTTTGAATATAATAAACCCGTTTTGCTTTTTGTACTGAGAGATATAGAGTAATTTAAAAAAGTGTGGCAACTATCCGACTTTTATCTTACAGGCTAAAAACTGAAAAATCGCTGATATAATATTATTATTATTATTACACTCCTAATACGAGCTTTAGACGAGCTTAGTTTTTTATTAGCTAGCCAAACACCAATTTCATAGCTATAAATTGAAAAATGACATTCTTATCCCCTATTTAACCCCCTCGGGGTGGTATTTCCATCCAGCTCAAGAATAAATCGCAAGTATACATTTTCTTATTCACAATCCTGTGATCGGTCGAGCGGTGGACGCGGGACGTGGGCTGCTGTGTTCTCTCTACAGATTCAGCTCGCAGATTCATAATACCAATGCACGAATTTACTTTACAGCTCACTCGTAATATTTTTAACTGACTTAACAAAAGAAGGTTCCCACTCGGTAATATATATTTTTTTTTTTTTAATTTTTTATGTATGTTCCCCGATTAGTCAAAGACGCCTGGACCGATTTGGAAAATTATTTTTTTTGTTTGAAAAGATATACTTCCCAGGTGATCTCATAGTCATCAGGTCAGGATCAGATGAAGGGATCCTGGAGAAATCGACAGATATTTCCAAATTTTATAGGCGCAATTGATATACTTTGTATACATAACTAGCTGTTGCTCGCAACTTCGTCCGCGTGGATTTACTTTTTAATAATCTCGTGGTAAAGTTTTGATCTTCCGGATTAATAAATAGTCTTCGGTTCGGTTCTTGACCGGTTCTCGTCGGGTGACCGCCCTCGACCACCGACACGCCGCATCGCATACTGCCCTCGTAATTGAAAACACAGTAAGTTAAATAGAAGTTACATTTAAGTTACTGTGTTTTCAATTACGAGGGCAGCATTGTTCGCCCGCGCTATTATTTCTTTTTGCTTGGTTTCTAAGATCCGCACCGAGATGTTGAATAGATTATAAACCTTCCTCAAAAATTGGCTATCAGACACAAAAAGAATTTTTCAAATCCGACTGATACTTCCAGAGATTAGCGCGTTCAAATAAACAAACTCTTGCCCTTTATTATATTAAGTATAGATATGCAATATCATAGAGTTTAAGTATTTCATTAAGCGCATAAAATACAAACTCGTGTTGATGCCATATTATTCGTCGTACTACGAGTATAACCCCATCAGACGCGATCGTCGCTTACATTAAACCGCGTTTACGACACTCGCCGCGATGAATCCCATGAATATTATAATGCCATCGCGGCAGAGTCTTTTATTTTAACCTTATCGCCCAATAAAAACACACTGCGTTGCCGTTTTATTTGCATTTTTGATGTAATCGATTGCTTCAGTGTTCGAGCGAAAAGTAGGTTGCTATTTACCTTGAGTGCTTTTCAGGGTTTGTGTGGTTGGGCGTATATTTTTGCTGAAAGGCAAAAGTGGACTTTATCATGAGATTAAGGGGATGTTACCCAATGAAAAACCAAATTCTTTTGCTACAGTCCGCCGAACCAGAAAAATGTGTATAGGGATGTTGCCTACTCATTAAACCAATAACTCTTTTTCAAACGTCAAAACGCGTTTTGTATGGGAGCTTGTGACGCGCGTAGTATTTACAACGTGTAACAAAAGTGTGAAATAACCCTGAAGGTGGTAAATGTGCTCATGAAACTGAACAACTTTCCCCAAGGAACATAGGTCGAAATATGAAAAAAAATTTTTACCTCCCATAGTAAATCAATCAGGTGATCGTCAATTTTGTATGGGAGGTCCTATGTTCCTTGGGGAAAGTTGTTCAGTTTCATGAGCACATTCACCTCCTTCAGGGTTATTTCACACTTTTGTTACACGTTGTATATAGAGTATATCTAGTAGCGAGACGTTGTGCATGAGGCTAGGTTGCAATATGTTACAACCTAGCCTGTACCTCATATATTTATCTAAATTAACTAGGTGTAGCAAATAAGGCTTAAGCGTTGATGGCGGTATTTATTAATGTCGGAGCCACAATTGGATAAGTTTGGGGAGTCAACCCGACGGAATCAAATGGATTCCAGCGGACCTGTTTATTACCTGAAAGTGGGAAATTCCCGCCGCTCGATAAGCGAGCCGAACATTAATAACGACCTAAAGCAGAATTATTAGCCCCCGCGATAAACATCTATAATTAACTAAACGGGATAAGCAATGATAGCGTAGCTACAAAAATATATGTTCGGCTAAAACTGTGCGTCGTTCATATCCATAGCTGTAATTAATCTTTCCTAATATTATAAATGCGAAAAATAAATCAGTTTGTTTGTTACCAGTTTACCACTGATTCGATCTAGCCATTATATCCTGAAAATGAACTAACTTTTGATCTCATAAAGAAGAATTTTCTGTCTATCTATATAGTCAAAGGATTCGCAAGGGCATTTAATAGCGAAACATTTTGTTGAAATAAAGGACAAAAATATTCACAGGATTTTAAAGCCCTCCATCTATGAAAATGCAAGGATTGGTTTGAGGATTAAAAATAAAATTTTTGTTAATTTCACCAACAAATATAATAGGTATTGTGTTTATCTTTGTATCTTAATATAAAAGTCATGAAACATTATACCTCGATAAAATATTGGTAGTAAAGCCTTATAAAGTAAACCGTTGGAATATCTTAATAAAAGAAGAGGTAATTAACATTAATTAAGCACATATTTACTGTAAAAACATGTACTCTTATTTCATTCAAAAATATACAACACCCAGATTATATCGGCCAATGATAATATAGATAAGGAAAATTTCAGAAAATGCTGATACTGTAAAAACCTGCTTGTATTGAACTAGACACAAGCGGTATTCTCGTAAGATCATGTTGTGTAGCGATCCTTGCAAGAGACCTGTATACGAAAACATTCTACTTCCTATCCTACTAATATTATAAAGGCGAAAGTTTGTATATGTGTGTGTGTATGTTTGTTATTCTTCCACTTAATCCACGTGGACGGAGTCGCGGGATCATCTACTATCTCATTAAGCCACTGTATTCTAAGCTATGAATTATTAGATGATTGCATTAAGGTTTTTTGATTGCCACGGAAACTTTAATTTTCCGGCATAAAAAGTATCTTTTTTTTATACGAATAGCGGGCAAATGAGCTGGCTGGTCACCTGATGTAAAGTGATAACCGCCGCCCATGAACATTTGTACTACCAGAGGCACCACCAATACGTTGCCGGCTTTTCAGGAACTTATTGGTTCGCCCCTTGAACAACCCCATATTGTAATCAACATGGGAACACTGAATCTTATGTGTTAATCCTTGATTTATGAGCTATCTCCCAGCCAAATCGGTTCATTTGTAGTGGCGTGAAGGAGTAACAAACATACACACATACACACAAACTTTCACCTTTATAATATTAGTGTGATACAGCCAGAGTTCAAGCAAGACGTTTGCCCGTTGACCTGATCTGCTTTATCATGAGCTCACTTAGCTCTCTGGCTCCGGCGCAAATACCATCCACAAACTGCCTGCAGCCGTGTACTACACGAGACTACACCAATAATGTCAATACCTTGGATTTATGGGGCATGGCTCTAAGCCAAATGCTCCATAGACACCATCCCCTTTTATGTTTTAACAAATTAGCTGTTGATAGTAGTCTATTTCAACTTCAAAAAGGAGGTGGTTCTAAATTCGACTGTATGTTTTTGTATGTTTGTTACGCGATTCCTTTAATTATGAATTGATTTTGATTCTTTTCTTTGTTTGGTATGTTGTACTTTAGATATGGTCACATATAAATTTTATCGAATTTTTTTCAGCATCTTATATCGCCGCTATGTACGAATAGATTAGTATGGATAGACATATTATTACGTCGTAAGGCTACGGACGTAAATCAATTTGAGATTAAATCTCCATCGAGTGGCGCGCTGCGATAACAAGGGCGTGACGATGCTCGCTTCGGCGCGAGAGGAATCTGTGAAATTGAAATAAGGATATACGAGCTCCTCCTAGTCGGAGGTTACTTGAAATATAACGTGTACATTTCCAATTGTTCTCTCCGAGCTTCTGGAGGGAAAATATAATAAGCCTGGCCTAGTCCTTTGGCTACACGAACTTTCCTACGCGGCGTCGCTCACATTAAATTCTATTTTTTAAGCCCCTCTTTTACCCCCTCAGAGGTTGACTTTTTAAAATCCTTTCTTAGCTGATGCCTACGTTATATTAATAGCTATCTGTATGACGAATTTCAGCCCGATCTGTCCAGTAAATCAGTCAGTCAGTCAATTATTATTAAGGCATAGCTTAACATCTGTGTCCCCCGATAGTTGAACCCGGGCCGCGCTCCGCTCAGTAAAACGGTGCTAAGGAAATTGAAAATTTTAAATGACCAGTCAATGAATCTGTCAATTAATCTTACTAGTTTTGAAAAAGAAATAAACGTTAATTGCTAGGTTGAAACCTTTTCCAGTTACGTTACCGCGACCTTTAATGATTTTTATTTAGTTTACAAATTCAATTTGAAGTAGGTGCATTAAAGTAATTGCTTACTTAAAAGAAGTTCTTTACTCTTTACAAAATCACAGGTACAGGTACGTGGTCCAAGTTTGCGGTACAGTTGGGCAGTTGCCAAGTTGTTGCCATGCCATTATTTAAATATTTGAAAACTGTTTGAAAGGCGTCAGGGAGATTCTTCCGCGCTTTGCTCTAGATTTTACAAACTATTTGAGTTTGCAGGTGGTTGGTGGGATTTAGTCTAAACCCCTAATCATTTTGAGAGAAGACTCGTGTACGGCAGTGCTACTCAGTAAAATACAAAATCACTTCAAAAGCAAACTCACTTCACGTTGGTTTTCGAATCACGGAATAGTGGCGAAGACTGAAACTTTAATGACACTCGTCCTACAATTTACTTTTCAAAATCAATGACGAACAATGAACAACAAATAATTGTTCCCGCGTTAAAGTGTTAATTTTTTTTTTCAATAAACAGCTTTCTATTTGCAAGTCAGTTCGAAATTGAAATAAAACTTTTGATAAGTTACCTCCTTGGTTGCCATATTTCGGAGTAAAAGATAGTTCTATTTTTAAATTACACGGCAGATATGAGTTTACTGTGTAATTTATTTGGCCGCTATATATATAAACCACGACAGATATGGATTACATACATCCTTTGCCGGCCGCTGCTTGCATGTATTTGGCAAGTACAGTAATTACGATTTCTCTCGAAGAAAATTGTCAAAATGATGCTTCCAAGCATGTTTGAGAAAAATCAATTGATCGACAAACTGTCTGTAAACATTGTAGAAACTTGTTTTTTCTCATACAAATACCAGTTATTTTAAATACATACACTGGACGCACACAACGCTTCAATGTAGAGCCAGTAAATTGTTGAAGTGCGCGCACAGATGTTATCCGAACACCGAAATTGTGTTATTGAATTATTGTATCGAAGTTGTTCTGGCTCATGAATAAGCTATACGACATACGTGCTCCCTGTTCCTACTCCATTCTAGTATTATAATAATAGGATTGGGCATTCAATTTAGTTTCTGGAGGCATATTCTTCTGCGTACACTGTATTTATAAGTTGTACGGTATCAATATTGAAACCAGTTTTTCGATATTATGTTCGAAACTCATCGTAATTTTTATAACTCAACTAGCTTTAACCCGCGGCTTCGCTCACGTTAGGTTCGATTTTTTAACCCCCTATTTAACCCTCTTGGGGTTGAAATTTTCCAAAATCCTTTCTTAGCGGATGTCTACGTCCTAACAGCTACCTGTATACCAAATTTCAGCTCGATCGGTCCAGTGGTTAGAGCTGTGCGTTGATAGATCAGTCAGTCAGTCAGTCAGTCAGTCAGTCAGTCAGTCAGGCAATCAATCACCTTTGCCTTTAATATATTTAGATTAATTTATTAATTTATTTAAATTTATTAAAACTATCTTAACAGGTATCTAAGCCTAATTCGATAGAAAAGTTTAACTTTAAAAACAACTTACTAACTATTATTTTCCTAAATTTAAATTAAATAATAACAATCTTGTAACAATTAACTTTATCCTTTCTGATAACAGATGTTCTATCATCCAAACAAGCTTAGATGGTCGCTTTTTGTCTGATATCAAAGCAATTTAAGACAGAGAAAAGCGGTTCTTAACCGTTAGCGGCAGATAAGAAACCTTAGAAATATGTTTTTAACTGACTTCCAAAAAAAAGAAGGTTATCATTTCGACACGTATGTATGTAATATTATTGGAACTGTAAAACATTAACATAAATGATAATCTCTTCGGGCTTCCAAACAAATATACAAAATTTTATAGATTTATCGGATCATTCCTTTTCATTTGCGTACATTTACTTCAACTTAGAGAACAGATTTCATCAAAATCAGCTCGGTAATTTATATAATATGGACACTTTTCCCTTTTCAGTTATTCTTTATTTCGGTAAACTGAAGTCGGTTTAATTTTTCTTAATAACGTGCTGTGTTTGTCGAATATAAATAGTTTTATCACTATTAGTCACAATCTGCATTGAGTTAAGTGGGGAAAGACTTAAATGAGCTGGTAAAGCCGTTGCAAAAACTGTAATAACATTTGTAAATGCGGGATTAGTGACTTTAATTTAAACTAGTCAGAATTCGTTTTATTCAGAAAAAAATTCTATAGCTTTTGGTAGTTGTCTCTCCTACCAACCTGTAACATAACCTAAAATATATCACCCAGTTTATAATCGTAGTTTATTGTTCACAAATTATCGATAGCCAATAAACACGTAAGCGTCTGAGCAAAGCTGCTCTAAGCGCTTTAATCGCTTTATAGTCGGCCTTCGTCTTAATCGACTCTAATCTCCGACCGCGCCATACCCTCCTAGTTATTACCGCTTAACTGTCTTTAGTCATCTACGATCATCAATAGCTGCCAAATGTCTTAACATATACAAATTCGAGTGATTCTATGCCCAGAGTGTAGGTGAGTGTTGTGTTTACTACCAAATAGTGATGTGCCGGATTTATCCGTATCTGTTGGCGACTAGCATTAAGATTTACGTTTTAAAAATTGGGTCTATGAATTATTGCTTGCAGTTAGAGTAAGTTCGTTCAAGTGCATTGAAATTTATAGGCGCCTTGAGTGCGGTGACTAGGTTAAAAAAGACTCTTTGTGTATCGAACTTTGTTTGGAACCCTTGTGAAGTGCTTACGTTTGGATTTTTCTGGCGCCTAGTGGTAATTATGGTCTGTTATTAATAGTGAGAATTTGTAAGAACTTTAGATTTATGTTGTTTCTTAGCTTTTAAGATTTTGTTTTACGATCAATGTATTAGGTGCTAGAAATATGTTTAAAACAGCTTGTGTTGATTAAAGAGACTCACAAAGGGTTCATTTATTGGCGATCGTGAGAATGTAGAATTGTTCCACGACCCTTTCGTATAAATAATGCAGTAAGAACGAACGCCAGTCAGTCAACCCAGAGCACTGCAATTGGAAACAATTCTTTTATTTCCAAGACGTACCTCTCCGTTCTTCGTTACCGCTACGTCTACCTGTCGCGGTATAGGTGCACGACCGGGGTGCACGGGACGGGACGCCTACCAGTGCAACATCGAGGGGCCTTACGGTCGGGGCAAACTCTCCGCCCCGTAAATCTAGCCCCCGCTAACTCCGCGTCTCCGTCAACTTTTGCGGGACAAGTTCCCGGGCGTTGTCGTGTCACTTTAGGACCGACGCGCCGCAACAGTATCAGTTACTTTTTTAGTGGATCTTTTACCTTATTAATTTTCAATACATACAGATTTCATCTGTGTATTGAAACCATCATCATCTGGGTCAATTTCAACAAAGGCGTTTTTCTGGCCATTTCGGTGGACGTTAAGTTTTTCAAATTTAAGCTAATTAGTTTACCGAAATGAAATTATTGGCCACCGAAACAAACTATAGTCCACCGAAATGAAATTATACCACCAAAGCGACAATTTTCATCATTTTGGTGATATTTTACTCGTTTTGGTGGCTGTTTAAGGCCACCGAATCCACCGAAATAAAGGAAAAAAATGAGCATAATGAAAAACTATTTATTATAGGATGTAAGAAACAATCCACAGATAAACAAAGCAAAGCAAAGTTTCTGGGACACATGCATTTTTACTTACCAGTTATTAATCTGGGTAGATATTATTATAAAATTATTTTGTGATAATAGTACCACTATTACCGACTTAAATAAAAGTAGCCAAATAAACCAAAATAACCAAAAGTTTTTGTTTTATGAGGGAAATTACACTAAAAAATTTTGCGAGGACAGCCACCGAAATGCAAAATTCAGGATGTGATAATTAGGTATTTTTTCCTAAACTACAATCCTAGTCATGAACAGTTATTACCTCACACATAGGTAACTACCTCTTCTATCTAGAAAATAATATTAGAACTGTATAGTAACGTTCTGCACTACCGGTTTCAACAATGCCGCGTAAATTTTGCTGTTGGGAAATCCACCCATCTATCATATTATAATATTCGCTGACTATATTCTAAAACAAATTAGCATTGTCTTAGCAGTAGTAGTTCACAAGCCGTCGTGTTATCTTTCCAAAAGTCAGTTTAACAATAATAGGATGGAGCCGAAAGTTGAGCAAAGTTTTATCTGCGGCACACGCGCTGCATGCCTAATGCGGCAACAACGGAGAAACACACGGCGGATTTGATAAGCTCGATAAAACCACTTACGACTAATCCAAAGCTGAAATTAACTTTGTATTAGTTAATAGTTTTGAGAAGGTAGAGCAACTTAGCATCAAAAAGGTCAATATATATTTAAGGTCAATATATATACGAGTATCACCGGTATGGAAATTCTCAGTTTGTGCTGCAGCCAGTAGACGAAATCATAGTTGCTAAGATTATTCAGAATTTAAAGTCAAATGCTCTAGGTGTAGACGAAATATCTCTTCAGATGCTGGTATTGACATTGCCTCAAACCTTACAAGTTATCACTTCTATAATTAATAAGTCTATAACGACATCCACATTTCCTGAGGCATGGAAAATGGCCAAAATCAAACCTTTGCCTAAATGTAATAACCCTCTTAGTTTTAAAGACCTGCGACCGATTAGTCTCCTGCCCTGCATGTCGAAAATACTAGAAAAGGTCGTGGCTTATCAGGCTACTGAATATATTGAAGAAAACAAGATTTTACCAATTTTGCAGTCAGGATTTAGGAAAGGACATAGCACAACAACTGCAATTTCAACCGTAGTAGATGATATCCTGACAGCACAGGATCAGGGTAAGGGTACCTTGCTGGTTCTTCTAGACTTCTCTAGAGCATTTGATTGCATAAATACAACTTATCTTCTTTCTAAACTGTCATTTTACGGGTTCAATATCTCAACTGTGAAATGGTTTGATAGCTACCTAAGCAATAGAGCGCAGTTCGTTGAAGTCAAGAACAACGATAGCACACTTTCATTTTCCGATCTCTCTCCTGTGACTAGGGGCGTTCCCCAGGGATCTATTCTTGGGCCCCTACTGTTTGCGATTTATACAGCCGATATTACGAGTAGCATCAAACATTGCTCATATCATCTTTATGCTGATGACACGCAACTTTACATCTCTTTTGATCCTGCAGACACAGGGGCAGCGGCTCTTAAACTTAATTCGGACTTAGAGCAAATAAGTTTATGGGCAAAAAGGAATTGCTTAGTGTTAAATCCCGTTAAGTCTCAGTACATGGTATTGGGCTCTAAAACTGTTGTTAATAAAATAAACTTGATTAATCCTGAAATAAAAATTAATAATAATATTATCGAACAGGTGAAGGAAGCTCGAAATTTGGGAGTAATTTTTGACACTGCACTGCGCTTCGAATCTCACATCCTTAATTCCGTCCGAAATAGCTTTTATCGCTTGAAGTTGCTTTATAAGTTAAGGCCCTATATCAGCGTAAAGCTAAGAATACGTCTATGCGAATCGCTTGTTTTATCAAGACTTAATTATGCTGACGCTGTATATGGGCCTCGACTTTTAAGCAGGACTGCAAAGGTTATTCAGCGCGTTCAAAATGCCTGTGCCAGATTTTGCTTCAACATTCCTCCACGATCACATGTCACTCCTTACATAAACGAAGCAAACTTCTTAAAAATGGAATCACGCAGAAGATTACATCTTGCCACTCTACTGTTTGGGGTGCTTAAAAACGGAATGCCAAAATACTTGCGCGAAAAACTTATGTGGTTAACTGATAAATCAGCACGCCTTAAGCGAGATAATTGCCTGTTTGTATTGGCTACGCCAAGGCATAGGACAGCGGCTTTTAAGGGAAGTTTTAAGTTTGCAGCAACAAAGTGCTGGAATGACTTACCACCACCGTTAAGATCGTTAAAATCTTTGGCAACATTTAAAACTAAATTAAAAACACACCTTATAACGCAACAAAAATTATTATCGATTTAAATGAAATTCATTAATTAATAAATAACCAACATTTACCAAGTAATTATACTTACCAATCATTCCAGCACTTTGTATGCCCCCCGCCTTGTGTCCCATGTTATTTTATGTATAAGTATGTTTATTGTTTGTCGACTTTCTTTTATTTCGTTGGGTATATTTTATTTTACTTTGTTTTATTTTTTGTTTTCTTTTTCTTTCATTTTATTTGTATTCATACATATATATATCTGTGTACATATGTTTCCGTGACCGCACTCATGTAAGGTTCCCACTGAAAACCAGCGCTGCAGCTTGCTGCAGCATGATGCTGAGTGGGAACCCTATTTGATCATAATATGTCAATGTTTTATTTTATTTTATTTTTCTTTATTTGTTTGTGTTGATCAAATAAAATCTATTTTCTTTCTTTCTTTCTTTCTATTTTTTTTATAAAAGAATATTAGCCAAGCTGAACTTGACTTATATTCTCCTCTCCCCTCCAAAAGCTGGTGTTAGGAGTGATTACGACACTAGTGGAACGGGTGGGGCTCTAACCTGCGACCTTTCAGTTTTCAGTCCGTACCTTTAACCGTTGGGCTGTTCAGACTTAAATTGAGGGTATAATGACTTTACCAAGAAAATAGAGTCATTGATTTTTCATAATCCGTTTTTTTTTTCTGAGCTTCAACCTTTGCTGAATTTCTAATTATTAATTTCCCAGTGCCTGAAGACTAAAGTTTTTAAACACTGCGTGTTACCCGTGATGACTTATGAATCCTAAACATGGTCGCTAACTATGGACCCCATAAGAAAGCTAAGGATCACTCAGCGGATGATGGAGAGAGCTACGCTCGGAGTATTCTTGCGAGATCAAACCAGAAGCAAGGAGATCCGTAGAAGAAACATAGATCAGCGAGTTGCGAAACTGAACTGAACGACTGAACCGATTTGGCTGAAATTTGGCCCAGAGATAGATTATAATCTGGGATACTTTTTATCCGGGAAAATTAAAGAGTTCCCGCGGGATAAAAAAACCTTAATACACGCGGACGAAGTCGCGGGCATCAATCTAGTAATTAATAATAATAGTTACAAAAAAAGCTACTTTAAAGCAAAAACATAAATTCTCCTGTTAAACCACCTCAACTTCTGATGAGGGTAGAAATAAATAACGTATTCGCGTTTAATTAAGGTACAGCGATTATCAGCTTAAGAGGAATTTCGCAGGCAATATACAGGCTAGGCTGGAATCCTGTGGATTAATTTGTTAATGAATTGTTCATCTCTTGACACCGCATATCATCAATGACTGAGAATCGGTAAACTTAAAATAAAATTATTGGAAACCCATGATGAGCTGGTATATACCCATAAAAATTCTTTTCAAAAAACCGACTTCAAATGCCACTACAAAGTATAAGAATAATTTTATTTTGTACACGTGTGTTGAAATCATCAGACATAATGCTGGAACTTTAAATCGCTTGGTGGCCCTAGTAGCACAGAATACAGCACTGTAGAATGAGAGATAAGCAGCTGTTTTGTGGTTTAAAAGGTTGTCTTATGGTTTAAAAGCCGACAAGGAACTTAAAAATAAAGAAATCATAAATTCTCAAACTGTCCAGCCGGGAATCAAACCTTGGACCTCTCATGTGGGGTGCGGCCCCATCATCCCATGTGAGTTGAAACCATACCATACCACTACTGTACCATTGAGGTCGTTAATAATATGCTCAAATTCTTTATGCATCATATTTCAAATTGCTTCATTTTCAATGGTATACGGGATTAAAATGGTTTTAATTTTATCAAGTTTTAATTATCTCTGTTCGCAGATGCGAAGTAAGTTGTTAAAAATAAAGTTAAAACCGGCGCCCAAAAATAAGCCTTTAATTGTGAAAACGCAGATGTTTCGCGCGAGTTCACTTCGTGCGTAATAATCCCGCACAAATACACAAATGTGAACATATTTGTTTGTAAATTTTTGTTTTGTTACTATTATATAATTTTATTTTGTACGGATATAAATAGTGAATAGGTATTACAATTCATATAATAACAATATCTTATAACCTAATTCTGTTTATGACAAACCAACCTCAATAGTCCAAGAGTTAAAGGTGCGGACTGAAAACTCAAACGTCAACGGTTTGATCCGCACCAATTGCACTATTGTCGTAACCAGTAGGAAAGAGCAATATACTATTCAAGTTTAGCTTGGCTAATATTTTTTATTAATAAAAACTACGTCAAAGATATTAAATTAACAAGTTTAAGAGATCCTTTGGTCCGATGGTAAGGAAAGCCACCATCGGCTGAAGAGTGTTCGGCTTGGATCGATTTTGGTCCTACCGTGGTAGGGTTATACACCACCAACTTCCAAACTCCAAACTGCTACTCAGAATTTCTCTCCAGAAAAACCGAATTACTGTATTTTTGGTCTGGCATGGGAGTCCACATAACAACCACTAATTGACAGTTGGCAAATTATGGTCCATTGGGTATCAAACCCAAAACTTTGGCGCACCAAAATCGAGACACCTAAAGTTCAGTAATCGCCCGCTACATGGGATGAATAAAAAACAGTAAAGAGATCCATAATCATTCAAGTGTTTTTCCAATTCCAGCTCTCAAAGGAATAAAACAATTCACCCACATTGGCTTTTCACCCGTCGCTGCGCGTACGTGATTTGCTCTCATCCAAATGTCACGTACAAGGTAACCTTTTATATAAAACTGTTGTTAGCGACTCGAAAGCTATTATAAAGGAGCAGAATAAAGGAGTATTTACACAGAATTGTAACGTTCCAGAAAAGGAGTCGTGATCTGTAAAGCCACCAGTAAACATTGGCATAATGTGCCATTCGGCGATTATGGGAATTGTGTTTAATATCTTTTGATATTTATATGAACAGAAGTCGATAAGCCAGCCGCTTTTTCATTCTCTGATCGATTTTATATCTTGCATATAAAACTATTGTACGGTGCTGTTAGCGACCGGACTGACTGTTGTAATAGTACTGTAACAGTACACTACCATGTTAATATTCAGCCAGTTATTTGCATGTGAATCTGTATGCAAATTCCCCATCAACTGACACATAGTACTAGAGCACATGCTGAAGCCACAAATTCTTTACTTAAGAATAAAATTGAAGTGTCAATATTAGAAAAACTGATTTTCTTATATTTACACAATAACGTATGCACCTAACCCAAGCAGAGGTTTTTTAAATGTTTGTGTGTTTAAATATTTGTTTTGGCTGATCTTTAGAACGGCTAACTCGATTTTTAATAAACTTTCAAAGGCAGACAAAGGATTATTTTAGAAGATTGAATTTAAACGACCTAGGCTACTTTAATCTCGGAAATATGTAATATAAAAATAAATAAATATAAAATAAAAATAATCATATTACAGACAATATTTCGGTAGGTCACAGGTCACTTTAGACACTAAGGTACAAAATATCTATTGTATCTGTTGCGTATAAAATATAGAACTTTAACCCATCGTTTTAGCTAATTAGACTAAGTTCTATTCTCTTTGTTTCTGGTCTGTAGAAGTCTGTAACTTTTTGCGACCCTATCAGCATAGGTGTATTGATAAAATAAAACTGTTATAGCCCTTCCAGGTTATTCTAAAACAACACTCATCACCAAATGAGAAAAATGCAGCCGGCTTGCAGTTGAAATTATTATATTAGGTGTATGCAGGTGGTGTGCTTTTGTGTAGTTGTCAATATTTATAGCGAAAACAAGCTAAATCCATCAATATTTACTTGTTCAAACAATGGTTTACCCACAAGCATGGTATTCCTTACTACCGTAAGGGTTCACTCAGTTCCAATATTTACAAAGAACAAACACGTAAATATAAGTGACAAGACAACAGACAAACAAAGCAGAAGCCGCGCTCTCGACCATCGGAGATGTCACAAGTTTTTCAATATCCTTATTCCTACTAACTGACATCAAACCGCGAGACCTCGTGGCTATTTGTTTATATCTCTAACTCACAAGTACATAGCCCATGTGACGTGGCACTTATAATGACTACGTTTGCCCAGGACTTCGTTAGCGTCAGCGCTCACAGAAGAAGTCAGCGTGGAGTTAGGATTTAAAAATTTCCGACGGAACTCTGTTTTTCCGGAATATAAGGTAGCTTATATCACTCTTCAAGACCTCAAATATACCCATTCAAAAAATCACGTCGCGACCAGTTACTTACTCCATTATAATACGTGTATTTTATTTTCTTTATGGTGTAAAAACCATCTTTTTCCTTGTAGCATGTAATATCTAAACCATAACTGACAGGCCGTGAGTTTCAGTTCTAATAAAGCAAGAAGTTGAAATAAAATGAACGAAGATACAGACAATAAACTCAATGAGATATCAGAACTTTGTCAATATTTTCGCTATCGTTCGCCCGCGAGCAACTTGTGTTATTTGTTTTCCTATTTCATTCTTAGTTTTCATACTTTTCCCCAGTATGAAATTAGTTTTTAATAAAACTTTGTTTCTTCTTTACTTTTCCTTTTTATTACTGTAATAGCATGTAAATGTGTATATTCTTGATAAAGTATTCGATCAAAATTTTATCTTTTGGCGCTTAGGCATACAATTATCAGTATAGCTGCGCAGAAGATTAATTCTAATGGAGATTTCACTGCACAGTATTAAGTAATTATAAATTGACGAATGGCATTAAATTTTTGTTTTTGCACAAATGTTGAATGCGTCTCGGTTTTGTCATATCATTTTCATCATTTCATTTTGGATCTGGTTACTCCAGATGATTAAAATGAATTAATTAAAAATTTAAATTATATAAAAAAAATTAAATCTTTACTTGGTACCCAAAATATCACACTACCTAAAAAATCTTCCTGTAAATTCATAATCAACAGTTTCTAAATCCTTACAGTTTAGCTGGACAGTATCTCTGCAGCATCAAGATTGAGAATCGTTAAGGCTTGTGGTCTTCGTTTAACATATTAACAAGCAATTGAAGTAAAGTGGATCATCTTCATAATGTACATACAATAAAATAATATCATTATTTTCATTACACCAGATAAGGCAAGTCAAGTGAAAATATGTTTGTCCATGAAACCAGCGAGTTTATTTTTTGTGCTTGATTTTTTAGGGTTTCGTACCCCAAGAGTAACCAGCGGGAGTAAACGTTTTTACCTTATTCTATTGACGACGTAGAGTATTTTGACAAATTTTATTTAAAAAACAGAAACCACCACCACCTTGAAAACTATAATTACAATGAACATCATTTCACCACCCTCAAAAAGTATAATAATCGCACAGTTCACACATTCTAAAACAATTGTGTCTAAAAACAATCGTCTTTAGAATTAGAGATGCGTGGTTGAATTTTACGGAGATTTTTGTGGTATATTAATGTTAAAATAACAAATTAAAATCCTAAATTCTATTTTTTGCAAACATGTGAAATGGAATTCAATGAAATAATTTCTAGTCGGGTTTGGTCTATATCATCGGGCACTGAAAGAATTGAAATAAATAACACCTGCATCTAGGCAGATGGATTTGACTAACTGACTGGTTCGACAGTTACGATATAACTCAACTGCAACCGAACTGCAGTTTTGCAGTCGAGCTGCATTCCAAATAATGTAACCTAGCCGCTAGTTCGGTGGCCGTAGAGCCAGCAGCGTGTTATTTGATTCGGGCCCGATGGAGCGTGCAAGGGTTGGGCCCACTGAGAATGTAAAGCGTTATTAGTTACTCGACTCTTCTTCGTTAGCAAATCCAATAAGTAGATCTTTATTTTATCTTTAGAAGCACCGGCTCGCGGAGTCAGCGAATATTGAAAGCGGTGAGACTTTATAAGATTTTCTCCACAGCTGATATTGAAATTCGATTTTAATAAAAAGCTTGTGCTTGTGGTTCGCCATTGTGTTCTCTATGATTTCATGTGATATGTACAATAATGTACATTATACAAAAATTTGAATCTGCATTGTAACCTTGTTGGCCTTCTTATTGAAATGTCAGTAGGTACATTTATGAGATTGTTAAGCAACGTTGACCCAAGTCGGTACCTGGATAGTGGATGGTTGACCATATTGGTTGAGAAGATTCTTGTGAATTTTCGGTAGCGCCACAGAATAGTGCAGGTGCAGAAGATTATCCCAGCAAAATCATTTAAATAAATAGCGACTCTTGCTACCATACAATAAAGTGCAATTCAGGTCGCACAGCGTTAAATTACCTACGGTTGTTCACCTAGAATTTGACTCTCTTTCCTTGGCGTAACTCTTATCCCTTCGCACTACGTTAGCCCGTTAAATTGGCCCATCGGGACGGAAAGCGTTGTTCCTAAGATGAGTAATCCGGCTGGCCTGGTAGCACATAATAAAAGGCCTTGTTTATCGGTGTATTGGCAAGTAGAACACCATTATGGCAACAACAGCGGCAGAGCGACGTTAATATTCAGCGGGTATTTGCATACGAGCCAATATGTAAATTCCCTATCAATACATGCCTAGCCGTGCCGCCCACGCGCTCGCTCCGGCGTGGGCGCTTCGAGCCTTGCGTGGAAATTATTTCTTAAATAAAATAACAGAAACATTATTAACATAAGGAACAACAAGCCTATTTTGCTACTACGTGGATTTATTTTTCTTCTTTGGGTGCCTTTTCATTTCATCCATCGTCGGATATAGGCCTCCTCATATTGGGCTTTCGGTGCGATGCTAGTCTCATCCAAGTTTTACCAACAAACTTTATGATGTCTCGGATCAGCGCGTTGGTTACACACCCATATTGCAAGGCAAGAGAAACGTGGATTTAGTGTAATTACAAATCAATGGGAACTTGATTTTCCGGGATATAAAGTAGCGTATATTACTTTTCAATATGCCCAAGCAAAAAATAACTATTGCGGCGTGATTGAAGGACAAACTAACAAGCCTTACTAATATTATAAATGTGAAAGTTGTTTGTTGGTTTGTCCTTCAATCCCGCAGCAACGGAGTATCGTCTCGATGTAATTTTTTGTATGGGCATAGTTGAGGACCTGGAGAGCTTGAGAGTTACATGGGCTTACTTACATAGGCATACTTTTTATCCCTGAAAATCAAAACGAAGTTGTGGAACATCAGCTAAGAAGTAATCATTATTTAGATAAGTGTAGTTTATATTCATCCGAATAACCATTATCGGCAGGATTTTCCACGCGATGTTTTCTTCTGCTAATTTAAGTTTGCTCCGATAATATAATTTCAGCTTCTCTCTTTAAGTGTTTCGCAAATGAATGTGTAGTTCAAAGGCGGAGCAAATTACGTTAGTCCAGACTCTCTCTGTCCCTTTGTAATTAACTAGCGCGACTCACCGCAACACTATTACGAACTCCTTCCAGACGCCGCGAAATGAGAGTTTTTCTAAACAGGCGAGGAAAAAACTTTACATTGTGCAGAAAATATTATTATAACGGGAAAACTAGCGAAAAACATGCCGTGAGCCTTGTAACAGATGACGCTTATTGTCGCCGTATATCATTGCTAAATACATCAAGTTTCTCCGTGAAAACACTGTCATGTTGTACTGGAATATATTGTGGTTGATTAATTAGGTACTAAATGTTTTATGGACAAGATAGCCAATTTTACTTTTCCTTTAAATCCTACTCCTACTTAATATTATAAATGCGACAGTTTGTGAGGATGGCTGGATGGATGGATGGATGAATGAATGGATGCTTGTTACTGCTTCACGAGACAACAAATGAATCGATTTGATTGAAATTTTGAATGGCTTATGAGCTACTAATTTCCCGGGATAAAAAGTAACTTATATGTATGTTAATTCTGAGTATGACCCAAGATTAACACATGGGCTACATTAAACTTATCTAACTTAACTACAAGGACGTCCGAGTGCATACATTTATTACTATTAGATTCATCACGAGATAATTGTATTATTAGCAAATAAGGATAATAACTATATAAAGAGAGAGCAGGTGCAGCAGCACTGATGATCCTATTTCTATTACGAGTTCTGAACTTATCGTAAGCAACAGTATCTCAACCTAATCAAATAGTGGATAGTTGTATCTAAGAGCAGCGCACTTCAGGCGGTGCAAGACCGAGGCCTGTGGAGGTCCAGCAGTGGACATCTATAAGTTGATGATGATGATGTATCTAAGACCTTATTTCATTAAATTTCATTTCATTTTATAAAAAAGCTACATCGAAGTAACCGCTTCTTATTTTCAGCTGCATTATTTTTAATTTTTAATTTTATTAAAGACAAATAATACAGCTGCATTATTATAACACTTTCCGTTAAGAAAAAATAACTGCTAAATAATACTTGCCAGCAACTCTTCCCCACAGTGTCTGCTTTTAGGAAGCGAGTTTTGAAGGTATTGAGTTTTTTTATAATTCATGCTATTTTCCAAAAGATAGATCATTTCTGTAGGATAAAAAGAAAGCAGAGTTATTTTGAAGTTTCTATTTCAATTAATGAATTAATAAGGCTAATAAGATCGCGCGACAGCATCGTTAAGGGGTGTTTTTTCGTTTCCCAGCATTTCTCGGCATTGGCTCGTCTCCAACATTCTCCCGGACAAGTTCGCCGGAGAGTAGGTTAACCCCGAACTTTTGAATATCTTGGGGTTATCCGCCGACATATTTCACATTTATAGCGCCATCTTGGCCGTTTTCTTACACACTTTATAACGTTTTGCGTCGAGCTTAATAAAAAAGTTTTTTTTTTATTTGATGAAAAGTCAGTCATAAGAATAACTGTAAATTGTTCTATACTATTCTAAGGTCACGATAGGCTGATAAATAGTCACGGTAGAAGTCAATCAATTTAAAAATTATTATTAAAGTCAAAAGGAAGCTATTTCAATGTACAATGTTACAATCTCGTGGAAAGGTGAACTAAAAGCCGATTACTTCCGCAACTTTGTCCACGTGCCCGTATACAGAAGACAATATTTCAGTCAACATTCCGTCTGATGATCGATACTAAGAAGATGACGAGGATGTGCTCCGAGACGCTTAGTCCGGAAAGTATAGAGTTGACCTAGAGTTGACTCATTTAGACAACCTTTTCTTACTCGCAGTGTGTACTCAGTAAGGCATCTATACTAATATTATAAAGAGGAAAGATTTTTATGTAAGTATGTTTGTAACGAATTGGCTCAAAAAGTACCGGACCGATTTGGCTGAAATTTAAAATGGAGATAGACCATACCTTGAATTAAAACATAGGCTACTTTTCATCCAGAAAAAAATTGTAGTTCTCGTGGGACTCCAAAAAAACCTCAATCCACGCGGATTCGAAGGATTCGAAGTCGCGGATATCAGCTAGTTTCTAATAACGCCATTGCTAATAAGAAAACGTCAACAAAAAGGTGTGATGTCTCGTTTTTTCGTCTACGTATTGACCAAATGTTCAATTTTTGTAAATATTCGATAATAAATATCGCATATTAACAAAAATTTAACATTTTGCGTATCGAATATTCTGCATGTAGACATTTATTTGAATAAGAATATCGAAGTATGTATCAAAGTTATGTATTTCCCCGCTTGAGTGGAGGCCTTTATGCTATCGAAATGCGGTAACCTAAAAATGAATGCTCCATCGATTTCTCAAATCAGGGCGGAGGTGGTTCCAAATGCTTGTCATTTTTCCACGCCGTCGCCTGCCTTACGTGCGATTATGTAAATAACAACCTATACAGCTTTGGACCTTTTCACCTACATCAAAGAAAGAAACAGGCCCTTTACAAAACACTTCTTTTTTAGTCTTCCGAAAAAAAATAACCGGTCAAGTGCGAGTCATACTCGCGCACTGAGGGTTCCGAAACTATTGATCAATGTATTAATTAGGTACCTACCTACTAATGACCTTCTAAACGTCAAAAAGAATCAAACGAGTCGAAACTCGATGGGGTTACGTCGTTTCATTACAGAGTTCCCATAAACGCCTTTCGGCTTCATCATCAGAACCTGCATATCATTTAGGACTAGAGAACTTGTCAAGACGAATTAAAAAGCCCAAACTCGATGGGGTTGTGTAGTTTTCTCACAGAGTCGCCAATCCATCTTTCATCACATTATTTGTCTCGTTGGTCTAGTGGATGTTCTACTGCAGATGACAAGGTTCCATTATATCTGTACCTCAGAGAGCATATAAAGACGTTGGCTTTACACCTAATCTCTCTCTCTGATTTCCGTATCATTGAACTATGAATTGCCTATTACTACTATATTATTTTGGGGTTGACACAGTATTTTGATAATACAAAATTATAAAAACAATTTAATTTATTCATTAAGTTTATCTTACCTATAAAAAATGTGAGTAGGAGATACAAACTTTGGAATTAAAGTGACCTAACTCAAAAATTGCAATTTGTGGGAAATGAGCAAGACTTCAAAAAAGTAGTGTTGAGTAAAATTGAATGTATCTCTGCCAATAAAACTATTAAAAAAGTTAATTATCTTAATACTTAATCATCTTATACGTATGGATTGGTAATACATATTATATTAAATGTTAAATACATTTTACAACAACAGAAGTTACAGGAATTTTGAATTAAATCACATTAATTCTAAAGGTGATATATAAACATAGCAAAGGTTGACATTGAGCTTACCACACAGTGATTTGAAAATAATGCCTCAGCCCTCAGCATATCAGTTTAATAACATTTCTTTGACTGCAATTGGCACCAATAGGCATTCAACATTTTATCCTAAAAATATATAATGTCTCAAGGTAAACACAGAATGTATATGAGCTTGTGACACAATCCTAAAAGTTGTAGGTTCTCTGGGTTGTGTGGAGGTACAGATATATGTATGGATTCTTCATAATCAATATTATCCATACTCAAGGAACCAAATATCAACAACAAAAAATTGACATTGTGCTGCATTTACTTCTGAATATATTATCTCTTCTAGCAGCAATCCAACATGTAGTGCAAACTCTAGTAATAGTCTGGTATTCTGGTAACCTGAAATAAAAATAATTATTGTTAAAATAATATAAGTAACTGGTAAATTGGCAAGCTAAGATTAAACTCTTAACAAATCCTACATCAAACTTTTCAACGAGACAAGTCAGGACATGTTAACTTGTCATCGTACTAAAGTCTCCTATAAGTGTGGGGAGTGCACTTGCAATTAGCTGGCAGCAAAAGTAGAATGTGCTTCTATTTTTTCTATTGTCAAATGATTATTTAACTGGCCTGTCCAAAAAATTATAATGCACGCCAGTTTTGCAAGTTACTTAACAAATGCCTTTGCATTAATTAGGCTTATCTCTGATTATATTATGATATATTGTTGTACAACACATAAATTATCTATACTTCTATATAATATTGACATGAAGAATACCTATTTAAATAAACTTGTTGAAAGAATTATTATAATGGTATGGGACAAAATTTAGGTAGCATTATTACTAATTAAAACAGTAACAATAACAAGCTAGTTTTAACTCGGTCTTAAGTCTGAGACTGTCTTCTATAGATAGGCATTTCTATAGTTAGATGACTGCATGAATTTGGGAGTTGTAGTTTGAGTTTCCTTTTCTAATGCTTCTTTGCGAGAGATTAAAATAAATAAGTAGGTACTCACCGACATTGGTGATGACGTATTATCCATTGGCGATGGAAAACACTGATTCAGTACTAATATTGTAAAATGTAATATAACTATCCCACATATAAAACAAGAAATCAAATGTTATTTGTCTCCAAGAGAATATAAACCATTTAGTATGCTTATTTGTGCAAACTACTATTGAACTTTTGTTTGTTTGAATTTGGCTTTGAAAGTTTGAATTTTGAACCAACTTTGAACACCGTAGACAGCTGTCTACGCCTCTATGAAATCTATGCTATGATTAATACCTACTGGACTGGCTGTCTCTGCAGGTACCTACCTACCTAGACCTACCTACCAATGATTAGATACCTTAATAGTTATGAATCAATTTGAAGCACCACATTTGACATACGAGTGTCTCTGGAACTAATAATATTGCAAATGGTGCACCGACCGCCATAATTTTATTAACTAATATAAATAGTGAATAAGTAATAGTGGAGAAATAAATTAAAAGTAATTGCATTTATCAATGCAGTGTCGCTAACTTTGTTATACCTATACAAAAGTTAGCAACAAATCAATACTTTCAACTTGAAATGTTATAATTTTTGAGTAGGATTTTATTTTGATTTTAGTAGTAGTGAGTAATATTTTATTTATTAGAATGACATACCTACTTAAATCTGTAACATAAAAAGTAAAATCAAAGTTTATAGGTAGGGAATGCGTGTATGTACCTACTACTGTACTAATAGTACTAGAATTTACTAAATGACATACAGCACAGCACAGACCGCAGCCTGTCCACTGTTAATCATAGATTAATTCTAGAGGTCAGTGTAAAAAAGTTGTAATAATAATCTGTAGTAGAAAAAAAAATTCTATTAGTTTTCTGTGAATCTGTAGTTGTGACAAGTGACATGTGGACGTGACGCGTTAAAAAGTTAAGCTTTGAACAAACTAACGGACACGTAAGCCGCGGCTGGATAGTAATTTCCATTCATGCGATCCTTGAGCGTTCGGATGTCCGATAGAAATATGGGCCTGCTGATCTCAAACGACTGTGCACACTTATCAGTCGCAGCTATAGTCGCGGCATCCGATAGTTTGTTTTAGCCTTAGCGTTGCAATTAATTTAAAAGCCATAGTAAGTTATCGTTTTTTTTTGTTTTTTTTTACTGTTTTAGGTACTATTAATGGTTTAGAGGTATCAAAATCTCCGTAATTTGCAAGATTTTAATACTGGTGTTTGTAAAATATAACGGGACTTACTATGAAACTAAGAATTAGGTGTGGAAAGAAACGATTTTTGGAAGATGTCCCTTAATTTGTTTTAATAGTGAGAAAGCCGTGGTTTTAAAGCTGTAACTTTTCACTGAGTTAAGCTATAAGCTTGATATTCTTAAAACACTACGAGACCATTGAACTTTATATTCAGTATAAATTTCGACTTAGTATCATAAGCCGTTTTCGAGAAAAACGGTGGTGACACACTGACAGACAGACGGACAACGGAGTGATCCTATAAGGGTTCCGCAGTTTTATTTCGGAACCCTAAAAATGGACCCATGACAGACGGACAGACAACAAAGTGATTCTATAAGATTACTTTCAAAATTCGTATTATTTTCCTTTTTGGATTTTAGCTTAACTCATAGATAACTTGTAGCCGAGGCCTATTCCTTCGAGTAATTAATAACCGCAGCCCAAATTTGCCCCCGAAGATTGTTATCCCTGTATTGCTCGGCCACAAATGACGGGAAAGCAATCATGAGCGACAAAGGCCGAAATTGCTCACATCGCAGCCAGCTATTGTGCCGCTGTACACAGTAGCCTGCGACACACTACGAGTAATGGTTTGCACCAGAGCAGTGATCACCGGTGATTCTCCGGAGAAAGTAATCGGTGAAAACACCGGAGAAAAATCGGTGTTCCACCGGTTATTATTGAATTATAACTCAAGCAATTTTATTTAAATAAAAAGAAGTTTGTTGTACAAAATTGTTTATTATTTAATAACATTTATTCAAATACAATTACTTATCATTATTTCCTCCTTCCTTAAATAATAATTATCATAATAAAGTAAAATATTTTATTTCTTAATGTTTTTTTTTATTTAAAACCTTTACAATACATCTAATTGTAATTCACACAATATCGAATGCATTTAAAATTCCATTGCTTTGTACTAGAACAGTAACAGTTAAAAACATATTTTTAATTGATGCTAAATCTATGTTCGAATTCACCGAAGATCTCCGGTAAATCTCCGGAGAATAGCAAATTACCGGAGATTTTCTCCGGTGCTTGAAATTTTGTTCCGAGCAAACCTTTAACTACGAGTAATCGCAAGTTCCAGAGCGTATTTATTTATATTGGATCTTGCAGCGGCATCATGGCTAGTGCTAAAGATTTCTATACTTTTGTATATTTTTAATTTTGTGTTAGGTATCTATTAGTTAATATTCGTCTTCATTAACCATCTCCTTTTTTTACATATACAGTAGAGGAAATCCTCATGGACACCTAAATTGGGTGTTGCGGGACTCTTACCGGCTAAAACCCTACTACGTGTACTCGCCTTTCAGTCGGCAAAATGGCAACGTTATTGTCTTTTTACGCCCTTTCTATAGTTATTGGTCTTTTTTTTTCTTCGTCTTCCTTTTCTTTTATAATACTCTCAATGTATTCTATGGCAGCCTTCCAGTTTTCCTCCGTTTTCAGAATTTTATTTATTAAGTTTCCAGTATGTATTACTCCTATTTTAGTTATAAGTTCTTGTCTTCTACAATCCCATTTTTTACATGCAAATGTGGTGTGCATTGCATCATCAGTTTCTCTGCAATACATTCATTTATCGTCTTGTCTTGCGCCAATGCCTGCAAGCAAGTAACTATCAACCATCTGCTGAATAAAGGTCTCTTGCATAGACTTCCACAGGCCTCGGTCTTGATCCGCCTGCAGAAGCTCCCTGCGACAACCGACAAGTTATTAGTTTCCTGTATTTTCCTTCTCATAACATAGGTTGTAGTTATCATAGTAAAAAAGATAAATGTGAAAGTATGTATTGTCCTTCAATTACGCAGCAACGAATATCGACGTGATTTTTTTTCGAATCTTGAAACCTAACTTCACGCGGTTGAAGTCGAGAGCATAAACTAGTAAATTTTATAGTTAAAGAAACATATTATATCTAAAGTTACCGCAGTAAACTTATACTATCATCACGGCTGCTTGTTACATATAAAACCCTTCAATTTGCACAGCAAATAATTTTATAATGGCATTTCTAAACCCTGAGCCATCTCCAGCCGAGCGTTGAAGGATTTGCACGATGCTGAGAGATTTTCACTTTGTTGCGAAATAGGTGAAGCAATCTCTTGAGGCTCTGTGGTGTAAGCCGCCGCTGCATAGCGCACGTCTGTTGACAATCCTATCTCATTCGTAACAATATTTAAATATGAAAGTGTTTTTGTTTGTTTTGTCCTTCAAGTCACGCAGTAACAGAATTAAGGATCGACTTGATTGGTCGCATGGATTGGCTTCATCCCGGAAAAGCAAAGAGTTTTTCATTTATAACCTACTAAATGCGGTTGATGTCACGGGAAAAACTGAAATAAAAAAGAAAAATAAAATAAAATAAAATACAAAAGATTTCAAAGACAAACTGTTTAATATTTATGGAAAATCTAATAATAGTCTCCAAAGCGATCGTTTAGTTTAGTACGCTCTATAATAGAACTTAGAAGTAATACCTACGTTTTATTTCCGGCTATTGCCTATTTACGAGTTGTAGCAAGCAATAAAAATACGTCACAGGGCTTACGTCAAATTATACCTTTAAAAAAAATTTAAATTTCACAAGCTTTAATTTCTTTCACGTAACTTTTCACCAACTCTATATTATAATCACGTTCTCAATAGTAAAGCTATATTGTGTTATTGTTTAGTACGTCTATTCTAGATAATTTTTTTTGTGAGGCACTTTATACGGAAGCGATTCTTTGTCATGCAATATGTACTCTAACCCAATTTGCTATGTCAAACAAAGCCTTTTAACTGTTGAAAAAATAAATTTCAGCACTAACTCGTTCTCCGTAGTGATACAGAAACATTGAACTTCAACCCTTTTTACCCGACTACGATAAAGCCAAAAAGAAGTATTATGATTTTAGCAATCTATAGTATGTTTGGCGCAATTAATAGTGTAAGTAGTGATTAAGGCATCTATCCCCAACTCGGGAGAGAGACGATTTCAATGGAGTAGACACAAGCGGCACAAGTTCGTGTTCTTTGGCAATTCTTTGAATATATTATAGGCTATAAGCACACTTTCATATTTACAATAGAATTTATTTATTTGCAAGGATCTATCAATAAAATCTAAAACAACAAAAGTCAGTTTTTTCGTAGTTACGTGTAAAAGCAACTTTAAGACGTTCATTATATTATTAGTTATATTTTATTATCAGTAAATACATACTTTAAATAACACATGCCCTATAATTTTCTTGACACCGAGTATCTATCGACTGCGTGATGTATCGGTAGGCCAATCGAACAATAATAGAAAACCCCGGAATAATTGTCCAATTTCTGCACAGATAATAACACATTGCAACATTATGTGGGATTCATCAAAAAGATTAATCCTGCCCAATCCCATTGTATTGAACTCCTATAATAATGTTAATCAGCAGATTGATATTTTCGCGGTATTTATTTATTCAGCAAATATTAGCCAAAACACACTACGCTATATTCATTTCTCACTCACGAGAATCTTTAAATTATTGCTGTTGTTAGATTCAACATCTAAGGATCCGGTGTCGGTGTGAAACGTGCGAAGAATGTATCATAGGGGTCTATTTAATGTTACGTGGTGGTGATACATAATATTTTTGGAACGGTAGCTTTCGTTTTGGTAACGGTGCACCATCAAGATTTCTCTGGTTTAGCAGCCTATGGTTTTTTTTATTCGTTATCATCCACAGAATACATAATAATACTATCAACCGATAAAACTTCACAACTAGTCTCCTGACTTAAACTTACCTTAGTCTTAAACTGCCTAAACCCAGCAAATCTTCTAATGTCGTTGGTCCAACTTACTACTCCGTCACCTTGGGAATCCAAAGACCATCAATTCTTGAACGATGTACCCCACCCGCTGCCACTTTGACTTTGCAACTAGAATAGATTATGGCTTCTTTGTCATCTATTATAAAATTTGTTCTTCTATCTATTTCATTGCCTATTAAGGCAATTAAAATTAAGTCGCGTCATGGAGTCTTTAGAGCCTTAAAGATCTGGTGGCAGAAGAGCTGGTTCATTTTTGCAAAAAGAATCAGCCTGGCTGTTAAATGACGAAACAGCAAAAATATTGTTAAGTATTGTACCGGGCGGGCATAATAATTTTTATTGTAACATGAATCACAATGTTGTGCTAGCAAAATATTGTCATTGAAAAAATAATCTCATGCCTATTAATATTTTTACATTCCTTTTGATATATTCTATTTTACAAATCTCGTTTCGTATGTCTGCTGGCAGTGTACAAATTACAAAAGTGTTTTTATTGCGCGAGGAGGCGAGTACGAGGCATATTTTATGGCAATATTGGCGTCGCGCCGGCCGTTATGCCCGGTTTTGTCCAGTTTTATCCAGTTTTATCCAGCTCTGTCCAGTTATGACCATTGTGATGGACCTTAGTAACGGCCACTCGCCATTCCGCTACACTGTCTAATTGGAGCGAACATTGTAGAGCGTGATATTTCCTAGCTGGGTTGCCAAAATTTTTTTTCAATCGTTCCATTGTAAAACTTGCATAGGGATACCTCTGTTTACAAATTGCCCTCCTTTCTATGCCCTGCAAGATAATAGTAATACCTTATACTTTTCAGATCTTTTAATGTTACAGGCTACAATATTTGTTTTTAAAGACATTTCCGCACAATAAAAGTTTCCGATATCTTTAGATAGTCTTCTGATATAGTTTTTTTTGATAGATAAAGTTTTTAAATATACTATGTGCCTTTTACGAGTATCACGTCCAACGATACAGACATAAATAGATAACAGATAGTACCTATTATAATTCCGCATTTATTACAAGTTTATCATTTGAATGCTCCGTTGACTATCGGTTAGCTCAGGTGGCAGCTGATCACGAAGTCTTGGGTTCGAGTCTCAGTTGAGCCAAAAAAAGTCATCGAGTTTTCTAACAAGAATTTCTCAGTGTCACTTTATGATCGGAAGTTGGTAGTGTCCAATCCCCTTAATGCCTAGGAAAGTACTTAAAAGCATTAGACTATTATGCCTGCCTAATTTTGCTCCGTTCTAATCATCGTCATATAAGACTATGAGAGTGAGAAAATAGAGAGATAACCTGGGTTTGCGCACACACACGTACAATCCTCCTCCTCTCCTTCGTAATTGACTACATTGAGGGCAGCTGTCTAGGCTTAGTCAGGAGAACGTGAATATATCTTACGCAAAGTAAATAGATTTGGTTAAATCATTTTAATAATAGTAAAATACTATGACACATCATTAACTGGCCGTCATATTATACTTAATAGTAGTATTAAGCCCAAAGTGAAAATCGCAGCATGCTTCCGAGCATTGCCGTCATCGCGTCAGTTATTGAATTGTGATGGAATGAATAATGCCGGCCATTCAGTAGCGCCATTCGCTCGCTGATTTCAGGCAACCTTTCAGAGAGCTTGTATTCTTCGTATTTATTGCCGACTTAATTATATATAATTGTATTTGATTGCTGAGATTTATATGTAAAGCTGTCTAATAAGTCAGTCAAGTTACAAAGTCTACACTTACAAAATATGTACTTTAAATCGTAAATCATTTATAGCATTGATCTTAATTTGCATCGCAGTAGGCGAAGAGGTTGTGAAATTATCTTACTAACAAATTGATGAATAAAAAATTCGTCATCGCGGAATATATCCCTAGTTACCACGGAGGAAAAAAAAATTTGGGGCTATATACTTCAAGGTAGTTACTGTTAATACTACTGCGGCAGTATTTTAGTGCATAACAATAAAACTTTAAATTATAATACACTAGTTGATACTTCGTTCGCGTGGACTGATGTTTTTTAATTCCCATGTGAACTGTCTTATTTTTCAGTGTAAAAAGTAGTCTATGTCCTATTCCAAACTATAATCTATCTCTGTGCCATATTTCAGCCAAATCGGTTTTGTCGTTGCAGCGTGATTGAGTAATAAACATCCGTACATCCAAACTTTCGCATTTATAATATTAGGTATTTAATACTAGCTGATTATAGGATAATAGGATAAACAGCAAGAAGCCAGAAGGTATCATATCCGATTCAATAATAATAATAGAAAAACATACATGTTGGAAAGTGTAATATGAAATTCAATATCAAAGATGGTCGTAACGTCTCACTCAATATAAATAATATTGTCATGGTGGAAAAGTACAAAATTGCACTTTTCCGTTCCAATACGCCTCAATATGATACGAAATAAGGTCAGCGGAGTGCAATGAATCGACGGTCATAAGACACATACAGACAAAATGTTGTGAACTTTAAAAGGGATATATTTCACATGGGCAACATTTCCAGCTTCGTGCTTCTGGCTATCATCCAAAATATTTATCTGCGGAAAAGGAGGTGGGTTGATAAGGCAACAAAATCCGCCCCTCATACACTCGAAAAAAAAAGTTCCAGATTCCGACAAATTGTAAATGTATTTATATATATTGAAGATATAAACTTTATTTTAATATAAAGTTTAAGTGATAAAAAAAATTGTAAGTTACAGAAAATATTACCCAAAAAGAGAGTGTTTCTTTTACTTTTCTTACATTTTCATACATTTTAGTCGTTTTTTAAGCTTTAATTTAATATTTTAGAATGAGGCGCTCCATGAACCATGGTAAACGTAACTGATAATGATGCTCTTTTTTATAAGCTTTTATATGAGTATTAATTTATTTTGGTTCATGGAGCATGAATCTGGAACTTTTTTTTTCGAGTGTATGAGGGGCGGATTTTGGGCCTTATCAACCCACCTCCTTTCTTCTATCGTTCATGTCGCGCTCGTATTTTGATTCACTTACACGGCTAAACGGCTTTGTTAAAATGAACCTTGTTTGGAAAATTTTGAACTTAAAATCGCATGAAAAACTTTAGAGCCGTGTTCAGACATCGGTTTATTAGTATACAACAATGCGGTATTTACATTTTGCTCTGTAGGAAGCATATTCTAAAATCTATGAGCCTTGTGGAGGACGTCTGAATTTATCTCTCGCATAAAACAACCCCTGGTTGTTTTAGTTTGGGGTTGCATTAAAGCTGGCATATTTTGCTTCGATAACGTAAGCTATGCTGCTTTGTTTCGAGTTTGAATGAACTATCCCGTGGTTTATGTTAACTGAGCTTACTAAAATAGATTTGGCTGAAATAAAATTTATCTTATATATAATATGTTTGACAGAAATAAACAATCACGCCAATATAATCAAGCTCCATAATTTTTTTAAAACCAATTTTAAAGCTCCAATTCGTATTTGAATTAGTGTCGCACTCAGATTTAATACATTTTTTGTTTGATATTTTATTATTAGGTTAAATCCTACTATAAATAATATTATAAATGTGAAAGTGTGGATATTTGAATGTTTGTTACTCAATCACGTCGCAACGACTAAACTGATTTGGCTGAAAGGCACAGAGATAGATTATAATCTGGAATAGCACATAGGATTTTTGTCCCGGAAAATTAAAGAGTTCCCGCGGGTATAAAAAACCCTCAATATGGATTGAACGAACGAAGTTGCGGGCATCAGCTAGTATTTCATATTTCTACTAGAAAAAATAATTTGGTCCCTTCTAGTGCTTTTTGTAGTTCTAAAAGAAAATCAACGTTGATTCTCTAGAAAATCTTTATTCGCAAACTACAAGTAGTAAGCTTATAGACAAACTTGAACGCCGAAGGAGTGGCTAGTCAAGTTAGTTTAAAAACTTAGCAGTTGCAAGTCTGGCTCACTACAAACAAGTTAGGTGTTTGTGCAATTTATTGTAACAACAGTGTAGACCGTGAAGAAGGAAACAATGCTTTTGAAGCTGTAAAAAGTTCGTTAAATATACAGACGTGATGATAAAATGATATACTCCTGTATAAGTTTATTAACCTTGAACAGGAAAAAACGAAACTCGTTTCTTCACCTAACTTGGTACGGTTTTAGTAATAAATAGGTTTGAAAGTTGACATGCACATCAAGAAAGATCAACGGGGCATTCTATTCCTAGCTGCTAGTCATAGTGACTAATTAATCCCATTTTAACTTCCCAATTTATAGAATGAAATCATTAAATAACACCAGTGACTTTACTTTCTAGAAGAGCTTATAAATGAACATTGCTGCTGATGACTTCAAAAAATTTAAATAAATTAACTATTTAATAAACTTCTTCTTCTTTGCTTAGTTTATGATATGATTTTTAAATATTATACACTAAGGGCTGATTTCAACAACGTAAAATTAATCCGAGCGTAAATTGGATATTTTGGCAGATTTTTAATACAAGAACGCTTAATTAAATCCTCGGTTAAACGTCACTCGACGTTGGTAAAATCGGCATTTATTAAAGCAAATTTTGTACTACCAACGGTTAAAGCAGTGTTATTTGAGCATTGTTTTCACATTTCATACAATGTAAACTTGAATGTAATTAGTTTAAGGTTGTCATATCAAAACTGAAACGATACAACAACAAACAATTTAAGCATTGGTAGTATAGGCCCAGTCCAAAGCTTTACTAAACGCCGATGTCACTTACGTCTAGTGACATTTAATTGAGGACTAAATTGGGTGTTCTTGTAATCTAAACTGCCTTGATTAAAGCTTTCACAAGCTTTTAGAATATTGTGTAGAGCTTGGTGATACAAGTGAGTGGTTATAAGCTATAGTAACAACTAAGCCTCTTTTATAGTTTACGTTACTTCTAACTAGCGGGAAGCTTCCCTTAATGAGTATTTATAACAGTTTCATAGAATACACTTAAACGAACAATGAAATCATAAACACAATATTGATAGAAGGTATTAAAGTTATATTTCATTGTGATTAAAGCGTTAATATTTATACCTAAGTGCTTCATGAAAGTACAACAATTCCGAAACTGCATCAAGGTGAAAAAATATAAAAAAAACAAATGTGATAAAATTGCCGGTAGTCAGCAAATAAAATGAATTTATAAAACGAATCGATCATAAAAACCGTCAGAAGCACGCGCTTGTAAATTATAAAAACAAACGCCGGAGCGAAGTTAGGCGCTAGTTCAAACAGTGATGTCAGTGGCAGAATCACTGCAGGCGAACTATTATGCAGACATAACGCGCTTTCCAACTAAACAAATAACTGAACGCGATATTTTAGTTTGCCAATATTCACATCACTGTAGTCCATGTAGTGGTATTCCAATTTATATTTTGTTTCTAAAGTATTGGTTTTTATCTTTATTCTATGCCTAACACCTATACAGTTATAGTATGTACGTCAGCGTTACATTCAAAACGATTAAAGTATGAATATTTTATTTTTGCGATCGATATTTTATTAAAATATATTTTTCTAAGGCGTTGTCCTTCTATATTTTATTGTATCTAGGATTTAAGAAGTAAGAAATAAGGATTAATTTTAGGATTTTAGGGAAGTGTGGCCTATTAGTTGTAATAGCGCATATCAAACGATCACGCTGGTTATGTAACGTTGACTCCGGTAACCGGATGGGTGACCGATGTTTGATATTTGGTCAACATTTGGTCTCTTCACTCCTTCCGTGCCTTTGAGAGCATATTAAGCCGTCGGTACCGGTCCCGGTCGGATTTTAGTTCTACACTAACATCTGACAATAACTGTTAGACCCATAAAATCTACTTTAAGGTGCATATTTTAATTTTGGATAAGTCAGCCCTGTCCACCCCCATATTATTATTAGTATTACTTACTAATAGCCTAAAACCTAAGACCTAAGAGTCGAAATTTCGTTCTTCTTAATCGAGTCATATGCAAAAGTTTCTAACAACCTACCGCATTATTATCCCAAGAAAAGTCCTACCATTATGTGATGTACTAGCTTTTCCCCGCGGCTTCACTCACTTTTAGTTCGATTTTTCAAACCCCTATTTTACCATCTTAGGGGTTGAATTTTCAAAAATCCTTTCCCAGTGGATGCCTACGCTACGTCATAATTTCCGTACAGTGGTTTGAGCTGTGAAAAGATTAGGACGTAGAGAGAGGAATGTTTTATAATAAGCAATGAGCGATTATTATAAATTACTTGTAGTAGGCAGCACAATCACAAAGCATAGCATCATCTATGCATCGTACTTTTCATTAAGAAATTTTCTGAAAGTCTGAGAAGCGAATTTCACGGTGCATTAATCTCAAAAGACAAAGTTTGCTATCTTTTAATTTTAACTTGTTTTTTCTCTCGGTCGCTGGATCTCTGAGCCCGCGGCATTCACTGAAAATCGGGTAATACTCCTATTTATGAAGCCCATTTATTATGATATTTATTGTTCTACATTTTCTTTTTTTCTTTGTTAATATTTTTTACCTTTTTTCCTTTTTTAATGGGCTTTTCAAGCAAAGAATTATTAAATATAAGTAAGATACCACAGCTAAATCTTAATAAGTTAATTCCATTTTAGTAATTACATGGAGTGGAATGAAAAAAGAATCAATCGCGGCTTTCATTGAATAACGTCACCAGCTGTCAACCCCAGCGAGCGGTTCATTGGAATCTGGTTTTCTTTTAATCTGTAAACTGAATTACCGGGTTTTGATTCGAATGCTATAAAAACTGAGTTAGTACTACTCGCTAAAATATTATTTAATATTTAATACTGCATTGAATGATTAAAGATATAATCCGTGCATAATGCCCAGTTACCTATATTATAACTGCGAAAATATAGATTTAGGATTGGTAGTCGCTACAAAGCAAATAATAGTAGTCATAATTCTATGTGCAAAAGTGTGTTTGTTTTTTGGTTTGTCCTTTAATAATTATACAGAAATGGAGAAAAGAATTGACGTAATTTGTTACATAGGCTCTGATTGGCTAGAACTCTCCCGCTATTGATTTAAAGAGATGTTATAATTTACAAGTTTGAGTGCAAACACAGGTGCACTCTCTATTCCCTCACTCTCATAGTCCGATGGAATGGAAACCCGACACAACCAGAGATCAGGTGCAGGACCGATGGCTTTACATGCTCTCCGAGGTAGAGACTCACCGCCAACTTCGTAACTCCGGGCTAGTATTTTTAACAGAAAAACCCAAAAAATTATTGGCTAGACCCGGGAATTGAACCCTTATCCGCAGTCGAACATGCTTTAACCACTAGACCAAAATGGCAGTAAAGTGGCATTTTAAATAAAAAGGTTTGTTGTGCCACGAGAAAAAAAATATTTACGTAAGTTCTATTATTATTAGTTAGTACCCCATAACTATTCATATTTCATTTATTTATTTATTTACTTATTCAACACACTTAAATCTATCTTTACATTATATATTATTATACTTCACCTGTTTTATAGTTCATAAGGCTCAGCTGTGACACTTGGTTAATGACGGTAATAGAAATAACGATAAAAACAGCTATTTTCCTCACAAGTGTCATTATTGGCTTACCTTGTCATTAACTGAATACCGACTTTGATAATATCTGCTCCTTTATTACTTCCAAGTCATAAGATTTTGATTGAATTACCCTCCAAATGAATTTTCTCTCTACAACCTTTACCACAGAGCACATAATTGGAAATTCGAGTCTTTAGAATGTATCTTTTCGAGTCGAATGCTTTTGGAATGCTACCCAATACCTGAAATTCATTACGAACGAGTACGTTTCAAATATATTGGAATATTTGGAGATTCCCTTAGGGGATGTTAAGTTAGCTTGTTACAAAAATAATATATTAAATTAGGAGTTTAACTGTCGCACTCAGAGAAATTCATTAAATCACATTTTATGGGCAATTTAATTATATTTAATGATTCGTAAACAAATTATCATTTGATTATGCACTAAGGAAGCCTTTTTGCTTTACATTAGGTAATATAATTTCGTGATACACAATCAATTATAAGTACCTAACGAGTAAGGTTTCATAATTACACGTGCTAAACTTCTACTAATGGACTAAAAAGGGATAGTATCGGTGTCGCGTTACTAACATCAGCCAACAGTAACGTTCTATGTTTTACATTTTCATCTCTCATGTAAACTTATATCCAATACAATCACACCAATAAACAAGGCTTATTTAATATTCCTTTTATTCGGCTCTTTTTATTTACACGTTATCAATTGTATAATAGTTTTTTCTATTTTATTTCTGTACGGTATAATGGATTACAATAAAGCCATTTTTATTTCATTTCATGATGAAAACTCAAACATCCATTAAAAAGATAACTATAGGTCTAGCGAAAAATTTGGACTATTTAGACCACCTTATTGAGCCCGAAAAAGTAAAGGATTCCCAATGGATTTTAAAATTTTATACTTTTTTTTATTTTTATTCGATGACAAGATAGCCCTTGACTACGATCTCACCTGATGGTAAGTGACGATGCAGTCTAAGATGGTAACGGGCTAACTTGGAAGGGGTATAGCAGTGTAAATTCAACCCATACCCCTAATCGGTTTCTACACGTCATCGTGCCGGAACGCTAAATCGCTTAGCGGCACATCTATGACGGTAGGGTGGTAACTAGCCACGGCCAAACTCTATGAAGTGACCTGCGCTCAGTTGTGAGCCTTTGATGGTGAGGTGATAAAGATGATAATAATAGATTTTAAACCTTTCCACGTTATTTTTCTCTTTGAATTCGGTTACAAGATGTAAAAGTAGCTCAGGAGCGAGTGGCTGGTAGCTGGCAGCAATTTGCCGCCATCGCGCGCTAAACGCCTCTAATGGGCCGCGATGAGAGATTTAAATGCGCTCACTTGCGAAACGCGAGCACAATGGAGTTCTTCTGCGAGATAAGAGAGACAGCTATACAGCTATTGCAGCACTTTACAGCGCCATAACCACGCTATAACAGTGTACATTGAGCGTAATAGGCTCTTGTTATGGCACCATTATAATATACCATAGTTATATACAATTTTTTTTTTTGATGACAAGTCAGCACTGGACTGTCACGTGGTAAATTACAACGTAATCTACGCTGGAAACGGGCTAACTGGGAAGGTACGTTCCAATGAATCCTGTTGAACAAAAATACATTATAATATGATCAAATTATAAGTTTTATTGTTTTCTCAGATTCGAAGTTCAGTTTAACTCTGAAGACATGGGAAATAATTTAGCTAATTTTGTAATAAAAACTTGTACCTACTTATTGATTTAAGTATATAGTAAAATAATATTTTTATAATCAAGATTGTATAATTTTTTTCCACATCTTTTTCACTAATTCAATCAATATAATTATGTCGATAGGTACAAAAAAAGTTGGCGTGGTTATTACAATTTCTGGAGTTTTTTTTTTGGATCAAAGCTCCAATATGACGTCACATAGATAGTATGACTGGGTTATACTCGTTCAACTCAGTCACACTACTCTACTGCATCTTAATGAACTTTAATCGCAACATAGAAGAGGTTTGAAAACTTAAGTTAGTTTTCATAACCCAAATTTTAATAATCCTTTTCTAGCTTCGCCACATAATAATATTAACCAGCCGCAAGGCTTAAAGAATATAAATCCCCAAAATGACCCAACCAGTAACCGAACGAGAAAGGTCCAGTCTCCCACTTACAAGAACACCGGATTTCCACTGCGCTAGGGACGTCAAAATAAATAGTTGACAACATTGCAACGGCAACCTTAGTCAGGGCCGGTGCTTAATACTAATTACCCATTATTGGGGTAAAACAAACTAAACAAAACACGAGTTTCGGCGAAGGCGCTCGGCTGTGTTTCCCTTTCCTAGGAGCAGACGTTAATTAAAAACGGTGAGGTTAATTAAGATCTGATTAATTATACTGTTCCAACATCAACAAGGTGCGGCGCTTATTTAAGGATATTGTTAATTAAATAGAAAATTGGAACATAAAATGTTTTACAAGAACCTTAAGAAAACCAACCTGTTAATTGTAAAGTGGAAACTCGAAGTGGGGTTTCCGAACTCGAATTACGAATTGTCTAACCGCGAACAAGAGCCTCCCGAAATCGTGAGTTGCCATACTCGTACAAATAATACTTCTAGTTACCTACTGTCCCCGATAAAAAAATATAAAATCCGTAAAAAAACACATCAAACGAAAACAAAACATTTAATATAGTCAGAAATGTCCAGTTTAATACTAGTAGGTATTGTTCTAGAAAATGGGGTCCCATTTATTTTGAGCTAAAATGATCGCCCGTCCTGCGTAAATATGCGGCGAGCGCGGAATTGATTGCACAGATTGAATTTCGATTGAAAATTATTATTTACTGGCCACCGCCGCGCTCCCGCTACTCGCTAGTTTGCTGACGCTCCGGTTTCCGCTTAGAATATAGCTATTGGAATACCAATTTTATCAGTATACTGTTCAAATAAGACCGAGCAATATTGTTTATATTGTATTGACTATTAAGCAGTAGGGGTTGACGGAACTAGAAGTTTTCGCAGCCGCAGAAAAATAAAAATCTTTACTTATGTTATAAAAGTTAAAGTGTATTTTTTTGTTGATTTCTCCTTCAATCACGCAACAACAGCTACGAGTCCACGTAAGGTTTTGTATGGGTAGGTATAGTTGGGGACTTGGAGAGTGGCATAGGCTGCGTTTTATTCTGAAAAAAAAAAAAAATAGATCGTGCGGGATTTTTAAAAACCTAACTCCACGCCATAGAAGTCGCGGGTAAAAGCTAGTTAATTTTTTAATCTATGTATGTGTGCACCAGTGTGTGTGTGTGTATCAGTGTATCTGGCACGTAAAGCCGTCGGTCCTGCGCCCGATCTCTCCCCGCTCATGTCGGAATTTCCATCCCATCGGACTATGAGAGTGAGGGAATAGAGAGTGCACCTGTGTTTGCACACACACTTGTGTACTATAAAATCTCCCACAAAGACATTATCAACATAATTGAACATATTTTATGCAGTAAAGTTACCGCAGTAAACTTGCGCTATCACGATTCACGGTTGCTCGCTACAAACTCAGGGTGTCGTTTTCAGCTGATCCCGCCGGTGCAGCCGAAACTTGAAACTTGCCTCAACAATGTAGTTATTTGCCCGCAATTATCTTTTATAAGCCTTCATGTAGTACCTATCGTTAGTTCTTCATTTTAACATCACGGGAAAACTTTTTATACGGCTTCTTATTGAGGCTGTGATTAAATAACTTTCCAGCTTCCAAACTTGCGAGCTTTTGCTGCCTAAAACTTATTTACTCTTATTATTTAATATTTTCAAAGTGTAAAGTAAATTATATAGACCAATGATGATACAGCCTAAGATGGAGCGCGCTTGCCTAGAAAATGCCTATTCACTCATTATCGAAAGGTACCTAAGATATTATAGTTTCTTGGAAAATCGGAAGTCGGAGCCTTTTGGCAGTGCATTTTGTGTTTTCTTTCAACGTGTGTTTTCTCAAACTTTGAAAGTAGTTTCTGTCTGTCTGTAGAGTCAGTCCTCTCAACCTCTCATAATTGCTTTTAAAACAAAAAGTTAACAATTCGCGGTTTTATCAGCGACGCAAGTTTGCCACAGGGGTCAGAGAGTTTGTGTAATGCTTCGTGCTAACTGTGCAGTTAAATACCGTGAAGTTGCTAGGACGAAGAAACGATTAACGCCCGACACGTACAAAGCCAAATAAAAGAAAAACCAGAGCCCTGTTTCGAGTATTTATATTGTAAGTATTTCTGTAGAGCCACAACCGCATACAAAACATTTCTTGACAATAGTGTTTCAAGAGTTTCATTATTTTTATGGCAACAGGCGTTAAGCCAAAATGCCCTTAGTACAAGATGTCATATCTCGCAATGCTTGATAGATTTAGAGCATCGAAAAACTTTACATAAAATTAACTCGAATATAAATTGTATAATGGTCGCACGTACTGTTTTTTAAAAAAAATAGTATTGATTTGACAGATTAAATAAAATATGTTTCATACCAAGTGATAAATGAAATCATACGTTAATAAATGAAACCATAATATGTTGTAAGCTAAGAAATGAATACGATTTTCTCACACAATACAACAGCCCACCACACCAGTCACCGACTTTTATTTATGGGGAGTATAATAAAGTCAGTGAGGGAGTATTTAAGAAGAGGTTAAAGGAACTCTTACTTAAGGACTGACTAAATCGTGCTTGTTAATTTATGTTTTATTTTATCTTTTTATTTTTGTTAGAAGGTAACTTGGTTGGATAAAATCGATAAATAATCATGCTAGTTAATTATTATTCGTGATTTGTTTATCTTTGTTAGGAAGTAAGCCACCTCTCCAACAAAGTGACTCGCTAGTTTGGCGAGATAGTATGTTTAGAACATTTTTTGTCTAAATATATAAAAGGTAAAAGTGACTGACTGATTAACTGACTGATCTATCAACACACAAGCAACTGGACAAATTAAGAAATTTGGCCTACAGATAGCTATTGTGACGCAGGCATTCGCTAAGAAATAATTTTTGAAAATTCAACCCCCAAGCCCTAAGTCGCGGGCAAGAGCTAGTTAATATAATTAAATAAATAATTACAAAATTTCTGGCGGCTTTGGATGTAAAATGTGGACAAAAAGTAACTGTTATAACTTTTTGCAAGTTACAGTATTTCATACTCAAAATCTATGGACGTTGTCGAAATGTAACTATTAAAGACTCGTACTAAGCCCACTAAACAGCACAATGTCGCTGAAACAACGCCCGCTCGCTGCAAGTTTAATTCGCGGCGAGTGTATTTGAGTTATAACATAAACAGTTGCAAGGAACTTGACGCTGAACCACGACAACATTCCGGTGGGTACAAGGCATAGAAATACCTTCTCATGGGTCGTAATACCCACTTCAGGGTCTTGAGCCAGATTTATTTTAAAATTCATATCAATAGGTATCCATCAACAAGCAGTGAAAGCTTAGAGGTCAGAAATGCAGTCTGCTATCCGGAACGACGCAGGTTCGACCTCCGACCGGGAATGCACCTCTGAATTTTCAAAGAAGAATAGCATGCTTCAGAGGTGAAGGAAAATATCGTGAACACGCCTGGGAGTTCTCAATAATGTTTTCAAGGGTCTGTAGAGTTTGCACATTTGCATTGGGCCACAGCGTGGTGAACTCTGGCCTTAATACCCTTCTCTGAGAGGAGCTCAGCACTGAGCTGTTGGAGGTCACTGATAACCATGACCCATCAATACAAATAATAAAAATGCGAAATTATGTCTGTCTTTCTGCCCAAAAATCTTTTGGTCTGTTACTTCTTCAAGGTGTAACCGCTTAACCGACTTACCGACTGGTACTTAATCAAGTTTAACTTTAACTGTCTCATTTTAACTGACCCTTAGTCTGGAGGCGAAGCTTTACAGGAGAGTTTTCTTATTTTACCGCTAAGCTATCAATGATTAAAGTTAAGTACCAATTATAAGTCGGCAAAAAAATAACAAATGCTTTATAAAGAGGGTTCGAGTAAAAAGTGTCAACAGCACGGGCTTGTAAATTACAAAACAAGGCAAGTGGGGCGCTAGTTCCCGCGCCCGGCCGTCACCCGCAGCAGACCCGACTGCTAACGTGTTTTATTATTTCTAAAACTAGTTCATTAATTTTTCAGTTGAGTTGAAATGATACTAACATTGACCCTTAACTAATAACTATTTCTACTAGCTGATGCCCGCGACTTCGTCCACGCGGATCAAGGGTTTTTGATTCCCTCAGGAATTTTTTAATTTTCCGGCATAAAATGATATTCTGAAGTTTCATCAATATCCGTCCAGCGGTTATTGCATAAAAGAGTAACAAAAATCTATCCACCCATTCAGCCACCCATCCTCGCAAACTTTCGCATTTATAATATTAGTAGGTTACAAAATATTATAAGGAGTATGAGGGGGCATAGTTAGAAGAGCTGATGGTCGTTGGGGTCCCAAAGTGCTGGAGTGGCGACCCCGCACCGGGAAGCGCAGTGTTGGCAGACACCCCACTGCAGCAGATTTAACATAATCTAATATATAAAAATGAAACGCTTAATGTGTTGGTAAGCGCATCACGCGTGAACGGCTGGACCGATTTCGCTAATTCTTTTTTTATTGTGTTTGTTATTGTTAGGAGAAGGTTCTTATGAAAGAAAAAATTAAGAAAATTGCGTGGAAAATTAGAAAATTTAAGAAATATTAACCACCATATTAAATTATTTCTAATGTAACCGCTTTTACAATTCAAACTTTTTTGATGTAACCTTATGGCGTTTGACATAACATTGACAGAATGCGTGCTGCAAAGATAAAATACATAGAAAACGCCTATATAATTAATATTACAATTTCAATTTAATATGGAGCTTTGGTAAGTTTGGATAGAAAAGCATACCTACACGTTACTAACATAACACTTGGTATACCTACTTGGTTATAAAGAATACAATAGTTTTCTCTAATTTACAGATGAATTTTCGTTTTTAAAAATGCTTACTTATACTTTAGTTAATTATACCAATTCGAATTGAATAATAATAGTTAAGACAGGACAACGTCTGTCGGGTCCGCTAGTTTATTATGATTTTAAATTAACTTTCTACACTAACAAGTTATTCCTATCCACTCGTACGTATCTCCGTTTCCCGTCTCCAAATAAAGTTCATATTATCCACCTGACCGGAGCTGAGCATCCAGCGGATATTGCGAGCACAAACTGGAGCGTGCCTGTAATTAGCTGTCGGGTTTGTCTTCACGTGGCCGCGAGTAACTAGCTGCTAGTTACTAGCTGCTAGTCGGTGGATAGCTGTTTTTATTGCGAACTCCTGACTAGTTCCTAATAACAACTTAACAAGTTCTACAACATGATTAAACAAGCGAGCAGAGTTAAAGCTTAGATAGACCGTGCAAATAATATACCTATTTTGCTAGGGTTATCACAAAAGGATAAGACGGATTATCTCTTCTCTTATTTTTAATATAATTATATTGTGTAGAGTACATTACTTTCTAGAACTGATACTTCTAAGAAGTTGCAGAAATTATTTCCAAGCAAGGTTAATTTAAAACAGTGAAAATGAACGTATAGACCTTGAGCGCATCGCATAGACCCGAGTTTGTCCGCTGATCTAACCAGCAACCAGTTTTGTCTATTCCTTTGTAATAAAATAAAAACTTTTAGATGATGATATTATCATGGAGAACAATATTTTCTTACCGCTGAAATGATCTTCGCACGGGCACAGATTTTTGATAGATTTAGTCGTACATATGGAAACTACGTACCTACTTACTCAAAAACATTAACCTCCGTTCACTGCAGTCGGATAAAAGTGATAGTGAAATCCACATGAGCAAAGCTAGCGTCAGTTGATATGAAATAAAAATCAGAACTTCGTCTTTACAGAGAGTTCTTCGGAGATACTTAATCTCTGAACGATGTAGGCGCTGGTACATGGGATATAATTATTATTTTACGTCAACACAATTTGCAGACGCGGGCACGTGTTCCAGGCGTGGAAAACATGAGAGCCTCTTGAAGGCCGTAAATATTTCCCAGAACAGTATTAAATCATCGCATTTTGCGTGAGGTCTTTTCGATGCGATAAAATTCCAATTAGGTGTCGGGGTATGGCTTCGGTTATTAATCTAGAAAAATAAAATAAAATAAAAAATAAAAATAGCTTTAATTTCCTTTTACATTTAAAATCTTAATATATTAATATTAAGATTTTAAATTTAAATATTTACTACTTAAGTTTAACTAAACTAATATTATGTAATTTGTGTATGTATTGTTTTGATATGTTTTGTGTGCTGTGGTAAGTGTAAGTGTAATGTGTAGTACTTCTTGTTTCTTATGTAAAAAGACCGCCTTTCGCGGTGCAAGCCTCCATCGTTTTCCATAAGTTCCTTTGTCTAGCAATTCTGTGTCATGTTTTTCCCGCTATCTTAACAATACCGTCTCTCCACCATTTGACTGGTCTGCCTGGCCTGCGTTTTTTATTCATAGGGTACCAGTTTGTTGTGTACCATTAATCTATAGATGTTATTATTTTTTTTTTATAAAAGAGTAGATAGGTATATTTTGGAAAACAAAATTATTACAAATATTATTCGTCTTTTAGAATCCGTATATCCCTTTAAACTCAGGAGACCTTCAAAGCCATAGTAAACTGCCTCAATAGCTCAAATAGGGAATATTATTTGTAGCAGCTAATTCAAAGAAAACTAATTTCAATCCTTTGGTTTCCCTGAATTCAGATCTGAAAGGGCTTCTCCTAAATATCTTATCGATCAATAACAACGATGGTCCAATCTTCTAAGCCACCATTTATTTGCAAAAGGCGTTCACCCGTTATGCCTCAACCGAAATCATAGACCCAATTTATTCCGTTGTCTCCACCGGCCGGATCATTTCTAGGACGTGTACAAATTACCACTGACCATATCTGGACCCTTTCAACCAAATCCGGACGAAAAAAAAATATTTCCATTTGCCTATTATAATAGGATTCGAGTATACCTATATATAATACAAAACATCATCAATTTATATCTGTCAACTGTTTTTATGTTTTGATTTTCAGCGTTATTTGATAAAATATATTCATTTAGAATTTAGGCAATGAAATTACTGGTCAAAATACAATTTAGTACATACAGTCGATTTCACCAGCAATCTCTTCTTCTTCTCCTTTATAAACCGATAGTCCTTTTTTGAAAAAAGGTCTCTTGCATGGACTTCCACGAGCCGCCTGTGCCCTGCGACTCCCGGCGACTCATTTGATGTCGTCAGTCTTGCTAGTGGATGATCACCAGCAATAGCATCTTACGCTTGTAATCGCTTCACCGTCTTCTCACTTGGGGTTTCCTGACCGCCTAATAGGGGGAGGGGGGGTTAACAACGCTGCACATTTCGTTATATGAAAACACTTTGAGACCTCAGAAAGCATCGGTTCTAATGAAGCTACGTGCTCCACCCGTTGCTATTTCAATTTCACATTTAATGTTGGAAAATTTTGACTATGCGTCCCACTAGCTACTTCAGCATCGCAATTTGTTAAATGACGTCGATTACTCTAGATCTTCCACGTTTTAATTTAGCTGTTATTGCGAGCATAACTTTCGCCCTTTCTTTATATTAATGAAAAAAGGAGTGAAAGTTTTTGAAATGAGTGTTGACTACCTATTCAACTTGTCCTAATTTTTTAATGAATGTCTACTGCTTGTTCATGTACCCGGCACTGCAGTTCCGTCAATAACGGAGGTAAGTTTAATAATCCAACACTCGTAATTTTTACAGGCGCCATAATACTTGCGCCATAAAATTATTTACTGGCGTCGAACACGGCGAGCAATAACAAGAACGCTTTAAAATTCAATTAGCGTACGTTATGTTGTCGTTTAATATTCATCGCTGCTCGCGGTGCTGCTCAATAAAACGTGTTTACGGCCAGCCGTCGATGAACTGAAACAAGGAGTACTATACTTATAATGATGCTCGATCAACGGGTGTAACGAAGCCAAATATAGCATACATACTAGAAGTACACTAGTTTTTATCTAAGTAACTTACAAGACTGCTAATATTTCGTAAGTTACTCAGATATGGTTGAGCGAAGCAATGGCTGGATCATGCGTCATGCTCGTGAACGGGTGCCACCAACGGGAATGGGTCTGCTTTTGCCTGCCTGTGTTAACATGTATTGAATTGTATTTGTATTGTATTAATTTTTACTTGTATTGTACTCAGGAAAATTCATCGTGGAAGCACTGAATACATAGCATAGTTTCAATAACAATTGTAAAATTTTTATTTTTTTGAAAAGAGCAACCGCCGAGTTTCTTGCTGGCTCTTCTCGGCAGGAAAGGCATTCCGAACCAGTGGTAGATTCATTGACGATTCAAAAGTGCTTGTAAAAGTTTATTTGAATAAAAAATATTTCTGTTCTATTCTATTCTATTGCGGCCTAAGTTAATATTATTTAATTCGCCCAAGACTTTATCTTGAGTTTATGTAATTTTTAATCTATCGTTTTACCCGTGGGATCACCCCTTTGAGTTAAAGTTGGGATTATATCGAGTGGAATTTCTGGAACTTCTTCATTTGTCTATTGATAAATTATAATTAAATTATCACTAATAACTTTGAGTACGTGCCACGTTCGACCGTTTGTAATGCTTCGTACTTGAAAACTTTTATTCAAGGCTCAGACGTCTAGACGCCACCACATTTTTTCGTAAAGTAACAGCTGATTCACCCATCGATATTTTCCGAATCCTACTGTAAGATAGATCTTTTTATTTACAGTATCTTACAAATGACTGAAGAAGTTCACAGGCTCACATCCAAACCAAATTCGAATCCCTCATGATGATCTTAACGACGATTCGTGCTAATGTTTCCATTAATAATAAAAAAATTAAATTAAAGGAAAATATTTTAGACGTTCTGACAGTACAAATTGGTCTATATGAAATAAATAATTTTGTATTTTGTGTTTTAGAGAGCATCTGCCATTTACCGTCACGGGATAAGACTCGGTTTTGAGAGAGTGCACTTGTGTTTGCGCATATACTTGTGCACTATAATACCTCCCGTGCAGAAGTCTAAGCTCCGTGGAGAGCGGCCGCCGTGGACGGATTCGGTCGGGAGGAAATTATTTTTTATACCCAAGTGCCATAACTAGTATAAAACGAGTATCTATGGGAACCTTAAGCCGCTTATCCCCCGCGGCCTCGTTGTCACCCGGTGCTCCTATAATAATAATATATTTACGGCTGTTACGGCAAAGTTCGCCGGACCAATTTATTTCCTTTTGTCGCGGGCACCGTAACGTTCCGGTCCGGAATTTTTACAAATAAATCCCTTGAGATTCGTTACAAAGAGTTTCATTTGCATCTTGTCGGTGATGGAGATCCCTAAACTCGGAGCCACTAAGTTAGCGTACGTTGATTTGAGTCTTTGCGAGTCTTTCTAGTCTAGTAGGAAGTAATTGTTGTTTATTTCTTACAACATACCCCATAGATGACTTTGTGCCTTTACAATTGTCATAAATCCGGCTGCGGCGGCCATCTGGGTGGAAGATATTATGCTGCACAAGTGCACTCTTTATTTCCTCACTCTCATAGTCTAATGAAATGGAAATCCAACACGACCGGAGAAAGCGCGGTCGGCTCTACGTGCCCTCCGAGGTACGAGGCTGCCACATTACCTAACCTTAGGCGATAGGTCGCCTACTTCTTAACTTCATGCTAGAACTGAGTATACCTTGACAGAAAAAAAATATTGTCTACTACACCAACGAGGCAGTTGTACAGCAGCATTCGTGCTAGAGCGCAGTCAGTGGCCCCAAAAGCTTGTACTCCAGATTTATTAAGGCAATTAAACTTGGCGCAAGTTGACAGTTTTTTCTTTGTTTCAGGCACTTTAATGAGAGTCCAGAGCCGCGCCGGATTACATTCCCGCCATCAAATAATTACACCGCCCTCCCACTTTACTATAATCACCTGTTTCAACAAGACATTGGGAAATATTTACTTTGTACTTAAAAAAAGATACTCGTAATGGTTTCTCTAGGAAGTAAGTGGATTCTTTGGGATAAAATAAATTAAGCAAAGTGTTTTTTTTTCTCTCTTTTGAATAAAAATTCTTTTAAAATCTTAATTGGTTGAAATCCCGTAATGTTAATTATAAATGGCAATGTCGGACTCAAAATTATATCATGCAAATTAATGATCAAAATTATTTCGGACCTTAATATGTATGTAGGTACTTTTCACTAAAGTAAACTAAAGCCATGAACTGATTGAAAATATGTTCATAACTAAATCAGATGAAGTACCTAATTCTTGCTTTCTTTGTGTCGTAATTTTTTGAAATTTAGATCTAGAAAAGGATATACCCGAGCTTTGTTTACCTTTATTTAACATTTCAAATTGTTTAAGTTTGCGTTTAAACTTAGGAAAATTAATAACTGTGAATCTAAACTAAACTATCTGTCAGTCTGTCTGTTGCTTTTTCTCGAATTATCCGTTGAACTTATCATGATGATATGTGGCACTAAAGTAGTTCGCATTCATTTTTCAACCCTGAGAAACAACAGAGTTTCCGAGATGTTAAAATTATAAATTCACACGAAAGAAGTCATGAGCACGAGCTCTTATTAAAATAAATCTATAAGTAAAAAAAATATCTTAGTAAAGGATATTTCCAGAATACAATAAAAAATAAATAAACTTCTTTTATTTGTTCAACTATAATAGCAACATTACTACAACTTACCTACTTGGGAGTCTGTTGTGAAAATGTCCTCCTATTTTGTAACTTTGGTGCTACGGGGCAAGTGTTCATTGCAGTCAACGCTAATAGAAAACTAAAAACTCATAGCCTGCTTATTGAATTATGACTAGTATAAAATAGTGCAAGACAGCTCCAAGGTGAATTAAATCAAACTCTGTTGAGCGAATGAATTCTTAAATTCACCCGGGTCCTGACCAATAGGTCGCCGCCTCAATAGGAACCCCCGGGTGAGCGGGAAACTTGCGCCATTGACAACTCAGCGGCACCTCGTTAAGACTCCACTGGAATTCCATTTCTCTCTTTGCAGTATTGGAAAATCAAGATTCTAAATGGTTCAGTGTCTTAAAGTGTTCACACATTCGTAAAACTGGTCGTAGCGTTCAAATTAAATTTTAATCAATTTTTAACGAACTTTTGCCAACGATTTTATCCGCGCGGAATTCGATTTATAAAAATCCCGCGGGAACCCTCTATTTTTTCGGGATAAAACCTCTATCTCCCTCCAAAACCTCAACTATTATATACTCATTCATAAAATCACGAACGGCAGATACTTGAAATTTTCATAGAATGTCTATTTTTTGCCGCTATAACAACAAATTATAAAAATAATAAAAAAAGGGATATAGGCAACGTGATTTTTTCGGCGTTTTTTGCTCTACCTTAGCAATCGCTGCTACGATGGTAAGGAAACCTTCGTTTGCAAGTCCGACTTGCACTTGGCCGCTTTTTGGTTTTAGTGGTAGTGGTAACTAGCCGCGGCCGAAGCATCCCACCAATTGAAACCTATTTTGTGTACTACCCTATAATAATAAACAATTTCCAAGTTCGAACAAATCGACGGTCCCTACGTACATAAGGACATGTCAAAAACCGAGGTTTACAGGAGAGCGTTATTTATGTTCAAACCGCTCTAGAAATAATTCTATGTACAATTATAATTATTATTTTTCTATAATGTTTTATTAGCTTTAGGAACTTTATAATGGTATTTCTACATATTTTCTTTTTTTATATTTTCTTGGAAAAACTGGTAGATGACTGTTTCTACGCTGATATTAAAATAAAAGCATGTCAGACATGTCTATGATACCTTTTTATACGCAGGAAAGAAGAAAACAGTTAATAAAATGTAATTTAAATAAAATGATTTATTAAAACGTAGAATTATGTTATAGTTTTCAAACGGATATGTTAAATATTCTAAGATCGCCACCCATGGATATAAAAAATACATCAATGAAGACATATCGCTTTATACGCGGTTTCATTCATTCGGGGTAGGACTATATTTCTTGTAATGTAAATAAAGACATGTCCTTAAATAAAATAATCAGGATTGTGTTTTATTAATTAAACAAGGTTTATAATTGAAAATAATTTATTGTAAAATAAATTTAATTCAATTTCAAAATTCTGCTAACCGTCTCATTGAAATTAGTCCACATTATCCACTTTGCATCTTAAAATTCTGTCTTTTCGTCCCAAAATTTACGTATGTGCTCCGTTGCTGCTCCTTTTGGAATCACCCAGATCTTTTGACACAAGTAGATGACTTAATCAAAATTAGCTTAGAATCAATTCTTAATATGCAGCTGAACGAGCAATCTTGGTCCCAAGCATCCCTACCCATCCGTTATGCTGGTTTAGGGATTCGCAAAATTTCCAGTGTCGCTTTACCAGCCTTCCTATCTTCTGTTCATAGTTCAGCAAATCTCATGAGTAAAATTTTAAGGGCATCCCCTTCAAACTTTGAGATTGCTGGCTTGGAAGAAGCTAGAAACGCTTTCTTAATTGCATGCCCAGGTCAAAATTTTCCAGTTTCTCCAAATTCACAAAGGAGCTGGGACGACATAAACTGTAAATTGACGTATAATAATCTTTTGAGCCGTAGTACAGATTCGGCGCGTGCTAGGCTTTTGGCCGTGGGTGCACATGAGGCCGGCTACTGGCTTCACGCGTACCCTTCGTCCAATACAGGAACATTTCTTGTGCCTGACACGCTCCGAATCGCAACCTGTCTACACCTTGGGGTTCCGGTCTGCGCTCCGCATAAATGTCCCTGTGGCAGTGATGTCGACAAGCTAGGACTTCACGGACTGTCATGCCAAAAAAGTGCAGGCCGCTTCTCGAGACATGCCGCACTTAACGATATCATACGCCGGTCCCTTGCCACCGTCCACGTGTCAAGTCTACTTGAGCCGACTGGCATTGCAAGAGACGATGGCAAGAGACCGGACGGTATGAGTTTGATTCCATGGAAGATGGGTCGGGTGCTGGTATGGGATGCAACCTGTTCAGACACGCTGACCCCTTCCCATCTACATGGAACCAACAACAGAGTTGGTGCGGCTTGTGAAGCGGCTGAAAAAACGAAAGCATGCAAATACAGGGGTCTAGGCACCGAATATGATTTTGTCCCATTCGGTGTCGAGACCCTTGGTCCGTGGGGTCCTAGCGCTATAAGACTTTTTTAAGAAATATCAAAAAGGTTAGTCGACGACAGGTGACCGAAGAGCTGGCAGCTACCTCGGACAACGAATTAGTCTCGCTATCCAAAGGGGGAACGCTGCCAGTATCTTCGGAACGTTGCCTAAAGGGACTCCTTTTAATAATTTATTTTAATTTATTATATTAATATATTAATATTCTAAACAATATCGTACTTGTAGTCTCATTGAAGCAGGAACTAAACATTAAAAAAATCACAGTTTTCTAAGATTAGAGAGTATTGTTGCAGGTCTTATGAATACTTATAACTAAAAAACACACCACTGAATCTATTTAAACTGTATCAAAACATTAATATGACACCACACGAACAAGCATCGACCCGTCTTATTGGGGAACTCCCGCCGTGAATGACGTTATGTCAGACAAGGCCGCGTCCGCACCGTGTGGCGCGCATTTTAAAACACCGTACAAAACGATATGTATAGATATCCGCATCTACGACACTTATTCGTTGTAAATATAATACTTGTTCTTATATACGATTTGTAAATGACGTTAAATACGTAATATTAAAAAAAGAAAAATATACAGGTATGTGCATATGGAAAATCTAAAGCCAATTGTGCAATAAAAAAAAAATGCCATTTTCGACATGTCTTTATGTACGTAGGGACCGTCGAAATAAAACTATCTTTATCATTATCTTTTTGGAGATATGGCACAATAAACTGACGCATTTGTCAGAGTCGTGTGAAGGTCCCTTTCACGCCAGCCTTTCGCAGCCGAAACAATCTCCAACAAACTTCGCTCCGTCTCAAGTCGGAACCCTCTCAAATCAAAAAGTTACCAGAGTACGTAATCCGCTTATTTTGCATAATCAACTCAATTATGCAGCTTCTTTTGCCTTTAAATAGTCCCTGCCCAGGCTCCCTTGTCCCAAACAACTTTTATTGTGTTCAAGGTACATAATATTTACCTAACTTTCTCTCTTTTACTTCTTCCATCTTCATTTACAAGGTTTCAAAATTGATTAAATAAATATTCGATACTCAATATTCAATAAATAGAAGAAACCTCAACAGCGCAACTGTTAAAGGTGCGGGCTGAAAACTGAAAGATCGCAGGTTCGAGCCCCACCCGTGGCACTATTGTCGTACCCACTCCTAGAACAAGCTTTTCACTTATTTGGAGGGACAAAGACACACTTTTTGAATGGATTTTACTGTACATCGCCAACCTCTATATTGTAGGAAAATAATTAATCCCATTTTTGTATGATTTTTATTAAATATGGAAGGAAAGTTAACTTATACTACTACTACTGAATTTTTTTCACAGAAAAACCCGATACCAAACTATTGGCTATTATATAAATTATTACCTACCTGATACTTTTAACTGATGGTCTTCGGGTTTCAAGGCGCTGGCAGACGCTCCAAGGCGAACTGACCACATCAGGCGAGTCGCAGGAAGCCGCTGGATGCAAGTGACGCAAGACCCGAGCCTGTGGGAATCCATGCAAGAGACCCTTTGTCTAGCAGTGGACCTCTATTGATTGAAAAAGAAGAAGCAGAGCTATTTGACCCGACCCGGGAATCGAAGCCAGAAAATCGTTACCCGCACACGCTTACCACTACATCGACCAGGCAGTCAGTTTTCAAATGAACCTCGTAATGGGCATTCTTTCCCCGTTACAGCACAAAGTCAGTGCAGCGGCTGTTAATGGCTCACGAGCAGGCAGCGGCGGCCGCGGCCATTACCCGCTCATTATCCGCGCTCTAACCGTCCTCTTAACTAACACTCCTAACTTTGCACATCGCTATAAATGGACATACCAGCGGTTAAACTACTGCAGTCTTCAAGTTTTGTAATGCATCCATATTCGAATAGTAAAGGTGAAGTTAACGTCAGCAAGAAATTTTATATGAAAACGACAGGAGCGCTCCTGCCATTTTCATATAAAATTTCTTGCTCACGTTAACTTCACCTTTACTATTTGAAAGGTAAAGTGTTCATACTTAGGCTACAGGAAGACAAAGTTTGGTCGGACAGATTGCATCGTGCGTGCTAGGCGACGACTGCGTTGATGCGTAGATGTCTTTGTCTGATTAGAAAAAGTAAAATTATTACCCAACGACAAAATATAACGTGTCGAAGTGAACACAATATCAGCACAGTCATTTCTCCTGGATATTTACGAAGTTAACTTGTATTTTCTGGTGCGCGCGGTGTATCGGGCGCAAAATGTTCGAAAGTAACTTTTTCAATATCACAGTTATGAAAGGCAGTTGACAGGCGCGCGCGAACTGTGGCCGTCCCGCAACGATGAAAATATCGAAAAATAAAATATAAAGAGCTTTTTAAACATATTATTGCTTATTACTTCTCGTTTAATTAACAGTTTGATACAACAAAGAATGCAATCACGACATCACATTACACTTAAATTTTCAGGGCTATGTGCGTTTAAGTAACACGTAATTCAACGGCGAAGGAAAACATTGTAAGGAAACCTGCACGCCCGAGAGTTACACACGATCAACATGGACCACGTACGAACTAACGGAGCGTACAAATAACTACTGTATACAAAATAATGAATTATTATAATAAAAATAACAGCACAGGCCTCCACCACGCAGCGCACTGATGTTTCACAAGTTAACTGCAAAGAAATAGTCTTTTTATGACCCTTTACCCTTTCTATAATTATTATTCCAGATTATGTAGTTTAAAGCAACGGATGATATTACGTAAATGGCATTAAAATTAAAGTATTATTTCGACCGTCCAAATGAAAAAATCTGAAAGCTATATTTTTCCTTTTCCGTATCTACCTAGGTATTTTACCTCCATAAAAGACAGTTTGCTCATAAAATATTAAAAGCTGCGATTCGCGTTACAGATGCAAATGCAATTCCGCCGGGATCGTCATATTCTGCGTCCACGGTTTATCTTCAAGCGCTGAATATTTTGCGCCAGCGCTGTCAATGACGGCGAGCTTCGAGTGCTTTAATTAATAATTATTGTGAGGAGTTACGACGGACATTTTAAAGCGCTTTAGATGATACTAGCTGCTACCTGCAACTTCGTTCGCGTGGATTGAGGTTTTTTATTCCCGCGGGAACTCTCTTATTTCCCGGGATAAAAAGTAGCCTATGTCCGGTGTCATAATATGAACTCTGCGTTGAAATTTAAATAAAAAGTAAAACATAAAACTTACTTATGCTCTTTATTAGACACCTATAATATTATAATCCTATTAATCCTAGTATCCTATCCTATTATTTCCTATTATCCTATTTAATATTGTAAATGCGAACGTTTGTATGTTTGTTACTCAATCACGTCGCAACGACTGAACCGATTTGACTGAAATTTGGCACTGAGATGGAATAGGACATTGAGCTACTTTTATCTCGGGAAATAAGAGAGTTCCCGCGGGAATTAAGAAATCTCAATCCACGCGAACGAAGTCGCGGGTATCAGCTAGTTAGAGTATATATTTTTTTTTTTTTTACTTCTAGATCGCGCCACGTATTTGGAGAAGGCCCAATGTGCATTATATTTTTACGATCGCCCACTGTTTGTATGAAATACAAACTTAACCACGGCTCGAATGCATTTTCATGTGGCTTGGATCTTTTGTGCTGAATGTTAGATGTGATTTTCGTGTAACTTAGACTAATCTTGTTTGGTTTTGAGGCGGCCTAGTTTCATTTAAGCTTTGTTTTAAAATTCCTCGACGCCTGCCAAATGCGTGTAATTGGGGAGCTGGTGACAAATTTTGTAGATGTAATACAGGAGGTTAAAGGAAATCCAGAGTTATCAATAATAGTTATAATATTATGGCACACTGTCACTAGGCAATTTCCTTTACCATAAAGGAATTTAGCATTTAACCATTAAACCTATATTATTAAGACTTAGTGTCTCTTTCACCACCTCCAAGTAAACTCTAACTGATGAATAAAGTTGACGTTTTGACAGTTTTTGTATGGGCAATGTGTCAAAATATCAAATTTATTTGTCAATTAAAGTCTACTTGAAGGTGGTGAAAAAGGCCCTTAGTATATTTGATACTCACAACATAGCTGACGTAAAATTAGGTTAAAAACGATCCATTATACAAACTTTACGAGTTATTCAACCTTTTAGGAATTAAATATAAAAGGTAACTAACCTCCTTTTAAATCTCTATGTTCAAAAAGTTTAAGCTGTGCGTTGTCTGTAAGTCATCATATTGTTTTACAGGGATGATCAATTTATTTTTCTTGAAAGACAAGTTTATAGTTGACGATAGTCATGACTCATGCCTGAGAGAAAGCAAATACAAAGCTTAATTTCTTTTCAAGTAGCTCCTCTTAATCTGCCGCCAGCTCCCGGGTCATAGGACAGGGAATGAGGTCGCGAGGTCTCGTTAGGCGTTTTGTTTGCTATCTAAGCTTTCTTTACACGAAAGGGGAGAGCGGCGCTGCGGTTTACACTTCAGTTTCACTAAACAATCGTATTTTACACGAACCAACATTTTCAGGAAGGTATCTTACGTATGATGACTTAAAGTGGTGTGGATACGTGAGTATGTAGTGTGTTAAATCATTATTCTTATCAGCATCCCATCAGTTGCTCACTACTGAGCGCAGATCTGTTAGAGAAGGCTTATAGGCCTTAGTCTGAAATGACTTCACACACATTTGAGAACATTATGAAGAACTCCCAGACGTGCCGCTTTTCTCGCAATGTTTTCCGTCAGCGTTGAAGCATGTGATAACAGTGCTGCGTACATGGGATCGAACCCACGACCCCCGTATAAGATACTAGATGATGCTCTCGACTTCGTCCGCGTGGATTAAGATTTTTTGATGAATTTTCCGGGATAAAAAGTATAGCCTGTATTATTCCAGATTATAATCTATGTCTGGGTCAAATTTCAGCCAAATCGGTTCAGACTTTCCGGCCTGATTGTGTAAGAAACATCCAAACTTTCGCATTTAGAATATTAATAGCATATCAGAATATCAGATAGTACCAGATACAACTTATGACTTGTAAAAATTCTTTACCAATAAATTGACTATTGACTATTGACTATTGATACAGCAGATAACTTTCCAGGTCCTTCCTGTACCCATGCAAAAAATTAAATCATTCGTTGCTCCGTTGCCGCCTGATTGAAGACTAACAAACATACTTCGCATTCATCATATACTGATATCGATTAATTTAAAAAATCATATGGTCAATGGTCATCCACAAGCCAAAGTATCTCGCGTTGAATAAAATTCATTAGCCCGCGTTCACTTACTTGCAAGTTTAATGCGGGGGAAAGATAAAAGAAATAAAATGTAACGACTCCATTTTGTGAAAGCGATGCTTTGTGTTATCATTTTATGTTTATTGTTATTGTTATAGCGGCGTTAGCCCCCGACCTAATGTGAGTAGACTCCGGTGAAACACTCTGCAATAATACAAGTGTAAGTGCAACGCCATATATTTCACTTCTTGACCTATTGGAGCGAAATTTTCTTATATTTTGTCATCCCCTCAATAGGAAATGTATCGAGTGTAGTTTAATATGGTTGAACGAAGCAACGGCTGGAAACGCGGGAATCAAAAAAGTCTTAATCCACGCGGACGAAGTCGCGGACATCGTCAAGCTTATAATATTACTAAGTATTTTAGTAAGGATTTTCTATAGTTTTTTGTTCAGTGGCATCAATAACTCTCTCTGACCCGTGTATCAATTAGTCATAGACAGTGTTTAACTATTGTGTCTGCTGTCTGGACGGAAACATGTTAAAAGTGTAATTAAAACACTTGATAAATAAATGATTATTTCATCCTGGTACCCTGGTCCCTGAATTTGTGTAATAGAAAAGGGATTGACCGCAAAGCTGGGAACAAATCATTTTTCTTGCTAAAGGGCCGCATCCCTATGTATGAGGGTCGGCCGGCCCGGGATATAAATGGAGGTGCGGGAGTCGGTCTGTTTTTGCCGCGCCCGGGGAAATGTCTATGATTTATGATAAACTACAGTAGGGCTAGTATAAGTAAATAACTAAATAAATAAATAAGATGTAATTCGATTGATCGAATTCGTATTGGTGCGGGTTGTAACGTTTCCTCAAATGTAGTTGAGCGAAGCAACGGCTGGATCATGCGTCATGCTCGTGAACGGGTGCCACCAACGGGAATGGGTCTACATTGTGGCTGCCCGTCTTAAAATGGATTGTAACATGCAAATGTAGGTCTTATGCATTTTTGAAACTTCATTGTGAAAGCACTATGTACATACACATAGTTTTGTTACCTATTGTAAAAAAAATTTTTTGAAAAGAGCAACCGCCGAGTTTATTGCTGGCTCCTCTCGGCAGGGACGGCATTCCGAACCAGTGGTAGATTCATCGACGATTCAAAATCTTGTAAAAGTTTATTTGTTTTTTCAAAGTAAAATGAACCTTAACTGTATTGATTTGAAGTCACAAATTCAGTAGTTACAACCGTTTTTAATATGGAGCGTATCGTATATGTAAACGTATAAGAATACATACACGAAATGAAGCTCTAATGAAATATCGTTATGGTTCAATTTATTTTCACGCTAATGTGATCGAATACGAATACGATCAATCGAATGAAATCTTATACTAAACCTACTTTTTGACACTGGGGTAGGCGTTAATGGACTTTAAGTGGTCCAGTCGATAACTTCAACCCGGGAAATACGGCGTTTTGTACAAAAGGGTATATACAACTTGCTGTATGTCAGTACGTTTCTGGATAACAAGTGTATCCTTTTGAGAAACTGGAGACTATCCTACTATATACTAATATACTATACTTAATATAATAAATGTGAAAATGTGGATGTTTGGATGTTTGTTACTCAATCACGTTGCAACTGTACCGATCGACTCGAATCGACTGTACCGATTTGACTGAAATTTGGCACAGAGATAGATTATAGACTGGAATAGCATATAGGCTACTTTTTATCCCGGAAAATAGGATAGTTCCCGCCGCAATTCAAAAAAACCTCAATCCACGCGAACGAAGTCGCAGGCATCAACTAGTAAATGTATATTAAAAAATAAGATCAACGTGTATAAGTTTACAGCTAGCTCGTCTCTAGTTAGTTTTTTTAAACGGCTCTATCTTATAATATAGATAAAAACTTTTACGGGCTACATAAGCTAGATTAGTCGACGCTTTCTGTGAATTTCGTTTTCACGAACATTTTGGGAACACCTAAATTTGGAAATGACATTGGGTAAGGGATGATAATAATATGTAGTGGCTACCTACATAAGAGACTCCTACTTAGGGAATGATTTAAGAATGATTATCATTAGTTACTTTGGTTGGTTAGCATTTATAACATAAGATCTAATCATAACATCACACTAATAATATGAAGGCGAAAGTTTGCATGTGTGTATATGTTTGTCACTCCGAACGAACCGAACCGATTTGGCTGTTGGAATAGAGACAACTCATACCCAAGATTAACACAGGCTAGGCTACATTTTATCTCGGAAAATTAGAGTACCCGCGGGAATCAAAAAACCTTAACAATGTTCCAATGCGGACGAAGTCACGGGCATCATCTAGTCAACTCAAAAGGACACCTATTATATTCAAAAACTTTAGACCAGACTGAATGAATCTTAAAATTTCTTTTCGTATAATATTCTGTTATCGTTCACGAGTTCTTAGAACGAGGATACCTCATTTTTGCTTTCAAACTCAAAGAGATACCCACCGAGAATAGTGTACCGTATCAGAGATACTCTTCTTCAAAAAGGCTCACCTGTCTCCTGTTGCGGTAATTATCATTAGGAAGCAGTCTGTAATTAAGTCTCACTAGCGCTCGCATGCTAATTAGTGGAATCACTTATAGTCTAAGAGACTAAATATATTTTCATTTAATAGTATATAGGTAAATTGTTTTAATTTTTTAGGTCTTAATATATAGCTACTATTATGTTTAACATTTATCGGTCCCTTAATCTATCATAGTTGCCAATCTAATCAATAAATTTAGATAAAATGGTGTAGTTGGCTCCGACAAGCACATAGAAAATTTACTTCGAAAATAAAATTTTATTAAAAATTAAAAATATTATGCAAACCAGGAATGAGAAAATATACAATGTGAACCTATAGAATTCATAATACTGCGGCTACATTATCGTGCGAAAATTCGTGTCGCGTTGTCGCGAGAAAATTATCGTGTTCGGTTATACGCGATATTCTTGTCTATATTAGCGGTCAACTAGTCATTTACGTTACTGACAGTACCGCGGTAAGGATTTGTGTTAGCCCGAATACATCGTGCTTCAACGTATTATCCGGCCACACTTGTCGCGATGATGCGAATATTCGCCCAATCCCGATAATGTAGCCGCATTATTATTGTTGAAGCAGATTCCTCGTATTCATTTTTTTTTTTTAAAGAATATTAGCCAAGCTGAAGTTGTCTCATATCCTGCTATCCCCTCCAAATGAGCGAAAAGCTTGTGCTGGGAGTGGGTACGACAATAGTGCAACGGGTTGGGTTCGAACCTGCAACCTTTCAGTTTTCAGTGCGAACCTTTAACTGTTGACACCTTTAACTTGATGCCTTAGTAACATTGAGTTTAATGGTTGTTATGGCCCTCCTACACGCGCACGTGTTTGACGAACCTTGCTAGTCCCGGATATGGAACTGAAGGAGATCATAATATTTTACTATGTGCTTGCGCTACCCTATCGGCAAAGCCATACAAGCTAATGGTAAAAAGTTCTTGCATAACATCGTATGTATAAAGGCGATCCTGCACATGAGAAAGAATAATAATCTATACAATAATATTATAATTTCAAAGCTAACTCTGGCTTACAAATATTATGATATTATAACCCTTTTTATTTTGAAAATAGAAACTACTGAATATCTTCTCGGGTCGTCTCAGGAGAATCTATTTTCCGAATCGATGATAGCGATTTACTCGCAACTTGTTAAATCTATATGAAAATAAATAAAATATAATTTATTTCAAGTAGACTGCTAAATTTTTCTGTATTGTTCTGTAGAAAAAAGATCATAATAATAACAAGCATACGCCATACAATAATGATTAACGTTTAGTATACATTTTCTATCATAATAATGTTGTATTGCTATGGAAGACCGTATCTCATACAAAAATGTAACGTGTAAAAAAGCTCAAGTTATTATCTTTTTTCATATATTTATTACTCTATCAGATTTTAAAACTCTTCCCATTATTGTACTTAGAGAAATATATTCGTAGATGTACTTATTTAAGCTACATTAATTTCACGCGTTTCCTTAACTCGGCGGATTGTCTGACATTCCGTGTAAGCCAGCCCCTAGGACCCTCGATAAATTGACACGGCATTAACGACACGACAATCTAATGGCGGCATTAGCCGAAATGATGTGGGTACGCACACGTCGCGGTAAGTGGAACCAATATTTTGCCGCCCGCTGCCAAAACCAATAGCGGTAATCTCTCAGACTATGTTTTATACTGCCGATGCCGCCTGCCGGCTCGCTGCGAACTCGGTCCTCGCGTAAAAGCTTTTCCTTCTCACGCGTATTATTTTCCTTCTATGTTGTAATTGAATAGTAGTAATTATATAGGTGTCTGTAAAACCGAAATTAAACAAACCTACAGCTTCTGAAATAAAGAGATAGACTTCGAATACAAAATAAATATATTATGTATTAAAGTCAGCCATTATAGTAGGTAAATTGGCATGATTAATTTAACCATAGCAAAACCCAATAAAATACCTACTTACTTTCCTAGAGTATTTTGTCTGTACGTCAATGTACTCGAGGTTATTTTCGACATCAACGAATAGGATTTTGAAGGGACTTATTGTCCCAAAAAAATATTAAAGTTCCTGTCTCAAAAAAGTAAACTCCAGTGTTTATTAAAAACTAGCAACGTGCATAAAGTTGTTGGCATCAGCTAGTCAAATATAAGTTTTCTATTACCACTTCAATACAATCGGTCGCGAAGCGTGAAATTGAGCAGGTTTTCTCGCTCCCTACAAAGACCCCGAGTGTCTGCGCGCTTCACGAATAATACCTACGTACAAAATGTCAAAGGGATAAAACGACACTTGCCTGTAAATACTAACAAAATGGTGAAAACATATCTATTGAAGTTAAATTTTGAGAAAATATCTCAGAATTGATTAAATTTATACGTGTACTATGCGCATTTTGACGTTTGATAAAAAAAAAATACTGCAAAAATAAAATTGTTGCAAACAAAATATGTGCAATGCTTTGATATACTTTATAGTACGTTTATCTATTCACATATGCTAAATACTTGATACATAGTATTTTAAAAATAATACGCACTAATGTGCAGGATTCTCTGCAAAAAGCTCAAAAATTATTTTATGACGAGCCTTAGAGCGGTTGCAGACTAGCGTATTTTTTTGCGCGTATAAACTCGTACGAGCTTACGCGCTTACACGTGCACCACATTAATTTGATTAAAACTTCATCTGCATGTAACTGAGTTTCCTCAAACTAATTACGAAAATCATTAGGTACAGATATCTTGCAGTAATAGTTGTATTATAACTAGGACACACCAAAAAGGGACTACGCATCGGAGCGAGAAGCTTTTTGGTATTTTTGAAGTAATTTAAAAACACGCTACCATGTGAACAGACCGGACCCCATATCGCCTGGGGCGGTCCGCTTCCGGTTTGAATTCCGGGTTGCTTCCCGTTCAGCTTGTATCCGTCGTTGGGATAGTTGCTTTTGTCTTTGTTATAACAAGTGTTATAACTAGCAAAAAAATCAGGAATACACATACGTATTTTGGATTCTCTGTAGGTATTATTTTTCAAAACATTGAACGTGGCTAGTTGTCCCCCAAATATACCCTATTTCAGGTTAGCCCGCTAACATCTTAGATTGCATTGTCACTTACCATGAGCTGAGATCGCAGTCATGGCTATTTTGTCAAGATTAGATAAAAAACCGGCATATTGTGAAAAAATAAATGATTGTCGACGAACTATGTTAAGTGGAGTATCATTAAATAGGTATTTGAAAGTCGGGTTTTTTAATCTCTTTTATTTAATTACTTGTTTCTGCTATGGTTTCACGATGGAGATAGGGTAATGGCGTCATTTTCAATCCGTATTATCTGTTTGAGAACGAGTAACATTCCGCGAAGTTGGTGCCGGCGCAATATGATAATCTGCATCCCGGGCAGTTCTGATCGATAAACTAACTCTGTTCTCTCTAATAATAATTAATCCCTGCAACTTTTTAATTTGGTGCAGCCTTAATACTGAGACATTCGTCCAGTGCACGCTAAACTTTTTTACCCTGGGTTCAAGTTGTGTTAAGTACGCAATATTGGCAATTTTTGTAAGCAACATCGTACTTTTATATTCGATGACAAGATAGTCCCTGACTGCGATCTCAGCGCTGACGATGCAGTCTAAGATGGTAGCGGGCTAACTTGACCTTCTACTTCAGCTTGCTTATTAGGGCGGGTTCAGATTAGCGTTTTTGGTAGTTTTCGGTAGTTTTTGGTAGCCGGCCAAGTTCGACGGAATTCATATTGCCACTGACTGATCCACCGGTTCGAGCGAACACGCCGATATAAGCCCGTTTACGCGCGTTCGGTTTTTCGAAGCACAAAATGTGGTACACGTGTAAGCGCGTAAGCGGGTACGAGCTTATACGCGTAAAAAAATACGCTAGTCTGCAACCGCTCTAAGGCACGTCATGAAATAATGAGCTTTTTGCAAAAAATGTTTTTAAAATATTATGTACCTATCTATAACGTATTTGAATAGATATACGTACTGTAAAGTATATCAAAGCATTATTCCTGGAGGACCGGCCTGCGCGCCGCAAGCCGCAGTCGTTACGAGAGGTGAAAGTTGGGAATTAGTTGCCGCATTATCAAACTTCTTTTTTAATTAAATCTTTTTCATGTGAAGCGCACTCATCGAGTACAAAAAGTTACTATTGTTATATTTAACATTAACTTTGTTGTTGATATGGCACTCATACCGTTTGTTTCTGCGGTTTCTGTAGCTTTATGGAAAAATGGCGATTGCTCATTTTTTCTTAGCACCCAACCAACCAAAAAAATAACCTTATTTATTCAAATAGCCCATTCTTCAAATTCTTGTCCAGCAGTAGACATTAACAAGAGGAAGAATGTGCATCTATATATATAAATATGCTATACTACTTGATGCCCGCGCCTTCGTTCGCGTGGATTAAGGTTTTTATTTCCCGCGGGAACTTTCTTATTTTCCAGGATAAAAATCCTTTAGCCTATGTTTATTCCAGACTATAATCTATCTCTGTACCTTTCAGCCAAATCAGTTCAGTCTTTTTGGCGTGATTAGGTAACAAATAAATATTCATCCATCCATCCATCCATAAATCCATACATTCAAACGAACAAAATTCTAGTGACTCAGATGAGGTGTGAGGCTTTCAACCCTACTTGTCTATATATTACGCCGATCGTCGGTGTCAGAACGAAGTTTATCATAAACATCGCCATTTCCCGGTCACAACAAAAACAGCCCGGTGGCCGCACCTTCCCACATCTGTATCCCGACCCTCATACATAAGGATAGGCCTCTTGCGGCCAAAAATATTTGTTCCCCGTTTTGCGGTTTATTCAGGTTTATTCCGTTTACTATTATGCTAATTCGGGGGTTGACTGTTATTGCGTGTTCACTTTATCCCGACAGCTCTCAAGTCCGGTGAATCAGTGCTGCCAACATTCTTCTTGTGACGATGTGAACAGCATTTCGATGCAGGAGAAATCAAACCCAGAATAGACTCCGCTTGACGATGTGAACAGGGCTTAGATGCAGGAAGATCCAGTATGGATTCCACTGGCTCTAGCACCTAGAGAGAATGGGAGAGGATCGTGCTCTAAGGAAAGAATACGTGGGTCGCCCAATAGGAAAAGGCCCCATTGGACGACCAGAAATCTGCAAGCCCTCAATACACCCGATTAGCGTGAAACGGTGCAGGACAGGCATGAGTGGCAGCTTCTGGTGTGGAAGGCCAACATCCTCTTTGGGTCACTGAGCCAGCGAAGTAAATATGAACTTATATGTATTAATTTATTATCAAGTAAAATATAACGATAAAAAAGTCGCATTCATCTTATAATCCATCCGTTTGAGCGCTACGATGCCACAGACAGACGGATACATAAACACCTACAATCAAACTCATAATAACCCTCTTTTTATGTTTGGTACTAAATTATTTTAACCATTACTTTGTCTTTCAGAATCCACCGAGTTTCTTCCTGGTTCTTCTCGGAAGGGAAGATATTCCAAAATTCCAAGTAATGTTGAAACTAAGACCAAAGTTTTCTAGTTGAGCTAAGTTATAAATCATCATTTCATCAATCGAACTCAAGATTTTCGTATGTACGTTGATGTTTGTGTTTGCATTGAACTCAAAGCATCTTTGCCAAAGAGGTTATAAAGCACCAGAGTGGGCATTCAATGTTTTTTTAATACTTTAAGCAATTCAATATCGCCTCTCGGTATGTGAACAAAAGTATGGCCGACTTAACCTATGGTGGCCATATTTCTTTTGATTCAGCGGAAGCGACGCTGCCAACTTAAGTCGTGAAAATACTTAAATAACGGGCTAATGTCCGTCCGGACTACTGTGCCAAGTATATGTACCTACAGTTGTAAACCAGCCTTGTATATCTAAACCTGCCTAAAGCGATCGCATGCCACACAGAGAACTAGCTGAAATCCGCAACTTGACGCGCGGGGTTTTTAAAAATACCGTGGGGACCCTCTGTTTTTCAGGATGAAAGGTAGCCTATATCACTCACAGAACCCTTAACTATACCCATGCAATAAATCACGTTCGTTGCCTCGTGATTGAAGGACAAACCAGCAAACAAACACACTTTCGCATCCACTATATTAGTAAAGATATTAAATATCCTTAGAACTATTTTTTGTAGAACAAGGAGCATCGATCTATCACCTTTGCAGTCTCGATGTATCTGTACTCGATGCCGGTGCTGCAAGTGTAATTGCTGTACGCTGTAATCCTCGCACGTGCACCCGACTTGTCATTAAAGTTGGTACTCGTCAGGCGGCGATCTACACTCCCAGTTGGTATGGTTTGACGAAGAGTTTAGTTAAATGGTAGAGTGGCTTTCATGATACAACAGCTAATTTCACATCACATCCGAGACTGGGCTCACAGGACTTGTAAAATATTTTGGAATTTCAACTGTCGTACAAGTTATATTGTAAACTACTGTCATATTTATGTAAATAAATAGACAATTAAACTTACTAATATATAATTTATTTAATTAAAGTTGTGTTTATCTAGAATTCTATAATATTTGGTGTCAGAAAACTAAAACAACATAGCAATATTTGGCACTTGATACTAGAGCAACAAATAGCTGTGTCCTATCTACTGTGCCTATCTATGACTAATAATTATAATATCACGTATCACGTATCTCTGTTTGGATCCTAGTTTGATCATAAAGCGCTAACGTTACGCTTGCCGGATATTACCTATACCTTGTTACGACTTTGTCGAACTACAATATCGCGGTTAAAATAATATAGCTTATCGATTCTATCAAATACATACAAAGTTACTGTTTTACTTATTATATTCATGGATGGAGCTAAAAGGATAATGTTAAGGTGTTCGCAGACCTTACCATACCACTTCCAAGTTAGTCGGCTACCTCTTAGTCTTAGACTGCATCGTCACTTACCATCAGATGAGATCGCAGTCAGCGACTATCTTGTCATTGAATAAAAAAAGACCTCTTCAGATGAATCATTTTTAGACAGTTGGTTGCCTGCTTTTCACGCGATCAAAGTCTTACTAATTATTAAAAAACTATTAAGAAGAAACTAGTTATTTTTTTGCCATTTGAGTTTCTTCCAAGTTGTAACGTCGAATATCTTAATCCAAAGTGCTGAAGCATACATTATGTAGATTTCTTAACGATGTTTTTCTACGAGAGCGCGTGATAAATGATGGAGGTGGAAAAAGGCACTATTATACCGACAATGTGTGGAAAGATACCAAAGTAGATATTCTATTATCCGATCATAGACTATAAGAAAATCATTTACATAGCAGAGGAGTCCGATTATAATGTATTAGGCACCTCTAACATCATGAAAGGAAGGCTCCAAACAAACAAGCAATGAATGTGTGAGTGCCATGTAATTATTTTCTGCACTATTACTGATAATTACGTTTGTGATGACTATTATGATGAAATAAGACATAAAAAATAATTTAATAATTTTGTGCGAGCACATCATACTAACGACGTAAAACTGCGTAGTTGGCCTTTAAAGGCTTACTAAAAATAGCTTATTACCGCTTTGAATATTGCACTCTATGGGTATTAATATAAAATAACAGCATAAAACTTGAATGTGATCCATCGAGTGGAACTGAGTATTTTAAGATGGTATTATAGCAAGCTAAGTTGGAAATGGTAGTGTAAACGACAACGGCCAACACCCACCAGACAAAATATTTTTCAACACACTTGCTCATAAAGGGGCTCCCGGTTCACCGCAACTAGGCACACAATGACACCTCTAACTCAAACTGTGACTTTTGATTACTATTATTCACAATGTGAGTTATAGAATTTTTTTTTTTTTTTATTTTATTGGGTGAGTTGCTGTGTTCTTAAAAAAGTTTCTATTACAAAAAAGATCTTGTTCAATAATTTATAAAAATATCGTGTTAAATTAATGTACCTATTGCTTGCTCATTTCATACAACTCCGTATTTAAATAGATAATTTCAACATGTACGTGTTTAATAAATAAAACTGTCAGTAACTTTTGTTTTTTTTCTTAATAGGAATGTACCATAATGTACTAATAAAATAAATTCGATCCGATTCCGATTCCGATAATCCGATTAAGTTGTATCTCCTATTAACTAAATATTTCGTTACCAATTATAACATCTACCTATTATTATTAACTTGCTTGACATTATTTTTACGTAGGTAAATACTTATTTGTTTGCGATGCTTCTATCATCATCTTTAGTCTATGATGTGTTCGTGAACTATCTAGAAAATATAAATCGTTTATTATGCTAACGTCTACGTGATTACGGCTTGTTATATACTTTCTTCGATATAAAAAGTGATTTTACTTCCAATTACTTGACAAAAAAAGTTCTAGATCTGACTACAAAATAACAGCTAAATGTAGCCTATATCTGACGACGAGACTCGTCACCCACACCGTAATAACAATTCGATTGACACCTCATAAATCAAAATCATAACCCTTCCTTTTGCCGTTGCCGCAGTTGGATAAAAACTAGCTATTTGTATCTAATGGATTTAATGCCGATTGCACCAGCGTTGAGTAAGTAACGTTTAGCGGTGGAATAAACTTGATATTTTGTCAGATTTTCCATACAAAAACTGTCAGAACCCCCAATTTATTCATCGGTTAATTGTCACTCGACGTTGTCGAGATTGACACTTAGGGTCAGGCGGGGTAAATATAAGACACAGAAATTTCGTATAAAAATAAGACATGATTGTAATTCCGTAGAAAAAGACCAAAAAAGAACCTTATTAAACTAAAAAGTATACTTCATTTGTAATGTCTTAGAACTCAAATTACTAAATTGATAACTTATTGCATGTATACTTTATAACACATTTTATAAAGTACCGAAAATATTGCCGCGAAAACTTTACATTGGGATCTAGGAACTTTTCGTTTGCCTTAACCCGTTTATGCAAGCGCGGCCGCATCTCCCGCTCCCGGCATTCCGGGCGAGACGTGCTTGCGGGGGAAAGCGGTGGTTTTATTCTGCATCCAGTCGTTGATAGGAAAACTCAAGTTGTTTGTAGGGTAAAAAATGAGACACGTAAGGGGAAAAAATGAGACAGTGTATGGGGTAATATTAAGACAGTTGATATTTTTTGGAAAGCATAAAAAACTTAGTCCGCCTCCTTTAGGAGTCTGCCATATTGAATTTAGGGTGACGTCACTTTATTTTTCGAGTTGTTCTCAGCAAGCCCATTCATTTGATACCCATATTGTAGGAGTGCATTCAAAATAACTAGTCTGCCACCGTGAGTGTTCCGCCATTTTGGATTTACAATGACGTCACACAGCTAACCATGCATTGTCATCCAAACTTACCGTGTATACAAAATTTCAGCTCAATCGGTTGAAGCTATTTGCTTCAAAATTGAGTTGCAAGATTCGACCCGAATAAACATAGTTACATACATTGCAAGTTACATAAAAGCTTTTATATGTAACAGAGGAGTAACAGAGGAGTGTCAAGGCTCATATTTAGATCAGATACAGATAGTATCAGACTTACCTTAATTTTCACTATCACATTTTGTAGCTATGTAAGGTTAATATTGAAACATTAAGTACCGACTACTGTAATTATTACCAAAAAAGTAGACCAATTTTTTGTTTTGTTAATTTTAATGATTTTTTTATATCATATCTCCCAGCTCTATCTTATTATTACCACCATCTCTATAAAACACTGAAGGCATAGAAGTTCAAACATGTTTCATTTTTAACCTTATATGTCTTATATTTTCCCCTTTATAGAGGAAAAAAATGAGACATATACTTTGTATGAAAAATATACATTTCGCTTGACTATTTTGAATTGAATTGGTATCATGTGAAAGATACCAATTATAAGTATAATATAATCAGTTTTTCTTACACTTATAATATTTTTAACAGCGTTAGAAATGTAAAGATCCGTTTTCGTCCCATATTTACCCCGCCTGACCCTACACGATTTCATTTATCGTATCAATTTGGTCTTAAAATGGCTAACTTTTCTTCGTTCTCCGGAGAGCACGTGAAGCCGTCAGTCGGCATCGGTTATTATAAATAACTTCTGCTAATACGAGTATGATGATTAACCTAAAAGCCCAGCCCATTGCTATTTCAAAAATTCTTCCTATTCACGGGCACTAAAATCTTCTTTCTAAAACAAAAGAAAAAGAATCTCTAGACGGAGAAGAAAAAAAGTTGCAAAATCTAATTAAAAACTTTAGAAAAATATAAAAATATCAGCACACAAAACCGCCAGTTAAGAACATTCACAAACCCAAATCCCGTTTCTGTCAGAAAACTCGGAATTAAATCCGCAAGTTTTCAGTTGCGCATTCGTTCACGGGTTGAAAAATGGCGGCAAATTGTTTAAATATTATTTATATCGAGCCCCATGTGCTGTGAACACAGCCTTATGTATTCTCAAACAAAGCCAATAAAACTGTCGGAACGATTCTTTTGCCGTCTCTTCTAACAGCTGCGATTAAAGATTTATATTTATGAAGGAATTTAGCCATCCTCCACTAGATCCGATACGATTGTCGTAAGCCTCTTACAAGTTTGAAATATATAGCAATAATTTTCAGCAGATTGAATGCTCTTTTCAGAGATTCAAAATTCAAATTATATATTTCAGGTAAAGCTAACTATGTCAATTTGAGACTCTGCTATCCGTTTGAAAAGATCTCAGTCTCAAAAAACTCAGCATATTTTGGTTAAACTATAACTTTCCGTTTTGATAATATAATGAAACAAAAAAAACTCATACATTATCAGACATAAATGTACCCTCGAATTTTTATATTAGGAATGGCCTATGGTAACTTTAACAAGTGCAATCGGGTCGTATCAAGTTGTCAAAGGACCTAACAGAAATATCGTATAATCTGCGACGCCTTAGTGATAATCTTCTATATACTATCTTTTTTGTTTTTACCTATGGAAATATTAATAAAATGTTATTGAAGAAAGTGTGACTTATTTCTTCCTTGAAGGATAAGCAACAATATTCTCCATTAATGACGTGATGGTTCAGTGAACTCTTATCACTTCGATAGATTTTTTGTACTTTAATAATTTCTGGATATTTGAACAAAATAATACGATACTATATAAAGTATATAAATCATAAAATGAGTGCCTTGAGGAACGGCCGAGTTAGAGAATGTTTAACGGTGATTTTTACTTATTCATTTCTTAATTACCGTGATATTTCCCGACGTCTTTCGGTGAAAAGTAATAAAAAGTTTTGAAGGAAATGTGAGAGTATAAAAACTTTTTTAATAAAACGCGATAAAATACCCAACAAGTGCTGCGGTTACTGTAATTTACACTTAAATATACTTTTTGCCGATTCTACTTAAATCTGCCTATTAGAAAACTTTACTGTCTAGATAGGTACATGTAATAGTAATAATTATTTTCACTATCTATCACATTTAACTAAAAGCAGTCAAAGCTAACAGTACCTAAAAATATTAATTTATCACACAATCTTACCCTCTAAATTCTCATAATACTTACTGGATAAAACTAAATGCAATGGATGCTTATGACGACCGTTGTATAAAGGATGGTGGGATTCTTTAGTCTCCTAAACAAAGAATCCTTTTACGGGTTTACTATGCCTATGTCCTTTAGGCAAATGAGAGAGTGAGGAAGAATTGATTCGATGAAATAAAGAAGTAGATCCAAGATAAATAAGCCTATTTTGAAGTGAAGAATATGGCAAAGGATTGGAACAGTTTTCTCCGACCACTGAACTTCAGTTTAAAGATGGCACCATGTTACTATAGTATAATTATCATAAAAATGACTACTGTACACAACGATCTCTCATTTTTATTTCATGGAAACTAAAAGTTAAAGAGTATTTACTGAAAAGTTTTCAGCTCTATTTACAGTTGGAGCACGGAAGACCTCTCTCCGAAACTTTTCCATTGTTGTCTCTAACGCGAACAAATTAGGTACTTATGTCGCTTTCCTTTTGTATAGTTCGCGCACTGAAGAGTTAAATTAAGTAACACAACGAATGAGTCTCATCAATACGTACTTCCGGTTACTGGAATGATCTGAGGATTGCATAATGTTATTATGGTGTATCAAACACTTTAAATTGAACCAGAATTACTGAAACAGCCGTCAGACACATTTTGACGACCTCCCTGGCGCAGTGGAGAGCGCTGTGGTCTTATAACTAGGAGGTCTCGGGTTCGATTCCCGGCGGGGACAATTTAGGAATTTATAATTTCTAAATTGTCTCTGGTCTGGTCTGGTGGGAGGCTTTGGCCGTGGCTAGTTATCACCCTACCGTCAAAGACGTACCGCCAAGCGATTTAGCGTTCCGGCACGATGGCGTGTAGAAACCAATTAGGGGTATGGGTTGAATTTACACTGCTATATCCCTTCCAAGTTAGCCCGCTACCATCTTAGACTGCGTCGTCACTTACCATCAGGTGAGATCGCAGTCAAGGGCTATCTTGTCATCGAATAAAAAAAAACAGCTTATCGAGTCGCAAAGCTGATGTGCCAACGGGTCTGGCACACGATTGACGTTGGAGTCTCAAGATACTGCGTTGGTGATCGTCCCACAAGGAAGTGATGCTTTGGAAGGGAAATTCCGCAAGTCGCTGGTACCAGCTAGATACAGGCAAGATGATGAAGATGGCGTTCTGTGGCGATCTTTCAAGAGACCTATGTCCAGCTGTCTATCGGTTGGGATGACTTGATGATAATGATGATCTTACTAGGTGGATTGAACGAATTATTATAGATACACAGTTGTTTTTACATTCACAATAACAGTGATAAAAAAAACTAAAAGTTTACAATAGTCGGAAATGTCTGTAGTGTGTCGGTGTGTATGTGTGGGTGTTTGCGTAAGAGAGAGTGCGTGCATGTATATTACACCCGTGTATGTATATATGTGAAAAGCACAAAAACAAGCCTGTTACGATCGTATAAGCTGAACGGCCGGCCGTTATCACTGTCCCGTGCAAAAATACACGCGAGATCAAGCGGCACTTATACGCCGTGACCGCGCGTCGCTGACACGTGATTCGAATGACGACGTAGAACTGAAAAATATATTGATAGTATTTATTGGTGTTTAAAGTCTTATATCGCTACTTATCGTCGGCTTAATTTTCAAACTACGTAACTCCATTTGGTCAAACTTTACAGGAGAAAGAAAAAACTTTTTTACTGTATACCTAACTAACAATAAAAACATAGACAAACAGCTTTATTTACATTTGAATATTATTGTGCTTATGTTTGTTGTAATTATGATTTATTATCTGTTATCATGAATCAATAATTGGACTTAGGTATTAGGTCAAAATGGCGTCGGCTTATGCCGTGGTATTTTTATTTTTTGTAAATAGCAAAAAAACTAAAAACAAGTGGGAGATACGAGTGAGTCCATCGTGTTCGTTACCGAATTTTACACTACATGGCGTCAAAATAAAAAAATCGGAAATTTTGGAGTTACGAAGTTTGAAAATTAAGCCGACGTTATATTATAAATTCAAAAGTGTATTTCGATTCGATTTCGATGATTCGAAGGCTCTACATTTTTTTTGTATAGGGTGTAGTTGTAACTGGTGAGATATATGTATGCTCATTTTTATCCTGGAAAAGGTTCTCGCAAGATTTTAAAAATTTTACTCCACGCGGAAAAATTCATAGGCAAAAGCTAGTCAATTTAATTAATTTAAGATGTTTCCTTGAAAGTGAATGAAAAACACGAATGGTTGGTATAAAATTTATAGTTACTTAATGTAATTTTTTAAATTGAAAATCAAAATGTTATACCTACCTTTTATGATTGGTTCACTTAATACCTAATTATTTTAACATTATTTGTTTAAATAAAAAATCATTTTTTCATCAAAATTTTCATGAAATCTTTCGCACTGCAAGTTTACTCTACGGCAAGATTTTCACTTTAGAATGGAATAAGTTTTTTGCTTAAAAGTTCGCCAACTGAAACAATGCTGAGAAAATTTCATTTCTAAGGTACCTAATCAAATAACCAATTGAAAGAAAGTTTGATCTTATCAAAGGTTCCCTCGTATTAAAAGAAGCCTGCAGATTTGCATTTAAAATTGAGCATCGGTTGATTCTTATTACCGAGACGTCTCTTAACTTTTACTTCGTTACGGAGTTGAGAATCGAGAAAGATAACTTACTTCTTACAGATAAGTTTGAGAAGCCCCACGCGGAATAATTGATTGTTAAAGGGATAGCATTTAACTTCGGACAGAATTTTTTTATTCATGACTACTACTTGAATGGTGAATGTATGGCGGACTATGTATTTACGATGTACCTGACATCGTGCTACCTAGCGTTCTGGTCCGCTATCAGATCCTCTTCCTCAATCCTCGATTATCGAAATCTATTTAATACCTGCTCATTGAAAACATTCTCATGAGCCCAAACTCGCTATATTTGCTGTAAGTGGCTGAAAAGTTGAGTAACTCGCAGACTCCTTGATGCTGCAGCATCAGCTCAAAGTTACCTACCAAAGCTTGCAAAACCCTTTAATCGAGTAGAAAATGAACTGACGATCTTCAAATGCCTGAGCAGATCTTCATAAAACCATTTCGATCACGTTAGCATCCACACAGAAAAACCCGCATCAAAATCGGTCCAATACCATCCATCCGGGTACACAGATACACATATACGCACATACACACGACAAATTAACGCCCTTCTTTTTGCGTCGAAGGTACAATACAATAAAATACAGAAAGAGACAGCTAACCTTACAGTCATTCGTCTTCGTCTTCGTCTTCGTACTGGGCTGGTTCCACACTTAGGCCAGTCATGGTTTGTTGACCTTACAGTTATATTTGTAGTCTATATTTCAGCTACATGCCGCTCTGTATGCGAGTCACGCGCGCGCTGAATGCGCTCACGTGCCGGCTGCGATGCTGTGTCTGATCTCCAGCGTGTGCCGGCGGTAGCGGATGACCGCCCGACAACACTTCAGCACAAGTTTTATGTATGCATTTTTATATTTAATAGCGCACCCTATACAAATGTTATACTGCAGAGAGAGAGAGAGAGAATTTTTTTTTGCTCGAGTAAAAGTTGAGACCTTTTTGACCGCTACTTCTTAAACCACGTGGATCCCTGTGCTGTGGACCACCCCATTGTAGAGTCTTAATGTCCGTTTTCACCAACCATACCTAAATCATCCCCTAAATAAGAGTCTATTACGTAGATAGCTCCTAAACTGCAATCCCTTACCTAATGTCATATCCACCTTTATGTATTCCCTATAGGGAATTAGGGTTAATAGGGTTTGTGAAAACGAAATTGACAAAAAGCGTCACCTAACTTAGCTTAGTTAGCCCGTGAAACTTGAATTGGAAATGTTGGTGAAAATGGGCAAAAGTCTTGTACGGCACATGTCTACGTCACGTTTAATTTTCTTTATAGTACTTAATTATTATAAGATTTATTTTATATAGTTCGAGGTAAATTAGTCATTGAACATTGTATCCACGCATGGATATAATATAATGCTTTTGTTTCTTATAAACCAGTATTAAAATGAAGTACATAGTTGATAGTTAAGAGAATCAATTGTCCACGACTGTTCTTTGAGTTTTACATAATACAGGTACATAAGTATATTCGTAGCTTCTCTGCACAGGTCACTGTAAAATTCGCGACGTTCAAAGAAACTCTACTACATTTGGCAAAATAAACTCATTTCATTTGATTTCAAAGATCTCGTAAGCGCAGATCACGGGAGTCAATAAACTGAAATAAAATCGGATGCACAAGTTGGGGCAAAGTGAGCAAAAGCGGGCAAAAGCTCGCTGGATAGCTTTGTAGTGGGGTAAAGTTGAATCAAGGAGGGAAACTTAGTGTAGCTCAAACCACATTTTCTTAATTCGTATTTATATGAGCTGTTCCATCAAATAACTTACGGTAACTAGAATTAAGTGGCATCTAACGGCGGGTATCTTCGGTAATCCCGCAACTTTTCGCTTCCCTGTAGGGAGGGATTAGGAAGTGTTTTATTAAGACTTTGTTAGCACAAAGCTTAGCGGGAGTTACGGAGTGAGGATTTAGAGCCTTCTTATTTAAAAGCTTTCGAAGATTTGCGACATTAAAGCGCATAGGATTCATAATAAATCTTAAATCGGTCTAAGCTCTCTTTCGGCATTTGTTTTAGAAAACCATTTCATAAAAAGTTGAACGCCTGAACAAATGAGCATTCTAAACCAATAGAGATGTTACCAAGATCACGGTGGTCCAACGCGTTCAATGGGTCCAGTCAACGTGAACGTTGTTTGTGAATTGCACCATGTTGTTGATCAGTCGATCAGAAGCGCTACCACCAACATTTAAAGTAGTATTATTTTAATATTATTTTGTTACGTCATACAATGACGACCTTACATTATTTACTTTAAAGTTGTCCTTGTGTGACATGTCAAACAACATTGAAATATTATTATATTAAACGTTGGTAGTAGGCCCCTTTTGTCGCGTGCGTTTGTTACACATTGTATCAAAGTGTGCGAGGTATATAACGATTTTAATAATTGACTTCGCCAGCATGAGTTTCCCATCAAGCTTTTGCATTTTTTATATCTACTCAGCGCCACAAAAGTACAAACATTAGAGCCTCGGCTCGTCACAAGAGCCACATTGTCGTTGACCTACATGAAATAAATAATTTTGGATTTTGACGGACAAGAAAAATACCAGTAGAGCAGGCAATGAAAGATAACTTGCACTAAATTAGTATTCAGTGTCATTTAATTCAAACATAACAATATATCCAAGTTTTATTTCTTGGAAGTTGTTCGAGAAAATCCCGCGCTTCCCGCGAACAATGCGAAGTTCTCGCAAGTTAAATTGAAAACTTCAACTCGCACCGCCGGCGCCGCCTCAGCACGCTCCTCGAGAGCCGGTGGAAGTAATTAGTCAAGCTTACAGCTAAGTAATGGGTTCCCGACCAGAACCATTTTTCAAACCTCTTTTCTGAGCTCGTCGTCATAGTTAGCGACCTGTCACTTTGTTTTGTCTCTTTTAGCTCATTCTTTCGCTGCTGAAGCTCACAGTTTTTATATAGTTCTGTCCTCTAGTGTAACTATAATATATCTTCGTTGTGCTTTATGGGCAAAACAGTAATAATGTCCTCCCGACCGAATCCCGTCACGACGGCCAACCTCCTCAGAAACTATTCATCTGCGCGGGAGATATTATAGTGCACAAGTGTGTGGGAGAACATAGGTGCATTCTCTAACCTCTCACTCTCATAGTCCGGTGGGACGGAAATCCGACTCTACCGGAGAAAAATCAGGCGCAGGTTCTGGTGGTATAGGAACTCAAGACATTATTAATTATCAGTGATAACTAATAACTGATAACTTATCACTGATAACTTATCAGTCATTTCACCCTACCGAAAAAATGCTAAGAAATTTAGTTTGGACCTTTCCTTAATACGCCTTATGTCTTATCTCTTCCAGACAACGTTATGGCTAAGAAAAACAAAAAATGCTGACAGTAAGGATAGTAAATGGATAGTAAGGTTTAAATTTAAAATTATAACAAGTACAAAGCGTTTCCAACTAAGTAGGTATTGCTAAACACATTACTGTAGTACAAAACAAATTAAGCAAGTAATTTGTTATTTACCTTTTCAGGCACGTTTGCACTTTATATTTTTGCAATGAAGGTGTGCTGAAATACTCGGACTTTTGTCCAGGCTGACCTACTTCACTCTCGCAGAAATGAACTTTGCCGCTTCAAAAGAGATTCGATGCCAGTTCACTTGATTGTATGTGAGTACGATATACCAATATTACTGACTATTTCACAGCGAAAGTGTCAAAATATTAAGTAGGCACGTAATGGAGTATCCTTTGTGAAATACTACTTTTTAAAATACACTTCGTCCGCGTGGCTAAATATTTTTAATCGTCGCGGGAACTGCTTAATTTTCCGGGATAAAATGTAGCCTATGTGTTAATCCTGAGTATGAGCTATCTTCATTCCAAATTTCAGCTAAATTGATTCACTCGTTGTGGCGTGAAGGAGTAACAAACACACACATAAACAAACTTTCGCCTTTATAATATTAGTGTGATGTGATGTGATCACATGGTCGTGTCGCGCTTGCGTTGTAGACACGTATCTAACTGTAGACGTGTCAGCTTTAATTACTTTTGGGACGTATGGGGCAACTGTCGTGTGTACAGCAGCAAACAAGCAACCAACATTTATAATAACCCTGACACCCATTTGCTGACGTTGTAAATCATAACATTTCATTCATGCTGTTTAGATCCAACATAATTCTTTACTAATTCTTAGTTCTTACTAATATGTAAATACGAAAGTATGTTTGTTTGTTGGTTTGTCCTTCAATAACGCTCCAACGGAGCTACGGATTGACGTGATTTTTTGCATGGATACAGTTGAGGACCTGGAGAGTGACATAGGCTACTTTTTATCCTTCTTATTCCGGAAAATCAAAGAGTTCCCGAGGGATTTTAAAAACTAAATCCACGCGGACGAAGTCGCGGTCATCAGCTAGTATCATAAACGTGAAAGTGTGTTTGTTGGTTTGTGATTAAATCACGCAGCGCAGCAACGGAGAAATAGATCAACATGATTTACTTCATGGTATGCCCATGAAGTAAATCATGTTGATCTGTTGAGGACTCGGACATATGCTACCTTTTTTCTGAATAAACAGAGGGTTTTTAAGTCATTTAAAAAAATTTAGTAAAATATAAAACACTCCTCCTGAAAAGTAGAGCATTTGCAATCGCGTCTTTATTCGTAACTCACGTACGACGAAACTTCTAGCTCAAGTAAATAAGATCAAATTCCAGATTTTTCACCGTCATAGAGCCGTGAGGGGAAAAATATTTGTTTAAAATATTAGCCTTCAAGCGCTCACTTCACGCGCGAAGGCCATAAAGGTGGAATAAGCTTCATACATAGAAAATTTAATTTACGTACTCGGAGGTCGGATCCTTTTCCAATTCCGCTCGGATTGGGCGATACCGCGCGAGTTTAATATCGATTGCATCGTAAAGTTTGCTCACAATTCGATAACTGACAGGAAATTTGCGAATTGGAGACGAGAAATTGACTGTACAAAAACGAATACCTATTATTATAGGTATTCCTTCACTGTTATGGTAAGTGATATTTAATTACTTAAAACACACATAACTCCGAGGTTATCGTGCCTGTAAATCATTCGAAGAAATGTCTGGTGGCCGTGGCTAGTTACCACCCTACCGTCAAACACGTGCCGCCAAGCGATTCAGCGTTGAATCTACACTGCCATACCCCTCCCAATCTTAGACAGCATCGACACTTACCATCAGGTTAGATCGCAGTCAAGGACTATCTTGTCAACGAATAAAAAAAATAAATAAATGTGCTAACAGCCCTAAATAAACCATGAAATCTCATCTCATCAAATGCTTGAACATGAGAATTCAAAGTTCAACGCAACACTAGAATTGAATTAAGTATTTACCTAATTAACGAAAATATAATTTTTCATATTTTAAAACGGTGCGGCCTTTCATCTCTTTTTACAGCGGAGAATAATTCTTTTCAATTAAATTTTCCGCGGTTTATGTTCAGGGATTTTATTGCGTTTTATTAAAAAACTTATTATCCCTCTCATTTCACTTTTATTATACTTCGAAAACTTTTTAATACAACGAGTATTTTACTCGGGCGTCACGAAAATCCTGAAGTTTTTGAGAAAATTCCGACAGAAAATGCCTTCAAGTTTTGGATTTATTGTTGGCAGGTTCGTCTCGGGCACAGATAGGTGAAAAAGACTATGGCATTACATTACAAGCAAGAAGCAGTGATAGCCCAGTGGTTAAGACTGTAATCTCCTTTTCGGAGGGTTGCAAGTTTGATCCCGGGCATGCACCTCTGACGTTTCTGAGTTATGTGCGTATAATCAATTAAATATCACATGCTACAATGGCGAAGGAAAACATCGTGAGGATCTCCACATCTGAGATATTGCTCTCGAAGATTTGTGAAGCCCGCGCGCAGCAGTGGGTCGTTGATGCGTTGCTGCTGATGATATCGTCGTATGAAATTCCTAACCCTAGAGCGTTGGCATATTATTTGTTAAAATATGTCTTAACGAAAACGCTCATTCATCACAACCTCATCGCCGGCCCACCGCTGGGCATAGTTCTCTCGAATGAAAAAGGGTGGAAACTTTCGGGTTATATTATGCGTGCCTGAATCAAGCTCATGAAAGGTAACTTATATTCAGGAAATATCTTCTACTTTCATGCAATTTATAAAACTGCAGATATTGAATATCATACTTCTTCTATATTTTTAGTGGGAAAGCAGTCAACATAATAAAGCTTGGCCCAGATATACATGTATGTGGCGCACGTATCGCTCGGCAATAATCCGCAACACCTTGCTGCCTCGCTGGCTGCAATTCCACGAAATCATATCAAGCTATTACACTTCCTAGTTTTGAGCCAAACCGGCAATAAATCTACTGCGATCTTCCTGCAACTCGAACTGTGCCGGGAATTTTGAATGAGGCAATAGAAATATATAAGTTATAGGTCAAATAATTTTTGTATATATTTGGGATATAAAAATAAATAGATATGATGTATTTATTTATTGCAATAATTAGAAATAAATAAATTCACACAAACATTATTTTGTTTAGTATTAGTTATATACATAAATCAGGTAAAGTCTTGAAGGAAATGGAGGGTAGATGGGAATTAATATGACATTTAATGTCGATCCAAATAAGAAACCAAAAAGGTAGCGTCACCGTAAATAAAGAAATAAATACTGTGTTGTAACCTCTATCATTATAGAGTTGTCGCGTCAGTAGTGAGCCACATCATTAGAATCCACTCCACATAATCGGCGCATCCCAAGTCAGTTTGTCGCGACAATCGCTTGTAAACTTTTCGCACTTATGCAACTACTTGAGGGAGTTTTAAAGCGATTATGAAGTGCGCTTCGCGTCGAGTTGCGTCAACTTGAATCCCTTCGAGACCGAGCGTAACAAATGTCTGAATTGAAGCTTATTTTAAGTTACCACACAGTTTCGTATTCAATAGAGATGTGTCGCACTATAGGGCCAATCAGAAGCCAATGCGCCAAGTAGCTTCGGTGCATTTGCTATAGATACATACAATCTGGAGTATTTGTTGCTTATTCACCGATTGGCGACTAAACTGATGTCACAAAGGACATCTTCAGTTCACTTTGCTTAAAGCATTACGAGTATTTCAATATAGTGTCAGTTTCACCAATGTCGAGTAACGTTTAACAGAGGAATAAATCGGGTGTCAATTTACGTTCTAAAAACTTATTTCCCGAATAAGACTTATTTTAGGTACGTCGGTGAATCGGCCCTGAAATACAAGAAGCTAAAGGCAACTCACAATTGTAACAATAAACAACTCGTGCAAACTAAAAAGGCTTCGATGTAGCGGAGCGAAGAGGCGATATTCCTTTATTTTCACAGAGCAAAGCGAAATAGGTCAGTTTTGACTGCCAACGCAAAGGTAATAGAATCACAGCACGCTCCAAACCGAAGAAACAAGACAAAGTGGACGCGAGGGCAATCGGAGGAAATTCTGTCACATAACTGACAGATTTTCTAATCTGATATAACTCAGCCCTTCTTGTGATCGCTCTTAATACAAGCATTCTAAATTAAAAGCTGTTTCTAGAAGGACCATGAAGGGTATGAGTCATGACAGGCTTCCTGAAACCGCTGGCCGATTGGGGTTAAGCTGCATCAGTCGTTGCTACAGTCTCACTTGAGGAGATGGGTTGAAATCATTGTGTTCTTGCTGCATCCCTATTATTGATGGTACCTACCTAGCAAAAAAACCTGACAAGATACAGCTCAACTTATACAGGTAGCGCAAAGTGTCTATTTTATTATTAACGTGCGCGCAAGTTCACCCTCAGTGAATGTGATTTTGCGGAGACGAAACTCAAACGAGTCGAGCTCTCAAAACCAACTTATAGCTGTGCCATTACTATTCATACTTTATTTTTGAAACTAAACAGATTCTAAAAATGAAAATATTTTATACGCGTTTCAGTGTTTCTATAAACAAAAAATAACGTTGTATTATGTAATGCTGTGCCCGCAGACAGTTTCAACATAGCTACAAAAAGCCAAATAGCAAGCGGAAACTCTCCCAGGATCAGCCGCATTTTGACCAATCACTTTCAAGTTTTAAATTGTACACACATACCATTTTCTCATCCTCTATCATCCGAAGAGCAGTTACAAATGCAAAACATAAAAGAAAGTAGTCGTTATGCAAAATCAGAATCTCGCAGAAATAAGTCCCATTGCTCTCGCAGTAAAGAAGTTACCTCTCATCCGGATTCCTATTTCTTCGGCACGTAGCATAAAATATATGGCGGAAATTGTAAAGCGGTAGTTCCAACTCTGCAGCGTGCCGGGCGGCACGTAGCTCGGCTATAATTCCTGACACCTTGCCGCGCCTCGCGCCCCGCGCCCCGGCGACAGGCGCGAGCAAAATCATATTAAATAATTACATTTTCTAGTTCACGTCCAACTTTATTACGGGCACATTAATTTTAATTTACATTGTAATTATTATGTCAAGTCGATTAACATTAATTAGCCCATGCACTAAGAGCCTTGCTTATTTTCTGTGTATTCTTACGCCTGCTTTACATCAACAAGCAAGTTGTGGTTCTAAGTAGTTTTCAACAAAAGTTGTAGAATTCTAATCAAAATTACGACATATACCTAACATAGTAATATGTAAGGACATAATGCATTATAATATAAAATAACCAATGTTACAGGTAGACTCTTTAAATGTGTTTAAGTTAAATTGTTTATAAGAGCTGACGCTTTGACATGTTTTGTATTGGATATCTGTTAGACGTCAAATTGATTGCGAACTACTAAGTACTAAGGCCCTTGTTTAGTTTAGGTAATTGTTTAGTAACAGATATCAAGAACTTTGATAGTTATTGTACCTAAATAATAAAGTGCTATATGCCGAATTTCGGCTACGCCAGCCACCCTCAACAGAGACTATACAGTATACAGTCGGAAAACGTATTACAGTGCACAAATACAATATGTGCACTCTCCATTCCCTCAATCTTCAAGTCCGATGAGTGACAACAACGGCTGAAAGAGAGCTCCGAGAAGATCAACGCCTGGATGTGCTCTCCGATGCACATGACTGTTTCAAACACTTGATAAAATAATACAGAAAACTCAATAATATTTTCTTTCTTCAAACTCAGACCAAGCAGTTTTTGATTCGCAATCGTACAAAGTTGCCATTACGAGTATATCAATAAGACAATTATAATAAAACTTACTCTCCAGGGATTTTGCCTCCTTATGCACCCCTAGGTGAAAATACTAAATTGAAAGACAGGTCTTTAAACATACAGGGAATTAAAAACCTTAATCCACACGAAAGAAGTTGCGGGCATCAACTAGTATAATATTAAATACTTGTACAATATCTTTGTACAAGTAAAACTGAGCTCTCATCTCTCTTTAGTCCTGGAACGTCTAATTGGATTCCATGCGACATAGTTTTCACCTTTACTAATTTACGAACTTTGTGCAGTCTGCAACTTTGGCGTAACTTTCATAATGCAAGGTGCTTGTATCCAGAAACTAAAATTCTGCTTATTAACACATAATTAGGATAATCTGGTGTATCCTAATGGATATGGAATTTTCTGAAGAAGCTTGAAGTAACGTACTACATGTAAAATAAAAAAACACTTGAAGCATAATTTAAAGGTTCCGGCTGACTAATATTATTGACGACAAATTAGTTATTTCGTGTCATGAGATGTGTCTAAATTAAATTCACAAAGCGTTGGAAAAGCCGCGAGAAATTCCGCGTGAAAAACAAATAAATCAATTTTTGTATGTGTAGGTATAATTTAAGGCGTGTAGCGGAGGGATTTCAATAAAGAAAATGCTTTTTAGCTAAATGAACTAGCTTTGCGGGTGGCCAACGACCCATTTCTGTCACATCTGACGTTTTTTTCGCTCCCCGCTGCCCTCAGACGATATATGCTCCGTTCACGACGGTCTATAAGCAAGCCGAAACATCTGTAATTCAGAAATGGAAAAGGAAACTCCTCCAAATATAATACCTACTACTCAAATAAGACGAAATATAAATACAAAAAATTGTAGGCCTAAAAAAGCCCTACGTGTGTATCTATATTAAATAGGTACTAGCTTTTAACTGTTGCGTGTGAAGTTAGGTTTTAAAAATCCCTGTGGAATTGTTTGTTTCTCCAGGATAAAAAGTAGCCTGTGTCATTTTTAACTGACTCCCAAAAAGGAGGAGGTTATCAATTCGGCCGGTATTTATTTTGTTACTCAAATATAAACTTGCAATTGAAATATAGGTAATGTTAAACTTATAGGTAGTAGAATTTAGGTTATTTAGGTTGGTTCGTGGGGTATAATTTTATTTTATGCCTTTAAAAATAGATCCTAATAAACTGAAGCCCTAAAAAGCCCAATCTTCATATTCCCACCCTTAATATAAGGCCAAAACCTCGAATTAACAACACTGACGACGGAATTCATATTCTGATTCTACATGTTTACAGCCTCCTTATTGCCGTAATAAACGTTAAAGTTAAACAAAATAATGGCCAGAATAAAATATTACTTAACATGATTCGCGTCACAGAAAATGCGATTACAATGGTAGTACCGAATTCCAAGAACGACTACAGTCTTATCCCACTCGTAATATCTTATTTCTATTAAATTGCTTGACTTCCTTAAAAAGCCATTTCGTATAATGTGAAATGAGAAAAAGTAAAGCAGGCCCCGTCTCGGTGCTCGGGAGACAAAAGGTTTAATGAAGCTAAACAATTCCATAATATCTTTGTACAACGCGGATTGTTAAAAGTGTGAAGTGGGTTAACGAATCGGAAACCCATTATCGGCTGAGAATTGGGGAAGGATGAGCAGGCGGCGCCCGGCACAGATTAAAGGGTCACAATCCATGAGCGATAGCGTTGACTTTTTCGTATGGGACGAACAGTCACTGAACTCAGGCACTCCCCCCCCCCCCCCCCCCCCTCCCCCCCAGGTAGACGTACGATCTGTCCGCTATCCGTCACACAATACAGGCGTCACAGGATCATGTTCTGTGGCGATCATTTCGAAAATAATATTAATTAAAAATTTATTCAGAAACTTTCAAATGTTCTCTTTAATATAAAAGCAATGTATCATTTCTCGTTTCAAATAGAACAACATTGTAGCTCCATGTAAACCCAATGGTTAAAGGTGCAGACTGAAAACTGAAAGGTGGACGTTCGATCTCCGACCGTTGCACTATTGTCGTACCCACTCCTAACACAAGCTCCTAACATTCTGCTTATTTTTAAGTAAAAGGAGAATATTAGATATGTTCTATCTATCCTATCTACCTATCCTATAAAAAAAAACAAAAAGTAAGACAAGTATTTCAAAAACGTGTATTTATATTATATCCAATTATAGTTGAGTGATCTTTAAAAAATGCCTTATTTTTAATATAAAAATAAGTCGGGTTTTCCTTCCTGACGCTATAACTCCAGAACGCACGAACCGATTTCCACTGTTTTGCATTCGTTGGATATAAATATATCGTGAGGTTTATAGCAAAGAAAATTCAGGAAAAATTTCAACAATTTAAGAACGCGGACGAAGTCGCGGGCGTCCGCTAGTTTTAAATAAATAATATTTTTTGGACGCGGAAATTCAAACCCGCCAGTTCCTTTTATCTTGCAGCGGTGTCAACCGCGTAGTCCTGCTCTTTGCGATTGTTCCCATTATTCGTTAATTAGCATCAGATAATAGGAGCAGCACGTCGCCGCGCGGCGCCACCTGCGCCATTAGACGTGTATTGTGACGCATCGCGGGGTTGTGTGGGGCGTTTATAGAACGTTGCGTCATATCGTGGTTATTAGCGCATTTAGTTAGGTATTATTTTAAAAAGATAGAAGTGGCGAATGCTCGTGAGGCGAATCACATCTAAAGACAACTTCTTGATTATCACGACCACTCTGCAGTAAAACACAAAATTACTTTGCTACAATCCGCCCAACCGGGACAAATCCGCGTCTCTAGCCATGTTAGACATGTCGTCTCTTTCTACGATCGCTAAAGCTAACGCAGGGGCTCCCAAATTTTTTTTTTTGCACTTCCTTTCCTTTCAGAAGGGAAGCGTGATAAAGAAATTTGGGAGCCCCTGCTCTATAGCGTTAGCGATCATGAAAAGAGAACACGTTTGTAACATGGCTAGGGCGGCTGTATAGTAATTCGTAACACGCGTCGCTCGCACTGTACAGTGTACACTGCCGCTCTTCCAGTACACAAGACTACAATATACACTCTACTACTTCTCTACTCTGACATCGGATCATCGGGGATGTTGACTCCATAATTGCATAGACAACAAAAGTTGTTGGACCTCCTATTCGATTGGACGTGAAGATTGCCTATGCCCAACAATGGACGTCCATAGTTTTTATTTTAATATTAGCCAAGCTCAAGTTGACTAATATCCTCCTAGCCCCTCCAAATAGCGGAAACCTAGTCCTAGGAGTGGGTATGACAAAGAAAAGAAGAATATTGAGAAGAAATGGCAGGTATTCGATCACAAATCGCCGTAACGAGCGCTAGATCAATCTGACAGCTGAGTGAACCTAATCTGGCAAACACACCTAACTGGTGGTCTTGTAACACCCTGGCGTAGATCCAAATGTGAGCCAATCAATACTAATGTATTCCCGGAATACTTGAGCGGAATCCTGTAAATGTAAACTACTAAGCTTAGATCTCTGTATTACTCTCTATACTATGATCGTATTAACCATACGAAACTTTATGGAAGTCAAAGCAAATATCCAGAACTACTTAGCTGTTTCCTCTGGTACTTGCCAAAGCATACGCATTAATGAATCTCTTTATCTTGTTAGTAGACTAAAGCATGTAGCTTTGATTTAATTAATTTTTAATTTACTTTTGCCGGCGACTTCGGTATTTTATGAATAATGCGGAACCTTCTGTTTCTCTGAAATTAAAAGTAGCCAATGTCACTTTATAGGTCCATAACTATTATTCATGCAAATTCACGTCCATCCCTTGCTCCATTGCTGCGTGATTGAATGATAAACAATCAAACAAATATACTTTCGTATATGTAACATTATCCAGGATATATTAGTTAAATCTTATTACAAGGCTAGGTCGAAAGTTAGGTCTCTGCCACGGCGAGGCGAGAAGCTGGGAGCAGTTTCTCCGCATGCATTAACTTATGCATGTAAATGTCATTTTCGGAGTGGCCGCTGCGGCTGCGGCGATGACGTCATTAGCGCCGCGACGCCGGAAGCGCAGTTCCGACGTCTCGCGCGCTCTGCTAATAATAGATATTCTCCATTAGCATCACCGAGATACCAGACATAATGTTGGAATGGAAGGCTGAGTGCACCGATGCAAGACAGTGCTGCTACTTACTATGGCTTATTCATGCATCCCATTAAACTCTTTGTAAAAAACTGAATTCATTTATTTATTTATTTTATCACACTTCACATCACACTTCACACTAATCACACTATCACATCACATCACATCACACTAATCACACTTCACATCACACTTCACACTAATATTATAAAGCCGAAAGTTTGTATGTGTGTGTGTGTGTGTGTGTATGTTTGTTACTCCTTCACGCCACAACAAATGAACCAATTTGGCTGAAATTTGAAATGGAGGTAGCTCATACCCAGGATTAAAACATAGGCTACTTTTATCCGGAAAATTACAGAGTTCCTGCGGGAATCAAAAAACCTTTATCCACGCGTACGAAGTCGCGGGCATCGTCTAGTACTGAATAAATTGAAATATTAACACACAGCTTATTTTTTAAAAAGAGATTTTTTCCAGAAGCCCTCGAATATGAGATAAGGTATTAACGAAGGTCGATTTTGTGAAATGACAAAAGCGAATCTTCTAACACAGACATTTGCATCTACATCGATTGCCCGAAGAGAAACCATCGCGGAAATATGAAAATCGTTAGAGCTTAATGCACTTCCTTTAGAGCAAGAGTCTTTGGGTTCATTTGAGTCTGGTGTTATTGAGTATGGATGGTTAAAATCTGGTGCAATTTCGCGCTAAGGCTGCAGATTTCGAGATCGTTATAACACGAGTGGGTAGGGACGTAGCGACGTCCGGGCAGCAGCTGGAGTCATTAACCGGAATCCTTCGGGAGCGGTTAATGTGCCAATAACTCTCCCCCGGAGGAAACACTTGGCGTAAATCAACGAGTTTACTTAGTTCGAGCGCCGCTCAGTGCTCCTGTGCTGACGGCATGCAGAGCGGCTTGCGGCGCCGACACCTATAAATTCATAATGGATATTCGCTGCCTTCTTCTTTGATAATAAATTCAGCGAGGCCACCTTCGGAGCGAAGATTTCGAGTGGCCGAATTTTGATATCGACTTTAATTAAATCTTACGCGCCAGGGACTTGAGTCGAAATTTGATTACGCCGCGCCCGAGAGCTCGTAATATCGTTTGAATTTGTAATGCCCTCCGAAAAAACACTTCGCTGTAAGAAATACAGGTTCAATTGCATAGAGCTTGCTTGATCATAATGGAAAGTTTTAAGAGGATTGGGGAGGCGTAATAATTTATTATTTTACTCCAGTAATTGGGTCCCATTTGCACCCTTTAGGTACCCATTTGAAACCCTAAAAAACAATAATTATGATGTAGGAACAATAGCATAAGTACCAATTATGATCTAGAAACATTTATGAGTATAATATAACGTATTTTAGTGCTGCTCGCTCATAAATTCTAACGTAATGTTTTCACATTATAAATTCTCATTTTTCTCGTAGGAATACTAGAAGTGCAAGTTAAAGTGAAAATAATATAATATTCATTTACTCTCTCCGGCACAGAGCACCGTAAACTAAATACCTAATGGAGCAATAAATATGAATTAATAGTTGCTGTTCAGTGCGCGCTGAGAATACGAATTAAGAACAATCTAATTAATTACAGTTTTTCTATCCGACGCAAGGATTCTAAATATTGGAATCGGATATTCAAACTTGTTTATCATTAATTTTGTCTACCCATTTACTCGTGAAATCTTATACAAATTGAGTAAATAAGTGGACAAAGTTTTCTCGTGGCGCGCATGCTAGCCCTACACAGGCGCAGACGTGTTTTTGTTGATGATGAGTTTATAAAAATATAAATACTTTATTTCCATAATGTGTGTTATATTTTAAAGTATTTCCGATCACTGAATTTAACAATAATCGGATAAGATTTTTCCATTATTAAGTATTTCATGGAAAATCTTTTTAGTTTTATTACAAGCCTCTTACAAGCTTGCTTAATTTTCAAATGAGACACAGGAGTAATGCTAATAAAAAGCTCGTATAAACAATAGCAGTCAAGTGCCTTTTCAAAGAGAAAATACCATCAACTCCCAAGGGTGTTAACGCTAAGGGAAAGTATTCCAACTCTTTGTCTACTTAAAAGGGTGAACCGAATGTGTTCCGAAGAGAAATTATACGAGCCGCTAACATGCAGGAACAACGGTTCAACGGGGGAAAGATCAACTTAAGTAATTTAACAGCAACTCTCCGAACTCCGCGGATTTCGGTTCAACTTCCAAGCGACGGCGCGCGGCGCTTGTGTCAAGAGAGAACTTTATTCATTGGGAAACTTTCGCGGTGTATTTTTCAGTTCCGCTATAGAAATACTCTTTTTTAGGGCTCCGTAAAACTACAAAGAACCCTTATAATTTTGCCAAGTCCGTCCGTCCGTCTATCCGCAGCATATTTATCTCAGAGACTATTGGTACTAAAGAACTGCCATTTGGCAAGGTTATGCATAGGTATTCATTAAGCTGAGAAATTTGTCACAATAAAATTATGAAAAATAATAAATTTAGGTAACTCCTCTACTCGTAAAGAGAGGATGATATTTTTTTTACTCATCTATCCCATTGGGTATGGTATCGTTCGAAAGATCTTTCAAAAGTATTCCAGGTATTATAAGGATCGTTCGGGCTAAAAAAGCTACATTATGAACATTTTTTTCGATGTAGGGCAGTAGTATATTATAACGAACTACGAACATGTTCGGTTCGAACGAAAATCAGTACTTATGTACCTTCATGAATATTCCATGAGGTCACAATTATAATAAAAAAAACTTACTTCTGTGTCAATGCTTAGCAACAAAGCGAAAAAAAGGCTGTTTATCTTTGTCTGTCTGTGAGTTTCTGTAGGTTGGGGATGAGCGGCACTAGAAAGCACACTGGTTATTTGACGTCCTATTTGGTGGAAATCCCTACATTTTCTTATTTAATTCCAACAAAAAGTCTTTATTTTCAACTGTAAACGTACTTTTATCATTTGCTTTATATGTGATGATCACAACCATTCGAGGAAATTCTCGTTAAACTTGAGTTTAACTTTTGAGAAACCCTGTCACTTGTCACGAGAAGGAACGAAGTCCCAACATCTCGCAATTAAAACTTTCTCCTCGCTCCGTTTACTTATGAGATTTCGTTCATAAGTAATGCATGATTCGGTTCGTCTAATGTTCGACCCAAAATCAATGTACCTACCTATACCTACATAGATACTACCTTGAATTATATTTTAAAGAACGCAAGGGTCGATTCTTCGCAATTTGACGAGTTTCATCAATTTATTTTTAATTTTCAACTCATTATTTATGACTTTGGATGAAAAAGTTAGCAAGCGAAAGGAAGTAAATTTACGAAAAGGTCAATACCCAATTAGGTATGTACCTATCCATTCAAACAAAAAAAAGCTCTCTTCAGCAAGCAAGTAGGTACCTTTGAGGCTTAGGCTAAGAAATTCCAGAGTTTAAGTTTTCAATTTAACGTTAACTACGCGTTAATACACATATTATGGAAATTAATGTCATGTTTGAAATCTTCCATAATGATAGATTTACTTATTTGTGTCATTTTCATATCGTAATATAAACAAAATATTACAGCGCCATCTACTGCAAAAGCTGCACAACATTTCGTAAAACTCAAACCCTAAGTTGAAATCATTTCACCGGGATCTGTAAGGAGCAACCTGAATGATGGGAGAGCGAACTATGGTAAAACGTGGTAACACATGGTACTTTATCGTTATGGCCACTAGGTGTCGATTATTACACATTTATATTATCACGAGGTTTTTTTAGCTTTATGGAAGTACTTGCCAAAGCGACGCTTAGGTATACAGCGTACTCTGACTCAGCTCAGTCTCAAGATAGAGGTTAAGACACAAATATACTCTGACATCACTGACATTTTAAATATGTCTCATTTTAATCTCTAGTCTGAGCTGAGTGAGAATGCGGTTTATAGATTTCAGCCATAGTTTTATTCCGCAACAGCGGGTCAATTCAAATTCAAAATTAAAATTTATTTATTTCATGTAGGCCAACTTGTAGCTTTTATGACACGTCATAAATCTACCACCGGTTCGGAATACAGATTCTGTTGAGAAGAGCCGGCGAGAAACTCAGCAGTTGCTCTTTTTTAAAACAAAAAATTACAATAAGTAACGAAACTATGCTATGTATACAGTGCTTCCACAATAAAGCTTCAAAAATGCATACGTAGGGACACAATCCAACGCATGTCAACACGGGCAGACAATGCTTTGTCGACCCATTCTCGTTGATGGCACCCGTTCACGAGCATGACGCATGATCTAGCCGTTCCTTCGCTCAACCATATTTGAGGGAACGTAACAATCCGCACCACACGACACCACCACAGAAATGTTTAAAAAGAGCATGACAATTGCGGAAAATCTGCATCAATCATCGCTACAGTCTAAACATTATTTTTATGGTGAATCCCGCCGCGTGATTATCTTAAAAATGGTTGCTACAGATAGATCGCAGTTGACGATTGCAATAACCTATGATTGGCCGATGCTCTCACAATAATTTGGTATTCGTTCAAATGCATTGTTTCAGTAAAACTGCCATAAATTCAGCCAATCATCAGGATTGAGATTGCAGCAATGATAGATGCAGCTTTTCCGCAATAGGTCAGTCTAATCCTTATATTATAGGTAATCTAATTAGCTTTTAACCGCGATAATATTATTGGTGTAGAAACGGATGCCACTGTCCACCTTCGAAATCCAGAGCTTGTGGACTGTATGAAATTTAAAATTTAGATGTTCCAGGTTAAGGGCGAATGAAGGGATAGCGGGATCTCCATGCACTAACCTTGTTAAGTCCCCGGGACTGAAGCCAGCCTCCAACCTCCGCTATATCGGCCACTCAGGAACACGTCGGCGTCAGCTGGGCAGCGAAGTCGTTACACACACACACTTTTTGGGTTGGGTTTGAAGCACGAGGACGGGCGACACAATATGTGCATGCGTCTCGCGGAAACGAACGTTCGTACTGACGTTTTGTGTCATGACGTCGTAATTTGACGTCATGAACGGTGATTTTAGTGCACAGAGGGAAATGGAGGGTAGATGGGAATTAATATGACATTTAATGTCAATCCAAATAAGAAACCAAAAAGGTGACGTCACCAATTATAAAATTGATTATTGCGATGTGGTACATCACAGTAATCGATTTTAGGTAGGTTACATTTAAATTTTAGGTTAGGTTATATTTATTTCATTTATTCGGTGATAGTTATTTGATAAATCTTTTCCCTAGAAAATAATCTTTATTGATCACCTATGTTTATCAGAAATAAAACGAATAAGTACATTTTGTGTAATCATCTTTTTTATTTATTAAATTTATTTATGAATAAATTAATGGGATCTGTGTACAGATGAGTTTTCGGTTAGACAATAAAATGACCTTTAGGCCTCCTGAAATAAATCGATACTTATTACTTTGTCATACATCTATCGGTGAATTGAAAATATCACATCAAGAATATGAGAGAAGTATTAAATTTCCGTTAAATTATGGTAATTTTACCTTAATAAAAGCCATTCCGTGCTTATTTATAAAAATCATCAGAAATGTAGAGTAAAAATGTAACTTATTTGATGATTAAAAATTATGCTTCAATTAAAATTATTACAATTTTTAGACTACAACCAAATCCATGAAAAATTCAGGAATTTAGAACACAATCAAAATCGAACTCTTTTTTATTATGTTATCTCTACCACAGGTCACAAAATTCTGGTCGAAATATCAAAACGTTGATGATAAGAATTTATCTAGAAACTACTGAGTGATATTTCGCTTGCAGATTAAAAAGTTTAGCTATTAGCTGTTTTTTGCATTTAAAATCATAACTTTATATAATACAAGGTCAGTTGGCAAAAAAGAACTCTACGAGTATCCCGATAGTCAGATGTTGTGCTGGGACAAAATAAATTATCTCATCCATTCATCATTTATTTCTCTTTATCATTTATATATTTACCCCCAACGAATATATTGACCCCCTTTTGGATTAAACTCGCTTTCCAAATAACCTTGTATAGTGAAAGAGTCAGCCAATAGAAACCGCTTATATAGAATTCCGATCGGAATTTCAGATCTGTTTTGTAGAGGTCAGAAAAGACACAGGTAAAATCCCGACAGTAATATATAAGTAGGTACAAACATCAACAGGCTATATCTAATGATAATGCAACGTCATGTTATATTTTAACACGTATTTCGCATTATAAGGCAGTGTTTGTGTTAAACGTGCTTTTGATTGACTCACAATGATTTACTGTTAACAAGTACTGCAATGTAGAGCGTGCAGGATTGACATCAATTCAAATTGTTACAATCAGAGAATAGTCAAATTATATTTATATTTTTAAACCATTCGAAAATACTTGCTGAAATGTAAGCTTTTTATTTCTTATGAAAAAGTACCTATTTTAAATAACTTTGTGTAAATGATTATGATGGGATATTATTGCGTAGTCAATCTACGATTTTTGTGAAGCTAAAATAGTTTTAAAAGAACTTACGTTTTTCTATAAAAGATAAAATTAGGTACAACTTTTGCCAATAACTTCATATATTATAATTTTGATATCCGCAACATACATCCTTATACCTTTAGTATTTTAATACCTTATATAAATGCACCATACATCACCTAAATGGTAAAATACATTTTTGTGTTTCATTGAACATTTGCACATTTTTACAAAGTTTTCGCTCACGAAATTACGGAAACGTATCTGTCAATTATATCATAGTAAATAGATTTAATTATTTTGAGCCAGATCATCTCCGGGCCCAAAGTGGTAATTTTCGAACATAACTGAGTAAATCAAAGATATCAAAAGTACCTATCAAGGGGCCTCTGATTTTATCGTTTTCATGTTAAAATTAAGCTAAGCTTTGAGTATCAAAGACTTTAATTAATAAGTGTTTTTTACAGATTCTTATTATGATTACCAAGAAAATGCATCGATTTTTATTCTGTGAATTTATTCTATATCTTTTTAATTTTTAATGCGTGTATGTTTTCTGTATATTTTTCTAATGTTGACTTTATAATTATGTACGAATACAAAAACGTTTTTACGACTAGAAATATCTAAAATAAAGTCATCAACAAATGCACGAAACACTTTCAACTCTTGCACAATTCCTTCTACGTTTAAACTATACAAATTCTCTGCACACTTAGTTTAATTCACCTATAACTTTAATACTCAAAGATCTGCAGCGGGAGCTAGACCGAAAAGATATTATTTGAAATCGGAAAAAGACTAAGTGTGAAGAGGTTTTATGACACAAAACGCTATAATTACAAAACCATATTATACACATTTATATCATTTACAATAATTTTTACACGCGCCCTAAGTTAATATTTATCACATTAGTTTATTACAAAAACTATCTTAGCAAACATTAACTAGATATAGACAACGTACAATAATTTAGTGACTTCGCAACGACTATTCAATTTTTCAATTTCCGATATAATTCTCGAAGGATATTAAATTTTAATATATTCTTAGTTCTAGGTATTTATTTTGCATATTGCGATTCTGGGCGACATTTTTCTAGTCTTTCGCTTCGGGGAAATGTAATTCTTTAATTTTTTTCCTCCTAATTAGAAAACACCGCTAATATCGTGAAAAGTTTATTTATTTAGCATATAAAGTTCCTTTTTTAAATTTCCTTTTTTTTCTTTTGAAGCTTTTCTTCAGTAAAATTATCGCCCAGAATTACTAACATCATACTAAAATTATAAGCAACATTATCGTCATCGCAATTACAATAACATTTATACAATAACCTATTAATGTCCATTGTTATCACTAAGAAAGTATTGCAAACATCTATTGCGCTTATCTTTCTTTCGTAATATAGTTAGACTATCAAACTCAATGATTATATCATTGCTTAAAATGCAGGATATAATAAAACCTTCAATCAGTGTTTAAAATAGTATCCACTGTTCGTTTTCACAATGTATTTCCGTGTAACTAACTAACTGTCCACCAAAACAGAATGATATTATCTTTTTACATAGGTTACAAGGTTACGTCTTATAATTATACCTTCAAATATTCATTATTAAAATCAAAACCTTAAAATGTTCTTGTCAATAATTGGATTGTCCTTTAAAACAGTAATTTTTCCAAATGGAAATTTCACCATCTCCGATTGTTATTAAGCGAGGAGTAAATCGACCGTTCCGTAGAACAAAGTCTCATCTGCTAAATTCACAACTTGAAATTTGAGCCTTAAAAGTCACATCTGCAAGGCTCAAATCTCAAGTCATGAATTTAGCAGATGAGACTTTGTTCTACGGAACGGTCGAAATTTGATGTTTTGACAGTTTTTGTTCTGAAAATTTGTCAAAATGTCAAAATTATTCGTTAGTTAAACTTGATGTTGAAATTGGCACTAAATAAATAAATGGTCATTATAGAAGATATTGGATAGAGTCAGGCGTTACTTTGCGGAAGTTCATGATTAACAAAAAAATGTTAGAGTTATTTTGCTGTAATCCGCCAACAGAAAAAAATCTGTATGGTCAAACATGCAGTTATAAGCTAAGCACCGCTTACCTCCCAAACCAAGCAATAAAGCAAAGTTCCCAAGCAAGCAATGCCACCACCACTCACATGCACCACCACACAAGACTTTAATACTACTCTCGACGCACGTTTCGCCCCGACACCGGAGCATCCTCAGGAGATATCGACTTTACAATGCTGTATTGTCTAGTGACGTGTGTGTGAAATGTGCGGTATTATATACTATTTTTATCCCCGCTACTGTTGCCCCGCCCACTACCCCCCGAACTCCCCTCGGACCCCCCCGGATTCGCCCCTTCGAATAAACGGAGTAACGGTGAATTTGAAACATTGATTTGTTCGTTTAGTAATTCAACCTTATTATTTTTATTATGCTTGATTATTTCTATTGTGATATTTTCTATTGTTAGAACAATTAGAAATAATCAAGCATAATAAAAATAATAAGGTTGAATTACTAAACGAACAAATCAATGTTTCAAATTCACCGTTACTCCGTTTATTCGAAGGGGCGAATCCGGGGGGGTCCGAGGGGAGTTCGGGGGGTAGTGGGCGGGGCAACAGTAGCGGGGATAAAAATAGTATATAATACCGCACATTTCACACACACGTCACTAGACAATACAGCATTGTAAAGTCGATATCTCCTGAGGATGCTCCGGTGTCGGGGCGAAACGTGCGTCGAGAGTAGTATTAAAGTCTTGTGTGGTGGTGCATGTGAGTGGTGGTGGCATTGCTTGCTTGGGAACTTTGCTTTATTGCTTGGTTTGGGAGGTAAGCGGTGCTTAGCTTATAACTGCATGTTTGACCATACAGATTTTTTTCTGTTGGCGGATTACAGCAAAATAACTCTAACATTTTTTTGTTAATTATAGAAGATGTTGAACTTGGTCGCTGACACTGCTATTTAGGATCAAATAACCAATGATGGTTGATCATTTACGAAATTTATTTGCAGGAAGTACCAAAATAATTATATTACTATGAAAATTTTTGGTTATCAGTAGAACGACAACACCGAGCGTTGCTATTATGAAATTTAAAAGAAATGGTGACGTCATCAAAACGCACTTTCAATTTGATCGCTGATTGAACTTAGTACGAAACTAAATTATTTCCTATGATTTTTTTTTAAATGGTAACCTCGCACGGGAAACGCAGGATTAGATTACCCCGCCCCCCCCCCCATTACAAGTCGAACGGACGATCTCGGGCGAGTCCCTGGCGACCTTAGATACAAGCTGCAAAAGATCATATTCCGTGACAAGCCTTCCAAAGGACTACGTCCAGCAGGAGACGTCTAGCATTCGACATGACGATGTCCAGGTTATACTTTTAAGGTTATGACATTCACATCGAATAAGATTGAAATCTAATTTCATGCCAACATGTGTTTTTTTATAGTACTGACATTTAAAGAAACGTGATATTTTATCTCTCAGACGTCCAGCTGAGGTCTGTAGCCGTTGTGCGGCGGGGGCGGGTGCGGCGGGTGCGGGGGGTGCGGCGCCAGGCGCTCCAGCGGCTCCAGGTCGTTCCTGGCGCGAATGGGTGCCCGCGGCAAGCGGAGCGGCACCGGCAGCAGCTCCGGCATCACGCTGTGATGGGTCACCAGGGCCGATAACGAGCTGAACTCCTTCGTGAAACCCTGGAAATAACATTGCTTAGGTTTTTTTTTATTCGATGACAAGATAGCCCTTGACTGCGATCTCATCTGATGGTAAGTGACAGTCTTAGATGGTAGCGGGCTAACTTGGAAGGGGTATATTAGTGTAAATTCAACCCATACCCCTTATCGGTTTCTACACGCCATCGTGCCGGAACGCTAAATCGCTTGGCGGCACGTCTTTGACGGTAGCGTGGTAACTAGCCACGGCCAAAGCCTCCCACCAGACAAACTAACAGACAGGTTGCTTTACACTTCTTCTTCGATGACGAGGGAGTTAGAGATTTCCTGGAAATCCCGACCTCGTGGGGTCGAGATCAGTTTTTATGGAATTTCTACCCGCTGACATCTCCCCGGTGACCACTCTCAGCGTGAGCACCGCGTCGCCGGGTGAGGGTACCCTTGCGCGATGCTTGTTGACCTCGCGTACTAAAGTCAGAGACCCCACTTCGACAGTCGGCGACCCGGATCCTTCAAACGGGCCATCAGGGTGTTATATTAGCATCTACTCCCGTACACTCACCTTAATCTTATACCCCTTCGGCGTCCGCAGTATCAGGTAGTGCGCGATGCCCAGCGGCGCGAAGTCCCGCGGCACGCGCAGCGACAGCGCCAGACAGCCCTGCTGCGTGGTGCTGCCGCGCACCAGGAACGCGCCCGGCGCCTGCGCCCCCAACACCTCCAGGGCAATCTTGAACAATACGTTTTAAATTCGATCGCTCATTCATTGCATTCAGCGTTCAAATGAATTCCTCGCAAGAAGCGACCTCATCTTTATGGACGGCATTTAACTGTTATCATAAAAATATGGAAAAAATCTAAAAGAGCGCCATCTCGCTTTTATCGTCCATCTGCTTGCTACTACCTCGTCAAGATCCAGTGGACTGCAATTCATCCTATATTGTATTTACCAAGACGTGTCTACTCCTGAATACATGTCGCTACTACTTTAGTTTTCTAATTCAGCCCACGACTTTGTCCGAATGGTTTTAGGTTTGAAAAATGTTCTTTCATACAAACTTTACCATTCCTCTAACCCCAAGGGGTTCTAGAGAAACTTCCTTTGTAATGCTAGCACCTGTGAGTACTGAAAAAATATTTTTTCAAAATGTCAAATATGGTTAGGTCAGTTTAAGCTGTGCATATTCTGTCAGTCAGGCAGCAAGTCATGGTACTCTGGTAGTACGATGTACTCTCACCTCTCTCGGTATCCCCTGCTGGAACCACGGCGCGTGGCGCAGCTCCGGCTCGAGCGGCCGGGCGTTGTTGTTGCCCGAGTTGCGCGACGCGCCGCACGACGACTCTCCTGAAGACTCTCACCTCTCTCGGTATCCCCTGCTGGAACCACGGCGCGTGGCGCAGCTCCGGCTCGAGCGGCCGGGCGTTGTTGTTGCCCGAGTTGCGCGACGCGCCGCACGACGACTCTCCTGAAGACTCTCACCTCTCTCGGTATCCCCTGCTGGAACCACGGCGCGTGGCGCAGCTCCGGCTCGAGCGGCCGGGCGTTGTTGTTGCCCGAGTTGCGCGACGCGCCGCACGACAACTCTCCTGAAGACTCTCACCTCTCTCGGTATCCCCTGCTGGAACCACGGCGCGTGGCGCAGCTCCGGCTCGAGCGGCCGGGCGTTGTTGTTGCCCGAGTTGCGCGACGCGCCGCACGACGACTCTCCTGAAGACTCTCACCTCTCTCGGTATCCCCTGCTGGAACCACGGCGCGTGGCGCAGCTCCGGCTCGAGCGGCCGGGCGTTGTTGTTGCCCGAGTTGCGCGACGCGCCGCACGACGACTCTCCTGAAGACTCTCACCTCTCTCGGTATCCCCTGCTGGAACCACGGCGCGTGGCGCAGCTCCGGCTCGAGCGGCCGGGCGTTGTTGTTGCCCGAGTTGCGCGACGCGCCGCACGACGACTCTCCTGAAGACTCTCACCTCTCTCGGTATCCCCTGCTGGAACCACGGCGCGTGGCGCAGCTCCGGCTCGAGCGGCCGGGCGTTGTTGTTGCCCGAGTTGCGCGACGCGCCGCACGACGACTCTCCTGAAGACTCTCACCTCTCTCGGTATCCCCTGCTGGAACCACGGCGCGTGGCGCAGCTCCGGCTCGAGCGGCCGGGCGTTGTTGTTGCCCGAGTTGCGCGACGCGCCGCACGACGACTCTCCTGAAGACTCTCACCTCTCTCGGTATCCCCTGCTGGAACCACGGCGCGTGGCGCAGCTCCGGCTCGAGCGGCCGGGCGTTGTTGTTGCCCGAGTTGCGCGACGCGCCGCACGACGACTCTCCTGAAGACTCTCACCTCTCTCGGTATCCCCTGCTGGAACCACGGCGCGTGGCGCAGCTCCGGCTCGAGCGGCCGGGCGTTGTTGTTGCCCGAGTTGCGCGACGCGCCGCACGACGACTCTCCTGAAGACTCTCACCTCTCTCGGTATCCCCTGCTGGAACCACGGCGCGTGGCGCAGCTCCGGCTCGAGCGGCCGGGCGTTGTTGTTGCCCGAGTTGCGCGACGCGCCGCACGACGACTCTCCTGAAGACTCTCACCTCTCTCGGTATCCCCTGCTGGAACCACGGCGCGTGGCGCAGCTCCGGCTCGAGCGGCCGGGCGTTGTTGTTGCCCGAGTTGCGCGACGCGCCGCACGACGACTCTCCTGAAGACTCTCACCTCTCTCGGTATCCCCTGCTGGAACCACGGCGCGTGGCGCAGCTCCGGCTCGAGCGGCCGGGCGTTGTTGTTGCCCGAGTTGCGCGACGCGCCGCACGACGACTCTCCTGAAGACTCTCACCTCTCTCGGTATCCCCTGCTGGAACCACGGCGCGTGGCGCAGCTCCGGCTCGAGCGGCCGGGCGTTGTTGTTGCCCGAGTTGCGCGACGCGCCGCACGACGACTCTCCTGAAGACTCTCACCTCTCTCGGTATCCCCTGCTGGAACCACGGCGCGTGGCGCAGCTCCGGCTCGAGCGGCCGGGCGTTGTTGTTGCCCGAGTTGCGCGACGCGCCGCACGACGACTCTCCTGAAGACTCTCACCTCTCTCGGTATCCCCTGCTGGAACCACGGCGCGTGGCGCAGCTCCGGCTCGAGCGGCCGGGCGTTGTTGTTGCCCGAGTTGCGCGACGCGCCGCACGACGACTCTCCTGAAGACTCTCACCTCTCTCGGTATCCCCTGCTGGAACCACGGCGCGTGGCGCAGCTCCGGCTCGAGCGGCCGGGCGTTGTTGTTGCCCGAGTTGCGCGACGCGCCGCACGACGACTCTCCTGAAGACTCTCACCTCTCTCGGTATCCCCTGCTGGAACCACGGCGCGTGGCGCAGCTCCGGCTCGAGCGGCCGGGCGTTGTTGTTGCCCGAGTTGCGCGACGCGCCGCACGACGACTCTCCTGAAGACTCTCACCTCTCTCGGTATCCCCTGCTGGAACCACGGCGCGTGGCGCAGCTCCGGCTCGAGCGGCCGGGCGTTGTTGTTGCCCGAGTTGCGCGACGCGCCGCACGACGACTCTCCTGAAGACTCTCACCTCTCTCGGTATCCCCTGCTGGAACCACGGCGCGTGGCGCAGCTCCGGCTCGAGCGGCCGGGCGTTGTTGTTGCCCGAGTTGCGCGACGCGCCGCACGACGACTCTCCTGAAGACTCTCACCTCTCTCGGTATCCCCTGCTGGAACCACGGCGCGTGGCGCAGCTCCGGCTCGAGCGGCCGGGCGTTGTTGTTGCCCGAGTTGCGCGACGCGCCGCACGACGACTCTCCTGAAGACTCTCACCTCTCTCGGTATCCCCTGCTGGAACCACGGCGCGTGGCGCAGCTCCGGCTCGAGCGGCCGGGCGTTGTTGTTGCCCGAGTTGCGCGACGCGCCGCACGACGACTCTCCTGAAGACTCTCACCTCTCTCGGTATCCCCTGCTGGAACCACGGCGCGTGGCGCAGCTCCGGCTCGAGCGGCCGGGCGTTGTTGTTGCCCGAGTTGCGCGACGCGCCGCACGACGACTCTCCTGAAGACTCTCACCTCTCTCGGTATCCCCTGCTGGAACCACGGCGCGTGGCGCAGCTCCGGCTCGAGCGGCCGGGCGTTGTTGTTGCCCGAGTTGCGCGACGCGCCGCACGACGACTCTCCTGAAGACTCTCACCTCTCTCGGTATCCCCTGCTGGAACCACGGCGCGTGGCGCAGCTCCGGCTCGAGCGGCCGGGCGTTGTTGTTGCCCGAGTTGCACGACGCGCCGCACGACGACTCTCCTGAAGACTCTCACCTCTCTCGGTATCCCCTGCTGGAACCACGGCGCGTGGCGCAGCTCCGGCTCGAGCGGCCGGGCGTTGTTGTTGCCCGAGTTGCGCGACGCGCCGCACGACGACTCTCCTGAAGACTCTCACCTCTCTCGGTATCCCCTGCTGGAACCACGGCGCGTGGCGCAGCTCCGGCTCGAGCGGCCGGGCGTTGTTGTTGCCCGAGTTGCGCGACGCGCCGCACGACGACTCTCCTGAAGACTCTCACCTCTCTCGGTATCCCCTGCTGGAACCACGGCGCGTGGCGCAGCTCCGGCTCGAGCGGCCGGGCGTTGTTGTTGCCCGAGTTGCGCGACGCGCCGCACGACGACTCTCCTGAAGACTCTCACCTCTCTCGGTATCCCCTGCTGGAACCACGGCGCGTGGCGCAGCTCCGGCTCGAGCGGCCGGGCGTTGTTGTTGCCCGAGTTGCGCGACGCGCCGCACGACGACTCTCCTGAAGACTCTCACCTCTCTCGGTATCCCCTGCTGGAACCACGGCGCGTGGCGCAGCTCCGGCTCGAGCGGCCGGGCGTTGTTGTTGCCCGAGTTGCGCGACGCGCCGCACGACGACTCTCCTGAAGACTCTCACCTCTCTCGGTATCCCCTGCTGGAACCACGGCGCGTGGCGCAGCTCCGGCTCGAGCGGCCGGGCGTTGTTGTTGCCCGAGTTGCACGACGCGCCGCACGACGACTCTCCTGAAGACTCTCACCTCTCTCGGTATCCCCTGCTGGAACCACGGCGCGTGGCGCAGCTCCGGCTCGAGCGGCCGGGCGTTGTTGTTGCCCGAGTTGCGCGACGCGCCGCACGACGACTCTCCTGAAGACTCTCACCTCTCTCGGTATCCCCTGCTGGAACCACGGCGCGTGGCGCAGCTCCGGCTCGAGCGGCCGGGCGTTGTTGTTGCCCGAGTTTCGCGACGCGCCGCACGACGACTCTCCTGAAGACTCTCACCTCTCTCGGTATCCCCTGCTGGAACCACGGCGCGTGGCGCAGCTCCGGCTCGAGCGGCCGGGCGTTGTTGTTGCCCGAGTTGCGCGACGCGCCGCACGACGACTCTCCTGAAGACTCTCACCTCTCTCGGTATCCCCTGCTGGAACCACGGCGCGTGGCGCAGCTCCGGCTCGAGCGGCCGGGCGTTGTTGTTGCCCGAGTTGCGCGACGCGCCGCACGACGACTCTCCTGAAGACTCTCACCTCTCTCGGTATCCCCTGCTGGAACCACGGCGCGTGGCGCAGCTCCGGCTCGAGCGGCCGGGCGTTGTTGTTGCCCGAGTTGCGCGACGCGCCGCACGACGACTCTCCTGAAGACTCTCACCTCTCTCGGTATCCCCTGCTGGAACCACGGCGCGTGGCGCAGCTCCGGCTCGAGCGGCCGGGCGTTGTTGTTGCCCGAGTTGCGCGACGCGCCGCACGACGACTCTCCTGAAGACTCTCACCTCTCTCGGTATCCCCTGCTGGAACCACGGCGCGTGGCGCAGCTCCGGCTCGAGCGGCCGGGCGTTGTTGTTGCCCGAGTTGCGCGACGCGCCGCACGACGACTCTCCTGAAGACTCTCACCTCTCTCGGTATCCCCTGCTGGAACCACGGCGCGTGGCGCAGCTCCGGCTCGAGCGGCCGGGCGTTGTTGTTGCCCGAGTTGCGCGACGCGCCGCACGACGACTCTCCTGAAGACTCTCACCTCTCTCGGTATCCCCTGCTGGAACCACGGCGCGTGGCGCAGCTCCGGCTCGAGCGGCCGGGCGTTGTTGTTGCTCGAGTTGCGCGACGCGCCGCACGACGACTCTCCTGAAGACTCTCACCTCTCTCGGTATCCCCTGCTGGAACCACGGCGCGTGGCGCAGCTCCGGCTCGAGCGGCCGGGCGTTGTTGTTGCCCGAGTTGCGCGACGCGCCGCACGACGACTCTCCTGAAGACTCTCACCTCTCTCGGTATCCCCTGCTGGAACCACGGCGCGTGGCGCAGCTCCGGCTCGAGCGGCCGGGCGTTGTTGTTGCTCGAGTTGCGCGACGCGCCGCACGACGACTCTCCTGAAGACTCTCACCTCTCTCGGTATCCCCTGCTGGAACCACGGCGCGTGGCGCAGCTCCGGCTCGAGCGGCCGGGCGTTGTTGTTGCCCGAGTTGCGCGACGCGCCGCACGACGACTCTCCTGAAGACTCTCACCTCTCTCGGTATCCCCTGCTGGAACCACGGCGCGTGGCGCAGCTCCGGCTCGAGCGGCCGGGCGTTGTTGTTGCCCGAGTTGCGCGACGCGCCGCACGACGACTCTCCTGAAGAAGACGATGTGGCACCGCTTCCCGTACTCGGTCTGCTGGAATCGATTTCAAGTATTTCATGTGATTATATTACATTTCGAACTCTGTGACAAGTACAAAACTTAAAATTATAGAAAACGCAAAATGTACAAAACGCAAAAGTTTATTTCATTGGGTAACTAACCACTAACTCGACTTGAAACCTTATCCTCAAATTTTTTTTAATCTAGTAACACAATTTAGGAATTTGAGCGTTTTTGACTTAACCATTAAGGAAGCAGAATGTATTCTGCTTCATTGCAGGACGATGTACAGGCCACTCACCCGTTGCTAATGTTGTTGCACTTGCGAAACTCCTTGTCGAGGTCGCAAGGCAGCGTGTCGAGGCGCGTGCGGTTGCTCTCCCGCGTGCGCGCCTCCGCCTCGGACGCCTCGTTGATGTAACCGCCGTTCAGGCACAGCGGCACGTTGGTGGGCCTGGAATGGATTACTTGTATTGCGACGACAACTGTAAATGTCGACTTGAGGTGTCGACGTAGACAAGTTCAGACAGACCTTATTCTTCCTCAGAAGTCACGTCTGTCGTGACGCTTTTCCAATTTAATCATAATCGTCATAGCACAGTAATCTAATCAGTAATAAATTTTGGATCGTTAAGAATTCGTATTTTGCTGGTATTCGCGTTCACGGCTAGCAGCTAACCTTCTATGTTCCTTTTACCCAGAAATTGGCAAAAATGAAGTAAACGTGTCTCACGTGGTGGGCGTGTCGGTGACGAGCGGCGTGGCGTCGTCGTCGGAGGGCTGCAGCAGCGCGCCGCTCAGGCCCAGCGCCAGGCGCTTCATGAGCGGCGGCCGCTCCAGCCGCTCTAACCGCTCCAGCCGCTCGCCCAGCCGCCGGTAGCAGCTCAGCTCGGTGGGCGAGTTCCACTCCTCGGAGGAGCTGGGGCTCGCCTCGCTCGCCTCGCTGGGCTCGCTCGCTTCGCACGCGTCCAACTTCGACCCGCCCATTATGTCGCATTGTGTTGGGGATCTGGAAAACGTGATCACCGATTTCATCTTAGGTGTCAATAAATTACGATTAAATTAGGGACTAAGTATTTAATATTATAACCGCCGTCGAGTTTCTAAATTTGCCTTGGTAGGAACAGCATTCCAAATGGTCTTTGATACACGCAACATTTTTTGAAGGTCGACCAACTTTTTCAAGCGGCACCCAAGTAGCACACGGAGGCTGCTTAGCAGCTGAATAACAAATTCCCGTCACGCTTAAAGCTGTATAAAAAAGCTGCATAAGGGCTGTATACGGCCGTATACAGCTCTTATACCTCTTAAATGGGCACAAATTATACAGCCTTAAGTTCAAATAGCTGCTTAAGAGCTGTATAGCAGCAAAATAACAGTGTTATAAAGGGTACGACAGTACTATGCGCTGAATAACGACTGAGTAAAAGATAACAAGTTACTCTTTATTCAGTTAAAATTACCTCATGTGACACATGACGTAAAAGTGAAATAGCAAACTTTAATCTATCAAATTATAACCTTGTAGCTTAAACACATTAACACAATTTCGTGGAGTGAATTGAATACGTGGCTATATATTCAAAGTTCCCTGATTAGTAAGAAAAATGATTGGGAATGTAATTTTACTGACATTATACATATATATTACCTAAGAAAATTTAAGTGCGCCACGAAAATATTCGGTTTTTAATTAGTTTCGTGATATAAATAAGCCGTGATGAAAACTTGAATAAACAATTTTTAGTGCTTTGAAAAGAATTATAAGATAAAAAGTTATTATTATGATATACGGAAGTAAAAACTAATGCAATCCATTCCTAATTCATACACAAAACATCATAAAAGTTGAAAAATGAATCAGTATATTTATGTGAGGTTATACAATAAAATGGTGGATTCATGTTATAGTTACAGAGCTGGTGAGCATTTACGTACTTATATGATTTTAAAAGCCTATAGCTTAGGCCTATATAAAAAAAGAGTGTTCGTCCGAAAAAAAGTAAATAAAAACGGATCTTTATAAGTTTGTCTGGTGTAAGAACTGCGTAATATTAGTACGTAAAGATGAAACCAAAATACATCATATACGATCTAGCAAGGATATAGAGAGATTGGTGAATCTAGCCACCACTAAATGAAGTTAGGTTATATTTACTAACAATCGACAACCCTCATAATGCACTAAATGGAATGATTTCGTGGACAACGGAGAAGTAACAAACCCTTCGGAGAAGTAACAAACAACTTGTGTACTCTGGATGTAAACATAAGTCTCAAGAACTTTAATTGGAATACATAATAAAGAACAGCTCGAACCAAATTCATATTGTCTTTGTTACTGAAGCTAACATAAGGGTCACAAACTCAAAATTGTTTCAAAGATGACTACAAGATGTTTTCGCAGCTACTGAATCACCGATGAAGTGATGGTGTAATCCTCTATGTGCATAAAAGTGTATTGTTCTACAGGTTAACAGTGAATACAAGCTACTCTGAATCAGTTATTGGTGAAATTGTCACAAGTTTAAATTAAGTATAAATTAAGTGTTTGTGCATTGTGCTGACCTCTGAATACTAACCAAGTATGTTTCATACAGGAACTTAAACAATTAATCTCTCAATTTTCAGGTAAAAGTAATCTTGTAATTAGTGGTGATATGAATATAAACATAATGTTAAACGATCCCAGTGTAAATTTATACTTAAATTCTATGAGTGAAGTAGGTATTGACTGTGGTATAAGGCAGTATACACGGATAGAACCTAAAGGGGATATGATAACTAAAAGTTGTATTGACCACATATTCATACGATGTGTGGACAATCCCAGCCAACATAGCTTATGTATACAAACAGCAGTTATAAACAATCCTATAGCAAATCACTATTTTACCAGTTTTATGATTATCCACAACTTGTTACAAACCTGTATAAGTAAGTATTGTACTAAAATAAATCATAAAAAATTGCTAGAAGAATTATATAATGTTGACTGGGGACAGGGGTTATATTGTAAGAAAATCCTAATGATGTCATGAAGTTTATTTTCAATAAATATAATTATTTACTAAGCAAATGTCAATATGTGGCTAAAATAAATACAGGGAGAAGGTAGGCATGTTTATGGATAAACAATAAAGCCTTTAAAATGTGTATTAGGAGAGATAAACTATTTAAAATATGGAACGATGATGAAAGTAATATGGAAAATAGAATATTGTATGATATATATAGAAATAAAACAAACAAGTATATTAATTATTTAAAAAATATATTCAAACTCAAATAACAAGTAACTTTAAAACTCAAAAAAAGTATAGGAAATTGTGAATAAACTGTGTGGGAAGCTTAGAAAATCCATAGAAGATATTCTAACTAATAGATTAAAGATTCTGTAATAAGTTATGGGCTGAGTAGCTATGGCAGAACCTTTCAAACTTATATACAGGATATTTACAAAATACAAATAAGATTATTAAAGGTAATCGTTCCCAACCATGTTAAATTACTGTACAAAGATGATGGAGGGATTGTTTAAATATTGTAATGTTTTCAATCAATCCATCAATCAATCAATTTCTTTATTGCGAATTTGGGTAATATACAGGTGTTTACAAGTAAAATAAATGGACAACCAAACTCTGCTTAAATACAGCATGCAACATTAAAAATTAGCTTAAAATCTATTTCATTACATTACTATTAATTTATTACAATACATTATTATTAATTTATTTAAGTTAGAAGCTTTGTGTTTACATTGCAATATTATTTAAATGTCTAATATAAAATTTCTTATTAAAATGTCAAAAGTTCATAATTAAAATTTTTCCATAAGGTAATCACTGGTTTTATAGTATGTCCTGTCAATCAAAAATTTAAGCCTTTTTTTAAAAAGTGGTATTTCTTGTGTTTCTATAATATGTCTAGGCAAATGGTTATATAAAAGGGGCCCAGTGCAGAAGAAACTCTTAGAAAAATGTGCACAACAACTGGGTGGTGGACGCAGTTCAATTAGGTACATGCCTTTTGCTGTGACGATTTTGAAATAAATTCAAGTTACTTTTGACAAATATGACAGTTTCATATATATACAGACATGGCATTGTAAGAATATTATATTGTTTAAAATAGGGTTTACAACTATCAGTCAATTTTAATTTAAATATTGCCCTTAAGCATTTTTTTTGTACCTTTAATACAGCCTATTTTTAAGTGGAATTACCCCAGAATAAAATACAATATCTCAACAGCGAGGCAACATAGCCATGGTAAACAGTTAGTAACGCTGACACATTTACTGTTTTCCCCAACTTATAAAGTGTGTAGGAGAATTGATTTAACTTTGTGCAAATATGACTCAAGTGTTCTTTCCAATTTAGAGTAGAATATATATATTAATATTCAGACCTAAGAATTTTGTTACATTGACTTCATTGATAGTTTTCCATTCATAATTTACATCTAAAGCAAATGATGCATTTTCTCTGAGCTTAAAAGTCATTAAGTTCGTTTTGTCTAAGTTAATTATGTGTTGGTTGCGATTCAGCCAGTGTAGATAATAAAATTAAACTGTCAGTCATATATGAAGAGTGGGAGCATGTGAGCTCACTAACAAAATACAGTAGATCGGAATACTTAAGACAACTTAAAAACTTGCCAATTACAGCAGTACCTCTGGAAAAATGACTTGGGAATACATGCTTCCTTTACTGCTCAATGAACTGCCAGCTGATTTATTATTTATTTATACAATAAGATACAAAATAAAAAGAACTATCACAAACTTTATGATTAAATAAGGGTGATTTTGAAAATAATTTATATATATATCGGAGGAAGACTGAATCTAATTTGATATTATTCTGTAAAACCTTATTGTTCACGCCTGCCACAGCCTGTCTACCGCAAACCAGGCAATTGCATCTAAAAACTGGCAGGCGCTTGCATCTGAAGTGGCCGTCACTTTCTGACGTCATCGTTTGAAGGACAGATTGTCACCTTGAACCGAGTGAAGGACGCGACCACGCGCGTTTTGTGTGCATTAATTAATTATCCGCTTAAAATTAATAAAAGGGGATCAAATTCAACCTTTTCGTTTTCTTTACCATAAGAAAAAGTGGCGACCGTTAGACACGAACCTATTAAAACTGTTTCTTGGAGATAAATGCAAGCGGAGCCCAAGAAATAAGTCAATGCAACAAGACGTGGATTGAAGTGGGTCGAAATCATCAGGACCAGCTGAGCTTCAAGTTTATCGCCGGTCAGCAAGCAGCACCGTCGAGCCAGCCAATTAGATAAGTGTTCCTGAATTTCCTAGACGTTTAAAGTCCTATTCCTAGGTCCTAATTTCTTAAAGTCTAGCCTTCACTCTGTGCGAACCAGTGGTAATTCCGAACAAGTTACACAAAAGAGGTAATGCTTGCCTAACTTATACTATTTAATTATTAGGTACTAGTTTATGCATTACAAATAGGTACATAGTTTACTATGCAATTTTATGCCTATAGTTCTTAACTTGTCGATGTTCTAGAACAATATTCAGTACCAACCTACCTACTAAAAGTTAAAAGCAGTTATAAAACACATAATAAGTTAATTCTACACAGGTTTTAAAGTCCTAAGTGATCTAAGTTAGCTAAAATTCGCAAACATATGGCTAAAGAAATAAAGCAAAACTAAAACTATAAATACGATTTAGCTTAGCCTAATTATTAAATCCTAATCTATTTATAGTCTCCCTAATTACAGTTTTTAAAGGGTTAACAAATAATTATAATCTACGCAACATAAAATAGATCATTACGCTCAATTTTATATATCTCGATTTCAGGTGCTGTGTACGGCTGACTTGATACCTACCGGTCGATTCTATTGTTCTCGTAGATCGTTATCTACGATCGGCCGGCCGCGGCAGCGATAAGCGAACCAGTTATCCAAAGGAGTTGCGTAAGATAATAATCTTAATAAGCGAGTAATTAGGGTCGAATTTTCTATACTAGGGATTTTGCTAAGTTACTTTGGTGACATCGTACTGCATCAACTTCGTTTCTTTTGCATTAAAACATGTCGGACGCTAAATTAAAGGAACTTACGGTTAAACGTAGCTCAATCAAAGGTCGTTTGACTAAGTTTAAAAATTTTTTAGCCTTTTACGACTCATCAGAGCCTATAGATGAGACGGAACAAACTAGATTAAATATTCAGCTGGGAAAAATCGAAAGCTTATCGGGTGTCTTCGAAGAAATACAAAGTCAGATAGAAGTTTTGAATGCCTCGCAGCTGGATGAGGAGCTTGAGGAGCGTGACTCCATCGAGCTCGAATTTGCTACATTGATTGCGACTGCTCAGCAATATCAAAATAAACACAATCAAGGTAGCAATTCTAACGTAGACATCAACGGTTCTTCTCACTGTTGTAACGATCAGTCAGGTATAGGCTTCAAACCCCCGACCTTGCAGATAGGAAAGTTTGATGGAAGTTATAACAAGTGGCTAGAATTTCGAGATTTATACTGCGCTCTCGTGCATGAGAACAAGCGCATACCGACTACCATCAAGTTTTGCTATCTCAACTCCTATTTGGAAGGTGAGGCTGCGCGAGTTATAAGTAACCTCGAAGTCACTGAGGCTAATTACACCAAGGCTTGGGAATTGTTGTGTGAGCGGTATGACAACAAGCGTTTATTGATTAAAAGTCATCTAAATGCCCTATTAAACTTTGAACTCAAGTCAAGTGAATCAGATAAGGCGCTGCGTTCTATCGTAGACAATATTAACAAAAATTTGCGCGCGCTTTCCAGCTTAGGTGAACCTACTTCATTCTGGGACACCCTAATTATTCATATAGTCTCTTCGAAGCTAGGAAATCAAACCAGTATGAAGTGGGAAGAGCACAGAAATTCAATTCCTGAGAGTCCTACCCTTGAGCAATTTAATAAATTCTTAAAAGACCGGGCCGACATATTAGAGACTTACAACCATTCTAGACTAACTAGTAACGCGAGCAATGATTCGGGCAATAATAATAGGAATAAGCGAATACAAGCCAATATTCTGGTCTGTAATGATAGCCAACAGTCGGTTCCTCAAGGCGATACTGCTACTACAGCTCAAGCTACGACCCCAGTAACAGCACAGCTTGCCGTTAATCTTGCTACAGACGATTTTAATAAGGTTACGCTTCTGTCCACAGCTTTGGCTGAAGCGGTCAACCCACTCAACCAAAAAACGGAAGTCGTGCGCGTTCTACTAGACTGTGGTGCGGAATCTAGTCTTGTTACTAAAGGCCTGCAAGAGAGATTAGGTTTATATTCATCCACTATGGATCCTATTAGCGTAGTAGGTATAGGCAATGCAACTTCTCATCGTGCGAACGAGCGTTGCTCGTTCCAATTGAAATCCTTGCATGGTGACTATGTTATGAAGTTGACATGCCCGGTACTTCCAGAACTCACTGGTAATATCCCGAGATTATCAATCAATGCTAAAAACCTTATGATACCTACGGATGTTCAGTTGGCCGATTCAAACTTTGATAAGCCGTCACCAATAGACGTGCTAGTCGGCGCTGATCTATTTTGGCACATCGTAGGATGCGAGCGAAAATCATTAGGTCCAAATAAACCATATTTAATAAATTCAGAGTTCGGTTGGATTCTGTCTGGCCCTATTTATTCAAGAACTCGTGCAACTAATATAAAATGTAATTTTGAAAGTACTATTCCTCGATCAGACGATATCGACAAGCTACTGAGCCGATTTTGGGAGCTGGAAGAGCTGCCTTCTGAGAAGATTTTAAGCCAAGACGAGAAAGCATGCGAGGAGCACTTCCAAGCTCATACATGTCGAGATTGTTCGGGACGATTTTGCGTACGACTACCTCTCAAGGATTCACCTGATTGCCTAGGGAATTCGTACGTTACAGCAAGAAGGAGATTTTTGAACCTGGAGAAGCGCTTTAGGTCACAGCCCGAGCTGAAGGAGCAGTATGTAGCCTTCATAAACGAGTATATTCAATTAGGTCACTGTGCGATTTTAAACACTGCAAGGGGGGAACCGTGCTATTTTCTTTGCCACCATGCAGTGTTCCGACAACAAAGCGAGCCGTATTCGTTTAAGATATTTGACCCTTTAGGTCTTATAAGCCCCTGTACAATCAAGCCCAAGGTACTTATGCAAGAGTTATGGCGTCGCAACATCGGTTGGGATGAGCCAGTACCTTGTGATTTGCAGCAAGTTTGGGACGATCTAAAGACTGATCTAGGCAAGTTAGAATCTATTGAGGTTCCTAGATTAGTTATTTGCAGCTTACCTGTCAGTCTGGAGCTTCACTCTTTTTGCGATGCATCAGCTTCAGCACATGGTTGCTGTGTATATTTGAAGTCTGTGGACTCCAACGGTCAAGTCATGGTTAGGTTGCTCTGCGCTAAATCAAGAGTCAATCCTAGTAAGCCGATCACGATTCCTCGATTGGAACTTCTTGGAGCTTTATTAGCTGCTCGGTTATGCAAATCGGTTTTAGAGTCTTTGCGGTGTACAATTTCACGTTGTATTCATTGGAGCGACTCCAGCATCGTGCTGGGCTGGCTTCGTACTAACCCTAGCAAGCTAAAAACATTTGTTGCTAATCGAGTCGCGGAAACTTATGAGACAACTATCCCAGCTAACTGGCGTCATGATCCAACAGCTCATAATCCGGCAGATTTAATTTCTCGAGGAACCAAATCTAACAACCTTCTAGATTCACGGTTAAGGTGGTCGGGGCCGGAATTTTTGGCTCAAATGGAGCCGGAGTGGCCGGTTTTATACAAACAATCTGATTGCGATCTACCCGAAATAAAAATTCATGCTACTAATACTATTCAAATTTGTGAAAATCTAGTGTCTTTTGATAGATTTTCTAACTTAACGCGATTAAAACGTGCCTTTGCTTATGTGCTGCAGTTCATACATAACGTTAAATTAAAGCTAAACGTCCTATCTTTGCAAACTTTCTCAAAACCTCTATCTGACTTCGCGACCAACGAAAACATAAAATTTCATTTTATTCCTGCTTACGCAACTTACTTTGGAGGATTGTGGGAGGCAGGTATCAGGTCGGCTAAGCACCAAATAAAGCGCGTTATGGTGAGCTCCAATTTTCCATATGAGGAGTTGTCCACTTTATTCGCACAGGTGGAAACTATTCTTAATAGCCGTCCTATATGTCCTATCTCATCCTCTCCCAACGATTTCCAATCACTTACCCCAGGACACTTTTTGATTGGTCGGCCGCTAACATCGCTGCCTGACCCAAAATTGGAAGCAGAGAAGATCACAAACCTGCAGCGCTACGCCCGCGTAGAACAAGCCCGCCAGCATTTTTGGAGGCGCTGGCAGAATGAACATATCAGCGAGCTACAGCAACGCTTGAAGTGGCGCTCAAACCAGAAGATTCTAAGCGTTGGAGACCTAGTTCTCATCCAGCAAGAAAACTGTGCACCACTTCACTGGCGTCTGGGGCGCATCAAAGAGCTGTTCCCAGGAATCGATGGGGTAGCCAGAGTTGCGGAGATCAAAACCCAAGGAGGAAACATCAGGCGAGCCCTCACGAGACTCTGCCCTCTGCTATGTGAAGAAGAGCCTCTTCAGTAATACTCGAGAGTATTCCAGGGGGGGAGTTTGTTCACGCCTGCCACAGCCTGTCTACCGCAAACCAGGCAATTGCATCTAAAAACTGGCAGGCGCTTGCATCTGAAGTGGCCGTCACTTTCTGACGTCATCGTTTGAAGGACAGATTGTCACCTTGAACCGAGTGAAGGACGCGACCACGCGCGTTTTGTGTGCATTAATTAATTATCCGCTTAAAATTAATAAAAGGGGATCAAATTCAACCTTTTCGTTTTCTTTACCACTTATTGATTGATTACTTTTTAATATTGTGTAAAACCTCCTTCGATTATTAAAAGAAAATATGTTACGTCCAATCAGAGTCGAGGGCAGGCCTCGAGCGAGGTCGGGATGACATCTGGGCATTCTCTTGGTAGACGTGTGACTTAGCAGAACTATGCTTATCAGTTATAATGAATAGAGAGTTGATCAAGGTGGATCCTTGGTGGATCATTATGGGAGAACAGAATGTGAAGTAGATGTGTGTCGCGAACTCGCTGCTCTGATTGCATTGTAATTAGAAAGTGATTAATCATATGGTGTCCCTCAATATTGTGGAACTATGATTAAATTGTACAGAACAAGGAATACGTCGTTTTATGCTTGCAATCAACCTCGATGACGCCCACTAGCTATAGCGACCACTGATGATGTCTATGAGAACGGCCTTATCTCCGACATATACATATTATATTACATAATTAGAACATAATATTATATATTTAAAGATATTATTTGTTAGAATTAATTTATTTGTGTTTTTTTATGTAATTAAAATGTAAAAGTATACTATGTCTGCGCAAAAACCCTGCGTGGTTTATGTGGAGGCTTTCACAAGAACCTTGTAACAATTTCTCCTTTATGTTTGGATAATAAAGATTAAAAAAGGTATCTTTTTGGCTTTTTATGATCATTTTACTTAACTTCATAAAAAATCTTTTGAAAAAACCTACTTCTTAGATTGTCCCTGCTCTCTTTCTCTCTTCCCTCCAAAACGCTACTAATGTAGTCTATACTTGGTACCTGTGGTACCTTATTAACAATCCACAATTCATTTTTCAATTTATGTGAGCAATATCAGGGTTCAGGAGCTTGAACCTAGAGCTCCATGATGTAGTCTATGCTTGATACATACAATATCAATTCGAAACTGACAGTTTAGGTAGGCACTACCCAGCAGCATCAGGATTGAGGAGCCAGGACCTAGTTCTCCTTGATGTAGTCTATGCTTGATACATACAATAACAGTTCGTAATCTATCATGGTGGTAGACGAGGTTCTTGATGTTTCTTAGGGTATAATTATCACTATTAATAACGTCTGCCATGTGTGCTGATCATATAGAAATTTTGCTCGCCAGCTCCCTAACTATTAAACAGCGACGTGAATAGTTAAAACTCTGATATTCTGCCAAATGCTGTCTAATAGTTCACACGTGCCCCCTTAATAAGTCAGTGTAATAGGAGTTCACAAATACCTTCTTATACAGCATTTGGCTAATTTTATCCACTAAACAGCCTTTATTGCGGTTAAGGCATTAAAAAATGTTAAAGGCTGAATAGAGTCGTAAAAAATATACCTTTATAGCACTCTTAATCAGCCTAAGCTGTTTAAATATCACTGACAGCTATTATGCAGCTGTAGGATCACCAGTGTACTCTTAAAAGAGTCTTAATACGCTTAGAGGTTCAAATAGGTCTAAAAGTGAATACTTACGCAGCTATCTGTGCTACTTGGGCATAGATGGACAGTTACTTTCATAGTATGTATTAATATGAATTAAGTATATCTGACAAGTTGGCTTGACAACGATCCATAATAAATAATAGAGCATAATATTGCGACTTCATTCTCATCATCACCCATAACCAGGCCACTACTCAGAATTGGAAGGATTGATACTAGAAGAGGGTTGAGGGAATATCCTGACTTAGGCTAGATAGCGTGGCTTAAGACGAGACTCAAATACTATGTCCTACCATAACATAAATCATTTTTTTAGATTTTTTTTAATATCTTATAGCTGAGCAAAGTGAGAGTATGATCTACAGATGTCAGGCTAAAGGTGGGTGCCACTGACCGGTCGCGGCAGTGCGGGTAGTGGTGCGTGAGGCCGGGCAGCGAGTCGGGGGCCCGCGTGCAGGCGCCGCTTAGCTCTTTGCTCTGAAATAATAAAACACTTCAATTATTATTTAAAAAAAAATCTACAAGAAATTCAGAGAAAGTATTCAAGAGCTATTCGATTTAGTTCCACCGTCACCCTTCTACCATCGGACCGCAAGACATCGTTGTTGAATTTTAGCGTGGGGTATTAAGAACGAGGACGTTCTTAATACCCCACGCTAAAATTTGGAATGGCCTTCCGGCTTCCATTTTTCCATCTAACCAGAACTTGGATACCTTTAAACCAAGAGTGAATGGGCAATTGGCAAGCGCGCTGCATCTTTACTTACCTACCATTAGATGAGATTGCAGTCAAGCGCTAGTTTATATAGTAACATATTTTAAACAAATCCTTTCATCAGTTTGAAAGCTTTTTTATAAAAGTTTCATTTCATTCATTCAATTCAGCCAATCACCATTGAGTCTGTAGCAATGATTGATGCAATCTTTACAGAATCGACGCACTGATTTTATTAGATGAAGGTGCAATGACTTTTCCGCAATTAATCAAGACCTTTAACATAATTTCCTCTACTACAATAAATGATAAGGTTTTAATGGCTTTAATTCTTACAATTTTGATTATAGTAGTATAACGTTTATAACTACCGCTGAAACAATGACCCTCAATCATTGCAATACAGTTTAAATTTCAGTAAAGCAAATATGTAACTAGTAGTAAGTACTTATTGTTTAGTACTTTATAACAGCAAAGCTTCCCGTCGTAAAGTGGAAACGGTTCGGAATGCTTTCCAGTACCTACCAATTCTAAGTAGTAACTAAGCACTAAGTACCTACATTTTTATTTCAGTCAGTTGTAATTTGTTATTTCCTTTCTCATAGTAATTATACTGACATATGGTAAAGAATACCACTTTTCCAATTAAATCAAGCACATATCTAGGAGGAATTGCTAATTTATAATATTGATTACGTAAGTTCTATGGTCCTGCTTAAATAACAATCTTTAAGTTCTATCGTTATGTTCTTTAAAATACCAATATACATATATTATAGTCAATGCAGTTTTTTAATTTTCTAAACAAACCAAAATATAGTATAATACTTCTTCCATTCTGTTAAAATACCACCTAACATTATTTTTTCCCCACTACTTTAGAGAGCTACAATAAATATTCAAACATATAAATTAGATCACAACAGGCAGCTGTTAAAGCATTCTACAGTAATAATTTAACATTTCGAGTTGTTAATTAATCGTTGAACATCCGCTGTCTCCAGCTTCCAAGCGCAGTGGTTAAGATTTACGCCAACTTTATAAATCAGCCTCCCGCGCATTCCGCCCGAGGAATGTGAACCGACGACCTATCCACGAACAATATCACTAAATCCAGCCAACTCGAACGCAACTAGCAAACTAAAAGCTACACAAATATCAACCTTGTCAGCAGGCATTACGGACTATCGAGTTTCTTCGGGTGAAAGTCGGCAATCATTATAAAGCTGCAATATCATTATGGCTATTCAATAACGAAAGCTCAAGTTTATAGTTTGGTGAATTCTTCGCTTATTGTTTGGACGGTTCGAGCGATGCTCTTTTATTTCAAACTTCCAATGCTTCCAAGCCATTATTTTACGAGGCATCAAGAGCCTTTTTAATTGACAATTCGCGTTCGAAAATCATCTTTATGCAGAAAACTGTTGGGTTTACAATTGCGTGTATTCATTCGGCATTCTAAACGGATGTTGTCGCGTGACAGAACTCCATTTTAAATAATATCCGGCGGGGCCACGGTAGACAAATCGTCGAGTTTTTACTTTTTCGTTTTTCACGTGTATTTCTGTAGAACACAATCCGGCTATTAAATACTTTCACGTGTGACTGTGCAATGTTGTCTGAACGAGCGAGCATCGCTGTTTGTATTCTGTTTCATACTTGTACATAAAGTTTATAGTTTGTTTAGTGTCGATCTACTGTGAGATCATAAAGTAAGTTTAGTGCCAATAAAAAGCTTCTAGCCTTTTTCAAATTAGTTTTAACCTTAACCAGTTCTAACGGGTTTTTATCCAACAGTGGCCAATGCTACCTATTATAGAATCTGATAACTAGGTAGGTATTATTACAAATAAAATAAAAATAAAAATATATCTTCTATCGGCAAGCGCGCTCCAACCTAGACCATGAGGTCTAGGACATGAGGCACTGATGACAATGTTATCTAGTACCTATTTATTGTAGTTAAGCGCAAGCCTATTTCGAATAAAAAATTTAAAAAATGTAATATAGACCAATATTCAATTCAACTTTCCTGACCTCCCCTCTCAGCAAAATCTGCTTTCCGAACCGATGGTAAGGTCTTGACAAAAAATCCACAAGTTAGCCTACAAGAAATAAAAAAAAATAAAAATAGAAATATAATGTACGAACATATCGAAAAGCTTTACCTACACCCTAATCTTTTATCGTAGAAATAGTTGTAACTACTAAACGCCTTTCAATCACGTAGCTACAGACCAATGACGCTAAGTGATTTTCCGCAAGTGTGTCGAGGACCCGGAAAGTGACATAAACTACATATTTGTATTCCGGAAAAACTGTTCCTGTTTTCGCTGGACTTTTTAAAAGTTGAACTCCACGCAGACGAAATCACAGGCTAGAGGAGCTAGTAGTTTAATATCTTTGATCGTGGTCCACTGGAGCTGCAGATATCAGAGCACATACGTATAAATCTGAACAAATATTGGCAGAAGCGCAGGGCCGGCGTCGGGCCATCAATCAGGAAGACAAAAAACTAATCGCTTCGAGCTCGCCTCCGGGCGTCTGCACTCACAACAAAAAATGTGAAATCGATGCGAGCAAAACGTGCTTTTTCTTGTTAAAGAACAGTAAGTAAAACCAAATTAGTTGACTTTCAAAAATGAGAGCAAAAATTACACATACATCTTGGAAATTATTTTTGAAACTTTTTGACATGCAATAAGCAGGGCAAAAAACTTGACGGTACTTGGATAATATATAACGGTTTCTTGTTATTGTTATGACCTTCAACATTTAGAATCGTTGGATGGATCAATGGCTACAGAATATTTAAATTAAACTAAAGTTGACATCTTCAAAGTAAACTTATCCTTATCATAATGTTCCATGCGAAAATTAAGCGTAGACTAACATTAAGAGCGGTCAAATTATTAATTCAGTTAACTAGAGTTAACTATACAAAACTAAGACTAAAAGTTAGTCGTAGCTCAAAGGAGACGCTTTTTGGGAAGCAGAAAAGTCGTGAATTCCACTAAAAATATTATTATGACTTTTTTATCAATACTTAATAAAAAAATTAAGTGAGCAAAAGCAATGAATGAAAAAAATACGTTAACTGTTACAACGATAAAAGAGCTTTAATGAACTGAAACAACTATGAATAACCCGTGCGAAGAGTTGTTCACAGTCAAGCCATAATAATAAAACTAGAGCGAGTTGGTTCCATATGTATTGTAAAACGAGGGATGAGGCATGAGCCTCGGGGATTGCGACGTTTCTAGAATAAAATGCATAGTTTAAGCTTTTTGAGAGATAATCTAAATTGCAACATGGGAAAATAAATGCATGAATATGGGTTAACAGATGATTATATGGAATGTGATTAAAATGAAACAGAGTAAAAGCTGCTTGTAAAATTAGTTTGGAGTAAAAAATTGATAATATCGCAAGGAAGAAGGTGATAATAAGAAGTTAGAGCATTAGGGCATGTTAACTGTTACCACCGTTTTTATTTATCAAAATAGCGTAACATTTTAATTTAATCTGATTTCATGGTCAAATGCATAATATTATCCGACTACATTATTTAGCAAATTTTTAGTAAATGTAGTCGGATTAGTTAAAATAAGAGAGAATTTCCACAATAACGATATTCTATTTTACACACTGTTAAATTATTGTTAATCGCTCTTTGGAGTTTAAACTTTTGTGAACTTTCATAATGTGAATATTATACCGTTAACGCGCACGTATGAAATTTATTGCTGGACCACTTTTAAATTCATGTGGGGTTCCACTTCCAAGTCATGAGTTTGTGCCAGTTTTCATACCGAATCAAAGTGAAATGGGGTAAGGCAAAGTAGAGGAGCCATCAACTTCTATAAGTCACGCGAAACTTTTGAAACGCTCTCTGAGCTTTGAGTGAATTACGTGAAAATTAGCCGACCAGAGTTTGCTAAATTATTTTCTATAAAGATATAGAGCTTAGATAACGATGAACCTAACTTACTTGATTAAAACCTACCAAAGTTTAACTCAGCGCAAACTTAAGCCTCAATAGTTTTAAGTTTTTAAACAATTGCTGGGCACGCAAAGGTTATAAACCAGGCTCCAGACAGTGTCAGCCGATGTTATAAAACAATACTGTCGCATTTAACTGCCAGGCAAGTAATGCTGGGTCGTCCCCAAATTGAACTTATAAGTATTTAGCACGCAATGTCTATCGATCCAAACTTACAAACAAAGTATTTTTGATATTCATCGACGAAAATAATTGCCGAGTTATGGAAGTATTCAACTATGTGTACTAGTTTTTAGTAAAGAAGATACAGAATATTCCAACCAAACCACGAGGCAGATGCGGAACCTCATATTGGTCCAACATCGAAAGAGAGAAGTTCTTTAACTTCTCTCCTTAATATCTCGCTAATGCCAGAATTTCTTCAGAAAATCTAAAGCAAAATAGCAAGGGGTAAAGGGCAAGAAAACGAGGTGATGAAAGGCAATAGGATGATTGGATCAAGCAGCTTCTACTTACGATAAACTGAGGCTTTTGAAATAGAACCGTCTACCTGAAAATTCATGTCTTGGACTAGGGCTTTACACATGACACAGCCTCATGACGCAGCGTTCCTAAGTTGCGGCAGTGCTACTACTTGAGCTGCCATGGTCCAAGGTTTTAGACGTAAATGATTTTCCTTGTGAGCCGTATGGACAATTATAAACGACCATAGTGTGATATAATATCGTCTTATATTTGATACCAGGAAGGTAGAGCAACCAAATCACGTCGGCATCAATATTTTTCTTTTATTTCGGGACTCAATAGCTACTTTAAGCATCTAAAGTAATCACTTATGCAGTAATTAAGTCGTCTGAAACAGCAGACGTGGCCGTCAGCCGCCTTCGCCCGCAGAGCACGTTTTCTATCAGCCGGAGGAGAGATTTCCATTTTCCTAAACGTTTCGGGTTCGGCTCCAAGTGATCAAAGTGCGTTTGGTACAAGGCACGGTATTTTGCGATTTTACATCAACAAAACAAAATAGCTAAATCTGTATGGGCCACATGTACTTTATCACGAGTATGTGTGTTAAAACATCTTGATCCACACGGACGAAGTTGCGGGCATCAGTTAGTCATAATAATTATATAATGAAAATCATATCACCATCAAATTTTATACTCAAAAAATTCTCTTATCTCCTTTCAATCCGCTTATTGTCCATATAGTCTTCGAACGTAATAAATAATCACGAGAGTGGATAAAAATCTTTTAATTTTTAAATCGATTCTGCAAGAATTTTACTTGAAAGGTGAAAGGTGACAGGCGATTTCACGCCTGTCAGGTTGTGGTTAATCGCGCGAGCAAAATTTGCCGTAATCGGAAACCCTCGTGTGAATCGTAAAAGGTCAATCGAAACTGCAAATAAAAGTTAAATTGCTTGTATTTAACCACGCTGTACTGTATTACAATATGCAAAACACTTTTTGCACTTGTAGATATAGACCGTAAGTACCTATCTCTACAGGTCCAAACTCTACTCTCTCAAGGTACCTACTCTAGCTATCCACATCCAGGCGTCCTTCTCTATTGTGTACGCAGCGGTATTTTGATGGCTAAGAACGAAATCAATTACCTACCTTCATAAATAAAACTGCTTACAAATCGGTTCATCCGTTTAAGCTGCTGGATACAGGCGGTGTACAACCGAGGCCTATGGAAAAGCATGTCCAGCATGGATTTCTATCGGTTGATAAAGTATAAAAAAAAGACAGACAGGCAAAGCGCTGAAAATAACAACCCTCTTTATCTGTCGGGAGTCATCAAGTAAAGCCCTCATCGTTCATGACTTGCGGCACTAAATCGAACGAATCACCCCAAATAGCAGGGTGTGTTTATAGTTCTTTTGTTACTCGGGCCCTCCACACGACACTGAGCCAGACACGATCCCCCCCCCCCCCTCTCTGACCTTACTCATACTTACTCAAACTCACGCAATACGAGTAGTTACACGTAATTGATAAAGGAATCCATCATTAATGGAGACAGGTAATTATAAATAATTTGTGTGTACAGCGGTGATATTTACTTCGGCCACCTTTTCGGATGCTCCGGGGTGCGAATCCTGAGCACATATTACACACCTCTAACTTTACGCTGTTAATTGTCTTTCAAGCAAGCTTTTTTCTTTTATTGGTCAATAAATTTCACTACGGAATAAACAAATAATTTTAGCTATCCTCGCATTCATGTGAGGAAGGCGAGTTCTCCATTCTAAAATAAAATTATTTAATTATTTTTTCTCAAACATGCATGGAAATATTGTCATTATTTTCGAAAAAAGAACACGCGAAGTATCGAATTGTCGGACAAAGAAAATCAAATCCATTGCAAGAGCGTTTTTTGAATTTGGAACATTACAACGCTCCGCGAAACAGTTGTTTCGCGGAGCGTTTTTTTTTTTTAAATATTGCAGGAGCTTTGTAATGTAATGCCGTTTCATACAACAGTATGAAATGGCGTGCTGGGGTTACTAAATACTCCTTGATCGGATCTCTTTTGTCATTCTTGGCATACCATAGTCTCTTTGCTTAGTACAAATTGCGTTTACGTGGCTGTATAGCCATAAATGCGTCTGCCTGTCGGCACAGATAATAAAAAAAAAATTGGCGGTAAAGCTGAAAATTCGTCTTGATTTGTTATTTACATACCTATTTAATAAATATAAATTTAATAATAATCAAAATGAGTTCCAACGGTTCAGAGAGTGAAATGGAGATTGATTGTACCTACTCCACCAGATTTAAACCAAAATAGCGGATGGATTTGGATGTATAATATAAAGTGTTTTATTTCCCTGCATTCTTTTGAGAAAAGCACTATATATGCCTCGGCGGGAAATGGCAATTGCCTGTCTCGTATTTAGTGAAGTCCTCGCCTACGGCTCGGCCTTCAAACTCATACTCGACCTGCAATTGCCTACTTCCCTGCCTTTGCAATAATGTACTATTATTATTGTTCTAAAAATAACATAAAATAAAAACATGACTGTAGTAAATAATAATGTTAACGGCGAAAGAAAACATCACGAGGAAACCTGTTGAAACCTGAAGAAAAATGTGTAAAACATAGGAGTTTTCCATAAAGGTTTCAAAGGTGTGTGAAATCCGCATGTAGCCAGCATGGTGGACTATGACAGTTAATATATTAAAAAGAAAATAGTAAATTATATATTATGAGTTAAATTTTAAAGAACAGAAAATTGAAATCAGCGCTTAATATACCTAGAGCAAATCAAATTGATTCTATAAAATTCGATTTTCCAAAGTAGGTAATATTATATTATTATTGGCGGAAACGTAACATTAAAAGTTAACCGTTCTTTTTTTGAGAACAAAACCGCATGCGCTTTACGAAACCACATCCTGCTGTTATTGAATTTGTTTCTCATTTAATTTACTCAAGCGTTAACGTGCGGAGGCGCTACTAAAAATAGAAGAACCTGTGGAGCATGGACTCACTGTTCTCCTCAAACTTAAGTTTTATAGTAGTAATGATGTCTTTCATTTCATAAGTCAAAGATTACTGAGATTTATGTCTTACAAAATATTGTATATTAATAGTTTCACCTTGTATAGCATGTTGTGGCAACCTGTAAGTCGTTAAATCGAGAAGAGATTTGGGCCCAGTAGGAGGATGGCGATGGGTTGTGCAATTTACCATGATAACTTTTTTCATAAAATACCTATCTTTATCTTACTTTGTTTGGCCCAAAATCACACCATCCTGTTATTTTGGGGCGCAAATATGAAGTTCATAATCTTTCCTTGTTTGCTTGATACAACGGTAAAAGTTTATTAAAAAAAATAACGTTTTTTTCGCTAACAACGATAAAATTATGCAGTGTATGAACTTTCTCCTCATACCAATCGCAATTAAATTTGACGTCACAAAAGAAATAAATACGTACTCGTCTGACTACGGTGCCTGACCCTTCGTGGTTGTAGCCGCTCTTTCTCGCATATTATAGATCCTAATATAAACCCTGAAATACACACAATGCGCGACGGATCTTGTGATGCCTTACATCACGAAGTACGAAGGATCCACAAGGAGTTGTGCGAATGGACTTCGAGGTATTTTGTCGCTTCCTTACGCGGGATATTTTTTTTTTTCATTCATCTTAACCCATTAATGGCCCACTACTGAACTCAGATCACCTCACGAATGAGAAAGGTTTAGTCCTTAGTCCGCTAACTAGTAGACTTCACATACATTTGAGAACATTATGAAAAATCGGATGCAGGCAGATTTAAGCAAGACGTTTTCCTTCACATTTAAAGCGTGTGATATTTAATTATTTAAAACGTACATCACTGTGTATGCGTGTGTGTATGTGGGTGAATACATGTCGTGTGGATACACACCCGTACCCGTGTGTCTATGTACCACGCGACCTACGTTCTAAGTCTCCACAATGGAAATATCCGCAACGCTCTACGACGTTATTCATTGACGTCAGTCAGTCGCGCATTTCGTGTGTTACAGCCTTAATTTCTTCTCATACAGAATCCACTTTCAGCTGACATCCCATGAGATTTGGGATTGCAATCAGATTGCAATTGTATGTTGTTCGTGTCCGGAATAAAGCCAGTTTGGAGTTAATTTATACGGAACGAGCCGCAAAGACTTAATGACTGCGGAGCGAGTCTTTATTGCTTTAATTCGGGGCTTTAATTAACGGCTAAATAGACAGTTTATAAATTTCTTAAAGATTATTCTCTACATTGTTGTGATAAAATTATACGAGTACGTACCACGATAATTGTTTTAGTTGGAATCACACTAATATTATAAAGCCGAAAGTTTGTATGTGTGTGTGTGTGTGTGTATGTTTGTTACTCCTTCACGCCACAACGAATGAACCGATTTGGCTGAAATTTGAAATGGAGATAGCTCATACCCAGGATTAAAACATAGGCTACATTTTACCCCGGAAAATTACAGAGTTCCCATGGGAATTGAAAAATCTTGATCCACGCGGACGAAGTCGCGGGCATCGTCTAGTTGTCGATATAATTATATTATAATATTAAATACGTAGTGAGTTCGACAATCCTGTTGAGTTAACCAATAACTTTATTCAAAACTTATTTTAATAACTGCAAAAGCTTTACGTATTATGTTGTCTCACATAATTTTAAAGAACCTTAAACAATTTGAGCAATGTACCTATTATAGGTGCGGTGTGTAAAATTCAGAATGGAGGCTTTAAATGCCTATTTGTGAGCGTTTAATTAACTCGACTTCGGTAAAGAAAGTTAATGTTCCGAATTTATTTTTTGATTCAACGATGGCACATAAAGCTTCAAGCTGGCTTAATTTCTACAATTAATGTCTATAAACAACTAGAGATCATGTAATACGTAGTAATACGTACGGGCTTGTAGGTTCAAAATTATTCAAAACGTGATAAATCAAGACTACCAATGCGCAACGTTTCGGAAAGTAAATTCTACTCCGAAGGGCTGGCCAAACAAAAAAAATATTACAATACTAATAGGTATAAAATAAATTACATGAGTGCGGCTGGATGTAAAGCCGATTGCTCCGAATTCCAAATTTTGTAATTAAATAAAGATTAAATATTCATTAGTTGTGTTAATGTCGTGTTTCTACACATCTAATCTAAAAATCTAAATATATAAAAGGAAAAGGTGACTGACGGACTGACTGAAACCACTGGACGTTTACATAATACGAACTTATAAGTAATCAATCATAACAGAATGAGAGGTATATTCTTTCTCGATGTCGCAAGAAATGAAGGAAACTACTTAGCTAGCATGTTGTTACACTTGAGTTTTTTTTGTTAAACTTTTAGTGTAAGTGTTTGTAAGTCAGAACAATGCATAAATATAATTATGATGATTATGATACTCCATAATCATCGGTCTCTACGTGCCGCCACTTGTAACGCGAGAAAGGCGCCATCCATCCGCTATCTGTAGGTATTTCGCACGGTTAGCAAGTAGTCTAGAGTCTAGATGTACCGGTAGTCGCGGGTCAAATGTCGGTGTACGGCGCGATCGCTTTTTGCAGTTCCACGCAAACTGAACTATGTATTTATAACCTAGGTAGGTACTAGCTTTTACCCGCGACTTCGTCCGCGTGGAGTGAGTTTTTAAAAATACCGCGAGAACCCTCTGTTTTTCCATGATTAAAAAAAATAAAAAATAAAAAATAAAATAAAAAAAAAATTAAAGGTAGCTCATGTCACTCATCAAGTCCTCAAATATATCTAGTATCTACCCATGCAAAAAATCACGTTAAATCCGTTTCTCCAAATTCATATCCTTATCAGTATTGTAAATGCGTAAGTGTGCTTTTTTGTAGGTTTGTTCTTCAATCACGCAGCAACAGAGCAACGGGTCGACGTGATTTTATCATACGTAGGTATAGTTCAGAAATTGGAGGGTGACTAAGGCTACCTTATATTCCGGAAAAACTGAGTTTTCACGTGGGATTTTTAAAAATTTACTTCAAGCGGACGACGTCGCGGGCAAAAGCAAGTATCCTATAAATGTTTTTTCCCTTTCATACAGAATGAAAATCAATATTAGAAGTAGTTGAAGAGGTGCTCAGTATTTATTGTGATGCGACAATTGCAAACAATTTCATAGATAACGGTGACCAGCTATCGAGGTGGTGCGCTCACAAAAACTGGCGCGACCAGTTTGAATCTGATTATAACATTGATCGAGACGAATCGGTGCGATAAATCTGTCCTGCGTAAGTTATACGCGCAGGGGTGACAAACATTAGGTTGTTACAACAAGCTATAATTAAAAAAATTAAAAAACACTGCTGTCCAGCCAAAAAATAAACTAAAAAGTTAAATACCACAGTCATTTGGACCTTTGGAATGTTATTTATTTTATTTATTTATTCACATCTTATTCACATTTTTAAATGATATATTTTTGGAGTCTACTAATTTCTAGATGATGATTATATACCTACTTAATCTTATTTTGGATTATTTTTTTTCATCTTTAGTCTTTTATGCGGGACCATGGTCACCCTATCAATTTTTTTATTTTACTAGCCTATGTCACCCGGAGTAAGCTAAGGATTCTAACGATACCTCATTCATCAAAATTGGTTCAGGTGTATAGAAAATACAAACTCACATACATACATACATACATGAATCCGGAAAACAATATATGTACTCCTTTTTTCAGGCATTCGTATAGTAAAACTGTAATTTTGCTAAAATAGTATTCAACCAAAAAGCCTAGAAATGAAACAGCTACAGAGTGAAAATTGCAATCGCCTCTGATTGGCCAATACTCACTCGCTATCGGCTAAAATGTCTTGTTGCAGAAGGAAGAAAAAATTTTGCCTATCACCACATTAAGACTAGCAGTGATCGATGCAACTATTACATAATCTCGGCCTGCTGATAATATAGCTTTAAAATGACGTTTGTTATTCCATTCAAAATAACAAATTGTAATTTTTAATTTTCTTTGTACTCGCAGCGACATAATATCCCAAAGCAATGGTTTACATTCAAAATAAATAACAATGATAATGTTAACACAGGGCCTGTCACCCCTGAATTAGATAATATAATATTACGCCCGTTGGAAATTGATTCCGAACCCGCATTTCTAACATTATAAGATGATCACGGACTATTATTATTAGTTTTATATTAGACTTTATTAACTAAAATAACTTGAAAAGTTGAAACAGATACTCAATTTGGAAAAGCTGTTTTAATATGATCCCATATTAAAAGTCGAGGATGTGAACTTTTTACCAATACCTGGCAGGTATTTTGACAGACTATGGAGGGGGAAGGAGTTGAATTTCCGATAAAAATAATCTTCTCCTTTTGCTGGAAAAAGGCAGCTTGCATGGACTTCCACGGGCCCCTTGTCAAACGGTTCCCTGCGACTTGTCTGTTGTCGTCGGTCAGCCTATGGAGGGTCTGCCAAAACTACGCTTTCCGGTGCAAGGTCGCCATTCTAGTATTTTAGGACGCTTTTAATACCTACATAATACCTACGATTTATCAACTGCCAGTAGGTACATATTATATCAAGCAAAATAGTACGTACCTAATCAAATGAATTATGATAAAACGTCAAACTATTAAGTAATAATATACTCGTAATAACAGGCACAAAAAAGATCATCCTTATCAAACTATCAAACACATTAAAATCAATCTCGTCTACAATTACGATGCCATACCTACCGGTAGCAAACATAAATTAATATGTTTATTAAAGGTCGTAAAACCAGGGAACGGGTCCAACTTACACGCCCCTTTACAGAGCGGAGAGAGTTGCACTTGATTTCGGTTTTTTTTATAGAAAAACTGTGTTAAGAAATAACTTGTCCAGTGAAGCCAAAAATAGCGAACCTAGTCTAAGATCCTGTGGTGTAACTTTTCAAAAGGTACTATTACACGATGCCCGCGACTTCGTCCGCGTGAATTGAGGTTTTTGATTCCTGCGGGAACTCTTTAATTTTCCGGGATAAAAAATAGCCTAAGTATAATATGTTTATCCAGAGTATAGTCTTATCTCAATTCCAAACAGCAAAATCCTTCCGAACCCTAAAGTTGAAAAGTAGCGTAAAAGTTTATTTGACTGAAAACCTCTTGTATGCTATTGTAATAGGATATGGCTCACCCAGAGCGGAGCGGAGGGTTGCAGCTGCGACGCGAACGCCATTCGGAACGCATCGCCCACCAGCGCGTTCAGTTCCTCCGCCTGTAACACACGCATAATAATAAACTTTCATTATTAATTACCTAGGTTTTTCGGGTTCCGTAGTAAAACTGCAAAGAACCGTTATAGTTTCGTCAAGCCCGTCCGCCCGTCTGTCCGTCTGTCGGCAGCATAGCGCAGAGACTATTGGTACTAGAGAGCGGTAATTTGGCAAGATTATGCATATTAATTACGCCGAAAAAGTAGTACAATATTTTTTTTTTAAACTACTATTTTGGGTACCTCCTGTACAAGTAAAGGGGGATGATATTTTTTTATTGGGTATCGTTGGAAAGGTTTTTGAAAAGTATTGGAGGTACGTTGTGAACAATTTTTTCAATTTAGGAGTCCATTTGGGAAATATTAAGCGTTAACGTTTATCTGAGGAATAAGTTTCATGTTTTGGCAGATTTTCTACACAAAAACTGTCAGAACGTGCAATATATCCCTCGCTTAAACATAACAATTCCATTGACTAACTACAAAATTGTAAAATAACTAAGTACTTAATCTAAAATGTAGTAGAGCGCTCCCGCAACGCTGTCAGCGCCATAAGCGCAGGAACGTCGGATGATATTTAGACAGATTTTCAATACAGAAACTGTCGCTACGTCAAATTGACTCCTCGCTTAAACGTTACTCGGCGATGCTCAAATTGGTATCAACATAGAAATGAACATCGAAAGGGATATCCCAGAGTTAATAAATTAACCTCTACTCGCCCGCACCCCTTCTCGGTTCCCAGTAAAAAATAAACCGAAATATTTCAAATTAACAAAACAACATTCGGGAGACATACGAGATGACACGTACAAGTAAGTAGGGAGCTGGCGAGGTTCGTCGTAATTAAGTCATTATGTTATGAAGATCCCGTGCATTATATATTATTATGTGTGTCATGCTAAGTAGACGCAACCGCTATGAATTCGTGATGGGCTCTTTATTAATGTTTAATTTATTAATCAAAAACGCAAACACATCCTTGCGGGATAATAATATTATGATTACGTGGTTGTAACGTACTCTAGAGGGTTTCATAATCCTTGCTGATATTATAAATACTAAAGTGTCTTTATTTCTTGGTTCGTTGGTCCGATGGTTTGTCTTTTAATCACGCAGCAAGGGACAAACGGATTGAAGTGATGTTTGCACGGATATAATTGAGAAGGATGTATTGCAGAAAGTCATGAATTAATTCTTATCCCAGAAAAACAAGTGGTTCACGCGAGATTATCAAAAAACTCGAATCCACACGGACTAAGGCGGAGGCAAAAGCTAGTAATTAATATAAACCAAAGCCTCAAGAGCGGTCGATTTCCCGTGTTTCTCCAATCGAGAACTTCGGGAACTTAGGGCACTTTTTGGCATGACCGTGTCAGGGACTTTGGGGAATTTTGGGGAACTTCGTGCGTGCGGGGACTTGGTACACTTGCGGTACCTCGTGGACCTTGAACACCCGGGGACAGAGACACTTAGATTTAAAAAAATATGTAATCAAAGCACGTGTTATCACGGCACGCCTCCCGTGATATACGTAGGAGTGACATGAAGGGCTGACACAATGGCTTTGGCCCTGTTACGCCTGTGTCACTGTGACACATGTCGGCTTTACACGTTCTGAAAAAATAAGTTTTGAGGAGAGATAAATAGTTGTGTACTTTCATCAATCATTGCTGTACATCTTTATATTTATATATTTTTAAAACTAGCTTCAAATCGCTGATTCACGTCAGCTGCGCCCTCTGTTTTCCGGAATAAAAGGTAGCTTATATGTGGTGGTGTGGCCATCTCAAGTTTTTCTGGGGTATACTCCAGGTATATATACCTAATATATATTCATTCTCTGCCTATTGTAGAGAGTTCCTGCGACCGTTTGATGTCGTGTGTCCATCTAGCAGGGGGTTAGGCAACAGTATAAGTTTCCAGCTCTTTTGCAACAAATCGAAGTAGGTATATCAACTGGCTCAACAATAAATAAATCATCAAGATAATCAGTATTGTATGTTCATTCGTACCTCAGTCGTGGAATAACGGTACATGGTCGTGGGTCGAATATTTTTCGGGTTTAAAACCAGTCGGTTTCGATCGAATTAAGCTCTCCGACGCAAATATATTTAGTATGTAGGAGGACGTTGAACATTCCTCGTTAAACAAAGGCAATGAACATTATTTAAGGCTTGGCCATACAGAAAGCGAGACGGAAACTGTACATTGCACCAGGTACCTACCTACAGTAAGACGGCTTTAAGGATAATATCTATAGAGTACGCTGTGTTTGGCTCATACTTGAGACATAGGTTTTACGTGACACAAATATTATGTCCTGACATATTTAAGTCTGTCATCTTTCATCAAAATAAGTAACATTTATATGCATTTTATAATTTAATTCAATGTAACTTAAATGTAAATTAATTTTATGTTTTTGCAAGCCTTTTGTTGGCAGATCGAGGAATGATTTTTACCTACTGTAACACCTTAATATGTACCTGCGATCAGGCAAATAAATGCTTTTGATTTGATTTGTCTTTTTTATTAAAATGTTACAATAAAACAAGCTAAAAATAGCTAAACTAATCTAATTACTGTACCATACAAATCAAACTTGAATTAAAAAGAAATAGAATTACAAAGCAACTTTGTGCTAATACTAGCAAGTTATTAGGTTAGTTGTTGTATTACTTTCGCAATCCATAGATGGCGTGTTTTGGATCATAAATAAAGTTGGTAGATACTCACCGTATATTTTGACTTTACTTTAGGTTTAGCTATTTATTTCAAAATACTATAAAGATGATATTGTTATTATAAACTAGTAGTTGGAAGGTACATAAATGCTTGCGTCTTGTAGATCTAAAGATAGAGACAGGTGCACATAAGTAGGCGATCTACTCAATTCCTGGCATTCCTCAACAAGGCCCCTACCCGCCACAAACTCGCTCCAGTAGCTCGTACGAGTGCTCGCCGCTCGTATAAGGCGCTCGATACAAAAACACTTGTCAATGAATAAAACAAGATCCGGTTAGGGCCGCTTTTTTATTTGTCTACGTTTTACGAGGTGTGCGCAGGGTAGCAGAGTAAGGTGCTATTTCATTAAAGCGATTCAATTATAGGAAACGTTTTTTATGGTTTTTACTATAGGTCAATGGAGATTTGTTTTTTTTTCTTATCGATCATTCAATTTTAGGAGCTCTTGCTGAATTAAACACTAAAATGCTTTGTAATCTGAATACCTATTTGAAAGGTAGGTATGGTTGACTAACTAGTCTTCTCTAGAAACCTATAATATGTGAACTTTTCAAATGAATTTCTATCGATAGTATATGAATCGCTTCATTCTAAAATTATTTATGTATTTATTATAATTTAATTACAGACTCCATCGTTACACTAACATATCTTTTAACTAGCTGACGCCGAAGACAGTCTCGTACAAACTTAAACGCTATTGAAGAATGGAATTTTAAAAAAGCTCTGCCCCTGTAGGTCCTCGATCTACCCTCGCTGACTATCAATCAGTCAGAGACATTACGTTGGTGTTTTATACTCGTAGATATAGAAGATAGAAATGCATCTTGAAAAGGTCGCGAGTTTAACGATCTAAAGTAGGTAGCTTTGTATTCAATAAGCAAAAAAATGTCCAACTTGCGTTTCGTATACAATTTTCGAGAAAGAGGAACCGAAAAAAGGAAAGAAAGGAAAATAAAGAAAATGGCGGTATAATAAAGATTGGTATTTCCCCGCTATAGTGCGGAGACAGTTGCGGCATTGTCCCGGTAACTGGATTGCGATCGTTTCATTTACATTTCGCGAGGCGCGCGGGCGGCGGGCGGGGCGGGCGGCGGCGCGGGCGGCGGGGGCGGGCGAGCCGCAAACACTCTGTAATTCAATCGTGTGCGAGCGGAGCCTACGAATTGATACCGCAAAAGACCCATTTCCCACTCAAAGCGAAGCTATTTAGTCGAAGTGTTAGAGTACAATTTCTTCGAACGAATTGTCCCATTGAAGTATCTAAAAGGGTAGAAACGAGGATACAAAATATTTCGTTCCAATAATGTACTAAGGGCTAATTTCACCAACTTAAAATAAGTGTTATCCGAGCGTGATATTCTGGCAATTTTTTTATTGAAAATCTGAAAAAATATCAAAACGCTCGGATAAGACTTATTTTAAGTTAGTAAAATCGTTCCATCGTCTATGGTACGCTTAACACTTATTTAGGGATAGGTTAGGATAGGACTGGCAAAAAAGTGTGTTTAAGTTAATTTAAAATTAGCCAGGGTGAACTTGAGTAGGTAATATTTTCCTCTTCTCTCCAAATAAGCGGAAAGCCTCTGTTAGGAATGGGTACGACAATAGTGCAACGGATGGGCATTGAACCTTGCGACCTTCCAGTTTTCAGTTCACACTTTTAACCGTTAGGCTATTGAGGTAAGTATGGTAATAATATTCGAGGGACAGCTATTTTAAAATCACAGAAACTATAATTCGTATAGAAAAAAAAATTACCTGCAACGTTGTCATTGTGGCGGGGACTTGCAAAATAGATTCGCATTTCATATAGTGTAGAAGAATTGGAGCCGCGGAATGTTGTACTGCGGGTGGCGGCGCGGGAACTTGGCGTTTGAAATAATCACTTTTCCGAGAACGTATGACGATATATCATACAATAAATGATAGATAAGTTGGTTATATACTCAAAGATATTTTTTAATTTTTGAATGAGAACCAACGAATTGAGGAAAGCAGATATGCATCTGCTTTCCTCGGAAAAATTTTTCGTTATAGGTAAAATAATTTTTTACACAATCGCTCGGCAGTTATTATAATAATATTATAAATTTAATAAAAAATGAGAAGTCCTCTCCCCATATAGGTAGGTATAATCCGAACAAATTGGACGCGTGTTTCCTCTGTATAGGGGCGTGTAGTGGATACAGTCTAAGTCGAGGGTGGGTGTGTTGATCGAGAATCGAACCCGCGCCGGTGGTCGCTCGTAAACCGCTTCCGGTCCACGGCACCGCCTAGCACAAACAACCAACGGAATTCGTGTTTCTTATAATAGTAATCCATAAGGCCTTTTACATACGAACCTTTTCCACCGACAGGAAGTTAGTTTGGCACTCTGTCTGTTTTCGTGTGTTAGTTTATTGATTTCCTAACAATTGCTAATCTGCTCATACAATTCTGATAAATAAGATATCGATGGTTTTTTCGCAGATTTTAACTTTATCTTATTTCACTCACTCTAGTCTCAATTACAACTTAGAATTGAAATAGCTAATACTATCTTTACAATGACGGTTTCTGGTAGGAGGCTTTGGTCGTGGCTAGTTACCACCCTATGCACACGCTGCCAAGCGATTGAGTATTCGGTCACGATAGCGTGTAGAGACCGATTAGGGGTAGGTATGTGTTTAATTGAAACTACCATACCCTCTTTCAAGCTAGCCCGCTATCATCTTAGGCTGCATCGTAACTTACCATCAGGTGAGATTGCAATCATGGGCTATATTGTCGTGAATAATAAGAGTGTGATCGAAGCCTTATTTAATGCGTGATCTCCACTTCAGTCACAAAAAACTGGGGCACCAAATGTTGACTTATTCACTATAAATGCTTTCTTGAATTTTTATTTTCAACCAACCTAAGATTCTATTCTCTACTTATTAATAAACTTTTTACTTTAACTCATACGTAGTCATTTTCTGAACGGATGGATATCGACTGCTAGATTTTTGTAGGAATCCTGTAAAGATCGCCACATAAAACGATCTTGTGGTGCTTGTATCCAGCGGCTGCCTAGTGGAAAATTTTTCAATGCTACGCTTATGGAGAATTGATAACAAACTTTAGTGGAAATCTTATTGAACTTAGTTTTGAAAAAGGTTTTAATTGTAAAACAAAAAAGTAGAGCGATTGGACATCACTGAAAAATCTAATCTGAAATACATTGAAAATGTTTGATGTTCCGTCTTTTTCTGTCTGTTTCCCGTTCTCCCAAAAACTTGTACCTACATATTGATGTATTTTAAGTTAGTTAGCAATGCCTTATTTTAGACGCAGGAAAACAACCAAGCAATAATTGCATTGTTATTTTCACATCGTGTCATCACAGCGACACATTTCCACAACATTAAACAACATAAACGTCACCGAAGTGCACGCCCACCCTTGTGTCGCGTTTCAACTGTTTATGTGCGTCTAAGCGGAAACTTGCCGGCAATAAAATTTATTTTTACGCTTTAATCCCGCGCACCGCCCGCGCGCCGCCCGCGCGCCGCTGTCGCCGTCTGCCGCTTTATTGATATCTTCCTCTGGCAGTCCTACGCAAACAAATTGTGTGACATCAACAATTTGTTTATTTTTATGACGTTCAATTATTTATTTATTGCAATATCTAAATATATAGCAAAGGTGACTGACTGACTGACTGATCTATCAACGCACAGCTCAAACCACTGGACGGATCAGGCTGAAATTTTGCATGTAGATAGATAGCAATTATAACGTAGGTGTCCGCTAAGAAAGGATTTTTGAAAATTCAACCCCTAAAGGGATAAAATAGGGGTTTGAAAAATCGAACCTAATGTGAGCGAAGCCGCGGGTAAAAGCTAGTTAAAGATAAAGTGTCTCATATTACCTTGACTTCAAACTACCAACCAGGTACGATAGATTTAGGATATTTTAAAAATGACCGTAGAAATTATGATATCGACTTTTGATTGAGTCGGTAAATATAATTGTAAGTAGGTACATGTAAAAATTTGTAAAAATAAATATTAATCAGAAAATAGTCAATATTCTGATGTAGTTAATCATTGGATTAAAAAAATTCGGATGTTTGAAAAATATAGCAAAACAATAGCTGACCTATTGACATAAAATCTAGACCTTCTAGACATTCTGTGAAATATCAAATAAAACCTACACTTTAACTGCAACACAACTAAAGTAGAAACAAATTATTTTAATAAGTTTGTGTACATACGTTTTTCCTGTCTTTGATGTCTTATTTGATGATAATGTCTTTATTATAAGAAAAATGAAGTAATTTAGCAGCCATCACCCTACTAAAGGGGTCCTCACAGAATAAGAAGGGTCTAATTTAGGCCAAGTCCAACACGCTGCCCAAGCTCTGAGCGACAGAGCTCACACACCTCTTTATGGAGAGCTCTCAGGCAGCACGTTTCCTAACTCTTTTCTTTCACCATTAAAGTAAGAGAGATTATTTTTTGACAAGATAGTCCTTGACTCCGATCTCACCTGTTGGGAAGTGACGATGGTAAAAACGAACGAAGGTAAGATGATAGCGGGCTAACTTGGAAGGGGTATGGCAGTGTCCTTTCTGCGCGAGTCGAGCGAACTTTTTTTTTGGTTTGGCGAATTGTAGCAAAAGAAGTATGTTATTCCTTGTATACCTATCACAGAATTCCGCAAAGTAGCGCCTGCTTCTATACAATATATCTACTTAAATTTCAAAGCACACAAGTTACGGAGTCCTCTCACACAGAGCAGGAACCGCACCGACCGGCGCAGTGCCGTGGGTGTCACATTGTATGCGGCGCGATATCAAAATTATTCAATACGCGATTTGCATACCGAATAGGATCCTGTTTACTATTAAATCTATAGAGTACTAGATGATGACCGCGACTTCATCCGCGTGGATTAAGGTTTTTCAATTCCCGCAGGAACTCTTTAACTTTCCGAGATAAATTGTAGCTAGCTATGTCTTAATCCTAGATGTGAACTAATTTCTATTTATTCCGAATCTATTCCGAATTTCAGCAAAATCGGTTCATTCGTTGTGGCGTAAAGTAAAGGAGTAACAAACATACACACGCACACACATACGAATTTCGCCTTTATAATATTAGTGTGAAGAGTGATAGGTTGTCACGAGATTTTACCAAGAGTCAAAGTTGTCAATAAAGGCTGATTTTTTCACCATTCGATTTGGCGGTCGAGACGATTTCGGCGATTGAAAAATTAACGGAATTTTGAATTGATTGAAAAATTGAACGGAAATAATATTTTTTACAATGTCTCTCTGAAGGCTTTTGCAAAGCTTTGTTGAGAATAAAGCCGGGAGAAAGTGTGCAAACAAATTATTGTGCTTGGGCTGTTAATGATACCTCAGACTGAAGTCTGAGGAAGTGGCAGTAAATAGAAAGGACAGCGAAATAATAACTTATGTACCTAATTAGTATTTTTGATCACAATAGGAGCTCTTTCTTTAAAAAAAACGTAGAAAAAGAAACTTAAACATAAAAATTTTCATATAAGTACCTACATAAATAATTTTTACCTACACAAATTAATAATTTATTGAAAGGCACAGACTTATCCTAATGTAATTTTAATCCACCATCGATATAAGTCTATTTTAAAACAATCTTATGCTATTATAATCACTATGGGCACATGGGTGACCGGAGTATAATGTTTTTAACCTACACTATGGGAGTAACGACGCGTAGCTTTTAATGCACTTGACATAAAGTTTAAAATGCAATGACTGCTATCTCGTACAAGTACCTCGGGGCCGGTACCGGTAGTGAGCAATTAGCCGGAATGGTTGAGGTTCGAACCCGATTGAGTTATTATGCCCATTTGTTACACTTGCCTTAGCAGAGACTCGCCGAGAGCCGCGCCGCGGGAATTTTCTACTTTTTACATCAATTAAATCATTAAGCGAGAAAATCGAATTGATTACTTATACTTTTTGTTGCGTAATTTGTGAAAGTTTTATTTAATTGTGACTTTAAATTCATTTAAAAGCACTATAGATTTTCGCTACCCTACATCTCCCCATAACCTGGTGGTGACAGTACAATCAGAAGTATCTGAGTATCTTGTGAAGCAATCATGTTAGATAGAGTAGCACTAAGCTGGGAAGATAATATGAAAAAATTCTAATTACTTGGACCATTCGGACAGATAAAATCCAGGTGCAAAGACCAAGGATCATAAATTGAGGCTCACTCAAGGCACAGGATACATAATAGGGAGATAATGGATGCTTGGAATAACTCTGCGAGATTAAATCAGTTATCAGGAGATCCTTAGGAGAATCAGTTACCGGTATAGCTCATCGATTCGAAAAGCTGAAATGGCGGGGAATAAATCTCGAAGGATAGACGTTGGGGTCTCTAGGTGCTCAAATTGCGACATCGTACCGGGAAAAGCAGCATTGGAAGATCCTCTTCTAGTTGGAAGGTCGACTTTTTCAATGAACTTCAGAAAATAAAAATGTGAAATTAAATGAATGTCGTTTATTCTTTGACATTACATTGTAGTAGAGTGCGTAGATCCATAAAACGATTTAGCGAAATTTTACCGTGAAACTAAATCCGATCTCCTCTAGCGCTGATCGGGTTTTTTCCGGGAATCGGCCGCGCGTCGCGTGCACCAGCACTTTACGCTTAATTAAGCACCAATAGTATATTATTAAAAAAGTTACATGTCAAACTATAACGCTTAGAAGAAACGTTTCTAACAAACGTTAGGCTCAAAGTAACCAACGAATGTGAGTGCCATATTATTCTTTTAGGTACCTACTACTGATTTTTTGATTATAATTGTGATGAATTATGACACAGTACCTACGTCATTTTTTTATAATATTTTGTGAGATCGTCGGAGGAACTAACGCGATGATATTGCATAGGTTTATCACCGCGTCTCGAAAAACTGGTTCTTTTTAGGTGGTATTGCAAGGGAGATTTGTGTTTTCAATTTTGTACCTACATTAACTTCTTCACAAACATAGCAAGTAAGTATAGCTTGACTTTAATCAAGGTTTTCCATATTAAGTCCCGGCTCCGCACGTTGATGAATAAGCACCATTAAAAGCTACACGAAGGTATCAAAGATTTATCATTTTAAGTTTGAAGTTTTATCTTCGGAGCCCATTATCAGAAAAACGTTACGATCCATTCCGTACATATTTTGTTTTTAATTGCTTTTATCTTCACTCTTTGGATGGTAAGACATTAAAATACTTAGAGATAAGAGAGTATTTTTGTGAGTGAGTTTGAGAATATAATGAGGTCAAAACTCAAAACATTTAGACTTCAGAGGATTCACTCCGAAGCGTGCTCTATACACACCAAGCTTGATAGCTTGGTGTGTATAGAGCTTATTTCGATATTAACTGATTAAACTCAATGTGATTTGTAAGACACGTTCTAAATCTACTCTCTGTATTTTGTTTATCTACTTTTTATCCGTGTAATCATCAGCATCCCACCAACAACTCACTACTGATCGCCTATCTCTTAGAAAGAGGTCGTAAGACACAGTCCACCACGCTGACTCAATGCACAAACAAAAATATTTTATCAAAAACCTATCGCAGTTACGTAATATCTGTACAACGAACAAAAATCCGTTTTATTAAGCCCCTCAAAACGCAATAAAAGAAAACTCAGAGCAATAAAACACGAAGGGCTGCTGCCAAGGACGTTCTGCGCTATACCTACAACAAAAGAAATGGACACCAGCCGGGACTCGCACCGACTGTGAACATAATATATTCGTACCTAAAGCTTCCCTATAGGTAAAATAAGAGGTGTTTTGAATTAAACTAGTACAACGTGATAAGGCCGCACTTCGGGTGGTTAAAGTTCCCGTTAAATTTAAACTTAACCACCAAAAAGTGGATTGCACAAGTCCACAACATTCCACAACATTATATTATTATGCTTTTTTTAAAGTCTAACATACAAATTACGATTAATATGGCTAAGTGGGCTAACTTGAAATAAGTATGGCAGTTTCTAATTAAAGCCATAGTAGGTAACCTAAATCATTGCTTCTTTGCTAAAAATATTATACACGGTGAAATTTCATTGGTTGTATTCCCTGAAAGAGGTGAATGTGCTCATGAAACTGAACAACTTTCCCCAAGGAACATAGGTCGAAATATGAAAAAAAAATTTGGACCTCCCATAGTAAATCAATCAGCTGATCGTCAAGTTTGTATGGAGGGTCCAATTTTTTTTTCATATTTTGACCTATGTTCCCTGGGGAAAGTTGTTCAGTTTCATGAGCACATTCACCTCTTTCAGGGAGTACAACCATTAAAATTTCAACCGGTATTAAAATCACAAATCAAAATAATAATTGGTATAACATAATAGATTTCTACATAATACATAAGTATAGCGTGTTCGGGGCGCATATTACAGTTAAGTAAATAAAACAATAACAAAACATTACTGCAGACCAGCACTCGATTTCTAAACAATGTGCAAACTAAATACCTATCCTAAGTCCTGAATAACAAGTACTGCGCTCGTAGATCCTGGTTAAGTAGCCAAGAACAACCTAGAACTCCGGTACATAATATGGACGCGTAAAGACAAATATAGATGGTATTATGTAGAGTCCAATATCTCAAGACTGTCTCCGATGTCGGTGCCATAATCTGTCAGTCCTAAGCCTCTTCCGAAGTCGACTTGCCTAGATACAATGTCTAGACTGCGGACGATAGGCGCAACTTTCTGCAATCTTGTCCTTTTTGCCTTCCACTCGGAGGCTGATACACTTTTATTTACCTATCTGTTACCCTGTACTTAGTAACATCGACGATATTTTCTACATTATATACGTGTTAAGTCTCTTTTGTATTCGATCCTAGTAGTTTCATAGTAGATGCTAGATTTTCTCTGCTACACATTATCATGAGCAAGAAATACTTAGTGCTTTTAATTTAACGTACTTAGGCTATTTTTACGCATAATAATGCTAGGGAAAGAACTACGTCAAAATGACTGACGCCATTATTACAATTTCAAAATCACATTTTGTTACAATCAATTAAATTCCTACTATGTAATACAAATTTTTCTTCGTTGGTTTGTTACTGGTTTGTCCTTCAATCAGTAACAGATTGACGTGATTTTTACATGTGTACTCAACTACACCTGGGAATTATCTTTCCAATACAAAAAGCACCGGAAAAACACTCACGAAAAGAACTTCAGAATGTTTAAAACTTGACTTTACGCAGCCGAAGTCGGGCAAAAGCGATAAAAGACTAGGTATCTAAATATCTACCACAAATTGGAGCAAAACTTAAGTGTAAAATTATTTTAAGTCGAAATGTACCTATTCGAAAAATCAGGAAGTTTAAACCAAAAGCAGACAAGGAGACAGTATTTATTATAACTTAACAGAATTTGAGCCATGCCCAAAATTGAAGGCTTAAATGTCCATCTTGGAACTGAGCCTGTCCCCGTAATCCCTAGCCGGCTAAGCCCTCCACTGTCCGCTGATACTCGCAAGCCTGTTTACTTATCTGCTCTAGTCTACGCCAGCCTCCGACAGCCTTCAATAGCCGATAGCTGATAGACCCGATAGCTTTGCATTCTAGGACTTTTTGCCGACAAACGTCAAACTTTTTGTTGTAAAACTGAGTGAGGGATGGCTCGCTTGTATAATTTTCATTTTGAACATCGTAAGTTTCATTCCAACATTTTCCAGGATTTCTTTAGACTAGATGATGTCCGCGACTTCGTCCGCGTGGATTAACGTTTTTTGATTCCCGCGGGAACTTTTTAATTTTGTTGGATAAAATGTAGCCTATGTGCTATTACATTGTGGAGTTTTATCAAAATCTATCCCGTAGCTTTTGCGTGAAAGAGTAACAAACATACATCCATCCATCCTTACAAATGTTCGTGTTCTGACAAAAACACTACTTGTATTGTCAAAGCATCGTCCACAGGCAGGCTCATCGACAGCACTCATTCCCTTTGATGGGCGCATTGTTCCCGCACAGCCGCAGCGCTGCGCATCTGTGCGATTACTGTTCGGCGGCGGCTAATCACGGTGATTGTTCGATCTCTGGCCGACTGTACTCTGGTTTTAGTTTTTACAATACTATGGTTTTAGCTCATTGTTATCGAATGTACTTTGTGTAGAGTTACAATAAAAGGGTAGTCGAGTGCTCCACGAATTATGTAGTATTACCTATGCTTAGGTAAAGTCCTTACCTACATACAGTTATTATTTCCATAATTAGGGACATAGGTAACAGATAGGTAAGTTTTTTGTGAATATAGCGAGTAGACCTACCACAGTCCTACCTAACCTATCTAAAACCTACCTAAGTGATTTATAATAAAAGCTGCAGCTGTTAAAACTAATAAACGCATGTAAGTATAATATAAACAGCTGTAAAAGCTTATTTTAGAAACAAAGTAAGTAGGTCCTAAGTGAATTAACGGAACAAAAGCAAAGTAACAAAAGTCCAGCCATAACCAAGAGGTGGTATTGTCGAGGGGTCGAGGGGCCCAGCGCTGGCCAAACAAAAGCATTCATTACAACATCAGGTAGTGCTTTGTCGCGGCCCGACCACCCGGAGACCACTGGGAATCTGCTAGGGTTGCCAAAAACTCTTTTTTTTTTTCTAATCTTTTTCATTAAAAAATGTGTTATGGATATGCAATATGCTTTGACAATGGTTTTACGAATAAAATTCAAACTAATGCTTAGATTAATTATACATAGATAGTAAGTCTCTAACAAAATTCCGCTCGAAACGTAAGCTTCAAAACAACCACAACAATGTGTGAGTTCATGTAATTACATTCACCGATACGCACTTGTGTGCGTGAGTCATGCCACAAGCGGAAGGATTGGAAAGAAATTCTCCCTAGATGTAGGGAAAATTCATCTTCCGATTTAGCCTTAAGCGGCAATTTTATAAATATACTAGCTGTTGCCCGTGACTTCGTCCGCGTCAATTTTTGTTATTATGATTGCGATTAAGAAGTTTTTAAAAGAATATTTTAAATACGGATAATTTTCCCTGTTTTTGCAACATTTTTGACAACACTTATGCTTCGCTCCTATTGGTCGCAGCGTGATGTTATATAGCCTAAAGCCTTCCTCGATAAATGAACTATCCAACACAATAAGAATTTTTCAATTCGAACCAGTAGTTCCTGAGATTAGCGCGTTCAAACAAACAAACTCTTCAGCTGTATAATATTAGTATAGATAAATAAATAAAATTGATGTTTCTGTTTGTAATTAATATAATTTTTTAATGAAGTCTAACTCACTAGCTTTTGCCCGCGACTTCACTCACGTTAAGTTCGATTTTTCAAACCCCTTAGGGGTTAAATTTTTAAAAATCCTTTCTTAACAGATGCCCACGTCATAATAGCAATCCACGTCATAACAGTCATAACATTTCCTTTAATATAATATTTAGATATCATTCAAACAGAATAGAATAGAATAATTTTTATTCAAATAAACTTTTACAAAGTGCTTTCGAATAGTCAAATGAATCTACCATTTACAATTTTTTTCTAGAGTAGGTACCACTTGGTCATCCTAATAATTAATATTTGGTTACCCTAGTAATACATAAATGAACTAATGTGAATCGGGATTAAAAACAACAGGTACTTAGAATGAGTAAAAAAAGTTACGGGGTAAAATATTTCTCGTAGAGCTAGCAACATTTTCATTGCAATAGGGTCTGTGATACCTGAGTCATATTCAAAAAACTTGTACATCAAGAAATAGTTAGGAAATGGTTTTGTCACGAAATGTCATTAAATGGTATATGTAAGGCTGCATACTCAACAGTCAAAGTTTTCTAAATCATCACAAGTTATTGTACGTAATTTTATTTATTGAAAAATACAAAATAAATAAGACAGAACTTAATCCAATGGTTTTATGGTTTTATCCAATGGTTTTAGGAAATCATAATAAAACATGAACAAAAATAGAAAATCTTTAAAATTCGCTTAATTCACAAACTTATGCGAGTGTTCTTTAGAAAACCAAATAATAACTTCTAAATTCACACTGTGCACAGCTTCTCTTTTCTTCATACTTCAAAGTGTTTTCTGGTTTTAAGCGTTCCATAATATAGCGTTTTTGACGCTCAGCTCCTAATAACGGCATCTATACAAATAAATAAAATTGAAGTGTCTGTTTGTGATATCACAATAACAGCTTTTTACTAAATGCATATGAAAGAACATACGATTTATTAAAAACTAAAATAAACGTGGGCAAAGTCGCGAGCAAATGCTAGTCTTAAATACAACATGACATTAAATCTATATGTATAATCTAATAATTTGAAATAGTAATAACAAAAATATAACATGAATACTTATTTTTTTATATGAAAGGTCCTATCATAATTATTTATATTAATCCCAGTATATTTTATTTATAGTAAACAAGGCAAACCACTTAAGTATTATTTTTAACTTTCAGAACACAGCTTTATGAGTTTACCATTTACTGACGTCAAGAAAGTTAGGAAATGGTTGTCAAGAAGTTGGTGTACCATAACCCAATTTTCCCCAGGATTCCTTTCATTGCAAATTTACCCACTATTGCAGTATTCTGTTAAATAACCTATTCGTTTTCAAAAGCAATGCAATGCGAAGCGATTTTTATACTCACATTTTAGTCCTTAAAAGTGTGTCAGTAAATAGTAAAATTTTTCAACCATCACAAACTGCTGTCAGGGCATAAGAACTTTTTGTCAAGAAAACAAAATGGCAGCGACTTAAAAGTTTATCTATATCATACTATAGTGTTATCAGTTGACATTACAAAATCTACAAATGTTGTAATGTAGGTACTACTATGAAAAAATCGCGTCAGTAAGCAATGTCAGTAAATGGTTTAAATTATTAGGACAATAGGTTTTTTAAATTTTTTCCATCAAAATCGTATTTGGAATTGAGAATGTCATCTATTATAACATTCTATGAACATTTCTTATTTGCGTGATTTCTTTAAAAGTCACAAAATATAAATAAAAAACGTATAAAAAATGCTTCATATAAATTGTGCATAGAGGAGGACAAACCTAAAATGTATGAAATTGAATGAAAGATGAAAGTCATGTATTAAAAGAATCATGATTTTTCCTAATTTTATATTAGTAAACAACGATATTGATGATTTATTTACTGAGTCCATACTATGGTAATTTATGAATTTCAATGAAACCACAGAATTTTTAATATAAAACAAAGGGAGAGTGGTTTATGTACATTGGACGTTCCGAAAACACGTTATGTACAAGTTTTTTGAATATGACTCACCTACGATTTATTTTTATGTTGTGAAGAATGTTTTACTCAAAAATGTAAGTTTTTTGGAAGTACTTACTTGTGAAATGTGATGTGTAAATGTTTTTGTTTTTTATGTGATGAATTATTACATCCTTTCACAGCACAGTACGGCATTTTTGAATATTTTTGTGCGAGCTCGTCCTAGTAAGACTCGACCTTGAACACTAACGCGACGATAGGCGTGCGGATATGATTTAATATCCCTAAAAATGGCTTATAACTAATGAGTTTTTATATTAGTAGGTATCTACTAGATGATGCCCGCGACTTCGTACGCTCGGATTAAGTTTTCCGATTTCCGCGAGACCTCTTAAATTTCCGAAATGAAATGGAGCCTATGTTTTAATCCTGGGTATGAGCTATCTCCACTCCAAATTTCAGCCAAATCGGTTCATTCCTTGTAAAATGATAAACGATAGGTTGGAAACCCAACTTATCCTTTATCATTTTAACCACGACATCGTACCGAAACGCTAAATCGCTTAGCGGTACGTCAGCTCCTACTACTGAAGTTTCCCTCCCTCCCCCGCACCAAAAACAATAAATTCCAAAATTGCCCCTGCCGGGAATCACACCCGATTTCCCACTTATAAGGCCACAACACTCACCACTACGCTATCATGGAAGAATCGCTGCATGGAAGTCTTAGGTTTATTTAAAAGTAGAAAAAAAAGTTTAATAATTAACCCTTGCTCAGTCTTGAGTCTGTCTCGGAAAAGCTCAAAGAGCCCGGTGGAGGCTTGTTCCAAAGATAATAAAACATTTCCACGAGGAAGCTTCCTGAAGTACAGCTTAAGTAGGCAGCTAACTCGCAAAAACTTTTCCACGAGTAATAAAAATAGGACTTCAGAATAAACTTAATAACTTCTTCGCGGCTATATTTAAATGGAAGAACAATAGAAGCTTATTAAAATAACAGTCTCATATACACTTCAGTAACAAAGAGAAGTAGGTATAAAGAGCTTTAAAACCTAGTTTGTAAAAGTACCTTTGAGTAGTAGGTATGAATTTTTTCTAAACATATCCCGTATTTTTTAAATTGTTGTCTATCTGTTTGTTGCCGCTAATCTCAGGAACGGCTGGACCGATTTTGACGGGGCTTTCACTAAAAGATAGCAGATTTTATCGGGAGTAACATAGGCTACCTACTTAATTAACCGAATTTCGAAAAAGGAGGAGGAGTTGTGTTTTTTTGCCTATGTGATATCTCCGTGATTTCTAAACCGATTTGCATAAATCTTTTTTTATTCGATACAAAAACTTTGCAAAATGCTCCCATAAAAATTTCGGGTTCTAACTTCTCAATCCTGATGCTGCAGCTGATGCTGGGTTTTGCCCCCCTAAACTATGGGGATTTAGGAACTGTCGATTGTGAATTGAAGAAACAGATTAAGATGCGGGCATCCGCTAGTTTGTTATAAGTTCTGTATTTACATACCGCATTTAGTAAAAAGCTGTTTTGATATTATAAACAGACACATCAATTTTATTTATTTGTATAGTAGTATAGATTTTTTGTCGATTTTTTCAGCAAAATCTGCTTCCCGAACCGGTGATAGAAACTTGACTATTCAGCAGAACCACAGGTTGGCCTACATAAAATGAATAATTAAGATTTTTTTTGTATTTCAGCCTATTTCAAGTTGCAAGTCTTGTCAAAAATTAGCAATTTCGTTCAGATGGTTCAGACAGTTTCAGTATTAGTATCAATGGTGACCCCTTTACGTCTATTGTGTTCCAACCACCGACTTAGCATGATAAAAAGTTTAAGCATTAATGTGAACTTTCTTACATAGCGTGTTCAGACTGCATACCACAGGCAACGGGCAGGCAACGGGCAGGCAACGGGTAGGGTCCCACGATCCGTCGCACGGGTCACTCACACTCAACACAATAACACACCAACTAGCAATCAATCACAGCACTAAACACACGTAAAATACATTCACCATCTAACACAACACGTCCACATCCCACACATGCCAACTGACAACTGATCTGAAACTCGAAAACTGGTAACGCGTTGCCAAGAACTTGTTTCTAGTAAACTTGTAAAAGTGCAAGGGAAGTGCGGAAGAAATATTAAAATGAACTTGTATCACTGACAGTAGATCTTTCGTTCGAACGGCTCACTGAGCCGTTGGGAATAAAATTTTAAGACTGAAGAACTTTAACAGGAACTGTACTTGTGCGTCCTCGTTCTAGTTTAAGTTTTGGTACATAAAAATAAATCAACTGTACCTGTTCACGTCGTCGTTCTAGTTTAAGTTTTGGTAATTAAAAATAAATGAATACAAGTAGCCTAGCAATTTTATCACAAGGAATATTATGATTATTTATGTCAGGAATATGTCAATTGCACACAAGTACTGCGTATCAAGGTTCTGATTATTTTAACTGATAAAATAAATAATCGAAGAATACAACTTCTTAGCTCTATCAAATGAGTGATACAAATCATTGACTCAAACGAGACATAGGTAATATTACCACTCTTTCCCGCGAGTTGCGGAGCAACACTAGTGAACTTGCAAAGCCTTCACGGTAAGTGGCGCGAGCACAATGGGCCACGGGAAACGCAAACTGCGCGGGCGCACCTGTACCTACTCTGTAGCGTCGTCGTAAAATCGCTTTTTTTTATTTTTCGCCCGCAAGTCGCATGCGACGAGCTTTCTGCGAGGACGATCGGTTGATGACCCGCCGCCTACTTAATGAGAAACGAATTTACATTCAATACAATTTTAATTCCATACCGCTGATGCTAACATCGAAGATTGAAGATACACAGTTTGTGAAATGATATTATGTTCGTCTAAAAAGAAGCTGGATTTTCTTGTAGAAATAGAAAATTATATTACGCTTCTTCAATGCGATAGATGTTTCGATTAAAAGGACATGCTGTTCTTCTGCATGCAGGCTCAATTTTTTTTAATTCTTTTATTGGGAGATTTATTTATTAATTTATAGATAGACTCGTATTTGATGACAATTATACGTACCTGATGGAAAGCAATGAGATTTTTGTTGGAGCGCGCTTGCGCCTATGATGCGTATTTTCTCTTACTAAGTCTTGTTAGGTAAGTACAAAAGTTAAGCAATACGTGCCAGAATAAAGCATTAGATGTGAGAATATTACAAATTCTATAAATAGCGTTCATTTTCAGACGATTTTAAACGACGTAGGTATTGTGGCGTTTTCTATATCAATGTTAAAAAAAACTGCAATTATGTATTCCCTATTTTATTTTCAGTTCTGTTTGGACGTAATTCATCAAGCTTGCTTCATCATTCGTCTCATGGTTGCAGTGACGTCTCAATAGCTTGACAAGGAGGTATAGCAAATGCTTGAACTCAACTTGCAGCTATAATAAATAATTATCATAGACCGATGGAACGAAAATTCGACACGACCAGAGAGAGATCAGGCGCAGGACCGACGGCTTTACGTGCTCTTCGAGTACTTTTTACCTTTTTTTGGCCCGACCTGGAAATCAAACCAAGGACCTCGTCATGCGTCAACCATGGTAACCATTAGACCAACGAGGCAGTTACAGCCACGCTAAGTTGCCAGGAATTCGATTTCTCCCTCCCCGCGGCAAGGTCGCGTGCCGGAATGTGCGATCGGCTCCGGCGTACATATTTTCTACTCTATCATTGTGGTATTAACGATTGTATCGCTTATTATAATAATTATATTAATAAGGTAACCTACAATAAGTGCTAAAATATAAACGTACTTGAAGAAAAATAGTCAATGATGATTGGCCCTGGGCAATGATGTTATTAGGGTTGTAGGTACGCCAGCAATTTCTGAGAAAAAACCTAAGCTTAATATTATTTTATTTATTTGGTACTCTACAAATGAAAAGAAGATAGTAATGATCAAGCTCAACAAGAGATTAATTAAATTATAAAATGAATTTGTTGGGAGTCTAGTGAACACACAGACACAGAAAAAAATTAGAGACACGTTATTTAAACGTTTACAGATTGAAACAAATAATAAACTTACTTTAAAATCTGTTATATTATAAATATAAAACACAAAAATATTCCTTGTAATATGGAGTTCTATATCGGTTACAAAGAATATAAAATCCAGAAATGGGTTTCGTGACTTTTTGAATTGTAACGAAAGAAGTAAATGCGTAGATGGAATAATAAATGGTGACACAACCAGAAGTGCCTGCTCGTATAAGCCGCTTACCTTACGAGAACGATGTCGACATTATAATTAGCTATGATAATCCTCGCGCCGGACGCAGTTTATATTGCCTGACAAAACTATATGCAGATATAGCTAATACGGCCGACTCTATTTAAACATTCTCCCAAGTCACTTCTTATTAACAAAGACATACGTATCTCTAAGCGATTTGATATGGCGATGCACAAGCATTTTGTCGAAAACATAAAAATAGATCATATTATTATCTGGCCATATTTTATAGTTACGTTTTCTAGAAACTTCAAATCTACTTAAATTCAAATTCATGCAGACCAACTTGTGGCTCTTATTACAAGTCAAGATTCTAGACCACCGATGCAAAAAGAAGATTCTGCTGGGAAGAGCCGTCAAAAAACTAAGCAGCTGCTTTTTTCAAAACACAAACAAGTTATAGTACTATCATACGCGCTGCTGGATGCAAATCCAATTACTACCATGCAAATCTTTATTTATCTAATAAATCTAGGTTATGATGGTTTCAAAATATTTGTAACATCTAGATAATCTACATAATTGCTGAAAAGAAAATCACTTATTTGAACGTCTATATGAAATTGTAAATGTTAAGTTGTATGATAAAGGCTAACTTAAGTTTCGTGTAACGATCAGGTTCCGGGTATAAGTTGAGGCAAACGACGGGACCCGCGTCCGCTTCCCGCACGCACTGATTATTATCTATGCGATAAAAAGGAGTAGCGTGGAACCTGACTAGCTATTCATTTAAAGATATAACTACTGAGAAATTGTTTACAATTACAACAACAGAGTGTCCGAATGTGGATTGTTTACTTTGAAGAGTAGACAAAGATGAGAAGAAAGAGAATAAAGACTTCATTAAAAAGTGTACATCAAAATCTAAAATTCTAAACTTTGCAAAATATAAACAAAAAATGTCTTGACGAGATCTTGGGATAAAACTGCAAGATTCTATTAGGACCAAAATAAGATCAACAAACAATAATAACAATGATTTGTAATAGTTCTTTGTTCAGTGCAATGACAAAATGGATGAAAGCAAATACAATTTTTATCTTCATATTTTTGATTGCAAGTGTACATTAAACAGGTGAGCCTCTAATTCTTGTAGAGCTCGTACGTAAGTATTCATATTGCTCTCATCGATACGACTGTTCCCCAAGTTCTAAGCACCAATAGCCACGTACAAGTTTGGACGCAATAATCGCAAGTGCAATGGGAACTGTTGGGTGCTTGGTGCAAGGTGAAATCTTGCGAGTACTTGATGTTTAATAAATAATCCAAAGTGCTATTCTAAAACAAACTTAAGAATCATAAACTGAAACTAGAGGTTTAAGATATCTTCAATTCATTCGTGTTTATTTTGGTCTTGTCTTATTAACAAGGCACACTTTGCGTTCAAACGCAGTTTTGGTCTCATTGACAGTAATATTTTCATTAAGTTAATTGTATCAATAAAGTTTATCTTTGAGAATATTAAAATTTTTCAAACAATCCCCCTTTCTTCCCCCTTCAATATAATCGGGATTAATAAAGAATTGCGTTTTCATTTATTTATCATCACGTTAACGTTGAGGCAATCCAGCTACTCGACGTAACGCAGTTAGTGAGGAGACTCAAAAGGACAAAACCGCATGAACTAGTTTTGAATTAGTGACTAGTGCATAGTGATTAGTGAATAGTGATAGTGTAGTGTAAAAGCTGCCTCAAAGAACACAAGAACAAAGTGTCTTAAACTGATAAAGAAAGACTAAGATACGTCAGTGGACTACTTCTTAGTATATAAGATATTTTATAAGTTTAGGTTAAAATAAAATTACTCATTAGCCAGTTTAATAGGCTAGATTGTAATTTTAGTGAGTATATATTAGTTAATAGTGTGTACTCATATTATTGGAAAAAAAAAAAAAAAATTTATTTATTTATTTAAGGACGACCAACAGGTTACAATAAATTAAAAACTAAAAAAACTACAAGTTGAAAAAATTATTATGAAGTAATGTACATCTACTTACAGGTTGCCACAACATGCTTAAAGTTTAGTACCTACTACTTGAGAAATGTTGAGCAAACAAATACACTATAAAGAATTAATTGGCTCAATACCTATTATGATCATGGTAACTCGTCGAAAGCTTGTAACTTGTTGTAATTTCACAGAGACTGTGGCCCGATGCAATATCGCCGCACTCCAATAACCCGGCGCCGGACGAGAGCCGACACCGACCACAGTCTTCGACATCAATTGCTAACTTTCTATTACTATGTATTTATTATTTGTTTGCTTTTATCAGTTCAGTTTTGCTTACTATTCTCAGTGCTAATAATTTCACCACGCCGAGTAAGTTAACCCAGGAGTAAAAACGATTTTTCATTACTCATACACGGAAAGTAGGTCTGAAGTTGCCTGAGAAGCGGGTTGAAAGTAATACTTTTCAGCCCTAGGGAGAATCGTTTTCAACTGACAGCTGTCAAATAATTAAAAAAAAACTAGTTGTCACATTTTTATTGGAATTCAAATGAAACACGACATACCCGAGTGCATCCATAGACAAGAAGAAAGATAGACTTTATTCATAAAGTAAAGACAACTGATTCATAGACATTCATAGACAATCATAGACAATACTTGACTATTAAAAAGCTAAATGCATAGCCCGCCGGCTAGGCCAAAGAAAAAAAAAGGCGGTAAAGTTCACTCAATTTTCTTTAGCTAATTTCTATTTTTATTTTGACTTTCCTTATATTCGTAATGAAAAGCACAGTGTTTACCTCGGGATAAAGACTTATTTAGTCCCTCGAACTATAGGCCCCCTCGCTACGCTCGGGCGCCAAACCCCGTCTCGGGACTAAATAAGTTACTTTCATCCCTAAGGTAACAATGTACTATTACAGTATTTGTGTATTGAAAATCTGTTTAAACATCAAAATTCGTCGGATAAACATTATCGTGACATGCTCGTAAAAGGGCGAGCCCCGCGCGAGGTTTGCGTGTTGCGGTTAGCTTATCAGGTGGTAGGTTTGTATCTAACATCTCACACGTCGCGTACGAGATGCGGCGCAGCGCGTGCGACATGCGCACACTCTACACACAAACGTCTGTGTACCTGTGCGGGTGTGTCAGTCTCGAAGGCGTGGCAGTAGCACAGCTGCGGCGCGGGCTCGGAGCGCGGCTCGCGCGCCACGAACGCGAACAGCGCGCGCGCCGCCTCACACGTCGCGTACGAGATGCGGCGCAGCGCGTGCGACATGCGCACACTCTACACACAAACGTCTGTGTACCTGTGCGGGTGTGTCAGTCTCGAAGGCGTGGCAGTAGCACAGCTGCGGCGCGGGCTCGGAGCGCGGCTCGCGCGCCACGAACGCGAACAGCGCGCGCGCCGCCTCACACGTCGCGTACGAGATGCGGCGCAGCGCGTGCGACATGCGCACACTCTACACACAAACGTCTGTGTACCTGTGCGGGTGTGTCAGTCTCGAAGGCGTGGCAGTAGCACAGCTGCGGCGCGGGCTCGGAGCGCGGCTCGCGCGCCACGAACGCGAACAGCGCGCGCGCCGCCTCACACGTCGCGTACGAGATGCGGCGCAGCGCGTGCGACATGCGCACACTCTACACACAAACGTCTGTGTACCTGTGCGGGTGTGTCAGTCTCGAAGGCGTGGCAGTAGCACAGCTGCGGCGCGGACTCGGAGCGCGGCTCGCGCGCCACGAACGCGAACAGCGCGCGCGCCGCCTCACACGTCGCGTACGAGATGCGGCGCAGCGCGTGCGACATGCGCACACTCTACACATAAACGTCTGTGTACCTGTGCGGGTGTGTCAGTCTCGAAGGCGTGGCAGTAGCACAGCTGCGGCGCGGGCTCGGAGCGCGGCTCGCGCGCCACGAACGCGAACAGCGCGCGCGCCGCCTCACACGTCGCGTACGAGATGCGGCGCAGCGCGTGCGACATGCGCACACTCTACACACAAACGTCTGTGTACCTGTGCGGGTGTGTCAGTCTCGAAGGCGTGGCAGTAGCACAGCTGCGGCGCGGGCTCGGAGCGCGGCTCGCGCGCCATGAACGCGAACAGCGCGCGCGCCGCCTCACACGTCGCGTACGAGATGCGGCGCAGCGCGTGCGACATGCGCACACTCTACACACAAACGTCTGTGTACCTGTGCGGGTGTGTCAGTCTCGAAGGCGTGGCAGTAGCACAGCTGCGGCGCGGGCTCGGAGCGCGGCTCGCGCGCCACGAACGCGAACAGCGCGCGCGCCGCCTCACACGTCGCGTACGAGATGCGGCGCAGCGCGTGCGACATGCGCACACTCTACACACAAACGTCTGTGTACCTGTGCGGGTGTGTCAGTCTCGAAGGCGTGGCAGTAGCACAGCTGCGGCGCGGGCTCGGAGCGCGGCTCGCGCGCCACGAACGCGAACAGCGCGCGCGCCGCCTCACACGTCGCGTACGAGATGCGGCGCAGCGCGTGCGACATGCGCACACTCTACACACAAACGTCTATGTACCTGTGCGGGTGTGTCAGTCTCGAAGGCGTGGCAGTAGCACAGCTGCGGCGCGGGCTCGGAGCGCGGCTCGCGCGCCACGAACGCGAACAGCGCGCGCGCCGCCTCACACGTCGCGTACGAGATGCGGCGCAGCGCGTGCGACATGCGCACACTCTACACACAAACGTCTGTGTACCTGTGCGGGTGTGTCAGTCTCGAAGGCGTGGCAGTAGCACAGCTGCGGCGCGGGCTCGGAGCGCGGCTCGCGCGCCACGAACGCGAACAGCGCGCGCGCCGCCTCACACGTCGCGTACGAGATGCGGCGCAGCGCGTGCGACATGCGCACACTCTACACACAAACGTCTGTGTACCTGTGCGGGTGTGTCAGTCTCGAAGGCGTGGCAGTAGCACAGCTGCGGCGCGGGCTCGGAGCGCGGCTCGCGCGCCACGAACGCGAACAGCGCGCGCGCCGCCTCACACGTCGCGTACGAGATGCGGCGCAGCGCGTGCGACATGCGCACACTCTACACACAAACGTCTGTGTACCTGTGCGGGTGTGTCAGTCTCGAAGGCGTGGCAGTAGCACAGCTGCGGCGCGGGCTCGGAGCGCGGCTCGCGCGCCACGAACGCGAACAGCGCGCGCGCCACCTCACACGTCGCGTACGAGATGCGGCGCAGCGCGTGCGACATGCGCACACTCTACACACAAACGTCTGTGTACCTGTGCGGGTGTGTCAGTCTCGAAGGCGTGGCAGTAGCACAGCTGCGGCGCGGGCTCGGAGCGCGGCTCGCGCGCCACGAACGCGAACAGTGCGCGCGCCGCCTCACACGTCGCGTACGAGATGCGGCGCAGCGCGTGCGACATGCGCACACTCTACACACAAACGTCTGTGTACCTGTGCGGGTGTGTCAGTCTCGAAGGCGTGGCAGTAGCACAGCTGCGGCGCGGGCTCGGAGCGCGGCTCGCGCGCCACGAACGCGAACAGCGCGCGCGCCGCCTCACACGTCGCGTACGAGATGCGGCGCAGCGCGTGCGACATGCGCACACTCTACACACAAACGTCTGTGTACCTGTGCGGGTGTGTCAGTCTCGAAGGCGTGGCAGTAGCACAGCTGCGGCGCGGGCTCGGAGCGCGGCTCGCGCGCCACGAACGCGAACAGCGCGCGCGCCGCCTCACACGTCGCGTACGAGATGCGGCGCAGCGCGTGCGACATGCGCACACTCTACACACAAACGTCTGTGTACCTGTGCGGGTGTGTCAGTCTCGAAGGCGTGGCAGTAGCACAGCTGCGGCGCGGGCTCGGAGCGCGGCTCGCGCGCCACGAACGCGAACAGCGCGCGCGCCGCCTCACACGTCGCGTACGAGATGCGGCGCAGCGCGTGCGACATGCGCACACTCTACACACGAACACACTTTAATATGTATGTACAGTGTATACTATGGTGAAATACTCTATACTATGGTGAAATTGAGGGGACCGGGTATTTTTAACTGAGGTATAAAAGGAAACAGTATAATTTTACAAACAAGAGCATGATTGTAACCTTGGCGTAATTAAAAACGCTTAGCAGTAACACGGTAGTAGGTGAATACACGTGCTAAGTAGTAATAACTACACATACACATAAAACACATTTCTTAGAATGTCCTATTGTTCGCACGAATTACATGCAACAATAGAATTTATTCGGTGGATCGGCGGATCGGTGGATTGGTGGATTGGCGGATCGGTGGATTGGCGGATCGGCGGATCGGCGGGTTGGTGGGTTCGGTGCGTGGAATCCTTAAAGTGCAATCTATTCAAGAGGTAAGTAGGTATGTAACAGCAATGTACCTATGTATTTACCTGGTCGTCGGGGTCGCATACCTTGACCCCCGTGAGCGCGACCACCACCAGCACCGGCACCGCGTGCGCGCCCTCCTGCTGCAACAGACAGGCACCCTGGCACATCATTGTACACCAACTTGAACGGTCTAAGACATCAGTACCATAAACGTCGTTGACTTTTATAATCTATGATTAACACTGAACAGACCGCTGTCATATTTTTTTGGACCCACTTGATTGACGCCGTTTTGGCGCTGTTAATAGTTACGAGTCCCCAAGGAATTAAAATTAATAAGGGCACTACATACTTGAAAACTGATAGGTGATACTATTTATTAGTTACTATACAATGCCCGCGACTTCGTCCACGTAGATCAAGGTTTTTCAATTCCCATGGGAACTCTGTAATTTTCCGGGATAAAATGTAGCCTATGTTTTAATCCTGGGTATGAGCTATCTCCGTTCCAAATTTCAGCCAAAACGGTTCGTTCGTTGTGGCGTGAAGGAGTAACAAACATACACACACACATACAAACTTTCGGCTTTATAATATTAGTGTGATTATTATTTATTAGTTCCAAAGACACTCGTATGTCAAATGTGGCGCTTCAAATTGATCCATAATTTAAGTTGTCATTGTATAGAGACAGCCAGTCCAGTGTTAATCATAGATTAATTATAATTATTATAGAGGTCAGTAAACGCTGAATGAGAGCAAGTGATATGGACGCACCGAACAATAGAAGCTTCATAAGCTTGATGCTCCTTCACCACAGAACTGCGAGAAGTCGTGAGCGTTAGCATCCTTACGGGGATAACATTCAACCTACTCGTTTTAGTACAACTTTTTTGAAACGAACCGCTAAAGTGTGGAGAGAGGAGTGGAGAGCCTTCCGGCGTCCGTATTTTCTGCCACGTAGTTAAAATTTGAGTGTACCTCTAAGGCAAGAATGATAGGTATCCTCTAGACAAATCGCAACATGCTTTTTATAATGGATTTAATTCACAATACAAAAAAGAGAGTCTGCATAAAATGGTTGCAGCCCATTACTACATCCAGGTTCTGCTCAGAACCCTGAAGTGAACAGTGATACAAGTATGAGGGTCTAATTAAGTAAACTTTCACCGACGAATTTTGACATTATGACATGAACTTGAACAGTCAAAACGTCAACTTTATTTGTGCCATGAGCGTTGAACTTTTACCAATTAGAATAACCTATTAACTTGTGTTAAAAACGTCCAAATCTCCACATAAGAAAGAAAGATATTTTTAATAAACGAGAAAAGCAACAAATAAATTGTCTCGAGGTTAATTAATACCTACTGTTTCCTCGGACCTGAATTTATTTGCATGAGGGCGAAAAGAACAAACATTTTAAAGATTCTTTCATTTAGGCTGAAACGTTTTTTAATTAACTAAAAAAGGGCATTTTGTTATTTGTTTAACGTTTTAACTATTTAGCTTGATTAAAACCTAATGTAAATACTCGCAAATATAACGTTAACTGTCATTCGTGGTAAAATAAACAGCCTTTAATGTCACCACACGCTACAAACGGTATCTATATTTCTTTATTTTAATGACATAAATAAATACTCATACTCTTATACTATATTTTGCAATATTTTTAGATAATACCGGGACTTTAATAGAACAAAATATAATCCACGTAATTTTATAAATCGCAAGTAACTATGTCTATCTTTCGTGGACCAGCTAGTTAAAAAATATAATTGGGTATCTTTAAAACAAGAGTGAATTGGCATCTTCTAGGCAAACGCGTTACACCTTAGACCGCATCATCACTTTCCATCAGGTGTGGTAGTGGTCAAGCGTGGGCCTATAATGTATAAAAAAAAAAATAAAAAAAAAAGCAAAACATAATTTCCTTTATTTGTTAAAGTCATTAATAAAAGGAATTAATTACCTTCATAATAATTATTATTCCCAGAAACACGTTTTGGCCCGGAAAACTTATTCAAGTTTTTTTTTCATAATAAAGCCCAGATAAAATACGATCAATAAATCTCTTAGTTTACTGCCGTCTGTTAGAGTGATCTTTACTGCTCTCATCATCTTTGTATTTTATACTTTCCCCGCGTACATTTGTGAGCTATTAATACATTATTGTACTGACATAATCTCTGCTGCTATACAATTGTAATAGTTTGTTAGTTTGTTGTTAATGACACGACTGGATCAACAGAATCTGGAGCACAGATTAAATGACATTGTGACTACGATAAGTCAAAAATATGTATGTCACACTTGCAATGCTATGACGTCGAAATTATTTATTTTGTAACTTCAAAACGTCCAAAATTTTTATACAAAAATTAATAATTTGCAGCTTAAAAAAATTGACAACGAGAACAGATATATAGGTACAATAAATTAATGTGTTACTTGATGACTACACTTATATAATCGAAATGCGTATATACTGCAAAAGCGCTGCAGGCAATTTAACAAATCAACACTCTTCAAGGTGTTTTTCTTAAATATAATTAATATGTTTAGAGTTCGACATACATAAATATTTCATTTTCCTATTTCGTTTGTTATTCACAAATATGTGAAATCGGCTTAACGCCTCGCAATAGGCATGATTAAACCCTGTGATTAAATCCGCCTCAGGCCATTCGATGAAAATTCACCCTCCCAAAGGCTCGCTTATAAAGGCTTTTGTTTGGGTTTACAGACTGACGTGATATTTTCTAAATCTTCTGCCGATCATTTTCTACTGTATATTTTGGTTTTCACTTATTGCTAGTACTTCTATTGAACAAGCTATAGCTGAAAAATTTACACTCTATCTCCCAAGGCTTAAAGTCTATAGGGATAAAATCTGCCATGTTTTTCATTTCAAGGCTCAAACACTGAAAAGTGATCTATATAGCCAAGCTACTTTATGCTACATATAAGCCATGAGATTTGACAAACGTATTAAAGATAACGCTTTCAGGTCCATTCAAGGTCGATTCGGGTCAACCCACACAAAGAGGTAGCGGTACTAAACCGTCACGTAGTCTGCTATTTGCATGTAAACTGTAGCGTTGGCCTAAACTAAGCTCAACCTCTGTTGTAAGAGAATCTCATTTGAATAATGGCGTAAAACGTTTCTAAGTAAGTATACTTAAAGTTGGTAGAAAGAAAAATTAGGTTTGAGGCCGAAATAAAACTAGACACAAATAAGCCCTTATGTCCTAACATAAATCGAAACAAAAACGCACCGCACGGCGAATCATAAAACGTACACAATTTAATTTAATTTTTTTATTCATCTTTTTAAGAAAGTGCGATCTATAGATCTCGTCTGAGTATCACGTGGAGCGACTTGGTTGGCTAAATATGATAGAGACGATCAAAATAGCCCTACTGATTGTTAATAAAAAAAAAATCACGAAGCTAGCCTTTGTTTCTACAATCAGACAAACAAAAACATACAACACAGGTTCTTCAGTTTCCGTGGTTCAAGCGGCAATTTTAAAAAGGCATTATTCAAATTCGGCGTTCGCTGCGTCGAGTCTCCAGTAAAGGAGTTATGACTTGGAGTAGGTCGGCGGTGGGCAGTTTGTATGCAAATACCAGTTGGAGTAATATCGCGGCCTCGTCGACAGTCTCCGCACAACTGTCTAGGGCTTGAGACGCGACCTGTCGCCTCTGCGTACACTTATAAGCCGGCGCTTGCGAGTTTACTGGACAATAGATGATTGCTATTCACGGCTTCGTCAACAATTTCTAAATCCGTGTACAATAATGATATTACCCCATGATCATGGAGGAATCAAGTTTTTTGTTTGCCCATGGACCATAAAAGCTCATCTCAAGAATTCAATTCTATTAAATCGCCTTCCATTATATTAATATGGTTGCCTATATAGTAATTTCAGGTAATCGATTTGTTTTTTAAGAAACTGGCATCGTGGCTTTTCTCGGGTTAGAATACCCCGGAAAATGCTCACCCAACGGAGATAATTTGTGATATAGAATTTCTAACTTGTCCCTTGTCTGATCCAGTGGGAGGCTTTGGCCACAGCTAGTTCCCACCGTACCGACAAGGCCGTGCCACCAAGTCAGTTCCGGAACGATACCGCTTAGAAACCGATTAGGAGTTAACGTCATACCCAGACGTTTACCACCACACGAGGTTTCAGCTATCTTCTTTTTCTTCTTCTTTATCAACCGACAGACGTCCACTGCTGGATACAGGTCTCTTGCGTCGACTTCCATAGGCCTCAGTCTTACGCCGCCTGAATTCACTGGCTCCCTGCGACTCGCTTGATGTCGTCGGTCCACGAGTAGGGGTCTGCCAACACTACGCTTCCCGGTGTGGGGTCGCCCCTCTAGCGCCTTAGGACCCCAACGATCATCAGCTCTTCAAAGTTCGAACTATATATTATCTAGTAAACGAAAAATAATAAGTCAAACAATATCCGCAAGAAAATTCTACCACATTGAAAAACTAATCATGTATTACGGGTAACTGCAAATTAATGAAGCTTGTCATGTTGATCAGCCGTAAAGAGGGCAGACTTGAATCAAAATAAAATACTTGAAGCATGCTGCTTTCACTAATTACACTCGAAATATCACATAGGTATAGCCAGACAACAATGAGCCAAAACATATTCTGTTATATTGAGCAATCCATAACATAATACTCGTAATTAAAGTGGATGAAGTCAGGTAAAGTCTGTCTGAAACAATGGAGCTTTGGTTCTACGCTTAAAGTTCTTGTAGACATGCCGACAGGCGAAAAACATTATTATTATTAATGTATATTTGTAAAGATGTTTTTGAACCATATTTCCGGAAACTAACTAATCTTAAGTATCCCTTCAATAGTGGAGATACACTGCAAGAAGAAAAACTAAAATCTGATTTTTATTCTTTATCTTCTAAATATATAAAAGGCAAAGGTGACTGACTGACTGACTGACTGACTGACTGACTGACTGACTGATCTATCAACGCACAGCTCTAACCACTGGACCGATCGAGCTGAAATTTGGTATACAGGTAGCTGTTAGGACGTAGACATCCGCTAAGAAAGGATTTTGGAAAATTTCAACCCCAAGAGGGTTAAATAGGGGGTTAAAAAATCGAACCTAACGTGAGCGAAGCCGCGGGTTAAAGCTAGTACGTAATAAAAAGCTACTGATATATTAGATAATATATTCGACCCCAATGTCATCTGACCTCAGATAAGGTTTTTTAAATTTGAAAATTGTAATTTTTATTATCTTATATTACTTTTAGTAAATGCTACCAAAACACATAGAGAAAATCAAATTTTAAATTCAGATGTTCAGGGTCTTTGAAATAAGTGTTAGCAGTTGCCTACACACGCTGAAACACTCCAAAACTAATTAAACACATCGAAAAATAATAAAACAATCCAACCAGTTGCCAGCGTGCTAAATTCGAACTACAGCGTCATCCAAAGATGTGCGAAAAAGTCGGCTGCCAACAGCTAACGAGTAAGTTCCAATTGGAAATCAGCGTGTCTGCAGAGGTCTACAATTATTGCAGTCTGTATCCGAAGGGCTGAGGACAGCTATCGCGCGGCTGACAGATCTGGCTTAATTAAAATGTCTAATGAGAGTGCCCTGCCCCCTACCCCCCCCCCCACTCCCCCACCTGTCCACCCCACCCCCCCTTGTCCACTTTGCTTTATTGCGCCGTGTCTGTTGTTTTTACTCACGATTTGCGGTCCTGATTGAAATGAACTTGGGAAAAAGTTTTGTTTTATTTTTTATCGATGACAGGTTTTACCCTTGACTTATATTCCTTTTAAACAATTAGGCTTTTAAATAATTAGGTGACTTTTGTTTCAATTCCTATTTTTTTGTATGTGCCTATAATTATAAATATAAGTCCAGTTTAAGTAAGTTTAGGTAAGTTTTCATCCAGATATTTTACCCGATTCACGTGATTATTCTTTTTTAAACGCTTAAAACATTTACCGCTTTTTATGTTTCAGGAAACAAATTATACAAACAATTGCACTTCTGGCGATGGTAAGACTGAGCTGTGGAAAATTATGATTGTAAGTGTTGGATCTCACTAGCGACAAATTTTTGCTCTACACAGTTGTATACTCTATCATTTTGTGTGGAAAGCTACGAAAACACGATCTCTTACGGCCAATTCCAATAAAGTGACTAATTGAAGGTTTAAGGGGAGAGTTAGTTAAGAAAGTGTTTAGATACTACTTGGAACTCTGAACTCTTCGAATGTTAAATAATACGCGAATGTTCGCGAATACGACTGCGGAAGCGAATAATCGTTACTTCACTAGTATGTTTGTTAAAACAAAATAAAGTTCATAAAGAAAAAATCGCTCATGTGCTCACTACCAAATAATGGTCGCGGAGATATAATTGTATATGCACTGAAGGCTTAATCTGTATTCTAGGCCAGCGTCCATTGTACGCGGCTGCAGCGGGGCGAGCGCCGCGGCTTGCATTTCCGGCGGCGCTTCAGCCGGATAGCGTTCATTACAGTTATCATGCGAATCGCTGGATTTCCACGCCTCTTTATAAACTCATTGCAGTATATAATAAAAAATTATACTGCGATACAAAGTGCTACTACATTCATCTCTACCCTCCATATTAAAAAGAAGAGTATGGGTGCGTCCACATCTGGCGAATGTGCCGCGAATGTGCAGCTCGCGAGCCGTTTGCGAGCTGCCCGCGAGCTACACGCGTGCAGTCACGGCAATGGTTTAGTGCGCCTCTAGCGCAACTCATGCAAGGCTCGTAAAAGGCGTGCGCGCGGCGCGCGATCTGCGCGCACTCAATTCTCGCGCTTACAGTTCCGTTTACTGGCTCAGTACTTCCGAAGACGCGAGCCGCTAGCGCGCCGCCCGCTCGCTGATCGCGTACGGCGCATAGGTTGCGCGCGAACTGCGCGCGGGCGGCGCAGGAGCGGCTCACGAACAAAAATGCACGCGCGCAGCTCGCGGGCAGCTCGCAAACGGCTCGCGAGCTGCACATTCGCGGCACATTCGCCAGATGTGGACGCACGCTATGACTACAACTCTTTCTACGGAAAATACGTGGACTCACAGATTTACATTTAAATCTCTGAGCCCTCATATTTTTTTGGAATTTAAAGTTTATGTACTTTAATTGGTTAGCAGTAAAATAAGAATCAAACTTCATTGACATGGGGCGAGCTCGAAAGAAACTCCGCTAAACCTCCGATCGACATACCTGAGCGCAGATTTTGGATTAGTTCTGTGACGTCGGTGAAAATGTATAATTTTGACTATAGTCTGAGTTTTGATTCAAAATATATGAATTTTAGGTAAAACATTCAGTTATTCTTGGCCGCTTCATCTATCGATACGAGTATAATGGCACCTCAATACGAGGCATGAAACAGGTTTTATAAAGGTTCAATTCCTATAAAGTGCTGCTCGTGCAGCTGGCATCTAATTTACCTTTTACGAGAAAAAACCCTAAAAAATTTTCAGTTTTAATCCTGGTAAGTAATCCGTAAAATTTTCAAGAGGCATAATTGCTCATTCAAGAGAATCAGAATTAAGTCGCAGTTTATCGTTGTTTCAGCGTTTTGTTAAAACGTATTTTTAAAGCCTTAGGCTAGCTTTAGGCTTTTCATAGTCTTAACTTTTGAAACTTATGTAAAGTTCCAAGGCTGCTGAAAATTTAATACGTCTCGTGAGATGAATCTGCAAACAGTCTGCAACTGTAATGAAGCCTAAAAGGTGTCTGGAGTAAACACTTTAGTCAACAATTTTGGGCTTTTCATAACCAACATTAATTTATCTTAACTATACCTACCTGAGTGCTGAAAGTATTGAAGGTCAATTAAATGTTAGCTGTATTTTGACTTTATCACTTGCAGTATACAATATTTAACACCAGCTATCATTAATATTGAGCAAAAACAAAAGTCTGTTTTATTATTTTTTTTTATATATGAATAACGAGCAAACGTGCAGGCGGATCACCTGATGTTAATTAATTACCGCCGCCCATGAACACTTGTAGTACTACAGGCACCACCAGTGCGTAGCCGGCTTTTCAGGAATTTGTTGGTCCGCCCCTTTAATAACCCCATGTTGTAATAAAGTGAGAACACCGTCGAAGGGAGATGATTCCACAATTATGGAGACCCTTCTTTAATTTTTGAACCTTAGTTTTTTTTATTATTTGTTGTTAAACATGCAATAGAAATACACAATGCGTGGGTATCTTCCTATTCATGACACCTATAGTCTACTGACCGACGGACGTACGGACGGAGAGCAGAGCGTCTCGTAAGCACCTTTTGGTTGCGGAACCCTAAAAATTCCCAGAACCTGACCCAGCGGTGGGCTTATTTTGGCAGTACAATAAAAACACGGTTCGGTTGGTTGAGTGGAGTGTCACTTGGAGTGAAGCGGACAAAGAGCGCGCTCTGCTGGGACCACTCGCGCCTACATCCACGACCTTATGAGTTTCGGCGATGCCTCAAGCCGACGGGTGAAGCGATCATGAAACCCCTTTTTAAGTTCGCCCTTACAGTTTTACTTACATATTAAGTTGAGTTATTTATAACTGGCTGGTGCCTGCGACTTTGTCCGCGTGATTCGGTTTAAATTATCCCATAAAATTTCTTTGAATTTCCGGGTCCCTCTCCAGGTCCTCAACTATATCAAGATCACGCTTTGTTGCAGCGTGATTAAAGAACAAACCAACAAATAAACACACTTTGACATTTATAATATGTAGTAAGAATTAGTAAAGATTTTACTAAGGATATTATAATCAAAACCTATTTTAGAATATGTAAATGTATTTTTTCATACATGGTACACCATTTGACCTAGTAAGCAAGAGTAGAAGCAGTAGGTAAGTAGTGGCTCGAGCCAGTTATTACTTGGCTGTTTTAGCGCCATAATTGAGACGTTCCCATCTCAGTTCATGATCAGTCGGTCATGATTAAACATACCATAACAAGTACAAATGATGGCAAACTACTATGTTAAAAATAATCTAATGTTAAACGTGACGTGATATTCCACTATCACTCCAAATAAGCGTAAGGCTTATGCAACGAACGAGATTCTAAACCGACGACCTTACGGGTTTCAGGCCGCGGACTGCTTTGTCATTAATGCTACAACGTTACTATGGAAACGAAAAACAGAAGAAGATCTGAACTGTGATTGCCGCTTCTGTGCTTCTTGCCGGCTCTTCTCAGCAGAATCAGCATTCCGAACCGGTGGTAGATTTTCGACTCGTCATGAGAGCCACAAGTTGCCTACATGAAATAAATAATTTTGAATTTTGCCAAACGCTAGCCGCTGCAAGTTGCGTCGCAGCGAACGGCGGGTCCATTAGCGCGCGGCTCGAGTCGGGGGTGAAGCCACTGTTTAGTTCAAGTGCGCTATCGCTAAATGCACCGACTTATATGGGGCACTATTCTGAAGCTGTGATGGACAAAAGGTATTATTAGGTATTAGGACTTGGAAGAGATTATAGCTTGACAAGTTAGTGTGATGTGATTTAATTTTGGTTTTGTCAAAGCATTATACTTATAATAATTTTGTCCGCAACATAGTGCAGAAAGTATTGTTACTAAAGAGCTGTAATCATATTAATTACGCCGGAAAAGTTGTACAATAAAATAAAAATAAAGTATTATTTTGGGTACACGTACCTAAAGGAGGGATGACATTTTTTTACTCGTCTAACCCATTGTGTAGGGTATCGTTGGAAAGATCTTTTAAAAATATTGGCGGTACGTTATAAACATTTTCTGGATTAAGGGGTCCGTTTGGGAAATATTAAGCCTTAAAGTGAAAATTTTCGGTTGAGTAGGGCGTCTCGCCCTCTAAAAATTAAACTACATATTTATTTTAGATATGTGAAAAATATTTAATGTAGTATATAACTAATTTTAAAGGAAAACTATTACGGATAAATACGCTTTACTAGTTAACGAGTAATAGTCGCCTAACTTATAAAAGTAAAAATTTCATATTAAATGACTATAGATACCACTAGCCACGGATCTCATTTGTATTGAATAGAAGCAGCGTTAGTTTGCATTGTTCTATGATAATCAAGAACAAACTACATTACGGCAGTATAAGGCAAATTGTATCTTGAGTTTTTGCTATTAATTTATAACTAGGCGCATTATTATTTTGTGATATTATTTTAAAATGAGATAAAAACATCTTATGATGAATAATTACATAATTTTCACACCCTTCTAAGTACGCAGGGAAATGCAACTACGGAACCCTACACTGCGCGTGGCCTGATACGCAATTGGCCATTTTTATTATGTAGCAGGAAACACGGACGCTGAAAGGCCGGTCTGCGTCTCAGCGGTTTATGTTAGAAGCATTGAACGAGAGTGGTTTATGCGAATAGATAAAATTATAAGATATCTATCTATTCGCATAAAACATTAGATAGTATAGTTAATGAGTTAATCTTAAGTTGCGAAATACGCGGCTCAAATCATCCGGTTTACATTTTTTAAGTAGGTTAGCGCAAATAGGTACGCAGCAATTCAGCTGCTCTCTAGGTACTTTGTACTCGCTGTTCCTATTTTATATTTAAAATTGATTTCTGAAATAATTCAAGTGTCGAGCGCAGAGTATGAGTATTTGCAGAATCAATTAACTCGATGCAATCGTGTTTACATTTGCCTTTACGAGTGTTGATCACTCCAAGCGATAATGGCTTCTATTTACATTTAACTCAATACTTTTGTAGACAATCTCGAGTGTACTTCTCTCGCAACAATTTCGCTGCAACACATCAAGATGGCAGGTCTTTAAGTGGGCTGTTACATTCGCTGCTATGATAAAAGAAATAAATGGAAAACGGCCTTTCTTTTCTGGTCTATTTTTTCAAGAGAAAAGATGTCCTATTAATTATGTGTTCTTATAATTATTGTGTTTAAGATATTTAACTACATGATCCTATAAGATAAAACGTAAAATCACCATCGAATTATACTCAACTTGCAACAAGATTATATTAATTGATGTCCGCGACTTCGTTCGCGTGGATTAAGGTTTTTTGATTCCGTAACATAACACGTAGTCTATGTGTTATTTCAGACTGTAATCTATCTGTGTGCCAAATAGCCACATCGGTTCAGTCGTTGCGACGTGATCGAGTAACAAACATTCATACATCCAAACTTTCACATTTATAAAATTAATAGGATCTAGGATATATAACATTAAGAATAGCGTAGCGACTGTCTTTCTTCGAAGAGGATGCATCACAAACATTTTGAGATAGTCACTAAATGGGTATACTAGCAGTAGCATTTTTCAAGTTCTAGGGTGCTTTTCAAATATGTACTGCGTACCCACCTATAATACTGATCGAATACTTGTACTTCATTAGGCATAAAATAATCTCATAAACTACAATCTAGAGGAAAAATCTGAAATTAGGAAATCTCTTATCTCGTAATGACCACAAAATTGCCAGCGAAGACAAGTTCAACATTACTACAGTTGCGATAAACACTCAATCATAAATCAAAAAAATGAACACGAAAGAAAAATCGTTTCACATAATTCACGAAATTTTCCGCTTTTCCCTCTGTGTCGAGCAACAGTCGCTCGAAATAAGTAGGAAAAGTTTGTTTCACATAAATTACGAAAAAGTAAGTGCCCCGTGAGCTACGCCGCGGCCGCCCTTCACAGGTTAATTACGTTCCTCCCTGAACACCTGAAGACATGCGACTCTTACAGAACGCTCCCAAACATAACCATTGTTTCAGGGGATAGACTTTCAACCCTTTTGACTTTAACATGACTTGGGATTCATAATTTCAGATGTTGTGAATATTAATTACTAGACGAAGCTCGCGATTTCGTCCACTTAAGGTTTTTTGATTCCCGCGGAACACTTTAATATTCAGGGATAAAATGAAGTCTATGTGTTAATACTAGGTATGAGCTACTTTCCTTCCTTTCAGCCAAATCGGTTCAATAGATGTGGTGGGAAGGAGTGATAAACAACACACACAAACAAACTTTTGCCTTTACAATATTAGTGAGATGTGATGTGATGTGACTATACATCATATTTTTGAGTAAATTGTTCTTTTGTTTCCTAGTTAAGGATAAACTAGAAATAAATGTATTTTTAGCTTTAATTTTAAGTTAGCTTAGAAGTTCATGCAATAATGATATAATAATAAGTAATAATTGTTATATAATATGTTGATTGCCATGATTTTTTTCCGCCATTTTTAATTTTCGGCTCATTCTCCGTTTACACGAGACGCAGTCTCAATATAAGTGTTATAAAAGTTTAACAGAGAGTTTATGATAATTTCCTACAACGATTACTTACTTAGTTTCAAAGTCGTCGTCTTCTGATTAATTTGGGAATGACGTAAAAGTGTGTCACGAATCACGATAGAGTATTTATGATTAATGATAATATAATTTGTACATGATTAATTTAATCAATAAAAGAAAAATAAAGTGTAAAAATCAAAATTCAATTTATATTTACTCTAATAAACTTCAAAAAAATGTAAGTGCATAAAATAAAAATAATTTAAAGTTTTCTGTTTCAACTATTTTTAAATAAATTAAAAATATTTTTATATGCACTATTAACGGATTTTAAGTCCAAATTATTTTACAATACAAAGTAATAGCAAGAGACTGACCTTTATAAAAGCAATAAAAACCACGTTTCGCGTAAGAACTTCCGGCCGAGGACGCCACGTGCGCGCCGCCACGCCGCGCCTGTGGACTGACAGCACTGACAGCCGGCCGGGGGTTGCACCCCTGCAGATAGGGGTTGGTTGCCGAGCCTGAGTGGTTGTGTAGGGTTGTGTCTTGGAATGAAGCTGTCACCCGACTATGTCGAAGCATCTAGAGTAGGTATCCGGCAGTAGAAATGGAAGTAGAAAAGCTTTTCATTCAAATAAAGATTTATAAATTGCCTTGGAACTGCCACTAGTGGTTCGGAAAGCCGTTCCAACTGAGGAAAACTGTTCTGCTTAAAAAAATAAAAGAACAATAAATAGTGTTGAGTAGTAAGTGATTTTTCTCAATTACGAAAGTACGATGAACAGACATCGAGATTATTCTATATCTTCTTGTCAAGTACAGACCAATAAACATATCCATTTATTAAATAGTTCGTTACCCGTGAACGGGGCATGGATAAAACAGATTATATTGTGCAAACATCTGCTACCGATCGCATTGAGTCGACCGCGCCGGCCGCGTGATCAGAATAACATCAGAGGCTCTGGTATAGGCCATCGGGAAACCTATACCAAACTAAGGTAACATAATTTAACCCAAAATGTTATTGAATAGCAGCAAGTTCTACTTAAAACTAACTTAAAAGCTCTTCGTAAACCCTAACTTAAAGGTTACGAAGGCACATATAATCTCAGTAGATTATAAAGCAATGTAAAAGTGACTTTACCTGTCTTTGATTATTATTAGCTTTTCATATTTAAACTGCTGAACCGATTTCGATGCAAAATTCATCCTGAGGAAGAGGTAGCTACTTCTTCTTCTAGAAAAGTCTGACAGCGTGCCACTATTCAGTTGACAAAAGTTCAGAAAATTACAAGTCACAATGCAACTGTAATCATAAAGCCGTATGCACGGGGCAGTCCCATAATTACGTAGATTATTTTATAATATTTAAGTAATCTTGTAAAGATTTATTAAGAAATATTTAAATAATGTAATGTTTTTATTTTTAATTACAATCTTCGATTATGACCCCCGGGCCAGGGGGTCTGAATTATGCATGCGTCCCGCTGAGCCGTTATTTAGACCTTGAGGATACTGCCAACTTCAGCCAAACATTCTAATATAATATGTTAATTTACTCACTGATTTACATTTTAAGCTGTTTGAAACTTTTTGCACCTATTTACCGCACCGTAAATACTGCAATACCGAGCGTGTGGTTTACACACGAAATGGAATACGGAATCCATAACCATATTTAATTTTTAGACTTTTCGTACAAATTCAAAAACGAAAGCAAACATCGCATGGATCTACATCGCTACGTGGTTGAAATCCCACAATCAAGCGCTAAGCGCTTTGCCTCCTAGTTCCTAATAGGTACGCACCACGATTTAGAATGCTCTTTGCGGCTTCCGTATTTCTAACTCTCCTTCTAAATCAAGAGCGAATAGGTATCTTCTAGGAAACGCGCTCTACCTAGGCTGCATCTTCACTTACATCAGATGTGTTCGCAGTCAAGCACTACTTTATAATATATTGAAAAGAAAAATGTTAAATTCATCTCAGTTAAATTTTCTTTTCTTGACGTAATACCTTTGTCCCATAACTACGAAACACTTAAACCTTCCGAACTCGGATGATAGAAACAAAAATTTTAAATTACATGCAAAAACTAGCAAAATATGCAAGTTAATGTCAAGCAGTCTTTATGACGACATAAGTTTCAGTTTGTGGAACATGCAATGCAATAATAATTCTTGCACGAACTCACGAAAATTTCATGAAAATTTTTCCCACAAAAATTCACACCACGTAGAGAACGTCTTGGGTTTAAAACGTGTCTTTATTTATCGGTTGGAGAAATTTAGCTAATAATAATAATTTTTACTTACAAATGTGTGTTATGATAATAGTAATAATATAATTTGTACCTATTCCATAACTTAAGATATACTTTACGTGAGCAAAGCTGCGGGGAAAAACCTAGGTCGTTATATTTTTTAATATTTTATAATTAGTTTTCTAATTAAACAATATTATAAATTATTAAAAATATTTATTTATTTCTTTAAACTTTTCATGGCTGAAAAACGCTTAGACACATATTAAAGATTGGTGGGGGCGTCGGGCGTAGCAACTGCAAATCCTTAATCTATGCGCAGCTGCGAATATAGAATACAAGAATATTTTTTTATAAGTGACACTTCATATAAATATCAAACAATAGCTGAAAAACGTCTTGTTTAAATCAATGTACCTAATTGTAGAGCAAATTAGTATTTTACCAATACCAATACATAAAATGAATTAAACATTACTTTACTACTAGGTACTTTCGTTTTAGCATCCAATGCAACATAATTATATTATTGTCTCAATAGATTATGTTAAATTCAGTAGCGAGTTAATTTAATTCCTTGATTGCTCGGCCTGTTATACTCGACGTAAATTTAATTATTAATTTTCTTTTCGGAAATAAATAACTTCGCAATATTCTGCAATTGCGATTCAGAGTATCTTTAAAATGTAGTAAAGCGGATTTGATCAAAAACTAGCAGAATTTTCTTGATCCAAAAAGGTTATTGAAATGTTGATTTCTACACGTTGATTTTTTGAATAGTTGCTATAAAACTAAATCCATTTTGAAAAAATATTATAAAGTTAAATTAAATTAGGTGAAATCCAGTAACAATTACAGTAGGTAGGTATGACCTCATGCAAGCATTGGTTATTATTTATTATTACTGAGTTACTTAAAACTAAATCTAAGAGGGTTCCAAAGGCACCCAATTTGAGAATCCAAAATTCAAAATTATTTATTTTATGTAGGGTAAAAGTGGGAGAGACGCCATGTGAGGTGAGACGCCATACCTTTGGTAATTCAGTGAGGGAGAAATAGATAGATATATTTCTCACTATTTTTAATTACCCTTAGACGATTCCTTCGCAACGTGTCAGTTCTTATTCGATTGCACTCGAGTGTGACATGTTTTTGACGAAAAGTTTATTTCATCGCGTGAATTTTTTCGACGAAAATTTTGAGTCGCTGCGGTTTTGATGAGTGTTAAATGTGAAAAAAAGACGCCGTAAGGTAAGATTTGGTTTTATTGTATTATTTTGTTTATTATTTACTTATTTTAATTAGATTTCGCCATGTAAATATCTTTCGTATTTTATATCTACATGGCATCTCTCCCATAAAATGAGGAGAGATGCCACCTTTTGCAAAAGTGTATGTGTAGGATATTTTCTTTTTTACTAACTACCTATTTTTATTGGTTATAGAATACCAAGAAAATACGTGAAGAAGCATACATTGGCCAGAGGGCAGTGGACTGAGGAAAACTTAATTCTGCCCATGAAAAAAGTGAAAAATTGTGAAATATCGAAAAATGGTGAAATATCGAAAAATGAAGCTCAAAGACTTTATGGAATACCGATTCGCACCTTGAGCAGACGTCTCAAGACTGGTGATACCAAAAAGGCTGGACTATGTCCTCAAGATATTTATTACTATACTATATGGCATCTCTCCCACACTTTGTGGAAGAGACGGCCTGCTGTGTACTTACAATTTTTATTTTTCGTTTCTTTTTATGTTAATTCTAAAATTACTTAATTACAATTGTAATACTTAATACTAATGTACCTTTCGAATAAAAAATAAATGGTTGGCTTAAAATGATTTTTTCTATTTTTTTCATAATTTCAACAAAAAGTATGGCGTCTCTCCCACTTTTACCCTAAGGCAACTTGTGGGTCTTATGACAAGTCAAGAATGTACAACCAGTTTGGAAAGCTGAAAACTTAGAAGAGCTCACAAATTCGCCCGGGTATAACCATCTCACATCAATATTGCTTAGTTTAAGACTTTGATAGACAAGACAAGATATAAACAAGATCAGAACCCTCCAAAAATACGAATAAATTAAAGAATCAAATAGAAAACTCAGTTACAAATCCTCAGCAAATAATTCAAAATGTAAAGAACGAGCAATCAGCCCCGCCTCCATTGTAAGGCTCTTACGCAAAAGTACTGAACGTTTTATCTGGAAGTTCGTCACAGTTTCACGAGATGTGCCTGAATTTGCCTCAATTTTCCTGAATTTCTGAGCGCGCGCCAAGTTTCGGCTATCGAAGGAAAACGACGGTTGCTTCACGTTGATATAAGGAGCTAAAGATACACGACGCCTCATATACCACAAAAAGCCTTAATAGCTGAAAAGTCGATGATTTGAACCCCAACTATTTATCGTACTTACCCCCAGTACTAGCTTTACACTTAGTTGGAGGGTAAGTAAAATAATGTATTATGTTACTTTAAACTGTTCCAAATAAGTTCCTTTCCAAAAAGATACAAGTTTCAAGTTTCCATTGAACAGAAGTTAAATCAATTGAAGAAGAGATTGCAGTATAAATATTTTATAGATACAATACAGATTATTTTTAGAATCTTTTTCTAATACTACACTACGTTTACAAAACATAGATTAGCAACATATACATAGATAACATACTTAGCAACTTTAGATGCTAATATACATTTTCAAGTATTTAGAAAATCTGATTTTAAAAATCTCACGCGTTTATGTTGTAGCTTTCTTTTTCTGAAATAAAAAGTAGATCTTCAAGTTGTCCATTAGTCATGCAAAAATCATGTAAATCCGTTACTCCAAAACAAAGTAAGTGTAGAAACTTTGTATCTAGGTTTTGTAAACCACTGGTACTGTAGAGCAAATAAACGTTATGTATCCCGGCCGATAAGGAAGGGAAGCGTGCTATTTGGGGCCGAGTCCGTAATCTTATCGAGACTCCAGAGTCTATACTGAAGTAATTGAATACCTACCTCACCTCGCCAATTTGATATATCGACCGATTTTTGATTAACTTTATACTAATCTACGGTGATAACCTATCCTTAACAAGTTTCCAAAAAAGTCTTAGAAGTTGGGTTCTGTACTTTTGGAATAGTCAGAAGATTTTTGAAAATATCCAATTTTTTCATTATCTAGAGATGCCTAATAGATTAAGCAAAGGTCTCCCCTTATCATTAAAAGGAGACCTTTGCTCTCATTTCCTTATTCATTTCTTTAATTCATGTTTTATTCTTATAAATTGGCCAAAATTCATTACGCTCGGTGGTAGATTGAATGTTAATTAGATAATTACTTGTCTATGATTTTCCCTTAAAATTTACATTTTTTTTACACTAATGAGGAGGTTTTTTTATCAAATAAGTTAAAGTCCTTTCCGAGCACTTTAATCTTACTTACCTATACATAGTTAAACATGTTGAGGTGTTATTAAATTTCTTCGAGCAAAAAAAAAGACTTAATGCAATACGGTATTTTTTCTAACTTGTAAGAAAAAATTTCAGTGTAAGGTAAAAAATCATTCCTCAGGAGGTTAAAAAGGTCGTTATTTCTTTCATAAGAAAAATATTACGCAGTCTGAATGTTGGAGGTGCGATGAAAATCTTCGTGAAAGTTGGGTCATGACCGTTAACTCAGCAGATAACTGAGAATAGGTAACTTTATAAGACGGGTGGCGGCTCGGTCGTATATCAATTCTGATTGCGATGTACAACGCCGCTGGCCTGATGGAAAAATTGAAGAGTATTGCTATTTTTACCCCACTGCGCAGCACAAAGGAGGGTAATGTGTTTCTCAGTCTGATCTATCAACTAAAACGCGGGACGGATCGGGCTGAAAAGCATACAGATAGCTATTCTGCCGTCCATGCGATAACTAAGAGCAAAAATAACAAGTACATTATTGAACTTCTTAAGGACGGCAGTATTATGAGGTAGGCATACGCTAAGAAAGAATTTTTGGAAATTAAATTTCACCCCCTTAGGGGTAAGGGGGTAAAATTGGGGTTTGAAAAATCGAACTTAACGTAAGCGAAGCCGCGGGCTAAGCTAGTTCAAAATAAATGTGTCGCTTTATGGAATAACAAGTAGAGACACTAGTGCCACCTACTTATCGCGTAATGAGGATTTAACTGCGACTCGTGTGAGGCAGTTAGGAACTCGCTCGCCGGCGCGCGTTAATGAAGTTACTTTAACTTGACAACTCCGCTTCACTGCTGAAAGCGTTTGCTCGAGCACGCTGCAAAAACTACCCACTGCGAAATTTACTACGTCGCACTTTTAAGCAATTTTCTTTCATTGCTTTTAGAAATAAATTTAAATTCTGATATAAATATGATAAAAAACCTTGCTTGCACTATTTTTTAGCTGCATTTGATAGTACTCGTAACATCACGCGTTACTATGTATTACAAAGCCCTTGACTGCGATCTCACCTGATAGTTAGTGACAATGCAGTCTAAAATGAGAGCGGGAAACTTGGAAGCCTTGGTATACCAATAGGGGCTATAGCCCATACCTGTAATCGGATGGTGGAGTGATAGTGCGAAAAGGTAAATCGCTTGGCGACACGTCTGACGGTAGGGTGGTAACTAGCCACGACTGTCTCTTTGGTATAGTGGTTAGCATATTCGTCTGCGGATGACGAGGTCCCGGGGTCGATTCCTGGGTCGGGGCAATAAAGTGTTTCGGGTTTTTTCGTCAAGACATTCTAAGTATTAACTCGGAGAAAAGTAGGAAGTAGGAGGCGTGTCACCCCCGTGCCTCGGAGAGCCTGTAAAGCCGTCGGTCCTGCGCCTGATCTCTCTCTGGTCGTCTCGGCTTTTCTGTCCCTCTGGACTATGAGAGTGAGGGAATAGAGAGTGCACCTGTGTTTGCGCACATACTTCTGCACTATGGCTATACAGATGGCTAATCTCTGAGAAGGTTAGCCATCGTGGCCGGATTCGGTCGGGAGGACAATGGACATTATTATTACTAACTGGCTGCGGATAAAGTTGCCATACAAAAGCCATCATTTTTAGTACTATAGACATTATAATCTTGCTAATTAAATGAATATTTAGATTTTTGATATCTTAAACACATCACCTGATACTGCAACTGTGAAAAATCGATGAAATTACCTAGTAGAAATAGGTGCTTCCTTTCAAGAAATTTTCACATAAATATTTGTGACAGAAATTCAAGGTTTTAGGCTTGAATAAGTCATTTCAAGAACTATTATGAAAGTAGCGTTATGAAACCCAGTAGGTATAATAGCCGGGAGGGCGCCTGAGGCAGGAACGCCAAGTTTTAGTAATCAGCCGGTTTTACTACCACAAATTATTATGATTAACATTACCTTAGTTAGACAGACATTTTTAATAACTGAAACGATAAATGTAGAGCCGTTTTACGATCAAAATATGTATTGAAAACTATAATTTAACTTTGTAAATGGCCCGCGCGGTATATGAACCCTACAATGCAGTATGTATTTTGTATGTGGAAGGGATTACCGCGTTGACAGTCATAATTAATTCCTGCGTCGCACGGGGTGGGGAAGATTGGAGGGGGAGGGGGGGCGGTCGTAAAAAAGTAATCAAACTTTCATCGTATGTGGCAGGTTTTATGCATGGCCTTATCAACATTTTAGGCGAGGGAGCCTCCTTGGCGGTGCGTGGAAATTTTCCTCGTTGTAAAGAGGAATTATTAATCATGGCCTAGCATGGGATAATTAGCGAATACTTACGAGTATATTATAGCTATTCATCAACCCTAATTTTTAGGATAGTGGTAGTAGCCTTTTGGCCAAAATGAGGGTCTTTTGTCTTAGATAGAACTCTGTTTCGTGTCTGTATCTTATCTTCTTCTATAAAACTGTGGCGTGATTCACTGACTAACAGAAAAACAGAAAAAGCTTTGTATAAAATAATGTTTTTTGGAAAAACAATAGAGGTTCTTAGATGAGATTTTTAATTGAAATTCGTAACGTTTTTTTTTTTGACGACGTGTCCTATGCATAGCATAGCACCTATAAACATAAATTAGGTAAATTGTCACTATAAAAATTACAACTTACTTACTATTTAAAATAAGAGAATGCACCAGCCTGTGAAAGTTTTACTATAAGAGAGTTACAGAATAGCGAATAGGTATCAATAAACATTAAATACTTGCGGTTAAACATCATACTGCTCAATGTCCGGTATTGAACCTTTCCTTGATAGACATCACCGCTGTGCTGGGCCACTACGGCTTTGGGAAAGCTAATTTACTATCAAACCCTCGTTTAAGAGTTACGGCACCGCAAACACATACTAAATAATGAGAGTGAGGGTGCTTTGAGGGATAACGACGTGTCGGACCGATCAAACAGCTGCTCCGGAGCAATACGTCGAGAGACTTGTCGGGTTTGATGAGCGAGCTTGGATATTAAAGATTAGCTGTTATTACTAACTATACTTTCCCAAACATAGAGAAAAGTAACTATGTTCCTAAATAGTGGAATAGATAAATTGTAATTTTTTAAGTGAATTCGTTTCTTAGTGTTATGTAACGTAGCGTGCGTTCCAAACATCCCGTTGAAACACAGTGGCGACGTAATGAAGAGAAGTCTCAACGTCGAGGTGACCAATATGAAATCGGTTAGCCGCTCCGATGCAACCACTGCGTTCACACATACATTTTAATAACTGATCTTTAAATATTTAATAAATCTGAAAGTTCTTGGCTGCTCACGCATTCCACGGAATGCGTGCTGCATTCCGTGGAGGAGTGAAGTCAGCTATTTAATGTTACATGTCATACAGGGCTTTAAACTTCACAAACTTCACTTCAATTCATTTCACTTTTCTTTCAATTGCATCGCCGCTTTTACTTATTACGATAAACTTTGAACTCGGAAAGGTTTACAGTTCACTGATTAATCAGAAAAATTAATTAACCATTTAAGGAAAATAAGAATATAGATACTCGTAAAGTTTGCGGGCTGGTAACTACGCAGTAGGTACATTTTGTGCAGGGCGTTATGTTAAAGGCGTCTTGAATGCTTTTCCTTACCGGGAGAATATGCCTTTGAATAAACAGGGAGTGTTGTGCGATCCTACGGTGAAGACTGAAGACTATTTTCAAAATACAAAAGAAACCTTGGTGGCTTCACAAAAGGCTAATTTTGACGTAGTGTTCTGATTTTCTGAACCATTGTAAAAGCATGAAAAAAAATATTATTTAATGAAAAACAAAATTACTGACATATTAAAAAAGTAAACAAAATGTAGGAGTGAGGTGTCATAAATTTTATTAAAAAAAATATATATGTATATACCTTCAAGTGCAAACGCAGCTAGCTAATTAAACAGACTTACCTACTTGTAACTCTAAAAGTCTAAGTAGTTTCCAAAGGAGTAAAACTTTTCCTCCAAACATGTTGTTATTTAATTCCAGGAGCTAGCAATGTAATCTGGCGCGTGGTTCGGCATCGGAGCCTAATTCCGCCCACCATCAGGGAGCGAATTGCAACCGTGAAACACTCGTTTGCAATTTGCGTGCCCGAGCACTAGGCACGGCGTACGGGCACCCCGTGGCGAGATACCGATGTCGACAGATTTGCTGATGTCGATAAATAAAGAACACGAAAGGAAGATTTTATTTTTCTACAATTTGATGATTTTTTGAAAGCAGACCTTAATTTTACGTAGTAAGCATAAAACAAGACAGTGACACCAGAAAAAATATGTGTTTGTTTCCAATTGAAATTTATTTTTATCTATGCATAAATTAAGTCAAGACAATATAGGTCCATTGCTGCGTGATTGAAATACAAACCAATCAACGAACACGCTTTCGCTGAAGAAAAAGAAAACTATTTCTTAGTAGCTATAATGAGACGCATCTACATAAAACTAATAGATAGTAATACGTAATTACGTTTACCACTATTGACTAAACCGCCTTGCTAAACCACTCTACGTCGTAAGTTCAAAATGAAGAATTGTATTGACCGTTGAGTATTGCCATACGCCATTTTTACTGCTTGGCAAAGGTCTCATACATGCACCTCACAGACCTCAATCTTGCGTCGTCTAAATCCCAGTGGCTCGTCTACAAGTAACAGGTATTACTTTTAATAGACTGACGTTTTTTTAATAGACTGACGTCAGTCTCGTCGTGAGCACGGTCCCTGCAATTGGATCGAAATATCGACAATCCCAACTAAAATAATTACCGTGGTACGTACTCGTAGTATTTTATAACAATTATGTTCTGTAATCGATGCCGATAGACAACGTCCCACCTCTAGCAGTATTCTAAAGCAGCGGTCTCGCGGGTGTGCTGCCGGGTCGCGGCACATCGCACAGATTGGATGGAGTCCGCCCGCGCCGCCCGCCCGCCCGCGCCGCCCGCCTCAAGGTCGCCCCGACTGCTTGCAAATTGACACAGAACCGCCGGATTGCGGCTGTGGGCATTCCCTACTTCTTGATGATCGCAGGCTAACAGAAACGATGTTAACTTTTTTTTTCTTTTAAAATCTTTTTCAAGGTCCAAAAATCCTTTTTGTGGTTTACTACCATTATACCCTTTGATTTAAAAAGTTTAAAAATTGTAAATGCAAACGTTTGTTGGTTGGTTTTTCCTTCAATAACGCTGCAACAGAGCCACAGATCGACGTGATTTTTTGCATGATTATAGTTGAGGACCTGGCATAGGCTACTTTTTATTACGGAAAATTAAAGAGTTCCCGCGGGATTTTAAAAACTAATTCACGAGGATGAAGTCGCGGGTATCAGCTTATCAGCTCATCAGTTTATCATCTAAGAGTTTATCATATAAATAAAATATTTCCTATTGTACCTACAGCCTCCGTTGTTAGACTTGAATATCTCTCAAGCATCACCAACGTTTCCGATCGGCCTACGCTTTTTATTCATAGTTCTCTCAAATTACAATGTCTGGATCTCCTTGGATTTTTACGAGTACACTCGGACAGACAGTTAAAAAATGTAAAACAGAAGGTAGGCCCGCAATGTTCGAGCAAGGAGCCATAATATTAACATAAATATACGAGAACCAACTGCATGACTGTCGGGATATTCACATAATAGGAGTTTTCTTGAACTAATAATGTGATGGATTTCCAAATTTTTTTGCATAACATAATTATGACGAGATTTCAACTCACAAGCTAAACGATAATAATCAGAATATATTGATCAAAAAAAGCTTGGCGAGCTTTTCATCGTCCGAAGAAACGAAAAGCTTTTCTGCTTAATTCAGTTCTCCAATATTCACATTCGGCTTATTCCAACTAGCATAACTGATTACTTCAACAGTTCAACTAGACAGACTTTACTCCCCAGTAGTTCATTTGCGCCTAATTCCTTTTAAAAGTTGAACTGCTGGGACAAACAAGTTGAACTCAGGTACTATCCGAAACGAAGTGATTCGCCAAAGAACTAAGGTTACCGATGTAATTCTAGAGGCAGCACAAACCCAAATAATTAAACTGAACGTAAATTCCGCATCACAGTTTTTAAATACAAAATGTCAAGCGAATAAATAGAAACTATTCAAATAGTTTGTCTGCTGATTGCCTCGCAATAACAATATTACAATACTACCCTCAAAGCTGCGACTCCGTGCTGTAATATTCATCTTTATCCTCTTCCAGTGAAAGGTGCCTATCCTACCTACCTACTTTAATATTGAACAAAGCTAGCCAGTTTTTACTTTTTAGAGATAAAACCGTGGATATAAGTGTCCGCAAGACAGCAGACTGCAATCGCTGTCATCTTTTTTGTCAAAATATGTAATGACCCCGGAATAGCATGCCCATTTGTCCTTACATTTTATTTTGAGTGTAAAATATATGTATTTATAAATTAATTTAGTCCTTACATAAGTATACCAAACTCAGGGTCTCTACTCACTGATACAAAAATAAATTGTGTATTAAGTAAAGCAAGTTCATTATTAGTCTTATAATTACAGGGAATCTTTATTTTAAATAGATCACTAAGTGCCAATTTCACCAACGCTAAATAACGTTTAACCGAGGAATAATTTCGACAATCTGACAGTTTTTGTATTGAAAAGCCAAAACATTAACTCATTCGTCGTCAGTGAAATTAACCCTAAAGAAATTAGAAGTAGAGTCTTAGATTAAAGTAGTAATCTCGTTTAAAGGAAAAAAAAATACTTGCACAATCGCAGTAGGTGTATTTTTCAGTAGATACTATTCAAGTAAACGGTGACACTTTTCATTAGGTGATACATTAATAAGAAAAATTGTATCTTTAGTCTCTCATATCAATGGTGGGAACCCTAATATTAAATGCTAGGGCCTGCTAGGGTACAATAAGTGCAGCGCGAGTGTGTGTGCAGACAAATCCCACCCTTTGAGGCTTTGTTTGTCTTTATACTTGCACTTGCTCATAACTTGCGCGCTTACCCAGCCAGTACCTACTACCTACCTACCAAGTACCTCCTCGAAATACTTGCACAAACTGTACAACGAGCTATGAAGTTCCTTCCTTTTAAAGTAAGTATGCTTTGTAGTTTCGTTTGCAATTATTCATGTTTTGAACCGTTCTCTGATAATCAAAAATACGAGCACTTTGAAAATACTACACTTTAAAAATGCATTTTTACATAATGTTACGAGTATGAGTCTTCGAATCCATGTTACTTAACAGATTCTGATGAAATTGTTTAAGAATATTTGACAAACTATAATCACCCGGACAAATAAAGCCTAGACCATTAGGTATATGTAAATGTATCCAGATGCTCACCATCCGCTGCCCAATAGAAGTGTAAAACTTGTCTAAATGTAGAACTTCCAGCCTGTTTCCGACGAACAATAAGACGGCGACGAAGGCGCAAGAAGGGTGTCACGCTGAGACTACTTTTAAAAGCTCTCCGGAAAATGGCACTTTTAAATTTCGTCTAAATGGTGAAAATATGTTTCAAAAGAAGTTTTAATTCCGTAGGCCTCAACTTCAGTAAACTTAGCAGAAACTATGTTATACGTTATATAAAAATAATCGTTATTTATTATTCTATACTTTGGGAGCGGTGATATATTATTCGTAGTTTGCTAGGCTAGTGGTTACTATTTGGACTTCGACCTCGCGTTTTAAATAATTAAATATCACATGCATGAATGGTGATGGTAAACATCGTAAAAAAGTCTGCACACCTAAGAGTTCTCCATAATGTTTCCAAAGGTGTGTGAAGTCTGCCACGTGGTGGACTATGGTCTGAACTCTTTTCTTTCAAGATGAGATATTATACATATAGCCTATATTACTCCCGATAACATTAGCATAACATTAGCTATCTACCAGTGAAAACCCCATCAAAATTGGCCCAGCCGTTCCCGAGATAGCGGCAACAAATAAACAGAGAGACAAAAATTTTTAAAATTGTTTTTGTTATAAATACAGTATTTACTTACATTATGCATTCAGTAAAAAGCTGTTACTTTGATATTACAAACAGACACTTCAATTTTATTTATTTGTATAGATAGGCTTGCGCTTGACGACAATCAATACTGGATAGAACTGATAAGGTCTAGGTTGGAGCGCGCTTGCCTAGAAGATGCCTATTCAGTCTCGCATTGAAGTTACACAAACAGGTGGCAGGAAATATGGATGTAGGAAGGGCGTTTCACACCTTAGCGATTCTTATATACCTAACTATGAGAAATGTTGAACTGAAGCGTTTGCAATTTCGCCAAAAATTTTAAAGTTCGGCATTCCGAACTAGTGGTAGATTCATTCGACGAATCGGAAGCAAAAAGTTTGTAAAAGTTTATTTGAATAAAAAACTATTCTGTTCTACTTATTCTAAGTCAAGATCACAATTCAAAAGGTCACCGGCGGGTTGTCACTACATCTGTGACAGCCATTGACAACTAGCCTCTTGACCGCGTCCCCGTTTCGCCTAGGAGCGTTTGCTCTCATTTTTAGGCATATCAAAAGCACTACAACCCTTTTCACAAGTGAAAATAAACCTAGTTCTCATTAACTGACAGTCTATTTTCCATTTGACAGTCAATATTGTGGGCCTTCAAACCATGAAGATGCAGCGACAGCTTCTATACAATACTAATTCAAGTATGAAAACTTACTTTAGGGCTTTAAGGACAAGGTTAAAATTTCCTTGGCAATTTATGTCATTTGCTCAGGTGTGGGGACTGGGGAGTATTCAAAGGCATATCTTTCAAGTTAAAATCAGTTTTTCCAGTAAATTATGTATGCCCTCCAAAAGATACTGAGCTTTACAGGTATCTCAAAATACTTAAAGGCTTAGAGCAGCTAAAGGTTTTTGGGTTTTCGAAGAGTTTAGACTACGGAAAAATTAATATAGTTCTCAATATCTGAGACTGACACTGACTTTTCAGATTTCTATATGAAACAACCGCAGGGCCATTTAGTATGAACTATAAAACAACTACGCGTGATTTTACTTCGTCGGTTTGTTTGCCATATTCTGTGATCAATGATCATATTATATATTTCACAACTATGTAACTGTCGCCTTAAGAAGCATATAGGTATATAATAATTATTTGTGTAAAACAACACAGGACATTGCCCATTTTTAACGGTTTTCTTAGTCTTGCTTTTGCTGGCCTAGTTTTATCAAGCAATCGTTTTTGATGCTACAATATCAACACTGTAATAAAAATAAGGATTTTATTGAAAGGATAATAATTAATTAATTCTATATTTTTGAATATTAGAATATTTGTTGATTTTCTTATAAAGGTGTTACGTATTTCCTTAATTTCCAAAAAGAGTAACAAAACCCTATCCATAAATCTGTGTTTCGTAATATTTTTAGAATCCCCTGATCCCACATGCATTCATTAAAGCTGAGCCCTGACTCGCTCGAGCCCACGACTTGACCTAGCTTGTTGCCAATGATTATGTAGACCTCGCGTTGGCTGTTATGCACACTAAACTTCTCGTATTTTGCCGTAGTTTTGAAATAAAATTAACTCAAATTGTCCTTATTAATATTATGAATTTGAAAGTGTGTTTGTTAATTAGTTTGTCCTTCAATCACGCAGCAACGGAGCAATGTATCGACGTGGTTTTTACATTGGTTGACGACTCGGTGACAGTGCAACCAGAGTGAGGTTTCCAGAGGATTTTAACAGCCAAAGCTGGCCGTCAAATTATAAAATAAGACTATTAGCTTATCCTAAACTTAAAGATTAAAGGTAAGTGTTTTCACTTGAACTCCTAACTTGATTTAACATTCAAGTTAGAAGGTCGAGTGTAAATTGAGTTTACAAAGATCCACACATAAGAACCAGCCGCTTTAGGGTAACTTTTAAAGACATTCAGTGTGCATAAATCTATAAACTTCCGCGAAAACGTCACGTTTGGATGATTTCACTCGAAGTGGCAGTTATAGATGTACGCAAATTAATTTAATTAGATACATTCATGATTGATCTTTTCCATGCATCGCAAAATATTATGGACATTTCTATGAAAGTTATACCTATAGGTAATCTTGCGTGATGCTTGGAAAACATGCGATCGAGCAAAATGATGAGTTAACTTAGTACTTTGCCTAACCCTCTCGCCTAGAAGGAAATCAATTTATTTACTTAATTAGTCGTATTTATTTATTTAGTCAGTAAACACAGTACAGCGTTTTTCTGTGTATGGTAAAAATCTATACCCATGGTGCAACGAACCTCTAGCGATCGTGAACCATAGGTAGGCACGTTATTTTTTCTGGTTTGCTAAGTTATTGGGGGGCAAACTCAAAGTGGACGATGGGCAAAGGAAGGTTAAGAGCCTATGTAGGTGGTCTAAGGAAGTACTCGTGCTGAGATGGTTTCTTGTGTAGCGCTTACCTTCATGAGGTGCAGGCGTCGGGAGACGGTGTCGGCGCGGGTGTCGGCGCGCGCCGCGTGCTCGCCGCCGCCCGCCGGGAATGAGCCCAGGTACTGCCGACAACACGTGCATATAACAACTGTCTATACCAATAAACACATAGGAGGCTAAACTATACAAAGAATTCGCTTGTCTTATATCGGATATGCTCTGGAGCCTAAGATTCTAAAGTATGGGTCGCGACCCACTTGTGGATCGTAAGCGAATATAAGGCCCTGTAAATTGGATAAATACCGAAATAAATTGGGCCTATTAAACTCATTGCGATTGAAAGTAACTAAAATAAATTAAAATTAAGCTAAGGTTATAATGTCAAGAAATAGGAAATATGGAGAGGCTTTAATTGGAAAACACCACTAAGCACGTAATTTTCATCCAATCCTTCGTCGCCTGAAAACTGATGCATGACAGACGAAACGGAGGGTTGATCGCCCGTTCATCCCTAATTCCCAATCCCACAGACACCGCCGTGTGGCCGATTACCCTCTATCATACTGAGGATGTTTTAGGGTGATAAATCTAAACGTGTTGTAAACACATTATCGGTTTGTATCGCGGTTACGCCGGGGTAGGCGCGAGCCCCGGGTGCCCCGGGTGCTCCGGTGAGCGCTTCGCATCAATTAGCACAGCTGGGTGACTGAGCACAATAGGCCGCGGTGAGCGTGGGGGTTTAATTGAAGCTATTACGAGATGATTGCGGAACATTTGTAGTTTACATTCAACAGCCGCTGTAGGTTTCTATGGAAAATGGGACTTTTAAGGACTAGAGAAAGGGGAAAGAAAATACAAGGGTGATGACAAGGTCCATAGTTCTAGTACATGATATTAACTTCTGTGGGGTTAGTATAATATTTAATTTGATTGATCGTATTTGTATTCGATGACGTTAGCGTCAAAGTAAGTTAAACCATAATTATAAATGAAACGATGTGGAAAACTCCTTTTAATAAAATGCGTAGGTACTTTTTGAATTAGATATAACTAGCTCTTACCCGCGGCTTCGCTTACATTAAGTACGATTTTTGAAAACCCTATTTTATCCTCTTAGGAGTTGATCGGTATGTCTTTCTGCTCTTTGATGGCTTAGCAAGTGCCTCGGTGCCTCAGTGGCTCGCGCTGATCGTGTGAGGCGATGTTTAATTAATTCCACGTTCCCTCCACACGGACCCGATCTTGCAAACCGTAGTATGCACCGTAGTTTATACCTCATCTAAGAGCTTATAGTGTTGCAATAACGTCACATCTCTTGCAAGGGCTACTAGTGCATCGCTTTAGATTGTCAGTTCACCCACTAAGGGGTCTGCTATTGCTGCATTTTCGGTGCGTTTCTTTTATTTTAATTTTGGTATTGGTTACTTCAGTTAGGTACTCATTATTTCAACATTATAATGACTATTTTCTTCTTTCTACTTACTACTTTGTTACTTATTGCAACGAGGTAAACTAAGGAATCTTAGGAATTGAGTTATTGAGAGTATACAAAAATATCTAGTTTAAGCGTAAGACACGGACTCAAAGATAACTAGCTAACCTTTAAAAAATTCGCGGCGGAAACTTCAAAAATATATCTATATCGTTTCTCGGAAATCTGCCCTAGACAACAATGTAACGCTATCGAATTCTCGATAGCTATTCAAAATCAAATTCCAAACTCTCTATAAATATTTCTATATCGTTTCGCAGAAATCTTCCTTTAACAACAGTATACCGCTATCGACAGCTATTCAAAATCAAATTCCAAACTCTCCTACACTAAAATGTGATTAAACCGTTGAAGTTATGAAGCGGTGAGCTCACAAGCTACATTCCTATACTAGGCTAAACTCATATCGTGCGATGTAGCGCAGCCGCGACGCTTGTGTACAGCGAGATCTACACTGTGTTGTACATTTTTAATTTTTCAGACAAAAGAAACTTTGAAAGACCGCAAAAACGCAACTTAATTAGTCAGAATAGGTGTTATTTTATTAGTAGTAGGTACCACAAATCTGTTATTAAAAAATTAGCTGGTTTCCGCAACTGCGGTCGCATAGATTTAGTTTTTTTTTTAATTCCTTAGAAACTCCTTGACATTCCGTAATAAACTTTTGTCGTAATCGATTTAACTGAAAAGTAACAGACAAATAGATACGACACTTCTTACTTATCTATTGAAGTGAGTCACTATACGTTATTTCTTTCTCTTCTTTTCTCTATATTGTCTTATTCCGAAACTATAACTTTGTGCATGTTTTTAAAAATTACTTCAGTACAGCCATATTCAAAATCTGCCGTTTGTCCGGAAATCCATACGGGAGAAGCTGCGAAAAGAATAAAAATATGAACAGCTGAAATATGAACTGAAATATATGATATATAATTATGATATGAGCTAAATCTAACATAAATTCCAGCCAAGTGTGTATCCAGCTCATGTTTATTCAATTATGTTTGCAGTGAGATATTCCTAACATTTTACCATACGGTTTAATTAACCTGCATGCACTGTAACCCAGCTATGTGTTATATATAGTGTATAATATTATAACTTAGATACTCGTACGAGTATATATAGTACATGTATATGTAATTAAACTTCATAGTTACTATTGCATAGTGCTCTTAATTTGGAAATGGGATGAATTTTCTGAAAATACACAGTGTGAATTTGGATATTTGAACGAGCGAAGCGAAGTTCTCTGAGTCAACTAGGGCGCTTGCCTACTAGACAGAGAAGTGTGTTCGTCTAAATGTCTGTCAGAGCCCTATAACTTCTGAATTACTGAACGTAATTACTTCAAATTTAAATATAATATGTAAACTGATGGCCTTCAGCCGAACATTGTATAAAAAAATATAAAAAGCTTTATTTCAGGGGGGCTCTCATAGAAGCGTATTTGAAGTAAAATCTTGTTTGTTGCTCTACATAGACTTGCGATATATCTTTTTAAAGACGACTTTGAACAGAGTACAAAAATATATTTTTTTTAATTTTTCCCTAAAAATTGACCAAATGGGGGGGTTTCAAAGTGGAGATTTTAATTTGAGCCATATGTCAAGAATTACTGAATATTAGAACGTGAAACTTGGTTGAAAATTCAGTTATATCCTGTACTTGAACAACAAATACTAAAATTAGATAAATGTTATAAAGAAACGAAATTATTTAATTTTAATGCGCCATCTATTAGCATTATTGTGAAGCTAATAGCTTCACTATGATGCTTCACTATAATGCTTCACTATAATGCTTCACTATAGATGGCGCTGTGTCAGTAAAACAGTTTTATGTCAACTATTATTTTTTTTATTGCGTCTAATGTTAAAAATTAATTATTACAATATATAATTAAAACTTTTGGGAATTATGGGATATCGCGAGGTCTCAGTTCGGGGCGAACCACTAGTTTAAACTACATACGATTTTTTGTAGTCTTTTATGAGGGATAGGGCACAGCGATAGAATTTTATCCCGGAAAATAATAGAGTTCTCGCGAGAATTCAAAAACCTTAATCCACGCGAACGAAGTCGCGCAACTAGTAGGATTATAAAAGCGAAAGTTTGTGAGGATGATGATATATCGATGGATGGGTGGATTTTTCTTACTCCTTCACGCTACAACGCAGGAACGGATTTGGCTGAGGAATGGAGATAACTCATACCCAGTATTAACACATAGGCATACAGGAAATTAAAGAGTTCCTGCGGGAATCAAAAACCATCAATCCGCGCGAAGTCGCGGGCATCAGCTAGTTTAAATAGGTACCTACTATAATAAACTTAGTTTTGGTGAATTGTGTTTTTTTATCATAACAGAGAGTTCAAGACTAACGTCAAGTGGTTGAAAGGTTCAAATAAAGTTTTTAATTTGGTTAAAAAGCCTTTGGATGTAAACTGTTGGTAAGTAGAAAGTTGTTTTGAATGGCCAGTGATTTGTTTGACGTAATCCTCCAAGAAAGCCTATTACACAAGGCTGCGAAAACCTATAAATGGCGAGTTAGAATATCAAAGCTCATACTGAAATGGGGTGCGGCGTGCGGCGAACAACATGCCTGGGTGTGGGTATACATCGAAGACGGATTAGGTGACCGCAGACTCATGTTACTGTTGCGATTTTAATACGTAGGTACTAATAATAACTAAATAACTTGAGTGTCAAGTGAAGCGAACGGATTAGGTCTACGTAATAATCATGATTTTCTCCCGTATGTATTAACTAGTTCTTCTTTGGAAAGGGTGCAGATAATATAACTGAATTAGTGTTGTCGCCTAATATACCAGTGATGTAATTAAATATTATGGGTATTCTCTAGTGTAAAATTCGCAATGACCTCTGACTGGCTGGTACCTACTACTACTCTCTCGCTATTGGTCAAAATGAATTAATGCAGATAGAGCGCCAAAACTTCAGCCTTCATTAATTTTTAGAGAATACCACTACTGATCTTTACTATTTTTTTCTTTCAACGAGAATGAATTTCTACGACACCTAGCACCAAGTTGTATGCATTTTAAACAATTCCGCTTTCATGAACTCCGACTTTTCCGATTATTCAGAAGGACCAGAGCTAGAGTCTACTTTTCCATTATTTAAAAAACCCTCACTGTAGTGCCATCTATCGGGTGGTGTTAGTATTAGCAACTACTGGTGACGCGTCGAGTTTCGCTTACGATTTGTAAACAACCCTTCTGCTAGGTACATGAAAGCTATCTTAGTTTTTGTATTTTTTCATAGATGGCGTTGTCTTTGAATGTTTTTTACGTTATATATTGAAACTTTGATTGTCAAGTTTGAACTTTTCACAATATCACGTTCGAAATGAATGTGGATTACGATTTACGTACCAACGTTATTGGTCTAAATACCTTAAAAGCATACCATCCATAGATGAAACGCAACGGAAAAATTGTCAAGCCTTATATCGAATTAAGTTAAGCCCAAAATAGCATTTTTTTATGGTAAAGTTTTAAGTAAGTAACTATGTATCATTGGAGTGCCCGTACTCCGTAGACTTATAATTCATGTTGAACAACTAAATCGCAGAGTAGGTATACCAGTCACACATCCAACTAAGTCCGTATGCCTATAGTATACTTTGCGGTTTAGTTGTCCAACTTGAAATTGTAAGTCTGTAGCTTGTTTGTGGGTACTCTTATATTGAACCTAATCTAACATGTAACCCAAAGATAATAGAATCTGTCACAGAATTACATTCATATGGAGATCTAAAATATTAAATCATGAGATTTTCCCAAAAGTAACTTTCCCTAACTTGAACTTACAAACTAAATGACAGGTTTATGCACAGTTATCAATAACGTCCGCTTGAAAAGTTTCACTCAAGGCTCAGAGAGTACTCGACAGAACTTCTGTTGACCTACATAACTCTAAGAACGATTTCTGAATTTCAATGAAGGGCCATGAAGTTGACAATAGAATATTACTTCTTCAGTTCATATTTGTCACAGCTAAGAAAGCATACAAAGTACCTCTACGAAAGTTTGTTTACATTCAGCAAACTCAGATAAACATGTTTGTAACAACAATGTACCGATATTTTTCTTGATAAGTTTTATTTAGGGCGCGAGGATGTACTAAAAGATAGACGTTTTTAACTTTATTATTAAAAATAAGCCAAATGAAGTCGAGAGCTTGAAGAGTAGTAGGTAGGTAGGTACAGAGGTATCCTACGCTTTTATTTTTAGTGCTACAAAATGTAAGCGCAGATGTCACAGTAGTCAATGGGATAGGATTTTATTGATGAAAAAGCAAAAACCTTCGAAAACAGTTTCTAACAAATGCGTTTTCAAAAAACGTCCGAAACAAATAAGCTCGTAACCACTTGGACTAACAGCGCTCGATTGGCGTTGAATTTGATTCCAAACTAAACTAAACTGCGTGTGAATTATTCAATCAATGTGTTTGCGGCCGCGACTAGCGACCGCCCGACACTTCGCTTGATTAAAAGCTTTCCTTCCAATTAACGGGTCACAGCGAACCTGCGTGTATCAAATGTGATAAAGATAAATTAATTCACTTTTGTGTAGCGGGAAAGCTGCAGTCTAAAATGGTAGCAAGCTAACTGGGAGGGGGGTCTCAATTATACCCACTATAACCCTTATCGGTTTCCACTTTGTATACACCATCGTGCCGAAACGCTAAATCGCTTGGCGGCACATCTTGCCACTTGCAACTAGCTAAGACTTCCCCACAGATCAGACAATGGCATTTCAAAGATAAGAATTATAAACTAAATATTTTCATTTTCTCGGATTCAAACTCGAGACTTCTAGTACGAATTCGCGAATTTTAAGCACGCACTTTTTCGATTATTACCTTGACATACGACTCTTTACCATAAAAAATTAAATGCATAGACTTCATCGATGTTATATTCATTCGCTGATAGACTTAGGATTGGTAGTCGCTGCAGTAGGTGCGCAGGGACTGTCAATCCTACATATGGATGATTAAATGATAATAAAATCCAATTTTAAACAAAAAGAAAAAATAAATCATTTAATGATTAATATAGTACTTACCTATTACTTACCTAGTATTTATATTAAAAACATTAAAATTCGCTCAGTCACGTTTAACAATAATTATTATAATTATCATTATTGACAATGCAGTGTAAAAATGATCCAATATTTAACTTCCTCATTCCACACGGCCAATAAAATATTCAGTAATGAAATAAAGCGACGGCGTGCAGGTTATTCTTGTTATTTTGCCAAAATGGCAGCCGCAGTCGTTGTTTTCGGTTCCATGCCAAAAATAAGCCGACGAGCATATCCCAAAATAATATCGTCAATTTCCGATCTGATGGTAATCTCTTATTGCTATTTTATTGACTCACCGCTGCGACTCCGAAATTACATTATTATAAAAGTTGCGAGGGATTTTGCGATATAACCTAGATATTATTATATCAATATTCGAAGCTTAACTATTGTATTTGCTTCTTCACAATATTCATGAATTTTACCAAGATAATTTATAGAAAAACGGTCGGTCGGTCTACAACTTTTAATTCATTAACCCCATTGCTGCGCCATTGAACGATAAACCAACAAACAAACACTTTCCACGATCAAGCTTCGCCTGCTTTTCCTTAGGCCCATAATGTCTGTCGACTGGGAAAGACTATTTTGTTGCTGAGAGTTCAGCATTTTTGAAAATTAAAACTCACAATCGGGACGACTGACTTTACATAAGTCCAATAACATTTATTTGCAAGTGCCTCTCCGCTAAACTGAATAGTTTTTAATCTCATCTCATCATGCTGAGCGACGGAAAGTAACTAGACTCGTCTGCATAAGTTTTAATCAAACAACTTTCAAGGATGTCTCTAGGACTCACTCCTCAGCAACTTTACATAACAAATGAGTTACTCCGTTGTATTTTGTAACTTCAGCGAATACAATAGGAACTATTTTCTATTAACAGTTTAGTTTGGAAGTGGGTGATTGTTCGATTGTTCATTCGGGAACTTTAATTGAAGTTTGACGCACTTATCGTCAAATAACTCAAGAGCTAAACGAAATCTTTTAGGTAGTGCTTGATGCAAACTAAAATTATGACTGTAAGAGTTATATGGGACTAATTAAAGGTAATCTATGTTACCAGTGAATGTAGTTGAATTGAAGTTGTTTCAAGTGTTATGAAAAACATGAAAATTATTAATCCATTACTTTATCTTAAGAAGAAATGGATTCACAATTTCCATAGTTCTACGCCTTAACATACTGCTCACTACACAGTGAGTAGGTTTGTATCTTTACGTCAACGAATGAAATGAAAAAAAAACTTAAAACAGTTAAATTATAAAAATCTTATTACATATTTATTTCATGGTTTATAGGTATTTACTTCAACCAGTCTGCAACAGAGCTACGGATCGACGTGATTTTTTACATGAATATAGTTGACAACCTCGAGAGAGTAAGAACTTTTTACTTTTATTACATTTGTATTTAGAAAACGCAACTCCACGTTGACGAAGTCGCAGGCAAAAGCTAAAGAGCAATAATGGTAGAAGGGCTATACAAAAAACTTTCAACTTTTACTAAGCACTTTCAAAAATTTCCCACGAGCTCTCGAACTATTTCATTTAGAGCCTCCAATGAGTGCGATTGTTCAAATGTTTTCAGCACTCGTGTCGTAAAGTTTATTTGGCAGAGTGTCGGGTTCTCTCTCAATTGTATTAAATAGTTGCGAGATCTGCGAGTGGATTCGCTCGACGAACTCCATTACGGGGATCTCGAAATCCTCGAAGGGCTCGTTTATAACTTTCAATGATTTTTAGTCGCTTTTGTTTATTATTTCCTAACTCTGAAAAGTACGACTGAATTGTTGTATTGTATCCTTGTCATGAACGAATTAGTTCACCACAACTCAAACCGAAAGTACAAACACTAAGACAATGTATAGAAGAAAGAACTAATATAGAAATAGAAAAAGAAATATTTTATACCAAAGGCATACTTATCACTCAGCATCGACTTTTACTAGAAAACCTTTGGATTACGAAAATAAAGTAGATCGAATTCACTTAAAATGCACAAAGTCGCGCTCATGTCCTATCAGACTTTCTGTTTAGAATGCTTTAAATCTATTTTATATCGTTTCCGAAGCTCATTCACTGCGATACCAGAGGGTCCCGAGAGGCAAGGATGCATACGCGGTAGATATTTTTGGCCGAATAATAAATAAAATATGGGGGAATTTTTATAATATTGTAACGTTCAATTTGAATTATTTATTGCCTAGTTAACTTCTCCATTAGATAGTTAATTAATCTATTATGTAGCGGTGAATAACTATAACAATACCCTTAAAGGACCTTCAAACTGATCTTATTTATTTTTTCGAATTGAGGCCTCTTCCTTCCCATTTTTGAAGTCGGAATTATAATTTGAGTGGCAAAGAGTGAATAGGCCACAAGGAATAGGCATCTTCTAAGCGCTTAGAAGATACCTATTCCTTGTCGTCTAGCATTAAATCGATGCCGATAAGCCTATCGCGAAACAAAAGTTATTATTCGTAAAAATAAATTCAGATAGATCTCCAGCTGATACTACGAGTATTTCGTTATGGAAACGGCGAGTCACGAAGTTTCCGTACACAATGCGGTGTCTCGCATTCAAACAAGGAATCCGCAAGTTTGCAGCGCTCCGTTTGCAACTTTGCAATCTATCTCCCGACGAAAATACGGATATACTGAACATGTTGTGACGTTGCACGACGATCTAACTTTTTCAAATCCCTGTTTTACTCCCTTAGGGATGAAATTTTCAAAAATACTTTCTTAGTGGATGCCTATCTCATAATAGCTATTTGTGTGCCAAACTCCTCATTACGTCCAGCGGTTGAAGCTTTGCGTTAATAGATCGGTCAGTCAATCAGTCAGTCACCTTTTCCTTTTACATATTTAAATTGAATATTTTTGTTATCCTAAAAATTTAACTACGTCGAGCCTGATTTGGACGATATCGTGAGACATTTGGTTTTAATGTATTACAAGTTTTCTGCTTGTTCATAAACCAATCGGAGTCAATGAAATTTAGCTAGAAAAGTCGCGGCCAAAATCTTGTAGTGAATTTAGGTATACAGGATACTTTTATTTACGACTTTATCCACGTAGAGCTATAGGTATTCATAGATTCTGTGGGAACACTCTGTTTACTGAGATAAGAATCAGCCTATGTCACTCTCCAACTATATTACCCATATGAAAAATCAAGTCGATCCATTGCTCAGTTGCGGTGTTATTGCACCACAAACCAACAAAAAAAACTCTTTTGCGTATAAACCCGAAAATTAATTGGGTTGGTTGGTTCAGATTGGCCAAAATAAGAATCAAACTTATTTATCTGTCAGGGGTGCTTGAAAGATATAACATTTTATATTCGAACCCATTAACTGATCGACTGAAGTCTTTTTACACTGTACAAAGTAAAAGATTTAATTAAAGGATTAGATTTAATTTATTTTGCTTATTTATCAGGCTCTATCTCCAAACTGTTAGTAGTAGAAAATAAACTACTATACATTAGAATAGTAAACCCAGTAAAGAGCTTCTTTGTTACGGGCACGAGCGATTCCGCTACTTATCAGTTTTAATTACCGAATCTATTGTTCGCACTCCGCGACCGTATTTTACTAGAGAGTTATAAAGTACGGGTAATTAATATCGTTTCATTATCCCACTAGGGTTAGATTTTGATAATTAATGAAATGTCGTAAGCTCTGCCTAAACGTCGCGTGTTAAAATATGTTAGCCTCTATACATTATACCTTACCATTTACTCGTAGAATAAGCAGGAAAGAAAATGAAAACTTTTATTTGAAATCAAACTTGGTAGGTAGCTGCATTAATCTTTATTTTTTCACAGTAAGTACCTGCAGGTTCTCCGCTTAAAGTCTTCCCCTGTATCTCTGAGAAACCTTAAAAATCTCCCAGAGGACGCGGCCACGCCTACCGCAGCCGGAACGGTCTAGATAAGGTAAAGGATGGGTCGACGCGAATGCAAGCGCAGGGTCGACGCGCACCAAACGTCAAATTCCTTACAATAAAAGCAAGTTTCACGAACGAGAACTTTTCACGTGGGGTCATGTTCACCCCGATACAGGTCAGGATCTGACTGACTGACGCTTCGATCCTCACAAGCATGCGCTTTTCGCATCTGGCCACACGAGAGTCACGGCAAAACTTTGTGCACTTTACTATAAGCGATCGTCGAGTAACCACGACAACAACGTTTTTGAGTGGCACCCAAGTTTGTTCGATCAAAAAAGATTTTATTCGAAATTGTGGTAATGTCCTCCAGAACCAAACGGATCTGGCCCCGGGCATCATATCTCCACAGAGATTAGCCATTTGCGCGGCAGATAGAGTATAAATAGAGTACACAAACGTGTGCGCAAATACGGTGCACTCTCTATTCGGAAATCCGACACGACCAGAGAGAGATCATTGGACATTTTTCGGTCTGACCCGGAAATCGAGCCCGAGACCTCGTCATCTGCAGTCGATCATGCTTACCACTAGACTAAAGAGGCAGTCGATGTAATACTATATATCTAACGGCTATAAATGATATCCCCTCTGCTACGACGCATACCTCTGAAACTGAGTAATAAATTACAGGAGAATCTCACTATGAAAATGTGAGCGATTTTAAACTGTAGAACACTTTGAATGCATTCTGAAGTGTCCGAACGCGGCCACTCTGCGGGAAATGGGTTTTAAATAAGGCAATATTTTGCAAGTTAGATCAAAGCTCTGGCTTATATTTAAAGTGCTACAGAGGCTGAGCATTAAATTTAACTTTCGTGAATTTTTCAGGCACTTTGTGTCGGTTGATCTCAAGTTGATGTATAATAGGTAATTAACCGGCTTTAATCAATGTTTTGTGCAATAAAAATTCGTAAGTTTGACTATAGCTTCAAAACTGTGAACTATATCCGAAAGTAAATAATAATCAGTAGGTAATAGATTTAATACATGCTGCAAGCATAAGATAAAATAATTTCGTTTATATTATTTGAGGCGGTGGACTATGGCCACTATGGACACCACTACATTGTTCTCTTTCTTAGAGAACACGCCTATGCAGAAGAGAGCCAGTCCCGGCGAGAAGTTGACACTTGAGATGTTCCTGATGATTCCTCATGATTGAGATTGGTTTTGGAAACGATGTTTTCTTTCGCCTTTGAAGCATGGGATATTTAATTGATTAAACATGTTTTCTTATATTATCGGCTTACAATGTGGACATTTGGAAAGTCAGCGCGTCAGGGTCGTTGACCTCGCGTGCGCTGCGGCCTCGGGCCGGGTCTGAGATGCGATCGGCATAATTTGGCCGCCATTAATTACTTCAGGACGTGCGCGCCCCGCCCAGCCGAGATGCAAAACAGCGTAGAGCTGAGCGCACACCGAACACATTCCGACATCACGTGTTCCACGAGGAACAGAAAACTTCTGCTGCTATAAAAAACCAACCAAAAATATATATTGTAAGGTCCTAAATGCCGCTCACGCTGTACACTGCCGCACTTCCAGTACCTACTAAAAATACAGGTGCAACGCAACACCAACACGCAATAACATATAAACCTTCCAATACCCAGTCAACGACATCAGAACGTTTTCAGTAGGGCTAACATGCGCGCCACGAGAAAGTTTTGTCTACACTTTACTCGTGAATCTCTGTAGAGATTCACATAGAGACTACGAGTAAACGTAACCTATTGAGGGATTGTCTTAAACATCGATCATTTTTGATTTTATCACGGTATAATATCTTTTATAAACTGTAACCCGATTACTTAAAATTGGGTGTAACATCCGAAATAAAATGAAGCTTATGTTACCCGGACTATAACTAGTGGTTCGCCCCGAACTGAGACCTCGCGATATCCCATAATTCCCAAAAGTTTTAATTATATATTGTAATAATTAACTTTTAACATTAGACGCAATAAAAAAAATAATAGTTGACATAAAACTGTTTTACTGACACAGCGCCATCTATAGTGAAGCATTATAGTGAAGCATTATAGTGAAGCTATTAGCTTCACAATAATGCTAATAGATGGCGCATTAAAATTAAATAATTTCGTTTCTTTATAACATTTATCTAATTTTAGTATTTGTTGTTCAAGTACAGGATATAACTGAATTTTCAACCAAGTTTCACGTTCTTATATTCAGTAATTCTTGACATATGGCTCAAATTAAAATCTCCACTTTGAAACCCCCCCATTTGGTCAATTTTTAGGGAAAAATTAAAAAAAATATATTTTTGTACTCTGATCAAAGTCGTCTTTAAAAAGATATATCGCAAGTCTATGTAGAGCAACAAACAAGATTTTACTTCAAATACGCTTCTATGAGAGCCCCCCTGAAATAAAGCTTTTTATATTTTTTTATACAATGTTCGGCTGAAGGCCATCAGTTTACATATTATATTTAAATTTGAAGTAATTACGTTCAGTAATTCAGAAGTTATAGGGCTCTGACAGACATTTAGACGAACACACTTCTCTGTCTAGTAGGCAAGCGCCCTAGTTGACTCAGAGAACTTCGCTTCGCTCGTTCAATAACGAATCGATTGACGCCTCAATCATCAAAATCAGCTCAATAGTTTAGGTTCTACTGTGTAACATACGTGAATAGACACATACCTACATACATAGACTGCTAAAGGCTTTGCCATAGGCGGTTTAAAAGAAAGTGTGAGTGTGCGACGTGCTTTGTGTGCGGCGTGCAGCGAACTAATTTATGTGCGCTGTTGCAACTCGCGACGAGCGCGTGCGGCGGGCGCGGGCTCCGGTACAGCTTTAAGTGGACGAGCTTTTTAAAATGCCTTTTATGAGCAAGCAACATTCTAATCAGCGGTATAGGTATTGTTCATCGCCCGAGGCAGGCGGTACCGCAATGGAAGGAGAAGAAGGGGTCCTACCTTCCATTAGTATCGGTAGTAAGTAGTCTCTTTTTTGGCTAACGTTGTTGGATTTATGGGATTCTTTGTGGTTTGAGTTTTGAAAGGTAAGAAAAGGAGGGGTTGAATCAAAAGGTATTGGGGTTTTCTGTCAAAGAATTACGACCTCCCTGGCGCAGTGGTGAGCGCTGTGGTCTTATAACTGGGAGGTCTCGGGTTCGATTCCCGGCGGGGGCAATTTAGGAATTTATAATTTCTAAATTGTATCTGGTCTGGTCTGGTGGGAGGCTTTGGCCGTGGCTAGTTATCACCCTACTGTCAAAGACGTACCGCCAAGCGATTTTGCGTTCCGGCACGACGCAATGGCGTGTAGAAACCGATTAGGGGTATGGGTTGTATTTACACTGCTGTACCCCCTCCAAGTTAGCCCGCTACCATCTTAGACTGCGTCGTCACTTACCATCAGGTAAGATCGCAGTCAAGGGCTATCTTGTCATCGAAAAAAAAAAAAAAAACTCTCAAGTTTCAATTTCAGCCCGTGGTGGAAAGTTGATGATACACCCACGTACCTAGTAGAGCAAGTAATGTCACCGTTTGGTTACGTTCTTTAGCAAAGGTATCCCCTAAGATAGAATAGAAATATAGGTGAAAATTAGCTTAAAAATTTAGATAAATAATAAATTATTAGTATAATTTATAACATTATTATTAAAATCGCTATTGTTAACGCACCGCAGCTGTGAGGAGAAAAACTCCAGACGAAGACATTACTCGCTGTCGCTTGACGCCATTTGTTTTGAGAAACCATGGACATACCAACCCCTCACAGATACCCTCAATTGGCTTTTTTTTTAAGAATATTAGCTAAGCTGAAGTTAACTAATATTCTCCTCTCCCCTCCGAATAAGCGGAATGCTAGGAGTGGGTACGACAATAGTGCAACGGGTGAAGTTCAAACCTGCGACCTTTCAGTTTTCAGTCCGCATCTTTAACCATTGGGCTATTGATGGATTTGGTTAGATATACATGCAGTATGTTTGGTATATCTATAAAAACAAAGAGAATGTCTCCATTTTTAAAGACTGCAAAAAGAGTGGTATATTTCAAAGAACCTATTCGTACATTGTATCTTTGGTTTGTTTTATCAACGTAATCTAAGATATTTTTGTGTTTCTGCGGGAATGCGGGCTTGTAATTGCGTTCCGCGTCGCGCGGTGCGCCGCTCATACAAACATACATAGTACGTACACACCGACTTACTTAACCTCGACTTACTGTGATTTTGGGGAATAAGTATGGCCCGTCTTGATCATTAATCACATCTTAACGTTGCACGCGAATTTCTCAAAATCAAAAATTGATGCCCGCGACTTCGTCCGCGTGAAAGGATTCCCGTCAAAGTCGGTCCAGCCGTTACAGAGATAAGCCGGAACAAACACACAGACACAAATTATTTTTTTTGTTATAATGTTGTTTTATATGCATTTAGTAAAAAGCTTTTATTTTGACATTACAGACACTTCATTTTATTTAATTGTAGATAGACCCTAGATTAGCGACCCTAACCGAAATTGAGATTTTCATACAAAACTAGCATACCAACGCACATAACCTCGGCCTGACGATTACGAGCACAACAAAAAAACAATCGGCCAAATCGGTCGAGACGTTCTCGAGTGCTGATATTTCATACATGCGTTAATATAGATAGTTAGCAGGGCTAGAGCGGTGAGCAGGCTAGCACCTGCATGTTCCCGCTCAATCCAGTTTGTAACCTGACACCGAGCAGCGCGACACCGAGCCACTGGCTGCGCGCTTCACGCACCGACGACCTGTGTGCTATGTACCTACTGGGTACTACGCCTACAACATTCACCTCACTTTCCAAAAAATTCTGCTTTCCATAGCGGTGGTAGAGTCAGGTAGAGTCATTTTAGGACTTGACTGGACTTATAGTTATAGCCTAATTACTCTTAGCAGTAAAAGTTATAATTAATGTACTTAACCTTATTACTTTTTACCTACATAAAAAACATAGCTACGAGTAACCTTTTACTTCAAAATATAACTGAACTACCTAAACATTTGTTTTATAATTAAAATAGCTAAACTAGCTTTTCTCACTTGCAGTAAAACTTATAGGTCACTATTTCTTTTTCATCAAAGATTTTCTACCTTCATAGATAACCTCGCATAATACTATGAATGCACGTCAAAGTCAGCGACACACAAGGCCAAATTCTGCGAGTTCCACATTTTGATACGTACCTATTCTAAAAAATCTTCTTCATGTAAGTCGGTAAGCCTTGAGTAATTTTTAAATGGAAAGCTTAACAAATCACCCAAGTGTGCGCGGTATATAAAATCGAACAGTGATTACATCGGTTACAGCAAGTACACGGAGTCACGTCCCACGATTTACGAGGCGCACATATTGGCGGAGCGGGGAGCGTCGCCAGCTGGGAGTGCGGGAATGTCAACATTACCAGCAGCCGCGCTCCGCCTCCACGTGACAAAAGGCTTGGCCACATCTGTTCTGCGCCTCTGCAACCGTCGTCGCGATGAGAACTGTATATTCCAGGATGAATCTGGACAAATCCCGCCAATATGGGTATGCAAATTATCTCTGAGCTAGCTAGCTTGAGATTGGTAATAACCTTGTGGACTGCTATCTACTATCTAGTGGGTCGCGGGTTCGATCCCGGGCCTCTAGCTTTTCCGAGTTGTGTACGTTTTACAATGAATATCACATACTTCAACGATGAAGGTAAACATCGTGAGGAAACCTGCACGCCTGACTCTATATCAAGTCTATTAATTTACATTGGGCCAGCGTGGTGGACTATGGGCCAACCCATCTCTGGAAAGAGATCTGCGCTCAGTAGTTACTAGGGAGCCTATGTGATCTGTCTAGAATATATCATTTGGTACGTATTTTCAACCAATCTGTGGCAATGCAACGGTAACATCGATGAACGGTAAAAAATTAGGTATTTGTAACAGAATGTAACCTTGCCTCGTCTTTGACCTCGCAAGGTCACCTAACTTCAGCTCTAGACTGCCTTGTCTTAGAATAGTATTAATGTGACAGGAACCGATGGACCATGTCGACGACGATCTTGGATCTTGGACTTTACACGTTCCTAAACTCCGAACCCGTAAAGAAAGTTTAATGTGACAGAAAGTCATGAAGTTATCAGCTGATGTCACCTGTTGCTCGAGATTGTCATTAATACTAAAGATCTCAGGTGACACGGGATTGTTACTCGTGGACCATTGGCTCGCTTGTGGTCTACTGATCGGGCGCTAGTCAAGCTAAAGAGACAGATGCGCTACGACTTTATTGCTGTGTTGTAAGGTGGTTTGTGGTGATGTGACTGTGTTCAGTACCTTGGCGTGGCGGAGTGCCAGCATGGCGGGCGGCGTCGGCGCATCCCCCGGCACACACACACACCGCACCACACACACAAACTCCGGACACACACACGGGACACGACGCGCGACCGGCTCACCCCGGCACTACTAATACTATAACTCTGCGCCGCAGGGATGAGAGCAGGTTCGCCACGATGTTGCCAGCTGCTCACAATATCGTACCACACACAAACACTTAAATATCACCAGGAAATTCTTAAAAAAATTAATGGCACTCATTATCATTTTAACCCATCTCTGGTCCACAACTGGGCACGGACTCAGTAGACAAGGAATTTAGGCCATAGTCCACCGCGCTGGAAAAGCGCAGATTGACTGTCACACACCTTTGAATACATTATGCAGAACTCTCAGGCATTCAGGTTTCCTCGCGATGTTTCCCTTCTCAATTAAAGCAAGTGATATTAAATTGTTTAAAACGCACATAACTTAGAAGTGTGTCTGAGATTCAAATCTCGAACCTCCCCGAAATGCATAGCTTCAGTTAAAAGGTGGCCTTTTAGCCGAATTAATGATCCCTGGGACACACTGATGCATAATTTCTAATGATATTTGAGATAATTTAACTTATGATATTTGAGATAAAATCATTGGCAACAATTACTTAATGTATCATCATTAAGCCTCCTTATTTTATTTTAAGTGCAGCATTCGCAACATTACTTTTTTGAATATACTGTCAGTTTCAAATTCCACTAATTAAATTTCTGTCCGGTGAACCTTCCGGCCGTGCTAATGAGACAGTTAACGCAACAATTGTTTTTGAAACGGCCTCGACCCAAAGGCAAAATGAATATCTGTGCTCTCTCACACTCTAAAACTGATACAAAATTTTGTATGTATTTTGCACGAAAATAACAATGCGGGACGGAGAGCCTATGGTACAACTCCGATTATGAAATTGATAAAAAAACAATAGGTCCGTACTAATATTTGTGAAAACCTATTATTAGCTATTAGTCACCAAATTTTAAGTGTATTTAGTATTTACACATTTAGGTGTTACGTGTCATTTAAATCACCCCACTTTTGACGTGTTAACGTGAATGTAGCAACCCCATGGCGGCGATGGTTTTTGCAAGTCGCAGAACTGGTCCGCGAAGCTCGACCGGTCGGACGGGCCCGCGCCTGCTGGCCGAATTGTGGCGCCCGGGACACACGCATTTTATGTTGCTTACAGACACGACAGCGGGAGAAAAATCTCAACTCACCAAAATTATATACCTACTAAACTAATCATCATCATCGTCATCAGCAACATATCAATGAGCGTAGATCTCATCGCCGGAAACTTAGTAAATAAAATGCTAGAAACGGAGGAAAACTGGAAGGCTGTCACCGAATACATTCAGAGTATAAGAAAATGAACAATAAGAAAAAAGAAGAGTGTTTTAGATTTGGGTGTCTAATTCCTCTACTGTATAAATAAAAAGGCCAAGGCTCACCACATTGATCCAATGAAATGTGTGTGCGAATAAGCTTCACAGCTTAGTCGGCCTAGTGACTGTTTGAACAACTGATCATTAAGGCCTGGGTTTGGGTCTTGTGTCGGACCAAAAACAGTTTTAGATTTTTCCGCGAAAATTATTTTCTGTGCTTGGGGTGATTTTTCAATGACTAATACTAAGAAATTAATTGTGTATGTAAGCTTGTTGTCCCCCGTGCCTTCCTGACAACGGTTTCAAAAGCCGCTCTACGGCGGCGAGTGTCTTCGACGCGGCCCCTGCAGCCCACGCTGGTGCACCTTCGCAATGAATGCGGGTCGGCGACCCGCGCCCGACAATGCAGCCCCGGCGCGGCGCGGGTCACTTCGCCGCTGCTAATTAGGATGCTCTCGCCCGAAATTCTGGCAGCGAAATACGACGCAGGCAATTTATAGTCTTCCTATTCAGTATTAATCAATGGATGCTATATTATGGCGATTAAATATTGTTGACAGTAGAACATTCCCCGTTCGGGAAAAGGAAAAGGACAGAATACGCAGGACGGCATTGCGTCACAAGGAGGAAACTAGAAAGCTCTGGCAGTATCTGAAAGGGGTAATCATCTAAATATATAAAAGGAATAGGTGACTGACTGATCTATCAACGCACAGCACAAATCACTGAACGGATCGAGCTGAAATAAAGCATATAAATAGCTACTATGACGTCTACGTCTACGCTAGAAAAAATTCAAACCCATAAGACTGCTTTTAAAATTCAACCCGAAAGGGGGTAAAATAGGGGTTTGAAAAAGCCATGAGCGAAACCGCGGGCATAAGCTCTTTCAAACAAAATCTGTATAATATTTTTTTTGTGATGAGGATTAATTAAATTATGTAGGTAATCAAATCTTCTTGCAAGTTGGTACAGAAAAATTGGAAAGTCAACTTCATTGGGTATTTTTAACGGAAATTGAATTTATATTACGGATTGCAGAATGACGTCACGAATGAGATGCTGATATTGAGGCAGATAACAAATCCTTTGCGAATAACAGCGGCGCGGACTGAAATATTCCTTCCATTCCATTTCCATTACCTTGCACAAGTACCTACTGTTACTGTAATAATTATTATTATGATCGTGCCCAACATCAAAATCATATAATATTAATGTATTGCATAGTTCAAGGAATCGTTTCAGATCAGATTACTGTCCCAAAAGGTGGACGGAATAGAAGATGTGCATACACTTGTACACTATAATATCTCCTGCCTAGCTGGCTAGACTCCAATCTTTATCAGCTGAAGTAAAAGGTATTATAGAGAATAACAATCTTAAGACTTGGAGAACTTTGAAGGAAAAAAGAGTTCAATAACACTGTCATACTCATCCCAGGTTAGCCCGCTACCATCTTAGACCATCATCATTTACCACCAGGTAAGGCTAATATCACTTACTATAGATTAAATGAAAAACTTCGTAAATCAGACAAATAATCGGGAAGTGACGACTTTTCTATTTTATTTATAAATGCTGCCTGTTCCATTTTTTGCATCTCTCGATCTTTCATACTGTGGATGTGTTGACTTTTAACTTTTTATGAGTTAGATCCGTTCTCTTTCGTTTTATAAAAATAATATTAGAGTCAAGTGTTAATTTCACCATCGCTCAGTAATATTTAAACGAGGAAGAAATTGGACGTTCTAACAGTTTTTATATTAAAAATCTGCCAAAACGTCAATCGCCGGTTGGCACCCCAGGTTGACACTAGCGACAACTTCAAGAACGAGCGGCAGAGGTCGCCACGTGTGCTGGAAACAACCAGATTTCCTCGATGAGGCGAGGCCATACACAGACATGAATAATTCAGCGCGGCGCGTATATCGCGTCAATCACGCGTGAATGTTGTACGAGTGGCGCTCCACTCTCAGTTGAGCTTCAGAGGAACTCTACCGTGGCCGATACGATATCGTGCTGAATGCTTGTCCGATACGAATTTTCTTTCTATTTATGACACCTATCGTATAACCTACGATCTTACCTGGTGGTAAGCGACTAGCGACGGCAGCAGATGCAGTTGAGTTATGGCAGTTATAATAAAACCCTTGCATATAAAACTACTTTGTTTAATGTACGCGTAGATCAAACTATTATTTCACCTTATTTGCAGTGATTTCTCTATAATAAGGTCTAAAAACTTATCACAATATTGTATTCGATTTTTGTATGGCAACTATATCCTTTTTTTACATCAGAAGCAGAAGATTCTCCATTTAGTGAGAATTGCAAGAATATTTTTTTGTAAATAAAGGACTAGTTCGATCGCAAAAGAGTGTACTCTTAGAACCATAATACGAGTAATACACCTAGGCCGACTTTTGTAACGCTGTTACTTTTTGGTAAGCTTATTTCAAAATTGACAAGAAAAATAAAGTTATAAAAAATTGAACTTAGATTTTAGCGGACTACGCTCGTCACGGACTCTAGTATCGTGTCGGACGACGCGAAGGCGCCGCCGCGACGTCGTCAAGGGCGCGGCAGCAGCACGAGGGATGCTACGAGCCACTTCATGAATCATGAGCATACGAATTGTTTGACAAATAAATGGGATATTTCCTTCTAGATAGTTGTGAGAAAAGATTTTTTCGTGAATTATTTGGGTTTTAGAGCAAATGTTTTGGAAACGGTTAAGTGATAAAAATATTCTTCTGTTATATACTTTACGTTCTACAAGTCAAAGGAAAGACGATTGATCTTAATTTATAGGCATACTTATAGCTTAAAGGTGCCACCAATATGCTATCCATTTCCATTTCTAGAACAAAAACAGTTTTGTCTACTTTTTAGATATCCTTTTGTTTCTGTTATTTTAAAGTTACACAGTAAATACGCTTGGAATAGCTACGGAGCGATGTAGCTTTATAGAGCTGTATCAAAAGTAGCGATTTTTCAAATATCACAGTTTGACATCGAGGACGAGGTCAACAAACAGGTCGCCGTGAGAGGCGTTCAATTTGCCATTTACACGAAAACATATACAAAGCTGAAAGCTCGCACATTATGGTGCTTCCACACAGTACCTAGTTATTAAGTTTTATAACATTTTATAACAACATAATAATGGAAGTACAGTATAAAAAATATTGCAGTGTTATAAAATGTTTACCATATAATTTAACATAGTTTAACAATAAATTTTAAACAATGTTTAATAACAAATTGTAACACAATGGCATAGTAACTTTTTAAATAGAACAAATAGCTACGTAAGGTTATAAAAATACTACACATAATAATTTTACCGGTGTGAGAGTTTAAATAACATCTGATGAATTGTAAATATTTTTATTGCTTTAATCAATAAATCAAATGTCAATTTATATAGCGAAATTTTGTTATAGTAAAAGGAAGTAATTTAGAATGCATTCTAGAAAAAAAAAAACAGAATTCTATTTTTCATAATAATATAACTATATTACTTACTCTTATAACAAAAATTATTTTGTAATAAACATAAGCTTCTATTTTTATTGTTAGTTTATTACGCTAGACTTTGCCTTCGACTTCGCCCAAGTCAAGCTGAAAGTCGATCGGAGGATTTATCGGATTTATTCTTTCTTCTTTTTAACATTAGCCATACTGAACCCGACTAATATTCCTCTCTCCCCGACAAATCAACATAGAACCTGTGTTAGAAGCGGGTACGAAAATTATGGGGATTGAACCGTGGAACATCTTCAGTTCTCATCTTTAACCGTTGGGCTATCGAGGCTCAAACATTAAGTAGGTACCTATTAATTTTATATCAGTCGAGAAGTATAACTTTAGTAGGTAAATAGATATTAACTTATCTACGTAATAATAGCATTATAACAAAGAGTCATAAACGTGTTATTACAAACGATAAACCCGCGCCTCTCGGTGCCTCTCGGTGCCTCACGGTGCCTCGTAAAACGGTAAAAATTCTACGAACGGGACTTTTAACAGCTTAGCTCCAGTCAAAATTAATTTTCCCCAACGATCGACAGCGCTTATGGCTCAGCGATTAAGCTAACACAACTGTCGCTCAAACATAACTGTCCTTATCTTTAACAATTTCAAAAAATGGAAGATATTTAGTTTTACGATGATGGTGTTCAGTTATTGCTGTGTAGGACAGTATTCCATGCCCTCTCAGTCAGTCAGGTCTGATTTCACCACAAAAGACCCATTTTTTCATACCGACTTCTATAGATATCTTCCAATATTTGTTGGGCGACCCTCGTTCAGTGGAAGGGTACTCGTACTAAGTTGAACTTCCTTTTAATTGTTTCTCGTGATAAAGTATTCGATCCTCAAAAATATCTCGCTTATTGTTTTGGCTTTTTCAAACCCCTAGTTTACCCCCATAGGGATGGAATTTTCAAAAATCCTTTTTTTACGGATGCCTTCGTCATAATCTATATATATAATATTCAAAGTCCTGACTGACTGATTGACTGACTGAGATATCAACGCACAACCTAAACTACTGAAGTTAGAAACTTGAAATTTTTACAGTTGGTTCCTTTTATGACGTAGGCGCACACTAAGAAAGGATTATTGGAAATTCCACCCCTAAGGGGTTTAAATAGGGGATGGAAGTTTGTATGAAACTCCGTCATTTTTCAAGCTGTTTCCATCAAAGTTGGTATTAGAGCTTTCAGTTAAAAATAAAGAAGTTCGTGTGTCACAGTTTTTGAAAATTCCACCCCAATACCTAATTCCACGCGGACGAAGTCGCGGGGGCAAAAGCTAGTAGCTATCTAAATGCCAAAGAATCATGGGAGATTTTGTACCCATCTGACCCTCCAATAGTCGTGGAATGCGTGCTTGATGCGTGTATACATATATTTATTAAGACCTTAAAAAAGTAAAAATACGGTTTTAGTTGGAAAATCGATAGAGTTTGTTATAATAAAAATAAACTTTTTTGGACAAAATGTGTTTATTTTGATATAAAAATCATATTATTCGCAAACATAAGCATATTTTATATAATAAAATTCTATACGAAAAAAGAAAGAAGCTGGTTCTTGCACTGAAAAATCATTGAGTGTATTAATCTTCAACTTAATGATAATCTATCAAAAACACATTAGTATACAGTACACATTATGTTTTCATTTGTAAATTATTTATTGAAAGCCAGAAAGCTTGACGTGTACCTACCCTTGAAGGCAAGGCTATCCTCTAATTTTTCTGGCCTAATTAACTTAATGCCCTTAAGCAAAAATTTCTTCCCGTTTCAAAGGTTTGGGTAATTTACTCTTCAGCTAGTGTTTCTGACACGTTATTTTATCGTTGTTATTATATTAAGGTACTTTCTTAATTATGTAAATGCACCTGACCAGTAAGCCAGAATCATTACAAATCTTTTAATCCGTTAAATCACTAAAAATTAAACACATTTATAAAAAAAAATTCTACATAGGCAGAGAAGATAAGCTGAAAATTAAGGACTTCAGGTTTTATATCCAAAAATTAATAATAGTAATATTTAACATTATAATAACATAAATATATTATCTCAAAAACGTGAACAATCATCTCAATTAAGTGCACACACACAAGAACTCCTCGAAAAAAGGAAAGCTTTATATCAATTAAAAAGAACACGCGAAATAAAAAATAAAATAACACGTATAAGCAAGGAAATAACCAAAAGCATAAGTATGGACAAAAAATTGCACAGGACAAAGACATTTGAAAAATATATAGAAAAATCAGGAGCTATTAAAAAAGCTTATAAAGATCTAAGAAGCACAAGAGAATGGGCAGCGAACATAAAAAGTAAAACAGGGAAACAATTAATAAGACGTCCAGACATTCTAAAAGAAGCTACGGATTTCTATGAACAATTATATTCATCAGAAGAAAGTAACACTCCCTGTACAGAACACTCTGAACAACAAGAGAAAAATGATAAAAGTGACATCAATGACATATGCGATATATTACTATCGGAAATAGAGTACGCTATAAGCACCCAAAAGAAGGACAAAACACCAGGTGAAGACGGTATATCGAATGAGCTACTGAAATCTCTCTGTGAACCGTTGAAGCCGGCACTTAAGATACTGTATGATAATATCTTAAAAAAAGGAGAGACCCCAGAACAATGGTCGAAATCCACGACGATCCTTATACATAAGAAAGGAGATAAGACGGATTTATCAAATTACAGACCAATCAGCTTAATGTCGAACTTGTACAAAGTGTTTGCAAAACTTGTACTAAATCGCATCACGAAACCTTTGGAAGAAAACCAACCTCGAGAGCAAGCGGGTTTTCGCAAAGGTTGGGCTACTACCGATCACATTCAAGTGGTGTCTCAAGTAATAGAGAAGGTCAAGGAATACGGTATCACTTTATATATTTGCTTCATAGATTTTACTAAAGCATTTGATACTATACGACACTCAGAAATATGGAAGTCACTTAAACAACAAGGCGTCGACAACGAATACATTGATGTAATTCACAGCATATATAGCAGAAGTTCGGCAAAACTAAAGTTAGAAAAAACAGGACCGGAATTTTATATCAAAAAAGGTGTAAGGCAAGGAGATCCTTTATCGCCAAAATTATTCTCTGCGGTAATGGAAACAGTATTTAGGAAAATAGATTGGTCGAACAAAGGAATTAAAATAAACGGGGAATATTTAAGTCACTTGCGATTCGCGGATGATATCGTGATTTTCTCTGAGTCTCCAAAAACCCTTAATGACATGATATCTGAATTAGCACGAGAAAGTCAGAAAGTAGGTTTAGCACTTAATAAAACTAAAACAAAAGTAATGACAAACAGTGAAAATACACCGCAGATAATAGTTGATGGAGACGAAATAGAAATTGTCAACGAATATGTCTACCTGGGACAGCTAGTATCATTCGAAGACCATATGGAGAAAGAGGTGCAAAGACGAATCGCTTTAGCCTGGAAGAAATATTGGAGTCTGAAAGAAATAATGAAAAACAAGAGTGTACATATAAAGATAAAGACTAAATTGTTTAACGTCGCAATACTCCCATGTTTAATATATGGCTGCCAAACGTGGGCACTCAGGATGGTAGACGAGGAAAGAATCGCGGTGTGCCAGCGAAAAATGGAAAGAAGCATGCTGGGCATAAAACTATCAGATAGAATCAGCAACCAAGCTATTCGTAATAAAACAAGAGTTAGCGACGTCACTAGGCAGATAAGGCTATTAAAATGGAAATGGGCTGGCCATATTAGCCGAGCGTGTAACACTAAATGGACAAAAATCTTGACAGAGTGGTTACCACGCAATGCTAAGAGAAAAAGAGGAAGACCCAGGAGACGCTGGGCAGATGTGTTTGCACGGATCAATGGACCACTGTGGATGAGGAACGCACGAGATAGACGGACTTGGAGAGAGCTGGGGGAGGCCTACGCCAAACAGGCGACTTCTACCAACACATAATACTGACATACAAACACATAATACTGACATACAAACTAGGTACATACATATATAAAAAAAAAAAAAAAAAATAATAATAATAATTCAAATAATTGACATCTCAAACATTGTATTATAATAACAATTTAATTTCTCAATTTTAAAAATATTATGTAGGTAATTATGTTAATAACAATTGTAAAATACTGAATTATTTAATTGGTAGTAGAATAAATGGCTATTTTATTTTTATTTTATTTTATTTTATTTAAATATATTATCTTATATTTGTTGTAGATGTATAGATATATAGATAATAGTCATTATAGCGATCTATCACAAAAACCGAGCGTTAGTTAGTAACGAGCACTTCGTACAAAAAGCTTCTATTTCGTCCGTTTCAGTAAGAGGATTTGAAAGTAATCCGAAGCACGTTTTGTCGTTATGGTGTATACCCACTGGGACGGAGAAAGATTAGTTTTTATTGGCACACTACGCGGGCACCAGCTCTTTATATGAGACTGGCACTGAACTATCACACAACCATTATAGGTTTATTGGGATAGACTCTAAACAATACTCGCTCACTGAATTAGCTACCTACTACAGTACACAGGTTCAAGTATACCTTTTCTGTTTTGTTAGAATTCGGCTGTAATTACAATGACATCTAAAAATAGCCCCATGTTATATGTGAATATTCGAAGTAACTGTAAATAAGTTTACAATATGATTATTTGAACGATATTACAATCCAAATATACTTATTTTGAATTTTTGTCCATCTGCTTGATCTTCGAAGCTGTTAGTTAAATTTCGTCAAAGTCGAAGATGTTCCGAGAATGGTTCATGGAACGAGCAGTTCAGATTTTCCCTTACAAGTCGAGAGTATCACACAGAACACGGAGTTTGAGCGATTGGATTTAATTTGAAGCGAACGAATTTTCGACAAGGCAATTAAATGGATATTATAACAATATGTTATCTTTAATAGCGGAACAGTATGTTGCAATAAACATAGTCCTTGCGTTACGATATATGGAATAGGTATCTAGTGTAGCGCTAATTACCTCCATACGAGGCTCGGTGACGTAATCGCAAATTTGGATCTTAAATTAATCACAGTCGCAAAATACTGGTTTTGCTGATTAATTTTCTCCCAAACATATTTCGGCCACCGTGGCTTATTTCCATGGAAAACAGCCAACTACGTAGGAGATAATATAAAACATAAGTGGGTAAGTACACTATTTACCTCCGCCAATTACAATAAAATCTATCGAGAATAACTGGAATCAAAGATGGCACCTAAAGTTGTTACAGATTGAGTATGAAATAATATAAATAAGTTTAAGGCTTTTAAGGTGAAAGGTAGATTTTCATTAAAATTTTCTTTCTTCGCGCCGAGCTGCCATATGACAATAAGTTGATGTCGTGACTATTCAGATGTCTACGGAGAGAGAGGCCAATGTGATCCTTATTAATATTGTAAATGCGAAAGTGTCTTTATTTGTTGGTTTGTCCTACAATCACGTAGGAACGGAGCTGGGGAGCAACGTGAATTTTTTGCAGGGCATAGTCTTAAGCCCGACATAGACTATTTTAAATATCGCGGAAAATCAATAAGTTCCCACGGGATTTTTAGAAACTAAATCAAAGCGAACGAAGTCACGGTTATACAATATATAAACAGATCCCGATAGCAGTGATATTCAAGTTTACAGACAAAACGCTGAGGTGTTTCAAGCGGCGGCGCGGCGCGTAGATGCATACGAAAACTTTGAAGAGCAATTTCTCAGCTCGGAGCGGGTGCATTGTAATGCTCGAATGATGTAAGTTTAATTAAAAGTTGGCTCGCAATAAGAAGTTCAAAGAGAATTTACGCGCGCTGCCTTTGTGCGGGGCGCGGCGGGGCGGGCGGGGCGCGGCGGGGCGGGCGGCGCGGGGCGGGGGCGGGGTTCACGTGCTACGGTAATGACAGGAATTCGGCTCACGTCACAGAATGGTAAAATATGTTGCTCTAGCCCACCTAGTTTAGGGCATTCTTCAGTGTTCTTCTTACTACTATGTTCCTTGTATTTAACCAGGATTTGCTATTTGTTATTTGCTTTTGACTACCTCCTTAGCGCAGGGGTGAGCGCTATGGTCTTGTAGCTGGTAGGTCTCCGGTTCGATTCCCGGAGGGGTCAATGTGGAAATTTATAATTTCTGCATGGTCTCCAGTCTGGTCTGGGGGAGTATTCGGCCGTGGCTAGTTACCACCATACCGTCAAAGACGTGCCGCCAAGCGATTCAGCGTTCCGGGACGATGACGTATAGAAACAGATTAGGGGTAGGAAAGGTTGAATTTACACTGCCATACCCCTTTCAATTTGGCCCGCTAATATTTTAGACTGCATCGTAAGTTACCATCTGGTAAGATCGCAGTCAAGGACTAACTTGTCATTGAATAAAAAAAAGATATCGACCTTGTCTGCATACCCGTGGATATTCTTCTGCATTCTGAAAAAGGTTCAAAAGCAGCACGTTCTCCTCTCCAAATAAACGAGCAGCTTGTGCTAGGAGTGCGGCGACAGCAGCACCGGGTCGAACTTGCACCGTTGACCTTTCGGTTTTCTAGATGCCGGAAAATATGGGATTGTTTTAGTTTTGATTTTGATTCGGCAAACTACGTAGTACTGGTAGAGTTACTAATTCAGTATGCAACCGTCCCTACGGTTTTAAGTTTTCAGTCACAGTACAAAATAGCAGCGTCTCACACTTGGGTCACAGTTTGGGAAACAAATGTGTTTATCAATTGAAAGATATTACTTGACATATTTTCATTTTAAAAAAAACGGTATTAACAAAGAAAACTAAATAATTTATACACATTTTAAGATATTCAACAAAAAGCCCTATGACTAGCCGAGACAAAGCCAATGAAGACAGGAACGAGTAAAGCTTTTCTCAAAGAAGTCGCGGGAACCCTTTGTCTCACCCTGTATATTGTTGTTCGTTTCACCGGGATCGGAAAAGGAAAAGTTGGACCGTTTCATAAAATATAAACAGAATAGATACTAAGAAGAAAATTAAAGGCATATGTGACTAATATTATGACACTCAACATCCAAAGAGAAGAAAATTTTGTCACAATCAGTTACAATAAAAACGACAACATAATGAATGGAATTGGAATGTACAGTAATTTGAATTTCTTAAACAGATTTATTTTTTTGTAAAAATGCTTAATGAAAAATATTCTTCGAAAGTTGTATCGAAAACTAGTTGACTCGCCTCGGCTTTGCTCGAGAGGAACTCCTGAAAATGCTCTTTTAATGAACTCTACGTTAAATATTTCAAAATTACATGCCATCATCCCTACTTAATTTTATAAAAGAGTAAATGTGTTTGTCGGTTTGTCCTTCAAACACGCAGCAAGGAAGCAACGAATGGACATGATCAGAATAATTGAAAGTGACGTAAACTTTTATTTCAGTAAAACAAAGACTTTCCGCGGGATTTTTAAAGAACCTGTTTTATACATATGCAAAAACTCACGTCGATCCCTTGCTCCTTCGCTGAGCAATTAAAGAGCACGCCAACAATCAAAATATATTTTCAAATTTATAATATTGAAAGTTAGTTATTCGTTTAGGGATAGATACAGATAGAAAAAGATTTGACGGATATCTAATCGGATTTTGAATATCCCCTAGATCTTCCCTAGGTTCAATTCGCGCGTTGCGAAACTTGGATCGTTTATGTACAACAGTATATTACTCGGCGGTGGATCCGAAACCGGCTACGGGCGGTATTATCCGGTGCGCGCCGCCCCGGCCCCGCTGCGGCGGACTAATTGCCAACGAGTCGTATAACGAGGGCGCGCGAGCAGCGGCACAGACCATCGTTTGGACCTTCCACTATTAGCGCGTGTTGCAGATAACCGGAGTTACCAAATTTCTAACACACATTTAAAATGTATTAAGCCCGAGGATAACTGTATTTGTTATCTTAATGACGTCTTTGACAGAACTGAGGTACTCTATTAGAATACTAGTGGTTCGCCCCGAACTGAGACCTCGCGATATCCCATAATTCCCAAAAGTTTTAATTATTTATTGTAATAATTAACTTTTAACATTAGACGCAATAAAAAAAATAATAGTTGACATAAAACTGTTTTACTGACACAGCGCCATCTATTAGCATTATTGTGAAGCATCTATTAGCATTTAAAATTAAATAAATTCGTTTCTTTATAACATTTGTCTAATTTTAGTATTTGTTGTTCAAGTACAGGATATAACTGAATTTTCAACCAAGTTTCACGTTCTAATATTCAGTAATTCTGAAGTTATAGGGCTCTGACAGACATTTGGACGTACACACTTCTCTGTCTAGTAGGCAAGCGCATTAGTTGACTCAGAGAACTCGCTTCGCTCGTTCAATAATAGAAAGATTCTTATACAAACAAACTATTCATATTGAAGGACTATTTTGCCATTCGAGAAGTAAGTATTGTTTCGACGAATAAAGATATTTTAACAGATCACCAATACAAAAACTATACCTACCTTCCGACGTAGAGCACTCGTAGATTTTTCGGCTTGTTCGCTTTAGGACAGATTCGCTTTACGACAGATTCGCTTTACGGCAGATTCGCTTTACGGCAGATTCGCTTTTCGGCAAAAATTGTACAGGTCGAGATAAAATATGGTCTCCACTCCAAGGAAAACTTTCCTTTATATAATTATTATTGACCGAGCGAAGCTAAGTCTCCGAGTCTACTTGAGTGAATTTGCACTTGTCCGTCATTTGAATTTTTTCTTTAAACTAAAGTTAGGTTAGGTTAGGGTTATACATGAATATTCAGGTGCCCGGCCGAAGGCCGGGCACTTAGGTTCTGTTGGGATCGTAAACCTACCTAAAGCTTACAAAAAAAAAAGTAAGTAAAAAAAAATTGAATTTTTTTTTGATGCTAATATTAGGTACATTTTGATGATAGAACAATATAGGATGTGTTATAAATTATAATTATTGATGCTTCACTAAATTTTAAAGGTGCCGAGTTATGAAATTAGAAAAGACGTAATAAAAAATAATAATAGTTGACGCAAAACTGTTTTAACATGATTTGACCGATAGTAAATACAGCGCCATCTATTAGCATTAATGTATTAACTTGTTTAATGTATTATTAATTTTAAACAAAAATCTATCTATATATATTCGAGTTCACTGTACTTCTGCCGTAAAGCGAATCTGCCGTAAAGCGAATCTGCCGTAAAGCGAATCTGTCGTAAAGCGAATCTGTCCTAAAGCGAACAAGCGGATTTTTCTACGTCCAAGGCCTAAAGCTAAGAACTTTCTTTTTCCTTTCACTTAGTACCATCAGCTTACAAATAATCGGCTAATTAGTAATTTAACTTTAACCTAAGTTTATAAATTATCTTGTAAACTAAAAAACTGTCCACTCGCGTATTTTAGTCTTTGTAAGAACTTTCAATGATGATTAAAGTTTTCAACTCGACAAAGAAGGATAAAGACAAAACTACTCGAGTACTTGTGTAATAAAACGAGAGTGGCCTCAGCTTGTTAGCAACAGCACATTATTGCAAGTTCAACTCGCATCTAGCAAAGTTGCGAACTCGGCGTGAGGGTACCTACCGACGAACGGTTCGTGTTCGCAATCAATGGAATTGGAAACTAGAGTGTTTATGTAGGTATTATGTATATCATGATCATTTCAACCCATCAACAATAGAACAGGCACCCAATGTTCGTCGCTTCAAACCCTGGACCCTCGAAATGGAAGCATTCTGAAATTACTTTTCAATGACTTAGGTTCCTATCACTTGCAAGACTGTTGCCTCCTCAGTTAAGAAATTACTAATAAAGCGAACGTTTCTTTGGTAGGAGATGTAATATTAAAGAGAGCAACTAAAATTGATGGCCTTTTCACGTAGCCACGTTAGAGAAAATTGGTTTCGACATTGTTGCTGCTGGCATCGATTGATTGTTTACAGTTTCCATTGCAAAGGTTGGCACAACGACGCCATGTTATATTTTAATCTTAAAATACAACATAGGTCGTCAGGTGGTTAGCTGATGCCCGTGATTTCCTCACGTAGATTCAAAAACCCCATGGGAACTCTTCGATTTTCCGACTGGTCGATTGCGGAAAAGCTGCATCGACCATCGCTGCAATATAAATATCAAACAGTCTAACGGTTCGGTTCCCAATCGTAACACTATTGTCACACTAGCTTTCCGCTTACCTATTTCATAGAATAAAAAAAAAAAAGAATCAATTGTGGTAATTGGCTAAAATGGTATTCTGGTTGCAATAATTCATTTATGTCAATAGCGAGAGAGTATTAGAAATAGAAATAGAAATAGAAATATTTTTTATTCAAATAAACTTTTACAAGCACTTTTGAATCGTCAATGAATCTACCACTGGTTCGGAATGCCTTTCCTGCCGAGAAGAGCCAGTAAGAAACTCGGCGGTTGCTCTTTTCAAAAAAAATAAAAAAATTTACAATTTTTATTGAACACAGGATAGTTATTACTGTCTTATGAATCACTGGAGCGAATTATATCCACGCTTTTTTATCATTTACATAGTCTTCAATTGTATAATATGCTTTTTTCATGAGAGCAGATTTAATTGATTTCTTAAACTTTTGTAGAGGCAAGTCTAAGATTGACTGTGGAATTTTATTGTAAAACGTCACGCCCATTCTCACAAATGTCTTTTGGACCCTCTTGAGGCGCAGCCCAGGAAACATGAGCCTATTTGGATTTCTACTTGGTCTATCGGACAAATCACTCTTTTTTTTGTAACTCAAAATGTTTTGTCTGACAAATATTATGTTGTTATAAATATATTGTGAAGCTACTGTAAGAATGCCTATCTCTTTAAATCTTTCTCGAAGGGAATCCCGCGGCCTCAAATTATAGATTGCGCGGATTGCCCTCTTCTGCAAAACAAAAATTTTTCCAATATCGGCTGCCTTACCCCATACTAAGATTCCGTATGACATAATACTATGGAAATATGCAAAATAAACAATTTTTGCAGTTTCTATGTCAGTCAACTGTCGAATCTTCCTAACAGCGTAAGCAGCAGAGCTAAGTTTGCCAGCAAGCGTTGCTATATGGGTGCCCCATTGTAGCTTTGAATCCAGGGTTAACCCCAAAAACACTGTGTATTGTCCAATGAGAGGTGATTGCGATGGTCACCCATGTTTAGACAATCCTGCGACGGTATGCAAACTTTTCTTGACGTCTTTAAAGTTACATACTTAAACAAAACTTAAACTTAATGTTATAAAAAAATTTACGGCGCTAATTTTAGTCATAAACCGAATAATATCCTGATTTATAAATATTAAAATCAGTTTTCTTTTATTTTTATTCCGAAAATCTTAGCAATGTTTATTTCCATTTACGATCAAACTCGCCTTCTGGAAACCTCCACAAAAATGTATTAATAAATAATCAGGAGGAAAATCTGTAGCCCCGAGGTCACGGAAAACCCCCAATTTGAAATTCAAATGGAACATCAAAGCAGAGATCAAGCGCCGTCTACTCGCGAACCCCCGAGCTGCGGATGCTGCATTCACTTTCAGATCCCCACTCTTATTATCACTATACCCTTTACTAAAATGACTCAAATTATTATAGAACCGATTATAATAAAAAATACATGAAACGTTATATATGTTAAGCACCGTCATGTAAGTTTTGACAGACAGATTTAGATTTTTTATCGCACGCAATCTGTCTGAACGTTCTTAATCGTCAGTTAAAGTTAACTTTGGGATATTAAAATAGGTCCTGATTGTATTGTTAACCGAATTTCAATTTCAAGATTGACTGATTATTTATTAAAGAAGAGAAGATACGGAAACAAGTATAGTCCCAGAGTTTACTCATTTTATTATTTTTTTTATTTAATAAATAATCTAATGTTCTGTTCGAGCCGTATTGTGCTAATGATCGCGTGAGCTGCGCTGGGCTCAGAACATTTAGCTGAGTAATGAACAGCTTTAATGACATTTGCAACTCGTAGACTGATCCGTCGGCGAGAGTCGAGACGCGCCTTGAATTCAATTACTTACTTACAGGATGGGTAATTTTTGTCTGCAAATGTGAAAACTAAAGAGACCTTAACTGTTTATTCACGCACAGTATGATAAATGAACTAAACAACGGACATCCACTTTTTATTGCTCTAATCGATAGAGTGAATGGTTTCAAATGCATAAACCTAAGTACATACAAAAAATTGTTATTTAACATTTATCGCGAAAAAAAAAACAAAAAAATCATATCTCTGGATCTAATTTTGGATGTCCCACTAATGCATTTGAATCCGTTCACTCTATTGATTAGAGAAATAAAAAGTGCATGGCCGTTTTTTAGGTCATTTATCATATTGTTTCACGTATAAATAATATATTATTGAATAAGAAAAGGAAATTAAATTTACTAAATTACTAGTTTTACCCGCGACTTCACCCTCACCGAGTCATGTTTTTTGAGAATCCTGCAGGATCTTTGTTTTTCAGACATACAAGTAGCCTGTTTCACTCTCCAAATACTCTTATCATAGCCATGCATTAAATTACGTAGATCCGTTGCTCCTGTGCTCCTTGATTGAAGAACAAACCAACAAACAAACACATTTTCGAATTTATAATATTAGTAAGGACTTGTTGCCAGTGAAATCACTGCTAATCCCTACAGATATATTAAATGGAAACTCGGTAGTTTGCTCTTTTCAAAATGTAGAGTTTCATAATCAATCTATGAAGCTTTAATGCCAACAAGCAAAATATAATATAATGGTGACTTTTAACAACACGTGGGTAAGTATGCCTGTGGCCTGTCTTGTCAGTAATTAGGCGTCACGTCGCGGAAAACGAGCGCGCGGCGAGGGAGCCGCGGCGCGGAGCCGTGATATTACGGCAACTCGCGCGAAACGACGAACACGCCGCATTCATTAATAACTAACGTTTAGTTTATGTAGATTGCAAATAAATTAATCAACGAATATATTATACTAGCTAATGCCCGCGACTTCGTGCGCGAAGATTGAGGTTTAATAATTCCCGCGGGGACTCTCTTATTTTCTGGGATATAAAATAGCCTATACATAACTGGTTTCTACGGTTGTACCTAACTAGCTACGGCCAAAGCCTCGTACCAGACCAAAGATATTTTAAATAAATTTCGAAATTATCCCGGAATCGAACGTCAGACCTCCCTCTTTAAGAGCACAGCACTCACCGGCATTCGCCAGAGAGGACGTCGAGCTATTAATAAAATAAAAATATAAGTTCCAGGTACAGTGCGTTATATAGGAATTACTTATTACTTATGCATTTATCAAAGAAGTTTTCTGCGATTATTTATTACTGTTGTGACCTCTTTGTCTCAGAAAATATAGACTTTACCTAAATTTCATCTTCACAGGTTAATTCCCATGTAATGGCGGCCTGCGGCGCTCGGCGGACGCGCGACGTCGCGCCACAAAGCGCTCGTTACCGCGAGATTGAAAAGCATAACATTACGTACTAAGGAGCTATCTACGCCGTTGCGTGATTACATTGCCGTGCCGACGCGAACGGAGTTGTTTGTTCTGCTCGGCTGTTGAATAAATTAGCGTACACAGTATCGTTTACCTGCTGTAACGAAAAAATATCCCATTTTGTGTGAAAGTACAAGAATTTCAGCAGCCGAAATCATTTTATGATCATAACAAAGTTTATATAGTCTGTCGAATTTCCGCGACAGACTAAACTCCTTGTTGTGACTATCAAATGATTTAGACTAATTTGGTTTCTCCCTAGAAATCGCCTAGTATACCTTCACCAAGCGGATGGTGGCATGCCGTGATTTTTGAAGTATTTGATTATTTAAGTATGGGTAAAATTCGTTATCTTTAATATCGCGAATCTCAACCTCAACTAGCGCTCAAGTAATTTAAACTCAGATTTTAAAGATGGTGCAAAAAACATCAGTACAAAACGTCAGAAACATGATATATGGGAAAAACCTGTATTTGGCGTAATTTGGGTAAAAATCCCTCAAATATTTTTCCCCCTATTCTGCTTCTAGCTCGGTCGAAAAACCCATTATCTATGTTAATGTAATAATTGAAGTGCTAGGTAGTTACTGCGCTAGTCGAGTGCGGTGTGCGCGCTGCAACTGCTGCGGATGTAATCCGTCAGCAACGAGCTTCCTGCGCCGAGGAGGTAATTTCGCTGCTTGTCACTTGTCGCAGAGTGGAGCAGCTCTCTTGTTTATGAGCTGCGCGGTTGTACATCGCATTATTGCTTTAATGTTAGACGCTTAACTATAACTAAAGATATAGGTAGATTGAAGGTTGAAAATGTAATCCAGATATATAGTAAAACTTGTCAATCAATCCACTTATTGTTTTTCTTCTTTTAACGAATACTCTCCGTGCTGTATTATATGTTAGAAGTGATAGGTTAAGACTTCAGCCACCGTGTCGGGAGCCCGCGGTTCGATCCCGGGCACGTATCTCAAACTTTTCGGAGTTATGTGCCTTTTAAGTAATTCAGTATCACTTACTTTAACGTTGAAGGAAAACATCGCGAGGAAACTAACATGTCTGAGAATTCTACGTAATGGTGTGTCTGTGTCGTGTGGAAGTCTGCCAACCCACGCTCGGTCAGCGTGCGGTGGACGAGGCGAGGACCTAAGCCTTTCATGCATCTGAATCAATGAAATTCACACCTTTATAAATTAATAGCACGTAGAACGACTGAACTAAGACGCAGGTGTCTTAAACTATTGGCAGGTGGTGCGGAGCACGGCGTCCCACAAAGTGCAATTCAGTGTCGTCAGCGAATGCAGGATTCTGTTCAAACTTGAGATAGTGCTTTTAATTAACCGACCGTGACGAAGACAAAAACGAAGTATTACGATTTGTCTTTTTCAGTAATTACAGAAGCAAAGCGTACCTGCGATTCGAATAATTATACCTCGCTGGTGACCCGCGTGCTGCGTCCACGTGTATTTCAGTTTGCGATTTATTTGATCAGAATCATTCTTCTCTTGATGAAGTAGGTACATAGTAACCACCCATTTTCTAAATCATTATAAAAACTTGTTTAAAATCGAAAATAAAAATGTTTCTTTTATCGAACCCCGTAAAATCAAAAATTCGTATTATATCTGTACATAGTGGTAGTTCCTAGATTGCATCATATTAAAGTTGTAGATTGTTTGCGTTTAAACTAAAATTTCCAAACTGTTGTATTCAATTGCAAGTTTCGCCCGAAACAAGGAAGCGTGATGTTGGCTCCGTCGATGGTTGTGACTTGTGTGGGTCGCACATTGCCGCGGCAAACGCAAAGGCCGCAACAGGAACGAGAGCCGCATTTAAAAGTGACGTCGTCGGTGAGATTTTATTAGAGGGTCCGTATTTTCAACTAAACTTGAACTTTAATTTGGAGAAAAATTTGAAAATCTGAACTCATAGGAGGCAACGGTGTTTTTAAAAACACTTAAAAAATTTTAGTTTCTAAACCTGGCGTAATTTGAGGTACACGTTAGTCACTTTCTGCATTAATAACCATTATTCATAACTAGACGATGAACAACATCCACGCAAGCGAGACCGTCCCTGTGTGAGCTCCTTATTTATTCTCCAGTAACCTTGATAGGGAACACCGGGCTAACGAAGAGTCGTGGAGGCACAACCAGCTCGTGTCCTCACAATCAGTAATAGGGTTATAACAGCTACCACTAAAGATGTTCCTGCAAACAATTTCGCGCCGTCCGCCTCAGTTCCTTATGACATGCAAGACATGCAATATGCATGGTATCGAGGTGGCTTCATCTTCAAGTAATGACTATCTTTTCAAGATAGGTAATAGCTGTTGATCTTCCTCAGTTTAGTTTATTGTAGCTGATAATAAGGATGCGCCGTTTGAAGCGTGCGGTGTTTGCGGCTCGCTAGAGGCGTATATGTGTAATTCAATCTAGGGCGCACCTAATGTGGTGTGTAATTCGATTGGGACGGACCGGGGTGGACCGGGGCGGACCGGGGCGAACGGGACGGACGGGACGGACCGGGCCGACCGGGGTGAACGGGGCGTCTCGTCGCGGCGGAAGTAATCACTCGCACTGAATGCAATTCAAATTACGTTTCACGCGTGAGATTTGGATTTGAAACTGCTTTAATTGAATCGCCGCTTTCAATTTTTGTAGGCTTTAGCTTTTTCGATAGTTGATTTTTAATACAACTTATACAATGAAACGGACTTGCACAAAGAACAAGTTATCTCTAATACGAAGGATATATTTTCCTGAATCCTCAAAGTGTTATGTTTTACAAAACTAAAAAACGAAAAATGTAAGTACCAATAACAAGTTTGTGAGCGAGCGGAATGAGAAACAAAGTAATAACAGCGGAAACAGAACAAACGCGCAAGCTCATTGGCTTTCCTAGACTTTTGAATACAAACAGCTTTCTAAATTGTGTGGAAATTTAAATGAAACTACACACTGGAGATTTTTGTCGTGAGCTTTCGGGCTAATCTGGAATGAAACACCATAGAAAAAGATGATTTGAGAAACCTAATATACCTTTTAAAATAAATTAATTTTATTGTTTGATTATAAGTCGGTAAATAATAATGGATATAAACAGTGGTCTTGTTAGTAATTGGTCATCGAATCTCTATCACGTCAAGGTAAAATCACAAAGTTTCTCGACACAACATGGATTTTCACCAATTGACAGACAGAGCTGACAAATAAGCCTCTGTTTGTTTTCACTAACGTCTTCTTAATTTTAGGGACTACCTAGGCTTAGATAGCTAATAAAATAAAAAAGCTTAGACAATAATTAAACTAATAATTTCGTTTTCACCAACCTACGTGTAAGAAAACCCTAAGTGTACCTACCTAACTTTAAATGGGCTGCTGGTGAAAACGGTTACTTACGTTATTTATTGTTGTACAAAAACCAAGAAGGTTGAAGCCATGGTTGTTTCGATACAATATGAGGTGCTAGAGTTTGGTCAGATAACTTCTTATCTGCGACAGTTCGCTCGTGTGCTCTCCCAGACCCCTGTACAGTGGCAGGAGAATTAAACAAACTGTCTGAAACACATAATTACGGGAGCCGTGTACCCACTCTACTGGCTCACTCTCGTCCTCGGCACCGCACGAGCGGCGCCGCGATACAAATAATGTTCCCACTCAGAACATTCAGGGTATTAACATTTACCGACTAAGTTCAAGAAACACACTCATTTACTTTGAGTTTCTCGAATAATTGTAAACGTGTACCTACTCAGATGAGAGTGCGGCATAGTAATCATAAAGGTGAATATAAATCACCCAATATTTTTCCTTTAAAGAAACAGACGAGTGTTAAAAAGATCTGATTTATCAGCCTCGATTGTTATTTTAGTTACATAATTTAATTAAATATGGACAGAAAAATAGTAGGAGTGATCATCATTATCTCAACTTATAGACATAGTCCATGGCTGGATATAATTGAACGAGCGAAGCGAAGTTCTCTGAGTCAACTAGGGCGCTTGCCTACTAGACAGAGAAGTGTGTTCGTCTAAATGTCTGTCAGAGCCCTATAACTTCTGAATTACTGAACGTAATTACTTCAAATTTAAATATAATATGTAAACTGATGGTCTTCAGCCGAACATTGTATAAAAAAATATAAAAAGCTTTATTTCAGGGGGGCTCTCATAGAAGCGTATTTGAAGTAAAATCTTGTTTGTTGCTCTACATAGATTTGCGATATATCTTTTTAAAGACGACTTTGAACAGAGTACAAAAATATTTTTTTTTTAATTTTTCCCTAAAAATTGACCAAATGGGGGGGTTTCAAAGTGGAGATTTTAATTTGAGCCATATGTCAAGAATTACTGAATATTAGAACGTGAAACTTGGTTGAAAATTCAGTAATATCCTGTACTTGAACAACAAATACTAAAATTAGATAAATGTTATAAAGAAACGAAATTATTTAATTTTAATGCGCCATCTATTAGCATTATTGTGAAGCTAATAGCTTCACTATAATGCTTCACTATAGATGGCGCTGTGTCAGTAAAACAGTTTTATGTCAACTATTATTTTTTTTATTGCGTCTAATGTTAAAAGTTAATTATTACAATATATAATTAAAACTTTTGGGAATTATGGGATATCGCGAGGTCTCAGTTCGGGGCGAACCACTAGTAATGTAGGTCTCTTGAATGAACACAGGACACGATCCTGTGCCGCGTGCATCCAGCGGCCGCCAGCGAAGCGCGTGATTTGATCTGTCCGCCTTGGCAAATCTTCCTCTAGTTCAAGGAACTACGAAGAAGTCTACATTGCCAAGCACACAATTCCTCTCATTCAACTTACTCGGTTTATTCTTTGACGACTTTCCGTCGCAGCGATTTATGCACAGCACAGCGGTTTAAAGTGAAAGAAAAAACCTTACACACGTTCAGTGTGAAATTCTGGCGTTTTATTGCCGTCGCGCTATCAGCTCAACAGCTTCAGGGGATCTGTTTTTTGTGGAACAATAAGTGGCATCTCGTTCGCAAGTTTCATAAAACATATCACCCCAAGCCGTATAATATAATGTGATAGGATACGAGCCGATAGCAACGCCGGCTGGCGGTAATGCGTCGCGCCGTCGTCGGGGACACGCGCGGGGAGCACGCAGGCGACTACTCATGTTAACGATCACAACTCGTCAGCTTCACACGTGATGGTGTGTTCAAAATGTACGAACATTGAAATAAGTGATTCCTTTTTTGTTTGATCGTAGAAGCGCAAGCGATAAACATAAGGGAGAAAAAAAATCTATACCTAGTCGTACCTCCGAGATTTTTCCACCATGAGTTAAGCTGCTTATGCTTAAGCAGACATGTGATCATGTATCAAGTCGCCATTAATAAGTAATCACCTTTTGTACTGCTACTACTTGTTCGCAGCCCGGAGGTGCTAAGGCCTGAGCGTCATACAAATAGAATGATATCCATACTTGTTCTCTGTTTGTTCTCGCAGAGTAACTACCGATTGTCAATTTTACAGCACATGTGTGACTATTATTGAACGAGCGAAGCGAAGTTCTCTGAGTCAACTAGGGCGCTTGCCTACTAGACTGAGAAGTGTGTTCGTCTAAATGTCTGTCAGAGCCCTATAACTTCTGAATTACTGAACGTAATTACTTCAAATTTAAATATAATATGTAAACTGATGGCCTTCAGCCGAACATTGTATAAAAAAATATAAAAAGCTTTATTTCAGGGGGGCTCTCATAGAAGCGTATTTGAAGTAAAATCTTGTTTGTTGCTCTACATAGACTTGCGATATATCTTTTTAAAGACGACTTTGAACAGAGTACAAAAATATTTTTTTTTTTAATTTTTCCCTAAAAATTGACCAAATGGGGGGGTTTCAAAGTGGAGATTTTAATTTGAGCCATATGTCAAGAATTACTGAATATTAGAACGTGAAACTTGGTTGAAAATTCAGTTATATCCTGTACTTGAACAACAAATACTAAAATTAGATAAATGTTATAAAGAAACGAAATTATTTAATTTTAATGCGCCATCTATTAGCATTATTGTGAAGCTAATAGCTTCATTATAATGCTTCACTATAATGCTTCACTATAGATGGCGCTGTGTCAGTAAAACAGTTTTATGTCAACTATTATTTTTTTTATTTCGTCTAATGTTAAAAGTTAATTATTACAATATATAATTAAAACTTTTGGGAATTATGGCATATCGCGAGGTCTCAGTTCGGGGCGAACCACTAGTATTTTTAAGATATGTACCTTCTATACAAAAAGAAAAGTCCCGATTCACTCATTGGCAGACTTATCAACGCTCCGCCCAAATTCTTAAATTTAGAAAGCTATCTTGCACATGCAGACCGGACAGAACATGGTCATATTTTTTGAGCATAAAAGGTAAGCAGTTTAGAGTTCTATCTGCAGATACCTACTCACCTGGCTACACCTATTTCAACATTGAAACGTATCTAAAAGCGTTATTGTGAGTTCCTGTAAAGCGAACATGTCTTCGAGTCGGATATTATTACGCTGCCCGCCTTCCGCCGCCCCGCGCCGCCTTCCGCCGCCCTCCGTCGCCCTCGAGCGAGACGGTGAAGCTCCGACAAATAATAACATATTGTTTGTGACGGGACAATAAAATACTACCTTATATTAAAACGTTATGCTTGCGTTTGCAAAAGTTTAAAGCCGTATCATGTTTGCTCGCAGATTTTCTCGAAGTTTAAGTTATTTATAGCAAGTTTATAGCAGCTTAATTTAAGCATTTGTCTTTGACAATATTCACCCGCACCTGCAAGAGCAATATTATTAGCTCTCGATTTCCAAAAGCCATGTTTTGTTTCATCTGAAATATTTGCGAGACACATTTACGAGAAACATCTTACGAGTAGGCGTGGGCGCTGCGATAGCTCAACAGATGAAAGAGCATGCAACACACGACGAATCAGCTTTGCGTCACAAAATAACTGTTACAGTGTGACGATTGGAACCACCTTTAATTAGCCGATACTCACTCGCTAAATAGGCTAAATGCATTGTTGCAGGAAAAACGCGATACATTCAGCCAGTCACCGCAATTAAGATTGTAGTAACGATTGATGCAGCTTTTACATATATTAGGCCAGCCGATTTCGATCTGACCTTAATAAATCGTTGAGCTTTAAATAATACTAGCTACCGCTGGTCGACTAGTCGACAAAACACAGCTTAAGTCTATCAGTTGATAAAGAAAAAGAAGACAAGCTGTTGTTATAGTGAGTGTAATATTTTGCGCGAATTTCCTTTATAGACAAGCGCAAGTAGCCAAAATTATGCAAGGAAAACGTCTTGAGCTGCGTTGAGCTTCTCATTTGTAGTTGTTCGCGTAGAGAGCTCTTCGTTGCCCGCTGAGTGTAATAGCTACAATGTATGTGACTACATCGACAAGGAGCGCGGTTGCGGCGCGGCGCTGCCAACCCGCACTACATGCGCCTTGGCACGCCGAATACCGTATACACAAACGAGTGTGTCGGTTGTAAAGTCCGCCTTATATTAATTACTCTCCCAGTTGTTAAGAAATGATAATTAAAAAAATTTGTATCCCAACCTAAGTTACTATAGTATATAATATAGAAGATAAACTAACAATCATAAACAAAAGTTTCCAAATATAAAACATAAATATATTAATTACATAGTTTTGCAAAAATGTTGGTTTTAATAAAGGTAACATTGTCGCAGTACTACTTTTTTATAATCATAATGTCTTCGTCTCCATAAATATAAGAGATGAAACGTCGTGTAGTTAAATTTTCTAAACTCTCTCTTAAGCTCTCTAAACTCTAATTTTATATATCTAACAAAGTATAAAACTTTTGATGCTACGTTAGTTTGTTGAGGAAACGTTAAGCTTTAAAACTACTAAAACATAATATAAACCATTTGACAGAAACCCCTTTCTAAACGCTACGGTGCGTTATTTAGCCCAAATATCCAAAATATACAAAAAGAAAGCCACAATAATGGAGTGGCCATAATAAAAATACAAAATCTCACATTTCAACCATAATCCGCCGCGAGCGGCAAGCGGGACCAAATAGGGGAAAACAGGCGATAAACTCCCCTACAGACTACCGCTCCACGCACGCACTCCAACATAAAAACACACTTTAAATGGTACAGAATATGTTAACTTACTTCTTATACCTTTTTCCTGATTGTGTTTATATCAAAGATACGTACCTATATTTATTTCGGGTCTAAGTTTTGCATGAACCACAAAATATGAATGACTGAAAAGATTTAGGAATCCTGTTTAATTATAATGTAGAGCACTCTTAACCGATCTCCTGCCGGTCGATATTTGATCAAAAATGTAGTTCCAGTTGTTTGCTTAGTTGTTTGTGCATCGATTAAGTTTTGAACCGTTGCCTGTTCAAATTTGAGTCCGCCTTTGAACGCCGAGACCGGAGAATACCGAGAACATCAAGATTGGCGGAATCTCTTCAACGCAGCCACGCGCTATTTTAATATCAAAGCCTTAGACTTTGGCTACATTTATTCCCCTCACAAAACGCTGCTTCAGGTTAAAGGCAAGACAGAGGAATTTCATTAGGATTATATCGTGGAACCGATAACCTTAAAGTAAGTTTAAGGAATGCCCAGTAAGGGTTACGGACGTGGGTCGAGAGAGGAATTCAATTATCGGTGAAATTCGTTTGAATTTAATTAACAAAAGTTTTTGTTCATCTCCGAAGTTGGCATATTATTAAAAAAAGTTACTTTTTCACTCTTACAAACAACGATTTCATAAGGGCAAGGCAACTTTATCCCATAAGTATTCCTATTATCCTATCCTATATTATAAATGCGAAAGTTTGGATGTATGGATGAATGGGTGGATGTTTGTTACTCAATCACGCCGCAACGACTGAACCGATTTGGCTGAAATATGGCACCTAGATAGATTATAGGTAATAATAGGTACATAGGCTACCTTTTATCCCGGTAAAGACTTCCCGCGGAAATTAAAAACACCTGAATCCATGCGAACGAAGTCGCGTGCATCTACTAGTTGATTTTAAATAAGTAATAAAATATTATAATATCCGTACTAATATTATGAACGCTAAAGTGTGTTTGTTTATTGTTTTGTTGGTTTGTCCTTCAATCACGTAGTAAATGAGCAACGGATCGACGTGATTTTTTGCTTGGGTATAGTTGAGGACTTAGAGAGACCCATAGGCTACCTTTTACCCCGGAAAAACAGAAAAATCCCGCGAGATATTTTAAAAATTCCTCATGGATGGAGTCATGGGCAAAAGCTAACTTCTAATATAAGGTAAATTTCATTCAAACTGAACTTTCTTTAATCTTTCCATGGATTTTTAATTTCTCTTAATTTCGCACCTGACTGATTCTGACTTCTGAGTCAAATAAACCATGGCTATAAGCAACATAGCCAACCGGCAGTCTTACAAAAGTAATCAAACTTGTCAAAACAATAACAGTTTAAACAATCAAACAGACAACAGAGTTACTCAGCAGCCGTGAAGTTTATGAGGTCGTAATTATTAAGTTATGGAACATTATATCGTGTTAGCTGTTAGAGAGTAATTATTATCTTCCTTTGCGAAGTATATAACGCTATAATCAATATTAAATTGATTATTATTTATTACTTATATTATAGCTGCAAAGCTAGAAGCAAGTAGGCACTCCATCGCGATAAAGTACAATGACTTTTGAGGATTATTGACTAACAATAACTTCACAAAGTCATAAGCTTTTGAGGCTTTTATTAGAAAACCTTTTTACTATCATAAAACGAAGCAATCTTTTATTGCAACTATTAGATAATTTATGCAGGCAATGTTCAACATTTCTTGACTTTTTCAATAATTTATTAGCTTTAGAACTTTGATTTATTTCACTATTAGGTTATGGTTTCGGACAAGTAATATAAATAATGTTTCTCAAACAGATTTTCTATAAATCTTCCCGCCGTTAGCCTCAACACGGCACAAAAAGCCGTAAGAAAAGTCTAAAATATGAAGGGACACGAATAGATGTTGACATTTTAACACTTGCAGCCTGACAAAGTGCTTTTTTGTAGAGATCAGAGTGCAAGCGGCGAGAGATACGTGCTAAGTGGCGGCCATTACTCACAACTCCGAGACCAGCATTATACCGGCAAAAAGTGGAACTGAACGATGTGCCGATAAATCTCGCCGTCTTCACGTGAAAGAAGATAATATTAAATATTTTTAATAATCCACGACATGCAGCGCTCCTGCTGACATATAACGTTATATACAAGTTAATTGTGGTAACGTTATGTCGAAGCCTCAATAGCCCAACGGTTACAGGTGCGAACTGAAAACTGTGGGATGGACCATTACCGATACTACACGTTGGCTATTGTCGTACCCACTCCTAGTCCCAACACAAGCTTTCCGCTTATTGGAAGGGGAGAGGTAAGATAGCCTACATTTAACATGAAAAAAATCAACACGACGGATGTTATATGCAATTTTTCGTAGTCGGCTTGCAGTTTTTAAACTATTTTCTTATTTGTTAGTGTGCCAATAAAGAACCACTAGAGATGTAGAATCTCGCAGATATTTGCCGTAACTGGCTCGGATACGCTTTATATCGAGCGCGTCTCGCGACGAGCAGTGAGCCCGGCTCCTCCAGTGAATTCTATGTTTATTCACTTTGTGCAACTTTCGCCTCCACCTTACTCCACTCCACTCCACTCCAGTTGAACCATTTGGCTAATGCGAATCTAACGTCGCGTGATATATTAAACTTCTTATTTCCTGAAGATTAAATGTAAATCAGAATTTAAAGTTTGTCAAATAAAACCACCTACTTTTAAACAAGGAACGTTTGTTATCATAGCATTGTTACTCAATTTTTCAATTAATTAGTAATATAAGAACAATTTTCATAATTTAAAATGTCTACAGTTTCTTGAATTTATATCGAGATAAATTATAAAGTGGTAGGTAAAAGGTGTCGAAATAATGCCGGTATGACAAACAAAAAAATTCCTGATAGTCACACTGGTGTAACAATCTGAACCACGAGTCCGCAATCACGTTTTTTCATGATAAATAATAATTTCTTTGATTAGGACTCGTAACGCCTACGTCGTAGCATTCCCGGCGTAGCAAAGCTGCCGAGCTAAAGATAAAATAGTTGGAGAAAATAGTGACAAACGCAAAACAAGAAATAAAACTCAACGAATGCAATTACTGTTTTGACACTCAACAGAAATTTTATTTGTAAAGTGTTTGTAAAAGTACAATTAGTATAATTTATTTTGTGTAAACGTGAACCAGCTGGCAGCGAGGCAATATTTGTCGCCGAGTTTAAGCCTGCTTTAAGTAAGTTAGTTAGTTACGTATAACTAGGGTAAAGTCTATTCGAAATAAATGCCTTTTACGGCATGATTAATTAATTGAACGAAATCATAAACCAAGTACACGTATTGAACCAAAACTTCAAAAGCTTGTCATTGTTTTAAGTCGTTCAAGTAATGTCTGTTTGAACATTGAACAGGCTATTCTCACAGGCAGGTAGAAGATTATACAAAGAGTGGATAAATAAATAAATATAAATCTCGTAAATAATTTGAAGCTTCACTGTGGAAGCACTGTATACTTAGCTTAGTTTTATTACTTATTGTAAAATTAGTTTATTTTATTTTTTGAAAAGAGCAAATGCTGAGTTTCTTGCCGGTTTTTCTCAGCAGAATCTGCATTCCGAACCGGTGGTAGATTTTTGACTTATCATAAGTGCTACAGGGTAGCCTACATGAAATAAATAAATTTTGAATTTTGAATTTTGAATTTTGAATAATTTGGTTCTATCTAAAATACTGAAAATTAAAATATTTCCACGGAACTAAAAAAAAACATACGAGTAAATACACGCCGACGTCCATTTTAATATTTTACAAAAATAATTGTATGTAATTTCAAAGTATAATAACTGCGATCAACAATTTATGTAAACTTAAAACATAAGAAAATATTTGTCAATGACATTAAAATCTCTTAAAAAATTTAAAAATAATATAAAAGTAAAGCCTCAATGGCCTAACGGTTAATGGTGCGGACTGAAAGTTGGAAGGTCAACGGTTCGATCCCCTTACCGTACCCAAGTCAAGTTCAGCTCGGCTTTTTTTTTCTTCTTTATTGTTATTCTTTCTTCTTATTTATTCTTTAAAAAATATAAAACAAAAAGTTTATTTCATATTAGTTGTGAGATTGGAACGAGTCTCGACTCTCGATAGTAGTAAAAAAGTATACGGGTTGCTTCCTTTAGTAAGTTGTATTATATTATTATTTTGAGCGTAGTCGGCAGCCCCGCCATGTTGCTATACTGAGCGCCGTAATCGTAACGTTACGGGCGATCTACGCGCTAAACGACTGTAACATTGCTTTTTATTTAGCTTTACAAACACGATTACACTACCTAGTGTAGCACAGTCTTTTGCTGATCCGGTCTATAATTCTTTTCAGTAGTAAAATAAAATTAGCTATGTATTGTATGTTGCTTTTGATAAAAATGTACGTTCTCTCGTCGTCGTAATTTCAACGAATCGCCAGCCTACTAATGGGCATGGGTTTCTCAAAACGAGAAGAGTTGAGCCATAGTTTACCGCGTTAGCCGAAATGCAGGCGGGCAGACTTCACAGTTCACACACCTTTGACAAAATTGCGGAGAACTCTCAGGCATGCAGTACGGTGTACACCGATGTCCGTACATTTTTCACTAAAAACAGACAATTTGTGAAACAATTTTTTGTAACTTAAAACTATTATAACTATTATCTTTTTAAATGCTTTCATTAACGATATTAATACCGATTGAAAGCATATTTTTGTGCTCGGTTATCATTTTGACAAAGCAAAACGTTGCCTTCGACTAGTATCGCTTTGGGATACCGGAAAACATGAGCTTACAAAAAAGTTTCAGTTCCATGTAAGCTACTTTAGCTTCTATTTGTTAACGTTTAAGGTTTATTCTAATCCGAATATGAAAGGAAGGTTTATGGAGTTTAAATGTATGCGTCCGATGGTGGATTCTCGTAAATAATGTGAAACATGGAAGGCTCGATATTAAAATAAGCGCGCACTCCGCGCGTCAAGTGACCTTTATTGATGGCGGCCGAGGGACCGACGGGAATTGGACTATTGGACTTTTGTCCTTTGTCTTGTCCAATTTTTTTTCTTGCACTGTGTTAGCCGACCTTCGGATGAAATATGATGCCATGGAAATGGGATATTTGTTGAATAAGGAACGTTCGAAGGGTTTGCAGACATCGATGATGACACTATACGATACAATAAGGCTCAATAGGAAGCTGTCAGGGCGCGCGAAGGACTGAAAACAAGAGGTCGACGGTGTAGCTACTCCTAGCACTAGTTTTACGCTTAAGCACAGTGGAAGGGGGAATTTTAGTCATGTTCATGCTAAAAAGCTTAATATTAAAAATGCGATACACGATGTAGTGGGTTTGTTCGTTTGTTAGTTTGTCTTACAATCATACAGATCGACGTAATTTTTTGCATTGGTGTAGTTGAGGACTATGAGTGCCATAGACTACCTTTTATCCCGGTAAAGTTCTTGAGGGATTTTGAAACACCTAAATACAGGTGGACAAAGCCGCGAGCAGAAGCCGCGCGTTGTATTACAACCACCCGGCAGCTGTACAAAAACAAGGTATTTTATAATAATATGAAGTTTACGACGTTTATCATAAAAGTTCCCCGGAGACGTTTCGGCGTAATTTGGTTTGTGATATAATGAGTTGCGGCGCGGCGGCGGCGCGGCGCGGCGGCCGGGAACAGGCCCAGTTTTTCGGCTTTATAATACTTACGACGACAATGAATCTCACTTATTTCATGCTCATATCACGCGGCCGGCCGAGATTGATAGGGCGCCTTCTCACTGTGCACGATAGAGCGAATTTTACCAACCGCAAGCGCTTGCATAGGCTAAGTGCAACTTAGACAACACAAAACGATTTTCCACTGTAGATAGAGAGTAGAGAAGAGCCAACTATCGAGGGTTTAGAATAGAACTAGTAGGGCGCGTGGGTGCGCGGCTCGCTAAAGCGAACCGCGGTTTTTCTGTCCACCAAGTAGACCTTCGGGTCTTGATTATATTTTTCCAAGGAATTACTCTTCCATCTTTCATAGTCTCTGAGATATACACCGATGTAATTTATATGAACTTGAATCCGCCATTTTAGTGTTTTTTTAAGCATTGCCAATTAGATGAGGTTTCAAGTGATTTTTGTTTCTTTGTTGTTCCCTCAACCTATCTTCAATACCCTGACCGTGCTCCTCACCCATCTCCGAAATCCTCAATCATCAGCTCCCTCCATATTTTTCATCCGGATGAATTTTTATCCTCTATACGAAACCATCAGCGGAAAGAAACGTATCAAAGTCTTGCATACATTTTATATGAAAAAAAATATATCCGCCATCTTGAATTTTTTTCTATTCATCACGTAGACCATTGGGTTTTGATCATATTTTTCCAGGAAACCACTCTTCTATCTTTCATAGTCTCCGAGATAGACACCGACGAAATTTGTATGGCCGCCATCTTGAATCCGCCATTTTGGAGTTTTTTTTCAGCTCTTTGCTAATTGGATGAGGTTTCGAGTGACATTTGGTTGAACACCCCCCACCTATCTTCGATACCCTGGCCCGTGCTCCTCACTCATCTCCGAAATCCTCAACCATCAGCTCTCTCCATATTTTTCCTCCAAATGAATTTTTGTCTTCTATACGAAACCATCAGAAATTTTGAAAAGGAACCGTATAAAGTCTTGCATATATTTTGTATGGAAAAAATTTAATTCCGCCATCTTGAATTTTTTTTCTATTCATCAAGTAGACCTTCGGGCCTTGATCACCTTTTTCCAAGAAACCACTCTTCCATCTCTTATAGTCTCTGAGATAGACACCGACGAAATTTGTATGGCCGCCATCTTGAATCCGCCATTTTGGAGTTTTTTTTCGGCTCTTTGCCAATTGGATGAGGTTTCGAGTGACATTTGTTTGAACATCCCCCTCCTATCTTCGATACCCTGGCCGGTGCTCCTCATCCGTCTCCGAAATCCTCAATCATCAGCTCTCTCCATATTTTTCTTCCGAATGAATTTTTGTCCTCTATACGAAACTGTGAGTGAAAAAAAAATTTTCCATACAAAATTTTACAGGAGAGGTGATCAATGAGTGAGTGAGTGAGTCAATCAGTGAATCAGCACGAGTAGCATATATATATTAGAGTAGTAGTAGTATATATATATTAATAAAAAAGTTTTATATTCAAACAAATGACAAAATGCTCTTGAATAACCTTTGTAACCCTTGTTATAGTGTTATCAATTCAGATAGCTGAATTGATAACACTCACTCTTGGAGCGAGACACTGGCGACGTGTTTTGTTTTTATTAAGTACTTACTTTGTTTTGTTATTCTCTTCTTCATCAACTAATGGACGTCCACTGCTGGACATAAGCCTCTTGCATGGACCTCCACAAGCTTCGATCTTGCGCCGCCTGAATCCAGCGGCTCCCTGCGACTCGTTTGATGTCGTCTGTCCACCTAGTGGGGGGTCTGCCAAAACTGCGCTTCCCGCTTTGTTATTACTGGATCTTAATTTGGTAGACAATTAACCCGTAATTTATTAAACTGCAATTTGTGTCCTTAAAGTTAACAGTTAAAAAACTCAGACTCACAACACACCACGCTATATAATAATTACGTACCATTAGAAGGCACCTTTGCTATAAAGCCATCCCTTCAGCCATAAACCACGATCTGGTGGTCTCCCCGCCCGCGCCGCGCGCTCCACTCAGGCGGAATAAAAACCCAAAACGCTCCAAAATTACCATATTAAGAGTGCGTTTCCGCATATCGGGTGACTTTCGGTACATATTGTGACTAAGTTAAACCAAATAAGATGGAAATAAAAATTGCTACACATAGATTGGTCCTTAATCTCCAAATCTTGGGAGTTGATTTTGTTCAAAATCTCAATTTTTAGTACTATAAAAATTATTTTCCGTCACCTCTTCACACAAAATTCACGATTTTGGGGTGACTTTAGGTACATTTCTTGTATATAATATACCCGTTTTATGTAATTAAAAAATACTATCTGTTAGCAGATATGTTCAACTCAAAATCTTGGAGAGAAAAATATCAAAAATATTACAAATAGTATAAAAAATAAAATATAGCATCGCGTGTACTTTTTTCACATATTTTCGTTTAAACCGAACCTTAAAATAGTGTGCAATAAGGCTTATTTTGATTTTACTCGGTCTCTGGTTTGATTTCATTTCAAAATTCGAAATTCAAATATCAATCAGTCGGCGTTTGACCGCCTTTCTGAGTGGAGGCTGCGCTGGTTGTAAGCAGATGCTGGTATCGAAAAACATCGCTGTACGAACACGAAATAGTTCATAGCAAACCAAATTGATACTTTATATATTTTGAAAAGAAAGGTAAGTAACTAAGTACTAGGTACCTGTGGTACCTTCAATATAATAGCATTATTTTATTATTTGATAGAATTTCGAAATTTCTTGCAAAGTTATATTCCCCGAATGTAGTACTGACCTGCATGTATACCTCGAAAACTTCTATTGGAACTCCTAGATCTTTAGAGTTAATTGTATCGAGTTTGGGCTCGTTTTGTAAGTTATGATGAGATCTTACCACTGGACTTGTTGGAGTGACCTGATGGTATACTTCGAAGACTACTACTGGATCTTCTAGACGGCTACAGCTAGTTATATCGAGTTTGGGCTCGTTTTGTAAGTAATGATGAGATCTTACCACTTGACTTGTTGGAGTGACCTGATGGTATACTTCGAAGACTACTACTGGATCTTCTAGACGGCTACAGCTAGTTATAGCGAGTTTGGGCTCGTTTTGTAAGTAATGATGAGATCTTACCACTGGACTTGTTGGAGTGACCTGATGGTATACTTCGAAGACTACTACTGGATCTTCTAGACGGCTACAGCTAGTTATATCGAGTTTGGGCTCGTTTTGTAAGTAATGATGAGATCTTACCACTGGAATTGTTGGAGCGACTTGGTGGTATACCTCGAAGACTTCTATTGGAACTCCTAGATCTTTACAGCTAGTTATATCGAGTTTGGGCTCGTTTTGTAAGTAATGATGAGATCTTACCACTGGACTTGTTGGAGTGACTTGGTGGTATACCTCGAAGACTTCTATTGGAACTCCTAGATCTTCAGAGTTAGTTGTATCGAGTTTGGGCTCGTTTTGAAAGTTACAATGAGATCTTACCACTGGACTTGTTGGAGTGACCTGATGGTATACTCCGAAGACTACTACTGGATCTTCTAGACGGCTACAGCTAGTTATAGCGAGTTTGGGCTCGTTTTGTAAGTAATGATGAGATCTTACCACTGGACTTGTTAGAGTGACCTGATGGTATACTTCGAAGACTACTACTGGATCTTCTAGACGGCTACAGCTAGTTATATCGAGTTTGGGCTCGTTTTGTAAGTAATGATGAGATCTTACCACTGGACTTGTTGGAGTGACCTGATGGTATACCTCAAAGACTTCTATTGGAACTCCTAGATCTTCAGAGTTAGTTGTATCGAGTTTGGGCTCGATTTGAAAGTTACGATGAGATCTTACCACTGGACTTGTTGGAGTGACCTGATGGTATACTTCGAAGACTACTACTGGATCTTCTAGACGGCTACAGCTAGTTATATCGAGTTTGGGCTCGTTTTGTAAGTAATGATGAGATCTTACCACTGGACTTGTTGGAGTGACTTGGTGGTATACCTCGAAGACTTCTATTGGAACTCCTAGATCTTCAGAGTTAGTTGTATCGAGTTTGGGCTCGTTTTGAAAGTTACGATGAGATCTTACCACTGGACTTGTTGGAGTGACCTGATGGTATACTTCGAAGACTACTACTGGATCTTCTAGACGGCTACAGCTAGTTATAGCGAGTTTGGGCTCGTTTTGTAAGTAATGATGAGATCTTACCACTGGACTTGTTGGAGTGACCTGATGGTATACTTTGAAGACTACTACTGGATCTTCCAGACGGCTACAGCTAGTTATATCGAGTTTGGGCTCGTTTTGTAAGTAACGATGAGATCTTACCACTGGACTTGTTGGAGTGACTTGGTGGTATACCTCGAAGACTTCTATTGGAACTCCTAGATCTTTACAGCTAGTTATATCGAGTTTGGGCTCGTTTTGTAAGTTATGATGAGATCTTACCACTGGACTTGTTGGAGTGACCTGATGGTATACTTCGAAGACTACTACTGGATCTTCTAGACGGCTACAGCTAGTTATATCGAGTTTGGGCTCGTTTTGTAAGTAATGATGAGATCTTACCACTAGACTTGTTGGAGTGACCTGATGGTATACTTCGAAGACTACTACTGGATCTTCTAGACGGCTACAGCTAGTTATAGCGAGTTTGGGCTCGTTTTGTAAGTAATGATGAGATCTTACCACTGGACTTGTTGGAGTGACCTGATGGTATACTTTGAAGACTACTACTGGATCTTCCAGACGGCTACAGCTAGTTATATCGAGTTTGGGCTCGTTTTGTAAGTAATGATGAGATCTTACCACTGGACTTGTTGGAGTGACTTGGTGGTATACCTCGAAGACTTCTATTGGAACTCCTAGATCTTTACAGCTAGTTATATCGAGTTTGGGCTCGTTTTGTAAGTTATGATGAGATCTTACCACTGGACTTGTTGGAGTGACCTGATGGTATACCTCGAAGACTTCTATTGGAACTCCTAGATCTTTAGAGTTAGTTGTATTGAGTTTGGGCTCGTTTTGTAAGTTATGAAGATTAGATCTTGGAGTTCCAATAGAAGTCTTCGAGATATACCATCAGGTCACTCCAACAAGTCCAGTGGTAAGATCTCATCATTACTTACAAAACGAGCCCAAACTCGATATAACTAGCTGTAGCCGTCTAGAAGATCCAGTAGTAGTCTTTGAAGTATACCATCAGGTCACTCCAAGAAGTCCAGTGGTAAGATCTCATCATAACTTACAAAACGAGCCCAAACTCGATATAACTAGCTGTAAAGATCTAGGAGTTCCAATAGAAGTCTTCGAGGTATACCACCAAGTCACTCCAACAAGTCCAGTGGTAAGATCTCATCATTACTTACAAAACGAGCCCAAACTCGATATAACTAGCTGTAAAGATCTAGGAGTTCCAATAGAAGTCTTCGAGGTATACCACCAAGTCACTCCAACAAGTCCAGTGGTAAGATCTCATCATTACTTACAAAACGAGCCCAAACTCGATATAACTAGCTGTAGCTGTCTAGAAGATCCAGTAGTAGTCTTCGAAGTATACCATCAGGTCACTCCAAGAAGTCCAGTGGTAAGATCTCATCATAACTTACAAAACGAGCCCAAACTCGATATAACTAGCTGTAAAGATCTAGGAGTTCCAATAGAAGTCTTCGAGGTATACCACCAAGTCACTCCAACAAGTCCAGTGGTAAGATCTCATCATTACTTACAAAACGAGCCCAAACTCGATATAACTAGCTGTAAAGATCTAGGAGTTCCAATAGAAGTCTTCGAGGTATACCACCAAGTCACTCCAACAAGTCCAGTGGTAAGATCTCATCATTACTTACAAAACGAGCCCAAACTCGATATAACTAGCTGTAAAGATCTAGGAGTTCCAATAGAAGTCTTCGAGGTATACCACCAAGTCACTCCAACAAGTCCAGTGGTAAGATCTCATCATTACTTACAAAACGAGCCCAAACTCGATATAACTAGCTGTAAAGATCTAGGAGTTCCAATAGAAGTCTTCGAGGTATACCACCAAGTCACTCCAACAAGTCCAGTGGTAAGATCTCATCATTACTTACAAAACGAGCCCAAACTCGATATAACTAGCTGTAGCTGTCTAGAAGATCCAGTAGTAGTCTTCGAAGTATACCATCAGGTCACTCCAATAAGGCCAGTGGTAAGATCTCATCATAACTTACAAAACGAGCCCAAACTCAATACAACTAACTCTAAAGATCTAGGAGTTCCAATAGAAGTTTTCGAGGTATACATGCAGGTCAGTACTACATTCGGGGAATGTAACTTTGCAAGAAATTTCGAAATTCTATCAAATAATAAAATAATGCTATTATATTGAAGGTACCATAGGTACCTAGTACTTAGTTTCTTCTTTTCAAAATATATTATCAATTTGGTTTGCTCAACTTAGACTTAGATTTAGAATTAAACTTAGACTTAGACTAAGTCTGAGTTCAAATCTAAGCCTAAGTCTAACACTAAGACTAAGTCTTAGACTAATACTAAGTCTAAGTCTATATCTTAGTCTTAGTGTTAGACTTAGACTTAGCTTAGACTTAGACTCAGACTTAAAGAGACTTAGTCTTAGTCTAAGTCTAAGACTAAGTCTAAGTCTTAGTCTTAGTGTTAGACTTAGGCTTAGACTTAAAGAGACTTAGTCTTAGTCTAATGCATTTCCCAGTGGCTTAAAAAAGTCTAAATCTAAGTCTAAGACTAAGACTAAATCTAAGTCTAACTTAGTGTACAGCAAGTCCGGACGAAAATAAAAAATAAAAAAATAAAACATAAACAATTTATATCCAAGTATCAAAACAAGTTAATTCACTCATTTTTAACGCAGCTCGCCCGCGCCTGTGTGTGCGTGTGAACGGTGCATGTGTAGAAGTGCGTTTTTATACCTACTCTTTGCGAAATCCCGTCCTTAAGTGTGTCTCCACATACAGCGCCACCTCAAAATGCGAATATTGTACCTAATACTAGTTGATGATGAGACCACGTGGATTTTAGGTTTTTTATAAAATCGCATGATTTTTTTTTGATCTTTCGGGATAAATATAGTGTCCTGCCAATCGAATCTGGCCACAGCGGCCATAGATATTTTGTACATATAAAGGAGATATGGTGTGCAAGTGTATGCGAAAACGCAGGGGCTGTCTCTATTGCATGGATTACTAACCTGGCTGGTGTGCTATAGAATATTAATCAAATAATCATAATTATTATGAACTTATTCTAGAAGCGGTCGATAACGTTAACTAACACAATTAGATGAGGAAATTCGCTTATATACTATCTAGATAAGGAACTACTTGTAAGTTGCCTTAAAAACTCATCCGAACTGTAACACAACTTAGAAACGCAAACTAGATAAAACCCAAGTCGGTATCTAGTTTAATTTTAAACACTCCCAGAGGATGCTGAAAGAAATGCGGTGCAGAAAACTTTTACTTCTATCTAGTTGATAGTGGGCTAGGAATTTCAAGTAGCCTTATTACAAAGAACACTATAAAGTTGATTGGATACGTTGAGCGTACTGAAACCACGTAGTTTTTGAAGCAAAGTTTCTTTACGGACATTCGGGAGGGGGTTTAAATGACAAGGTGACGTCTACACGAGACGCACCTAATTGTATTTTTTCCCGCAATAACAGGGTGATGGGATTAAATCAGAAATTAGCACGAGAACACTGCTCACCGAGTTGCGGAGCTAAAAATTTTAATGGCAATGGGTCCGTTCATTGTTCTTTACAACAAAAGCTTGAAGAAGCGATGGAAGTTGGAGTTTAAAGGTACTCGAGTGACGACCTCGTACCGGGAACGCGCAGTAGCAGCACCGCAGATTTGTTCGGCCCACTGTATACAAGCGCCACAAGATCTTATTCTGTATTATCCTTGCAAGTGACCTATGTCCCGCAATGAACGTGGAAATGTCAAGGTGTAAGGAGACGCGTGTTTGACAATACTACACTATTCGAATGTATTGTCTGTATATTTTATTATTGAGTTTATTTTAACTGTAAAAACGTGTTACCTGTATGATTTATTGGCATTCTGGAAATTATTGACTTATAATTATTGTATTGTAATAGCTTGACTAATTTAATAATTGTGATAATGCAATACTCAACTTAATAAGATTTTTAGACCTGTATACACGTTCCTGCAAATAAAATATTATTCATTCATTATTTATTTTTTATTTATGACACGAATTTTTTAAACCATAAGTTTGCATCTGACGACAATTATGCCTGATGAAAAGCAATGATTAGGTTTAGGGCAAATTGCTTGCCTATGATACTCATTCTTGCCGTGAAGATATTCAAGTTATACCTGGGTGACAGGACACATGCACGCATGGATTCGACAAAGCTCAAAATTCTAAATTAAAATCATTTCGAGCGGCAACTTTCAGTAAAGTGCAACCAGTATTCAGAATTGACACGATGCAGCGATATGAAACGTACGGATTCCCATCGGGTTTTTCGGGTTTTATTCTTTTATTTTTATTATATTGTTTTATTTTTTAGCTAGCTTTTAAAAATTCCGTGAGTTCCCTCTGTTTTCTCCAAATAAAATGTAGGTGCCTATGACTGTCTATGACACTCTCCAAGTCAATAATATTCACGCATAAAATTACGTTGTTGGGTAATAGAAGGACAAACAAACACATTTTCGCATTCTTTTCTTAATTCTAAATATCCTTTCTTATAAATGAACATCAAAATCTAAATAAAGTAGTAATTTTGAGGCTTCTTTTTTCCATTTATTCTACATCAAAATTAATTTGAATTGAAGTGTGTGAAGAAATATGTACAAAGGCATTAAATCGGATTATTATCGACTCGGGAACTATTAGCGCGGTATTCGCTCCCACTGACGCCACTCCTTCGAATTTGTTTGACATCTAATGATATTTATTATTTCATGTGGAGAGGATTGAACCAAAATTACGGCTTAAATTTTGTATCCCTGTGACCTCTTAACTGAAAGGTCCCGGGGTTGATTCCCGATCAATTTAAGTAGTACTAATTCAATATTGTTTTGACATGTTATTCAATGACGATTTTGTGTTGCTGACTTTAGGTCATCATTGTGTGACACATTTTGGCAATTTACACGAGTATTCTTTTAAAATATTGAAGCTTTTCATCGACTTAGAAAATGAAAATTAATCGTAGTCATTTTTCACTCTGCTGAGAAAGTAGTATCGCCAAGAAAATTAGCGTTCTACTTACTTTTGTAAAAAAAACTGTAGGGCTTGTTTGTGAGCGGCGGCTCCGCGGGCGAGGTCGCGGGCGCGGGGCGGGGCGCGGAGCGCGGGGCGCGGTGCGGGGCGCGGGGGGCGATAATGAGAACTTGCGATAAGCTAATAAAGCGGCCGCGTTAAGGAGCCGTCACCGACAACCGCTGTACTCCGACAGCTGATTACTTTTAAATTTATTCGTAAAGAGCACTATAGAGCTCTTTTGTAACTCTCTAATGAAGGTACCTACACAAAGTCTTTCATCTAATGAGGCGTCAACCGCCAAAGAGTTAAACAAAATATAAAATAACTTTTGTATCTTCTTAGTTTTGAAGGTGTGTTGATCAAACAAAACTCGTGTGTTGATCAAAAAAAAAATTTTTTTTTTTTTTTTGTAAAATCAATCAGTACAGTAACTGAACATAAATCTCTGACTTCGGATATAGATATCTAATTAGGTTCACTGCGTCTTAGCGTTTCACTTAGTTGCCCGCTAAGTAGCAAATAAATATGGTATGAATCAATTTATAAGTCTCACTTTACGCGTCGTCTTGGCTCGCTTTAATTTCCCCAGGGCGCGCGGCCGGTGGCGGAATCTTTCGTTTCAGATTTTTAAACACTACTGACAATAACGTAATAAATTATAAAATTGTAAAAAATACACGATAAATACCCGTTTTCACCAGCAATTCTTAAATTTTAGGGCCCAGTTCACGGACACCTAACAATGATTTGGTTTTCACCAACGGTGAAGAAATACTTATAGACTACAAACAATATCTAGAATTTAGTGAAGATTTACGGTAAGAAATCCTTATTTAAGTAGTTGCTTACTTACTAATAGTAAAAAAGGACATAACTCATTCATTATGCCTTACTACTAGTTACTATCCATCAGTAATGAATCTGCTACTCATAAAAACGTAACTTACCTGCATTAATGTTTTTTAGTAAAAAAGCAGTAGGTGGAATACGGCGCCTGGTCTTTTCAATTTCAAATTCTTCAATGTCCATATTATTATACCTACTCTTACAAGCTGTAACAGGTCTACATCACGTTAAGAGAACTTTAATACAGAATCATTCCACTCGATGAGATGTAATCATTATTTATCGACCCGCCATCTATTTTACACCTAACTGCTCAAATTGGAAACGTTAAATGTGTTCAATGAATTATTTTTTTTATTCAAAAACCTGAAATGGTATTCAAACAAAGCCGCTTAATGAAGGAAATTAAAGAAAATCTTAAATTAAAATTACTTGAAGAAATTCCAGATATTTTACTTTGAAATTCTACCAAAAAAATGGCCAATAAGTTTCTAATCTAATTAATGAAGTGAAGTAAAAAGGTTTGAAAAAAATTCTTATATTTATTTTAAAGTATTTAACGACGCATTGAATCTCAATGAATCAATGAATTCAACCTGGGGAAAAACAAAATCATTACACAGACTTTCATTAAACTATGGGGTTGTTAGAAATTAAAGTTTGAATTTCGAACTGTCTACGTTTAATTATTTCAATTATTATCATTTATGTTAAGTTATTCCTATCAATAACAAGTTACATATTAAGAAAATAATCGCTTTTGCACTCTTATCATTCCTAACTCAGCTGGGATGAGCCCAGATGGGGCGAGTCAAATGAAAATAGAGGACCAAATAAAAAAGAGCTTCCTATTCAAGTAGATAAATTCTACATAATCAAGTGACACTGGGAACCCTCTTATCACGAGAAAGTTAATAGCGCGGCTGACGCAGAATAGATCACACGCGCGAGAGGGGGGGGGGGGGGAGTGGGACTTGACCCTTTTTATGTGCCTGATAGAAATCTTGATGTGCAAATACAAGAAAGATGTAGAAAATTGTGGTATATATTTCACACTTTATCTTCTTAATAGCTCTTGTCGGCGACTTCGTCCGCGTGAAACTAGTTTTCACTAACACAAAATCACACGGAAACTCTTTGCTTTTCTAATATTATCCAACCTGGTCTAGGTCTTCAGCGCTTTCCGTCACTGATGAATGCAAGCCTGTCTCGGAATAAAAAAAATGTAACCTATCCATGTCCTCAAGCTCGTGCAAAACATCACGTCGCGTCGGTCCATTGCTCCGTTGCTGTGTAATTTAAGAACTAACCAACAAAAAACTCAATGCATTTATTTAGTAAAGACATCCAAACGCGATCCAAATCGAACCTTGTCAAGTTTAAAGTTCAGTTAATTTTTGGAGGTTAGTTAGATTACGGGTCAAAGGCCTTTGATATTTTTGTAGAGACCATTTGCATCAGAAGCTCCTAAGAGAGAGAGTATATTCAGACAGATAATTTTCAGAGACATCACAAAAATTGTGCAAACTTCACCGAGAACATGTCACACATAAAAAATTCAATCTGAATTTCTCGCGGCAACATCAAAGCGCAGCGCAACGAGATTGTGCGAGTTTTTGCAAATTCCCAAAGCAGCGGATGCTGCAGATGTGAAATGTCAGATGCTATGTACACCTTTCACACGAAAACTTTTTATTAAATAACATTTTACCGAACGGTATGACTAGCTCGTCCACATGGATTTATGTTTTTTAATAATCCCGTTTAGCGTCTTCAGGATTCTACGGGTTACAATTTACCCCATGTATTGTATCACTCAGGATACGAACTGAAAGTAACAAGCAAACGATATAAAGAATTATCTACTATTTTATTTATGATACTAATATGTTGTTTTCTAATCTGAGTTAGTACTCAGTAGAGTCAGCCTTCAGCGGCAGCAGTAATTTAGTGGAGTGATTTACTATGGCTAAATATGTCTTAACAGTACAAAATTCAAGTAGTTCAGGAAGTAATTTAGTCCATTCAGACCATTTTATTGTACTTTTCGAACAAATAGCACCTCCCACCACGCACCACGAATTATTGCTTAATGGTTCATGTTCATCAGCTACCGCAATTTGTAGCTCGTAGTTATCCATCTTTTCTAATTCTGGAAAGTTTAACTCTTTTTCTAGTTCTGGAAAGTTTAACTCGTTCGGTCTTCTTTCGGTCGCACCACGCTCAAGTAAACTACACATACCGATGCTACGAATTTACACAGTACTGCCATTCTACAACATTATCGAGCGGCAAATACCAATAGAAATTAGTTGACCACAAACAAATTGGAATGGATAGACTGAATGAAAATGAATTGTCCGGAATTGCTCCCACGTTGCGAATAATCGAAGTCGAAGCAATATTCTGTGGTCGGAATAAACGTCGGGGTTTGAACGGCGCGGCCGCCGCGAGAATGATGAATGAAAATCGGGTAGCTATCTAGTTTGGATTTTAATTTTTAGCATCCTCCTTAACTAACGGCCGGATAACCTCTATCTATTATGTACGACAGCGTGTCATTATATTGACACGCTTTCCTGCAAACAAACAGATTGATACAATATGTCGCTTGATATTATTTAAGAGTCGTACTGAGATTGCTAATATAAATACAAAGGTAGTTTTTGAAATTAATTCTTCAAATGAAAGAATGGTTAAATAATTTACATTTTCTATTTTCTTATAAAAATCAATAACTATTGCTGTTCGTAGTCTGGCTCATCAAAATCATAAATGACTTGAAAGATTTGAAAAATTATTTTTGTTTTATTCGCCTTGTTACAGGAGTTGTTTGAAGACAAAAATATAGGGAAAGCCAATAGAACAACTGAAAAATCGAAAAAATCAAAATTAATAATTTTGTATATTTATAATTTTTTTATTGATAAGCTTATATCTTTGGGATCACCACTTCGGATTACTTTTAATAAATGGCGGGAGCGAAGCCGCGGATAAAAGCTAGTAGGTATGTGTACTACATAATTATATGTTTTTTTTTATCTTCAAACGGAAACTTCAATCAAATGTTCAACACAATCGGTCAAGTTTTAGAGTAATCGGTTTGATATCGGTTTACCAGTGACCATTTACTGTCTTCTCTTCTAATTCCCTTAATTAAGAATTGTGACTTGTTTTATCAATAAATATCTACGAAAAAGTTACTAGGTGATTGAAAGATAAACCAAACAATCAGTAGGGATATTTTGGATTTATAAATGTAACATTGGTGTGAAATTACACAGATTCAGACAAATGGAATGAACGGCAACTAACCGTTAGGGGAATAGCTCACAACAAACAATCGCAATCAAACCCAGCCGACTCGCATCAGCGCCCCGGGACCAGCGGCGCGGCCGCGCGGCGTGACCAGCGCCGGGAGTGGCTACTGGCTGTTGTTACTGCACGTGAAACGATACTAATACGGCTTCCCTGCAGCGATTCATATCGGGAAGCGTGGTTAGCTGCGGATGTCTGACTTATGGTCGTGTCGAATTTTCACCCCATCGAACTGTGAGAGAGAGGTAATAGAGAATGCACGGTCTGCGTTTGCCCACCCAATTGCGCCCTGTAATGTCTCCCGCCCAGATGACTAATCTTAATCTTAAAATAACATTGTGATTCAGCTCGCTTTATAAAAAAGAATACCGAGACCGTAAACAAGTTTTTTAATCTGGTTAGTGGCGCAGTAATTAGCGCGTGCTGTTGACAGCGGCGCCGCACCGCACCGCGGCTAACACGATTAGGCTGCTCATTCACCAGAGATGTGCAAGGCGAAGCGCGAAGAAAAAATTCACCAAGAGGATTACTTTATATACTTGGACTCGCCTAACGTAGCTGTGGTGGAAGAGGGCTAGCGGACGTATGTATTTGTATATACAAAAAGCCAGAGATATATGCATGGGACGCGGGAGAAGAATGTGCACGAGAACTAGCTGGACTGTCAACAGACGCTACGCTTCCTCGCCCCACTGAGCTACGCACCGCTTCAGTTTCGCTACGCAACCTCGCGCCGCGCAATCTCGTCGCACAGCTGAGCGACGAGATTGCGTGATAGTCACACTGGTGTGTAAATCTGGTATGACCACGAGTCCGCGATGACCATCACATTATTAACTGTTTCACAGCGTCGCTACCGCCGCCACCGCCTTGCTACTTCGCACGTCTCTGGTGGATACGCAGCCTTAGGTTTAAGGTGAGTTTATTTCCGTGGCTTGAACTCGTTCGCGCTACTACTGTAACGTGACTGTAACGTGGTACACGCTTGTAAACAAGGGACTGACGTACGCGCCGTGCGTCGGAGTGCTATGACGTGCATCATATTTCTACGATAGACGTTCAATGCTGGACAAAGATGACTTGCGTGGAATTCCCCAGGCTTCGTTCTTGCGTCGCCTGTGTCCAGCGTCACCCTGCTCGTCTGATGTCGTCGGCCCACCTAATAGAGGGACTTGTGTCCGCATTCTCTTCTTCATACAGCTTTTTAATTACAAGTCATTCAAACAAGTCAATTTTTGGAAGCATAGGAAAGAGCAATTCCTTCCTATGCTTTCAAAAATTGTCGATGTAACTTACAAAAGTATTAACTGCACCTATTCACGACAATATAAATTAATTTATTTTTCAAAGAAACTATACAATTGGTCGGGCTTGGACAAATACCTTTATAAATGCACCCCCTCTTTACTAGGTGTGGCATAAAATGTAATGACATTTCTGGTATCGAATTCGGAAATAAATTGGAACATGTCACTTCAGAATACAAACATTTTTGGATTCCCCGAACCGAGAGCAAAGATACAGGCACAACACATCACAACAAAATACAACACAACAGCAGACAAATTGAATTGGCCTGGAGATTGCACAACTGCGTTACTCTTGCTATCGGACACAACTCTCAGCGGTGTTTCATAAACTCTTATTCTTTCAGAGCTGCTACTTTGAACTTGTTTTATTTTTAACGCTATCTTTAATTACTCAAGCGTTACTTATGCAATGCTTAAAATAAGGTTTGATTAATACGAAAATGTTGGTTGAAAAATGCTTTGATAGCGCATGTCATAGTTTCTGAGTACCTTGAATTTTTATATTTCTTGTTTATACTCGTATATGCCTAGTAGTTTCCCGCGATAAGCTAAATTTTCATATTAATTATGTATTTTTTGATTTTTTTTTTGATTTTGTATGTAGTAGTGTAGTATTATTACACATATATTGTACGAAACCTTCCTCTAACGATGTTCTAAAACCTCAACGATGTTGGAAGGTGAACCGTTATTATAACACCGAACTACCTCAGGAGTCTAGAATGAAAACTCAATTATTTACTCTATTTACCTACTAACTAGTAAATAATAATTGTTAATCATGCATAATCAAGTGTAAAGTGATATAACACATTTACTGAAAATTGTCTGCTGCTGGTCTGGCAAGTAGCGCAAAGTTAGCAAGATTGCACTTTGCTGTAAACGCCACTCGCCGCTGAGCTCCGGCCGCGCGGCTAACTGCAGTATTATCCTTTTAGCGGGCTAAATATAATAAAAATATAAAATACTACACAAAATTAATATTTTGAAATAACACGGTCGGCGCGATTTAGTCCATAGATTGGTTTCAGTTAAACAGTAGGTAGAGCTAACCGTTTTATCACGATATTATATTTTTGTGGTATCTAGTTTCTATATTTAGGACTGTAATGTTATACGTATAGCATTTAAAAAGGGTTCTGTCTTTCTTTACGTTGCGACCTCAATCCTCGCTGCCATCTACTTAAATAATTAGCACAATGGAAGCTTCTAGCGCTAATCTCGGGAGAGGGCGCAATTCTTTGTTTAAGATAATTAGGTTAATTAAGTTATAACGCCGAAATAAACAGAAGAATTTTCGAGTGATATCAAAAGTCTTAGGAAATTGCTGTTTGCTATTAAAAAAAATACAAAGTAGACACTAAGATCATTTGAAAATTATTCTAATGTCGAGAAAAATGTTGAATTAGCAGTGGGTTGATCACGGTTTCCGAGGACCAATGGCTTCTAGAGTCGTGAGGTCTTCGAGTGGAGACCGACTCCGTTTGCCGACCGGCGACTCGGCAAACGGGGTGTAGGGCGCTGCCCGGCTACATGGAGCGAAGGCATCCGAAAAGTGGTAGGCATCGATTGCATACGAAAAGCCGAGGATGAGCATCGTTGGCGCTACTTCTGAGAGGTCTGCATCCAACAGTGAATGCTCTTAGGCTGATGATGATGACGCCTAAAAAGTCAACAATAAAATCTAATGTATTCCTATTTTGTGAATATTGCTGACGCATTTCAAACCATGGCGAGTATAGCAATCATTTTAACACGAAAACATATTCGAGGAACATTTATTTCGATAGCATTGCTTGAGATTTTGTCGAATGGACTTCGAAACGTTGAATATGTACGCACTGGAGAGCGAACAAACCAGATGAGCCATCAGGCATAACTCGCGCTCGCGCCGCGGGCGAGCGGCAGTGCGCCCCCCCCCCCCTCCCCCCGGGACCTCGCAACAAGTTTATGTAAATGTTATTGAGTTAAGTTTGGCGCCGCGGCGCGCGGGGCTGAGCCACCTTGACGATACTAACACTATAAATCAAACTATTTTACACGCACTGCTAAGCTAACATATTATGCATATTTAAATTATATTGATAACTTCAACTATTATAGCAATAAAACTTGGAGCTAGCTATTTACTGTGCAAATCGTGCCCTCGAGAGATGATGCCGAATACTGGCCGTTTCCTACGCCAAGGCTATATTAATGTATCCAGCAGTGGACGACTATAGGCTGATGGAATTGAATTTTCTTTTACGTAACTCTTTGCCAATCACATCGAGCAATAACGTGGCTAACTAGCTAACGAGACGCGCCTCGCTCGCTCGCGTCGTCGAACGTCAATCAGGGCCCTCGTAATGCAGAACCTGTCTCATAATGATGCAAGGTTTATTATTACTAGTAGTAATAATCTAACTTCATATTATGTAGACATGCGGGTATGTGCACGTCATGTGCTATACCTATTGTTCGAGCACGGCACAGTCGCGGCCCTGGATCAGGCCGGTTCGCGAGGTTGTCATTCGAGCACCTCACTCAGGTCCCCAAGTTCTGTCACTTCCATTTCTTTTATTCGTAATGTAGTAATTACAAAGTGGATAATTTTAACTTTAAATCGAATCAGTAGAACGCTTGCATAAATTACTATTTCGCATTATCTTCATATGCATCAATTTTACTAATTGGATCAATTAAATTTCCGTCGGAATGAAATTTTCCATCAATTTATATTATCATTATGATTACAATAATTATACATCATTCCACGCTTCACACGGTTTAAACTCGGTAACAATATTTTCCGTTCGCTATATTTACGACATTTTAAGCAATTATATTATTATTCCTGTCACACAGAGTGGCTGACCACTAATAATATTTTGTAGATAAACCAAAAGATTTACGGCAAGCCTAAAAAACTAATTAGCTCAGAAATAGTTTTGCACAAATAATAATCTTAATGAACATACTAAGATAACTATGAATTTTCAAAATCTTAAATACAAAAAAGTAAAAGTTATAATACTCAAATTCATTTAAAACCACCGGAACGAGGAAATGACAGACGAGCTTAAGCCTGGAAATACACGTCAGGTTTTTTCATCCGATAGTCTGATCCGGTAGCCTGATCAGGCTACCGGAAGGCATTGAAGCCATTACTTTGTATGAACAGTCAATACACGTCCGATCCGGTGGCCGGATCGGACGTCCGAGTCGGAAACGGGCGCGAGGCGTTTCCGATTTTACTGCCGGTCCGATTGTCTGAAGGCGCGGTCTACATACTTTTAGTATGAGACAAAATAGACATCCGGTTACTCCTTCCGATTTTGCCAGTCAGGGTTCCCAACTTAGGGCTTTTAGCCCCAAATTTAGGGCGGAATTTTGCTTATTGGGATTTTTTAGGGCCCAAAAAATCTAGCGCTGACACTGTGTGGACGCATCGTTGTGGTTCGAATATTATGAAAAAAAATAAAAAAAAAATAAAAAAAATTTGGTTTATTTGTTTATAATATATAAGATATGTAATAATAATACTTAATATAATATAAAACTAAATACTAAATTAAAACTAAAACGTAAATAACAAAATAAAAGCTAAATATAAAAAATATCATCTAAACCACTGGAACGAGGAAAAGTGCCCAGAACGCTGGCTGCGTTACCCCGCTGAATGGATAAATTTATATGCTGGCCGAGGTAACTTCCAGCCTTCCGGTCACCAGTGGACTCTATGAGACGGGATGACAGATCCTTAAAAAAGGATCTAGCATCCTCGCCCCATGACCCCAGGGTTTCAACACCAAATGGCACAAATATGAAATTGTTTTCTATGTTTTCATATTTGCGCCGCTTAGCCCTTTCTGCTTTAGTAGCCGCGGCTCCCGCCGCCGCGGAGGTCGCCTGTAAGTGAGACGCTGTGAGACGATCTACGAATGACATCGTTCAAGGAAGCATGACGTGAGAAGCGACCGGCACTTTTGGCACAGGAAAGCCCATGATGTCCAAACTCGTCCACTGTCTCGCCACAGTGGCAAAGATGCGGATAGTTGATCTTGGCACCAAGTCGAAGACCAACTGCAATGGAAAGAGTGAGGTGGTCTAGTAGAGTGCCTATATGATGGGAAGGGAGAGCTTGAAGCCAGTAACTTGATTCTCTCGTAGACACAGCAAGAAGGCGCGCGCGGTCCCTTGCAGAAGTTGATGATTTTATTAACTCTTGCAAAACATCCGCACATAGCGCATCATCCCACTGCCGTTGAGATAACAAAGATAAAAATAAAATTATTATTATTATGAATTATTTTGGATGTTTTAAATAGAAATGACTCTCAGTATGTCTTGTCAAATTGATTGGATGAATCCAATAGCGACGTTTTTTCTTCTTTCTCTTTCCTGTCTTTAAAATTTCTGTGGTGGTGTCGTGTGGTGTGGGTTGTTACGTTCCCTCAAATATGGTTGAGCGAAGCAATGGCTGGATCCTGCGTCATGCTCGTGAACGGGTGCCACCTACGGGAATGGGTCTGCTTTTGCCTGCCTGTCTTAACATGCATTGGATTGTTTTGCATTTTTTGAAACTTTATTGTGGAAACACTGTATACATAGCATAGTTTTGTTACCTATTGTAAAAAAAATTTTTTTTGAAAAGAGCGACCGCCGAGTTTATTGCTGGCTCTTCTCGGCAGGAACGGCATTCCGAACCAGTGGTAGATTCATTGACGATTCAAAAGTACTTGTAAAAGTTTATTTGAATAAAAAATATTGCTATTTCTATTAACTCGTCATCCATCTTCTTTTCTTCTGCTTTGCTCCAAACGCAAGCACTCGGGATGATAGCTCGGGAACGACTGAGTTCAGAAAAAGCCTGACGGAAAAATCGGATGTGTATCGAGTAAATACGATCCGGTTGCCTGATCAGACAATCGGAAACAAAATCGGACGTCTATTGCCAGGCTAATACAAATGTTGGCCAACGTGACTACCAGCCCTCCGGTCTCCAGTGGCCCAATAAAAATTATTATAATAGTATATAGAGATGAAATCCAAAACGAAATTTCCTTTTTAAGATTTTCTTCCCAACATGATTTCTTCATCATGTAGACCAGATTTCAATCTAAAAGCACGCAAACGTCGAAATTATACCGCTTCAAATGGTATAATAAATTTTGTTTTCTCGAAGAACATTGTTTTGGTACGTTCTGGGCGGGCACTTAAAATGTTCCAATTAAAGCACGCTCCGAGCATTACTCGCATCGAGAAATAAAATACGCGAACTGTGAATATGTGTGTTCGGAACATAAACTATATTTTAATGTGAAATATTCGGGGATCGATACCGATCGAGCGCTGAGCTATGACGGCGCAGCTCTGCAGCGGTGGCTGGCGGCGCGCCGACCATAGTTCTTATCGTGACCACCATCACAATGTGGCTCATTCCCACTCCGACAACCGACACCTGCTCCTACATCTTACTACACCGCTGTGTATGTCTCTGGTCTCACATCAATTTTACAGGGAGCTTTTCCCCGCGACTACGATCACGTGAAATTAGGTACTCGTAGATACAAGCGAGGCAAGGGATCGACGTGATTTTTTGCATGGGTATAATAGTTGGGAACTTGGACAGTCACATAGGTTACCTATAAAAGGTAATCCTGGAAAAACAGAGACAGGATTTTTACAAACCTAACTCCATGCGGACAAAGTCGCTAACACAAGATAGTAGGTATTTCTATAAAATAAATAAGTAGTTTAGTTTAGTTAATATTAATGACAAATGACTTATGGAGCAAAGATTTAACTCATAATTCACCTTGATTGATTAATTATTATTTACTTTTGTTTTCAAGTAAATGATAATTAATCATTCATGTTAGGTAATTGATTGCAAGACAATATTTTTTTAAAATGAGCGACTGCAGAGTATTTCATGATTATTTTTGGCGTGCCAAATTGTTCGTACGAGTAAATAAGTATCGTCTGATATTCTGAGGAGGAAGTTAAAGGGTGCTTATTTCTTCAAGGATTGTGATAATTGAACATTTATTCAGTTAACATTCCTTCATGTTAACCGAAGCTAAGGAGGTAGAATTACAATAGTACAGAAACCTCAATATAAGTTTGTCGCGCTGCGGACGCGATGCAATCACAGGCCTATTAGCAGTAACTCTACCGGCGAGGACAGGAACTGGCAATATCTTTTCACTAAGAGGCAGACAATTTGTGAAGCGTTACGCGCTTCACTGCGATCATACTGGATGTTCGTATCATTTGACTCCTAGCCGTTCGCTTGAGGTCGTCCGTTTCCTGTGTGAGCCAAAAATAACATCTAAGATATCAGCGGACATAGTTTGTAACCTATTCTTAATTAACCCCCTATCCCTAATCGGTTTCTAAACCTGTCGTGCCGGAACTTCATCGGAAGCTGGGTCACTAGTCACAGCCTCCTGCCAGACCAGATTAGAGACATTTCAGACTATATTATATTTCTAAAATGTCCCAACAGGGAATCAAACCAGGGACATCCCACTCTAAGCCACCGCCAGGCGTTCACCACTGCGCCAGGGAGGCTGTCGAAACCTAAATTTATGACCGATCATCAGTCGTGAGGTCTCACACACTACTGCGCCTCACGTCGAGAGGACAGCCGTAGTGTGCGGGCACCGCGGGGTTGCCACTCGTATAAAGGGTTGTGGCTGGCATTTATTGCATTCGCTTCGTTGAACATTTTAACTGATACGTCGAGAAATTAATTTTTGTTTTCTTTTGTTCAGTACTTTGTATATCTTTTTAAACACTCCTTCGTACAGAGGCCGCCATATAAGCGTCACATGCGTATTTGCCTTTAATATCGCAGCACATTGTAAAATCGCAGGCTACACTATCGCAATCTCGCAGCACGCAAGAATTCTCGAACGTAGAAGAGAACGAAAAGATCTCTGCCAGGGCACTTTGGAAACTATCAGTAGTTTAAATAATGAATTATGATAATGTAACATTTTTTTAAATATCAAAAATTAAAAAAATGTCGATGCAGAATCTTAAAATTTTCAATCAAATAATATTCTCGTATAGAAGAAGGCTATTTTGTTTGTCAACGCTACAGCCTACAGGCATTGGGCCCGGATGTATCTCGGAGTTTTCTTTTGATTAAACCTGGCGCACGCTCGCCGCGGCGCCTGATTCCTCTCGCTAGTTCATGGAAACTGATCCGACTGCGAGATTGCGGTGAAAACCGAAATAAGAACAGTATGCTTTCCCCAACCAAAATAAGTAAGTAAATACCGACAAGAATATGTTCCTAACTGTTCGTAAGTACTTATATTATTTGAAATCGTACTATTTTAAACTTTACATAGACCGCACATACATATTCTTATTAAATAAGAAAATTTATGTTTGGTTCTTTCAGCAAATCTTTATAAAGTGCCTATAGCATAATATGGTCCTTAATTTGCTACACACTAACTTTACGGCTTCGAACTCGTAAAACTCGGGTCATGTATTATGGTTCTTATGGACCAGCTTTAGGCAAAGTTGGATTGGGTTTGCGTTGAACTGTGAAAGTTTCGCTTTAATCGACCTTTGCGTTGCGTAACGCGCGCTCGAACAGATAAACTGACAAACTTACAATTCCAAAATATGCAGTAGAAATAAAAATATAGCTTGACCGTAAGTATAAAATTCTATTCAATAAATCTTTTTTTAAGGACCTGTCATTCCATCAACAGAGTTCACTGGTGACCAGAGAATAAGTTACCCTGGTCAACATATATAGTCAGCCTGGTATAGTTTGGCCATTCAGCGACAAACAAGGACAATACAGCCAGTGGTCTGGATTCATTTCCTCGTTCCAGTTATTTGGAAGATATTTTTAGATACTAGATGATAGCCTGCGACTTTGTCCGCGTGGATTAAGGTTTTTTTAATTCCCGCAGGGACTCTTTAATTTTCCTATGTTTTAATCCTGGATGTGAGCTATCTCCATTCCAATTGGAATGTGAGCTGTCTCCACTCCAATTTGGCTGAAATTCAGCCAAATTGGTTAATTCGATGTGGCGTGAAGGAGTAACAAACTAACACACACAAACAAACTTTCGCCTTTATATTAGGAATTAGGATAGGATTAGGATAGGATTAGGATTAGGATATTAGGATTAGGAATAGGAATTAGGATTACAATTAGGATTAGGATAGGATTAGGATTAGTCGTAGTAGTAATTGAAAAGCTCAATACATCCATGAAACAAAATGTTCAGTCGTGGTTCAGTCAATAGAAAAGTTTGTCTGATCGATCGTGTCAACGTCCGCGCGGCCTTGCCCTCGAGGCTGAGCGACGCGCCCGCTCCGCGCCCGACCGAACTCCGCCCGTCTGTCTGTCTGACTCCACCGACTTGACAGTTAACTTTTCATTAAGCTTTTACGGCTTGTAATTAAGTTATAACTACATACTTATTGCGATGCTGTGAGATTAAAACATTGTACATACTTTTCTTTTTCCGTGGTTAAAAAATGACAGGATCAAAGAAACGTCGCATGAAGATGATCTGTTATCACACTAATATTATAGAGGCGAAAGTTTGTATATGTGTGTGTTTGTATGTATGTTTGTTACTCCTTCACGCCACAGCGAATGAATCATAAACTTTTACGACGTTAACTTACGGATTTTCACGTTTGACAGATTGTCACAATACATACTGTGAAAACGTCAACACTAATCCTCGCTTAAAGTTTACTTGGAGATGGCGGAATAAATCCTTAATTTACACGTAACAATGTCACGATCGAGCTCATCGATCGCAGGATTCAAAATATACTGCGAAGCTTCGAAGCTGCAAAGAATGGTTTGAACCAAACAATTTTTAAAAAAAGTTTTAAATCGGGTCAATATCAAAAAATTTCGAAATATTGGTTTATTTTAACTTTCAAGTTTTTCCCCGCCATTAAGCTGGCGCGGAATACGCTTAGGGAGGCACCGGCAGCCGCTAGCCAGCGCTAACTTTAAACCAGTGCTGAAACTTTTAATACTAGATTTTTGATATTCGCCGCTCCGCAACTTTGGAGTGTTGTTTAGCGCAACAACTTGGAGGACCATTAAAATTGTGATTAGATAGAGTTTGAGACTCGTTACTATACTAAACGATTTAGTTCTACGAGTATGTAGTTAATATGAGCGGGCACTGAGGGATTTTAAATGCCAATTAGCAATTTTACAAACAAAGCTCAAAAGTTCCTTTCCACTAAAAGTCACACCAGGCCACAAACGACAGTGTTGTGATCGTTACTTTTGCGGTACTTAAAATAGAGAAATAAGAGCCAGCAGAGTCTATCTGTGTGAAAGAATCACTATCGGCTATCAAACTATGCAGGAGATTTTATAGTGTTACACACGAGCACGGGTGCTCTCTCTATTCTCTCTCTCTTAATCCGGTGGGATAACAATCCGACAACCTGTTCATAGTATGAGGGACGTGTAACACCGCCAATTTACAATTCCAAATTGCTACTGAGAGAAAACCGATTATTTTTGTTTTGGCTCGACCCAGGAATCGAGCTGGGTACCCCATAAATACCTACAGTTAAGAAATCAAAATTATTTATTTCAAGCAGGCCCTCCTCCTTGACGACCTCCCTGGCACAGTGGTAAGCGCTGTGGTCTTATAACTGGGAGGTCTCGGGTTCGATTCCCGGCGGGGGCAGTTTAGGAATTTATAATTTCTAAATTGTCTCTGGTCTGGTCTGGTGGGAGGCTTTGGCCGTGGCTAGTTACCACCCTACCGTCAAAGACGTGCCGCCCAGCGATTTAGCGTTCCGGTACGATGGCGTGTAGAAACCGATAAGGAGTATGGGTTGAATTTACACTGCTATACCCCTTCCAAGTTAGCCCGCTACCATCTTAGACTGCATCGTCACTTACCATCAGGTGAGATCGCAGTCAAGGGCTATCTTGTCATCGAATAAAAAAAAAAAAAAAGGCGATGATGTAGGCCAATCCGCGACTCAAAACACAATCCTAATGTATACATACGTGCTACATATTACTATATAATAAGTTACAATGTTTTGAGCAGCTGGATGCCAAGCCGATTCTTTCCATGCAACTATTTCATTAAGAAATTAAATTTTAACTCGACTTTATTATTAGCTAGCCTCTCGACCGACACGGCAGTATATGAACAATATTGTGCATGTATTGCGTATGTCGTATCAAAGTCAGCAGCGATATTCGAGTAGGCAAAAAACGTTTTTAGCGAGCGCAAAGGATTATCTAATATATAAAAATGAATCGCTTAATGTGTTGGTAAGCGCATCACGCGTGAACGGCTGGACCGATTTCGCTAATTCTTTTTTTATTGTGTTTGTTATTGTTAGGAGAAGGTTCTTATGAAAGAAAAAATTAAGAAAATGCGCGGAAAATTAGAAAATTTAAGAAATATTAACCACCATATTAAATTATTTCTAATGTAACCGCTTTCTACAATTCAAACTTTTTTGATGTAACCTTATGGCGTTTGACATAACATTGACAGAATGCGTGCTGCCAATTTCGTCAAAGAGGATGTAAAAAAACTGAAGACAGGACAACGTCTGTCGGGTCCGCTAGTGTTTAAAATAAAGCCGACGTCAGCAGCCGCGCACACCGCGCGAAACAGTTGCACAATCCGACACAGTTCCTCTTTTATTCATATTCGAGCGACATACCGCAACAGTTGGAATTCAGAACATACACGCAACTTTATATTACTTTTAGAGAAAAATATAACGTACCGAGAAAAGCATCCGTCGATTTCACCACTCCATAATTGGCAGAAAACAAATGTGACTTCAAATTCTATTAATATCAATCCTCAAGTTTCGATGTAGGTATGGAAGGGTGTTTGTTATTCAATCGCGCCGCAAAGACCAAACCGATTTGGCTGAAATTTGGGACAGAGATAGATTATTTCCACCCTTCTATCTATGGTAAGCTATCATAACTCAGTTGCTAAAAACCTCAGTTATATGAAATAAAAATTACAAATGACACGGCGAGGCTCGGAATGGCATTATAATATAAACACCAGCAACAAAGTAGGAAGCTACAGCATTTAAAAATTGCGTCACATTCAAGGAATATCCTCTAAGGCAGGAAAGACGGGACGAGGAAATCCCGATAAACTCTTATCTGCAGTAAGTGGGTACCTTCTCACTTCGCACGCGCCTCACAGATAACGGCCGCTTGAAATGTTACTACGCGTAATACGAGCATCGCACTTACTTCCTACATCCATGTTTTATTTGTGTTTATTGTAAAATGGCGTTCTTGCTGCATCAATGCATTTTAGTTACTATGTTTTAATTTGCATATGGTTTATTAAAAGCTACTCATAAAGTCGTAAGAATGCATATTTTATAAGTTCCTAGATGAGAATATTCACATAAAGCTTTGATAATGTTCGGCGCACGTACTGGGGTCGCACCGCATCGCGCGCCAGCAGGAAACACTCCTTTGGCCACAAGTTTTAACTAAACCTGCGTCAAAGTTGCACCACGCCAAATAATAAATTATACCTACTACGTTTTAACACACGCAATACTCCAAAACCAAATTGAAAAGTTTGAAAATCTGTATGAACTGAGACAAAGGTACAACTTCTGTTTTATATGTAGGTCTGTTGTAGGGTATATCAACTAGCGCCACAAAATACTAACACTATATTTGACTGAGGTCCAGTAATTGCCTCTTTCATCTGCTTTAGCTAAGCGCGCTCAAGAATGTACTGGTTTCTGGCAAGTAGTTACATTAATATTGCTTATTACTAGTGGTTCGCCCCGAACTGAGACCTCGCGATATCCCATAATTCCCAAAAGTTTTAATTATATATTGTAATAATTAACTTTTAACATTAGACACAATAAAAAAAATAATAGTTGACATAAAACTGTTTTACTGACACAGCGCCATCTATAGTGAAGCATTATAGTGAAGCTATTAGCTTCACAATAATGCTAATAGAATGGCGCATTAAAATTAAATAATTTCGTTTCTTTATACCATTTATCTAATTTAGTATTTGTTGTTCAAGTACAGGATTATAACTGAATTTTCAACCAAGTTTCACGTTCTAATATTCAGTAATTCAGAAGTTATAGGGCTCTGACAGACATTTAGACGGACACACTTCTCTGTCTAGTAGGCAAGCGCCCTAGTTGACTCAAAGAACTCGCTTCGCTCGTTCAATAATTATTAGATACAGTTGCGTTCTCTTTTATGCGCTATTAATGTGCGTCAAGTTGGAAAGATTGTACACACATAGGTTGTGAGAGTGTGTGGGTCAATAGTACACGTGGGCTGCTACGGCCTACGGCTGTCGCGTCACTGCTCCACAAATCAAAGCTACATATTTCACAGCTCTTGCACAAATGCCGCTACGCTCAAATTACTTGAAGTATCTGTGCCGACCTCATAATTAACTACACAATACCGACGGAACCGTACAGGTAATACACGAGCGAGCCGCTTTACATATTCAGAGCGCATCTCGGCAAGATTTATGTTATTACGACGCCATATATTTATCGCCCTCGTTTGATAGTCGGATACTAGTCGAACGCCGCGCCGTAGCGTCCGCTACGCCGCGTAGAGCTTCGCTGACGGTGGCGGATAAATTCTTGCAACACACGAAAAGAACGCTGTGATGTGGCCATGGATTATACTACAACTTGAAGAAGAAACGAGAGCTTCTGATCTTGATATTGAAACGTAGAAAAAAAAGAAATTTCATATATTATACGAAAAGCCATTGTCATCTCGCTCAATACACCTTATAATCTCTTTTTTCTATACCAATTAACATTAAGCCTTAGCTCTATGGAAGGCCCGCACCCGGGCCCCTCGAGAGGCCCCGGCCCCGCTCCACGCGATGACTCCGTCATAGAGCCTTTGATCCCGCCCTTAATTGACAACACTTCGCTTCACGACTGACAGGTTTTTTGTCTGGGGCTTTGTTATTTTTATCACGAAAAGTATCGAGGGATATAGGGGCTGTTGACTTTGTAATAAATCTTAGATGTAGTCAAATGCTACACGAATGAGCTGTCGATCCTTTAACAACGAGTATGTAGGTCATCAAGCGACTAGAAAATACTTGTATCTTTTATACTTGGTTCTAAGACCATCATTTTTTTACACAACATCGCATAAAAGTTTAACCAATTGCCGCCTCTAAATACTCACGTATTTGATGGCCTCACTTTCTGAATGGCCAAACTTGGGTATACACGTATGTTGGATAAGGTAACTACCAGCTCTCCGGTGACTAGTGGACTCCGCAAACGGGATGACGGATAGAGTCTCTTGATATCGCTCCTATTTAAAAATTAAAAAATGAGACTTATTTTGACATCTTTTAGTCTCTGTTGAAGCATTTTTCCCAGCCTCCTTAATTGCCAACAATTATGATAATATACGCAGCGTGGCGGCGGCTGCTCAGTGGCTGTTCAGAGCGGCTCACAGCGCTCTTCGCGAGTGGCTGCTAGTCGCTGCTAGTCGCTGCTAGTCGCTGCTAGTCGCTGCTAGTCGCTGCTAGTCGCTGCTAGTCGCCACTCGGCCCACATCGCGCTGCGACGGTTTAATTTCCCAAGGGCTAAAAAGTAGGCGCACGATGATTTTTTACTGCTATTAGAAAAAAGACAAAAAGTCTCGCTATTATTCTGTTAGAAACACGATGTCTATTGTAATCATACTTATTTCGTAGCAAAAAAGAAGATAAAAGATTTCATTATGAGTTAACAAACAAGAATATTACGCAGTATAGATAGTGCAAAGGAGAGTTTAGTTCTAGTTTTTATTTTTTTCTCAGTTGGAAAATATCAGAACTATATTACGCATGTTTAATTAAGGGTTTAAAAACTTGAGTTATCTGAGCGAGGTTTTTAAACACAACTTTTAGTATTCCCTCAAACTAACCATAAAGTTTGTCAGTAAAGCTAGAAGTATAACAGGTAGAATTTAAATATGCAAAAGACGTGCTTAGCGATAGTAGAGGCAATTTCTCGGAATAAAACCAGTACAGCTAAACCAATTTCGTACGTAAGACCTGCATCGTCTGTTTGGAGTGTAGTTATCTGACTGACTACGAAGTTTGTGTGGAGCCAGCAGCGCCGCGCGTGATATATCGCCGGGACGGGATCGACGCTGCGACTCCCCTTGCACAACATACACCGGAGCCGCCGTAATTGATTCTTTAGATTCTATTAAAATAAAAGTTATAGTTCGGTTGTATGGGTGCTCGGAGCGTTCGGCTGAGACTTCTTTTATATTATCTTCCTAATTTCTTCCTAACAATCCCTTGTCGTGTGAAAAGTTTGATAGTAATTTTCAGCTTTTGAAAGTGAAAGTGAAATTAAAAGGAAGTGTGTCGGTTTGTTTGCTTGTCATGCAGCGGTGGAGCAATAGATTTATTAAAGTCTTAGATATAGGATACTTTTAATCCCTGAAAAACGAAGGACATAGAATTTTTAAAAACCTAACTCCGCGTGGAAGAAGCCGCGGGCAAAAGCTATTAGGGTGAATTAGCTTTAAGAATATTACTGGAAAAGCACAGACGGCGTGATTTATCTATTCCAATTCTTGACAATAAATCGGAGTAATATGAACTAGGGATACTCGTAATGTGGTAAAGGAAAGCTGTAAAGGTATGATTAAATTCTTCCATCCCGCCCGCCGCCGGACCTTTCCCTTCCACGTCACACGACTCACTTGTTTCCAATACTATTCCATAGTCACGAATAAACTGTATGTGATTATGTATTCGTTTCATTCCTACAAAGGGATAGTTTTCGGAAGAGGGATCTGTAGGGCAGCTCTCCCGACCGTTAGAGATAAGAGGCTGTGTTCTTAGATATCCATCATGGATGTTTCGACCCCTTTTTGTCGCTCGAAATAAATAGAATAACGTAAAAAATAGTACAAGCATAATTTCAAAACATATTAACTAGCGGATGCCCGTAATTTCATCCAAGTTGCAGTAGATTTTTCGGAATGTTTTGTATTTTCTTTTACGCGATCTTTATTCTAGCACTTCGCAGCTGCAACGGCCATCGCTCCTGCCACTCGCATGGTCTGTCTATTGCCACTCCAGGAGCTATATCTGTCATGGAACTGTACGATTTAGTATGTAGAGCACGTGTCGCTAACTAGAATAGAATCGAAGCTAAGCTCGTTGCAGTTTTAAACCCAATCCCCGCACGCGGCATCAATCGGAGCAATTAGAGTGAAAACGAGGCGAGCGGCTCGCATTCAGTGTGTGAAGCGAGCCGCGTGATGCGTGTTGCGACAACCAGGATAACTGCATCTCTCTTTACTGGCGAGTCCGCCATAATTATGTGGATAAGTATGTGACATGCAGCATTTCTTTTGTATCTACTGACAGCGCATCGAGTCCTAAAACGTAGACTTGGAGTTCCAAGGTGCCGGAGTGGCGACCTCGTCCCTCAGTCGACTTGCACTTTGTTAGTTAAGGAATTTAGACTTTGTTAGTAAAGAAGCTCTTTGCTAGTAGATTGTATCATAAACTGTATAGTTTAATACTTAAGTATTTGTAAAAATGAATAAATTGTTTTTCTTACACTTAGCATGTTAGTCATCCGTACACTTTCGACATCTAGACATTGTATATTATAAACGTTGACGTCTAAACATTTTATTTTATTTTTAAACAGTAAAATTTCTAGCGCTAAAAAAACGCTTTGAAAGAAAACTCTACAAATAAAATGCTCCATTTCTTTTGTTTTTCATAATGCAGTAGGTACATACTCTAATCCTTTTTAACCGAATTCCTCCAACATAAATCACTCAAAGCGCAATAATTCGTCGCAAACGACGCGAATATTAGGTTGAGTCCGTTCAGCGGCGCGGGTGATGCGTGCAGGGGGGGAGGGGGGAGGGCAGGGGAGGGGAGGGGGGGGACACGGCGGGTAGGGAATGTTCGCAAACTTTGCAAATTGAAATAAATCATAATCACTAGCGACTGTCACCGGACACCGACTCACTGCAGTCCACTTAACTCATGCAATATCCTTTCTATCCTTACTAATATTATAAATGTGAAAATGTGTTTATTTCGTCCTTCAATGGGTATAGTTGAGGACCGGGAGAGTGACATAGGCTCCTTTTTATCCTGGAAAATCAAAGAGTTCTCGCGGAATTTTAAGCCATTAACTAGTAATATAGATTTAATCTTCTCTCACCCAATTCATTTGTAGTGGAGAAACTAAAAGAGACGTAATTAATTTAAGTTCAAATCTGACTTATTAATAAAGACTACTTTCAGGGGAAAGTAAGTCAAAACTGAAAAAAATTGAAAACGTTTGTTTAAATAGTCATAATAAGAGGCAGGTATTCCCGAATCACACACACTTTGTATATTTGTGTAGATACAGATGAAATGGAGTTTTTGTATAAACAATTTTTTAATTAAACGCGTGAACTAACATTTTGTTATTTCGCTATTCAGACGACAAAATTCGAATTTTATTGCTACTGAAGACTTCAATCGCGTACCAAAATATTTCGACAAATAGACGATTTAGGCAATTTCTAGCTCACAAATATATTAAACTAGCTTTAACCCGCGGCTTCGCTCACGTTAGGTTAAATTTTTTAAACTCCTATTTTACCTCCTTCGGGGTTGAATTTTGAAAAATCCTTTCTTAGCGGATGACTACGTCATCATAGCTACCTGTATGCCAATTTTCAGCTCGATCGGTCCAGTGGTTAGAGCTGTGCGTTGATAGATCAATCAGTCAGTCAGTCAGTCACCTTTGCCTTTTATATATTTAGATAAGTATTAGTAGCTTTTGCCTGCGACTTCCGTAACTAACAGTTGTAATTAAAATAATTTCGCAAAGTGTATTTATTTTTAACTAATCTATAACTGTAAATTTATATTTTATATAGGTATATTTTGCAATTTGTGAAAAGTAAAGCACCACCACAGAGTAAAGATAGCTTACACTCTGCCGCAAGAGAATCAGAAGACCTGTACCTGTATACTCGGAGAACGTTATTGAATCGCAGGAAGCGGCTTATCGGCGACCCTTCCCGTATGGATGGCATAAAAACGCCGATAAATGATGTCGTCTGTTGTTTAGAGCGGTCCCGGCCGGCCCCGGCCGATGCGCATCAAATTCTACGAGGCTCTCAATAACGGCCCCCGGGGCCCGCGGGTCCCCGGGCCCCCACGTCAGCTAAAATATCTCATATTTATTATTTGGCCCGTCCTTTGCAAATAATATTACTCACAATAAGCGCAACGCCCGCTGATTAAAACCAGACACAGATCTTATTTGTTCGTGCTAAGAATGGCGTAAACGTTCATTATTATAAACCTAAATAAAACGGGTATGCAACGTGTTTGTTGGTTTGAGCTTGAATCACGCTGCAACCTAGAGAGTGGCATGTGACTTTTCATTTCGGGAAAATAACGGGTTTCCGTGGGCTTTTAAACCTAGTTCCACGAAAACAAAATTGATGACTAAAGTTATCGTATAAAAGTGGCTCAAGTTAAATAATTAAGTTTAATTAATTCATTTAAGCAACTCTAGACTAGGTTTAAAAAAGTTCTTTTATTCCTTCTTTCTATGTTCGCGTTGAAAGAAAATTTGCTTTGACAAAATTTGGCTTTTGTTACCGAACGTTATTACGAGCTACGGTCAAAATATTAACTACGACTCTACTTTGTAATATTGTGTGACATAAACTCAATATTATATACATATTTCCTTTTAAATAAATAATTAAAACAATATTTACGTACACTATCAGCCAGAATCAGCCGTAATCACAAGTGCGGCGATCCGTAGAGTCGCGAATTTGAAGGGGCAACGAGCGCATCGCAGTACAAGAACTGACAGTCATCGGGGCCGTCCACTCGATGGACCGAGGCCCACGGACGTCCTAACTCGTGGCGGGGGACAGGCGACAGCTATCAGGTGACGAAAAAATACAATAGTTTTATTCAAATATTTTAGAAGAATCGCGTTCTCTTTCTTTCATAATATGCCATCACTGCACGCTGCGGGTGATCCTGCTTTCGGCGGTTCTGCGTAAACTAAGTTATTTAATTACATGCAGCTGCATATTACAAGGGAGACCGCGACAAAGGTCGCGGTGACACTTACTACTGAAGCACTGCTTCATAACGAAGGAAGTTAGAATTTCATTAAAACTTAGCCCGTTCATAATAAAAGTCAGACTGGACCCGGAGCTACGAATTCTAATGAATTATGTACGCATTAAACATAAACATAATAGTATAAAACCTTTCGATATTGTCTATTATAAAATATTTTTTAACGTTTTATTTTGAGATTGATGAAGGTTCTGAAGTAAGTCGAAATCGACTAATAAATGTAAAAGTGTGTTTGTTTTTCCTTTAATCACGCCGCAACAGCAGAGCTACGAATTGGCGTGTTTTTCGCAAAGGTGTATAGGAGCACCTAATACCTATAGTTAAAGTGCTGGAAAGTTACACAGGCTACACATTATTCCGGAAAACAAAACCGTGGAATTTTAAAACAACGAACTCTAGTAATGGAAGGTCGACTCTTGACAAGTTAGTGCAGCAGCGTTCCGGTGCGGTGCGCTTCCGAGCGCCGAAACCGCGTCGCCGCCGCATCGATAACACACGAAACGACGTACGTGTGAAGCTAAGTCATAATTTATGAAAATGCGTCAAGTTTCGCGAACGTCTCAGCCCCGGGCGACGGGTAACGGATATAGCAATCTCGCACGGCAGTGGAACGAGCGACAAGTGTGCGATTTATCATCCTCGTGAACGTTACAGGCCGTTACAGGCCCGTCGCCGCGGCCGTTTCCTCGAACGACGACAACTTTACAATGCTGCCATCAAACGAGCAAAGTAGGGTCCTAAAATCTAGTCTATCACACTAATATTATTATAAAAGCGAAAGTTTGTACATGTGTGTGTACGTGTGTGTATGTTTGTTACTCCTTCACGTCACAACGAGTGAATCGATTTGGCAGAAATTGGAATGGAGATAGCTAATACCCGGGATTAACATATAGGCTACATTTTATCCAGGAAAATTAAAGAGCTCCCGCGGAAATCAAAAAACCTTCATCCACGCGGATAAAGTCGCGGGCATCGTCTATTAAAACATACTTCTTAAACTTATAACCGGAGGATTTTCAAAGCAGCAGTGAATTAGGATCATAGGCAAGCACGTATCAACAAAGACCTCGCCGTTGTTTTCCGCCGGGCGTAGTTATGTGCAAGTCTATCTTAGATAAATAGGCGAAAAAAAAATATAACCCAGCGGATTAGGTACACGTGGTAAAGCTTCAATGGCTGATTTCTTTTATTACATTTTTCCGTTTTGATTTAGACGAACGATAGCGTTAAAATGACACACAGATATAATATGTCTCTGACGTAAAGGTACGTTTTAAGTCAGTGTTAAGTCTGAGCATAGTGAGAGTATGAGTTGGTCTATAGATAGACGCAGCTTAAATTAAAATCTATGCAAAGTCTAAAGTACCTACGCTCTATAGATTTCAAGGACAAGAACACAAATCTATTCGAAAGTAAGTCCGAGCAAAGTACTCGTACACTGTAGCTCTCAGCCTTAGTACGAGTAACTCAAACTCGAGTCCTATTTAAACACCCGCATAACAAATAGTTGTCGGTTATTCAGCGGCGAACAACTACAAGGTCAACTGATGTTTCAGTTCGCTAAACTGCTTTACCAAATTACATACTTTTACTTGCTGTTAAAATGCGAAAGTGTGCCGATTTGTTGTTCTGTCCTAGCACGTAGCAAACGAATTGTTGTGGTTTTACATGGATACAGGGAACTTTTTAAAAACAATGAGGTTCCCGCTGGTTTTTTTCAAACCTGCGCCTACGCGGATGAAGTCGTGGGCAAAACACCTGAACCTAATAGGTAAAAAGCGTACCCACAGTATAAACTCATGGAAGCAAGGAATATGGAATGTGGGTCAACAACTTATAAACGTGAGCTACGAAAATGAAAAAGGAGGGCCGTTTGAAAAGGCACGTATGGAAATGTGAAACATGTACGAATTCAAACAACATGTTTCTAATTACGGTTGCTTCAAAAACTGAGAGGAGAAAATGTATTGATGACAAGCATATTTTTAACATTCTAAATAAGTGTAAAGTTCGTTTTCGGAGTAGGTATCTACTTATGAATTGAACTGGTAATATTTATCTAGACCCCGAAAGTATTTAAATAAGACATTCTGCTTCCTCGATTCATGGATTTAATGATCTATAGATATCAGCTTTGCGCTATAATAAATATAACAATATGTAAGGTCAGTCATTATAATGAAGTCAATGAAACAAAGTCCCGCGGAAGTGAAGACAGTCCTCTAAGCAGCTTACAAGTTAAGCTCTAAAGTATCCATCCGACCCATTTTGCCCCGGTATGCGTCGCCCCGGCCCGCTTTGCCCCGGCGGCTCGTTTGATTTCCCCGGGGCTGAAATCTCTGCCTGCGCTGTTTTAAAGACTATTCTAATAATAGCATTATTTCGCAATTACGGCGCAAATTGGATGCGAAGAGCGATGCGAGCGGCTATAATAAGGAATCAAAATACATAACAATAATGATGCCCATGAAAAGCGGATAGCGCATCATCACATCCATAGATAAGCAGAAAAATACACAAAAATAGTTTGTCCCTACTCTCTGTCACATCATACACACACACCTCCATATGTGTGTACACTGTACACATGCACCTCTATACGTGTGTATATACATACCCATGAACAAAGGTACAGCAAAAGCCATCACCATCGCATCATCATCATAGAAATCCATCACCACGCTGGTCAAGTGTGAATTGACAGATTTCACCTATGTTTTAGAACACACTCAGGTCTCTTTAAGTTGATGTCCTTCAGCGTTAAAGCAAATAAAAATTAGCTGCTTCAAACTCAGGGATTTTGGATTCGAATTTGAACTTTCGTGTATTTTATTTATTCACAAATACTAATAAAAGTGCTTTCGAATCGTCAAATGAATCTACCACTGGTTCGGAATGCCGTTAAATCGCCAATAGTTCTTTATCATCCTGTATCATTATTTGAGTTTAATAAATTAAATTGCTTAGTTAAATATTTTTTCAAAAGTAAAATACGAGTAAAAGTAGGTTAGTTAGAACTAAATTTTTTGTACGAGTAGGTACAACCGAGATATGAAATTTACACGAAACTTGTACTTAAATGTAGAGTGAATTAAACTCGTGTTTAGGCTTTAGAAGCGTTTCAGCTTCATTGTTCGCTGTAGGCACTCCGGCGGAGTGAAATTGTTTACCGACATAGTTACACTTCAGGCGCTTAGTGCTAACTTTAGGGACAAACCTTCCAAAACCACTTGTAGACCCACTCAATTAAATGTTTTATGAAAATATTTGCCAAGTCTGTGGAACCCATATCGGACTCTACATGGGCTGTGGCCGCTGTGGGTTATGGAGATTAATGCCATTTAGACCATAGTTGACACAAGTAAAATTTAATCAACATAATTATTGCTTATTAACCGCCTTCGTCCATGTGGACACTATCTGTAGTATCTTCTATGCACTTACTGCAATCCCCAGTCTCTCAGTCCATAAAGTTCTGTAGTGTAGGTTACCTGGGAGAGATCACTGGTCAGTGGTCATCTCTTGTAACACATTGTAGGTTTACTTATATTTCTTTGTCATGTATGCAATAAAGATGTTCAAATAACAATAAGAAAGGGATATGATGTGAAAGTGATTATCTTCGCGACGGTATTTTATCATTTTGAAACACGAGTTGAAAACATTTCCATTTTTCAAGCAAACGTTAATTTTCGCTGTTCCACCGTTGAGAAGTAATGACGCCGCACTCGGTTAAAATGCGACGATTACCTACATTTGCGAAATTAATGTCGCGAAATTATTCTCACCATGAAATAGTGCGGTACCCATGCGATTTTAAGATCTTCGTCGCTTTTATAGCATAATTTTAAAAGAATTGGTTTTGAAAGAAATTAAAAAATGTGTCAACACGCCAGTAGTTTATAGTAGTATTTGTGGGGTAAAGAAATCAATGAATCTCAAGGTTCTCGAAATAATCAATCTCAAATATAATATACACTTTTGTTTTAAAAAGAGCGATTGGCGAGTTTCTTACTGACTCTTCTCAGTCGAACCATGTTTCCTGGTAGAATCTTTAATTAATATAAGAGTCATATGTAGACCTACATAACTACATGAAATAAATTGAAGCAGTTTTATACGAATAAAACGCGATAGTTAGAGGCATTTTCGCGACTTTCGAATTGGCTTTAGGTCAGAAGAACCCAACGTTCTCGTAACATAATCACGATATACGCGCTGCGCCGCCTCATAATACGGCTCATTTGCAGCTAACAGCTCCTCGCGGGAAATCAGCTCACACACGCGCACGAGCATGCACACACGCACGCACACGCCGGTATTTGTGGGGTAATGAAAGTGAACGGTTGAGAGAACAAACGTTTTAGAATAAACATTATTAGGAAGAGATATTGAGTGGAAAGGATCCTATTAATATTATAAATACAAAGGTGCGGACTGAAAGGTCGCAGGTTCGAGCCCCATCCGTTGCGCGGCGTCGGGTACTCCGTCCGATATCATATTGAATTTTTTTGTCAACAAATTGTCAATACCAGCCAAGAGTGAGTGAGTGGATGGGTGAGTGAGTATAGAGAGGGCAGCTATTTTTTGTGCCCTATAATATCTCCTGCGTAGTTAGTTACATAGTCACCTCCTCCGTTGAGATTTTCCACCGCGGCCGAAGTTCGAAAGGATGTGTGTTTGTACGTAATTACTACTTCAGTTAACTGTGATAATATCAGGATAATAAATTATTGCAGTATGTCGTAGGTACGTTACATTCAGTAGAAGGGAACGAGCTCGCGGGTCAGTGGCTGCGATAATCCGTTTGTGCGTCCGCCCGACTAATAGCCGGGGATGAAAAACGATGACGTCAGTCGCGAGCGCCGCCGCGCGCGCTGCCGGAGAACTCGTCACAAACATGCCTGTCAACTGACAGTGTCGATGCATATATGCTTCACTTGTCAATACTACGAAGAGTTTCGGTTTGTTTAATGAGAACCTCCTCTTGCCTTTGAAGTTGGTCAAAATATTGATTTGTTTTGCATGCGTGCACCAAACAATGTAGGTACCTCTTGTTCTTGAGTTTGTCCCCCGTAAATCTGGATGAAATAATAATATTTAATAACATAACGTTTATATCAAATTAAATGTAATTCTCTATTTTAAATAATAGCAGTAATAATTGAAATTTGTTATCCATGTTAGTAGTTACATTTTTTCCTTATGCTAATAATTGCCAATGATCATGATATTACCAAGTCTGTACGATATATTTATTTTTGAAATATATAATTTGTGAAATTATTTTGGCACCGCTTCAAATACAAAAGGGTAATCCTGTGGGCACCTAATATCGGATGAAGTTGTGAATATATTGTTAATACATCAAGCAGGCATTAAGTAGGTATAATTGCCTAAGTTGCTTAAATTGTTTTTGTAACATGTAAGTAGCTCCTACCTAAAATATAGATTTAGTTAATAGCTTGCCAGATATATCACTTTTTGAATTGGGTAACCTTCAAACCCCCAAACAAAACTAGAAACTTGTCTTGAAAGTTATCACTAATAAATAATTTTAAATAAGGTCCATTAAAAAGGCAGAAGGGTGAAAGGAGACTTATTACTTATCACAGGTCATGATAGATGGGTGCGGCGCGGCGACACGCACCGACAATGATTAACGCCGATGGGTGAGCGATGGGTGAGCGATGGGTGAGCGATGGGTGAGCAGTGTTTGGGTGACAGCAGGTAACGCCGAGATTGGATGATAAGATGGATCTTAATATTCATGATATTGATGTGAGTTTAATCGAAGAACCGTGTCCTTGCCGTGATCTTGCCTTTTCTTATTACGACAAAAATAGAACCCGGGACGACTACCACTGAAAATGAATTAATATCTTCTCGAGCAAAGTTCATTAATCCTTACTATATTAAAAATACAAAAACGTGTTTATTATTTTGGTTTGTCCTTCAATCACGCAGCAACGAAGCAACGGATCGACGTGAATTTATGCATGGATAGTTGAGGCCTTGCAGACGTGGAGGGTGACATAAGCTTGCTTTTATTCCGGAAAAAGGATTGGATGCCGCGGCATTTTTAATACTTTACTCCGCGCAGACGAACTTGCGGGCAAAAGCTAGTACTATATAAGTCCGTACTAATATTATAGAAGTGAAAGTAACTCTTTCTGTCTGTCTGCCTATCTCTGTCTGTCTACCTTTTCACACCTGAATCGTTGCACCGATTTCGACCAAACGTGCCAAGTGCTCAGGTTCTGGGAAAAATTACCTATCTGATGTTCATCAGATAGGTAATAGTTCAGACGGAGTTGCGGGCATGAGCTAGTAAAGAATAATCTTTGTTTCAAGTTTTAGAAGGACACTAAAACAAGTTGAAATTAATAAAAGTCGCGATAAAATTTTGTATTGTCACCGATATTTAATTAAAATGACTTACATTCAGTTTCAGCGCATTGTTGAAATTAAAAAATTTACAAGTTACTGGTTTCACTGCAGCGCTGCCATTTGTGAAATTGGATAATAAAGTAACAAACTTATTATTTTAAGAACGAAATCTTTGATCTCGGATGCGCGCCAAACTATTTTCACAAACCTACGACGACGACGCCGATCGACCATTTGGTAGTTAATTTTCGCTTTTAGACAGAGAAATGTAGCTGAAATAAATGTCAGGACAAAGAACGAATATTGAATATGTAATTCTTCCGTAAAGTGCTATTTCAAAAGCTCTTTCTTCCGCCCGTGAAATAACTATTACAGACTAAACGACGCCATCTATTTCCCTTAGCTTTGGCCGTAATGCCGACATCTCGTGAACCCGCAGCGTAAATCAATGGAGACTGGAGAGCTCTATACCCTGTCTATATCTAAGATAAGTAGATATGTGAAACTAATATTCTCCATGTTCTCAATAATCACCCACTACGATGATAGAAAACTTTCTGAAAAATAATAACTAGGTAAACCTATAAAGGTAAATCAAGGCTCAAACCATTGGTTTATTTAAAAATCTTTACTGCGTACATAAATACAGAGCTATAGGTATATGAAACATTTTTAAGTACTTCATGAAAAAGTTTAATCAAACAAGTATTATTGAGGTTCACTCGTATTATAAACTTAATATTCCCGTGACAGAACAGCAAATAAGTTAGCAACACGTACAATAATAGAGTCTGCTGTCTGTCAGTCGCTGCCAGTGCGTTCAATGTAAACTTAGATAGATAGATAGATAAAAACTTTATTGCAGAAGAAACAAAAATTAATACAACTTAAAACTAAACATGCAATGGCTAAATGAAGTGCTCGTATCTGTAGGCGTCATAAAGTTGCCTTTCCAAGTGTGCATGAATGCTTAGCGAGGGAGTGTGTGATATACACAATGGGATCGCCCCATTTTCACAGCTTACCCCTTTTTGCCAGCGTTAAGAAGTGCTTACCTGCGAAAATAGTATTATCCTATTCAACCATCGCACAATCCCTCGCACATCCCCCGTGGAAAGCAGCCTAAAGTTCTTACATTTAGCGTATACTCATCCGTTATCTGCGAAGTTATAATAAGATGTCACAAACAATACGAGTACTATAACAGTGGCAGTGTAGCAACGAGGACTGTCGGAGAGGTTGTGTTGAACAATGGGCGTAATGTTCCGAGAGAATTTATATTTGAAGCGCAGGCTTGTAGCGGAATTTAAAATTAAGCATAATGAATGTGTATTTGAATAAAATTTGTTTCTACTTATAATTTCTCAAAGTTTAGGTATCAATACAGCAGAGCTGCTTACCTCTATCTAGTTACTTGAAACCGTCATTACTTGTAAAACGGTAAGTAATTCTGTAATGTGGTACATACCGTAATGAACCTAAATCCTTTGTGGAGTATTTGATTTTGTAACATGATACCGAAAGATAGTTGTATATAACAAAAACTTTATTTTTAAGTCAAAGTTATTATCTGAGCATTGGATTTGCACACAAAACAGTTACATAATATGTACCTATTTCATTATGTTCAAGAGTTAATAACAAAAAATTAGGTTATTATAAAAGTGTTAAACAAATCGAATAAATCTATTAGTATACTTAAGTAAATAAATAAAGCAAATATCATCGTTAAAATGCTTGTAATGTTTTGACCTGATAAAACCCCCAAATGCCGCACAGTTTCACTCCAAAAGCAATAATGCGCGAAATGCAGGCTTACGTGTATTACGGTGACATGCAAACGCAATATTGGCCGAAACGTGCAATGTGCAATCCCGCCCGGCGCGGCGTTATGAACTCTCCGTGACTCACCAATTCCTCCAATCCATCGACAGTAATGTTTTAGCAGAGCCATTTAATGTATTAATGTCCAGTGTTAACAGATATAACGAAATAATAAATCATAAATCCTTTTCACCACAAGGTCGTAAAAGAGCACACCACTACACACACAGAAGTGGGAGTCATCCGTCCTAAACTAATCACGCCTTAAGAGATCTGATTTCTTAAAACGCTGAAACCCTACCTAAAGCCGTCTCCATCCGCCCCTTATAACAGCCCCTGACCTCACATCTAATCAATTTAACCACAACACGTCAGATAAAACCACCATCTGCACGTGTGGGTAATTATCAAAAATACAATTTAATCGATTACACTAATCCTAACCTCCTACAATATTTATTCGATTAGGGCGCGATTGCTATCGCAATCCCTTAATCAAACACAACGACCTAGACGCGGGAGAGACTGAATTCGCAACGTCTAACCCGCCTATTTATAGCCGACGGCCACCGCCAGTCCGGCGCCAGACGTGTGCCTACGCCGCACAGCAACAATGTTTTATCAAACTACCTTCCAATAATAAAAGATCAATTGAAATATGACCCTACCTTCAATACATTAAAGTTTATACTTTACTATTTCAATATTTCGTAATCAATTTTAAACATGAGGCTAACAATCGTGTAATAACTTGTTTCATCGAGATAGGTCCGGTTTGGATCGTTTAAGGATGTTCCGAATCCCTGAATAGCTTGTTTCATAATATATTGATAGCAGTCGAGCGTCAACCGGTGACGAAGGAGAAACACGTAAAAGGAAGCGTGAAAATGACGAAGTAAAGTGTGGCTCAAGTGTGGCTTGTCCCCGCCGACCTCGACCCTCGGCGACGGCTGTGGCCGGCAGTGGGCACGGGCGGGTGGGTAGGTATGTGTAATCGGTATAAGTATAAGTCGTCGGGGAAAGGTCTATTGTTAGGGTTCCAGACCCAAAGGGTGCCAACGGGACCCTGTTATTAAGCCTTCGCTGTCTGTCCGTCTGTCTGTCAGCGGGCTTTATCTCATGAACCAATAGGTAGCCGGTAGATACTTGAAATTTTCTTATTATTAATTTACTAGCTGATGCCCGCGACTTCGTCCGCGTGGATTTAGTTTTTTAATTCCCGCGGGGAGGCTGCTTAGCAGCTGAATAACAAATTCCCGTCACGCTTAAAGCTGTATAAAAAAGCTGCATAAGGGCTGTATACGGCCGTATACAGCTCTTATACCTCTTAAATGGGCACAAATTATACAGCCTTAAGTTCAAATAGCTGCTTAAGAGCTGTATAGCAGCAAAATAACAGTGTTATAAAGGGTAACGACAGTACTATGCGCTGAATAACGACTGAGTAAAAGATAACAAGTTACTCTTTATTCAGTTAAAATTACGTCATGTGACACATGACGTAAAAGTGAAGTAGCAAACTTTAATCTAGCAAATTATAACCTTGTAGCTTAAACACAATTTCGTGGAGTGAATTGAATACGTGGCTATATATATTCAAAGTTCCCTGATTAGTAAGAAAAATGATTGGGAATGTAATTTTACTGACATTATACATATATATTACCTAAGAAAATTTAAGTGCGCCACGAAAATATTCGGTTTTTAATTAGTTTCGTGATATAAATAAGCCGTGATGAAAACTTGAATAAACAATTTTTAGTGCTTTGAAAAGAATTATAAGATAAAAAGTTATTATTATGATATACGGAAGTAAAAACTAATGCAATCCATTCCTAATTCATACACAAAAATCATAAAAGTTGAAAAATGAATCAGTATATTTATGTGAGGTTATACAATAAAATGGTGGATTCATGTTATAGTTACAGAGCTGGTGATGCATTTTAAAAGCCTATATGAGAAAAAGCCTATATAAAAAAAGAGTGTTCGTCCGAAAAAAAGTAAATAAAAACGGATCTTTATAAGTTTGTCTGGTGTAAGAACTGCGTAATATTAGTACGTAAAGATGAAACCGACAAAATACATCATATACGATCTAGCAAGGATATAGAGAGATTGGTGAATCTAGCCACCACTAAATGAAGTTAGGTTATATTTACTAACAATCGACAACCCTCATAATGCACTAAATGGAATGATTTCGTGGACAACGGAGAAGTAACAAACCCTTCGGAGAAGTAACAAACAACTTGTGTACTCTGGATGTAAACATAAGTCTCAAGAACTTTAATTGCAATAGCAGACTTGGGCCTGGAATACATAATAAAGAACAGCTCGAACCAAATTCATATTGTCGTTGTTACTGAAGCTAACATAAGGGTCACAAACTCAAAATTGTTTCAAAGATGACTACAAGATGTTTTCGCAGCTACTGAATCACCGATGAAGTGATGGTGTAATCCCATTGTAATCCTCTATGTGCATAAAAGTGTATTGTTCTACAGGTTAACAGTGAATACAAGCTACTCTGAATCAGTTATTGGTGAAATTGTCACAAGTTTCAATTAAGTATAAATTAAGTGTTTGTGCATTGTACTGACCTCTGAATACTAACCAAGTATGTTTCATACAGGAACTTAAACAAATAATCTCTCAATTTTCAGGTAAAAGTAATCTTGTAATTAGTGGTGATATGAATATAAACATAATGTTAAACGATCCCAGTGTAAATTTATACTTAAATTCTATGAGTGAAGTAGGTATTGACTGTGGTATAAGGCAGTATACACGGATAGAACCTAAAGGGGATAGGATAACTAAAAGTTGTATTGATCACATATTCATACGATGTGTGGACAATCCCAGCCAACATAGCTTATGTATACAAACAGCAGTTATAAACAATCCTATAGCAAACCACTATTTTACCAGTTTTATGATTATCCACAACTTGTTACAAACCTGTATAAGTAAGTATTGTACTAAAATAAATCATAAAAAATTGCTAGAAGAATTATATAATGTTGACTGGGGACAGGGGTTATATTGTATGAAAATCCTAATGATGTCATGAAGTTTATTTTCAATAAATATAATTATTTACTAAGCAAATGTCAATATGTGGCTAAAATAAATACAGGGAGAAGGTAGGCATGTTTATGGATAAACAATAAAGCCTTTAAAATGTGTATTAGGAGAGATAAACTATTTAAAATATGGAACGATGATGAAAGTAATATGGAAAATAGAATATTGTATGATATATATAGAAATAAAACAAACAAGTATATTAATTATTTAAAAAATATATTCAAACTCAAATAACAAGTAACTTTAAAACTCAAAAAAAGTATAGGAAATTGTGAATAAACTGTGTGGGAAGCTTAGAAAATCCATAGAAGATATTCTAACTAATAGATTAAAGATTCTAAATTGAAAGAATCAGTTATGGGCTGAGTAGCTATGGCAGAACCTTTCAAAACTATATATACAGGATATTTACAAAATACAAATAAGATTATTAAAGGTAATCGTTCCCAACATGTTAAATTACTGTACAAAGATGATGGAGGGATTGTTTAAATATTGTAATGTTTTCAATCAATCCATCAAATCAATTTCTTTATTGCGAATTTGGGTAATATACAGGTGTTTACAAGTAAAATAAATGGACAACCAAACTCTGCTTAAATACAGCATGCAACATTAAAAATTAGCTTAAAATCTATTTCATTACATTACTATTATTATTACAATACATTATTATAATTTATTTAAGTTAGAAGCTTTGTGTTTACATTGCAATATTATTTAAATGTCTAATATAAAATTTCTTATTAAAATGTCAAAAGTTCATAATTAAAATTTTTCCATAAGGTAATCACTGGTTTTATAGTATGTCCTGTCAATCAAAAATTTAAGCCTTTTTTTAAAAAGTGGTATTTCTTGTGTTTCTATAATATGTCTAGGCAAATGTTTATAAAAGGGGCCCAGTGCAGAAGAAACTCTTAGAAAAATGTGCACAACAACTGGGTGGTGGACGCAGTTCAATTAGGTACATGCCTTTTGCTGTGACGATTTTGAAATAAATTCAAGTTACTTTTGACAAATATGACAGTTTCATATATATACAGACATGGCATTGTAAGAATATTATATTGTTTAAAATAGGGTTTACAACTATCAGTCGATTTTAATTTAAATATTGCCCTTAAGCATTTTTTTTTGTACCTTTAATACAGCCTCTTTTTAAGTGGAATTACCCCAGAATAAAATACAATATCTCAACAGCGAGGCAACATAGCCATGGTAAACAGTCAGTAACGCTGACACATTTACTGTTTTCCCCAACATATAAAGTGTGTAGGAGAATTGATTTAACTTTGTGCAAATATGACTCAAGTGTTCTTTCCAATTTAGAGTAGAATTAATATTCAGACCTAAGAATTTTGTTACATTCATAATTTACATCTAAAGCAAATGATGCATTTTCTCTGAGCTTAAAAGTCATTAAGTTCGTTTTGTCTAAGTTAATTATGAGTTGGTTGCGATTCAGCCAGTGTAGATAATAAAATTAAACTGTCAGTCATGTATGAAGAGTGGGAGCATGTGAGCTCACTAACAAAATACAGTAGATCGGAATACTTAAGACAACTTAAAAACTTGCCAATTACAGCAGTACCTCTGGGAAAAATGACTTGGGAATACATGCTTCCTTTACTGCTCAATGAACTGCCAGCTGATTTATTATTTATTTATACAATAAGATACAAAAAAAAAAGAACTATCACAAACTTTATGATTAAATAAGGGTGATTTTGAAAATAATTTATATATACATATTATATTACATAATTAGAACATAATATTATATATTTAAAGATATTATTTGCTAGAATTAATTTATTTGTGTTTTTTTATGAATTAAAATGTAAAAGTATACTATGTCTGCGCAAAAACCCTGCGTGGTTTATGTGGAGGCTTTCACAAGAACCTTGTAACAATTTCTCCTTTATGTTTGGATAATAAAGATTAAAAAAAGGTATCTTTTTGGCTTTTTATGATCATTTTACTTAACTTCATAAAAAATCTTTTGAAAAAAAACCTACTTCTTACTTGTCCCTGCTCTCTTTCTCTCTTCCCTCCAAAACGCTACTAATGTAGTCTATACTTGGTACCTGTGGTACCTACTTATTAACAATCCACAATTCCAAAATCCCCGCAATTTATGTGAGCAATATCAGGGTTCAGGAGCTTGAACCTAGAGCTCCATGATGTAGTCTATGCTTGATACATAAGTACAATATCAATTCGAAACTGACAGTTTAGGTGGGCACTACCCAGCAGCATCAGGATTGAGGAGCCAGGACCTAGTTCTCCTTGATGTAGTCTATGCTTGATACATACAATAACAGTTCGTAATCTATCATGGTGGTAGACGAGGTTCTTGATGTTTCTTAGGGTATAATTATCACTATTAATAACGTCTGCCATGTGTGCTGATCATATAGAAATTTTGCTCGCCAGCTCCCTAACTATTAAACAGCTACGTGAATAGTTAAAACTCTGATATTCTGCCAAAGGCTGTCTAATAGTTCACACGTGCCCCCTTAATATACGCTTAGAGGTTCAAATAGGTCTAAAAGTGAATACTTACGCAGCTATCTGTGCTACTTGGGAGCCTATGTCACTCTCCGGCCCGTAAATTACCCCTATGCAAAAAATCACAGCAAGCCGTTGCTCTGTTGCTGCGTGATTGAAGGACAAACCAACAAACCAACAAACCAACAAACACACTTTCGCATTTATAATATTAGTAGGGATTTCGTATTGCCACTATTACAACAAATAATAAAAATAAAATAAAATAAAAAATAAAGGGAGGCCCCCAAAGAAGAATGATACGTGATTTTTCGGCGTATTTTGTTCGACCTTAACAATCACTGTTACGATGGTAAGGAACCATTCGTGTGTTTTTTACAAAATACTATAAGTACCAATTATTATTATTTTTTTCATATAAAGTACCTATCTGCGTATGTTTACGTAAAGACGGTGACGGTACTCGCCGGGAGGATTGATGTTTTGTTCGCGGACGAACATGCGCGTAACAAATCCTGACGATGATGTTCGCAGAGCGAATGCTGCAGGTGAGTAAGTACCGTCCTCAATTCATACATTAGTCCAGCCCTGTAAGAATAAAAAGGAAAAACTGGCGGGTTCTCGTGTACGTTACATTTAACCCGGTTTACAATCTAGTGAGACATAAATAATGGTAAATAATAAATATCGCGTTCAATTTTTCCGAACAACTCGGTTCTCCGCGCCCGCGCCCGTGCAGCGATACTTCTTATCACGTCGGCCATTACGGCGGCTCACCTGCGCCCGGCCGGCAGCCGGCGCCGCGCCGGAGCCGCGAGCCGCGAGCCGCGAGCCGCGAGCCACGAGCCGCGAGCCGCGCGCCGCATATCATTTACAAACATTTTATTCCGCGGCGCCCGAAGCGGTCACGTCACTAATCTGTACAATTTATCTTAGTCCAGTCATTACGTACATTCAAAAAAGAAAATGAATTTGCGCTTCTAATTTTTTAATATGTTGTAGGGGATACCTAGAAAAGCTTAACTTGAGATTGTCGACCAAGCTTTCCTAGGAGCTTTCGCCGCCATGTTGAAAAAAGGGGTAAATTTGTTTTTCGGCAATAACTCGGCTATCCAATGAGATTTCGAAAATTTTTGTAGGACACTTTTTGTAGCTTTCTTTGTGCTCTACAATAACGCCTGAATCATTTTTAGCGTATCATGCATCGTTATCGAGATATCGATCGATAAAGTCAAAAAAGGACACAATTTTTGTTTTTTGCTTTTTTTTTCTTTGGGTCTTAATAAATATGAAAAATTGTGGAATTCAAACTTGTAGAGCATATTCAGACCTACAATTTCCTTCTTGGATTTTTTTATGTTGGACAAAAATTACGATCTCCAGCGCGCCGCAAAGTCGGTGAATCCACACTCAGCGTCGAGCGAGCTGCTCGCTCGGTTGTGTCTGGATGTCGAATCGAATGGGAAATTGTTCAGGAAATTGATGGATAAAAAATAAGTACATAGAGCAACAAATTAAGGATCACACAATAGTAATTTATTAAACAAATAATTTGTTTGTGCAGTAAAAAATATTATTTTTTTACAATACAAAATAAAGAAAACAAAATAAACGGAAAGAAAAATATTTTTTTCTGCACTCGAGACACGAACGATGGACTTTTTTCATGTCTTTTTTCGCTTGGATGGTCCAGGTTGATGATCTTCGTCCTCCGTAAACTCTTCGAGTTGTTGTGTCTGTTGAAACGTTGGAAATGATGCTGATTCGATGAGAGCATCGTCATCATCATCGTTACAGACATCGTCGTCGTCGTCAAGCAAAATGTCGACTCTGGCGACGTTACTGCATGTTTGTCCACTGCAGTGCATGCAAATAACGGAGCAACTGATTCCCGCTTTTCTGCACCCACAGGCGGCCTCACAATTTCCTTTACACTTACAGGAAATGAGCTTTAATAGTTCAGGCGGAGCGGGTTCGGCGGTGCTGGTGATTGGTTCGAGCCCTCGATTGGTCTGTCGCCAACCCCATCTTTGTGGATCCTTGAAAAATCCGAGCCAGGTTTGAACTTGGAGATACGTCCGGAAAATGTGTTGACGCACAGCGCTTTTGGTTGGCGGGAGTAGTGAGAGGTGATTCACTTTATTCGCTGTCATTGATTTTGCGAAGCGATGGAATCGCAAAATATTTATGGACTTCTCGTGCTTATCACCACCATATAGGGCGATAAGGAATTGCTCTCCCGCGCAAGTGAGAACCTCCGGATCGACCTTTTCTTGTTTGAATAATTCCACCGATGACCGTAGCTCTGGATTTTTCTCGAGAGTGTTAATGAACTTCGACTTGCCGATGTTATAGAAAGATGATGACGCTGAGCGTGGATTCACCGACTTTGCGGCGCGCTGGAGATCGTAATTTTTGTCCAACATAAAAAAATCCAAGAAGGAAATCGTAGGTCTGAATATGCTCTACAAGTTTGAATTCCACAATTTTTCATATTTATTAAGACCCAAAGAAAAAAAAAGAAAAAAACAAAAATTGTGTCCTAATTTTTGACTTTATCGATCGATATCTCGATAACGATGCATGATACGCTAAAATGATTCAGGCGTTATTGTAGAGCACAAAGAAAGCTACAAAAAGTGTCCTACAAAATTTTCGAAATCTCATCGGATAGCCGAGTTATTGCCGAAAAACAAATTTTACCCCTTTTTTCAACATGGCGGCGAAAGCTCCTAGGAAAGCTTGGTCGACAATCTCAAGTTAAGCTTTTCTAGGTATCCCCTACAACATATTAAAAAATTAGAAGCGCAAATTCATTTTCTTTTATTTGCCTTTTTTTCGGACGAAATGACTGGACTATCTGTGATAGTTATAAATCTTACTGTACCATTTTTTATTACCAGTACAAGCGAAATCTTTAGCGATTGTAAAATAGTAGCGAATGATTTTTGCACGCGACTTAGTGTAATCAGATTTTTAAATATCTCTCGGAAACTTTTTGTTTTTCCGGGATAAAAAGTAGCCTACATCACTCTGTAAGTCCTCGACTATAAAGCCAATTTACATTATGAAACTATTTTCATACATGTTGAGATTAATTTCGTGCAACTAATTTCAACACACCTGAAAGTTGTTTCAAGTAAAATTTTGTGTCGCGAATCGACAGTATCACTGAGGTCATGGCACCGTCAGCGTCAAAGCTGATGCTAACTTTTAGAATCAAAAAAAGGATGTAGCCACTTAGAAAACTCCTACTGGCAAAGTCGATTTTTAATACGTAAGAATTGTCTCCTCACGTCCATTTGCACGCGTCTGCACGATATAAACGCTTGCACGTCGCGTTTATACAATGAAATTACTTAGTTGCATGAGACTAGTTGGTGTAGAAACGGACGCCACTGTCCACCTTCGACAGCCTGAGCTTGTGGACTGTATGAATTTTCAATTTTGATGTTCCGAAGGGTCAGGGAGCGAATGAAGGGATAGCGGGAACTCCGTGCACTAACCTTGTAAAGTCCCCGGGACTGGAGCCAGGTGCGCACCTCCACTATCGGCCACTCCGGAACGCGTCCGTCGGCGTCAGTTGGGCAGCGAAGTCGTTCACACACACTCTTTTTCGTTGGTTGATTAAAACACGAGGATGGGCGACACAATGGGTGCATGCGCCTCGCGGAGACGAAAAGTTCGAACTGACGGTTTGACGTATGATAACGTCATTCTAGTGCACAGAGGGAAATGGAGGGTAGGTAGGAATTGATATGACATTTAATGTCAATCCAAACAAGAAACCAAAGAGTTCAATCCAAAAATCGTGCGAAACACAAAACTATTTTCTTTTATGAAATTAATGCATGCATTACAATTTACAAAATTAGAAGTTTACATGCGAAATTGTTGATGAAATTAATATCATGATAGTTTCATTTCACGCCACTAATTTGCACTAAGGCAAAAAATTAAGTGAATTCATAACTCGGTTGCGACAAGATTTAAGGACAAACTAACAAACAGTTTTGCGCAGGACCTGTAATATTAGTATGTAGGATTAACTAAATCCAAGAGGAGGTCGATTAGTTCACACGATATGAGGTATTATCATATCATTAGGTACCCTAATCTCCGGCTACCCAGCTGCTAAGAGCTCTTTTTATCAATGGAAGTGACTCAATGACGGTGAGGGGAACATCAGGAGCTTACTTCTATGCGCGTCGTTTTATAAACGAGTCTTATGATGTTAGAAAAAATAATAAACTTCACGAGTACATCAACTACGCGCCCCCGGGTACAGTTACCTGCCCTACTGAGACCTAGTAACTAAGTTATCAAGAGCCAAAAAATATTACAAGTCTATAATGTTCTTCGAAAAGTCATAGAAACTTTCAATAAGTACTTAAACTGGAGATACAAACGAAATAACAATAGCAAGGAGTCTAGACGAACGTGCTCCGAGTCCAACTTAACTCACGAGTGTCGTCTTAACTTTATTGTCTATCACAAGATCAAATTGTAGACCAGTTCAAATGGAATTAGAGTGCAGTATCACCGTCTACGCCGTTTGCCGTTTGTTGAAGTTATATTGCTGTACAGTGGCTCCCCTCGGTGAGCGCATAATGCAATGTTATCGAAAGATTTACCCGCCAAATCATTTCTAGGTCCTTTGTTCCATGTTATTTGAACCCGGCTGTGGCCAAAGCCAAAAGCAATCCTTAATTTAAATATAAATGCGAAAGTTTATTTGTCGGTTTGTTCCTCAATCACGCTGTAACAGGGTTACAAATCGGTCTGATTATAAATATAGCTGAGGATCTGGAGAGTGATATATCTAAATTCCTTTTTATCCCGGAAGAAAGGTAGTATACAATAATAATATATTATATCTTCCGATACAGTTTCGAATTCCGTCCAACTTTCGGTAGCTTGCGTTGTCTAAGTTCACAAAGTGAAATCTCGCTCGGGAAAAAGTTCAATAAGATATAGTTACTTGAAAGTTAAGCGCTTTCCTAGACTACAACACTCGAATCAGCTGCGTATTGCTTCTCTATGATTGAATGTACCTCGTCATTTCTTTAATCATCGGGATCTGTGCCCTGCGACCGTTTGCGACTTTCCACAAAATTCAAGAAACTGGAATCCTATTGAAGTTGTAAACTAGTTAAATATACTCTCGTGCACAAAGTTGTACTCGAACGAAACAAAGTTTTCTAGCGCAGGTGAAGTTAGGGCGGGGACATAGAGCGAGGCGCAGTGTTCAATTTATCAGTCGATAAACTATCAGATAATGATAGGGATTATCCGACGTTGAGCCAGGTCCCCTCCGCGCTCCCCGCCACCCCCCGCCCCACCCCTCCCCGCGCCGGCCGTGCTAATTGATTGACCAAACGTAATCTGAACAATCAGAGAACACTTTACATAACCTAATGTACTAGGTTCACATAAAATTACATAAAGATTTCAGTACAACTAATTAGAACTAAATCTTTCAGCTTTCATGGTGCTCCTTTGATTGGGCGAGTGATGACTTTGTTTCTAGGTCCACAAAGTTTCGAAGACTTCCAATCCTGGGTATGAGCTTTCTCCGTTCCGTTTCCAAATGCTCCGTTTCATGCCAAATCGGGTCATTCGTTGTGGTGTAAAGGACAGTAACAAACACACACAAAACGAACTTTAGCCATTATAACATTAGTGTGATGTGATATGATACCTACTAGAAAATAACTGAGATAGTCATTCAGAAGCAGATTTTACAAATAAGAATAAACAGCTAAGATTGTGGAAAGAATTTCTCATAAAGCCTGCTTCCGCCGTCTCCTCGCCGCAGTAATGTGAAGGCATTCCAAATCTCATCGCTATCGCTAGAAACCCGCAAAGCAACATGTACCTATACGAGTATGAACACTTCATAAGTAATAATATTATGTTGAGGGATAACATAACTTGCCTCGTTTTGTACTGTGCTTTATATATGTATAGCTAAATAAAACAGTTTTTTAATATTCCACAACCGAATACAGGGTAAGATTTTTTTTAGAATAAGAATAACGATTCGAGCAAAACGGGTGGATATCGCCTACTTGCGCTAACAAATTCCTCCTCCAGATCCATCTTGATTGTTGAGGAATACGACGTATTCCTTCTTGCCATAAACGGTATCGTAAAAATAATGGATTGGTTGTGAAAAGTTTTTCATAAACAATATATCAATCCGTGCAGCCATTACAGAACGCATCAGCCGTACTCGCGTACTCGTATCGACAAACTTAGCCAATAAAACTTATCATTGCGACTACTACAACATGTGTGAGCGTCGCGCTCGCAGCCGCCTGCGCGCAGCTCGGCGACTGGCCGCCGTCGCCGGCACACTAACTGCAATAAACTCGCCTTTAAACTTTACCCGCCTCCGAACGACGTCACTAATATCAGCGCGAACGCAACTGTGCCGCGATGGCACCGTGCACGTGCACGTGCAGTACACAGACCGACGTACCTGCGGATTCTGATGAAACAGGCAGTTTTATAAATATTCATAAATGCTATGATTTATGCCGCGACTTACGACTGTGCTGTGCCTTAAGGCTGCTGACAAAATGTAAGTAACTGTATTTCTCATGGTCTGAATCCGACAGTCAGTAAGAAATATTTAAACGTGGTTATTTTGCATTATCTACGTCATTTATAATTAACCCGGAGACCTCTTAGCCCACATAATAAATGCATGCCTACTTATGATTGAATTGTAATTTTTCATCTAAATAACTAGGAAACCCCCAACTTTATAAACATCTATAAAGTATGTATAGCTATCCGTCTTTATCGCGTGTCAGTCTGGCCGAGAGGCTGCGGCGGCGACATGGACACAATGAGGCTCCTCCGTCAGCGCCGCAGCCTGCGCAGCTGACGGCCCTCAGTGAGCCGATGAGCCACTTGCCCCACTTACTGTCAATATCTAACAACCTAATATTGAATATTGAGTTACAATACCTACATTTGCTTTAAGTTTCGTCGGAGTGTCTGAACCCTTATCGAACGACACACGAATGTCGAGTCCGCCTCGTAAAGATAAAGTTTGATTCTCAATTGTATAGGTACAATTTGTGCAGTCTACGGTCTCCACAGAGATTGTATTGCCCATAGATAATGTATTGCCGGCTGGCTGGTTGATTGACTAGCTGGTTTTATCTCCTTTATTAAACTCAATAAAATTTTGCAGAAACACTCTAGTAGCTAACATCTGTCTACGCCATAGACTCTACGGTTTGTAAAAATTCAACATGAAAATAAAACTAAAATATTAAGTAGCCTCAAAGTTATTGATTAAACGGTAAATTACAGACACGAATATTCTTGTTTCTAGAATGTGTCTTAAATTCATTGGATTTAATTGTAAAAAAATAATAAGAATCAAATTTCGTACTGGGATACGCTCTTGAGCCTTTCTTGAGCACCCAAAGGTAACTTCTTTGTTTGCACCTTCACACAACACGGCAGCTGCGTCGTCCGCGTGGCTCGTGCATATCCATAACGACAAAGAGCAAGCAAGATAAAGGCATGACCGAAATTACCTACCCAGAGCCAGCTTCCGTGTTAGTATAGTAATAGTTTGAGTACCTTCAAGGAATGTGTGAATAGGTATTTTAGGAGGCAAGCGCGCTCCCACCTACACCTCATTATTCTCTTGCATCTTGCAACTAAAAAAAATGTGATTCTGGCAATTATAAGATAGTATCAAATATAATATTTTGAACTTATAATAACTACCATTTTAAACACTTCAATAAAACTTTGTTTGTTGACGTATAAAATATGATATTCGCAATTATAATGATCGTAACCGCCGCTCATTATAACACTACACCAGTCTCAAATAAAGAGCTTTTTTCCATTGCAATATTCATACCATTAAAAAGTGTCCTATTTTTTTTTAATGGAATCCTGCAGTGTTAACAGTTCAAACTTGCAAAAAATTCCTTTTTTTAATCACATTCATTTTGATTTAAAGTCAACGATATTACTGAATAAGAGAATAAGCACCATCACCCACCCCAGAAGTTAGGTAGGTAGATACTTTCACATTTTCTGCATTGTAATATTGTTTCAATTAAAAAAAACATCAACAAGATTGTGAAACAGTGTATTTTAATTTTCTTGTGGACCCGGAACATTTCGGAGTTACGTGCGTTTTAAGCAATTAAATATGTACACCCACGAGATGCCCACGAGAATATCAGTTGTTTTAACGGTAAAGAAAAACATCGAAAGGAACGGATCAACGTTCATTCAAAACAAGGCAGTTATTGTTAGATTCACTTGACGATTCGAAAGCATTTTATTAAAGTTTATTTGAATAAAAAATTATTCCATTTCTACTAATGTTAAACAGAAATCTTTATAAAAGCTAGAATCCGCGGCGGTCCCGCGGTGCGTACCGGGTGCGGCCCGTTGTCATCGGGGTAATTTGTTCGCAGAAAAGCCCTCGTGCCCGGCTTCAATGCAGCAATTTATGGCCACTCGCCTTATCGCCGTAACGCAGATCCATTGCGCTTAATGCATTACAGCGCCGGGATAGCGGCATATTGTTAGCTTTTGAACTGATTTGTACACTCGCTTTATAAGTGGCTATCGCTGCTGCAGAGCACACACTAAGAAATAGAACTTTAAGTTTTAATGCAGAACAAAATACCAAGAATCAAAGAATTTAATATATTATGTCAAGGTTAGTTATAGTTATGAACCGATTTGGCTATTTAGAATGGAGATAGCTCATACCCAGGATTAACACATAGATTATAATTTATCCCGGAAAATTACAGAGGACCCGCAGGAGTTAAAAACCTAAATCGACGCAGTCCAATACGAGTAAGTTCTTTCAATTAGCGAGACATAACGAAAGAAAAATTAAAACCAGGTATGCGTTCTGTTACGAAAAACTCGGAAAAAATAAAACTCCCTTGCCTATTACGAGTTATTGTACAATAAGAAAAACAATATTAAAATTATCCTCGGCGGAGTCGGACGCATTTTTAATCTATCAAAGCCAAGGACGTTTTTGTTTTCGAGGAAACGAATGAACGTATTAATTAAATGGTTAACGTTAAGAGATTGCAGTCGAATTGTCTGGAGATCGTGGGAAAAATATTGCTTTGAGACACTGTGTTACTCTTAGGAGAAAAAATATGAGACCAATAATTTCAATAAACTAAAATTGACATAATATCAGTCAGTTGGTATACTTTCATTCACAGCTTTAAACGATAATGTACAAAAAAATAGGCAGTTCCATACAAAATCATCTGAAAAAGTGAAAATTATTTCTCGCCTACGAGGAATATGTGAAAATTCCGTCAAACTTCTTTAAATCTTTTGTCACAAGTTGCTTAAACATACATAGATCGCTAATTTCGGCACTGAAAGGTCTCTCTCTGGGCTAGTGTAAGCTCTCTCTGGGCTAGTGTAAGGCCTCTCTCTGGGCTAGTGTAAGGCCTCTCTCTGGGCTAGTGTAAGGCCTCTCTCTGGGCTAGTGTAAGGCCTCTCTCTGGGCTAGTGTAAGGCCTCTCTCTGGGCTAGTGTAAGGCCTCTCTCTGGGCTAGTGTAAGCCTCGTCTCTGGGCTAGTGTAAGGCCTCTCTCTGGGCTAGTGTAAGCCCTCTCTCTGGCTAGTGTAAGGCCTCTCTCTGGGGCTAGTGTAAGGCCTCTCTCCTGGGCTAGTGTAAGGCCTCTCTCTGGGCTAGTGTAAGCCCTCTCTCTGGGCTAGTGTAAGGCCTCTCTCTGGGCTAGTGTAAGGCCTCTCTCTGGGCTAGTGTAAGGCCTCTCTCTGGGCTAGTGTAAGGCCTCTCTCTGGGCTAGTGTAAGGCCTCTCTCTCTGGGCTAGATTCCCAAGAGATATGGGTTCGATCGCCGCCGGCTCCCTATTTTTTGATTAAAAAAAATATCGGAAACTTCTTTAAGCCCTATACAGCAAACATTTAGTCTACTATTTTACTTACTACACTTAGTTACTATTTTTATAACTTTTAAAAGCAAACTGTACGTAGACTGTATTTTGGTTTTCTGACTGAAAATTGCTACTTACATTAAATCAGGGTAATATTACGGTGAGGTGAGAACTTGTTTTTGATGGTCGATGGCATTTATTCATCTTACAGATGAACTAGAGAAAATCTTTTATCCAAGGAAACACAACACCACAGGTTAGTTATTTATTTAATTATTTAATGATCTTAATGACCTGTACTGTGACATGCTCCGCGTCAGCTCCGACCCACTCAAATATTCGATCACCAACCAACATATTGTGAATTCATCTCACGAATAATAAATACACGAATGAAGGCAATTTACGGCATGTATTGTGTTTTAATCGTTTTTTATTTCATGTTCTTATACAGAAGCCGTATTTAAATTAATACTGTATACACGGCGAGTGACTGTAAACATCAACTGCTATCCATTAAACTTGAATGAGTATACATAATTTTAAAAAGCGATGTGTAAATATTTAAAATTAGCACGTAAATATTTAATGGATTTAAGTTTGTGAGTGAAACTCTCTATGCTGCTAAATACAAATGACAATAACAACCAGACGTAAATCTCTTGCAAGGATCGCCACAGAACCCGATCTCATGCCGCCGGTGGCCAGCGGCTTCCTGCCATTCGCTTTAGATCGTCTACTACTACACCTGAAGCATGTTTCAACGCTGTGTTTCCCGAAGCGAAGTCGCCATTTGATTGGACACCTTCGGTACTCCAACGTCTATCGATTCTTCGTTATGTAGATTATTGAAGTAGTGAAGGTAGTCAATAATAGGTATAGTATCATACTTCTGCTCACATTTTAGCAATCCATTAAAGTGTAATGTGGACTGATGATGATGATGATGATGATTAAACTGTTGTAAGGTGACTTGAGTAAGTAACTTCTAAATCTGTATATTATTGTAGCTAAGACAACACGCCGCATTTGTTAGTTACACGTAGACTTGCTAAAGTATACTTGATACGATGTAACTATTGATAAAGTTATTTCGAGAGCACGATCATGCTGTGGAGTTAGGTAACGTTGGCGTTAACGGAATGATTGCATTGGCCAGCACGTGACCGACATGCTATATCGAAGCAGCACCTTCGCACCAGTTACTACAAGTTTTCAACAAGAAAATGTGAGTAAAGTCGAGTACTCCCGGTACCGGCTATAAAATAACGTAACGTTTTATCCCCGCGTGAATAACGTCGTAACTACGTTATTTGATAGCAATATACGTCGGCTCAGCGGGCTTAGCGGCGGGCGGGGTCGGGCGGCGCGCGCTAGCGGGCGGTGCATAATCCGGCACGTGCGTGGAGGAGCTCATGAATATTCAGCGGCTGTAGCGCCGCGGTACGTGAGCGATCAGCGCGGCGATCGGCACGCGGCTGCACGCGGCGGAGTGCACGCCGCGTGTGTGTCTGTGTGCGCTACACGTGCGATGTGAGTCCGTGCGATCCGAGCACGTGCGCCGGAGGGTTCTCATAGCGAGTGACCGATTAGATGAGCATCTCGTATCAGCACTGCACGACGAACGCCGGGAGTCGGGAATCACTTCTGTCCTTTGGTCTACGCTCTAAATTATTATAATAATGTATGCTGCAGATGTAAGCAGCATTAGCATATACAAAAACCAAGGTAGTACTTTTTTCGACCAGACCCGGCTTCTTCAAACATATGTACTTATTCTTGGTACCTGGAAATTTAAATACTCTCCCTATTTACTGCTGGCAATTATAGTAGTGATTTAAATGAATCTAATCCCAAATTATGGCTTACATTTAATAAATCATTTTGGATTTTCTATAATGAAATAGGACTATAAATTATTGAAATTAGGAGGAATATAAATTATTGAAATTAAGTAAAGGAACATTGAACGGAAACTTGTACTTGAGTATAAGCCACAAGATCTATCTAGAACAAACGTCGAAATTCGAAACGCAAATCTCCAAAATTCAAGCCGGTAAAATGATATCCTTTTTTTAAACAGCTTTTATCCTTTTTTTAAACATGAAAAAATGGCCACTGGTTCAGGTGAGATTTGTGGAAAAGAAATACTAGATTATTAGGTACTTTTCACATAATGAAAAAGTTCGACTCGGCAACTACTCCGTTGACTTAGGATCGCTCGCTGTACGTGACACACTTCTCAAGTTCCAACACACAACAACACACGCACGCCTGACTGATGATGTACCGTATTAAGACTTTTGGCGTCGTAACCAACCACTACGTACATATTTAACAACGATGTCTGTTTATTTACTTGGGTCACGTATATACCATTCTCAAAAAAAAAACTATTTTAGTCACTAGATCTATCTGCGCATAATTTTTTCTTAGTAAAATCCGACATACCTACGTATCGACACGTTTACGCGAATGAAGCTGAATATTAAAGTTTCAGTTATCTCAAACTATCGGTGGCTCACAAGAGCTGGGCACAGGACTCCTCTCGAATTAAGGGTTTCGGCTCCTTCACGCTAACCAAATTAGGGGTATGGGTTGAATTTACACTGCCATACCCCTTCCAATGTAGTCCGCTACCATGTAAGACTGCATCGTCACTTACCATCAGGTGAGATCGTAATCAAAGACTAGCTTGTCATAGAATTAAATAAAAAGACGTGAAAACAGTCTTACTTATTAAAACGCATTATAATTTCGTTAAGTCGAACTGACTGCCTGGGAAGTGGGATCGAATTTCAGACCCCTAAAAAGGAGTCCGACGTGTAGGCAGCTAGGCTATCAGCGCTCTAAAGCTAGTAGTAAAATTTTATTTATTTATTTTATTTTTTAACTGATTGACTAATTAATCAACGCACATCCTAAACGTAGACATTTACTAAAACATGATTTTTCCAGGTCACCTGTACTTAAAAACTGTACATAATATAATAAAATAATGTAGGTACCTCAAATATTATAAAATACATATATCGTATGCTACATTTACTAAATTAAAGTTGTTCTTTCTTATCAAAATAATAAATGATCTTTGAACGATTCTTAAGTGCGACCTGAGGTGCCGTGAAATGTTAATACAGCACACGCGTGAGCTCCCGAGCCCGCCCGCGCCGACAGCGCGACGCGGTGCAATTGCTAATGCCCACGCTCTCTAGCCGACAAGGATACCCAAGTTTTACAGTAGCAGGAATAAGTTCATACGACGCAATATTATCAGTGCGCGATGGAAACTGAAAAATTCGCACCCGTCACACTATTGTAAACTTTCATTCCGAGGGGAGAAGGAAAATTTAGTCAAGTTCAGATTGGCTAATATTATATTACTAGACGATGCCCGTGACTTCCGCGTGGATCAAGGTTTTTCAATTCCCATGGGAACTCTGTAATTTTCCGGGATAAAATGTAGCCTATGTTTTAATCCTGGGTATGAGCTATCTCCATTCCAAATTTCAGCCAAATCGGTTCATTCGTTGTGGCGTGAAGGAGTAACAAACATACACACACACACACACATACACATACAAACTTTCGCCTTTATAATATTAGTGTGATGTTGTCAATTTGGATCGCTCCAGTCAGGGTTCAGAAAATTATAACCGAACCATTTTCTTGACCGTACAAATAATAAAAATACTTGTAAAATCTACATTGCTTCGATATTTTAATAAAAAAATTCACCTTTAATAGACCCTACTTCAATCGCCTGATGTACAAATGATTCGTAGTGGACATGGTTTTAGTAAATTACGTTAAATCGTACTTAAATCCTAATAAATTGTTCACTTGGGCTATCTCAAGTAGATACTTCTCTATTTTGCCACATAAAAAGTAATGTTGGAGCAGCTCTGGAGCGTTCGACCAGTAATGCTACTGTTATGACAGCCCTCTACCTCGTTCTGTTAATAATAAATACGATTTATTACGGTACCTCCAAATCCAGCAAGCTTTCACGATGACAGGCCTATATTATCTAGCGTTCAAGTCTAGAATAATCGGTCAAATGCGAGTTTGACTCGCATTTCGTATGCAAGTCTAACTCCATACCAAAAAACGCCAAAAACACCTTTCTAGTAGGGAAGCCCCCTTTAAATTTTAATTTATTTTTATTATTTTTTGTTATAGCGGCAACAGAAATACATATTCTCTGAAAATTTCAACTCTCTACCTGTTACGGATCGTGAGATACAGCGCGCTGACAGACAGACGGACGGACGGACGGACAGCGGAGGCGGAGGTTCGGGTACGGAACTATAAAAATTACACTATCAATATTATAACAATCAACTACGCCATCTAGGCCTACGCGATGTCGCTACGAAGTGTGCTACGAGGTGTGCTACGCTGAAGTGCTACGAGTATCACTAGAGTTGTGTTGCGTATTTGCTTTGTGATTTGGTCAATTACTATCGATATGGGCACTATTGGCTTGAAATAGAATAATCATTAATTCATTTCGACAGTGATAGTATCTAACCTTTCTTGGATATACTCAAAAAATCATAATTCTTGTGCGAATCCAATTTCTATTAGGTATGTAACCGACGCTACGCGCTGGCGTGTCATCCAAATCTCGTAATCCAGACAGTAGAGCGTGCGGCAATAACTCAGGGTGCCGACAGCGCGGCGCGCGGCGCGCGGCGCGCGGCGCGCGGCGCGCGGCTCGCGGCTCTATGCGCGGGATTAGCGGCTACGGTAAACCACGCGGCGCAGCGCCGGGCTAGCGGGGCTTATATCCGCATTATACACCGTCGTGCACTCAGCACACACATACACACATTTATATGCTACACATAATAACAAATAATTCTCAATTCTCAGTCATAGAACTCTGCGTTTGAAAGACATTATCTAAAGGTAGAAATGAATATCTCATATGCGTTCCTGTACACTGTTCATGCAATTGCAATGAGTATAGCACGGAAATATTTCGCATTTTGGAGACGGTTATGACTTTTCATCTCGGAAAATGAACTCTCATGTATCTACTAATTCAGTTTAAAAATATATTTGCTTACATTCTGTATTTTATTACATCTAAATGAAGTCTAAATTAACACCATTTAATAACCTATGTATTCAAAAGCTCCTTGTAGTAAATATGAAATAAATGATATTTTTTTATACTGAGTTACATTTTCATACGAGTAAAGCAAATTATTTAAACGTTTTGTACCTGTATGTATTTAGCATGCGTACCGTATGTTTAAGCTATGTAAATGAGTAATTCACAATTTAAATGTACGTTAGATGAACGACGAATTGTTTAATGTCGTTACTTCCGAGCACACAAACAAGTTAACAAAGTCCTCGTCGGCCGCACGCGGTGTGCTAGAGTTGCACGGCTGTGTGCCGCAGATGGGCGTCGAGTTATTCCAATATTTATGATCATTCGAATGATGATTGTTAATTATTCGAAAGAAAACTTGATGAATATTAAAAGGTCAACTGCTTAGTTTCTTACAAGTTCTTCTCAGAATAATCTTCTTTTCGGACCGTGGTAGAGTCTAGACTTCCCAAGTAACATTTTTTTCGAGCCTAGGTTTAAAAAAATGCCTTTAGGTTATATAACGGTCGTCAAAAGGTTAATGATTTACTATCTGGTCATATTAAGTACTTGAGAATGATTAGTAAGTCCTAAAACTAATTGTTTATTATTACAACCATAGAGCCGTTGACAAGAGTTTAAATTAACGTTATTTTGACCTGTGTTTCAAGAGCATATAGTCTTAGGATCTAATAGCTGTCGTAGACTCCTGATTAAGTTCTGGAAAGGCTAATACTATGCTAAAGTGAGATCTAAAGGTTTAATTATTAACTTTGATATTACCACAAAGTTATGGAATGTTGAAATACCTTTAGGCTCTATAAAAGTTGTCTAGGCGAACAAATTAGGACTACGTGGTGAAAACCTAAACCAATAAGCTATTGTTTATAAGCTGAAGGCATGATTAAAGTCCTACGAGAATATTTTAAAGCTTTAGAGGCATCCTCAAGAAAGGACAGTTGTCTCCGCGACTTAATTTTAATACTGTCTAGTAATTTCCTAACGCCGCCATATTTTTTCACTGAAATAAAAAAAATTCTAAACAAAAAGCAATATTTTAAATCAATAAGGCAAAATTAAGAATCTTGTACGATTGAAAATAAAATGTTTTTATATAAATAGAAGTTTTATTAATTCTTACCACCAATCAACTAATTTTATAATAATTTTGATTGTAATTATTACATTAAAATATGTTCAAAACTTTTACATACGAAAGGCCCGTGTCGTATACAACACTATTATCCTAAAGTTTCACGATAAAGTGCCAGTCGCACTATTTTTTTATTATTCCTGACTTCAGCAAGTTAGTTATTATTTTTATAACACTAAAACTTGGTATAATGACATTAGAAGACGCCATTATAATTATTTTAAATCCACGATTCTGCGTAAAAAATATTTTACACAGAAACATTTTAAAACCCGCGAGTCCTGGAAAGGCATGTATTCATGTCCATTAAAAAGGTTTTAAGTTGTTATATGGTTACATCCAAGGACTAATTTAGAACTTAAAAGCTGTGTTGCAAGGTTATATTAACCACAAGTTAAGGTTGTGAAGGTTATATTTGGGTTCTATGTAAGTAGTTCGAAAGGTTCTGCATTTAAGCTATAAGTTTTGCTGTAGTTCTCAGAATGGTTCTAAAACGAGGGCCCTTTTTGCACTCAGGAGGTAAATATAAGGTAAATATAACGTTATTGAGACTATTAAGATTTACGAGCAAATTTCCATACAAAGGTTCTAGAACCTTTTCAAAACCTTCCTAAAACCTAAAATGTTACTTGGGTTGACATACGAGTCACAGATTAGTCCATATGACATAAATAATTTCAATTTTAAATGGAACATTTGAAAGTTCGTTTGCGAGTTTACCTTTATGAAATAATATCATTTTATATTATTTCATAAAGGTAAACTCGCACTCTTATAAAATAAGAATACATTTGTCCCTTTGAGGGCTGTGATATTTTATAAGCATAGAGTCACATTTAAAAAAACATTAAAAATTAATTAAAAAGTAATGTTAAGTTTATATAGATAATTTGAATTTAAATTGTTACAGTTATGTTGGTTGATGAACAAAAACTATCATAATATGTATTACATTGTGTACACACGTCGCAGGCCGCGTATGAGAGGCTCTGAGTTTGATCAATGCGATGCTGATATACAACTGATTCTTTCGAATGATTATTTAACTTCTAACGATACTTTAATTCACAATCGGATAATTCAATAGCGCTATTGTAACGACGCTCCACATTCGGCCCTCTCTGGCAGCAACAGTCGGGCACGTCCACTGGCTCACGAGCCGCGACGCTAAACTCGTTACTCGTTAGGGGCGGCGCGGAACCCGCAATCGCATTAGACCCCCGCGCTGTTTACATACACGAAAACATCGGTCATTAATTTGTAAACGGAAAATAAAAGGTGGAATTTATTTCGTCATCGGGCAATCGAGTCAAAGCCGTATAGCGGTGAGAGCTGTATCACGGGTAGGCTGACCGTTCAGTTTAATTTTTTGCTTCGAAGCTCGATCGCTGAATTGGCCTTTAGTTCTAACTAGCTGATACCCGCGACTTCGTCCGCGTACATTTAGTTTTTTATCATCCCGCGGGAACTCTTTGATTTTCCGGGATAAAAAATAGCCTATGTCACTCTCCAGGTTCTCAACTACACACATGTAAAAAATTACGTCGATCCGAAGCTCTGTTGCAGCGGGATTGAAGGACAAACCAACAAACCAACAAACCAACAAACCAACAAACACACTTTCGCATTTATAATATTAGTAGGGAAGTAGGGATTTCCTTAGACGTAGCATAGTCTCTCTTAATTAGGGTTTCTGCACCACTGCTCACCTTTCGCGGAAAACTAATAGTATTGGTACGAATCTGAAGTGGGCTCTTAGTTTAGGTACTTATAAAAGCGATTAAACTGTTGAAATACGATCAAAAGGACTGGATAGATGAAATAAGATCGGAAGGACTGTATCGGGAGGATGGCTACTTAGTTAATATTCCCGCAGCGGCGCGCCGGCCGGTGGGTTTCAAACCACTTCATTTGATTCCTTACAGCGCTGTCCCGAGATGCACCGACCGTTACACCGAACCGGAACATAAAGGCGAAGAATGAAAGATTGGAATTTTGGATTGAATTGGATTGTTAAATTTTAGATGGGAAAGTTCATTTGTCTTTATGAAATGACATATTGAAAATCTACTACGTGCCATATTTTAAATGAATTCTACTAATACTACTAAAGAAAATTCTACTAAAGAATAATACAGTAATAGGAACAGTGATTAAGTAATTATAATATCTTTGATTGCAAGCGATTTGTTAAATATGTAATAAAAACTCGATCGTAAAAATTTGATCGTACCAGCACAATCCAAGCTGTATTTAGGAAGAGTAAAGATGGCGCAGTTAGCGATGGTAATTTATTCCGCTTCATTGAAATACCTATTCCTCCCGAAGAAGAATTTCAATATCCCCTTTGTGCTCCGTCCCGCAGCACCGGCCGCGGCTGTGCGAGTATTATTACATATCGTATTGGGCACAAACAAACGCTACAAGAAATTATAGCCTATAGTTAGGGTCCGGCATCCTTGGTGTGCACCTAATAAGTTTCTACATTCGCTCCGCGGAGTTCTCAATAGACAGATTAACCGCTAGAGTTATAGTCTTACAGATTCCCAGTACAACCTCGTCGTCACTTACGAGTATTTTTGTGTTCAGCTTCCGAGGAGCGTTGACTTTACAACGAAACGAATTCAAAAATAATAATACTCTTATAGTTAATATCTTACAGTTTAAACTTTATTTAACTGAAGTGTTAATTACATACACAGAGGTCGATGGCCGTGCCGCACTTGGCGTCGACTCTAATCCTGCGCTCGTTTGGACAAAAACGACACTAAATTGCCTTTGACTGCGCTACCTACGGGGCAGTACGTATTGTGGCAAACGCCGCGAGCTCGTGCTGGCTGACTCCAGACATTTGTTAATTAAGCCCACTGTTACGTAATGTTTTGCGATCGAAACACAATTTAGTTTATTGTTTGAAGACTTTTGACTTCAGTTTATTAGTTAAATACTCTTATAACAGATCAAGCCACAAACAGAGTAAGCAAATTAGAAAGTTGAAAAATAAATCATAGGTATCTTATTATGTTTTCATTATTCACTTTACTACAATCACACCTGCTGTAAAGTGATCATGGACATGAACATGGGACGCGCTCGCTTCGAGAAGGCATGAATCATGTTTCAATGGCACCAGGATTTAGATCAACAACAAAATTTGGAAAAAACGAGTATCTTGAACCTTAAATTCAGATAACGCTTCTGGTGCGAGTTGGATAGTGTGAATGAGATTTTAACTCAACCAATGATTTCTAAGTTGCCTACCTTAAATTCGTAAGTAGGCAGGCAATATCGGAGTCATTGTATCTGCTCCGCTAAGTAATGTAAACTAAGCAGGCGCAATATTGCCGCACGCCGAGCGCGGCCGCGCCCGTACAGGATTATGCCGAGAGCTCGGCGGTCGATTCACAAAAGTTAGTATTATCTCGGATATCGGCTTTCGTTCCGCGATTCCATTTCGCGCAAACGATAATTCCACTATAATAATACGAGTATTAGGATTTCCCGCGCCTCGTATTGGAGCTCCTTTGTCGGCGGCTCCCCGCCCGTGTCGCCATTTTACTTATATTTTACCTTACGACAATGGGTCGTAGGGGATTTGAGAGTTGAAAATACTTTCGAAAATTTTACTCATATTATTCGAAAGTAGGATTCTTTAGTGTTCATATTTAAAGACAATGCTTGATTCAAGATGCAATCAATAATCATCGAAAGCTTGTAAAAGCATTTAGCCAATAGTAAAACGCTTTAAAAGCAATGTTATAAAGCCACAGATTGGTATTTATTATTATATGTATCTGTACGGTCTATGTCGAAACCGTCGCTCAGTCATCATTCACACATTATTATAAATACGCCTGTCGTCTACTCATACGTCAGTGCACATACCATCGCGTCGTGCTCACATTACTGCAATTAGGTTATTGTCCTAGTAGGGGCCAATGAACTTAAAACTTTACTTCGAGCAGTTGTATTACTGTGCGCTGCTGGACCGTACAGATTTATAATCTATACTAATATTATAAAGCTGAAGAGTTTGTTTGTTTGAACGCACTAATCTCAGGAACTACTTCTTTTTGTGCTGGATAGTCCATTTATCGAAAAAGGCTTTAGGCTATATAACATCACACTGTGACCAATAGGAACGAAGCATCAGTGAAAAATGTTGCAAAAACGGGGAAAATTATCCATATTTAAAATATATTCTTTTAAAAACTTCTTAATTGCGATCATAATAACAGAAATTGACGCGAAGTCGCAGGCAACAGCTAGTATTATTATATGTCAGAGCTCAATTGAATGAACACTATTCAATCCTAAAGCCTAATACAACAAACGCAAGAAGTAAAATGCAAAATAGCCTGCTTTTCAAACTGCGGAAAGTGGCGAATTAAATTCTTTCTTTTGCGTTTAAATTAACAAGAAGATTCGGAACGCACACTTCGTGCCGTGAGACGCCAGGGCGGCCGAGGCATACTAAAATGATTTTTCATGTAAATCTTTTCCGAAGAAGTGGCTAAGCTGCGGCCGCGGCTGCAATATTAATGATATTCACCGCGCCGGCCGCCGCCCGCTCCGTGCCGTATCTCGCCCGCGCCGCGCCGGCCCGGCTCATAAATCACGCGCGTCACTGTCACCTGCAGGCAGTACAGGCCGCGCGTGCAGGTGCGGCCCCGCCCCGCCCCGCCGCCGAAGTGATAACCCACTTCAGTTGTTTTAGTTCCTACTTAAAATATCTCAATAGCGCTACAGTAGGACCTCGAAAGTACAAATTCCATCCGTCACCCTGTCGCCGTACCTACTCATACTTTCGCACAAACTTCACCATTAGAAGGAAAAGGCGAATATTAGTCACGTTCGGCGTACTTAATATTATTTTACAAAACCGCATCCTAATGTTGTATTTTTGAACGAACGGGTTAGGCAAAGCTGAACGATCAAAAGGTGGGACCCATAGTTCGAAGACTCCTGCCACCTCCCATGGCCCCTCCAACCTCACGGTTATATGGGCCGAATCTTTGGGAGAGCGCCCGGTACTTGCTCTTGGCGTGTTAGTATATATAACAAATAAGATAGTTCGAAGACTCGTTAGACGTGGTATCTACGTTGTGACTCGCACTGGAACTCGCAGAGATGGCAGAACTTCCGCTATGGGTACAACTGGACGCGGCGCCGGGGCCGGCCGCACACCAGCCACGCAAGCACAACCGCAGCAAGTGGAAGGCTGTACAAATGGCATCAGGAGACGTCTTTTCGCGGCGATTACAACATTAGAACGATATAACAAGATCGGCCTGTACATAGGTACATAGAACACCTCAGACACTCTTTGTACGCATCGACGAGATGTAACGACATCATATTAACGTTATTATGGCGTCACTTCTCGTATTGAGGCAATCATTACGCTTATCGGTCGCTCGTCAGTCGCCATTTTGTTAATTAATCTGGAGGCTAATCGCGGCTTATCGCCGAATATTCGCTATAACTTATTAGAGCGGGACGGATTTTAGTGGCTCCTGATGCCACATTATAGAGGTTAAATTGAGATTTATTCTGCGCACATTATAACATTATAGTCGACTTAATATCACTCTTCAACGATCGGCCTCCGGTCCTCTCTCCCTCTTTGACCGTCGACGGCGTGCTGCGGTCACCGCTACAGAGAGCTCCGCCAGCTCATAGACATCCCTCCGAGGGGCCTACGTCCGGCAGTGCTCGTCCGACGTTATAACTAAAATTAATCAAAAATTAAAAAGATAAAATCACGTGAAACATTTTTACGTAATTCACGAAAGAGTCATCGATGAGAAGCAAACGTTCGACCACACAGCGGTGTTTGACAGGATTCGAAACCGGGAGCCACGATGCAAACACACCGACTTTTTCTCAAAATAGAGTCATTCTGTACCAACAATTTCATTATTCAAAGCAAAATAAAATCATCATGTGCTCAAAATAAAATGTTCACGCCTTCCTTCGTGTCTTTGAGTATTTAGCTTCGCGTAGTGGCTTTTCTGAAGACGCCAGGTTCTGAACAGATTTTTCAAGTGCGAATTATTCGATGTTTGGACCAAACACATTTAGTTTTTAATAAACTAATTTACTAACTATAACTAACTACACATTAGTCCTTAAAAAGTCTTTGTTTTACTACTACTAGTTTCCAACACCGGATTCAGATGAATTATAAATTTAATTATATTTATGTTAAAATTATAAGAGCGACCGCAGACATACAATTCCAAGTCGGCCGGCTGTCGAACAACTAAATTGCGTACTTTCACAATTTATCTGGCCAACTTGTGCTGTGTGGATAATCGGAAGGAAGTTTTAATTCTGATACGAACGGTGTCCAATTACATAGTTGTGTCACTTGTGATGTGCGGGCTACCATAAATCACTTGGCCTAAGCATACTCTGCGATTTAGTTGTCCAACGTGAAATTGAAAGTCTGCGAGTACTGTAATATTCTTGTACATGTTGTGTCACCACTCAGTGAGTCAAGGTTAAACATTTATTCCCCTGTTATTCCACTCGGCGTCTCCGCAAGTGGCACATTATTGTGTGAATGGGTCCCCGCCCCCGCCGCGCCGCGCCGCGCCCGCTCCCCTCCGCTCCCCTCCGCTCCCCTCCCGGTAGATATTCACAATGGAACCTTTGAAGCCGCACCTAATTGACAATAGTCGACGGCTGCCACCCATTGCCTCGCATGTTTGAGCAGATTACCCTTAGTATTGATTCGTGGAGCTTTTGTGCTCAATACTCCATGTTCCTTGCCCCGTCCCGCCGCGGAGACCTATGGGTAGATCATCACTTTTGGGACCCGGCTTTGTTTCGACAAATCGGTACAAATGCGAGTACAGAACAAAAACAGTGCCTGCCGATACCTACTTGTTTTAATATAATCGACGTTACAGACATATTACCTACACAGCTCGCAACCTTTTCTAAAAATAGTATTCCTGCCACCGAAGTGAATGTGGCGAGATTGAATTTGCGCGTGCATCCTTCCGGATTCTAGTCCGCTTCTTATGCCGCTAAGCTGCTGAAGGTCCTTATTTAATTTTGTTGGAGCGTGTTACTGTGTCAAAGAAAATGATCTATTCAGGTCTATCCGAATAAATCTCAATGCTACGAATATACCTACGTATATAGAGCCATCGCAGGTGAATATTGATTGTATTGTGCATCGCCGCCACCGCGAGCAGCGAGCAGCGGGCAGCGAGCTGCGGGCAGCGAGCTGCGGGCAGCGGGCTCTATTTGCGTCGGATTGACTCGACTCCTAATTAGTTGCTCCATGCATCTACATTAGCCCCTACATTAGACCTACATACATAGTCTTTGGCGTAAAGACTAAGATTATATCAATAAAAAGCTTTTACCCAGGGCTTCGCTCACGTTAAGTATGATTTTTTAAACCCCTATTTTACCCCGTAAGTGGTTGAACTTTCAAAAATTATTTTTAGCGGATACCTACGTCACAATGGCTATTTGCATGCCTTTCAGTCCGATCCGTCCAGTGATTCGAGCTGTGCGCTGATAGATCAGCCAATCAGCCAATCACCTTTTCCTTCTATACATTGTGTTACGAGTATGTTGTAAGCCGCCTAACGTGTTCAAAATTCAAATTTATTTATTTCATGTTGGCCAACTTGTAGCTCTTATGACACGTCATGATTCTACCACCGGGTCGGACTTGACGGTGTTTACTCTGCAATCACAATTCACAATGTTCATAACTTACTCATTACTTTTAAAATCTCGTGGATACTTTTTACTTTCTGTTGCAAACGCCAGTTATAATAATAATTATTTTTGTTTGAGCACTTATTTATTTTGTTTTAGCTAAGTTGAAGTCAGACGAGCGACGCGTTGGTCTCATTGTTTTCTTGTCCTATTTTAAAGTTTTAAATTAAATAACTCTACTCTTCCTAAGAGCTAAAAAACTGCTTAAAATTTTGTAGTTGATTTTAATATTCTTACTTTCAGAATTTATAAATTAGAACAAATAAGCATTTTTAATTTGAAACATCTCTCGAACGATAATTTCGAAAAGCCGTGGAAAATTCGAGATGTTGCTTTAAAAATCTAATTATATTAAATAGTATTCTAACTTAGTAGCAGGTTCCACAAATATCTAGAGGTGCTTGTGTTATGACTCGCAGGTGGGCAACTGATACTGTGGACCCGCAGAGTGGACATCGCCCGTCGCTCCGAGCGTCGACTATGAAGTGAAGGGAACATTTTCGCAGGAGATCGGGGGCCTGAGTTGTTTGTAAACATAGTTTGAGAGCGCTTCAAATGATGTACATCAAACTACTTACATACTTGCGAACTTGCCGAATACTGTTTCAGTTATTTACTAAACATGTTGAGATTGATATATTGTGTGTATTACACACAATATATTCATGTACTTTAAGCTTTGTTTACATATTCGTCTGACCATATTACTCGGATCTCAAACACCCACTAATATTTTTTAAGCGAACAATCTCTATAAATGAAACTTAAAAAAATTGTATTTTTATGTCAATTAGCGGGTATCTAATAAACCTAACGTCTACTCTTTCTTAAAGTCGGTCGAACAAACAGGCGTTAGCAATAAACTTTTATAAAATGTACAGAAAATAAGTAAATAAAGAACAAAGGAAGTAAGAACAACTGTCCCGGTCAGCAAGTTGCTTTCCTGTTGCAACAGATAGCTACATGCCGATGTCTTTTGTTGTGCACATCTTGTGTACCAAGAGACATTGCTACCTTTTACTGCAGCAAGGAACTGCTGTCTCCGGTATGAGCTCTCGGCCAACGTCGCTTCTTATAAAATAACTAGCTGTTGCCCTCGACTTCGTCCGCGTCAATTTCTGTTATTATGATCGCGATTAAGAAGTTTTTAAAAGAATATATTTTAAATATGGATAGTTTTCCCCGTTTTGGCAACATTTATCACTGATTCTTCACTCCTATTGGTCGTAGCGTGATGTAATATAGCCTAAAGCCTTCCTGAATAAATGGACTATCCAACACAAAAAGAATTTTTCAATTCGAGCCAGTATTTTCTGAGATTAGCGCGTTCAAACAAACAAACTCTTCAACTTTATATGTAAATATAGAGTATAGATAAAGAACGAGTAAGGGTTTTTTTTTTCAATTTATTGTCAACTAGATGCCCACAACTTTATCCGAGTGATTTTTTTCAAAAATTAACTACACTCGGAAAAGACAAAGTAACAAATAAATAGACTTTCGCATTTAATATAGAATTGACCAGTAACTTTGACCTGGGTCGAACTTTTAAATCACGTCCTATTCAACTATCTTCCCAATAATGGGTCCCGACTGTTAATTCAGTTTTATTATTTAACAGAATCCTAGATTACTGGACTCATTTACTGGATTCTTTTTCAATTTTTATTTACAAAGTCAGAATTTTGATTTTTTAAATTTATTTAATTTAATATTTTACTTTGTGTTGTCTCGTTCATGTGTTGGGTGGTCAGTAATCACGTGATGGGTTTGATCGCGCCAGTGAGAAGGAAGCGTATTAAATTGAAACTCTATAACTTTCGCTCTATTTAGTTTTGATACATAAGCTCAATGAAGTCTAGCAGCTGTGAAGTTACAGTGACGCCGATACTGTGTGCTCCAGGAGCAAGCTTCACACCTCGCGGAAATATCGGCATCGGCATTGGTGTTTTATTCACAGACGCGTGTTTTTTTTTAATTATTATAATCTCAATATCGTTTGATATGACGTTCATTTCGTTAAAACCTCAAGCTAAAACACGCACCTGTAACTTCTACAGGCCTCGGTGTTGGCCCGCTTGAATCCAGCGGCTCCCTGCGACTCGTCTTATGTCGTCGGTGCCTATATTGGTGTATAATACATACATGTTTAGCCCTTATATGTATTGTAAGGCTGCTGCTACACAAAAACTAACAGCAATTAGACCCCAAACACCATAGGTGTATACATAAGACCTTCAAAAGACGGTTCGTTAGTGCGCGGCCGCGGCGCTACAAGTTCGCCAGTAAAAGCTAATGTGCGCGCACTTCACGCAACATTTGCTCTTCCGCAGCAGCACCGAGCGGCGGCGCCTCGTTGGTTTTCATTTCACAGCCTCGTTACTGTCCCGCGACTCCCGGCTCCCGCAGTCGTAGCAAAACTTATTGCACAGTCTTCCTTAACGTTACGCTACGCTCCGATATTACTTTTATAGGCAGCTTAATTTTTAGATCTTCATATTTTGCAAATATCTATACAACTTACTTAGTTCTGATCCCAGAACCGAAGTACTACTAAATATCCTGCTTTGAGTTTAATAAAAATATAGACATAGAGCAGTTCCAGAAAAACGACTCGCATGGATATTTTAAGAAAGTTGTAATGTATACCCGTAAATAGTATCATCAGTGACTGACTGACAACGCAAAGCCTAAACCGGTAGACATTCCGAAAGAAATATTCCTCAATACTGTGAAGTGCACTAAAGGAGTTTTCATTGCTAAAGAGATAAAAAATAACTGGTGAAAGACGTAGTAAGTTTTAGTGAGAAGAATCATTTTTTTAAATATTAATACGCGCTACCGAAGTGGTATCCATTGGGTAGTCCTGGTATAAATAACATCATAGAACTAATCCAAATTTGGTTCCATGCTTAGTCCAGTAATAATTGCAAAATTGTCTCAGCGAGTGGCGGCGCGGGCGGCCCTTCGACCCGTCGCCCGGCGAGCGCGGTCTCAGTTAAAAATCATAAGTGTGTTGGCGAGCGATGAATATTCACGCCGCGCTCCAGGAGCTAACTAGCTCGCCCCCCTCGGGAAGGGCTGTGGAGGGGGTCGGCCACTGCCTCGCTGAGCACCGAGGAGTTGCGGAGATCCAACAAACAACTTTGCTATACTTACTCGCTTAGCGCTTCGAGCTCCCTGAGTCGGAACCAATATCAGATGGACGAGCGGGTGATATCTGCCGGAGGAACTGTAGGTGCTCACGATTCGCGGTGTAACCGTTCTACAAATCAAACTGGATTACTTGCAGAGACTTTCTAAATTCTTACAAAGAAATCTCATTTTATCTGTGTTACCTAATTATTTTAACCTTATCTTACGCTGAGGAAATCGGTTAATATAAAACAATGAATTTCAGAATTCAGAAATTGGAGTTCACCGAGTTAGCATTGCAAAGAAACCTCTACGTTGGCAACTTGCTCAAACTACTCACTTTCCGTAATTGTCGATATTAGAATATTAACTGTAACACCAAGTCCACTTGTCGTCCTTGCAGAATTAGTGTTTATTTTCCTATACACAAGTATACCACACAACAGGTAAAGTGGAAACTATTTACTAAAAATGTTTAGAAAGAAACTTTGAAAACCCAGGCCAAAAATTGTTTCATAAAAATCGGTCGAATGAGTTTTCATGAAAATAGTAACATTGTGACAAAATAAAAACATAATTGCAGCGCGCCCTAAAACATTTATGAAGCTACCCAGAAGAGATGGGATATCGATGCAAAAGAACCACATTAAAATTTGCTAAGTAGTTTTCAGGAAGTAGGCACTAACAATCGCGAAACCTCGAACGTCAAACACAAGTATCGACTCCGTTCTGTAATGGGTAATTAATTATTTATCTGAGTGTAAAGAAATTGAAACCTTACTAAAGAAGATCTTATCGCTCCAGCATCGACTTTACATTAAGCTCCTTGTAAGAAGTGCGGTCACAGTCCGCAAAGAAAAAGCGAGCCATTTGCTTATTACCCTGGCGGCCGGTGGGCGGGCAGCTTACAAAGAAGAATTTCAAACTTTGTAGTGTACGGCGGCGGCCGAAGAAAGCACAAAGGCCCTTCGGACTACGACCGCGGCGAGGGCGGGCTGAGCATAAACAGGTCTTCATTTTACTTTGCCATGATTTTGTGGTTTGCAACTTTAAGTAGATATTCGCACTACAGATACTATCTTAAGTTTAAGATGGCACAAAATTAATACATACTATATATAATACCTAAGCGTATACTGTACAATATTATGAATGCTAAAGTAACTTTTTTCGTCTGTCTATACGTTGCCTTTAGCGGTCTCATTCTTACTGTTTGATACGATGACAGCCGTAACCGGTAGGTTCCTGCTTCGGGGAGGTATAAAAATGATTGCTACAGCTTACGATTTCCTCGTAGGTGCGGACATTTCCTCGCTATCGGCTTAAAGTATCGTTGCAGCCTTTCTTTTTAGCCTTCAATCTTCTTTTTCGAGGCACTCTACTTTGTTATAGATTTATCAGATTCATGAATCGCGAGCCGACGATGGTAGAACACTATGATAGCGCTCTCGCACGCTGGAATGTTTTAAACGTGAAAAATAAAACCTGTCATTCCTCGCGAAGATCGGAGCGGGGTCGCGAGCGGCGCGGAACACGCGGCGCGGAACACGCGGCGCGGAACACGCGGCGCGGAACGCGCGGCGCGGAACGCGCGGCGCGGAACACGCGGCGCGGAACACGCGGCGCGGATACACGCGGCCCGGCTTCACTGTTTTTTGACTTCACAGAGAGCTTAGCCTATTAGGAGCACTTTTGACTTTCCATCTATGTTTCGAGCTCGTCGAGTCTCGTCCCGCATCCTGCGCGTCTGTATTCCGTATCAAAAGCTGAACAAATTTCAAAACACGACTACAAAGTCGAGCTATGGCGGAGGACGATTTAAAAATTCTCTCTATCTATACTCGAAACCGTGAAGTGAATCTTTCTAAATTCAGGTACATATACTCGTATGGACGTGAGTTATACCTATTCAAAGCCAGTGTGTTGTACGGGAAATATCTCGTTTTTCAAATCAAAACAGAAATCGCAATTTCATTCCTTTCAGAAAAATCTCTTAAAATTTTAGTATGCACGGTAGACACACGGTACGTGAGGTTATAAATTATAAAAAAAAAATTAACAATTTGATAATCAGGGGGCCAACACAAACACTCAAAATAGTAGGTAGTTATTTTAATATTGTTTTCATTCATATCATACAATACCGAACTTAAGCTAAGGATCATATGACGTCATTGAATGACATTTCAAACACTTTTTTTATTCCGAGTAAGCTACGATAAAAAACTAAGATGTGAGCGGAAAAGGCGGAATTACTAGGAAAGTGTATAGCAATTGTAAATAAAATTCTTCTACTCGGCCAAGACGCCGGAATGCTAAATCTCTTGGTGTCACGTCTTTGTCAATAGAACGATAACTAGCCAAAATCACCCACCCGACCAGATAAGAAATAACTAACAGTTAAAATTACCAAATTGTCCCTAGAATTGAACCTCAGACTTAAGTGGGAGCTCTAACTTAAGTCGTCAAATTAAAACTAATTTTCTGCACCTTTTTTGAGAGAAGGTCTGCGCCCAACAGTAAGCCAGCGATGGGTTGGGATGATTTAACAATTATCCAAAGTGTTAAATGTTCCGCTCTGAAGACACTTTTCATATTAATAATATTGTTATGTAGCAAGATGTAGCGCTGCTACGCGCGTAGCAACTCTGTAGCAACTGTAGCATTGCTTGCTTTGTAGACCTATCGTAACTTTTTAAATCAAAATACCTATAGAACATCGAATTAACTAAAAGTTTTAACCCAGTATCATCTCTTAAGAATTAAGATAAATTAAGCTAAAGTCAGCGAATATTTGTCGTTGTTAAATTTTAACTTTAGTAGAAAGAATAGGATCCAACACAAGGCATTTAATTGGGAAATATTTCCCACTTTATATCATATCTCCTATATATCTCCCGGAAATAACGCGACGGTCGTTGTGAAACGGCGAATGGTATTTTAAGCTGCTTCAAATGAGGCCCGCGCCGCGAGCGCGGGAGCCGCGCCTGCTAACTGCTGGTTTATGACTTGCAGCGAAAGAGCCCGACAACTTTGCACTTTTTGTCACTCATTAAATAAAGCTTTCATACTATACGTATACGTCTAGCTGATGCTCGCGACTTGATCTCCAGGGAACTCTTTTCCTTGATGGAAATAGTACCTATCCAACGGACACCTTCCTTGAAATACAAGAATTCTATTCTTAGAATATTCTTATAAATAAGTTTCTTATTCAAATAAAGTTTTACAAAGTGCTTTCGAGCACTCGTTTTCCTTTTATCGGAATCAGTGCAGCGGTTTAGACATGAAAGGATAAAAATTAAAGAATAAAATTTATTGTCACAGAAATAAAATTTACCATTATACTTTACATGTAGGTACTATACCCGAATTGATAAGAATAATTTTACAAGAAAAATTATTTACTCGTATGTTTTAAAAATACTCTGGGAGTGAAAAGTATTACAGTGCCGTCTCCGACAAGCGAGCTACTTTTTCGTCAAGCACAGTTCAACCGTCGAACTTCTCAACTTCAGCTCCTGTGTCAACCGACACACTCTTTTGCATTTACAATGTTGGTACGGATTTTCAACGACTATAACTATATTTTCAAAAGATTTCTTTTTCTATCGCCGCCGTCGCCCGTCGTCACACATTCAACATCTTTGTGAAGCTTAAAACGATTACACATAACTCAGATATACACTCTTAAGAAGCGGATTACACGTATAGAGCTCGTTGGTACGGAACGATGGGGATTCATACAGTGAACGCGCGACAGTCGGTGGGTACAGTCGCAACGAGCTCTGCAGCACCACTTGGCGGTAATCTGCGCAACTCGGTGGAGCTCATGCAGCCGTGAGCGGACGAGTGCTTCACTGCACAATGAGGCGGAGCGACGCAGAGGCACCGTCCGTCGTCGCATCGCACGTGCACGCACTGACAGTTAACACGCGAGTCCGTCGCAGCGCGGCGCAGGCCGAATCTCGCGCCAAAACCCTCTCGCCAAAAAGTTTGTATTTCATAGAACCTGAGCCCGCGTTCGGCGTTTCCCTTACGGCGGCAGAGAATAGTAACTGTCTACAGTTCTTGCGGCCTAAAGTATTGCAACTCACCTCGGTAACTTAAGTTACTCGCACACGAAGTTTTATCGTATAAGTACTTAAGAATTAAATTAATGCAGTAACTGCCGCGCTCAGGGACATTCATTCGATTATATTATTAATATAATAATATGTAACGATACACTTATTTTTCAAAAATTAAAACATATGAATGAAAAGATATTATGTAGTATGGCTATGAATACGAGTTGAACGTGAAAGAGGATCTCTTACATTAGAGAGGTTACGATGTACCCGCGAGTAGGTAGGAGTGCTTCGAAAGGAAATTAGAGCACGCTATCTCGAATTAAATATTCCCAAAAGCACATTATAACATGTAATAAATTTCAAATAGGTCCCTCTCTGGACCGGGCGTGGGGGGAGAGTCTCGCTGCGAGATTATCTCGCTTCCTTTGACTGGCCATTCGATTCGAGTAATTAAATATTTTTGAATTAAACATAATATCAGAAATTTTAAGTTAGGGTCATTTTAATTTTTTACGACGTATGGACGAAGGCTCCGGCTATAAGTAATCAAAGGTCTCGGTTGAACAATTATTCATGCGACTGCTTTATTCTTATACCTTCGTTTCGTAGCTGCACTTTGAATATTTTAATATTAATGAAGTAGACACTCACCCGGGCCGGCCTAGCGACGGGGCGCGCGGGGCGGGCGGCGCGCGCGGGGCGCGCGGGGCGGGCGGCGCGCGCGGGGCGCGCGGGGCGGGCGGGGCGCGCCGGCAGCGTGGCGCTGGCGCTGCGCGGCGCCGGCGTGCGACAGCGCCGCGCGCCCGTCTCTGCGCACACACACTACACCTGTTATGTGCATTTACACCTCGGATTGACACACTGGTCTTCACTCGCACGAGTTCGTTGGACAAGCTGCACGAGAAGACTAGCTTTCATTTTGTAAGGCACGATGTGGCAGCCGGGGCACGGGCGGATCCGGCGTGTTATTTTAATAATTGTAATTACTATTTTATTTCTCAGGTAACCGCACTGACTTCAGAGGGGCTCCATTGACAGCTATCGACACGAACAAAATTGTGAGGAGTTACTAGCAGTTATGCATACAATTATGTTGAAATTAAATGAGATAGTTCAGCCGGTACTGAGTAGGTATATTATTTAATAAACATCGGGTCGAGAGGCGCGCGGCAGGGCGCGCGCAGTACGCACCGTGTCTGGCGGGCGGCGGCGGGTCGGGCGTGCGGCTGCGGCGCGGCGCCTCGGGCAGCGCCAGCAGCTGCCGGTACAGCTCCAGCTCGTGGTAGAACTCGGGCGAGGCGGGCCGCGCGCCCGCCGCCCCCGGGGCGCCCGCCGCGCCCGCCGCCCCCGGGGCGCCCGCCGCGCCCGCGTCGCCGCCCGACACCTCCGCCGTGAGCCCGTTGAGCACGAGGCGGCGCGCCGCCATCGCGCGCGCGCCGCCGCATCCGGCCACTCACTGCACTCTCTCCGCCGCTCCACTCCACTCTAACACACAGCGGGAGATACTCTCCGACCACTCATTTCTCCGTCCGAAGTTGGCGCGTCAACTTATGTAACGAGAAAAAAAGAAAAGAAGGGCTGCGATGATCCCGATTGAGAGGTCCGATATCGAAAAAGAGATCGCGATGGGAGGATACGGGCAGCGATGTGATTAGTGTTCGATGTTCCGAGGAAGGGAAGAGGAGGAAGCGCCGGCGGACCGAGATTCGGGGCAGAGCGCGACCAGAAGATGCAGAAAGTTGGAAAGTCGGAAAAGATCAAAATAGAAAACACTAGATGGTGCCCGCGACTTCGTCCGCGAGGTTAAAGATTTTTTAATTACTGCGGAAACTCTTTCGTTTTCCAGGATAAAATGTACCTAAACTATGTGTCAATCCTGGGTAGGTGTGAGCTATCTCCGTTCCCAGTCAAATCGATTCAATCGTTGTGGCGTGAAGGACTAAAACACATACATACATACAAACTTTCGCCTTTATAATGTGATTGTGTTAAACCCTTGTTATCGGATAGGGGCTCAATAAATAAATCAATTTAGTTTTGTCGTTATAAGAAGTTTTACCTACCTAACAATTATAATTATTGCTCCATAAAGTACCTAATTAATCGAATGTTTTTGCGATTGTCGTAATCACAGACCAGGTGCCCAAGTCTGCTATTGCAATGCTATTGCAATTGTAGTTCAATTGTCTATCAATGACATCCCAATTGCTACTTTTAGCAATTTGACTTGGGGCCCAGGGGTTCAATTGTCTATCAATGACATGACAATTGCTAAAAATAACAATTGTCATGTCATTGATAGACAATAAAACTACAATTGCAATAGCCAATAGCAGACTTGGGCCCCTGTAACACCATTTGATCTATTCAGAGCGGTCGTTTAGGCCGATGCGATGCCCCGTGGTCCCGCCGGCCCACCGCCGGCCTCTCCCGGCAGTGAGTAGGTATTTCGCCGCTGACCCACTACCTATAATATACTTAATTGAGTGTAAGTACCTTCTGTGATTTCCAAATAACTGCCGCGTATATTTAATATTATTATGATTTAGTAAGTAGGTACATAATTATTTTATTTATTTGAAAAATAGCATAACCCAGACATAAGTTTTAAAAATCTGACTGAATCCTCGAATCCTAGTTAAACAATCAGTTAAGAAAGTTTGCCTAAATCATCATTTAGGCGAACTTTCGCAGGCAGCTTAGACTTAATTATCCAAGTTATAAGAACCTGCATTATTTAAATGCTTTACATACCTACCTCGGAAGTTCAAAATTTACTTTTATCCTTTGCAGGGTTCCGAAAAAAAAACGAACCGTTATAGGATCGCTCCGGGTACCGTCTATGTGTTTGTGTGTCGAGGCCCTTTTTCTCAAAAACGGCTCGAGGGAAGTACTAAGTTGATACTGAATCCAAAGGTCAATGGTCTCTTAATGTTACGAAAAAAGTTTCTAATGCAACTCAATGAAAAGTTACAGCTTTTCAAAGCGTATTTCCCTTGTATTTCTATAAAGAATTTTCAGTGACGTTTTTGCCATTAATTTAAATCTAAACGTTTTATGTTAAATCGTTATGGTTTTGGAATGTTATTTTAAACTGTAACAAAAATTACATATTATGCACTCCCTTTTAATGATGTGTACAGTGACGGGCAGCTGCCCGACGACACCACGGAACCCTGCCCCGCGTGCGGCCCGACATGCATTTGACCGCTCGTTTTCTATATTCAGTTTAAAAACTACACGTTACGATAAATGAAATTCTTTTTAATGCGATCCAAAATTAAGCAAAAACCTAGGTCTCATCCAAATCTAAACCATTATAATAATCAATACCTAATCATACAACAATGAAGAAGTATGGATATAAAATGAGTGTGTAAATAAAGTTTTACGCCACTAAAAGTTTCGTGTACTTAGATGCCGTAATCGGAGGTTTCGCCGGAGGCACGGGCGCGGGGCGACCTCCACGGCCGGCGCGAGTGCGACACTGCCGCCTGCGGCCTGCCGGCCGTCGGTGTCGGTGCCGCGCCGCCCCACGCTACCCCACGCTACCCCGCGCTACCCCTCCCGGTGAGCGGTGACTCTTGCAAGTTTCAACGTACTCCTACTCCTAGTAGTTATGTTAAATAACTCCTAACTCCTAGACCAATAAATACCTAGATCATGATTTAATTTTAGCCATTTTATTATTTATCCTTTCTATTTTAATAAAACTGTAACTCGCCGATTACAGTTCATGAAGTTATTTTATTTTATTTTATTTTAAAAGAAAACTTACAGCTTATTAGAAAAATTAGTCAATAAATACAGAAGAAGAATTAAAGCTAATTAGGTACAAGTTTTCACTGTTAGAATTTACATATGAAAAAAAATAAACACTCAACTGGGAGAAAGAAAAATAATAAGGAATACAGGGAAAAAAATGTAAAGAATAGAAAAAATAAATTAATAAAAAGCCATACAATGAGGGGTAAAAAAGAGCAAAACTCGAAAAGTGGCCAACGAGTTTCTTGGCGAGGTTAACGAAAGGTAAATAATTGAACGAGCGAAGCAAGTTCTCTGAGTCTACTTGAGTGAATTTGCACTTGTCCGTTCGTCCGTCTGTCAGAGCCTTATAACTTCTGAATTACTGAACGTAATTACTTCAAAGGGGTTTGGGTAAAAGTGGCATGATTTTTTTTTCTTGCGGCCACTTATGAAAATTATTTTATTAGAAAGTACACAATAATACATACATTTTATTCTATTAAAGTTTTTTTCTAAAATGTATCGGAGCTGAGATATTTTAACATGAAAAATACATAAAATCATGTTGCCACTTAGGTACTTTGTGTCTATTTTATTTATTATATTTGATGGTTCCCTGTTATTTTTCTTTTAGTCATAAACAACAACAAAGGAGCCTCTAATGAGCCCAAAAACTGAGCGTGATCGCCTCGACCAATCATAGCACAGGATTTGTTTACCTGAGCCGCGCATCAACTCCGGCGCACCGCGCACCGTACTTCACTCGTCTCTCCGAGTTAGTTGGTGACTAGTGTCGAGTGTTTCTGTTTCTATTGTTTTTAATCAGATACCTCGCTTCCGCCTATAACACGCGAGAGCAGTTAGTCATAGTATTTCTCGACATGGAGAAGGCGTTCGACCGCGTCTGGTACGCCGGTCCACGACGCCATGAGGATGAACCCAGCATGTATTTTAATCACACGACTTAGCTTGCCTACTGGACTTTGGTCGCAGGCGGTACGGTGGCGTGTAGCGCTGTCAGTGTTAGGATTAGTCATTTACAGTATTGGTTTGGATTCTGCATTTAGTGTCGTTGCCTATGTATGGCTTATGTAGTTAGAAAGGAGATTTTTTAGGGTCTTCTTTCGTGGTTGGTGACGGACGGCTATAAGGGGAGGTGGACACCGTAGTTAGGCTAGGCTAGTCAGCCTGGTTGTCTAGTTTAGGCATAGAAATGTTGGCTTCCACGTTAGTTCAGTGACAATTACGATGTACTCTCACTCCTACAAAGTAATCACTGGGACTAATGGTTTGTTTGGTCGTTAGTCTGTCGTTTCTCTCATCATATAGTAGTAATAGTATAAGTATAAAAAAGTGATTTTAAATATTTTTGTTTATTTTTTAATATTCTATCCATAACGCTATAAATGGCTACCGGCAGAATAATAGGCAGATATCTAAGACAAAAACTCGCGACCTTCGGAACTTTAATACCGAGTGCATTAAAGATACCATCGAGCGGAACCGAGGCTCCAAAGTGTTCGCGAGAGATCTGTCGATCGGACAGAGCCAGCTGACGCGACTGCAAACTGACGACGGTCGTCTCGTTTCTTTTCGAGGTGAGGTCTTGGTAGAGCTCGAGAAGTTCCATGGACAGTTATATACCAGAACACAGAAACCTGTTGAAGATTTGACCAAAGACCCCAGAGCCATACTGACCCGATACTATACCGAAGATATTCCGGACGTCAGGCTATACGAGATTAGTATGGCTCTCAAACAACTCAAGAACAACAAGGCGCCAGGTGATGACGGAATCACAACGGAACTCCTGAAAGCGGGTGGAAAACCGTTTCTAAAGACCTTTCAGAGTTTATTCAATTCCGTCATTCACGAGGGTACAACGCCGAAAGCATGGCAAAGGAGCGTGGTGGTTTTGTTCTTCAAAAAAGGTGATAACACTTTGTTGAAGAATTATAGACCCATCTCGCTGCTGAGCCATGTTTATAAGTTCTTCTCGAGAGTCAATACGAATCGTCTCGCCCGTAGGTTCGACGACTTCCAGCCTCCCGAACAAGCCGGATTTCGAAGAGGCTTTAGCACCATAGACCAAATCATACGCTGCGGCAGGTTATACAGAAGATAAAAGGATATAACAGGCCACTTTGTTTAGCATTTGTGGACTATGAGAAAGCCTTCGATTCGGTGGAAACTTGGGCTGTATTGAGGTCGCTGCAGAGATGCCGCATCAACTATTGGTACATTGAAGAGTTGAAGTGCTTGTACGAAAACGCCACTATGTCAGTACTTATACAGGACCAGACTACAAGGCCAATACATTGCAGCTTGGAGTGCGACAGGGAGATGTAATCTCCCCGAAGCTCTTTTCTGCTGCGTTAGAGGACGTCTTTAAGCTACTGGATTGGAATGGACTTGGCATCAACATAAACGACGAGTACATCACTCACCTTCGATTTGCCGATGACATAGTCATTATGGCAGAGACTCTCAGAGACCTTAATACAATGCTCAATGACGTCAGCAGAGTCTCTCAACAGGTGGGCCTAAAAATGAACATGAGCAAGATGAAAATGATGTCTAATGCTCATGTTCCGCTCCACCCAGTAATTGTTGAGAGCTCTGCACTCGAAATTGTAGACCTGGGACACACAGTCCAGCTAGGTAGATCCAATTTCGAGAAAGGGGTCACCCGCCGAATCCAACTCACTGGGCAGCGTTCGGGAAACTTCGAGATGTCTTCTCGTCCAAAATTCCTCAGTGCCTGAAGACTTAAGTCTTCGAACAGTGCGTGCTGCCAGTGATGACTTATGGATCCGATACATGGTCGCTGACTATGGGCCTCATAGGAAGGCTCAGGATCACTCAGCGGGCGATGGAGAAAACTATGCTCGGAGTAACCCTGTGAGATCAAATCAGGAATGAGGAGATCCATAGGAGAACCAAAGTCACCGACATAGCTGTGCGAATTGCGAAACTGAAGTGAAAATGGGTGGGGTACATAGTTCGAAGAGCTGATGGTCGATGGGATCCGAAGGTGCTGGAGTGGCGACCCCGCACCGGGAAGTGCAGTGTTGGCAGACCCCCCACTAGGTGGACCGACAACATCAAACGAGTCGCACGGAGCCGCTGGATTCAGGCGGCGCAAGACCGAGGCTTGTGGAGGTCCATGCAAGAGACCTACGTCCAGCAGTGGACATCGATAAGTTGATAAAGACGAAGAAAAAGAACGCTATAAATAGTTTTAACAATAAAATATATGATAGTTTACTTTAAATTGATGACAAAACTCTCATAATTCTACAACTTCAACATCAGATATCTCAGCTCCGATATCACTTACGGCAAAATTCTTTTTTGATCTGTTATTACTAGTTAATACCCGATATGTTAGCAACAATTAAATTAGTGGCCGCTAAGAAAAAAAATCATGCCACTGGTCCATACAAAGTTACCCAATCCCCTTTAAGTATAAAATGTAAATTGATATATATTTATAGTTTTGAACAGAGTACAAAAATATATTTTTTTTAATTTTTCCCTTAAAATTGACGAAATGGGGGGCTTTCAAAGTGGAGATTTAATTTGAGCCATATGTCAAACACTATGATATATTAGAAACTGAAACTTGTTTGTAAATTCAGTTATATCCTGTACTTGAACAACAAATACTAAAATTAGATAAATATTATAAAGAAACGAAATTATTTAACTTTAATGCTAATAGATTCTATAGCTTCACAATAATGCTAATAGATGGCGCTGTATTTGCCATCGGTAAAACAGAATTATGGGATACCGCGAGGTCTCAGTTCGGAGCAAACCACTAGTTATATTTTGTTAAAATAATCGGAGGACATTTTACTATTTGATAGGGAGGCCAAAACTATATTTTTTAAAATTTTGTCTGTATATGCGCCCATAACGTTCAAGCGACTATTCTCTATCTTAGTAACGCGAAATATATTTTGCTAATTTAATTACATTTATTTCAAAAATATTACTTGTCAAAAATAGAGAACGCCCGCAGTAATTTCAGCGTGCTGTTAGAAAACAAACAACGGAGTGATTTCGGTCGTAATATTATATTTTTATTATTGTAGTCACACATCAACACTCATCTTTTACTCATTACACACGCGGGTATATTATTTAGGCGGCGGCTACAGCGCGGAGAGCAGCGGCAGCAGGCGGCGCGGGTCGAGCGCGTGCGCGGCGCGCGCGGCGGCCAGCGCGGCCGCGGCCGGCCAGCGGTGCGCCAGCAGCGCCAGCAGCGCCGTGGCGGCGCACAGCGCGGCGGCCAGCGGCAGCAGCGCGGGCGCGCGGCGCCGCGGGAACACGGACAGCGCGTGGTGCGCGGGCAGCAGCTCGCGGTCGGCGCACTGCGCGCACGCGCCGCCCCGCGCCCCGCCCCACGCGCCGCGCGACGCCGCGCGCTCCGCCGCCGCCCACGCCGCGCCCAGCAGCCGCAGCGCGCCGTCCGCCGCGCGCCAGTGCCGCAGGTGCCAGAACGCGTAGGCCACGGCCTCGCTGTCGCCGCGCCGCAGCACGTGCTCGGGCGGGAACGTGAGCGGCCGCAGCTCCAGCAGGTACTCGGGCACGTGCGGGTTGTAGGCGATGGCGCGCCGCAGCGCCTCCAGCGCGTGCGCCTCGGCGGCCGGCGTGGCGGCGCCGCGCGCGCGCAGCAGCGCCGCGCCGTACGCCACGGCGGCGGAGCGCGGCGCGGGCGCGTCGTCCAGCTTGGCGAGCAGCGCGTGCGCGTCGGCGAAGGCGCGCTGCTCCAGCAGCACCTCGAGCAGGTTCTCGTGCAGCTGCAGCGCCGCCAGCGCGGGGTGCGCGTCGCGCGCCAGCTCGCGGAACAGGCGCGCCGCGTCGCGCAACCGGCCCAGGCGCCGCGCGCACATGGCCGCGCGCCGCTTCACGTGCGCCAGCACGGCCGCCTCGCGCCGCGCGCCCGCCGCCGCGCCCGCCGCCGCCAGCGCGCGCCACGCCGCCTCGCCGCTGCGCCAGGCGCGCCGCAGCACGCGCTCCGCCTCCGCCACCGTGCCCGCCTCCTCCTCGGCCAGCAGCAGCAGCGCCGCCGCGCACTCGGGCCGCAGCGCCAGCGCCGCGCGCGCGCACGCCACGCGCGCCGCCGGCTCGCGCTCGCGCCACGCGCGCGCCAGCGCCTCGTCCGCACCCTCCGCCGCGCCGCCCGCGCCCCCCGCGCCCGTCCCGAACCACGCCTGGTGCTCCTGCGGGTGACACGCCTAAAGAAACATCTGCTAACAACATATTCTGGCAAGCTTGTCATGCAAAAACATCGGTTTCATGCACAAAGCACGATGTCCTGAGGCCATAAATATACCCCGCAGTTTCAGTCAGTATTCAGTCACGGTGCGGACCGAGTGTGCGGACACAGAACAGAAAAACTCTGATCGGTATGCTCCTAGGTAGGTAGCTACATGATCTAAATGATTCAAATAAGTGTTCCACTGATTCAAATCTTTGAACTGATTCAAACACAAATGATCCATACTTATCAAAGATGTGTTTTGCCACCTCTATTATATCTATTAATTATATTGATAGTGTCTTTTACACATGGCACACTGTGGGCATGCCACTATCGCTATGGTCGGTGGCTGCATCGTGCAGTAGGTGTACCTGTGCGGAGAGGTTCATGTCATAGTAGGTGAGCGGAGCGCGCCGCGCCGCACTCCACAGCCGCCCGTACTCCGCGCCCCGCAGCAGCGACATGGGGTTGCGCCACACCTTGCACTCGCCGCTCTCCGGCTCCAGGCTCGCCGCGCCCGCGCCGCTCAGCCACGGCCCCAGGTGCGTCAGAGACACCTGCGCGATGCACGACACTCTCTGAACACACCGGCTATGCTCCAACTAGCTGTGATCTGACCTACAGGCTGCACAAAACCGTGTTACTTCAAAAGCACCCTGCCATATTCGCAAATGCAATTATCAACTAACACTATTGATCGTGAAGTGTTTCTTTTTACTAGAATGGAAAATGTACGTTGCCCGAAGTTCTAATAAGCTGGTTTCGGACAGGACTGACCTGCTCGATGAAGGAGGTGCCATACTTGCGGAAGTACCACCACTCGAAGATGAGGATGAGTCCGGAGATGAGGGACGAGGTGCCGGTCAGAGCGACGTAGAACTTTGGCGTCAGAGCGCCCAAGAACGTCGACGAGTCCCACATTGCACCGCAGCGGCAGAACCCTCGTGTGCGCGAAACAGAGCCGACTTGACTTCTACCAGTATATCACACGGTAAAACTGCATTTCACTGCTCTTTCTCAGTCATAAACATATTAAACATTAATCAATAAACAAAATCTAGGTATACATATACCTTAAGAAAAACCAAAACATCAAAAGTCAAAACCCTACGTCAAAAGCAAAACCACAGAAACGGACTTAGGGATGGTGATTTGAAATCGATTAATCAAAGAATCGAATTTTCGGGCCAAATAAATCGATTTTTTAAATCGATATGCAACACTATCCAACCGAATCAAATCCATTCAGTGAATCGATATTTCACCCTAGAGAATCGTAATTCAATTTTTTCTCAGAAAAAATCGAATTACGATTCTCTAGGAAATCGCTATCAATGATACCAGCCGATTCGGCTGGTATCGTTGATAGCGGGATTTAGTTTAGTTATTTTTAACACCACGAATGCTGGTCAAATATACAGGTACAAAAAATAAAAGTCAATGCCACCAATACGTAGTTATTAAAATAAAGTTTCAAAACCCGTTATCGATACCAATAACGATAAAGGGTTTTGTTATTATAAAAACCCGCAACGACGCACCTCTATTATATACAAACCAGCAGCCACCACAGATTACTAAAGATACCTACTACGTATCCAGCCCATGGTAGGTAGGAAATACCTAATATAATTATGGAGATGCTCTACTTACGAAAATAGGGTGCATACTTCCAGAATGCTGTAGCATAAAATGGCCGCCCATTAGGGAGTGTGCTTCAAAACTATCCACATCGATAAAAAGTGAAACAGTAATCAAGCATTAATGAAAAGAAACACTCTCTTTTTGGGTAATATTTTCTGTAACTTACAATTTTTTTTATCACCTGAACTTTATATTAAAATAAAGTTTATATCTTCAAGTATATAAATACATTGACAATTTGTCGGAATCTGGAACTTTTTTTTTCGAGTGTATGAGGGGCGGATTTTCGGCCTTATCAACCCACCTCCTTTTAGTCAAATCGGTTTAGTAATTGCGGTGTGATTGAGTTACAAATATCCATCGATACATCCAAACTGTCGCATTTAAATTATTAGTAGAACGTCATTTGCTACTCATTAAAATAATTATTATTAATAAGTAAGTAATAATAATTACGTAGTTCCTGTTATAAACATTATTAAGTACTCTATCATACATGTACCTATGATTATTAATTGTGATGGTGTGACGTACGTGGGTTTAGGTTTTTTAGAGATCTGGGAATTTCTTAAAAGTTTCGTTGACAGCCCGATTGTGAGATTAGTTCAGATATATAAAGAAGTACTCTGTGTTGGATGCAAAACTGACTTTTCAGGCCGTTAAGATTTTAATTCGTCGGCGTCTACAAAGCCCGCTGACAGACCGACGGTTGTTGTTTTGTTTGTGCCGACCCCACATGCGAAACGTACACATGCGAATATAACGTGCGAAAAGGATAGAATAAGAAGCAATAAGAAGACTCGTAAACGTTGGGCCATTGAGGCTTATAATGTTAATAAATCTGTGGTTGGTAAAACATAAGATACAATAAACTGTGTAAAAAGAAGTCCAATATAGAATAAGTAGAAAGGTTGTGTTAGGAGTCGGTATGACAATAGTGCGATTGGTGGTGATCGAACCTGCGACCTTTCAGTTTTCAGTCCGCAACTTTAACCGTTGGGCTAATGAGACTTATATTATGTTGAGGCTTAGATGTTGGTAAGACATAAGATATTATAATAAACTTCGTACTTTGCCCGTGTATATAGGTAAAGTCACGTTTATAGTGTTTATACCCTTACACTACAAGGCCCACATCACATTTTTTTTTTCAAAGGAATCACTAAAAGTACCTTATATAATAGGTTTCTAGTTACTCAATTACTTGACAGCTGAAGTACCACCAAAAAGCATCGCAGAACATGTCCAATAGGCACCCGTCATGTCTATGATAGGTTTAAATAGGTACCTATACTTTGTCAAATTTAGGATGATAATTTTGGCAGATCACGTCCATAAAGTTTCGTTTTATTTTCTGGTACAATGTAATACAGATAATGTCGTACTTCATTGATGGGTACCGCCCACTTAGTAAAGTACCATGCGTATCGAACAACCACAGACTATCGAAAATCGGTTCTGAATTGAAATAGATCGAACATGTAAAAATTAACATTCAGGTAACTATAATATTTTTTATATATGACGGCTCAAGACCGTCAGAATTGTTTTTAGAAAGAGTGACGTCAGCATTGCTGACGTCACGATGTTCACTACTATTGCTCATGGCAAAAACAAACTCCAATTAATCAGATTTACTTTTATTATTTTTTACAACAATATTGTACAGAGATGTGTACGGCTCGACGTTCTGAGCGATAATGCCGCGCGGGGCATTGGATTGCCGTATTTATAGCCAAGTGGGCTTTACAAATCACTATCTACCGTCTAATTTAAGTTTACACAATTAAAATGAGTTTCCAAAATCAACAAGAACAATGAATTGTTATTTAAACGGTTTTAAAACAGTTAATTTGATTTAACACTTGTTTTCTTAATGTCGTAATCTAGGGTTCAAATCGCTTTTGCGCCGATACGGCCATTCTGACAGGCGGTGCGCGCTCTGCACCAGCCTGACTGTTGGTGTTGGTTCTGTAACATTAAAAATTGTTTCTCTAAGCTTGGTATCTGTTAGCATCTAATCGATGCGTACATAGTTTTGTTAGTGAACCAAGACATCCTCAATGTCTGGATCTGTAGGTTATTAGTAGATTTCTCGTAGATTTCTCGTGGATTTTCTCGTAGATTTCTCGTAGATTTCTCGTGGATTTCTCGTGGATTTTTCGTAGATTTCTCGTAGGTTTCTCGTAGATTTCTCGGGGATTTCTCGTAGATTTGGGGAGAGGGGGTGATGCTGTGCATGGAGTATGGTAACAGAGACTTATAATAATATGGTTTTGACTCACCTTATTCTGTTGTGTTTTCGTCAGTTGCATCTTGTGTGCGTTGCTCCGGCAGGTCATCTCGTGAAGTAGATGGCCCAGGATTGATTGGCTGTTCATTCTCTGACGCCGATACGGTTTCTTGATTGCCAGGTTGAGGGGCACGTCGAAGTTGGTCATGGGCGACTTTCCGAGGTCGTCCCCTACCAACTACTTTTTTTACCAGGTAGCGATCATTTTCCAGTATTCTACAAATTTCATAAGGTTCGCTGAATTTAAGGTCCAACGAGGTTTGATTCCTCGGATTGTTTTTGATCAGAACATAGTCTCCTCTTTGAAACGGGTATATTTTTGCTTTACGTAGATTGAAGCGTTGTCTGTCAGTCTCTGCAGATTGAGACATTCTTTGCTGTACACGTTGCGTAAGTGCTTCAATGTTGATAGTTTGATTATCAATATCCACCAGGTTCAGCAGTTCAGGTGGAACACAGTGTTTTCGTTGAGTAATGAGTGTGAGTGGAGCAACCCCGGTGACTCGATGAGCGGTACAGTTCATCGCCAATTGAAGTTCTTCTAGTGTGGTGTGCCATTCCTCAGTTTCATAGTTTTTTATCATTGTAAGTGTATTTTTGAGTGTTGCTACGACTCTTTCCACTTGACCGTTTGCTCGGCTGACTCCTGGCGAAATGGCATGAATCTCTATTCCAAAATTGTCACAATAGTTTTTAAACTCGCCCAAGAATTCTCTCCCTCCGTCGACGATGATTTGAAGTGGTGTTCCAAATAGATGTACAGTGCGTTTTAAAGCAGCAAGCGTGCTATGTGGGTTTTTATTTGTAGCATAATAGAACAGTACGTATTTCGTGAAGGCGTCAACTGTCACAATTACATACTGTTGATCATTTGGAGTTCCCAGCTTGCCCGTGATGTCCATGTGAATTACTTGGAAGGCAGCTGAAGGTTTCTGGATTGGGTGTAGTTGGGCTTGAACAGCACCCGAAGGTCCTTTGGAAGTTCTGCATATGACACAGTTTTCCACAAATGTTCTAATTATGGTACTCATCTTGTTGAACCAGTACGTCTCCTTTATCTTGTGTAGTGTCTTTTCCCAGCCGGGATGTTTGAGAGCAGTGTGAAAGGAATTGATAATGCTCCATTGGAAAGTCTTGGGTACCACTATATAGGATTGGTGTCCGAGGACTGGATCTTGAACATTCTTCTTTAGAACGTCGTCTTCCAAGATATATCCTTCCACCGGGTTATTTTCTCTTAAGGTGTCCATTATTTGTCTCAATTCATTATCTCGTCGCTGTTCTACCTTAAGCCAGTCAAGGTCCTTCGTCATGACATTGACCGTAAGTTCACTTGGGTTTCTACTAAAAAAGTCAGCGTGTTGAAGCCGCTCACCTTTTCGGTATTCTACCTCGAAGTCATAATTTTGTAAAAATGCCCACCAACGATGAATCCTAGGTAGGAGATCTTTCTTGTGTTTGGAGGCTTTTAATGCATTGCAGTCCGTTATAACAGTAAACTTTCTCCCGTAAAGATACTGTCGAAAATGTTTAATGGCGCGTACCACCGCCAGAGTTTCCAACTCATACGAGTGATATCGGCTTTCGGCGTCTGTAGTTCTCATGCTCATAAAAGCAACTGCATGTTGACGTCCTTTGATCACTTGAACGAGTACTGCACCAAATCCAAGACTGCTAGCGTCGGTGTATAGTTCTATGGGTGCTTCCTCTTGAAACAAGGTAAGCACAGGTGCGGAAGTGAGACATTGTATTATTTTGTTCCGCGCTTCTTCATGTCGTTGGTTCCAGTCCCATTTTGCACCTTGCTTTGTCAACTCGTATAAAGGTAACATAATGCGTGAGAAGTCAGGAATGTATTTCCGAAAATAGCCCGCCAAGCCATTGAATTGCCTTACTTGTTTGGCGTTTGTTGGTACAGGAGCCTTTACAAGGGCTTCAACTTTCCTTGGACTTGGTCGGACTTGTCCGTCCGAAACTACGTGACCCAAATACTCGATTGAACGTTTGAAGAAACTGCACTTCTCAGCATTGATTGAGAACCCAGCATCCTGCAGGGCCACCAGTACTCTTTCGATGTGAGCTAAACCTTCGGGGAAGTCTGCGCATTTGGTTAAGACGTCATCGACGTATACTTGCGTAGCAGTTCCAAGCAATGGGTATAGAGCTCTATTTATACAGCGCTGGTAAACAGAGCTTGCATTGCTCAGACCAAATGGCATGGTAGTGTATTCATATAACCCGTCAGGTGTAACGAATGCAGTTTTCTCTATCGAGGTCTCTGCTATCGGTATTTGATGGAAGCCAGCCGCCATGTCCAAACTTGTGTAAAAATTACCACCAACCAATTGATCAATCTGATCTGAGATTAATGGCAGGGGGTAATGGTCTCGTAGGGTATTAGCGTTTAATTCCCGAAAATCGACACAGAGGCGATCATCGCCGTTCTTCTTTTTAACTAATATGATGGGGCTGGAGTACGGTGACTTACTTTCCCGTATAATATTGTGTTCCAGCAGTTCCTTAATAATGTTTCGGACTTTTTCTCGTTCTACCGGGCTAAGACGATATGGTCTTCGTTCCACGTATTTGTCAGGGTTTTTCAGGCGAATTTCCAATTCACCCGTATTAACTCTGGTCTTGGGATACCCATGGATGAACAGATGCTCGTATTTATTCAAGAGTCCTTTTAGTTGTGCAATTTCGTCATCGTTGGTCAAATCACAGTCCAGTTTGTCAAACAGAGGACTTTTCGTACTTACATGGTTGATAAGTTGATGATGCATTAACCTTGTACCATTAGATGTGATCATCATAGTGAGGTTTGTGTCGTGTATCAGGTCAAAGAATATACAGACCAAGAACTCTAACTGCCTTATAAAAATTGAAATAGGCTTATACCATCGCTAGGTGTCGCTACTAGTCGCTATCCACGTAAGATTAAACTAAAATCGGCGAACTATCGTATTTTCTTCGTTCAATTAATTATTACTATTTATTTATAGTATCAAAATACAAAAATTTCATAAAATCACACACGTAAAGAGCTAATTTACTTTCAACTAATTTAGAATTATAGCAAGTTTTGAGGTTGGTGTATCCTCGTTGGTTAGCGAACCCATAGTACACCAAGTTTTGCCGAATTCCGATAGATGGCATAACAAAAACAAATATTTAACATTTGAAAATAAATCGATCTCTGTTTTGCTAGCTTTAATTACTACTAGGTAAATTTTGTACTAGCTGCACCTAGTCCAGTTCCGTACAAATACTCGATCCAAATACCTGTTCCATCTAGTTTATGAAGTTTACAAAATCACAAAATCTGCCTACTATCATAGATGAAGAATAACACTATTTCGTTGAAGCTCCGACTAGTCTAGTATTGAAAGACATGAACGGAAAGACTGCGGAATCGTGTAGTTAAAAAAGGACAGAATATATTTTTGTACAATTCGGCACCCTTAATTTGAACCTTATTTCTATACTATTAAAACACGCGACAGGCACTCGTGTTTGCCTAAATAATTCTGGTGTCAGTCATTTGAATTTGAATCATATTTCTATGTATTAAAAAGAGTGCACGTTGCGTTACTTTTATATGTATCGAAATATGGTTCAAATTCAAATGACACGTTTCGAGCAGGCCGCGGGTGGGACAAAAGAATATACAATTCTTTTCTCTACGACTGCGATCTCACCTGATGGTAAGTGACGATGCAGTCTAAGATAGTAGGGGCTAACTTGGAAGGGGTATGGCAGTGTTCATTCAACCCAAACCCCTAATCTGTTTCTACACGCCATCGTGTTTTTGTTGTTTTTGATGTTTTTCTATGTATGTCCACTATTGTCCACCACCGATTCACGCGATTTTTTTTTTTAATCGACAAAAGAAGCTTGCGAAATGGGTGCATTAAAATGTTTACCTGAAGATACTCCTCAAACCTGATGCTGCAGGGGTATACTTTCCCCCTAAATTATGGAGCTTTAGGAACTGTTGTTTACGAATTGGTATACTTGCTACTAGATCATAGAGCTCCAGGTCATCCTCCTCAATACTGCAGCCCGATTAAGAACGTTCCGATAACTTATTTAGCGATCGATTCGGTTTGTTACCGTACGATAACATATATTTTCAATTCAGAACTAATACCTATTCTCAAAGGTGTGTGAAGTCTGCCAATCCGCACTTGGTGGTAGTGGCCTCATCAAGAGAAATAGTAGGTAGTGGGCCTGCGATTGGTTGAGAGGAATTAATGAGAAATCCTTAAGGGGCCAGTCTGGAAGAAATGCGAAAATAGACACTTACGGTTTAACGCAAATTAAAAAAATTCATTGCATTGAATGACACCATAAAAAAACCTCAATTGCTTAATAGATAAGGCTATAATTAGGCCGCGAAATATATCTAAAATAAATCTCAGTTTTTGAGAAAAAAAATCGGCAACATTGTCAAAATCACCGAAATCGACCTTTTCTATTTAGTACATCTTATGCTATTCGGATGTTATATTTGGAATAATTTTTGGTTAAATCGTAAGAAGGAAGTATAGAAAATATTTTCACCATTAAAATTTTATATTAATTCAAACCAAAAAGCAATAATATAAGACTAAAAATCATTAATTTTGTAGCGAAAATCCTTTCCCGTTGCCCATACATTTTAGTATGAAGCAGTAGCCGCCCGTAATTCGCTTTATATTACAGTGTTCAACCACAAATAAATTTAATCGCGTCCCAATGTTCAAGGTGATAGCACGCTCGTTTTCGTAGAGCACCGCAACTCCGGCGATCGCGATATAATAATTGTTTCGAGCGTTAGGGTGGGTCGCGAGTGTCGGAAACGACGGCTAATTTTATTTGTATTCTTCGAGTACGTAGTAAGTATGTGAGTTTTATCATGTATTTTTTTAATCATCAAACACTTCATTAATTAGCAAACACTAATGTACTCATTAATATCGTAACTTATTTTTCTCCTCATTTCAGGTAGATATGAGAAAGCGTAAAGGAAATTACTAAAAACACAAAAAAAAAACAAAGAAAGATTTAACATAAAGCAGTAAGTACTTATAATGTACTCATCTTTTTACCCGACTTTTTTATTTTTATCGTTGACAAGATAGTCCTTTACTGCTATCTCACCTGATGGTAAGTGACGATGCCAGTCTTAGATGGTAGCGGACTAACTTGGAATGGGTACGGCAGTGTAAATTCAACCTAAGCCTAATCGGTTTCTACACGCCATCGTGCCGAAACGCTAAATCGCTTGGCGGCACGTCTTTGACGTAGGGTGGTAACTAGTCACGGCTAAAGCCTCCCCCCAGACAAAGCTTCGACTTCGACTGTGGCGAAGCCCAAAACATTGTTATGTTTTCTAGCTGAATGGTTGTTAACCTTCAATAGTATATTTTGATACAAATACGGAAAATCGAACTTTCCGCACGATATACAGCTACAAAAAGCTCTTTGAGCAACCGTATTAAAAAATTACTTTAAAATGAACTAGCTGTCTTTATAACCCTACACACACACTAAACCGATTTGGCTGATACATGTTTTGGAATTCAGATAGCTTATACCCTGGATTGACATATGGGCTACCTTTTAAACCTTTAAAATCTAATTGGGGTTTGCAAAAAATCTAATTTAATTAATTAAATCCTAATTTCTAATAAATATCTTATTAACTATATTGTTTCAGGAAACAAAGTGTCAATTCTGGAAAACAAAAGCTTGAAGGATGATGCGTGCACTGATGTTGAAAAAGCAACGAGAGTTCTATTTCAGGAAATACAAAACATGCAAAATATAATTGTAAATGACAAAGTTACTTGGAACCAATCTGCTTGCTTCAACTGCCACAAGATACATAAGCTACTCGTACATATTGTAACATTTTTTGTTTTGAAAAGAGCAACTGCCGAGTTTCTTGCCGGCTCTTCTTAGCAGAATCAGCATTCCGAACCGGTGTTAGATTCTCGACTTATAAGAGCCATAAGTTGGCCTACATGAAATAAATAATTTTGAGTTTGAGTTTGTCTAAACTAATATCATAAAGATGAAATATTTGCTTGTTTGTAACTTTGTAAAATTGTTTGTAATGAATAAACTCAAAAACTACTTAACCGATTTTAAAAATTCTTACACTCATGGAAAGCTATTATTCCTAAGTAACATGAGCTATATTTTATTTAAAAAAAAATTAACCGTAATTTCGTGAGATATACGTACTATACATGTTTGCAATACTCATAATTACCTACAAGCACTTCCGCGGGGCTATATATTGAACTATTATAGTTGAGGAACTATAACCCTTCTTTTATTCAAATTAGTCTGTTGAAACACGAGTATGATCAAAAATGTTGACGATCTCATCATGATTATTTAGTAATCTTTATTCAATTAAATATTTTTGTAACTATAATTGACTATGTATTTGGAAATTCCTCTTTAAATAATTCGAATCGGACCTCTTATTTAGAAGTTATTTATTCAGACAAAAGTTACATGACAAAAAGCGTGCACTGTGACCCCACCCTATGCCGCCGACTCTGCCTACTCTCACTACGGGCCAACGCGAACTTCACAAATCGACAATGTAATAGTTAAATACATTGCGTATTTTCTGTGAAATTCATTAGTATCCTATTAAGACGAACGCGTGATGTACATTTAACTTGAAGGAAGCGCCAAACGTAGATTGTTAAGATTGTTACTTTCCAGGGTGCGTATACTAATATTGTATGATATGTCTGTGTGAATAGAAATTATCAATGTGGGTGTTCTATCGCAAGTTCGCACGCGCCCAGACTGCAGGCTTAAGTACTAATAAATATCCTTACTAATCTTAATCCTTACTAATATTTTAAATTCGAAAGTTTGTTGGTTTGTCCTTCAATCACGCAGCAACGGTGCAACGGACTGACCTGATTTTTGCATAGGTATAGTTGAAGGACCTAGAGAGTGACATAGGCTAAGGACATAGGCTACTTTTTATCCCGAAAAAACAAAGAGTTCCCGCGGGATTTTAAAAACTAAATCCACGCGGACGAAGTCGCGAGCATTAGCTAGTCTATACTACTATACTATTATAATAAAGAGAGAGCGCGAATTTTGTGGGTTTGTATGTATGTCAGGAGCAAACTTTGGAACCACCGCACCTATTACAAAAATTATAACAGTAAAAAGGAATAGGGGGGGGGGGGTCCCTCGGGCCATAAAACGGTTGAAAAAAAATTTAAAAGTCATCGCCACATTGGAATTCGTTGTTATTGGACCGATTTCTTTCAAAATCGATATTTAGGCTTCTCTGGGGTCATGAAAGAGGAAATGGTTGCCAAAATTTTGAAAAGCCACCGCCATATTGGAATTCTTTGTTATTGGACCGATTTCGTTCAAAATCGATATTTAGGCTTCCCTGGAGTCAAGAAAGAGGAAATGGTTGCCAAAATTTTAAAAAGCCACCGCCATATTGGAATTCTTTATTATTGGACCGATTTCGTTCAAACTCGATATTTAGGCTTCCCTGGGGTCATGAAAGAGGAAATGGTTGCCAAAATTTTGAAAAGCCACCGCCATATTAGAATTCTTTGTTATTGGACCGATTTCGTTCAAAATCGATATTTAGGCTTCCCTGGGGTCATGAAAGAGGAAATGGTTGCCAAAATTTTGAAAAGCCACCGCCATATTGGAATTCTTTGTTATTGGACCGATTTCGTTCAAAATCGATATTTGGGCTTCCCAGGGGTCATGAAAGAGAAAATGGTTGCCAAAATTTTAAAAAGTCACCGCCATATTGGAATTCTGTGTTATTGGACCGATTTCGTTCAAAATCGATATTTAGGCTTCCCTGGGGTCATGAAAGAGAAAATGGTTGGCAAAATTTTAAAAAGTCACCACCATATTGGAATTCTGTATTATTGGACCGATTTCGTTCAAAATCGATATTTAGGCTTCCCTGGGGTCATGAAAGAGAAAATGGTTGCCAAAATTTTAAAACGTCACCGCCATATTGGAATTCTGTGTTATTGGACCGATTTCGTTCAAAATCGATATTTAGGCTTCCCTGGGGTCATGAAAGAGAAAATGGTTGGCAAAATTTTAAAAAGTCACCACCATATTGGAATTCTGTATTATTGGACCGATTTCGTTCAAAATCGATATTTAGGCTTCCCTGGGGTCATGAAAGAGAAAATGGTTACCAAAATTTTAAAAAGTCACTGCTATATTGGAATTCTGTGTTATTGGACCGATTTCGTTCAAAATCGATATTTTGGCTTCCCTGGAGTCATGAAAGAGAAAATGGTTGCCAAAATTTTAAAAAGTCACTGCCATATTGGAATTCTGTGTTATTGGACCGATTTCGTTCAAAATCGATATTTTGGCTTCCCTGGAGTCAAGAAAGAGGAAATGGTTGCCAAAATTTTAAAAAGCCGCCGCCATATTGGAATTCTTTGTTATTGGACCGATTTCGTTCAAAATCGATATTTAGGCTTCCCTGGAGTCAAAAAAGAGGAAATGGTTGCCAAAGTTTTAAAAAGTCACCGCCATATTGGAATTCTTTATTATTGGACCGATTTCATTCAAAATCGATATTTAGGCTTCCCTGGGGTCCTGAAAGAGAAAATGGTTGCCAAAATTTTAAAAAGTCACCGCCATATTGGAATTCTTTATTATTAGACCGATTTCGTTCAAAATCGATATTTAGGCTTCCCTGGGGTCCTGAAAGAGAAAATGGTTGCCAAAATTTTAAAAAGTCACTGCCATATTGGAATTCTGTGTTATTGGACCGATTTCGTTCAAAATCGATATTTAGGCTTCCCTGGAGTCAAGAAAGAGGAAATGGTTGCCAAACCAGATAATCAAGAATTCCAATATAGCGGTGACTTTTTAAAATTTTGGCAACCATTTTCTCTTTCATGACCCCAGGGAAGCCTAAATATCGATTTTGGACGAAATCGGTCCAATAACACAGAATTCCAATATGGTGGTGACTTTTTAAAATTTTGGCAACCATTTTCTCTTTCATGACCCCAGGGAAGCCTAAATATCGAGTTTGAACGAAATCGGTCCAATAACACAGAATTCCAATATGGTGGTGACTTTTTAAAATTTTGGCAACCATTTTCTCTTTCATGACTCCAGGGAAGCCTAAATATCGATTTTGAACGAAATCGGTCCAATAACACAGAATTCCAATATGGTGGTGACTTTTTAAAATTTTGGCAACCATTTTCTCTTTCATGACCCCAGGGAAGCCTAAATATCGATTTTTAACGAAATCGGTCCAATAACAAAAAATTCCAATATGGCGGTGACTTTTTCAAATTTTGGCAACCATTTCCTCTTTCTTGACCTCAGGGAAGCCTAAATATCGAGTTTGAACGAAATCGGTCCAATAACAAAGAATTCCAAAATGGCGGTGGCTTTTTAAAATTTTGGCAACCATTTCCTCTTTCATGACCCCAGGGAAGCCTAAATATCGATTTTGAACGAAATCGGTCCAATAACACAGAATTCCAATATGGCGGTGACTTTTTAAAATTTTGGCAACCATTTTCTCTTTCATGACCCCAGGGAAGCCTAAATATCGATTTTGAACGATATCGGTCCAATAACACAGAATTCCAATATAAGAATAAGAATAAGAATTTATTTATTGACATAAAGATTTACATAATATTTCTATTGGTCCCTACCCTCTGCGCTAGGACAACCTGTGTTGCAGAGGATAGTTCCTTCCAAATACAAGATATATATAGGTAATCTTAAAATAGGTATAACATTATTATTACTAACACTATTTACATTATTATTATTAACACTGGGTGCATGAGTGTGTATGAGTGTGTGTGTGTGTGTGCGTGTGTGTGTGCGTGTGTATGTTTTAAGCTAGTACGTAATTGACATATTATTGCGCGCAAATACTATTTCAATATTTTTAAGATATTTTCGGTTTCATCATAGCCCTTGGATGTCAGCCAGTTTCTAAGCTTTTTGATCAAATTTGGTTTATTTAATGTTATGATGTCTTTGTTAGCCCTACTGAATTTGTTATAAGCGTATGAAGAATTAAATTCAAACTGTGATTTAGCGAAGCTAGTGTTTGATAAAGGTTTAGGGAATCTGAGTATCCTTTTGCTGTTGTCTATAGTGCTGAGGTCAATTTTTGAATGGAAGAGTAAGATTATTGAAAATAAGTATAGCTGTCGAACATTGAGTAGATTGCACTCATCGTATAATTTGTCAGTGGGATATCTGAATGGTTTTTTAAAAATAGTTTTAAGTATTGCTCTATTTGCTCGCTCTAATTGCAGCAGAAATGTTTTTCCAGCTCCACCCCATGCACTAATACAGTAAGTCAAGATTGGAAGACATAGAGATTTATAAACCATTAATGTAGTCTCAATAGGGGCAATATCCCTAAGATTCCGAAACAAGGGAGTAAGTTTCTTTATTTTATTAGAGGTGTTAATAATATGAGATGTTATATGGTGGTGACTTTTTAAAATTTTGCCAACCATTTTCTCTTTCATGACTCCAGGGAAGCCTAAATATCGATTTTGAACGAAATCGGTCCAATAACACAGAATTCCAATATGGTGGTGACTTTTTAAAATTTTGGCAACCATTTTCTCTTTCATGACCCCAGGGAAGCCTAAATATCGATTTTTAACGAAATCGGTCCAATAACAAAAAATTCCAATATGGCGGTGACTTTTTCAAATTTTGGCAACCATTTCCTCTTTCTTGACCTCAGGGAAGCCTAAATATCGAGTTTGAACGAAATCGGTCCAATAACAAAGAATTCCAAAATGGCGGTGGCTTTTCAAAATTTTGACAACCATTTCCTCTTTCATGACCCCAGGGAAGCCTAAATATCGATTTTGAACGAAATCGGTCCAATAACACAGAATTCCAATATGGCGGTGACTTTTTAAAATTTTGGCAACCATTTTCTCTTTCATGACCCCAGGGAAGTATAAATATCGATTTTGAACGATATCAGTCCAACCCAAGTAACATTTTGGTACTATAATTTAAGAATTCATCACAAAAAGGTTGAGTTAACATCGTGTAAAGGTTGTAGCGATAACCACCCGTTATATAAAAGCATTTGCTATGACTTTTTTGCTCTATAAGCTTATATAGCCAAACTATCCTTTTAGCAGGGGATGTAAAGGTTTACAAAACCGTTTTGTAGAGCCGTTATAGGCAAGTTCTATAAAAACCTCGAATTTAGACAATATAGCGCTATATTAATGTATAACAGCGTTTGAATTCACTATTATGTACCCCATTAGTACTATAAAGTTTTCCTGGTAACTGCTATAAGTATGGCGTTTTAGCAGTGATGAAGGACACAACAATACAATAATTTGACGCTATTGTGGTCCCACAAAACACTGCTATAGTACATGGTACATAATTACTCATAACAACACTGTTATAGAGCGGTTTTGCTTTATAAACGATTTTCGGGACATTTTTATAACAATAAAAAGTGTTTTAATTATCTTTGTTGGGTTTATTATAGTCTCATTGAAGAAGAAGTCACCATGACTCTATTACATGACCAAAGTTTTCTATTATGGTTTTGGTTGTTCTGTTTTAAGACAACAGCGATATATAGCTAATTCCTTTATTTCCTTTATAGAACAAATTTTAGAAATTTATCAATATCCATTACTAGGGGCATATTTATTATAAGTACCTGAGAAAGAAAACCAATCATGAGCAACGATTACCTACCTACCTATTTTATTTCTTCCTTGGATACAAAAATGTATTCAAAAATTAAGTATGTGGGACAAGACTAGTCATAAGGAACCCTAATTTTACGTCAATGGCGGCAGATTTTTTGTCACTTGTGCTATAGTTAGCCTAAAAGAGAACCAAATTAGCTTTTTGGCTGTGTAGCAGAAACTACGGTTAATTTAATTTATTTTTATTAATATTTTAATTAAAAAACTCAATTAATTTAGGACGCATTGAAAATAATAAGTAAAACTAATGCTATTCTATCAGTAAAACTTTGGTTCCAAGTGTTTTTTATAGTATTGGTCGAATTTATCCATGTCTAAATAAAAGATGACATTAAACTCAGCAAGATGGAATCCTTATCCCTTTTATTTTTTTGTTTTTGTATAAACACACGTAGACCACCTTGCCGTGAAAAATTAAAATGAAAAGCGTAGTAAAAGAATCACGTACTTTTCTATAGAGTATAATAGCACTATAATGGAATTACGAACGCTGCTACAGAATAAAAAAGAACTATAAAAGCTTTATTGTGCCTCGTATGTCAACAAATTGTCATACAAGGCACCAATATATCAAATTTATAGAAAAAAAAAGTCCCAAGCACAACTGCTATAGTTTCGCTATGTCTCTAAATAGAGATATAACTGCGCCAAATCAGCGTTATACGACCTTCTTATTGCTTTTACAGTGCTTAAGTGGTGTTAGAGGAAACGTTCTATGGGCTGCTATAGGACAAGAAATTGTTACTTGGGAATAACACAGAATTCCAATATGGCGGTGACTTTTTAAAATTTTGGCAACCATTTTCTCTTTCATGACCCCAGGGAAGCCTAAATATCGATTTTGAACTATATCGGTCCCATAACACAGAATTCCAATATAGCGGTGACTTTTTAAAATTTTGGCAACCATTTTCTCTTTCATGACCCCAGGGAAGCCTAAATATCGATTTTTAACGAAATCGGTCCAATAACAAAAAATTCCAATATGGCGGTGACTTTTTCAAATTTTGGCAACCATTTCCTCTTTCTTGACCTCAGGGAAGCCTAAATATCGAGTTTGAACGAAATCGGTCCAATAACAAAGAATTCCAAAATGGCGGTGGCTTTTCAAAATTTTGGCAACCATTTCCTCTTTCATGACCCCAGGGAAGCCAAAATATCGATTTTGAACGAAATCGGTCCAATAACACAGAATTCCAAAATGGCGGTGACTTTTTAAAATTTTGGCAACCATTTTCTCTTTCATGACCCCAGGGAAGCCTAAATATCGATTTTGAACGATATCGGTCCAATAACACAGAATTCCAATATGGCGGTGACTTTTTAAAATTTTGGCAACCATTTTCTCTTTCATGACCCCAGGGAAGCCTAAATATCGATTTTGAACGATATCGGTCCAATAACACAGAATTCCAATATGGCGGTGACTTTTTAAAATTTTGGCAAACATTTTCTCTTTCATGACCCCAGGGAAGCCTAAATATCGATTTTGAACGAAATCGCTCCAATAACAAAAAATTCCAATATGGCGGTGACTTTTTTCAAATTTTGGCAACCATTTCCTCTTTCTTGACCTCAGGGAAGTCTAAATATCGAGTTTGAACGAAATCGGTCCAATAACAAAGATTCCAATATGGCGGTGGCTTTTCAAAATTTTGGCAACCATTTCCTCTTTCATGACCCCAGGGAAGCCTAAATATCGATTTTGAACGAAATCGGTCCAACGAATTCCAATGTGGCGATGACTTTTCAATTTTTTTTTCAACCATTTTATGGCCCGAGGAACCCCCCCTATTCCTTTTACTGTTATAATTTTAACTTTAGATCGGATCATGCAAATAGATAAAACTCTGAAATCTATGATCGAAAGTCGTAAAAACGCTTAATCTCGCGATTTGACATTTTTGCGACCAGAAATCGCCAAAACCCGATGCAGTCAAAAAAACGCTGACTTTTGCTACTTTTAGTATCTAGTATCGAATACGTTTGAGTAGGGAAAACGCGATGTAGTCGTAAAAATGCCAATTGCTTCCGCTAAAAAAAAGATACCGGCCGAACTGATAACCTCCTCCTTTTTGGAAGTCGGTTAATTAGTCAGTCAGTCTGCCTTTAGAGTTGTCTTTATAGTAGTTGTAAAATATTATTCGACAATTAAATTTAAAAAACATAAAAGAAGGCGAAGCCACCTCTTAACACTAGTATTTTTATAAGTCGACACCATAAATTAAATAATAAAATATATTTTGTAAATACGTTAATGGCTTTTATTTGATAATATTTTTCTATACATTACAATAAAGTAAAAAAAAATAAATTCATTTTAATATTCTAACACAACACAACAGACATATAAACACACAGTTGAAAGCACCATAGTAAAATATTATAATTTATATTATTATATTATTGACATAATTTTACAGTTTTTCCCCATTTTATCGGGATAGAACTTGGATCTTGAATCGAGGCGCATTTGATTTGACACGAACTATACAGTGTACAATGTACCTACACTAGAAATAGCAGTGCTTGGTAAGCACCTAGCTATACATATTCACTTTATTTACCTAACCGGACGCCCGCGACTTCGTCCGCGTTCCTAAATCCCCACAGTTTAGGTGGGCAGAAACCCTGCAGCATCAGGATTGAGGAGTTGGGTCCTGGAATTCATCGATGTAGTCTTAACTTGACACCTACAATAACTATTCATAATCGACAGTTCCTAAATCCCCACAGTTTAGAAGGGCAGTACCTCTGCAGCATTAGGATTGAAGAGTTGGAACCCGAAATTTTTATGGGAGCATCTTGCAAAGTTTTTGTTTCAATTAAAAAAAGATTCACGCAAAACGGTTAAGAAATCAGGGAGATATCGATATACAGAGGTAAAAAATACAACTCCTTCTCCTCCTTTTTCGAAAGTCGGTTAAAAAAGTAGCCTATAACATGCCCGATAATTGTGAAAGTCCCGTCAAAATCGGTCCAGCCATTCCCGAGATTAGCGACAATAAACAGACAGACAGACAAAAATTTTAAAAATTGTTTTCTGGTTATAAGTACTTACCGTATTTACTTTCGTATGCCGTTAGTAAAAAGCCGTTCTTTTGATATTACAAACAGACACTACAATTTTATTTATTTGTATAGATAATATACATATCTGCTTTAGACAAGACAATTATTCAAAAGCATGAAAAAGGTACCAACTTGTTTTTTTAACCGACGTCAAAAAAAGAGGAGAATTCCAATTCGTCGCCGAAAACAAATTTCAAATCTGTACAGATTTCAATATTTTTTTTTAAATTTGAATTCGACAGGTTGATCCCATTTAAATTTCGTGAAGATCTGATGAATATCTTCAGAGATAGAGGATGGAACTCCTCAATGAATAAATAAGTGTAATATTTGTACACGTATGTTGAAGTCCAGCCAGCGTCGCGCATCGGTTTCATCGTTTCTGTTTCGGCCCGCCCAACTTCAATATACCTACGTGTACAAACGAAAATTATTTAAGCTAAGTATTCTATCGCAAAAATGACACTACTTTTATTTAAAGAATTGAAAAAAACCTATACGTTAAAAATATATTATTTAGACTCAAACCTTTGTTACTACCCTACCTTACTAAACTTTTTGAGGTATGCAAATCAGCAGGCCAGCGTAAAGCTTCAAAGTAAAATAAACTATAACATTATCTTAATTTTTGTTTGGCTAGGTTTGTCAACGAATCACCTACCAAGGTGATTAGTTGACCTACTAGATGGAGTGCCATCTAGTGAGGTAACCTAGTGAGGTTAGTTTGATATAGTTGGTGATTCAACTACTATGCGCTAGATGGCAATAGCGAATAGCTTGCTCAGTGTCGCCGCCACAGATAATGAGTGGAACTACAAGGTACCGGCGAGAATAATGCGTATTTCAGTAGCTTTGATTGAATGTATGGAGTGAGCAATCTAGTATGTTAAGATGATCTTTGATCAGGTTCATGCCCACTAAAGCATCTGTAGACATCTCGTAGTCGGGTAGTATATAGAACTGTATTTCAACATTTATGTTATCAATGACACAGACAGCCAGCAGTTTAGTGAGTGATAACACTGGAAAGTGTCCAATTCCTTTCAAAAAGTTAACTGCTTGACTTCTTTGCCCAGGTAACTTTGCAGCAACTGACTCTCGAATTAATGAGCACTCCGCTCCACTGTCAAATACAGCTTGTAGAATGATCTTTCCTATTTGAACAGTTATAGGAGCCAGTCTTGTTCCTTCGACGCAGTTCACATTTGAGGTGAGTGAACGCTCTCGTTTATAGCATAAGTCATAGCTATGACCAGGTTTTTTGCAGAATGAGCATACATTCGTATTTGCTGGTTTAGGATCCTTCTTGCCTTCTTCTGGCTCAGTCGTTTGTGGTTTGTACCTACAATCATTAGTAATATGATTTGTCCTTTTGCATATGCTACAACGTGATGTTGAAGAAGTGTTATCTGGCAGACGCGGACGTTTACTAGGTCCTCCTCCACTTTGGTGTGAATTCGACTGAGGACGCTTCCTTCGTATTGATGATGCTATTGAGATAAGTTCAGGTACTGTAGTTGCTCTCGCATTTAATAATTCAATACGGAGGCGCTCATCATTGACGCATCCAATAACAGCTTCAACAGCATGTTCATTATCTAGTTTATCCTTTGTCACTCTCTTCCAGAGTATCCAGGCACGTGATAAAAATTCAGCAATGTCTTTTGATGAGTCATAGACATGCTCTCTAAATCGGAGGATGTCACGTGAATATCTGTTCTCTGGTTCAAATGTGGTGATGAGATTATTACGTAGTTCATTCCACGTAGATGTGGTCACCATCCAATCATCGGCCCAGAGTTTAGCTCGTCCTTTTAATAGACTGCAGGCTCTCATGCGAATATCGAAGTCACTGATTTTGTATGCTTCGACTGCTTTGTCTAAGTGCTGGCACCATTCACGCACACCGACATTAGTGTCAGGATCAAATGATGGCAGGTAGACATCCTTAATCCTGATCTTCGATTCAGAAGTTGGCTCACACAGGCGTTCTGACATTTTCTGCATCATCTGCATCATATTTGTGAAGAATTCAGTTGGAACTCCACCTATCGGTTGACAGGGTGTTTCGTTTTCACGCCTGGCGCTAACTTCGTCTTGCTGTTGTGTATCTGGAGGTCGAGCTGACGGAACAGCAGCCGATCCCACTTCTGATGACGGCTCAAGACCGTCAGAATTGTTTTTAGAAAGAGTGACGTCAGCATTGCTGACGTCACGATGTTCACTACTATTGCTCATGGCAAAAACAAACTCCAATTAATCAGATTTACTTTTATTATTTTTTACAACAATATTGTACAGAGATGTGTACGGCTCGACGTTCTGAGCGATAATGCCGCGCGGGGCATTGGATTGCCGTATTTATAGCCAAGTGGGCTTTACAAATCACTATCTACCGTCTAATTTAAGTTTACACAATTAAAATGAGTTTCCAAAATCAACAAGAACAATGAATTGTTATTTAAACGGTTTTAAAACAGTTAATTTGATTTAACACTTGTTTTCTTAATGTCGTAATCTAGGGTTCAAATCGCCTTTGCGCCGATATATATATTAAATCGTATGTGGGAATAATTTTATCATTAATTTATAGTAGGTTTGTATTTTAAGGTAGATCAAATATTGCCATGCGTATTCCTCGCTGAAAAGATTGACAGATGAAACAAAAATAGGCACGAATCGAAATCGTCGGTGTGGGAGGGCTTTTATAATAATAAATTATTAATTTAATAGAAAAAATAGTTTGATTGTAATATAATCTGACCATACAACATAATATCGAATATCCATGCACCTATCGATTCCAAGTTCTATGGGAATAATAATCGATAATCGAATAAATTCAGTAACAATTACACACAACCCCGTCCCTACTGTGAGCTGTCAAAATTATCATCCTTTTGACAAAGCATACCTAACTTCATGGACCATCACAGACCAGAAAAAAATGTGTCAAGTGTCACTGTCAATGACAAGTGTCAACTGCGAGGTGGAACTTGCTTCGAAGGAAGATTTTCGTAAAATTTTTACGTAACATCTTTCATTTTGGTCAGCGTTTGAAATCACAAAAACAATTCGCGATGCTTGGCAGACTGGGCAAGAAACAGATGGAGGTGGCGGCGAGCTTCGCGACGTCCGCGGCCGGGTTCGGCGGTTGCGCGTTCCTGGCGCTGCTGTACGTGACCGACTGGAAGGTGTTCGTCACCAAGATCCCATACTACGGCAGCCAGTTCAAGGATCTGCCGCCCAGCGAGTAGCGAGTGGTGCTCCGCCCGCCGGGACCGAGTACTTCTGTTAATTTAACTACCTACTTTAGTGTTTAATATAAGTTCTAGTTCAAGTTCTTGCGACTGATTTTTTCATTTTCTTCAGATTCCATCTCTCTTAGTATGTAAGTTACGGCGGCCTCATTTAATGCGAAATTTCTATCAGAAAATTTTTGAATCAAAAGTTATGAACAGAGGTGGGTACCTATCTCTATTCATACATTTTGATTTAGATACACACCAGAATTATGCTGCGATATAAGTGGTATATTGTAGGTCCTCATCTTGCCAGATCTTTGAAACAAAGTTTTCTATCCCATTTATTTCTGTTAATAATCAGTCCTGTAATGAACCAGTTAGCTTAGTTTATTATAAATCTTTTAAAATAAATAGGTAAATTTTTCATTAAGTAAATGAAATTCAAATAATTCTTTTAAGGTATTTCTTAAGTACCTAAGCCCTTTACAAGGAGAACCCTTCGTAAATACATACTTAAGTCATCAAGGTTTAATAGCCCAACAGTTAAAGGGGCAAACTGAAAGCTGGAAGATCACAGGTTTGATCCCTACCCGTTGCACTGCGTACCCACTCCTAACAAGCTTTTCACTTATTTGGAAAGGAGAGAAGAATATAAGCTCAGCTTGGCTAGTCTCCTTTTTTTAAAAAGTAAGTCTACTGCTGCACAAACATCTCTTGTAAGGACTTCCACACCTGCAATTTTGTCCCCTGCAACTTGATGTTATCTGTCACCACTGGGTGTCTGCCGTGGTAGCCCCTCCATCACTTTGGAACATCAACATCTGTCAGTTGTTTGAACTGCACTTCAACATCACAATCATTTGAGCTACATTGATAACTGGTTTTTTCTGTAAGTATACTGTCTCAATTCTGATGTTGCCCACTGAGTGACTGAACTTTCCTATGAAGCCTACATTTAGCAGTCTCAGAACATTAATTTTGATAACACTGAATAATTTAATCTTCAGGTACCAAGGTAGAATAAATTCAATTTAATTGTTTTATAAAGGGTATAAGACAGTTTTTTGTTATGTAGACACATTGTGAAATACAAAATTTTTATTGGACTGGTAAAAGGATCATATTTTCATAACCTTGTCACACACTTTAAAAAGATATATCGCAAGTCTATGTAACGCAACAAAAATTATTTTACTTCACACACGCTTCTATGAGAGCCCCCTAATATAGAATAAAGATTTTTATATTTTTTTTGTGCAATATTCGGCTGAAGGCCATCAGATTATATATTATATTTAAATTTGAAGTAATTAAGTTCAGTAATTCAAAAGTTATAGGGCTCTGACAGACGGACGGACAAGTGCAAATTCACTCAAGTAGACTTCAGAGACCTCGCTTCGCTCTGTTAAAAATCAATTCAAAAAGGCCTATGACCATTGCAACAGATTCAACCCCAGCTGTGGGGCAAAGACAATTCCTGTACCATGGAGTTATTATTATTGTATGTAGTTAGCGAAGATGAGTATAATTTTATTATTTTATTGATAATTTTTGTATTCTTTACAATTTTTTCCCTGTAAGGTCAGGGGGAGTAAGTGAAACATACTTTTCTGTTTTTTCTACAAAATGACCTCTAAGTCAATAAAAAAAATGTCAATTTAAATAACGATCAATGCAAAGTACTCTTCCTTAAATGGGCTTTCTATGACATGATCTTTAGGTCCTCTATTAGTGCAAATAACGATAAAATTACTAAGTAAAAGTAGACCATGGTTTCGTTTCACTTACCCTCAAAATGGGGTAAGTGAAACAATGATCAGTACGCTGCTAATATAAGGTCTACAGAACTATTTCAAAGACTAAAATGACATCTTTAATTGCTTCAATCGAATACGAGTCTCAGTGCATGGCTATATGGTCTAGTTTCTTAAATAAAAGGAAAAAACTGAAAATGGGGTAAGAGAAACATAGTCAAGCAGTCAGGGGTACTAAACCAAAACAAAAATTGGTACATTATAAATTTTTATTAATTAGCTAACACCATGTTTACAATATTTTTGTCTTCTTCTATTCTTGCTTTCTTAGTGGATGCCTACGTCATAATAGCTATCTGTAGGCAAAATTTCAACCCAATCTGTACAGTAGTTTGAGCTGTGTGTTGATAGATCAGTCAGCCAGTGTCAGTCACCTTTTCCTTATATATATTTTTAATAGATTAACTTTTTTATAACTATCAGCTGCCTCAAATTTTATCAAAATAATTATGGGAATAAAACTAAATATACTAAGTCTTACTGTCAATAAAAACATAAATTTATTCTATACAACGAATATAATATTATGTACAGATGATTCTATATGTGTGATAAGTTTCATCAAAATCAGTCTGTTGTTTTTGAATGACGCTCGAACAAACAGAATGACTGGTGTGTCAGATACACGACGGCCTATAATCAAATTTTTTTTTTTAAATAAGATATAATTTAAAAAAGGTTGGTAATCTCTGACATGGGGTAAGTGAAACATATGTTTCTCTTACCCCGCTCATTTCTGTTTCACTTTCCCACTCGAAACTTTTAGTGACTAGAATTTTTACCATGTCTTAAATTAATAATCTGAACGTTTTAGACAAAAAAAACAATTAGAACATTAAATCTATACCTTATTCAAGGTACTTACCGCAAAAAACTTTTGAAAACTCTATAAAATCACTTTAAAACAAGCAATAAATATAACCGCGTCTAACTCGTGTTTTGAGTTTTGAAAAATGTCAGATTTCTTTCTTAAATATTACCTTGTAGAATTATCGCAGCAACATCTATGTTAAAAAATTTATACCACTTCGTCAATACTCTTTGATCGACTGAGAGAAAATTTCGATAAACTGCATAGTTTGTTAGATATGGCTTTGTGTTTCTCTTACCCCACCGTTTCTCTTACTCCCCCTGACCTTATTCGTTATTATTTTTCTTTCTCCCAGTTGAGTGTTTTTTTCTTTTTCATATGTAAATTCTATCTGTGAAAACTTGTAATTATTAGCTTTAATTCTTCTTCTGTATTTATTGACTAATTTTTCTAATAAGCTGAAAGTTTTCTTTTAAAATAAAATAATTCACTAAAACAACATGGGAATTTATTTATTTATTTAAATTAAACTAGTGAGATTTAAAAAAGTGCAAATAACCTTTGATCACGATATCAATCTTTGATCATGTTATCGTTTTTACATATTGTTTCATTACTACATCACATTACAATATATTTAGTTCAAATTCACTGTTAATCGTTTACTGTAGCTGTAATAGAATCCGATGAAACAGATCAGAGTGCACACAAACACACTACGACTTTCCAGAATATTACAATATGCTATATCTAGATTATGGACTATCAATACGAAACATTCATAAGCCCGTTACATAGGTTCATTTTATACTATGAAATATTCTTCTGTTAGGTAGGTATTATTGGTTACACTCTATCCTTAACTAATAAAGGCTCCCCATGTCTACTTAACATTATGCTATCTTACATAATCATTCAAGAGTCATACTGCAATCACCCGCACGTCGCACGAGCCGTGCGCGAGCCCGGCCGACTCGCAACACTTCTACGTCGTATGAGATCTCGTCAAAGTATTTCCTAAATCCACACTAAGCAGTCACTAGTTTTAGGTAGGTACAACTATTGCCAAAGATTTTTATTTCAAAATTTTAATATGAAAATATTCTCCCATAATTTTTTATCATTATCAAAGTCTGTAACATTAAATAAAATATAATAGGCCTGTACGTCAACGACTTAATTACTTTGACTCTTATCAATACTTTAGTTAGACAAATAAGTAAATGAACCGCATCCCTCTACAACTTCTACTGAGACTACCACGATGACTTGTCACTCGGCAGCCGCTGCGCGTCGAGCCGCGCCCTGCAGGCTGCAGGCTGCAGGCGGCTGGTGTCTGGCAAGTATTGGATGAAAGCAACACGATGTACCTATTATGTAAATGAATTTTATATTCTATGGCGTTACGTCGAAGACTGCACGCCGCTGTCACATCCCAGGCGATGGACAGCGGTACCTGAAAAATAGGAGACAAAGTAATAAATGGGAAACTTTGTAATACACATTACACATATGCGTGTCCGAGAAGGAAGCCTGAACGGAGTTGCTAGTGCATAATGTGACTTCTATTTAATTCTTAGAGCGTTTAGGTACATTTAATCTGATTAATTGCCTTTTATTATTCTGTAAAACCTCATTGATTAATTACTTTTTAATATTGTGTAAAACCTCATTCGTTTATTAAAAGTGAAGACGTTACGTCCAATCAGAGCAGAGGGCGGGCCTCGAGCGAGGTCGAGGTGCCAACTGCCATCTCCACGTTCGCTAGCCAAGTGCCAACCAAGAGAATATAATCACTTCGTTTTTTCGCTAGGCAGACTAAGTTCACGTAGATATCTTGGAGTCAGTTATGATGAGAAGTGAGTTTATCGAGGTAATCATTGTGAGCATACATTGATGTAAATAATAATAATAATTAATAATAGGCTATTTTACTCTTTTTGAAAAGTATCTTAATTTAATCCTAAGGTGACAATTTAATACTAGAAAATTTATTAAAATTTTATTCAATCAATAAGTACCTACCAAAACAATGCATTTAAATTTTTAATTTTTTTCGCGCGTAAATTAACGAAAACACTAAATGACGTCATCTCGATAGTAAACACACTGCCTATCACAGTGACAGATGACAATAGCTAATAACACTAACTTACGAGGTGTTAAATGAAAGATTCTTTATATGCAGACATTATGGCGTACAAATATGCGAATTTTCGCGTTTTCGCGTTTTTTATTTGTAGCACAGATAAAAAATCTGAAAACTTTAAAATAAAATATAAAAATTTTAGAATTTTGCGTACTGAAACTAACATTTCCCGATTCGTAATTACCTAAACTACCTAATTTATACATTTTCAGATTATTTCTTAGTAGGAGTAAAATACCCTATTGCAATGCACATTTAACAGCGCGGTCGCACTCGCCCGTACTGCTGACAGGTACCTACTGCTTATATACGGGGCGCGGCTCACCTGGCGCGGCCGGGCAGCGCTCAGAAGCGCAGCTCGTTGTCAGCGTTGTCGTCGTCGTCGCTGTCGCCGCTGCCACCCAGATCCTCGTCGTCGTCGGGCCCGCGCCCGTCGCCCGTCGCATCAGATCCGCGCCCGTCGCCCGTCACGTCGCTTTCTCGCTCGTCCGTCGCGTCGCTTATGCTGTTGTCCGTCTCGTTCTCTCCTGAAAATGTATTATATTGATGTTAAATAAAAACATCTACTGACCGGGGCAGAGCGGCGCGCCCTTGGTGCGCGAGCCGGGCCGCTCCACGCCGTGCGCGTCCACGCACCAGCACACGCCCAGCGCCGCGTGGCACTGCCGGGCACGATACCAGCCGCGCGCGTCGCACGCCGGCACGCACGGCGCCACTACACATACTGACCGGGGCAGAGCGGCGCGCCCTTGGTGCGCGAGCCGGGCCGCTCCACGCCGTGCGCGTCCACGCACCAGCACACGCCCAGCGCCGCGTGGCACTGCCGGGCACGATACCAGCCGCGCGCGTCGCACGCCGGCACGCACGGCGCCACTACACATACTGACCGGGGCAGAGCGGCGCGCCCTTGGTGCGCGAGCCGGGCCGCTCCACGCCGTGCGCGTCCACGCACCAGCACACGCCCAGCGCCGCGTGGCACTGCCGGGCACGATACCAGCCGCGCGCGTCGCACGCCGGCACGCACGGCGCCACTACACATACTGACCGGGGCAGAGCGGCGCGCCCTTGGTGCGCGAGCCGGGCCGCTCCACGCCGTGCGCGTCCACGCACCAGCACACGCCCAGCGCCGCGTGGCACTGCCGGGCACGATACCAGCCGCGCGCGTCGCACGCCGGCACGCACGGCGCCACTACACATACTGACCGGGGCAGAGCGGCGCGCCCTTGGTGCGCGAGCCGGGCCGCTCCACGCCGTGCGCGTCCACGCACCAGCACACGCCCAGCGCCGCGCGGCACTGCCGGGCACGATACCAGCCGCGCGCGTCGCACGCCGGCACGCACGGCGCCACTACACATACTGACCGGGGCAGAGCGGCGCGCCCTTGGTGCGCGAGCCGGGCCGCTCCACGCCGTGCGCGTCCACGCACCAGCACACGCCCAGCGCCGCGTGGCACTGCCGGGCACGATACCAGCCGCGCGCGTCGCACGCCGGCACGCACGGCGCCACTACACATACTGACCGGGGCAGAGCGGCGCGCCCTTGGTGCGCGAGCCGGGCCGCTCCACGCCGTGCGCGTCCACGCACCAGCACACGCCCAGCGCCGCGTGGCACTGCCGGGCACGATACCAGCCGCGCGCGTCGCACGCCGGCACGCACGGCGCCACTACACATACTGACCGGGGCAGAGCGGCGCGCCCTTGGTGCGCGAGCCGGGCCGCTCCACGCCGTGCGCGTCCACGCACCAGCACACGCCCAGCGCCGCGTGGCACTGCCGGGCACGATACCAGCCGCGCGCGTCGCACGCCGGCACGCACGGCGCCACTACACATACTGACCGGGGCAGAGCGGCGCGCCCTTGGTGCGCGAGCCGGGCCGCTCCACGCCGTGCGCGTCCACGCACCAGCACACGCCCAGCGCCGCGTGGCACTGCCGGGCACGATACCAGCCGCGCGCGTCGCACGCCGGCACGCACGGCGCCACTACACATACTGACCGGGGCAGAGCGGCGCGCCCTTGGTGCGCGAGCCGGGCCGCTCCACGCCGTGCGCGTCCACGCACCAGCACACGCCCAGCGCCGCGTGGCACTGCCGGGCACGATACCAGCCGCGCGCGTCGCACGCCGGCACGCACGGCGCCACTACACATACTGACCGGGGCAGAGCGGCGCGCCCTTGGTGCGCGAGCCGGGCCGCTCCACGCCGTGCGCGTCCACGCACCAGCACACGCCCAGCGCCGCGTGGCACTGCCGGGCACGATACCAGCCGCGCGCGTCGCACGCCGGCACGCACGGCGCCACTACACATACTGACCGGGGCAGAGCGGCGCGCCCTTGGTGCGCGAGCCGGGCCGCTCCACGCCGTGCGCGTCCACGCACCAGCACACGCCCAGCGCCGCGTGGCACTGCCGGGCACGATACCAGCCGCGCGCGTCGCACGCCGGCACGCACGGCGCCACTACACATACTGACCGGGGCAGAGCGGCGCGCCCTTGGTGCGCGAGCCGGGCCGCTCCACGCCGTGCGCGTCCACGCACCAGCACACGCCCAGCGCCGCGTGGCACTGCCGGGCACGATACCAGCCGCGCGCGTCGCACGCCGGCACGCACGGCGCCACTACACATACTGACCGGGGCAGAGCGGCGCGCCCTTGGTGCGCGAGCCGGGCCGCTCCACGCCGTGCGCGTCCACGCACCAGCACACGCCCAGCGCCGCGTGGCACTGCCGGGCACGATACCAGCCGCGCGCGTCGCACGCCGGCACGCACGGCGCCACTACACATACTGACCGGGGCAGAGCGGCGCGCCCTTGGTGCGCGAGCCGGGCCGCTCCACGCCGTGCGCGTCCACGCACCAGCACACGCCCAGCGCCGCGTGGCACTGCCGGGCACGATACCAGCCGCGCGCGTCGCACGCCGGCACGTACGCGCCTGCGTGTGACACGATAACTATGAATTAATATTCGAACGGATATGCTAGGTATAACTATCGCGTGAGACCCTATCGTCCACGAAATGAGGAGCACGTAATATGGACTTAATGTTCAATTGAGAGCACAACAAAACAAAATTTTGAACTTTTCGAAAACCGAGTACAGCTCACGACAACCATTGCGGCGACGCCGAGAACGGAGGCACGAGGAAAGGGGAGGCAGACGGGGCTCATGGCGGACGGGGCTCGCGGCGGACGGGGCTCGCGGCGGACGGGGCTCGCGGTGTGCGACGTACCGGGCGGCGGCGCGGGGTGCGCGCGTGCGAGCGCGGCGCAGGGGCGCGCGGCGCGGCGCAGACAGCCGCACCAGGCCGCGCGCGTCACGCCGCGCCCGCGAGCGCCGCGCGACGCGCCACACGTCGCCAGGAACGGCCGCAGGCAGCGCTCGCGCTCGTCGTGCCCTGAGAACGTAGCGATCGACCGCTGCGATTTACTTGCGAAGATACGGTTCGTGTCGCGTCAGCGCGAACGGAACGGCGGCTACGTACGCAGCGCGTAGAGGTCGGCGGGCGACAGCAGGCCGTCGCGGCCGGCGTCCAGGTGCGCGAACATCCAGCGCACCTCGGGCTTGCAGTCGCGCGGGAAGCCGGCCGGCGGCGGCGCCCGCGCGCCCGCGTCGTCCATGAGCACGGCGAACCAGTCCAGCAGCCGGTCGGCCATCTTGTCGAGCGCGCAGCCCGCCGCGTCGGCCGGCCGCCGCGCGCGGGGCTCGGGCCGCCGCCGGCGCCGCTCCTGGAACGCGACCTGCGGTCAGAGCGAGGCAAATAATATTAGTCGTCGGAGCCGCACAGGCGGCAGTACTCACCTCGTCGTACACGGCGCGGCGCGCGGGCGCGGGCGGCGCGGGCGGCGCGGACGGCGCGGCGGGGTCGCGGCACGGGCAGAAGCCGCGGCAGGCGAGGCGCACGGGCGGCGCGGCGCGGCGCACGCAGTTATGCAGGTCGAGGCGGCACAGCGACGAGTACGTGCGGTTGTCGGAGCCGCACAGGAGGCAGCACTCACCTCGTCGTAGACGGCGCGGCGCGCGGGCGCGGGCGGCGTGGACGGCGCGGCGGGGTCGCGGCACGGGCAGAAGCCGCGGCAGGCGAGGCGCACGGGCGGCGCGGCGCGGCGCACGCAGTTGTGCAGGTCGAGGCGGCACAGCGACGAGTACGTGCGGTTGTCGGAGCCGCACAGGAGGCAGCACTCACCTCGTCGTAGACGGCGCGGCGCGCGGGCGCGGGCGGCGCGGACGGCGCGGCGGGGTCGCGGCACGGGCAGAAGCCGCGGCAGGCGAGGCGCACGGGCGGCGCGGCGCGGCGCACGCAGTTGTGCAGGTCGAGGCGGCACAGCGACGAGTACGTGCGGTTGTCGGAGCCGCACAGGAGGCAGTACTCACCTCGTCGTACACGGCGCGGCGCGCGGGCGCGGGCGGCGCGGGCGGCGCGGACGGCGCGGCGGGGTCGCGGCACGGGCAGAAGCCGCGGCAGGCGAGGCGCACGGGCGGCGCGGCGCGGCGCACGCAGTTGTGCAGGTCGAGGCGGCACAGCGACGAGTACGTGCGGTTGTCGGAGCCGCACAGGAAGGCGCCGCGCGCCGCGCCCGCGCATCCTACGCACCTGTCGACGAAGCGACATAGGAGTTCACGTTATACCGCGTCCGCATGCTTGTGGCAAACGGCAAACGCCAAACCTCTACAAACGTTTGCCTTGAATTTGGGAATCATCCGCACGCTTGCGAGGGCGTTTGTATGTTCTGAACAGGCAAGCATGACGGACGTCGAACTTGTGTCGGCTTTATTATTTATGGCTTAAGTTATTTTTACAAATGTTTTAAGCTCAGTATCGATCAATAATCCTACTAAAATGGAATATGGATGGATGGATGGATGGATGTTTGTTACTCTTTCAGCCACAACTAATGAACCGATTTGAAAGAAATGTGGAATAGCGATAGCTCATACCTACATTTTAGCCCGGAAAATTAAGGACTTTCCGCGGGAATTAAAAAACCTTAATCTGCGAGGACGAAGTCGCGGACGTCATCTAGTTGATAGTAAAGCGTCCTCTAATTAAAATTTTCAAAACATATTTCATGTGCACAATTTGTCCAGTTACAGTTTTAGTATAATATTATAGATTAGTAGTAGTAGCTAGTAGTATGTTCGAAAAGACTTGGTACCTACCTAGTTTATTTATTTGAATAAAAAAATATTCTACTCTATTCTAATATGTACCTACTCAATAGATATTTTGTTTTTTTTTCTTTATCAACCGATAGACGTCCACTGCTGGACTGTTTATTGCATGGACTTCCTCAGGCTTCGGTCTTGCGCCACCTGTACCCAGTGGCTCCCTGAGGGTCGCCTGATGGTGTCGGTCCACCTATTACCATACCATTATATACCATTTTCCGGTGCGGAGTCGCCACTTATTATTATTAATATATAAAACTAATTAATTAATTAAATTATATAAACAAATCGTCTTCAAAAGTCTTCAGTCGACCAGTCATTCATTTTACGTTTTTACCCACTCACAAAATGAAGATTTCTAAAGGTGCGATACGTAAATCGTAATACAATAACACGTCTAATCGCCGCCAGTGCACAAACGAGACTGAGTGCGCGCAAACGTGTGGACGGAGACGCAAGCGCTTGTGGCAAATTCCCTTTGGTTTGCGATCAAAAGACCGACACTCGATGGATCGGCCACAAACGCTCGCAAGCGTAGGCAAACCATGGCAAACGCTCTATCCGCACGTTTGCGTTTGTGAAGGTTTGCCGAGGTTTGCCAAGCGTGCGGATGCAGCTTTAAACACAACTCGGCCAATTCTGTGTCAGCTTCAGCCCACGCGCATTGGAGGGTTCCGTAGTTGCCTGTGTACCTATCTATACATATACCTATGTAATTCTACATCATATCGATGTCAAAAAAGTCACGAGTAGATATTTTATATGAGTAACTGCCCCTCCGGTTGTATAAATGTACCCCACATTCTCGTCTTCCAATGGCACCCACCCGACTTCAACAAAAGTGTACAAACTAAAATTATTTTTATACTTCGTAGTGGCGTAAGAAGAATTTTTATTAATAAAACGATCAACCACTGAATTTCTGGCTGGTTCGTCTCTATTCTACGACTCGTGTGAGACTGCTTCGTAGTAGGAGCGAGCACTGCCCTACCTGTCGGGCGAGGCGCGCTCGGCGGCCGCGGCGCGCGCCTCGTAGAACACGTCCTCGTCGTCGCCGCGCTCCCAGCCGCCCCCGCCACCCCCGCCGCCCCCGCCGCCTCCGCCGCCCCCGCCACCCCCGCCGCCTCCGCCGCCCCCGCCACCCCCGCCGCCCCCGCCGCCCGCCACTATCGTGTCCCTGCGCGAACAACGTGCTGGTAAGAAGTGCTAATAACGTGAACGACGGCTCGACGAGTCCTCCGAGGCCCAGAGGCACAGTCGGTCACCCTTCGAGTTGCCGACCGCGCTAACGTCGCGTCGCTTCGCAGGCGTGATCGTCGGGCGGTCGTCGTTTCTGACGCTGCTGCACAAATAGGTTGAAGAGCTATGATTCGTATACGTCGATAGCGGTATGTATTTGAAGCTCGCTGTCACAGCGAAGCGACCGACGGGCGGTGTAGCGGTGTAGTGTGAGAGACGACGGGTTACCCTCGGCTGCGCACGTCCTTCTTGTTGGCGCACAGCGCGGTGAAGGCGTCCCTCATCAGGCACACCTCGCGCTTCTTGCACACCAGAGCGCGGCACATCGGGTCTGCGGACACAGCACACACGTCCGTTACCTATTTTGTTCATGTTACTTTAACTTATCGACAGGAAACGTGGTCGCTTAACTCTCGAGGAGGCTCAGGCGGGCGAGAGAGCTACGCGAACACGCCGCGAGAGAACCGCAGTCTCAACGAGTGAAGCCGGAGTGAAGGCCACGTAGTGAGTGCACCGAAGACGTGAGACGGGTTAAGTGGGCGCCGGAGACGGGCAGCGCGAGAGCGCAGCGCGTGGGACTCCGTGCTGGAGATGTGTCCAGAAAATCACAGCAACCAAGAACGAGGGACAGGAAAGTGCAAATATTACGCTTTCGAAACTTCCATTAGGCACGAGCCGCGTCTTCTCAGTCGAAGCCCTTCAAAGCGATCATTTGTGTGAACTAGCTACGTAGGCGCGGGGGCGCGGGCGAGAGGCGCGCCGGGCCTCACAAAGCAAGCTATCTGCTAATGTCGCTCGCGTGTTACGCCCTTTGTTTAGACTCGAGAGTCGAGTCGCATTTCGCAGTTCTTTATTCATGAGTCGCGAGGTTCACGACTGTTTTGTGTGTCAGCGTTTGTGATGTTTTGGGATATCGAGGGCACCGGCGCACCGACGTCGAACACGTTTTGAAACTAAAACTGAAACGACTTCACTTCACGAACTCGTTCACAGCAATCGAGAATTCATTGCGGAGATCTCGATCTGTGTTTTGGACCAAGTTGAGACTAAATGAACTATGCTAGTGTTGATGGTGGTGGTGTTGTGGTGGTGGTGTTGATGGTGGTAGTGGTGGTGGTGATGGCGTGGTGTTGTGGCGATGGTGGTGGTGGTCTTGTGGTGGTGGTCTTGTGGTGGTGGTCTTGTGGTGGTGGTCTTGTGGTAGTGGTCTTGTGGTGGTGGTGATGGTGTGGTGGTAGTGGTAGTGGCCTGGTGGGTGCTGTGGTGTGGTGGTGGGCGGTGGTGGGCGGCGCGGTACTCACTGTCAGGGTCGTACACGTAGCGGCGCGGGCGGCGCGCGTGCGTCGACGGCGCCTCCTGCAACAGGCGCGTACAACACTCAGTGGCTAGCGATGCGCTGAGTTGGTAGGATGCAATTTCCAAACTAGATGAGCTATTTTGAGGCTTCGATGCAAATAAAAAACATTTTTTTTATTCGATGACAAGGTAGCCCTTGACTGCGATCTCACCTGATGGTAAGTAACGATGCAGTCTAAGATGATTTCAAAATAGCTGCCCGATATCAAAACCCAAAGCACAATTTTGTACCTGCCTGTTTTACGGAAGTTCAATACTTTTTCTGACTGAGTGAGCAAAAACGACTTTTGCTCACTGGTTTTAGACAGCAAAAGTGCCCTTTTAGAACTATTTATTTACTAGCGGACGCCCGTGACTTTATCCGCTACTTCAATTCACAATTGACAGTTCCTAAATCCCCGCAGTTTTAGTGGGCAGAACCCCTGCCCACTAAAACTGTGTGCAGCATCAGAATTGAGGATTCGGGTCCTGGAATTCAACGGTGTAGTCTTTAAAAGACTACACCGTTGAATTCCAGGACCCGTCTCCTCAATTCTGATGCTGCACAACCATTACTACCAAGTGGTAATAACTATATATTCATATTCGAGGGTTCCTAAATCCCCACAGTTTAGGGGGGCAGTACCTCTGCAGCATTTTTTTTTTTATTCGATGACAAGAGAGCCCTTGACTGCGATCTCACCTGATGGTAAGTGACGATGCAGTCTAAGATGGTAGCGGACTAACTTGGAAGGGGTATAGCAGTGTAAATACAACCCATACCCCTAATCGGTTTCTACACGCCATCGTGCCGGAACGCTAAATCGCTTGGCGGAACGTCTTTGACGGTAGGGTGGTAACTAGCCACGGCCAAAGCCTCCCACCAGACCAGACCAGAGACAATTTAGAAATTATAAATTCCTAAATTGCCCCCGCCGGGAATCGAACCCGAGACCTCCCAGTTATAAGACCACAGCGCTCACCACTGCGCCAGGGAGGTCGTTGAAGCATCAGGATTAAAGAGTTGGAACCCGAAGTTTATATAGGTAGTTAAGAAATCACGGAGATATCGATATAGAGGTAGAAAAACACAACTCCTTCTTCTCCTTTTTCGAAAGTCGGTTAAAAAAGTAATTACGCCCCATAATATCAGCTATCTACCAGTGAAAGTCCCGTCAAAACCGTTCCAGCCGTTCCCGAGATTAGCGGCAACAAACACAGACAAAAATTTTAAAAATTGTTTTCTGGTTATACCTACTTAATTAGGTACCGTATTTACTTTCGTATGCAGTTAGTAAAAAGCTGTTCGTTTGATACTACAAACAGACACTTCAATTTTTCAACTTCAAAATTCAACTGCCCTAGGACGACACTACTGGGTAAGCGGGCTACCGGGGACTACTCCACTGGGAAGCTTAGCTTATCTACCTGTGGCTATGATAACTATCTGAAGACGATAGATAGAATCACCTAGTTAGGGAGGTATAGGCACAGTAACATCTACCTACTTATATGGTATGCCGTATAACCTAGATCGAGATAGCGACGAGCCGAGCTCTGCAGGGCTCATGAGTGACTACCGACAATCGATAGCGATACCTTCGCGAAACAAATGACACTCGATGCGGACCGACCAATACTCGCGTTTACAATTATATTAGTTACTGGTAAACCCAACATAAAAGTGGTCATTGTGAAACAAGCTATACACTAAAAGCCGACACCGATTAAGTGAAAGGTTCGGTCTGCGTTCCTGTTCCGACCCACGGGCGAGCCGTGAGCGGGCGAGGTGCGTGCGGGGTCGGTACCGGCGCATCGTCGAACTCGAAGTCCTGGTCGAGGCGGCGCGGCGAGGCGGCGGCCAGCGTCGCGAGCGCGGCCAGCGCCAGCAGCGCGCGCGTGGCGGACACCATGACCATGGCGAGGCGAGGCGGGCTGGGCTGCGGTCGGCGCGACACTGCCGCCGCGCGCCGCCGCCGCCGCGCGCGCCCCGCCCCCCGCCGCCGCCGCCCGCCGCCGCCCGCCGCGCAGACGAGACGAGCGAATCGCTACGTGAGTTCCTACCTACCGTTTCATCTCTCTAATTCTACAGATTAAACTTCGAAAATTCATTCGGAATAAGAGTTTACCCACCGATAGCTGGTAGATATGTATTTAATACCAGCTCCTACGAACAGACGGGATGATAACGTAAACGCAAAAATTGACCTCATCGATGAAGTTGATGATTGATGAGTCACTAAGGTCCAACCGCCAACCCGCCTAAATATATTTAAGTTAAATTTTCTAAACCATCCTTTTTTTGTTCACTCTGAACTAAAGCCAGAGTGACAACATTACAAAATACATTACAACATTAAGCAAACACGATGAAACAGATTGGTGCATATATTATTAATCCCAGTGATTTATGATGCGCAGTGATAGGTCAGTCGGCCATTTTGTAATTTGTATAGGTAAAAAGTGGTTCCTTGTATTACAAAACTGCATAATTAGTACTGCGTAGTAAGTGTATAACTCCCTCGCCAGTTACAATTTTTTAAATTCCTAGCACAGACTAGGTAGGTAAGGTAGGTGGACGTGCGAGAGTGGCGGCGCCGCGTCTGCGACGGGACGCATCTTTGCCGCAGGCAGGCGGAGGAGGCTCGGCCGGACCGGCCCGGTGTCCCGCGCCCCGCGCAGCCTGCGGCGGGCGGCGGGGCGGGGCGGGGCGCGGCGCGCGATCGATGCCGCGGCCCGCGAGGCGCCGCCGAGTCGCCGGCGAGCCGCCGCCGCCGCACCGTCTCAACTCTCGACGTCGTCCCGCAATTATCTACTGAGCATCACCAGTCGAAGAATAACTGCACCTTGCAACATCTACCGTGCTCGCCTTACATAATTATTATGTACATATGTATGTACGTTACATTAGTCGGACGTGGGTTAGCAAAAAAATCCAATGCACAAAAATTTCCAATAAAAAGTAATTATGATCATTTGTTATACGTACCGCGTAGGTTCTACTAAGCTTGAGAGTGGATAGGAACTAAAATAGAAAGTTATTCTTTTATTTAATTTTGACAAGTGTATTGATCCTTTTTTGGGTTCCGTACCCAACGGGTAGTAACGGGCCCTGCGGTGTGACCGTGATGAGTGGTGACCCATATTATATCAAATGCTTTTACGAAGGATTACTAATTATTATTTCCAAGATAAAACATAGCCTAAGTTACTCCTTGTGCAATTATTTTCTACCTTACCTGATTACGAAAATTTTATAAAAGTATATTAAAAAAAATTAACGGGCAGTTATGTAGGTATTTCGTAATCGTAGACAAGATACCTACTTCATGCCTACTTCAGACATTTTATTTATTTGTAACATATCACTATCACGTGGAAATTAAAAAATAACATCATTTCCGAAGTTTTTCGGGTTTTGCTGATAGCGAAAGTAGATAAAATTATAGTCATTTGAAATCTGAGATGGCGGACTTGATGAATGGCGGAAGAAAAAGCATCCAGCTTTTGTTCATTTACCGTGTCTTATGGAATAGAAAATAAAAGGCTGTTTACAAAAATAGTTTACATTTAATAACTTAAATAAGTTAACAACTTTGTAACGTCAACATCACTCGCTGGATATGAGACCTTCCGCACGCAATACTTCTACAATCTGTCGCTTCAAACGGCCGTCGCATCACCGCCGCCCCGCGCCCCGCGCCCCGCGCCGCGCCCCGCGCCCCGCGCCCCGCTACAGGCTCGACACGAAGTGCCACTTGTCAACTGCAACACAAACCGACATTCGGTTACTTGTTACTGTATACCATAGTAACGGATAAGTTCTCTCGATTAGATAAAGAATAATGCTACAAATTGCTTATCAGATTCAGATATTATTTATCCACTTACTGAATATATCTTTGAACGTGGGACCACGATAATTAGCGAATCATTTGAATGACAATCTTCATCTTGAACTTAACGAATTTTGACACCTTGTGAGCATTTCTAAATTGATCTTGGTCATGGACCGGTGGAAGGCTTCGGCCGAGGCTAGTTTCCATATTCTACCGCCATAGACGTGAGGTCAAGCTCCGATACAAAGCTGCGTAAAATCCATTAGTGGTTTGGGTTTTAATTATTAAATTACCATTTCTCTTCCCAGTTTTCCCGTTTTCATCTTAGATCGCATCGGCAGTTGCCAGCAGATCAGAGCTAGGGATACTGTGAGCCGAGCAGACGCTATAACGCGTTGCGTCGAATCAAATCCTAGTATGAGCTGCTTTTATGACCAGAATCGTACAACATGCGTGAAACTCGACACGGGGTGATGGGCGTTTTGATCGGTCCTCCGTCTCAGGCCGGCCTCCACCTGTCCGAATCTGAATCGGTAATGGTTACCGCAATTCGGGGCTTAAAACCTTGATTGTTAGCAACATTTGAGTCTGAATTGAGATAGTGATCCCGGATATCGGCGGAAGGCGTACTGACCGTGCGGCGGCGGCGCCTGCGGCAGCGAGGCGGGCGGCGCGGCGGCCAGCAAGCGCGCCGCCTCCGCGCGCTCCACGCGCGCCGGGCTGCCCTCCACCGACACGTTCGTCCTGCGCACACACCGCACCGCTCACTCGACATCGCAACATCGGCCTCAACAAACACACACAATATTACAGTCGAAGGTTAGGTGCTTAAAATGTGCCCATGATGGCGGTAAGCAACTAACAGTTTCGGGTTTTCTAAAAAACACTTTTCCATTTTTGATATTCTCGGCGGTAGACGCCGACGAAATTTGTATGGCCTCCATGTTGAATCCGCCATTTTGGAGTTTTTTTTTCAGCTTACTGCCAATTGGATAAAGTTTCGAGTGATTTTTGTTCGAGCTCCCCACACCTGTCCTCACCCGTCGGTCGGTAGGTCGGGGGGTCGGGGGTCGGGGGTCGGGAACCGGGGGTCGGGGACCGAGGATCACTCACTTGCAAATGTCCGCGGCGTCGGCGACCTGGCCGGCGACGAGCGCGCGCCAGAAGCCGTGCACCTCGTCCACGACGCGGTGCGCGAAGGCGGCGTCCTTCACCTCGGCGTCGAAGGCGAAGGCGTTGGGCGGCTTGCCGTCGGGCACCTTGTACAGGCGGAACCACTCCACCGTGGCGCGCAGCAGGCCCGGGAAGCGCGCCTCCACGTCGGCCGGGCCGCGCAGCGCGTCGGCGGCCGGGTCGCGCGCGTCCACGGCCAGCAGCTTCCAGTCCGTCTCGCCCTCGTCGATGAGCGCCAGCGTGCCCAGGATCTTGACCTGCAGCACGTCGCCGCGCGCGGCCACGCGCTGCCCGATCTCGATCACGTCGACGGGGTCGTTGTCGCCGCGCGCCTGCGTGCCCGCGTCCACGTGCTGCGGGTTCTCCCACGTCTGCGGCAGCGCGCCGTAGTTCCAGATGTAGCCGTGGTGCGGGAACACGTTGGCCACGTAGCGCAGCGCGCCCTTCTTCACGTCCTGCCGGATGGGGTTGAGCGGCTCGGCCAGGCTGATCTCCATCTTGGCGTTGGTCCAGCGCGGCACCTCCACCACCATGTGCGCCAGGCGCGCGGCGCGGTCCGCCCACAGCGGGATGTCGTGCATGGGCGAGATGGGCCCGCTCTCGTCCTCTGCGACACGACGCAACTTATACCATTACGAGTTACGACCGAGTACTGAGCCGACAAAACACTGTCAAAAAACGACTCGACCAGTGACTATTTTCTTTGCCAAAGTAACAGAGGCGTAACTATAGGGTGGCATTTCGGCAAAATGCCACGGGCCCCAGCCGGAAGGGGCCCCGGTCAGAGAGAGCCAGAAGCACAAGATGATCCTAACATTTATAGACATTCATGTGGCTACGGCTAGCCGTAGTCGGCACTAGTGCCGAGCGATCATTTTCAAAATTAAAATTGATATAAACTAAATTCTTTGGGACAAGAAAGGTTACGCACAGTGAGGAATTTACTAAAAGGCTGAGTTGAGTGGAGCCCAGCAGATTTTAGGGGCGGTAGATTTGGGGCCAAAATTTTTATTTATGTCTTACAGAAATTAAAAAGATACATATTTGTATAGGTACCTAAATGTCATTAGGTCCATTAACACATATTTTAAAATTTTATAAAATATCTAATTAATTACCGAATATAGGTAGGGCCGACTTTACCTACAATGCCGGGTGTGCGGCGCATACAAGCGCAGGGTCTCAAGCGCCAAAAGTACAGGATTATGTAGTAGATATGGCGTAGTGCAAAATAAAAAACGTTGCTATTGTAGGTGCCAAGTATGGACTACTGAGTGCCGTAATGCAATCATAAAAAATTTCAAGCTCGCTTCGCTCTCGAAAATGTCATCGAAAATGAAAATGTTGCTTTTACGTTTCGATTGTAGGTACTCGTAGGTGCCAAGTATGGACTACTGAGTGCCGTAATGCATTCATAAAAAATTTTAGGGGTCGCTTCGCTCGCGAAAATGTCGCTTTTACGTTGCTATTGTAGATGCCAATAATGGACTACTAAGTACCGTAATGCAATTATAAAAAATTTTGCACTCGCTTCACTCGCGAAAATGTCACTTTTACTTTTCTATTGTAGGTGCCACGTATGGACTACTAAGTGTCGTAAAGCAATCATAAATAATTTCACGCTTGCTTCGCTCGCAAAAATGTCTCTTTTACGTTGCTATTGTAGATGCCAAGAATGGACTACTAAGTGCCGTTATGCAATTATAAAAAATTTTGCGCTCGCTTCGCTCGCGAAAATGTCACTTTTACATTTCTATTATAGGTGCCAAGTTTAGACTACTAAGTGCCGTAATGCAATCATAAAAAATTTCGCGCTCGCTTCGCTCGCGAAAATGTCACTTTTACTTTTCTGTTGTAGGTGCCAAGTATGAACTACTAAATGCCGTAATGCAATCATAAAAAATTTCACGCTCACTTCGCTCGTAAAAATGTCGCTTTTACGTTGCTATTGTAGATGCCAAGAATGAACTACCAAGTGCCGTTATGCAATTATAAAAAATTTCGCGCTCGTTTCGCACGCGAAAATATCACTTTTACATTTCTATTGTAGGTGCCAAGTATGGACTACTAAGTGCCGTAATGCAAACATAAAAAATTTCGCGCTCGCTTCACTCGCGAAATTGTCACTTTTACATTTCTATTGTAGGTACCAAGTATGGACTACTAAGTGCCGTAATGCAATCATAAAAAATTTCGCACTCGCTTCGCTCGGGAAAATGTCGCTTTTACGTTGCAGTACTTCACGTAGTGATTTATTATAAAATAAAAAAATGCTATCTCATTGGTTGAGCTTCTTTATATTGGGGGAGGGAGGGCCCCGTCCGATGAATATGCCACGGGCCTCAAACGGTATAGTTACGCCTCTGCAAAGTAAGCACATCAAGATTCATGAAAACGTTGCCACAGAACATGTAGGTACGTACAGTACCCAAGTATAATAATATGTACGTACAACTACTACTCAAGTCGACTCAAAGCTCAACTCATGATTATTGATTAATTATTTATTACTAGAAGATGCCCGCGACCTGGTAGGTACGTGTGGATTTAATTTTTTAATTCCCGCGAGAACTCTTTGATTTTCCGGGATAAAAAGTAGCCTTTGTCACTCTCAAGGTCCTCAACTATATCCAATATCCATACAAAAAATCCCGTCGATCCGTAGCTCCGATGCAGCGTGATTGAAGGACAAACCAACAAACAAACACTTTCTAAAATATACAAAATATAAATATTAATAATAATAATAACTCCTTTATTCATAGCAACTGACGCTTATTTTGTTAGCAGACAGTGTAATAGTATATTATCTGTATTGTACTCGGAGTAAACAGTATTGTATAGTTAATCCGTAATTCAATTCGCTCGAATTGGGCATGAATGTTAGTATGAAAGTTTTGTATTTGGGCTTTCGATTAAAAATAAATAAAATACATGTGTCACAGATTTTGAAAAATCTACCACAAAAGGCATCATCTAAATCTAAATATATAAAAGGCAAAGGTGACTGTCTGACTGACTGATTTATCTATCACCGCACAGCTTAAACCATTGTGCATACATATAGCTATGATGACATAGTCATCTGCTAAGAAAGGATTTTTCAAAATTCAACCCCGAAGGAGGTAAAATAGGAGTTTAAAAAATCGAACCTGACGTGAGCGAAGCCGCGGGTTAAAGCTAGTTACTTATAATTATGTATTAAATTAATATAAAAAAATATGTATAAAGTACATAAATTAATAATTAATTGCATATTAATAACTAGTTGACCCGCCCAAGCTTTGCACCGTGCACGGGTACAAACAGCTGGAGCCTCCAGTTCAATGTTTAATGTGTTGAGTGAGTAGTGCAAACCAACAGCACGAGACTATTGTAGTGTTTGTTATTGTTAAGATACTAACTTTCAACAAAAGACAAATAACTTAACTTCACTTTCAGTAAAACCTATTACTATGCAACAAACAGCACCAATTCATGCTCTAAATTGATATCACAAAAAGAGGTCAAGGTCAGAATGAAAAGCAACTTTAGTTTTTGCATAACTTGTTATATAAAGTTATAGCTGTCTGCTCTACACGTTGCAAAATATTGTTAGCTACCATCTCACTGCACCTGGGTGCTGGGACCGGGCGTGTTGACCTCTTATGCTCATACTAACATCTATTATTTCTTTACGGGATCAACTATAGAAAACAATCAAGGTTTCACATTTGTTACATAACATACTCTAGTAAGTGTAGGTAAATAATGAGATTGTATAAAAAACAGCAATAAAAGCTATTTAATAATATTCAATTTATCATAATATGAGGTATTATGTTCACATTGATACAGTGATAACTGATAATGTTTATCACATTATAAGACATAATATATAATGATTCCTAAAAAACTGTAAGTACATAATGTAACTGTAAAACACTTACCCTCTGCAAATGTTTATACAACAACCTACTCATAATAAAATTATTGTTTGCCTTCTCACAAGCACTCCTAAAACATTTTTATGAGATTAAATAGTATTGAGTGTAGTAAGAAATTACACATGTAATTCTTATTAAGTAATTGCTATTCATCATCATCAGCAACACATAAAGCGGCCTTTACATTAGGATAAATTCAGCTGACAGATTTACATTGGCAGTGACGCTCTGATTGTCTAATTAGTGTGCCTTACTGTCTGAGTCTTTACACTTGTATAAATTTAGTCTTTTTCATTTAGTGCACTGAATTTAGCCAAATATAAAGGCCGCTTGATTGCAAATAAGTGATATTAATTTGATTGAGAGTAATGAGAATGAGCATACACCACTCCTTAACCCAGAAAGTGACCGGGCAGGCACTGATAGCACCAACAGTTCCTGAGCTGTGTACCAAACGTGGGTTCATGGACAAATTGTTAGTAAGTATATTATGTAAGTATACCAAAATATGGGCAAACATAACCAATGTAAAAACAGACCTAAATATCTAGACAAAGCAGAATCTGCCTGCCAAACCAGTGGTAGAGTTTTGACTTGCTAAAAGAGCCACTGGCTGGCCTACCTGAAATAAATAATTTTAAATTTTGTACATTGAGGCAAACTTAGTACAGTTTCGGTACACGAACAAAATATACTCGAGGCAGGGATCAGGAACAGAATAGAATAATTTATTATTCAAATAAACTTTTACAAAGTGGTTTCGAATGGTCAAATGAATCTACCGATGGTTCGGGGATCGAAGTTACCTCTGCAGAGTGTGCGAGGAGGGTGATGACACAGGAATGTGTAATGCTTTAATTTAAAGGTGTATCAGTAGTAAAGTACACAAAATATATATTGGCACCCCACCAACAATACCGGAAGTCCTCAACCTGGAGGCCTGCTTGGATTCTGGGGTAAACATGGCCGACTAGAGTGGCCCAGCAGAGCTGCATCGGTGGCTTTACGAGTACAGAAGGAAAGAAAGAAAAGTTTATCAGGATTTTGTTTCCCATATGGACTGAAAATGATATTTCTGCAGAGGTCGCTGCGACTACCGTGGTTCGCTCGTATTGTTTATGCAATCGGCGCGCGGGTCAGGGGTCCTGCGGCGCGACACCGACGCGGAAGTGCCTGCGGCGCGTGCATCGACGAGTGACGCTGACGTGACGTGCGACACTCGGTATCGGGAGTCGGTACTCACTGAAGTAAACGCGGTAGTCCGGCGAGTAGGGCGAGCCTCGCTCCTCGGCGATGTACATCCTGGTGGCGGCGGGCTTGTCGGCTGCTGAGGTGACACACGAGCGCGCAGAGATCGCGACCGACGCGCACAGCTGCTGCACGAGTGACAGGCCGCGCGACGGCGCCGCGGCGCACAGGCGTGCCGCTGACATTTCACTTACTGCCAGGGTTACCCACTCCACGGAAAAAGTTACCTTAAAAATAAAAATTAAAAACTAAAATAAATAATGAATAATCCCCAACAAAAGTTACGTTTTTTAACTTTTTACCCGACTGCGTGACGTAAACAAGTGTAATGTGTTAATCATTCGATATATGTGTGTATGTATATAATATGTTTGTGGCGCTTTGGAGAACAAACGCGTGGGCGGATTTTCTTGATTGTTACGTCAAACGATTTGTGTTAATCTTAGAAATGTCACTAAAGATATGGCAATAATCAAAATACAATATGGCGACCATCAGACGCCATATTGTGAAATAGAAAAAAAATGAAAATTAATAAACTAAATTGTGATTTGGGGTATTATTGAATAGGTATTTGAAAGTCATTGTTAGGTTTCTTTTATAATTTTTCTGTTTGAATTACAGATTACCATCTTCAATTTTGGGCAAAAAGCCTTAAGTTGGCAGCACTATTGAGAGTGATGAGACGGAGGCACCACTGATCTCTATAAATATAAATAAAATCCAGTGTTAATCATAGATTGATTGACCTCTATAATTAATCTATGAAATCATACAATAATAACAATCAATCTATATTCTATACTAATATTATAAAGCTGAAGAGTTTGTTTGTTTGAACGCGCTAATCTCAGGAACATTGAAGAGGTTCTGGTTCAGGGTCAGGTTCGAATTGACAAATTCTTTTTGTGTTGGATAGTCGAGGAAGGCTATATAACATCACGCTACGAGTTACGACCAATAGGAGCGAAGCATCAGTGAAAAATGTTGCAAAAACGGGGAAAATTATTATCCATATTTAAAATATATTCTTTTAAAAATAATAACAGAAATTGACGCGGACGAAGTCGCAGGCAACAGCTGGTCTAAATATATAAAAGGCAAAGGTAACTGACAGACTGACTGACTGACTGACTGATCTATCAACGCACAGTTGAAATCACTGGACGGATCAGGCTGAAATTTTGCATGTAGATAGGTATTATAACGTAGGGGTCCGCTAAGAAAGGATTTTTGAAAATTTAACCCCTAAAGGGATAAAATAGGGGTTTGAAAAATCGAACTTAACGTGAGCGAAGCCGCGGGGAAAAGCTAGTTAATTATAAAGGTCGGTGCGCCATTTGTTATTTTTAAAGACCTACTCAAAAGAGAAGGCCTTCGTGTAGAAACACGATCGAAACCACAGATCGAAACCAACCACCAACGGTGACGTCACCTTGCCTTGGAGGCATCAACCAAATTGGATTTCAGTCTAACCAATAGTAATCTGTGAGTCTAACGTTAACAGTTGTGTAGGCATGTGTAGGTATGGTTTATGTGAGGAAGGAAAACAAAGAAACGATGGATAAAGGAAAGAAAAGGATTGAATCACATAAACATTTTAAAAATACTCGACTTATAACTTCCTTAGAATGGACGAAAAGTTCTTTAGGGAATTATTATTAGAAATGTTATGCCTATTATTTATATTATTGATCATTATGGTATAAGTAGATATTAAAAAAGCAAACGACCTTGTTCCTTGCTCCTTGCTCCTCCGGCGCAAAGGCCCTGTCAGCCTTTGGCCACTATTGTAGGATATGCAATAATTGCTTTCCAAATAGAACAGGCGTTTGTCTACATAAAATAATCATTCGTTTGTCCAGTCTACCGTCAACTAACAAACATTTCGATGGTCGTCAGTTTTAGGTATTTTGTTGCAAGCACGCGGCCGCAAGGCTCACGCACTCATAGCTATCGCAATTATGCAAATTTTAATGGTATTATAGTGCGACTAACACAATATTCTGATAGGTACTTTATTGAAAGTACCTATCAGAATATTGTGTTGTGTTTGTATATTGATAAGCATTCGAAACATTTACGGAACCTTTCATATTTAAGCAAGTGCATCCGCAATAACCAGCACAGGTGACACGGAATTTTAAGATATCCAGATACCTACCTAGAAGATTGATTTTTTTAAAGACTTTTTAAGATCCGAAGATTTTTCTGAAGTTAGTCTTTTATTTGCCTCATTTTGTGCCTAAACAGACATAGGTACTGGTGGCCTACGACGGGATTTAATAAAGCAGCGTAAGTCTCGTACAGTGAAGATAAGTAATTATATTACCGCAATACGATCCGCGAAGATAAAACTACGAGAAAATTACAATATTATAGTATCCTTTCCTTGGGTAGGTAACATTTTTTATATCTAATTCCCCAAAATATCGGCCAAGGTTTTTACTAGTTGCATTTGATTTTTGGAAAAGAAGTAAGTAAATATTCTTTTCAGTGCAAATTAATATAATTTGACCACAGATTTAGAGAGATTTGACGTACCTACTTAAATTATTATCAACAAAAATCAAGATAGTAAAAAAGTTTAAAAAGTACTTACTTAGGTAACTAAGTAGGTACATATTGAGAACTTAAATAATTAAATTGCCTAACATCTAAGTATTTTTATTAAATTGTATTACATTCTATTCTGCAGCATGGAATTCAACGATGTAGTCTTTACTTGGTACCTACAATAACTATTTAATTGAAGCCTCAATAGCCCAACGGTTAAAGGTGCGGACTGAAGACTGAAAGGTCGCAGGTTTGAATCCCACCCGTTGCACTATTGTCGCACCCACTCCTAATACAAGTTTTCACTTATTTGGAGGGGAGAGGAGAACATCAGTCAAGTTCAGCTTGGCTGATATTCTTTAAAAAAAACATAATCGTCATAGTAGTTTTTAGAGTAAAACAATTCTTCTTTCCCTAAACCATGAAGATTTCCTGCTATTTTTTAATATCTAAATTCATACACTACATTCTTACTTACATATTTACTTTTTACATTTTTACCTATTTATTCTTTACATTATTATTACAGATTGTCTTTATACATATACAACGTTCACAGCTTTCTTGTCATCTATACAAATAAATAAAATTGAAGTGTCTGTTTGTACTATCAAAAGAACAGCTTTTTACTAACTGCATACGAAAGTAAATACGATACTTATACCAAGAAAACAATTTTTAAAATATTTGTCTGTCTGTCTGTCTGTCCGTCTGTTTGTCTGTTTATTACCGCTAATCTCGGGAACGGCTGGACCGATTTTGACGGGACTTTCACTGGTAGATAGGAGGAGAAGGAGTTATGTTTTTCTACCTCTGTATATCAATGTCTCCGTGATTTCTTAACCGATTTGCGTGAATCTTTTTTTAATCGACATAAAAACTGTGCGAGATCAACAATGTATTTAAGGTATTTAATTAGATAAGGATTAATGCTGTATTGGTTAAAATCGCTTCGAAAATTAGCCATTATTTGTCGTAAAAAGTATATGACAAAAAAATGTTATTGTGGGATATCCATAAGAGGTAAACATATACCATCGCGGAGTTTTCTGTAGACTTTTTCAATGTGTATAATACTTAGTACATTATTTTGATAAATCTCGTAGGGTTCAGCCTGCGTTTGCAATGTAAGCGGAAAAAATGTAATTATTTACGACATCACTTTAGAAAACTCAAAAATAACAGTATTTCTCCACTATTTAAAGGATGTTATTATACATATAAACCTTCCTCTTAAATCACTATCTATTAAAAAAACCGCATCAAAATCCGTTGCGTAGTTTTAAAGATTTAAGCGACCAAGGGGAAATAGGGACAGAAAAAGCGACTTTGTTTTATACTATGTAGTGAAGTAAGTACCTATACATTGTGTACTTATGTAAATATTTTGTCCAATTTTTAAAAACTATGTTAGTAGACATAAAATCATTTCATATATCGTCCCTCACTAAAATACTGAGAATGTATGTGCATGTTCCATTTATTAAGCTTTTTTCTTTTTCTCTTGCCTATTAATGTACACAAACTATAGACTACATTAAAAACGCTACGCTACGATACTTGGTACCTACTATAGGTGCTTAATACTTATTATAAATCCACAATTCCTAATCTGACCGTTTAGGTGGGTGAATATCCTTCAGGATTGAGGAGCTAGGACCTAGAACTGTATGATTTAGTTTATGCATGGTGATAAGCATATTATTAATTAGTAATCGACAGTTCCTAGATCTCCATAATTTGGTTGAAAAGTACTATCTCTGCAGCTTGAGGAGTTCTAGATAAAAAAAATATGGGAACAACTCGCAAGCTTCCTCTGTTGATTAAAAAAAAAACAGTTGAATCGATTCGGAAATCCCGGAGAAATTGGTGGACCTAGTACATAGAAAAAATAAACAATGATACCGGCCGAACCTCCTTTTTTGAAGTCGGGTAGTGAGAATAAGCAAACGGTACAAAAAAACCTCAACATATTTAGAAAAAA